>LR991072.1:14812252-16058919 GCA_905163555.1 Notocelia uddmanniana
AAGCTGGTGCAACCCAGCCTTAGGCTTACGATTACAGGCCGTTCGGTGCAACCCACGCTTAGTCTTATTTATTACAATGAATATACTTATAAAGTGCGCGAATGATCAGTTTAGAGTGTTGGCGATGGTGCAAAGCGCAAGAGTTTTAAATGTTATAAAACAAATGCAACTCCGTTCCAATTTTGAAAAATATAAAATGCATTGAAGATGAGAGTACCTTTTAATAGGCCTTTAGGCGATTATACGTCCCTCTCGCTCTTATATACTTGCCAGTAAGAGAGGAATGCTATAAGTCCGACATAAAAGCTAGGCTGATATTGTATACTCTTACCTAATTTAGATATTTGGCGCTAAAATGTACAATCGACGAGTTTAAACTACAAATATACATGGAATAATCCGAATATCAGATTTAGGCAGTGATTGTAGAAACACATTGGGCTTACCTCACGTAGTTATTTATTACATTTTTTATACTAAACTTACTTAAAATGCGTATGGATACTGATTTGTAATCTGTACAATACTGAATTTAAAAATATTGGACAAGGAGCAAGGATATTGACCTGGAACGAGCACATGAGTATCTTGTCGAAGGCATTATATTCTTGTATGAATACACTTGTATTTATGAGAAAATTATACTTCCGATATATTTTATATTAATGAGGCAAAAATATCTATAAGTCTACAGATATTATAATATATAACATGCTTTCAAAAAACTTGTTTTAGTTGGTTGCATGGAATATCTGTAGATATCAAAATATTTTACAGAAAGGGCGCTTTTATTACGATATCGCGCGAATACTCAGAGTTTTGAAACGCCCGTTTCTAAAGTCATTGTCAGATACACGACACAAGGGATTTTTTTTAATGACACCTTAATAAAAAAAATACAAAACAGTTCACTTTGATCACATTGAAGCAGAACCGTTATTGGTTCACGTTTTAACCAAAGTTAGCTCTGGTTATTGTTCTAATGACGAAAATAACACTGTAAAAACGCTGAATAATTGCCCTGGCGCAATTGTCCCAACTGACTATATTATGTTTGAAATCCGGAAAATTAACAACCGTTACATTATGTCGCATTTAAATTAACAGCCGTTACATTGTGGCGCATCCAAATTAACAGCCGTTACATTATGACACGTCCAAATTAACAGCATTTACATTATGTAATATCCAAATAAACAGCCGCTACATTATGTAACATCCAAATTAACATCCGCTACATTATGTAACATCCAAATTAACAGCCG
The DNA here is from genome assembly GCA_905163555.1 of Notocelia uddmanniana. NCBI lineage: Eukaryota > Metazoa > Arthropoda > Insecta > Lepidoptera > Tortricidae > Notocelia > Notocelia uddmanniana. Next base: position 14,813,518 of record LR991072.1, read on the forward strand.
CTACAGTACGTAACATCCAAATTAATAGCCGTTACATTATGTAACATCGAAATTATCAGCCGCTACATTATGTAACATCCAAATTAACAGGCCTTACATCATGGAACAATCAAATTAACAGCCGTTACATTATGGAGCATCCAAAATAAAAGCCGTTACATTATGGCGTATCCAAGGTACAATATTTAACGACAGAACGTTTGATGGGCTTCCACATCATCATCATCTATTCACCACAATGCTGAACCTTACGCTTGTTTGCCACCACTTAGATATGAAAATATTTTCAGGATTTCAAAGGCATTGTCGTATAGTCATTAAATCACTTTTAATTTGATAAATGCAGGAGTTTACATCACTGGTGTAATATTTTACCAATTTTAAAGTCGTCAGCTATTGATCAAAATGACAGTTGAACAGTAGAATTTTGTTTTACCTCTGCATATAAATTAATTTAATTATTTTTTAGTCAGTTCTTCAAATAACGCTACAGGTGTCCACTGTGTTACTATTGGTTACACAGGGACACTGTTTCGTTCGTCCTTTTACAAAGTAAAATGGTCTAACAGGCCTTCACGTTCTATATAAAATCATGGCTATGATGGCATGCCTCGTGGAAAGTTCACTAGTTATAAGGTAAATGCAATTGCAAATTTCGAGATTCCTTTTATAAATGCATTTATCGGCGTTACGTAAGGTAGTTTGTAATACTTTCAATGAAATCCATAATAATGGCACATATTTATAGATAATATATGGCTTTAAATGACACATTTTCACTTTTCACTACAGAACTTGGTTTTATATTTATGTAACGTTAGTGTTACTATTTAGGATTGATGAATGCGTATTTGTAGCATTCTAATAAATTGCGGCCAAATTATTATTGCACATTATGTCTATTTTTTATTTTTTTAACTTAAAAAAAACTATATCAAATTCCCGCGAGAACAACAATTACATAGGTATATTATGTTAATGATCTTGTTTCTTTTTTAATTATAATCAGTATCTTCGATTTAATTATTCTTATAACTTAACGACTTACTTATGTACTAATACAATATATTTAAAGTCCACAAAAAATCGGCTGCTTACTATCCCAACGTCGTATCTTATCTACATGCAAATATAGACGTTATTTCTTAGAGATCAAGGTTGCTTTCGCAATACAAACTTAAGGTAGAAAGCAGTCAATTTCACTATTTTAAACTGTTTTTTTGGCTTACGTCCTCATAACAAACCACGTTTGTTCAAGAGGTTGTATAAATCCGTTAAAATCCTTTGCGTTACGTTCACAAACACTAAGCTATCATATCGAGTCCACTGTGTTACACGCCCTCATGTCACCGTAGATTTTAAATCCACAGCGTTACGCCTCATCGCGCCAACGCTCTCCGCGCTATTTCAAGACTACAGCCACGAGAAATATTATTTAGAAGCACAATTTAGTCGACGTACTAAAATAATGGTATAGCAAAATAATTCTGGTGACTGTTGTCCACTACACTGCCAGCCAGTCTAAAAGAGTCCTATATTTTTGCACGACCTGCACAAATGAGGGCGACGCGAGAAACTTTGCGATAAAGAAGTTTGTAGACAATGGTTCATATGGACGAACACTTTTTCACATATTTTTCATATCCCATAAGTCTCGTTTCTCAAACGACGTAACCGTTAACATGCCAGTACTTTTAAAAATCAACGCATATAAACCCATTAGGTTCGGTTTTCTTTGAAACTATCGAGAAATCTGAAAACATTACTGTCTAAAAAAACATTGATATGGGAAATCAAAATTATGCGAAATTAATCATTTGAGAAAAAATGTTATGTCAAAAGTCAGTAAAACAAATTCGAATACTTGAATCGCACTTTACCTTTTCTCACTCGCCCGCGCTAGCCGTGCATATACCTTTCGTTCTAGATGGTTCTCTTCTGTGCTGTGCTAGACTGGCTACAGATGCAGCGCGGGCGCGGGCGGCGGCGCGGCGGGCGCGGGCTACAGCAGCGCGCGCCTGCACTCGTCGCGGTAGGCGCCCGCTGTGCCCCTGTTTCATGTTTGCCATCTGTAATGTCCATTGTGTTTTGTTACATAAACGCTTTTATGTTACGTCTAACATTTATGTCACGTCAAATGTTTATGTTGCGTCAAACATTTATGTCACGTCAAACATTTATGTTACGATAAACATTTATGTTACGTGACAAAGTATTTTATAAAGAAATTTGTTAATAAATAACACCGATTCCATATCCCTACTCCATACTTCTACTATAAAAACACATAAATTGCCTAAGATGTGCCAATAATACAGGGTGAATCAAAGTCTGTTAACATTTAAAATGTCATTATGAATAATATAACATATGCATAGTATAAAAACGTTTATTTACAATGAAAGTATACATATTGGTTTTTTTTTCAAATGAAATTATCTATATGTAGCCCTTTCTTCTCCTGGCATTCATGCAACGTGTTCCACGTGCAATGTGCCCCGCCAACAGCCACTTAAGTTCAGCGATTCGGATGGCTATATATAATAACCTTGGGCAAGTGCAATGCCCTTTGATGCTTTAGTTGCGAGTTAGTTTCAGTCCTATACCTGCAATTTTGCCTGTTTACGTGTCCCTTAAAGTAAAAATTTGCCTCATCTGAGATTTTTTTTTGTTAAAGTTCCGAAACCTCCCAAGCTTTACGTCGGAAAAATAGAGTCTTTCAGCAGAATCATCAAGGTTCAATTCCTGTATAATTTAAATTTTATTCGGATTCGAACGTAGATTATCGTACAAAATTCTGTTTAGGGACTTTTAGGATCGATCTCGACACCTTTCACACAGTAGATCGCTTCCGAGTTTAAAGACCAGGTTGACCTTGAGTAAGCTCTACATTTTCAAGGTCACGCGACGTCCTTGGCCGGCCCGATCGTGGCATATTTAGTGTCAAACCCGTCGTCTCGAACTTCTGAAACCATTTTTAGGGTTCAGTAGTCAACTAGGAACCCTTATAGTTTCGCATGTCCGTCTGTCTGCCTGTCCGTCCGTCTGTCTGTCCGAGGCTTTGCTCTGTGATTGTTAGTGCTAGAAAGCTGCAATTTGGCATGGATATATAAATCAATAAATTTTACAGTGATAAAATTAAATTATTTTTTAAGGGTACTACCTTCTCGTAAAGTGGGGATGATTTTTTTTGCTTCAACCCTATGGTGTGGGTTGTTGTTGGATAGGTCTTTCAAAAAGAATACAGGCCTTCATCTAACATTTTTTGATAAAGTGAATATTATCGGAAATAATAACACAAAAAGAAAAAAAAATGTGTGTCCCCCCCCCCCTCTAACTTTTGAACTATGGGTCCAAAAAATATGAAAAAAATCATATATAAATATGAAAGTAAAGCTTGATAAAGACTTTCAACGAAAACTATTATATAGCGGATATGATCAGTTAAGCTGTTTTTGAGTAATCGTAAATAGTCTTCCATGTTTAGTAAAACACGTATAAAACGCTGCGAAGGTATTCTCCCTTTTGCTTGTTATTGTTTTTTTTTTTATTAAGTTCATTGGGCAACTGCGGAACTTTACACTGAGCATACCCGACATGCTCTTGGCCGATTTTTTACATATATTTAATTTGTTTGTTAACCAGAGCTGGAGATAATTAGAGTTTCTTAAATCTCCTAAACTTTAACTGTAATAATAAGGTCTAAGCTCTTTTACTTTAATCGTAACACTTTCATATTCTCACCTGGACTTCTGCAACTCGATCTGTCCCTCCAGAGTCTTGGCCAGGTATATGACGAACAGCTGGGAGAGTGCTACGCCCAACGCGACGGAAGCTATCGTGTAGAGGTTGCGCTCCATCCAAGACCGAACGATCTCTATACAACCGCTGGTCCACACGCGCTTGCTGGCTTCAGCCACCTGGAAATGGCTTGGTTTTAATTGAGCTGAGCGAAACGAAGCTCAATCTTAGGCGACAGATGTATTTCGTTTGAGTTCGTACTCCTCCTAGACGCTTCAACCGATCACGCTCACATTTTGCATGTCGAGGTGACATCATGGCGATGGTTTACATTAAAAAAAATTGAAAATCACAGAAAAACTGAATTTGCGTATAATTCAATGCTAATCGAGTAACTGTCAGGGAGTTTGAGACCGGGTAGACGCGCTCAGCTCAATATTTGCAACCAGCACTGCATACCTAGTTTACTTTGACCACACAAAATAGATGCACAGTATGCACACATGCTTGTCAAAAATGCTTGAATTTTGTAATCGTGATTGTGATGATACTGACGATATTTAGATGATGAAGAATTTAGTCTGTCAACTTTTAAATAATTTTAATGCAGAAATCGTTACTAAGAGATATATTATCGGCTAAGACTAAAAGGACCTAAGTCAAAATATATGTACTTATCATGATAGTTTGATATAGAGTCGATGGTGGAGCCAATAATTAGTCATATATAGTACCAGCCAATAATATATTACATTCAACACTTTTTGGTATATCAATACAAGAACTACCAGAGATACTTAGTTTCAATAGAATGCCCATTCTAAATAGGTTTACATTCTTTTCCCTTTTTAAAAAGCTAATTGGCATTAAATTCAGTAAATTACATATTTATCCGCTAAATAAAAATCCCGATAGAATGTAATGTAAATAGATACAAGTCGTATATTTAATTGTATATTTGTTTTTGGTAGTACCTAAATTTAATGATGTTCTACAACTATTTTGTAAACCGTTTTATATATTTTATAACTGTTAATGAATCTATTACATTTTACTATTTCTACTGATGGAGGTACTTAAAAGTTTAAAATTGTAGCGCAATTATCCGAAACACAGCCTAAGGTGATACATTATTGGCCGGTATTGTATAAAATCAGGTGCAGTGCCAATAATAGAGCTTTAGGGGATGATGATTGGGCAGAGTTTCCCCTAGTAAAAGATGTCTCGACTTGAAGATCGTATAATGGAATGTTTTGTATTTACAGAATGGCTTCTTATATACTAAAACTTAACTATTGCTATTTCACTATTTACATTTATACAAGACAAGGATAGCCATACAAGTTTTGGCGGGAAACTAACGCGCGCTGTAGATTCGTAGTGCGCATGCGTAGAACTCGCGAAGGCAGGCGGGAGCGACTGCGGCGCGTTGGCGCATGCGCAGACCAAAGGAATAAATACACCCTGTCGCGCGCGCAGTGCAGTCAGTATCGAGGAATCTTCGGCGGGAACGCACGTCTGTCGGCTGTTGTCACAGCCAAACAAAACTTCTGTTTCCTGGAGCACTGCGTCAATCGATTATATTTGATGTCAATCGAAAAACGTTCTTTTCAGAACGGTCAATCATTTTGTCGCTACGTCAATCGAAAGCGTTCTTTTCAGAACGGTCAATCAATTTGTAGTTGACGGGACTCGGCAGCTACATAGCTCCCTCCTTAGCGATAGCGTACGGGGAAATGTACGGTGCGTCCGCTGCGGGTCACTCGTGGTTGCTGTGCATGTGCAGGCGTCGGAGTGGTGTGTGCAGGCGGTGCAGGCGTCGGAGTGATGTGCGCAGGCGATGATGTCGGAGTCTGCGGCGGCGGCGACGATCTCGGAGTCTGCGGCGGCGATGGCGACAGCGGGGGCAGCGGCGGGGGCGGCGGCGACTGCGAGCGCGAGGGGCGCGGGGCGGCGGGTGTATCGGCGGCGGCGGCGGCAAATTTGTGTAGTTGTAGTTAGTTATTGTTATTGGAGTATGCGCTGGTTCGGATGATTCGTTTTCGGCGATGGTGTATGCAGGCTTCAGTCGGTCGATGGATATGTTCGCTTGACGTGTAGGTAATTGGATGGTGAATATCTTGTCGTTGCGTTTCAGTACTTTGTAGGGTCCATCGTACGGTGCTTGCAGAGGTTTCCTAACTGCGTCGACACGTAGAAATACGTATTCGCACGTAGTTAGGTGAGGATGAACGAATATTGGCTTCTTGTTGCTATGCGGCTGGTTTGGTACTGGTTTCAGGTTTCGGATGGTTTCTCTCAGCTGTTCGACGTAGGTACTGTCCATTATGACGTCATTGTGTGATTCGGTAGCGAGGAAGTCTCCGGGCAGGCGAATGTTGCAACCGTAGGTAAGTTGTGCGGCGCTTACGCTCGTGTCGGTGCGTAATGCTGCGCGCACGCCGAGTAGCACTGTAGGCAGTTCGTTAATCCAGCTGTTGGCGGATAGGAGTCTAGCTTTCAGCGCACTCTTCATTACTCGGTGAGAGCGTTCAATGACCCCATTCGAGATTGGATGATATGGCGTCGTGCGTGTTTTTTTGATACCGAGTAATTGCGTTAGGTGAGCAAAGACTCGGCTTTCGAACTGTCGGCCTTGGTCGGTTGTTATTGTTGCTGGGCAACCGAATCTTGACATCCATCCTTCGTAGACGGCCTTGGCGATGTCTTCGGCGGTTATTTGCCTTAGCGGGATCGCTTCGGGCCAACGGGTCGCGCGGTCGATGATAGTCAGGCAGTAACGGTAACCGTCGGACGTAGTGGGCATCGGGCCGATGACGTCACAGTGTACGTGTTCAAAACGCGCTGTAGGTTTGAACGTTGATAAAGAACTTGTAGTATGTTGCTGTATCTTCGCTCGTTGACATGAAATGCACGCTTTCGCCCATTTTCCGATGTCCGTATTCATTGCAGGCCAGAATTATTTGCTTGTAATCATCTTGCGCGTAGTCCGTATACCGGGGTGACTGACCTTGTGAATAAGGTCGAAAATAGTGCGTCGGTAGTCGGCAGGTAGGTATGGACGATTGGTATTGGTTGATGTTTCGCAGTATATCTTGTGATCGGTTCCGGGAATCGTAATTTGCTTTAGTGTGATATTATTCTGTTGCTGTAGTTGTGCGATGTTGCTATCTGTTTCTTGAGCGGCGGCCAATTCCTGGAAGTCGATCGGCGAAGGACAACTGATTGCTTCGACGCGTGAGAGTGCGTCCGCTACAGCGTTCTCTTTCCCACTTATGTAGCGTATATCGGTAGTGAATTCGCTTATATAAAGTAGGTGTCGGGTTCGTCGTGGAGATTCGCTGTCGTTTGATGGCTTCGTAAATGCAAATGTTAATGGCTTGTGGTCCGTAAATATTATTAGCGGTCTTCCTTCGAACATTTTTCTGAAGTGTTTCACGGCAAGGTAGGCAGCTAGAAGTTCGCGGTCGTACACGCTGTATTTCTTCTGGGCTTCTGTGAACTTGCGTGAGAAATATCCGAGCGGTTGCCATTGGTTACCGATGGATTGTTGTAACACGGCGCCGGCGGAGGAATTTGAGGCGTCGCAAAAGATAGCGAGCGAAGCGTTATGCAGTGGGTGTGCGAGTAGAGCGGCGTTTTGTATGCTCACTTTACACGCTTCGAAGGCTTGCGTAGCTTCGTCGGTCCATTCGATTTGCGACTTGTCTCTCTTCCGAGCGTTGTGTAGGTACTTGCAGAGCGGCGATTGAATGGTTGCGGCGTCCTTGATATTTTCCCGGTAAAAGTTAAGCATACCGAGAAAACGACGTAGTTCTTCTATTGTGTTAGGTTTAGGGTAATCGACTATTGCTTGAACTTTTTCTTTAGGTGGTTGGATTCCGTCTTTGTTTACTTCGTATCCGAGGAACTTCACCGATGGCTGGCCGAAAACACATTTGGCGGGATTTATAGTGATGCCATACTCGTCGAGTCGTTGTAAAATGGTGCGGAGATGTGTTCGGTGCTCCTCTTCGGTGGTTGAAGTGACTAGTAAATCATCGACGAATGGGAAAACGTAGTCCAGGCCTCTCAGTACTTCGTGTATAAAACGTTGAAATGTTTGACCGGCGTTCTTCAATCCCGGGCACATGCGCGGGAATTCGAATAATCCGAACGGTGTTATTATGGCTGATTTTTCGACGTCTTGCTCGCTGATAGGTAGTTGCTGATAAGCGCGGTTCAAGTCGAGTGTTGAAAATATTTTCTTGCCGGCGAGTTGGTAGGTGAAATCGCGTATCCGTGGTATGGGATAGCGGTCGGGTTTGGTGATAGCGTTGAGTCTTCGGTAGTCACCACATACGCGTAGATCTCCATTTTTCTTAGGTACCACGTGTAACGGTGAGGACCATGGGCTCTTGCTGGGACGACATAGGCCTTGCTCGATCATGTTCTGGAACTCTTTCTTGACTTGTTCATAGCGATGCGGTGCGATTGGGCGGGCTCGGCAGTGAACGGGTTGACCGGTGGTTTCGATAACGTGTTCGACGGAGTGTTTCGGGCTGAGCTTCATCGATGTGAGTCTTGTAATTCCAGGAAAGTCGGCTAGTATGTCGTGGTAAGTTTGGTGCTCGTCGATACTTCGAACTGTAGGTATATTTGAGCTGCATAGTTGTGCGTTGGTAGTTAGAAGCGTCTTGCCATCGATCAATCTTCGGTTCTTCACGTCGACTATCAGTTGGTGATGGTTGAGGAAATCTGCTCCGAGGATAGGTTTCGACACGGCGGCGACGATAAACTTCCATTTGAAGGGACGGCGTAAGTTGAAGTCGAGCTCGTAAGTCTTCTCGCCGTAGGTAGGTATAGTTGTATTGTTGGCAGCGTACAGTTGAAAAGGTAGCGGCGTTGCGGGTGTGCCTTTAGCTCTTGGTATGACGCTTATGTTGGCACCAGTATCTACCAAGAACGATAATTTCGTCTTCTTGTCGGTTACGAAAAGGCGGTATGAGTGTTGCGGTACGCTGGGTTCCGCCGCAGCCAGCGTTTTCTCTAGTTTTCCGGCGGCGACGGGAGAGATCGGAAACTGCACGGCGGGTTGCATTTCATTGCGTCCATTCCGAAGCGACGGTGGTAGTAGCAATATGGTGATGGTGATTTGCCTCTGTTATCGTCGGTCTTCGAATAGCTGCGGGAACGAGATTTCGAGCGATGGCGGCTAAAAGGGCGACTTTGGCGTGGCTCGGGATGCGGGCGAGCGCGTAGTTCGGCGATCTCTAGCGCGAGCTTTCGCATCTCGCTGATTAAATATTGGATGTCGGCGTTGCTTGCTTGTGATGTTGATGGTTGTGGTGCTTGCGGGTGATGTTGTGGCTGGCTATGCGAAGATGTGGACACGGCGGATATTTGATGTGAATTCGGCGATTCTTCCATCATTTTGTCGGCTAACTGCGCTATTTCGTCGAGTGTGGCTTTCTGGCTGAAGGTTTCGCTGACGACGAGGACTGAGCGGATGTACGGCGGCAGGAGATTCGTCCACATTATTCGGATAGTGCTGTCGGTGAATTTGTTGCGGGCGAGATCGAGCATTCTTCTTAGCAGCTGGCTAGGCTTTTGTTCGCCGAGTTCCATTTGCGAGAGTAGCTTCTGTATCTGCTGGTTGTCGGATTCTTCATAGACGGCGATCAGGCGTTCTTTGATGGCGTTGTAGTAGTTGTGCGCAGGTGGGTTGTACAAGATGTCGGTCAGTTGCTCGATGTCTTGCTTGTCTAACTGCGCGATTACCATCTGTGCGAGTTGGTTCTGGGTCTTCTTTAGTTCGTCGGTTGCGGACTCGAAACTAAAAAACCAGAGACGCGGCTTGTCGCGCCAAAATGCTGGTATGCGTAGACTGAGGGAGATTCCGGCGACTTCGCGAGGTGCAGGCTCCGGCGTTGATGCAGCGGCAGGCGTACACGGGACTCGCGACGGATCTTCGGCTTGTTGGTTGACTCCATTATTTTCTGGATTTGGGCTCATGTTGTTGCTTGATGTTCTTCTTTCTTGGGTCACCACTTTAGGGGATGATGATTGGGCAGAGTTTCCCCTAGTAAAAGATGTCTCGACTTGAAGATCGTATAATGGAATGTTTTGTATTTACAGAATGGCTTCTTATATACTAAAACTTAACTATTGCTATTTCACTATTTACATTTATACAAGACAAGGATAGCCATACAAGTTTTGGCGGGAAACTAACGCGCGCTGTAGATTCGTAGTGCGCATGCGTAGAACTCGCGAAGGCAGGCGGGAGCGACTGCGGCGCGTTGGCGCATGCGCAGACCAAAGGAATAAATACACCCTGTCGCGCGCGCAGTGCAGTCAGTATCGAGGAATCTTCGGCGGGAACGCACGTCTGTCGGCTGTTGTCACAGCCAAACAAAACTTCTGTTTCCTGGAGCACTGCGTCAATCGATTATATTTGATGTCAATCGAAAAACGTTCTTTTCAGAACGGTCAATCATTTTGTCGCTACGTCAATCGAAAGCGTTCTTTTCAGAACGGTCAATCAATTTGTAGTTGACGGGACTCGGCAGCTACAGAGCCAACAGAAGAGTTGCTAAGTCAAAATAAAAAGACACTAGCTGTTGCCCGCGACTTCGTCCGCGTCTTCGCTCCTATTGGTCGCAGCGTGATAAATGGACTATCCAACACAAAAATAATTTTTCAATTCGAACCAGTAGTTCCTGAGATTAGCGCGTTCAAACAACCAAACAAACAAACTCTTCAGCTTTATAATATTACTAATATAAAAAAGATATAAATAAAAGTCTCACCGGGTAATTTTGGGCCCCATAACCGCACATGATGTTGACGAGCCCCGAGGATATATCAGTGGCGTTGATGCAACAGGAAAACGGAACTCCACAGCGCTCTACGGAGGGCGACGAGCAGTTGAAGTACTCGTTCTTCGACCAGTCCATGTAGCCGTCGGATGTCAGTCCGCAGCAGTGGAACTGGGGGAAAGAACAATAGGCACACCATTATTTTACATTCACTTCTACGTCAAACAATAGGCACAACATGTAGACGCTCCACACACAAACGTGGCGATTATGGCATTTACCCCCCATGAAACGGAGGCCTATGTCCAACAGTGGACGTCCTAGGGCTGATATGGTGGTGGTGGTGGTAGACGCTCCGTGAAACCGATCTCCAGGAAGCCGTGAAGCGAGCGCGGGAACGATATCCATACCCCGGGGGTGTGCAGGAGTTGAGCTACAGCGAGACAATACTCAGGTCGCTCTGCGCGAAGACGATGAAGTTCTGCAGGTCCGGTCGTCCTTATAACCGTGCAGCATTCGCTCCGTGAAGCCGATCTCGTAGAGAGCGAGACAATACTCACGTCGCTCTGTGCGAAGTCGATGAAGTTCTGCAGGTCCGGGTCGTCCCTGTACGCGTGCAGCACTCGCTCCGTGAAGCCGATCTCTAGGAAGCCGTGTAGCGAGCGCGGGAACGCGAAACCGCACACCGCGCCGCCCATCTCCACGAGGAACAGGATCAGCAGGCACAGAGAGTACTGGAAATGAAAGGAATCTAATGTTATAGAACCACTTGAATCCCTCGTTACGCTCAATTTCAATTGTAGAATCTTTTGCTTCGTTCAGGATTCAATGTACCGCCCTCGACGTAAATATATAATTTTGCTCCCATGAGACGCAATCAACTATTTCTACCAATAGGGAATCATGGCTGATTGTCATATCATATTGGTGATACAAGAATAAAATAACCTTTTCAACGCTGTCAAATACAAAAGATGTCATTAAGACGATATGACATCGGAATGTCAAACGCGAAGTTGAGCCCTATAGAAATGCATGTATTTAGGTAGTGGAATGCAAAATCACTGCACACCATGACGAATATATCCGTCGTTGGCGTTGAACCGATGGTGCGATGGTCAGTCATCAGCGTCCAAAAGGTTAACATAGCGCCTCAATCCTTGACGAATTGACCAAGCTATAAAGCTTTGTTAGTTTTACCTATAAAGCCAGTTTGATCTACACCGGATTGACTTACAAATTTAAGCAGACAGGTGTTCTCTCTCAGTGCGCCGACGCAGCCCGCGAAGCTCACGACAAACACAACAGCACCGAGCAGAGCGAGTAGCAGGCTGATGTTCAGCATCACGTCGTACACAGTATCCAACTGAAACACAATCAGTAGCTAGGTCAAGCCGTTTTCGCGCCCTGTAACCCGGGAATATAATACGGCTACGGTATCCCCTGCCTGTCGTACAAAGCGACTAAAAGGGGGTCCTTGGGGTCGAAGACAGTCGCAGTTGGGGGCTGCGATCGTCTACGAAAACAGGTGGTGGGACCCACAGAGGTGTGACTCTAGGGAGGCACTGGTGCGTTCCGATGGAGATCCCAGAGCCACCCGAAATGAGTTGAGGAGGACGATCGGGGGGTTTTTAATCGGTGAAAGTCCGACATAACCTATAACCGCACGTATCCATAATGGATTTTCCCCCCGAAAAAAAAGGTCAAACCGGTTTCATACCAGGGATGAAGCGTATGTGGATTACAAGGTTGACCAGACCAGAGCTCCAGAACAAGAGAATTCCAGATTGAAATTAAACGAACCTTTATGAGTCCGGTGGCCTGCCATTTGTCCAGGAATGCGTATAAGCCTACAGCTATCAGCAGTCCTCCAAGCAACTGTAATATAATAAGTATGTTTTCAAAAAAACGGGTAAAACACTCAAAAATATTTAATACTAGTGGCTCGAGCTTTTCCAACAACGCTTCAAATCAATAAAAGGCAGATAGATCTCTCTACTCTGGATGTAGTGCTGGAATTATTTATAATGTTAAAATATGTGAGTTATTTAAGTGTTTTAGAAAAAATCTGCCATTCGATTTTGAATGTTCTTGCTTGGTAAAGTCGCTTTTTGAAGGGACTAATTTAATAAAAAATTTGTCAATACAAACAATTTTAAGTATATTGAAGTGACAAATGAGATGAGACAGGACTAGCATGTTGCTATAATTATTGAGAATGCCACTTAAATACTGAGAATCATTCATGTCACCTTTTATTTCAATAAAATAAGGATATTTATAACCACCCATTTCAGTTCTTGCTTGTTTGAAAATGCTTACTTATAAAAATAATAAATGTTCTAAGTAATGTATTCATTATTTTTATCCTCAGTAGTCAGAAACCTCCTGGGGATATCCATATTAATATGTACTAAGAATGGTAAAGTAAATATTAATGGCACGAACGGTTATTTCTATCTTTTACATTTGCATAAGCAGAATTGTAAAAACGTATTATTTTATCATTTATAAACTCTAAAAACACAACAACAAACATGATTTGGTCCAAAAATTCGATATATTATTATGTTGTGTGTGCACTTATATTGGAGGATCAAATTGGACTGAAAACATAAAACAACAAATAGAGAATTGTTAAGGAAAAACAAAGGCTAAATAAATAAAATGCACTTATTTAGTTATAAGAAATTGACATATAAATGTTCCTTATTAACGTCTCTCACAAGTTTCGTCAAAAAAAATGTTTTTTTGGGCAAAAATTGCCAAAGTTTGTTGCCTTAGTTAGACATATATCTAAGCATGAGTTTTGTAGTAAATATGGGATACTATTTCCATAAACATTGTTGTTGTAAACCCATAAAAAAACACGAGAAAACGGAATTTGAAATCGAAGGTCATTGGGAGCTAAGAGCCAACAAAAAGCGACCAAGTCCGTGTCGGGCCACGCGCAATCTTCGCAAGCAGTCGGCCCGTGACATTGTGCGGATTTCAGACTTATTTTTACCTACTCTATATTTGACATAAATTACAACATGTCTAATTCTGCTTTTTTTCAAGTACATATCTTAAGTTTGGCTATTACTTGTTGACTAGTAATGTCTATATATATATTACCTATAGTTTTTAAATCCATTATACAGAATGTTTTTATTGAATTCCGTTCACAGACATAAGAATACAAGATATAGGAGTTGTGGGTGTGGTCTGTGTCGCCACTTCCTGACCGTCCGGACAGAAACTTGTTTCTTTCAGTCAGATCTAAATCCCCTTTTTCTTTTAAAATTCAAATCCTCTTGGGTACCACTCTACTATGTCTTTTATCCATTTATTCTATGTTTTCCCTTATCATATGACCTGTCCAGCGCCATTTTTGCTGTTTTATTGTAAGTATCCAATATTTTTCTAGTCTTTGGTTTTGTTTTAATTATTCCATGCATTTGTGATCCTTTTCTCAATTTTCTTATTTGTTTGGTCTTGGGGTGATATTATTTGTCCAAGATATACATATTTATAAGTACTTCAGTTATTCATAAGTGGTTAAGAATATTTATAAGTACTCACTTAAAAAGATGATTATGTTTGCATGTAACTAGTAAAGTACATATAAAAGTGCCATGAAAATGAGTGCCACCAAAAAATGTGATGTTTGGCGATTTGTAAACAAATGTACCATACAACGTTTTAGAAATAAATAAAAAAAAACACAATTTTCTAATTTTCAGATTATTGTAGTAAAAAAAAAGTGTCCATAGAGCTATATAAGTTATAAAGTAAACTAGGAGCTCTATGAGCTGTAGATCTTGCAATTTTTTTCCCCATTTCAAAATTTAAAATAACTGAACTAAAATCAGTTGAGAAACGCAACCTGTAAAAGAGCACAGCCGGGAATACGGACATACAGAAGCAATTTGCCAAACCTGAAACGGAGAGCTACATTTTACTCAGTCAATTACATATGCTGGTACAACCAAAGGTGATCAAAGAGCTGGCAGCTTTTATTGCAGTCTTTTTTTTTTTATTATTAAAAATGGGATTGCTCTTGGCCAGCATCTAGCCAGGGGGCAAAGATGAGGCCGACGATGAAGCGAGCTCACCCAGAAGATGCCTATTCACTCGTGCCTAAAAAAGGTCCAGGTTATATGAACTCGGAAATACAGACGCCGGCAGAGAATTCCAAACCTTAGAAGTGCGCATTATAAAAGAAGATGCAAAGCGCTTGGTTCGAATTAGAGGAATTTCGACCAGGTAAGGATGGTAGCCAGCCGTACGTCTGGATGTCCGATGGAAGAAGGGGGAGACGGTATGAGCTCATGGAGCTCCTGAGCACACTCACCGAAGTACAGTTTGTAGAAGACGCACAGACATGCTACTTTGCGTAGATGTGCTAAGCTCTGCAGCTTATTTCCCACTACCGTACTGCCGCCAATGAGCCTCCTGGCTCTGCGGTCCACCGAGTCGAGTGCGGCAAGTTGGTACTTAGCCGAGCCATCCCAAAGGTGACTACAAAACTCCATGCAAGACCGGACTTGGGCTTTATATAAAGATAGAAGCTGCCCAGGGGTGAAGTATCGCTTGACCTTATTTAGGATGCTCAGCTTTTTGGCCGCTGTTCCGGCTTTGGACTCGATGGTAGTGCCGAAGTTAAGGTTTGAGCTTAACGTCATGCCAAGCAGCTCGAGATCGTTGGCTACAGACACGGTTGTACCTCGGAAAGTAGGAGCCGGATTGAATGAGCTCCTTTTTGCGGTAAACAGACACGCTTGCGTTTTGGTGGCGTTGAAACTAACCAGATTGTTATCACCCCATTGGGAGACAAGACTTAAGGTTGAGTTAATTCGCTCTACCATTGTCTCTCTCTCAGACTGAATTTCATCACGACCAGCCCCCGTGCTGGACAAATATCTCTCCATGACCGTACTGTCATCTGCGTATGCGACCACTCCTGGTAGAAGAAGGTCGTTAATATGAAGCAGGAAAAGGGTCGCGGAGAGAACAGATCCCTGAGGAACACCGGCATCAATGGCCATGAGGTCCGACGAGCAGCCATCAATGACTACTCGGGTTGACCGCCCACTCAGGAAATCAGATATCCAGCTACAGAGACCAGAAGGAATACCGAATGCAGGAAGCTTGCGAAGCAGACTAGCATGCCAAACCCTGTCAAAAGCCTTCAAGATGTCAAGAGACACGGCAAGAGCCTCACCGTGTTTCTCGATGGCCTCGCCCCAGTAGTGCGTAACATACACAAGAAGATCCCCAGTGGAACGGCCCCGGCGAAACCCATATTGCCGATCACTGAGAAGGTCGTAAGCTTCAAGGTAAGTCAGCAGCTTACTGTTCAGAACTCTCTCCATAACCTTACAGAGTATGGAGGTAATGGCGATAGGTCGATAATTGCAGGGATCGGCACGACTACCTTTCTTGGGCACTGGTTGCACATTGGCAAGCTTCCAGGATGCCGGTACGGTATTCGTCTTGAGAGAGAGACGATACAAACGTGTAAGAACAGAACGTGTAAAATAACTGAACTAAAATCAGTTGAGAAACGCAACCTGTAAAAGAGAACAGCCAGAAATATGGACATACAGAAGCAATTTGCCAAACCTGAAACGGAGAGCTACATTTTACTCAGTCAATTACATAATATGCTGGTGGAACCAAAGGCGATCAAAGAGCTGGCAGCTTTTATTGCAAACCACTTAAGTATACAACGAGGGAATGCTGGCAGCATAAGTCTATCGTATGATGCAATAAGGGGCCTTTTTAGATAAATTATAATTAAATTGTGCGCTTGGTTTTATTTTATTGGTCGTAATTTAAAATTTATTCATAGGAATTTCGATCATTTGCAACATTTGCTGTTAGGTAACAAAAGTTAGGTACACCATATATTTTGTATAGTGTACCGAACTAAAGTGTGGACACGAAAAAATCTGGTCATGCATGATATGGTAAATCTTTAAAAAAGTAGAAAAGTGTTCAAACAAGTATGTTTTTGGAATGATGAAATTCTAATGAGCTTAAAACAACTCTTAAAAATATATATATACAATTGTAGCTTAGTAGCAGGAAGCGAGTGAAAATTATCAGAAACCGCTGTTCAACAAAATATCGGTACGGTGAAATATATAATGCTGAAAGACACAGAAAACTTAACGTTATATTATGATTGTATTTTTATTATGTAGTTTGATATCTACAAATTATTTTTAAAAAGCGGTGCCTGAAAATCCACATTAATTTCAAAGATTTACCATATCATGCATGACCAGATTTTTTCGTGTCCACACTTTAATTGATGAATAAAATATACTTTTCACATATATATAAATATAGATTTATTTATATGTGAAATATATATATTATTTATCAATTACTCTGATTGTTTAGGTAATTTTAACTCAGGCAGACGAATATCAAAGTAAATGGCAATATTTCGCATCCAATTCCAGCGATAACTACAACGGAAATAGATAGTCGTGGTTACGTTTGGATGCAACAAACCGAACACAAGTCTGGGAAAAATGATTCATCCAGTACACAATGCAACAATAGCCTACACAAAACTGATCATAACTCTTTCAACGAAAATGCATTGCAACAGTTATCATATTAATAGGGTTTTATAGTTCACAAATTTAAAATATTGCTAAGAAAAACTTACCCAAAACACAAAATTGAGCACAAAAATCATATACTTCACACAACCACTAACATACGTAAAGTTTGGTCCCCTTCGCCTCTGCATTTTGATTTGTTAGGACATGTAACAAACGGTTTAATTAATAAATGGAGTTTTAAAAAATAGGGAGATCAGAATTATTTACAACAATATAAATATAACTAAGCCATTGATGAGTAATTCCGTCCGTCTCTGTCCAACCACAACGTCTGTTCGATTATTGCACTGACAGTTGATATCAGTGTTGCCAGATGAAATTGTTGAAAATCCGTAGGTCAAGACAGAACAATCCGTAGAATAGGATATTTCACAACACTAAATACCTATACACAAATCATATGAAAATACTCGGTATAAACCTAACTTCAGCTTAATTTTGCAATTTTGAAGATTTTTAAACACATAAATATGAAAAAAGGACGCAGTTCGACCATAGAAAATTGTGACGTCATTAGGCACATTTCCCTAGAAACTTGATACTATAACCCAACGTTTTTGACGTTTTGTAAAAAGTTACTGATTTGACTATCACTGAATATCGTATTCTGTAGATCACCTCTGAACTGTAGTTGTACAGATTACAAAAGCATGCTTTATTTAGACCTTAAAAAGTTGTTTAAAATAATAATGTTGTAAAAAAAGAATTACAATGAGTGAAGTACTTGGTCACTTTTTTGTACAGTGTCACTGTCGTTCGTGTTAAATGAATATATTTTCGAATTAAATAGTCTGAGGTGTTCTGTATTTATCACGTTAACTATATTTTTTGGTTATAAATAAGATTAGTTTGTAATTCCGTAGGTTCACCAATAAATTTCCGTAGGTTTGGAAATAAGACCTGAAATTCGTAGATCTACGGATTTTTCCGTAGGTCTGGCAATGCTGGTTGACATAGAGCAAGAGCATAGATAGACTATAAACACAACTTTTTTTTATTTACTGTGTTTACTGTAAAGTAGCTTACAGATCTTGTTGAACCTGTCTCTTGCCTCTGTCAACGTACAAAGTCATCCACCTCATCCTTTTCAAGCTACGTCACCATAGCTAGCACGTTACGTTATATTGTCATGGTTTATGTGATGTTTTAGTACATTTCGGCCATAAAACATGACGG
This sequence comes from Notocelia uddmanniana, assembly GCA_905163555.1. Taxonomy (NCBI): domain Eukaryota; kingdom Metazoa; phylum Arthropoda; class Insecta; order Lepidoptera; family Tortricidae; genus Notocelia; species Notocelia uddmanniana. The sequence goes on from LR991072.1 coordinate 14,831,858, forward strand.
TATAACCTATCGAGATAGCTAGGCTGATGGTGTATTCATCGCTTGCTCTTATTCAATTTAGTATATGAGCATCTCACTTGGTAGCGGTACCGGCCTTAAGTCTTCTCCGGGGTACCCTTTTTTTACGTTGGGAGAATACATTTACGTATCCCACCCGCTGACCTAGACCTGGGAGACCGTACTACCGTCTAGCCTAAGCCTTAAGTGGGGCCCCGCAGGATCGCAAATAGCATTCTACTGCGACGCACCGGCGGGTGACCCGCAGTGTTTTTTTTTTTGCAGACCGCCTGGGTGTCCCTCACTTGCCCGACCGTGTGAGGTGCTGTAGGACCTCCATACAAAAAGTGCCGGATTCGAACCAGAGTGCATCGTCTTTGCAAACCATATTCCAAACCACCGAGTCACATATAAGTTTCTCTGGGGTACCCTGAGGGATTATCTCTAATGCCGCCTGTACACTCTCGGCGAGACACGGTGAGACCCACGTGACGTCCCTTTCTTACCTACATCGCTTGAAGAGTACAGCATACGGGTCTCGCTGTGTCTCGCCGAGAGAGTACAGCCAGCGTAAGGCAAACTTAGGCACCTACCTAGGGTGCAAGGTTACAAAGGGGCGCGAGCGCTGAATTTTTGAAAAATAAGTAAAACCTGCTAGAGGTTCGCCGATGAGGTGTTTCTATAATCCGCCTCTGCATGCCGGGCAATACATAAATACATAAACTCACGCCTATATTCCCAAAAGGGGTAGGCAGAGCACATGAATAACATTTTTCAGTGGCACTTTTAGCAATCGCAGGTTTATACATGGAGAAAATGTGATATTGCAGTGACAGGTTGCCAGCCAATATGGGAGCCAGGTTGCACTTCAACCTGGTTCCCATAGTCGACTCTTACGACACCCAAGGGAAGAAAGGGGGTGGTGTTATTCTAACCCGGCACTACACGGGTCTGTAAGTAAACTTCATTTCAATCAATGCATTTATTCATTTTCCGTCGTCAATGGTGATCTGGAAGCTGTCGGGTGAGTAGTCGTGATCGACGAATCGGTTGGCGACGATGTGTTTGTAGACGAGCGCTGATTTGCGCGCTGTGCGCGTGCGCTCTGGCGATGTGAAATCCACCTCGTACAGCCCGAAGACTTCCCTGTAAACAACAGAATATAGGTACTTCTTTATTAAAGTACATGGGACACCTCTGGAGTGACCGCTAACCATCAGGCGGGCCATTCGCTTGTTTGCCACTGACGTAGTATAAAAAAACTATGAACGCGGAACTCAGATTCCAGACAGCCCTGTCAATCAGTTTACATGGTGACCCATGAGGGGAATATACAAGCAACGCTACTTACGAGTATCCCTGCATCCACTCGAAGTTGTCCATGAGACTCCAGGCCATATACCCCCGCAGCTGAACGCCCTCATCCAGCGCATCCAGCACATCTTCCAGCGCGGCGCGGTAGTACGTCACGCGGTCGTCGTCCAGTAGACCGCCTTCGCTGGACCATCCGTTCTCAGTGACGAACAACACGGGACCGTTGTATTTCTTGTGCAGGTGGGTCAGGACGTTGTAGAGGCTGTTGGGTGCCAGCTGCGAATTGTGGGTAAATACTCTTTATTAACTGTTTAGGAGATGAATGAATGAATGAAAGTTTATTCACGGGAACATATGGTACAGTAGATGTTATTAAATATACATTTTTGACCCTTAATACATTCGGCTTATTGAGGCATGTGAAAATAATTGTGACTATGTCATACATGTCAAAAATACATTGCTAGCATATTATATTCTTAATTATTAATTATACTTGTCAAAATACTTACTTACTAAAATATTACTTTATAATTTATCCAAATAACGATCGATTGAATAAGAACATGCCTTACAGATTGATATATGGCGATGTAATGTCATTATTAGATGATTTACAATTGAATAAGTAGGTTTTTATAAATATTTGCCTTGAAATTTGGTATCAACAGTGACAGTGACAGGTTACTAGCCCATCGCCCACAACACACTTTAACCTGGTTCCCATAGCCGACTCTTACGACACCCAAGGGAAGAAAGGGGGTGGTGTTATTCTAACCCGGCACCACACGGTTAGAAATGCACCATTCTAAATTATGAAAACTAATGAAAGCTTCTACTGCGATACACACCACCCGCGAAATGAACATTGAACCCACGTGACCAGGCGCGGATACTGGAGCACCTTTTCAAACAAATAAAATAATCCTGATATAGCTTATGAACAAAATCCAGGATCCGCGCATGCGCGTGACTCGCGTAGCATGCGTCGCCATTAGAAAACTTAAGAGGGCGCAGTACGCTCGGTCTGGCATGTCTAGGTCGGACCATAGTTTCTGTTGCTAGAAATTGTAAAAGAAAAAAAAAAAACAGCGGCTTTTTGAGTTTTTTACGGCTTGTATGAAAACCTTAATAATCGCTGTATTTTTATTCCATTATAATTTCAAGCAACAGAAACTATAATCCGACCTAGATATGCCGTTGTGTATACAAAGTTTCATGTTATTCTAGCCTGGCGTTTTAAAATGAGAGCATAAATACGTTTGTATGGAGAACCGAACGTACTGCGCAGTCTTAAACTTATACTCACCGTCAACCACGACGAAGCAGACTTAAGCCAATCCTCTGGCACAAACTCTCCAACATCTATATCATCATACATGCTTGGCACTGGATGAACACCCTTATAATCCTTCGCTGAAACCAGAACAGCCGTATAGTGGTTTATTCCCAAGAAATCTGCGGCTCCTTTCACATAAAGCCTTTCATCGTCGGTAAATTCTGGTAAACGAGATCGAGGGTAGCCTTGCTCCTTGCTTTTAGCAGCTACGCGTTCTGCGAATTCTTTGGGGAAGCCGCCTTGTTCGGAGAAAATTGGCTCCGTGTATATGCCCCACTGAAAAGAGATGGAGTCGTCAGCAACCTTATTGAAATGATTGTGATTGGTTTAACTAGCATACATATATAGAAAAGTATACGGGAAGTGGCATGGATAGTTGGTTAAAGCATTCGTTGATACTCTGTTCAGATAGGAGATCGCCTCTTTTGCCTTAACCAACAGTGCAGTATTTCAGAGCCGCAAGGTTTGAGAAAACTAAAATCATATTTTAAATTCTATCAATCCTTACCTGGCCTTGTCTATCCATTTCAGCAGCTGCCTCGTCCTCTTCAGAATCGGTCAGCGCTCCAAACCACGTGATACTGATCGTGATCCCACACTGCCCACCCTGGCTGGGCTTAAAGTCGTTGTTATACGCGTGGTACGCCCTTGCGTGAGCAATCACCAGGTGCTTCGCGCAGAGGTAATCTCCTACACCAGTAGCGTTTAGCTGAGGGGCCATCGTGGTCGCTCCATAGCCTTGGTAACAAATCTCTCTGGGCTCATTAAAAGTGATCCAGTCTTTAACTCTATCACCGAATAAGCTGTAGACGGTTCTGGCGTAATCTTCAAACCAATCAACGATGAGAGGATTCGCGAATCCTCCCAACTCTTGGAGGTTTTGCGGCAAGTCCCAATGGTAAAGCGTGATTATGGGTTTGATGTTGTACTTGAGCATCTCGTCGATGTAGTTGTTGTAGAATTGGACGCCTGCTGGGTTGACGTGGTTGGGGAAGCCGGAGGGCAGCAGCCGCGCCCAGGAGAGCGAGAAGCGGTACGCGTCCAGTCCCAGCTCGCGCATCATCTCCACGTCGCGCCGGTACTGGTGGTAAGAGTCTGCCGCCACGTCGCCGTTGCTTTCATCTTTTATCACGTGCGGCTTGTTGTGGGTCATGTGGTCCCAGATGTTTTCAGTCTTACCTAAAAAACAAACTTTAATTGCAAAATATGGATTTATTTGACGTAATGATAATATGACGCAATGATAATATTAATAATATACTCGTCGTTTTTGACGCAAAATATGAATTAATTAATTTATTTGACGTGATAATGACGTGGTAGCTAGGGCAGGGCCCCCATACGGTGGGCTGATAACTTGGTGAGGGTCGCGGGTATCCGCTGGATGCGGGTGGCGCAGGATCAAGTCATTGTGGAAGTCTTTGGGGGAGGCCCTTGGGGCAGTGGACGTCCTTCGGCTTCATGGTGATGATGATGATGGTAATAATAATAAAACAATAACAATTTACGACGTTATTCTAAGTAAGTCCACGGATTTCATTCTTTATGGATATTATTTTAGTATAAAGCTAAAATTAGACTCCAAACTGCAGTTCGTAACTTTCGAGAACAGGGAGATATTTTATGTTTTTCATTCGATTCCCATTAAGTCGTTACACTCGGTACCTAACGGGTAAGGTAACTACGTTACTTTACAGCGATTTCAATGATGTTAAATTTTAAACGGTTGCCTTGATAACTTTTTTAGATGCTGCAACAACCATCAGCAAAGTACCTACGCTGCGATAAAGGGACTATTTAATACTTAATTTCAATATGCAGCGGCTTTGCTTAAGTAGAAGTACTACGTACGTACTTTACTGCGTATAGAAGTGGGAATAAGCAGCACTGCAACGCATTACTGGGTGCTACGATTAATTGTCCCGCAGAATTTCTACCATCGCACCGCTCGCCGTCGGCAGGGCAATCATCCTCATACCTTAGAACCTAAATGGTCGCGTAGTATGGTACGGTTTCAGAGAAATTTACCTCACTCGGACGCTCCGGTTGTGGAATGAGCTCCCTGCCGCGGTTTTCCCGAGGGAGTAGGACTACAGTATGGGGTTCTTCAAGAAAGAGTTCGACAATGCCGAATTATAGGTCATGTAAACCCTACCGAAAGCAAGACATTAAATCCCTTGGTATTAGCCGGGTTATAATGTTGTACTGATTTTCATTATAACCCGCTGGTTAATAATATGATTTCACTTTTCATAATTCTTATTACTATATGCATAAAGTTTAATTTTGCTAAACACAATTTGTCCTAGGCCATGGCCTACTTGATTTGACAAAATAAATGAAGTTTGCCTCCGTGTGAACCCCGGTCCGGAGGAGCGCGGTGTTCGAAATTCGAATTTCGAATCTAGGACCACGGCTTGTGCTTTCGAATTTGGAACGTCGCGCGCCTTCATTTGTTCACGCGTGACGAACAAATCGAGTTCTTGTAGGTGCCTATAGAAGATTTAATTTCAAAAATAATATTGAAAATGTCGAGTGATGAAAGTGTTTTGACTCCTGAGTTTATCAAATTAGATGCCATAGGCATTGTCAACAATCTGCTGCCAGAGAAGTCAAAGGAAAAATACCTAAAAGCCTACAACGATTTTGACAAATGGAAAGCTGTAAAAGGCGTAAAGTCTGTGTCTGAATCAGTGCTTCTGGTCTATTTTGAATATTTGTCAGCTACAAAGAAGCCAAGTAGCCTGTGGTGTATATCTACTGAGCCTGTTTTTTTGTCTCGCATAAGGTGTGAAAAGTAGAGTATACACCTCGGGGATAAGACTGTTTTAGTCTTGGGCGGTTGAACCCCTCACTGCACTCAGGACTCAGTCTTAATTCCCTCGCTTCGCTCAGGAATTAACTTATAACTCCCTCGCTACGCTCAGGAGTTAAATTATGAGTCCTTCGTTACGTTCGGGATTCAATTCGCTCCCGTGACATAAAACAGTGCTTTATCCCCTTAGTGTATAATCTACTATTAAAGGGTCGGTAACGCGCATGCGGTGACCGCTTATCAGGCTTGTTTAGGACCGACGTAGTATTATAAAGGGTAAGTACTATTTTTCAAAAACAAAAAAAAATCCTTATAGTCCCTTTGGCTGATAATTACACCCGAAGAACAAAATCCTGGACCCGCGCTTAATTAATTTCACATTTATTCACCATCTTCATCCCAAGCTCCCTCAATCTGATAGGAAGCGGTGGCGGTGCCAAATATGAAGTCATCCGGGAATCGTCTCAGCTGTTTGGTGTGCAGCGCATTGCTCCCGAGACCCAATACTGTGAAGCTGCAAAACATCGTCAAAATAAGAATCATAAAAGAATAAAAAACCAATTCTTAACCAATAACATCTTAGCAATGGCAGCATAGCATAATCAACTCATAATTAAAACATAATATTTAAACTAGTGGCTCTGTGAGCTGTAGACCTCGCATTTTTTTTTTCAAATTTAAAAATTTCCAAAAACTGACTCGGTAAAAAAATGCCATATAATTATCGAACTTGCTTAAAAAATTTCACGACAATCGGTTGAGAAATGCGACCTGTAGAAGAGAACATTTGGAACATCCGGACAGACATACGAAAGAATTTTTTTCGAAAGCTGAAACGGAGACGCTTCGCAAGCTCGATCAAAAATTGGGTCCCTCGGCATTGTCCCTAAAATACCACAGCATTTCCTCGCTGAATCGCAACGCTAATGCGTTAAGCGAGGAAGCTGCCACAGTGTCTTTTGTCCACTGTGGGGTCTACAAGCCTTTTGGAAAACCCCTTGTAGAGCTGACGTGCACTGGGACACCACAGGCCAAGGGTCTCCACACAGAACGGAACAAAAAGTGTATTCGGTGCCGAGACCCCTATATTTATTTTTTTATCTTTTCGGCCACTTCAGGCGCCGCTCCTGGTTGATTGCTGGTTCCGTGGAGATGGGAGGTGCCAGTGTCTACACAAATAGCATCCCAAACTAGCGTCTTCCCCAGTCTCCACGGCATAGACTATATTCATCACAGTATAATGTTAATTACATATAGTTTATCCTCCCCAAATACTGGTTCGAAAAGCACCATTAAAAATTAAAAGTGGCCAATTAGTAACTAGTCCTCTGCCAACACTCGTCTAACACTCTTTACACTGTATATGTATGTGTAGTGTTAGTGCTAGAAATTAAGGTCTTACAGATATAGAAGTATATTATTAAAACATCAAGGAGCTGAAAAAAATCCAACTCACCTTAAAATTATAGCAAACCGCGTCATAGCTAGAAACGTTAGTCTTATGTTTTAAATATATATGTCTTATGTCTATAAATACGAGTCGGTATGCCACGAGTCACGATATATTATCAGTCACGACCACCATTTCTCCAAGTTGACGTCTATATGATCTCATCTGACTCAAGCCCCTCTTATATAAAACTAGTGCTAGTACTATACCCCCCATAAAATTAAGCCTGTGTAGATAGTAGATAAAGGATATAGGATTACAAATATAGATTTGCCAGAGAAGACGAGGTAATCTTGACTGACATGTTTCGATAATATTTATGTGCAGAAAAATAAAGGATTATTATTAATCTCGAGTAGCCATCGTGGGCCATCATCAATTTTATCTCATCAGCTACGGATATGAGATAAAATCAGAGTTCATGACAGTGACGTTCATGATATTTAAATGATGAATCATATTTCGTTTTATAATTTGAGTGGGGCACAGCAGAGTGACATCCCGCTCAGGAATACATATGTAGTAAATAATGCTATCTCATAGGCTGAACTCGGTATACGAGATGGCTTCTTGATAATTGCTGTTATAGCGTTAAAAAATATTTAGAATTACCTAAATGTAAACGAATGAATAAATTTAGTGCTATGTAAATGAACTATTATTATTATTATTCCTTTATTTATTTTTCGTCTTAGGTTAGGTTTGTACAATGGATTTACAAAAGGTAAAATATAAAAATACACTTACAAAATATAAAAACATTATAAAAACCTAACCTAGGGTGCCGCCGGCAGCGAGGCAAGGCCTAAGCCACCGGTGGTTAGGGCGACAGAGAGAGGAACCTCCGGACTATCCGCGCCGTGTCCAGGAGTACCGCCTTCTGTATTTGACCCTTGACCCAGCCATCTAGCGAGAGTCTCTTTAGATGTTGGTCGAGACTCTTCGCTATTAGACCGTTCGCAGAAACGACTATCGGGACAATGATCGTCGAATCAACATCCCACATGGCGGTTACCTCGTGTGCCAAGTCTAGGTACTTGCTGACTTTGTCCTTCTCGGCCTTCACGAGGTTCTCGTCATGGGGGATGGTGATGTCGACGAGCACTGCCTGGCGCTTCGATCGATCTATCAGCACGATGTCGGGCTTATTGGCTACAATAGTCCGATCCGTGATGATAGATCGATCCCAATAGAGCGTAGCACGACCATTTTCGAGAACTGGCGCAGGTAAGTATTTATAGTACGGCACTTCGAAGTCCACAAGACCGTATGAAAGAGCAAGTTGCTGGTGAATAATTCTGGCTACCAAGTTATGCCTGTGCAAGTACTCGCCGTTAGCAAGATGACTACAACCGGAAATGATATGCCTGAGTGACTCTCCGGGACGGCGGCATGCCCGACAAATGTCGACCGTACCGTCCTTCAGGATATATTTCCGGTAGTTGTTCGTCATGATAACTTCGTCCGCAATTGCACAGACAAAACCTTCGGTTTCCCCGAAGAGATCCCCGAAACGTAGCCAGTTCACCGACGCGAGCAGGTCTACGTCGGGCCCCGTAAGGGCCCTGTAGAACCGCCCGTGTAGCTCCTTACTCTTCCATTCCGCCTTGCGGTCCTCGGCGCTCAGTACTTTAAATCTGCGCCAGTTCTCGTTTGCCATGGAGAGCGGGGTGAAAGATGCGTCTACTGCCACTACGTCTCGATGCATCCCACATTCGCTGTTTAGGAAATAATCCCTGAGACTGCACACCTCGCGGTTGTGGAGGTCTTTGGCATTTAAAAAGCCACGACCTCCACACTTCCGCGGGATGTACAGTCTCATAACAGACGAACGTGGGTGCAACATGCGGTGTGCAGTGAGCAGTACACGCACCCTTCGATCCAGGGCATCCAGCTCAGTCTGAGTCCACCTTAGTATGCCAAAGGAGTATGTGAGCAAGGGCATAACCCAGGCGTTGAAGGCGCGCGCCTTATTGCCACCCGACAAAAAACTATTAAGTACTTTTGTCAGGCGACAGAAAAAGCGCTCCTTCACCGCCTGCTTTATGCCCTCACCCTCAATACCCAAAGCCTGTGACATACCAAGATATTTATAGGTTTCTGCTTCGGAGAGAGATCTGAGCGACATTGTCTCAGAAAGTTGTAAATTTGTTGAATTTACAACTTTCCCCCGCTGTACATGCATGACCGCACACTTATCTACACCAAATTCCATTTTGATGGCGCTACTGAAAACTTCTGTCGTTTTCAGTAGCTCCAACAGGTCCTGTCTATTTGGTGCAAATAGCTTAAGGTCATCCATGTATAGCAGATGAGAAATGACCTCACCCCCTCTCCGAAGCTGGCAACCTAGCCCCGAATCCTGCAGCAGAGTGCTGAGCGGATTCAGCGCTAGGCAGAACCACAAGGGACTCAGACTGTCACCCTGGAAAATGCCTCGCTCAATCCTGATGGAGTCCTGCGGGCCAGAAGGGCCATCTCCTCCACCCGGTTGACGAAGGACTGTGGTCCACTGCCCCATGCAAGCACTTAAGAAGGATCTTAAAGCTGCATCAACTTTATACAGCTCTAAGATCCTCCTCAGCCATGAATGAGGCACCGAATCATAGGCCTTCTTATAGTCAATCCAGGAGGCCGAGAGGGTCCCTCTGTTCCGCCGTACTCGTTGGCAAATGGTCATGTCTATGAGGAGGAGCTCTTTAGTACCACGCGACCCTACCCTACATCCATTTTGAGCAGGGGCCAAAATGTTGTTCGTAACAATGTGCGTGTTAATTTTTGCCCTCAAAATGGATGTAAGGAGCTTGTACAGCGTAGGCAAGCACGTGATGGGTCTGTAGTTCTTCGCTTCCGTGGTACTACCGGACTTGTAGAGCAGGGAGGTAACACCAGTTGTTAAGGGAGGAGGTAGGGAACCGAGCACGAGGGCTTGCTGGAACTGTGTTGCCAAACGTTCGTGTGAACATCGAAACCACTTCAGCCAGAAGTTGTGCAATCCATCCGGTCCCGGACTTTTCCAGTTCGGAGCCGTACGGATGGCACAACTTACGTCTTCGGGGCTGATGGTAACAGACCCCATGGGTTCGATGGATTCACAGTCACGTTCGACAACACCGATCCAGGCACCCTCAGTGTGTTCGACAGGCACCGACCAGATACTACGCCAAAAGTTAACCATGGCAGTAGCATCCGGTCGCTGACCGTCGCACACACGATGGTCGGTTCCCTCCCACTTCCGGTATACCTTCCTTTGGTCACTCTGGAAAAGGCGATTCTGCTGGTATCGGTCCACACGCTCTCTGTAGCGGCGAATACGGCTTGCCCATGCATAGACTTTCTGCTTCAGAAAGTCAATGCGTTCCGTGACACAGGCCATGTAGTCACGGGGTCTGACACCAGTCCCCGCGAAGGCCTGGTTCACGAAACGCATGACTCGGGGGCGGTTATTGCCCCCCCTGAAGCAGATCAGCTTTGCGATGAGAGTCCTAAACGTATTGATACGCCGCTCAATTCGTACTTGCCAGGCAGGGACACCCCCGGCGGTCCTACTTGCACGGTCAGCGTCCGGAAACTTGACGCGAGCAACACGGCACGCCGCGATGGCCCCGCAGTACATAATTGAGTGTGTATCAATCAAATCATCGCTAGCCCGCAAATACGGGTCTAGGAGATCGTTTAGGGCTCCCATTAGCGCTAGATTGCGTCTATTTACGGGCAAGCGTGGTAGTCGCGGCCTAGAATTGGGTGTGGAGCGATACCGCGTAATCGCCTCATCCAGAGCCCTCCTCAGTTGCTCATGGGCCTGGGTACTCACACTCTGATCCGCGCAGTCCCCGTCGGCACTGGGATCGACCCGCGGCGCCCTCGGTGCCGTGTTGGGAGCGGGCACCGGAGCCGGCGACGTGGCGGGTAGGTCCCGCGCCGAAGTGGGGGCTGCACGAGCAGAGAGTGCTTCCAGGCGGAGCCGATCAAGCGTCAAGTCATCCAACCGCTTATTTCGTTGAATGACTCGCACCTGATCCGATAGGCGTTGTGCAGACACGGTGATGGTCGGTTCAAGAGCCTGGAACAGAGGAAGCATCCGGACACGATACGCGGATAGGTTAGTTTCCCCCTCTGTCGCCCCAAAGTACGCTCGCATGCAGTTCTCGTTCATTTCTTGAGTCCATCGCATGCGGCGCACTACACCACCGGCAGCGGGAGCCGTGGGTGGAGCGGAATGCCCCGTAGGCCCCAAGCGTGCCGGCAGCGGTCGCCTTCCTCGTCGCGCTGATGTTTGTGGCGGCGGTGGCGACGGCCCGCGCTCGTCACTGCTCGACTCGCTGCTGTCAGGTGCCGTGGCAAACTCGTCATCTGACGACGAGGGCGAGGAGCTGGACGGCGCAGGCGGAGATGGTAGACGTGCGCGTTGTTCCGCTCTTGATCGTAGTCTCGTATTCATTTTTCATTGTAATTTATATTCATTTTATAGCTTACGCTGTTTGACATTTTCATTGACAGTTAAGCTTTTCCTTTTGTGCGTACTGAAAGTGTATTTCATCGTATTATTTTGATAATACGGTATTGCAGAGTTGTTATTTTACACAAAAACTGTCGAAAACTGTAATTACAGCATAAAAAGGGCTAAAAATAAAAATATACAAATAAAATAAAGAAACGAGGCACCCGTCAGTGTCAGCAGTTTTTTTTTTTTTTTTTTTTTTTTTTTTTTTTACTATTATTATTACTGAGCAACTTAAGACATTTTAATTTTTTACATAATAAATATTAAGAATTAAATTTTAAATTTTTGCAATTCAGCGCGGGAATTCTGACTGCATGATGGGCACCTTGCCTAAGGGGCCAAATTTAGATTTTTTATAGGTTTTTTATTATTATTTTGAAGTTAGAGTAAGAGTAATTTCTATATTATATCACATGTTTTTCTGAATAATAGAACATTACTACAGAGGCCGGACGGAAGGGGTTGCCGGCCGAAGACATATATAGACGGCCGAGCGTAGCGAGGTCGGATAGGTCTGAGGCGGGCAACCCCTTATTTCCCGCCGAGGTATGTACTTATATAGTGCTTTTCTCAAACATGCAATGAAATAAACAACAAAAAAATCAAAGTTTTATTTTTAATACGCATAGTGGCAGAATGTCATGGTGCCTGTGCCACAATTTATGTGGAATGGAAATTAAAAAAGAGGACTTTGCCGGCCTAGGCCTGCAAGATTTATATGAAATTCCATTAACGACCTCTTGTCCTAGCCGCACCTGAAACGTCATACTTCGCAGTCTATTATAAGGAACATAATATCAATATTTCATAGCATGTTTGAGAAATTTTTATTTATGAATTAAATTATGATATACTGGTTTATTATTATTACTAATGGCGCAGAGTAGATGCTCTTGAAATGTGGTGTTGGCGGAAGATGCTCAGAATACCGTAGACAGCATTTCGCACCAACGCATCCATTCTTCGAGAGCTCCATGTGAAGCAGCGTCTCTCCTCTACGGTGCAGTCAAGAATTCTGACATTGTTCGGTCATGTGTCACGACGTGGAGATTTGTCGATTGAACGGCTTGTGGCACAGGGCAGAGTTGAGGGCACGAGACCACGTGGCAGGTCCCCCATGAGATGGACGGACCAAATTAAAGCGGCATTAAAATGCCCGTTGCACGAAAGTGCCAGGCGTGCAGAAGTCAGAGAGGAATGGCGCCGGGTGGTAAAGCTCGCCACCCACACCATGACGGCCACGACCACTCTGCCAAGAGTGTAACGACGAAGAAGAAGAATACTGGATTAACTCTCTAGAATATTTGCACGTTGGCTTGCAACTCTTGCAAGCACAATGACAACAATAAAATAAAATTGTAATAAAATAATAATATAAAATTGTAAAAAAAAAAAAAAAACAGATGGCGCTGTTGCCATGTAAACATTAGCTCGGAGAGAAAAATTGTTTAAAATTAGCTTTTCATGGTAAATCAAAGTGTAAAAGTGTATATTTTATTGGATATGGACCAATACATATGTGTGAGTGTTATCTATGTGCTATCTGAACGTTTTGTAAATAAACTATTACTTAAAACGAAAACGGTGAAACAGTGAATATCCTACTTCCAAATAACACCAGTGACATTATTCCTATAGTGACAAGAAAATAATAGCTGTGAACATTGATTACCCAAAAAACTAAGTGGTTATTGCAACATTAACGTGAAAAACAATCTGCAGAGTCGGTTATTATAATTTAAACGTAAAGTGAACTTTGATCTATACACATAGTTGTCAAGTTAACCGTGGCACCACAACGCCATCTAACCATCCATTGGGAAGTAAATACTAACGCCATCTGTTGATGACTGGCGGAACATAGAACGACATAATAGATACTATACTACCAAGCCGACTAAACGATCAACCGTATAGCTGTCCTAGCACAGAAGTATTACAAACGCTCGCTAGAGGTCATTAGCAGTAAAGAAAAATAGAGTACACATATTGAACAGTTTAGGACGAAGAAAGAATGTTGTGTTTAGCGTGTGATAAACAAACACTGATGCAGGAACGCCTATATTGCACCCAATGCAAAGGGTGCTATCACTTTCAATGTGTAAATATTACATCTGCATATTTTAGAGAAAAACAGAAGGCACTTTTAAATTGGAGATGTCCATCGTGTGAGCTAATTACTCGTCGGCCGCGAAACGACGACACTCCGGCGCTAATTTCCTCTATGGAAACAGCTGCAGCCGGCCTTAGACATTACTAATATGTCATGTGATGAAAGTAACATTTCAAATATAATGGGCGACACAGACATTACTAATATGTCATGTGATGAAAGTAACATTTCAAATATAATGGGCGACACAGATATAATTTCATTACCGCCTTCTAACCAGCATTCCCAAAGTATTGGCACGCCTAATCACGGAGTTTCCAATTCAGAGTCGATATCTTTTGACAAATTTAGCCAATTAATCAAAAGCGAAATGTTCGCTATGGAGCAACGGCTGATACAATCTGTTACGAATAATATTAAGCATGCGCTGATAGCCGAATTTAACGCGAAAATAAGTAACCTGGAGCAAAACATAACAAAGAAATCGGCTAACTTGTCTAAAGAACAAGCAAAAATGCAGAAGAATATAAATAGTATAAATACTACCATAAAGAACCTTGAAAATGAAAATGCAAAATTACGCGCTGATTTAGAAGAAATCAAAAATAATAAAAACTATTACCAAATCCATAATCTACCAAACAACGAGGAGCCTGGTCACAGAAACAGCTTAGTCCTCTATGGGCTAAACGAATTCCCAGACGAAAATAATTAGAACATCATCGAGCGAGTCAGTTGGATTTTTTACGATATATTGGGCACCGATATAAATGGATTTGTTGAGGAAGCTAAACGCATAGGTAAACGGGGCTACCGGAGACCGCTGCAGATAGACCTACTGAGTAAACGCATGAGGAAATACATCCTAGACAACAAGTATAGATTCAAAAACACAGGGTTAGCAGTAGCCGAGTTTATGGATGCGACGGCGCTGAGGAAACGCCAGGTCCTGCGTGACACTTTAGCAGACGCAAGAAAACGGGGACTAAACGCAATTATTAGGAAAGACAAAGTTCTTGTAAATGGACATGAATATACTCTGCCGGTGGCTGACATTTCAGAAAATTCAGCATGTCTACCGGGGATGCCTGAGCACGACAACACGAGTACAATAGAGAACCATACTTTTCGTCAGTAACGAACATTATGATATAAAAATCCTTTTCCAAAATGTCCAAAGTTTAAAAAACAAAACTCATGTAATCGAATCGTTTTTATGTAATAAAATGATCCAAGTATTATGTCTATCGGAAACATGGATAGCGGAACACCAACAGGACTTAGTTACAATAAACGGGTACAGAATTGCTGGAGCCTACTACAGACGTGCGTGCCAAGGAGGTGGAGTGGCCATCCTGATTCAGGAAGGTTTAAATTTCATTGAAAGGACTGATATATCTAAATTGTCGAAAGAAGGTATAATTGAGTGTTGTGCTTTATAGATACCAGTATACAATGTTTCTCTTAATTAATATTTATAGGCCTGATCGAGAAATCACTGTTTTCTATGAAACACTTGACGAAATCCTACAAAAAATTAAAACAAAGGACCAAAACAAGTGCATAATAATTGGAGGCGACTTTAATATAAATGTATTAATTCATTCAAAAATATCCCAACATTTAATTGACTTGATGCTCTCAGCTAACTTAACCTTAATTACTAAAGACCCTACAAGAGTTACAAACAAAACATCAACATGTATTGACTTAGTTTTTACCAATTCAGTAGAGAACACCATTGTCACTATCGAGGAACATGGAATATCAGACCATAGAAGTGTATTGTACAGCCGAAGAATACAGAACCCGAATACAGGGAAAAATAAAACATGGTTTAACGTAAAACGGATATTTAGCAATAAAAACATGGAACTATTCAAGCAAGCGTTAAAAAATATAAAATGGTGTGATATAATATGTCCCTTGAATAAAACGTTAAATGAAAATTATGAAATATTCGAAAACACATTACATATAATACTAAATAAATATATACCAAAACGTAGAACACGGGTGGGTAATATAAATAGCAAGCCGTGGTTGACTACTGGATTAAAAAAATCGTGTAAGCACAAACGGTGCTTAAAAATGTTGGTAAATCAGTCACAAAATCAAGTTCTAATTAATCATCATAAAAAATATGCAAAATTACTTAAAAGATGCGTGAAATCCTCAAAAAGACTTAACTTCATAAGGCAAATGAATCGTTCGTCAAACAAAACAAGAACAATGTGGAACATAATTAAGAAAACAACTACTAAGAACGAACATAGTCAAAACTCCAAAAACCTTACATTATATATCCAAAATAAGCTAACAAAATCGCCTGAAATTATTGCAAATTCATTTAATGAATACTTTGCCACCGTGGGTGATTCACCGCACTTGCATACGCCCAGCGGAAGACCTCCACTAAATACTCCAATTAACTCTATGTACCTAAGCCCTGTTACTAAAGACGAGGTATCTAGTCTGATCCAGACTCTTAAAAATAAGCATAGTTCTGGAGTAGACGAAATACCGTCAACATTAATAAAATTATGCAAAGATGAGCTAGTAACACCCTTAACGGAGCTAATTAATCAGTCGTATAATGAAGGTGTTTTTCCGGAGAAACTAAAAGCAGCTAAAATCAGACCAGTCTTTAAAAAGGGGGGAAAAGATACTGAACTCACCCATTATAGACCTATAGCCTTACTGCCAGCTGTGTCTAAAATATTTGAGAGGTCTATGTCAAATCGACTATACAAATTCCTTGAGAAAAACAATATCCTGGACAAAAATCAATATGGCTTTAGAAAAAAACACTCGACAACTTTAGCCGTATATAATTATGTACAAGAGATATTTAACCACATAAACAATAAGAACCACGCTGTCGGTGTCTTGCTTGACATGTCTAAAGCATACGATAGAGTGCGCCACGACATACTACTAAACAAATTATATAATTCTGGGATTCGTGGAAACGTTTATAAATGGTTAAAGTCGTACCTAGAAAATCGTAGCCAGCATGTACAGATTGACTTTTATAATGAAAACACACGAGAAATACAGAGCATTGACTCGGATATTTGTTATGCAAGGGGTTCAATACCACAGGGTAGCGTCCTGGGGTGCGTAATGTTTTTGGTGTATATAAATGAGTTACCAAAAACACTAGATACATCATGCGTTATGTTTGCAGATGATGTGTCTCTGATGTTTAAAAGCACCGAAAGTGATGACTGTAATAAACAATTACAAAACACCCTCGTAACAGTAGACAGTTGGTTAAAGGATCACAATTTAGAGATAAACTTTAAAAAAACTAAATTAATTCAATTCCGACCATACCAGAAAAGTCCTTTGAATCTTTGTTTAACATCGGAAAATGGACAAATAGAAGAAGTAGAACATTTTACCCTATTAGGCATTACAATAGACACGAATCTAAATTGGAAAATGCACATTACAAAAACAAAAACAAAATTATCTAGATTTATATACGCACTTAGTATTTTAAAGGCAAATACAAATTATGAGACGGCACTATCGGCATACTATGCCTATGCGTATGCCTGGCTCCGTTATGGAGTAATCTTGTGGGGGGCCAGCACGGATGCTCATGAACTGTTCGTTTTACAGAAGAAGTGCCTGCGCATTCTTGTAAATATACGGGGTACAGCCACATGTAAACCACATTTTGTAAGGAGCAAATTACTTACTCTCCCTTGTATCTACATTCTGGAAGTATGTATGTTCGTAAGGGAGCGCATGCACCTTTTCCGCCACATAAAAGATGCTCCAAATCGTAGGATTGCTACTCGCCATGAAAACAGACTTTGTTTGCCAAAATCAAACCTAGTGATGCACAGCAATAGCCCATATGTTAAATTTATTAAAATCTACAACATAATCCCCAACGATTTAAAGGCTGAGGAAAAAGACCACATATTTAAATTTAAGTTAAAAAAGCTACTTATCGGAAAAGCGTATTATACAGTTCGCGAATTCTTAAATGACAAAAAAATTACATGAAGTATTTTTAATTATCAATTATCAATTCTAATATGTTGTTTGCTCTTTAATAATGTACTTGTAGTGCAACTTTGTCCGTTGATGTTTTTATTTTATTTTTCTCAAACATGCAATGAAATATTCATGTTATGTTCCTTATAATAGGCTGCCAAGTATGACGTTTCAGGCGCGGCTATGACAAGAGGTCGTTAATGGAATTTCATACAAATCTTGCAGGCCTAGGCCGGCAAAGTCCTCTTTTTTAATTCCATTCCACATAAAGTGGCACAGGCATCATGACAATCTGCCACTATGCGTATTAAAAATAAAATTTTGATTTTTTTTGTTGTTTATTTCATTTCATGTTTGAGAAAAGCACTATACATACCTCGGCGGGAAATTTGGGGTTGCCAGCCTTAGACCTATCCGGCCTCGCTACGCTCGGCCGTATATATGTCTTCGGCCGGCAACCCCTTTCGTCCCGGCCTCTGTAGTAATGTACTATTATTATTATTATTATTATTTTAAATTATGGTAAATTCTTTTATGACATATGTTGTACATACATGTTAAACCAATAATCTGTTGTGACGTTGCTATGCCCTACCCGGGCCCATATGGGACTCAATGTACCTAGTTATTAAGATCTGTACAAAAATATGGTTGCAATAAACGACTATGACTATGACTATGACTATAATTATGGCATCTATTATAATTTGTACTTTTTGCAAATAAATATTGATTGATTGAACAGGTACGAGTAGACCCGAGTGGCTATCAATTATCATCGCATTAAATGATTGACAAGTTCATGTCTGTTAATGTCAAATTTTATGTCAGAATGAAAACCGGCAGTATTATGCCATTTGGTCATGACAGGTGTTAAAGAATACGGTAATCGATTGACACTTCCTTGGATCGGGTCTCATCGGGTTATGTGTTTTTCTCTTTTTTCATATGAGACAAACGAATTTTAAAGCCATTTCACTACATTGGTTTCTATTTTAAATTCACAATAGTAGTATGAGTAGGGTCGCCAGAGCTCCCGAGAATGCGCTGTCTTGACACTTCCTGTAGAAAAACGTGTCTCATCTTATTCTAATCTTTGGTTATTAAAGGAGTTAGGAAAATATTAATGTTTAAGTACATTTTTTTCTTGTTTTTTATTATCCGCCGTACAAATCGTGTGCTTTATTTAATAATTATTTAATAAAGATAATAAAAAGAAATCTTTATTATTTTCCACTTCATTACGTTAAATTATGAGGATATAAAGAATAATTCGGTTTGGCGTATATCATAGAGAAAAAAACAGTCAGCCGTTTCCTATCAGGAAGCGCCGTTAGGAAAATATAGAAATATTTATTTTTTAAGAAACCATGGCTGAAATTTACTGGAGTAGTATATTTTCGTAACCAGCTCATGAAACCCTTCGGTAGGTTTCTGAAGGCAAATTGTTTTTTCCCATACAATAAAATTGATAAAAGAGAAGAGCTCGAAAATGTACTACATAGGTGACGGATGTCCACCTAAGTCTAAAATAAGCCATTTGGCATTAAGCCCGCCATTTGTACGATTATATTTTGTGCAATAAAGTTTAAATAAATAAATAAAATAGTTATTTTCTTTCCCGAAAAAAATTCTCTTTACGCGAATTTCCCCACAGTCAGGAACAGCATCGTTGAATAGCTCGTTCAAAAATATTGAGTTTCAACAACCATTTTTTGTTTAAGGCGAAGGGTAGGGTAAGGCATTCTCCATACAAACGTTGTGCAAGTTTTATTCGTTAGTTTTGGCACTACAACATTTGACATATTGGTTACATACACGTTATGTATACCGTAGCATTAGCTCAAAGACTGCTAGCTTAACAGTCTCCTGACACGGAATTGTTATTTCTGATATCCACTTTTTTATTTTGTCCTTTAGAGACCTTTTACATCTCTAAAACCTAATATTTTGACTATGGGTACTCTTTACACCTCCGCTTTTATCTATAATATTTTAGACCATAGAGACTCTTTACATCTCTGTATTATATAGGATAAGTTCATCGAAAGTGTGCCCAGGTATTTATTTGTTGGTTTATACTGCTTAGTATTTATGTCACTAAATGATTTGAATTGAACTATACAATGTATATTGATTTGAAAAAATTACACCTCGCCGAGTTTCTTACGCCGGTTCTTCTCGTGGCAGAGGTTTATTTTTCCGAACCGGTGGTAATTTATTGTCGTTCATAGGTGCATGTAATATGCCTAATTTGAAGAATAAACTACTTTAACTTTTTGTGAAATTGATGTTGAAATTATTTATTTCAAAATGAATAAAAATACAAAAAATTATAAAATATAAAAGAATAAACATCAAGTTATAGCTAACAGAAAAATAAGCATATTGAACAAAAATAATAACTGTAGCGCAAACAAAAACGAAGAAAAACGTGCACAAAGTGTGTATGGAAAGAGCTTGCCTACCCCTTCGCCTTAAGTAATCCGTTTGGGTTATATTAAGGTTAAAGCGCAATTGACACCCCTGGAGTTGCAGGCGTCGGTGACCGCTTACCATCAGGCGGTCCGTACGTTTGTTTGCCAGCGTCGTGGTATAAAAAAGAAATAAAAAAAACTTCTGTTGTAGCCACCTCCTTTCCAGGTAATCGGTTGCTACTACTCCGACAAAATTGATTTCGTATGTCCGGATGTCCAGATGCTTACATGTCCGGATTTCCGGTTGTTCTCGTCTACAGGTATCATTTCTCAACCGGTTCTCATGAAATTTGGTGAGCAAGTTCGATAGTTAGATTTTTTTTGTCGATATCATCAGTCCTTGATAATTTAGAAATTGCAAAATATAAAATTAAATTTTGAAAAATAGCGTGGTAATTTTTAAAAGAATACTATCACAGCTACGTACATATCCCTCTCTCTCTCTCTGAGAACACACCCTTCCTAGCTACAACGTCCCTCATCAATAGCACAGAATAGTATAATATACATCACAGTTAGCTATAAAGTGTCCAGTATAAAGTGAGCTCTAAATGGCTCAACAATTAAAGTCCGTGACCGTACATTCAATAGTCATAGTCAGGGGTCGTACATTTCGTGCCGATGACGTAAAATTGACGTTACACTGCATTTAGGATGATTTCAATTGGTTATTAATATTTATTTAATCATCAATCATTTAATCCACCACATCAGCCCTAGGACGTCCACTGCTGGACATAGGCCTCCCCCAATTTCATGGGGGGTAAATGCCATAATCGCCACGCTTGGCATGCGGGTTGGCGATCGCAGTATCTCCACCGCACTCTAGGAATGCTGCTGTCCATTCCCCGGTGGTCTTGGTCGTAGTTTTAGGACATACCCGGGTCCAGGACATACCCGGGTCATCATTTAATCATGCATTTATAATGGTATTTTTTCTTATACGACCTATTGCATCCGAAGATTATTAAGGATTTCTTTTCATAATTATAATTTTAATTTATAAGCAGGTGAGGATCTCATAGTCTTTCAAGTTTTATAACAGGTTATAGAAATGTTGAATCTAAATATGAACGTAAACTCTCTACGATGACGTGGTTTGTTTAATTATTGGTAATAATTGGTATTACACATGAACTAGTCACAAAAACTTGCAGTATTACCTAATGTTGTACATACTTTGATGTGACAGGCAAATTGCGTTTGTAATAGGGCCATAATTGTAAAAAGTGTATGTATACATGATTATTGATTAATGAATAATGATTGATTGATTACAATAAGACTAATTATATGGAGCTTGACGTCAGCGGCACTAAAAGTACGACCCCTGGTTATAGTCATGTCACTGGGTTGTTAATCAGCGTCGATGGCACGACCTGCTTGTAGAAAGACGCTGTGAGGCGCGCGGTGCGCGTGCGGTAGCGGGAGGAAAAGTCCACGGCATTGAGCCAGGCTTCTTCTTGCCACTTTGACTCAACTCGGTTCCCACACATCCCCAGCGTGTTCATCATCATATCAGCCGAAGGAAGTCCACCGCTGGTTTTTTTTTTCGTGGAGAAAACCTGCAAACCAGTTACTGTCATCTGGGAATGACTGATCTGCGCTCAAATGCGGAGGACTCTAGGATCTCAATTTTGAACGCACTGGAGCCTTCTCGCGCTTTACTACCCCTAAGCCATCCAACGTCATCTCCCCTGGGGTTAATAACCAGGTGCTGCGGCCCTCGCCACATGGTGCACTTACTACCCTGATGACTCCCTTTAGTCGCCTTTTACGACAGGCGGGGGAGACCGTAGAGCTATTCCTGCCCGAGTCTACACGGTTGCCACTGCTGGATCTAGGCCTCCCGAAAGAGTGCCACAATGACCGGTCCTGCGCCACCCGCATTCAGCGGACTCCCGTGACCGACACCAGGTCAAAGGTCATCAGTCCACCTTGTGGGGGTCTACCCACCCCAGGGTGTTAATTCACTCGAACGCGGCTGACACCGCCGGACAGTGACAGCATCATTTTATTTGGTTGTGTAAATAGGTTGCTAGGTGACTGCGTTGCGTTGACGTTCAAACGAGACGGATAGTAGGTAATAATAGCTACGAATGTAAACTAACCTAACCTAAGCTACAAAAAACTAAACGTATTGACTGAAATACAAACTGTATGAATACTCCATGAGCGAATAATTTGGAGAGTTAGTATTTTAGTCGCATGTTCAGTTTTTATGTCTACTGGTTTATTATTTCTCTGCTATGTAAAACTATTATACTATTCTGTACCTCTGCTAGACATCAGAGCACATGCTATGCGATAGAGCAGGATAGCATGTGTCCTATAAGCCTATAACACAGGGTTTTCTAGCTCAGGGCACAGGGTCGTGACATATCTTGTAATAACTCTTGTGAAAAATAAACTTTTTTTTTAATTTTCTTGTATTCTGTCTGTCAAAAATCGGTTTCGTTCAATAGAAAACATTCTGTACAAGAGAACTTTCAATTATTCTGAGAAAACAAAGTCTTCCTATCATCACGCAATATAATCTTACTAAATGTACAAATAAATAAATAAATTGTAATAGAAATCTCGAAAACCGCTCTAACGGTTTTAATAAAATTTACATTATTGTAATTTACTTATCAGTTTAAATATACTTATTAATTTTTTATTTAAAAGTTATTTTTAATCTATTTATTTATTTGTTTATTATTGTTTGTATACCTATGTATAGGGGTTTTAGAGGACGAAAAATCGATCTAGCTTTGTTCAATCTTCGAGGAAACTCGTATTCTCCAAGGTGCTAAATAAATAAAACACCAACATAATAAATAAATATCAGTGGCACAATCTATTTATTCAATTTCCCTCATCAATAGTCATAGTCATGTCTCAGGGGGATAATATATGTTTTGAATGTCTCTCATCAATAGTCATAGTCATGTCTCAGGGGGACACTATATTTTATGAATGGCCCTCAGCAATAGTCATAGTCATGTCTCAGGGGGATAATATATGTTTTGAATGTCTCTCATCAATAGTCATAGTCATGTCTCAGGGGGACAATCTATTTATTCAATGGCCTTCATTAATAGTCATAGTCATATCTCAGGGGAATAATCTATTTATTTAATGTCTCTCATCAATAGTCATAGGCATGTCTCAGGGGTACAATCTATTTATTCAATGGCCTTCATTAATAGTCATAGTCATATCTCAGGGGGATAATCTATTTAATGTTTCTCATCAGTAGTCATAGTCATGTCTCAAGGGGACAATCTTTTTATTCAATGTCCCTCATAAATAGTCTAGTCATAGTCATGTCTCAGGGCGACAATCCATTTATTTAATGTCCCTCATCAGTAGTCATAGTCATGTCACTGGGCCGGTAGTCGGCGTCGACGACTCGGCTGCGCACGACCTGCTTGTAGAAATACGCGGAGAGGCGCGCGGTGCGCGTGCGCGAGGGAGAGGTAAAATCCACGGCGTACAGCCCGAAGCGTTCTCTGAAAAAAAATAAGAAGATAACTGTAAGACTATATTTTTTACGTTTTTAACCCCCCTCTGAAATATTGCCAAAAACTGAATCGACAAAAGAAAACCGGGCAAGTGCGGGTCCGACTACCTACGCACAATGAAAGGGAACCTACCTATACTACTCTCTCTTCTCTTCTTCAGCATATTTGCGTCCACTGCTGGACATATGCCTCCTCCATGGATTTCCAATGACTTCTAGACGTAGCAGTTCTGGTCCAGGTTGGCCCTGCCGTTTTTTTTGATGTCGTCAGACCTTCTGGCTTGCGGCCTTCCCACGCTACGACTTGCCGCTCGAGGTCTCCAGGACAGCACCCGTTGGCTCCATCGGTCATCGTCTCTTCGGCAGATATGACCGGCCCATTGCCATTTTAATTTTGCGACCCTCTTGCCGATATCGGTGACTTTGGTGCGTTGGCGAATGACGTCATTCCGCACTCTATCTCGCAGAGAGATTCCGAGCATTGAGCGTTCCATAGCTCGCTGTGCCACTTTAAGCCGGCGAACCTTCCCGGCAGTCAGCGTCCATGTTCCGCAAGCGTACGTCATCACTGGGACAACACATTGGTTGTAGACCCTAGTTTTTAGCGACTGAGGAATCTTTGACTTAAACACGTCGTCGAGCTTGCCGAATGCGCCCTATCCTAGTTGGATTCGTCTACTGATTTCAGGGTCTAAGGAATTTCTCTCCAGTGTGATTTTATGACCTAAGTAGACATACTCGTTTACTCTTTCGATCGTCTTGCCGTCTAATGAAATGTTCGATTCGTATGTGGTGCTCATCCATTTTGTCTTCTCCTACCTATACTACTACTGCTTTTTTATTTATTTATTAAAAATGGGATTGCTCTTGGCCAGCATCTAGCCGGGGGGCAAAGATGAGGCCGACGATGAAGCGAGCTCACCCAGAAGATGCCAATTCACTCGTGCCTTAAAAAGATCTAGGTTATATGAACTCTTAAATACAGGCGCCGCAAGAGAATTCCAAACCATAGAAGTGCGCATTATAAAAGAAGATGCAAAGCGCTTGGTTCGGAAGGAATTTCGTCCAGGTAAGGATGGTAGCCAGCCGTACGTCTGGATGTCCGATGGAAGAAGGGGGAAGGCGGTATGAGCTCATGGAGCTCCTGAGCACACTCACCGAAGAACAGTTTGTACAAGACGCACAGACATGCTACCTTGCGTCTATGCGCCAAGCTCTGCAGCTTATTTCCCACTACGTACGTAGTTGGCCGCACTCGACTCGGACAGCCGAGCCATCCCAAAGGTGACTACAATACTCCATGCAAGACCGGACTTGGGCTTTATTCAAATTCAAAAATTATTTATTTGCTACGAATACCGTTTTTCACTGGATGTTACATAATTATTTGTCTCTAGTATTCAGCCCATCTACAGGCGTGGAAATATTATACATTGCAATACATTAATAATAATTTTACTTAATTATAACAAATATTATTATATAATATAAAGATAGGAGCTGCCCGGGGGTGAAGTATCGCTTGACCTTATTTAGGATGCTCAGCTTTTTGGCCGCTGTTCCCGCTTTGGACTCGATGGTAGTGCCGAAGTTAAGATTTAAGCTTAACGTCATGCCAAGCAGCTCGAGATCGTTAAAGCACCTCCACATTAAAGCTCAAAACGCACAGAGCGGACGCGGCGCGGTGCGGGGCGTTTGCATTTTTGATCTCCCCGAAACTGTCGACTCTCGATTACTACTTCATATGTCACACACGGGCCGCGTTCGCTTTAGTGCAAAAACGCCTCCGCCCCGCAATAACGCTAAGCCGCGCTCTCTACGTTTCAAGTTAAGGTTGCAAGCCTTAAAACCACTCTCCGGTACCTACTTTGAATTTCGCCCCGCAACGTCGCTGCGCCGCGCTCTGTGCATTTCAAGCTTAGGTTTCAAGCCTTAAAACCACTATCAGGTACTTTGAATTTAAAAAAGTTCGTATCTTCATAGAAAACTCACGGCACTTACTTCCTTTTGGAGAGATTGTCAGTTTTTTGATAGCGATGACTCAAAAACTATTGTACTTCTTATAGTATAATCTAATGGTAAAGAATTATTTATTTACATTTTCCTTTTTAAATTTTTTCGGTTCCTTAGCTTTTTTTTTAAATATTGGGGCTTACACAAATCAACCTAGTCCCAAACTAAGCAAAGCTTGTACTATGGGTACTAGACGACGATATACATACTTATATAGATAAATACATACTTAAATACATAGAAAACATCCAAGAACCAAGAACAGATATCCGTGAAAAATGCACAAATAAATGCCCTGGCCGGGATCCGAACCCGGGACCTCTAGCTTCGGAGGCGAGTCACTGCCAACTAGGCTAAACAGGTCGTCAACGTCCGTCAGTTTCGGAGATAAGGGGGCAATTGTCAATTTACGCCTACTTTCTTAACACTTTCATTGCCGCCTAGTGCTACGCGCTACGCTCGTAGGCCGTAGCCACGTATCCCCTGTGTGTAGCCCA
Organism: Notocelia uddmanniana; assembly: GCA_905163555.1. Classification (NCBI taxonomy): domain Eukaryota; kingdom Metazoa; phylum Arthropoda; class Insecta; order Lepidoptera; family Tortricidae; genus Notocelia; species Notocelia uddmanniana. The sequence continues at coordinate 14,857,899 of LR991072.1, forward strand.
TAGCGGCATATACAGAGTACCCGACAATCGGGTTATTCGCGCTGAATGTGTTAAATAGCCCAAAAAAGCTTTTTAGCCCAAAATTGTAAAAATATATATATTAGACATTCTCACAACGAGCCCTAGCTTTCATTTGATATGTCACATGGTTGACTGACAGAGCGAAGCATCTCCGTTTCAGCTTTCGACAAAAATTCTTTCGTATGTCTGTGTGTCCAGATGTTCTCCTCTACAGGTCGCATTTCTTATCCAATTTACTTGAAATTTTGTGTTCAGGTTCTTTAATTATATAGTTTTTGTTTGTCGAGTCAGTTTTTGGCAAAAAAAATGCGAGGTCTACAGCTCACTGAGCCATTAGTTTACTTGGCATAACTTTGTTTTTAATTTTCTAATTTACCCAATTTTTCCCCACGTTTAAAATTTATTAATTTACAATAATATGTGTACCAAATTTCATCTCATTCGGTTGCAGCTAATTGTCTGTGACAGACGGACGGACAGACAGACAGACAGACACACGAGTGATTCTATATAGGTTACATTTTTTTCCTTTTGATGTACATAACCGTAAAAAAATATAATTATCGAGCCTGCTCACAAAACTTCACTGTATTCGGTTGAGAAAAGTAACCGTGGACATCAGGATTCAAGACATACGAAAATATTTTTTCTCAAGCTGAAACGAAGACGCTTCTCTTACTTTGCTCACTTGCCCAAAAAGCAAACAAGTGTAGTAGATTGCGCCAAAAGTGAATTATACATTTACGGCGGAGGCGGCATTTTCAATGCTGAGTGAAGCGAAATATTCTACAATTCTAATGGTGAAACCACACTTCGGGTATTTGTGCATGTATTCGTGCAAATATTCGTGTTGCATCATTTTCTTTAACATCGCAAAAGAAAATGAAGCGATCATGCAACGCGAACACGCAACCCGAAGTGTGAATCTTGAGTGTTTAACGAGGGATTGAAAGTGCTTGCGCCTAAGATGGAAATCATTTTGCTACCGACACCACATGCCGCTTTACACACCAGCTATTCAGAAAAGAGTCAATGCTACTCGTACCTTCAAGTGAGGGAAGAAAAGTACAACTTTGATCCCTTTTCTCGCATACTACAATATGCGTATGGGAATAGAAAAAAGGGTTCAAAGTTGTCGTACATTTATTCGTATTCATATGATTGTATGGCACAAGAAGTTATTGGGACACATTTCAATCGGAATTTTACATAGTCGGATCTTAAGACACTCATAGGAAGAAATGAATTGGTGCTTTAATTAACTAGCCCGACAACATACAAATAGCAAGCTAAATGAGGTTTTTTTTTTTCATTTATATCCATGGAGACTCTATTCGTACTAAGTTAAAATAGTATTCGAATCTATATAATCCACCTTTGCTAGTTTATATTTAGCCGAACTGGTAGAGAATCCCTTGAGGCTTTCAAATCCGCCATTTGCACTTATATGCCTTGTGCAATTAAGTTTTTTAATATTTGTGGCACTTGAAATTATTAGGCATAATTTATATAAAAGCCTGGGCACGGCACCAAAATGTAACCATCCCTTGGTCCTTTAAAACAAATGACGATAAAATTGTAAACTTACGTGTATCCCCTCATCCACTCATAATTATCCATGAGACTCCACGCCATGTATCCTTTCAGCTTCACCCCGTCATCCAGCGCGTCCAGCGATTGTTCCAGCATGCTTGTGTAGTACGCCACACGGTTCTCGTCGACCAAGCCATCGTCGGGATGACTCGACCATCCGTTCTCGGTGATGTAAATGTCGGGGTCGTTGTACCGCTGCTGGAGGAGGGTCAGGCAGTTGTAGAGGCTGCCAGGAACGAGCTGGAAGTAAATTGTATGTTTAAGATGTAGATAAATAGAAGCGGCCTAGTGACTTTATGGGTTATGTTCTGACGATAACTTTGGTCCATATGGAAACCACACAGTATAGATCTAATAAAATATAAAAAATCAACTAACATTTGAAATAACCAAACCAATATGTTAATAATGTGGTACAATTTAAATGCAATAATAAAGCCTAGACTTTATGATATTGTGTGTTATACATGAGATCATTATCATGAGAGTTGGTTCGAAACCACTGTAGCCGAGCATATTGGCTTGCGAACTTCAATCTGGAAGTCGTGGGTTCTAAATCCGGCTCGTACATACCACTGGCTTTAGAAGCTTTATAATTTTGGCGTAGGAACCATCGTAAGGAAACCGGTTTTATACCAACAAGGTCCAAGAGCGTCGCCAGCCAAGGTTCCATGGGGAGTTGGAGGTGGGGTGGGGACGATGGAAGTATGAACTGTAGGTACAGTCTAGAGGCATTTTGAATTTCTAGGGTTGCCTTGCTCCCCCCTAGCGACGCCCTTGATTATAGGTTTCCGTCCAGGCGAAACGGACGGTTCTACTCCAGAGTGGAAGGTTATAATAACAACCACTTTCGTACAACTAGTACCTACGCCAAATCACGCGTTTAGCTTAGTTTAAGGATGCAACTAGGAAACGCTAGGAGGATGTTGAGCAAGGTTCATTATCGACTTGAATGTAGCTGATATATTGATGTTTATTTCCCTCTGTGTATACCATACTTACATACATCCAAGCTGACTGCCCCTTAACCCAGTTCTCATTGTCGACAGTCCATCCAACATCAATGTCATCGTATTGTGATGGAACAGCTTGCGGCTCCTTATACTTCGTCGCCGAAATTATCTGCGCCGAGTAGTGGTTGAGTCCTAGGAAATCGTAACTGCCTTGGACGTACGCCCGTTCTTCTTCTGTGAAGGACGGCATGCGTGAACGAGGAAAACCTTGATCAGCGCTTTTCTTAGCTACAATCTCTGACAGTTCCTGAGGGAAGCCGCCTTCTGGTAAGTAGATGGGATCGGTGTATAGTGCCCACTGGAAAAAGGTTTAATGTTTATGTTTTATTACAGCAGACCTCAGACCTCATTTATGGATACGCGAAGCGTAAAGGATGATTCACAGTAGGCCGTTTGGTGTCCGGGCCGGCCCGTTTTCTTCTAGAGAAATAAGTACGCCGGCCGTTGCGTTTGCTGTCATAGAAAACACGGAACGGTCTACTGTGAAACATTCTCAACGCGTATAGTCAAACTGTATGAAATACGTGTCGGTAGTCATAGCAAGCTTGTACGACAAGAGCAAATGAAAGTTAACACTTTTACACGTAAGCTTGAAACGCACAGGGCGAAAGCGGTTTTGCGGTAAAGCGAACGCGGTTCGGGACACGTCGCATCAAAAAATCGCGAGGTATTCGGTAGCGCGATAGAGCGGAGGCAGTGTGTACATATGAAGCAGCAATCGACAGTTTCGGAAAGATCGAAAATGCAATACCACCTCCGCCCCGCACGGTGCCGCGCCCGCTTTGAGTGTTACGAGCTTTAAAAGTAAAGTAAAGTAAAAGTAAAAGTAGTTTATTCTTCAAATTAGGCATATTACATGCACCTATGAACGTCAATAAACTACCACCGGTTCGGAAAAATAAACCTCTGCCACGAGAAGAACCGGCGTAAGAAACTCGGCGAGGTGTCATTTTTTCAAAACAATTTACATTGTATAGTTAAATATAAAATTACAGTCTCAGTTACTACAAAAATAACAAGCTACAGTAGAAAACCTATTTTCGCGATAGATTAGCCGTGCAGGACACTATCACTGCCAAACATCCCTGTCCATGATGTAATCGTTTACCTTATAATATGCTTTATTCTATTCTCGTTTGCTCTTGACAATACAAAAGTATGTCCAAGAAAGGTACACACTTTGGCATATTCTATTGTAAGAAAATCTATAATAATATACATATTTTTAGTGCCGACTATACATTTAACGCTCCTTTACATACATTCTATATTGTCTAACTTTTAATTCAGTTTGCGCCTCTCTACATGTACTTGAAAGAAATGGAAAGGCCTTAATCGCAAAAAAAATAAAGAACCTAATTAAGCCTGGCTTTCAAGACTTCCAGGATACCACGCTTAGGATAGTGACCGCCCTTGTTATTTTCAAGGATCAATGGATTTTGCAAACCTACCACTTCTTACATTATAGCTTACGAAAACTAAAAATTGAGTTACCTCAGCTTCCTCCATCAATTTGACTGCATGAGCATCTTCTTCTGAATCCGTATCAGGCAGATACCATTGCAAATTAATAGTTAACCCGCACTGCCCACCCTGCGTCGGCTTAAAGTCGTTATTATACGCATGGTACGCTCTCGCATGAGCCACCACCAAATGCTTGGCACATAGATATTCCCCTATCCCAGTGGCGTTAACTTGGGGTACCTTTGCTGTAGAACCATAGCCTTGAAGGCAGATCTGCTTAGGTTCGTTAAACGTGATCCAAAGCTTCACCCTATCACCAAAAAGGCTGTATGCAACTCTAGCATAGTCTTCAAACCATTCTTCGAACAAAGGATTGACGAAGCCTCCTAACTCTTGGAGTTTTTGAGGCAAGTCCCAATGGTACAGCGTTACGACTGGTTGGATGTTGTATTTTAGCATTTCGTCAATGAAATTGTTGTAGTAATCAACTCCTGCTTGATTGATGCGGTTGGAGAAACCAGTGGGGAGGATTCTGGGCCAGGAGAGGGAGAATCGGTAGCAGTCTAAGCCGAGTTCTCGCATCATTTCCACGTCTCGCTTGTAGTTGTGATAGGAGTCGGCAGCGACGTCGCCATTGCTCTGATCATCGATGATGGAGGGGTCACGGTGGGTGTTGTAGTCCCAAATGTTCTCGCCTTTACCTGATAGATCAAATCACTGGTATATTCACCTACTTAATAAGAACGAGCGGCTGTTGTATATTTAATCTTCAAATGAACCACAGACAAAGTTGCAAAATTGACAACATTTCATTTTTTTACGCAGGCTTTTTCCCGTTGAAATCAAATGATGATAAAAGATTAAGTAAAACCACTTTTTTTAATTCACGAAAATATCCCAATTCCATATAAATAAATCAATTTCAAAAGTTCCTCATTCTGAAAGAGAGTAACTGACAAGGCGTCACAGCGTAACAAATCATACAGAAGCACTATTACTAAGACAGATTTACTAAAGAAAGTGTACAGTTGTTCTTTTTGTGCGCTGTGACTGTTACAATTCATCCTTGTGACGTCATTAGGATGATGGTAGGCTTTCTTCACAGCTATAGCTATAAAAAAATAAAAAATAAAATATTGGGGTTTCTTCTTAACAAATTAACGTAAATGCTTCACTCATTTCATACTACTTGAAAAATTGAAATGTTTTCAATTCTGTCTTGTACAGAATAAAATGAATGATAGGACGGCGAAACCCTGGCAATATTAAAAGTGCCATCGCATATAAACTACAGTACTTAAGCGGCTGCTAACATGGCGGAGACACTGGAGACTATAGCTCAATCTTTCTCATTGAAAAGGTCTGTGACCAGCAGCAGCGGTTGGATGATGATGTGTCTTACCATCTTCATCCCAGGCGCCCTCAACCTGGTAGGAGGCGGTGGCAGTGCCGAAGAGGAAGTCGTCTGGGAACCGACGCTGATCCCGCGGGACGGCTTTAACTGCTGCTAGCACCAGCACACTGTAAACAACAATGTTGTAAACCATTTGTTAACATACTGATCCACCGGAGAGCCTACTCCGAACTTCGAAAATCGAACTTCGTGTCGTGCCATCCCTTTCACTCTCGTGTTATACACTATATGACGGAAAGGGACGGCACGATACGAAGTTCGATTTTCGAAGTTCGGTCGGAGTAGGCCCTCTGGTGAGAATAAGGTTGAGGGCTTACTCCGAAGCTTATACATACATAGTGAGTAATGCTTTCCCATCGGCTAAATTCCGAATACGACTAGACCCAAAGAAGTGTCAATAATCATCATCATCATCATAACAGCCGAAAGACGTCCACTGATGGACATAGGCCGCCCACAAAGAGTGCCACAGTGGACTCCTGCGACATTTACCAGGTCATCAGTCCACCTTGTGGGGGGCCTAGTGTCAATCAATTACCGTAATATTTAACATCTGTCATGTCTAATGGCAAAATACTACCAGTTTTCATTCTGACATTTGTTGTTGACTAATAAAGTTGCACATTAACATACACGAACTTGTCGTTCATTTAATTTAATGCGATTATTACCCTTCGGTAATGACAATGACTAATGATTGAACTACCTTCTTTTTAGAGTTCCGTAGCCAAAATGGCTAAAACGGAACCCTTGTACATTCGTCGTGTCTGACCGTCCGTCCGTATGTCACAGCCGATTTACTCGGAGACTGTGAGCACTACAATTATGAAATTTGGTAGAAAGGTGTATGCTATGAACCGCTATAGAAATATGATGTGAAATTACAAAAAAATATTAAACCCCCCAGTTTAACAGTTCCCCAAACATGTAACAGGGGGGTCTGTTTTTTTTTCAATGCGTGTTGGGTGTCTATGGATATGTCTTCAAAAATAACACAGGGGTTTCTAAAAAACTTTTCCATTTAAGTCAACCGTTGGTGAGATATTAGTATTAGCTGTCAAAGTTGTAAAGATGCGCATTGCAACTGGAAGGAACACGTTGACGTTGTTTGCAAAAAAGTTAATAAATTTAGTAGCGGGCCCTACGCTTGTTTGCCACCACGTTTGTTATATACCACGTATATTAATTAAAATCAAATATTATTATTTCATTACAAACTCTTTATTTAACAGTAATAATATCGTTAAATGATATAAGTAGAATTTTGGTCAAGTGCGAGTCGGATTATTCCTATTTAGTTTTCCCATACATTTTGAGACCCAGCGCCTGATGAAGGCAACGAACAACTTATTAAAAGAATTTTGTATGGGATCTCGCTTAAATATTTATTTTATTTTTGTTATAGTGGCAACAGAAATACATCATCTGTGAAAATTTCAACTGTCTAGCTATCACGGTTCATGAGATACAGCCTGGTGACAGACGGACGGACGAACAGCGGAGTCTTGGTAATAAATAGGGTAATAGGGTCCCGTTTTACCCTTTGGGTACGGAACCCTAAAAAAGGGATCAGTATTACAACACAGCGACGAAATGCTGCCAGTAGCATCTTCGGTACAATGCCACGGGGGCCCTTTTTAGGGTTCCGTAGTCAACTAGGAACCCTTATAGTTTCGCCATGTCCGTCTGTCTGTCTGTCTGTCTGTCCGTCTGTCTGTCCGAGGCTTTGCTCTGAGATTGTTAGTGCTAGAAAGCTGCAATTTGGCATGGGTATATAAATAAATCAATCTGAATGAGTGGAAATAATCACTTCAAAAGAAAAGTAAATTGTTCCCTCCCCTCTAACTTAGATATATATGGCAAAAATCATGAAAGTAAAGCTTAATAAAGACTTTCAACGAAAACTATAGGGGACATGATCAGTTTAGCTGTTTTTGAGTTATCGTAAAAAGTCTTCCCTTATTGTTGAAAGACGTATGAAACGCTGCGAAGGTATTTCTTTTTGCTTGTTATTGTTTTTTTTTAATTATGTTCATACGAAACGCTACACTAAGCATGGCCCGACATGCTCTTGGCTGATTTTTGTTTTATTTATCTTTTATGTTAGTCTTTTAATGTCACGAATACACGTTTTTCTTTCTTTCTTTCATAAGTACCTACTTAATCAGACTCACGTGATGACTTGAGTAATCATCTCCTGAAATGATTGGGACACAGGTGATATAACAAATATGTTATTTAGAGACTGCACGTACTAATGCTATCACTGCCACTTTTATGGATCACGATAAGTTATCTACTCAATGTGAATATGTCAGGCTCTTCAACGATTTGAAATTAAAGTCCATTTTAAATTGGGTTTTACATTTCTTTTTATTAAAAATGGGATTGCTCTTGGCCAGCATCTAGCCAGGGGACAAAGGTGAGGCCGACGACGAAGCAAGCTCACCCAGAAGATGCCTATTCACTCGGTTCTCGTTTGTGGTCGCTTCCTCAAAAACTGTTATGAAAAATGTATTTGTTTATTTTCATACGCAGCAACTATTATGATTATGACAGGTTTAACCCTAATGCATTAGTGCCTGAAAAAATATTTACTTTAGCTAATTACATAACTGGACTCTATACACAAAGATACATTCATAAATCAGCATTTTTAATAAGGTATGCATTTGCAAGAGGACAATCCTTAACTTTTTAAGAGGGGTATAACAAAACCGGGTATGTCCTAAAACTACGACCAAAAAACCACCGGGGGATAGGCAGCAGCATCCCTGAACTGCGGTGGAGATACTGCAATCGCCAACCGGCATTCCAAGCGAGGCGATTATGGCATTTACCCCCCATCAAATTGAGAGAGCTTTTTTCCGGGATAGTCAAAGTCAAAGTCAAAGTCAAAATATTCTTTATTCAAATAGGCCTAGCAACAAGCACTTTCGAATCGTCAGTTATAACATGTATTGACATATATATTAATTAATTATTTAGAGCAATTTATTGATGCTATTATTATTCTTCAAAATAAATATTGTTGTTGTAGACATGTCAAAGTAAGAAATTATTTTGTAGTAAAATTCACAATAGGATCGTCAAAAAATAAATAATAATAATAATAGAAAAATATATAAAAAATAGAAATCTAGACAGTTTCTAGAATAAAATCAAAAATAAAAAGATCATATTAATATCTAACGCCATAATGATTAATTCATTAATATTTCAGTCACAATTAATCCCACGGTATCCATTATGGATACCACCGTACCGCGGGGACAGTGCGGTTGTTATGTCGGACTTGCACAGACTAAAATCCCCCCGATCGTCCTCCTCAACTCATTTCGGACGGCTCTGGGATATCTATCGGAACGCACCAGTGCCACCCTCGAGTCACACCTCTGTGGGTCCCACCATCTGCTTTCATAGACGTTCACAGCCCCCACCTGCGACCGTCTTCGACCCCAAGGACCCCCTTTTAGTCGCCTTGTACGACAGGCAGAGGATACCGTAGCCGCATTCTATGCCCCGACTACAGTGCGCAAATTGAGAAAGGCCTATGTCCAGCAGTGGATGTCCTTGGGCTGATATGGTGCTGGGGGTGGTAACGAAAACGGTATCCAGCTGTTAAGTCGTATACACCTTAATTTTGGTGTTCCACAAATAGTATTTAAAGTCTCATAAAATTTCATGTGCGTGTCGTACGTTATATACTTGTATAGGTATGATCAACAACTGTTAACAAAATCAGTTATTCGTGATCATCTAGCTTTCCGTAGCTGTAAACTGTGAACATGTTATTAGAGACTTGTATAGCATAAAATTTGTCAGAAATGTTATTTCATGCGCTTAACCGTTTTTGAGATAAAGAGCGGAGACTATATGCAGCGTTTCTAGCTTAATAGAGTTACTAGGTATCTCACATTCTGAGGATGGCCCGTTTTTATGCTTTAGTGACCGGATCATAATTGCCATTGCATTTTAAATTTATAATAATTGCGTACTTAGATCAAATAATATGACACCAAAACACCACTTGGCAAACTTAGACGAAACCGCCATACATTTTTTTACTGATTCAGCAAAAATGTGGCCTTATGTAAGTGCTTTCAGTTTTCCTAAAATTATTATTTTCATTTAAATTGTCCTTAAATAATAACCTACCTCAATACTACAGATATCTTCATCACTGTGTTACAAAACCGACTGAAGTTCAGATAACAAGTCGTCGTATTTATCTGAAAGCCATATATAAGAACCGGCAGTAGAATATAAAAGTAGGTACGTATTCATCTTCTCAAAAGATAATTTAATCCTTCATAACGCGCACTTCTAAGGTTTGGAATTCTCTGCCGGCGTCTGTATTTCGACACTCGCATGGGGAATGAAAACCTACATGGTACTTCCCGTGCAGTCAGAATCTTGAAATTTGCTACGAAGCAACATCTTATAGCACAGATAAAGAAAAAATTGCGAAAACCGTAAATTTTTAGTGACATCATATGATAAAAATACGTTGTACGGAACCCTCAGTGCGCGAGTCCGACTCGCACTTGGCCGGTTTTTTTACGGTGGATCAAAATCAAAAAATCAATCAAAATCAAATATTTATTCTGCAAATAGGCCACAAGGGCACTTTTACATGTCAAAGCATGAATTTATACAATTTAAAAAAACTGACAATCTTACTTAATAATAATGATTAAAAAATATATACTGATTAACAATACAATGAAAATAAATTTACAAATATTAAGGACGTATTGAATACGATCTGTGTCCGAATAAACAAAAGGAATATAAAATTAATTTAATATCTCAGAGATGTATATGGTCTCTGAGCGTCCAAATATGATTAATAACAATTATTTCAAAGTGCTTAGAGATGTAAATGATCTCTAAGCCCTAAAATTAAAATAAGTAAACTTAATATTGTTAGAGATGTATAAGGTCTCTAAGCGTCAATAATAATAAAACTAATCCAGAACAGGATCATGTCTCTCGTCAATCTACATACAATAAAATAACACTAGTATTAAGGTATTTACTATGCCCTTGCAAGCATGAACAGACCGGACTCCACAAACAGCACCCGATCACGAGTATGACGCGTATCTCAGCCATCGCCTCCCTCGACCATCTGTTAGGGAAGGTGGCGACCCGATCAACGACGCCACCGTAAGCAAAGCCCCTTAAGCGAGCATGACATATTCAGGCTGCCGGACATTAATAAAATCAACACATTAATAAACACACATTTATAAATTCGATTTATGAAGGAAAATGTTAAAATTGTATTTTCTCCCAAAATATGCTTATACGTATATACGTAACTATTTAACAATGTACCTAACTCGGGTATGTCCTAAAACTACGACCAAGACCACCGTGGGGTGGGCAGCAGCATCCCTGGAGTGCGGTGGAGATACTGCGATCGCAAACCCGCATGCCAAGCGTGGCGATCACAGGTGGCGATTATGGCATTTACCCACCATGAAATTAGGGGAGGCCTATGTCCAGCAGTGGACGTCCTTGGGCTGATACAGTGCAATAATCAGCATTGCGATACAGCGAGGAAATGCCGCCAGCATCCTCGGTACAATGCCTCTGTTAGATTTAAGTTAGTTTTAATTTTCTTTATATTATTATGGTTAAGTATTCTTGTATATATTTTCGTTGTACATAAATAACAGATTTCTCTTAATACGTGTATATTCTTAAAAGTAGGATCAAATGCATAAAAGTACAAAGGGCAGCAAACAAGACGTAAAAAACTCAAATACTCTCTGTATTTTTTTTTCTATTACAATTTCTAGCAACAGAAACCAATTTCCGACCTAAATATGGCGGCTGCCATTGTGTATACAAAATTTCATGTTATTTCAGCAAGGCGTTTTAAAATGAGAACAAAACTACGTTTGTATGCAGAATCAATAGTGAAAAATGTTAAAATAATTTGGATAAGAAAACATAAATTTAATGATTTTGTTCCTGAAATCATTCCCTTAAGAATATACAAGGTGGGCCCTGTAACTGGAGCAAATATTTAAAAGGACGCTTCCTTAGAGCATCTGCAGTAACACCTGGTGTACAATTTTTGTTCAAAAATTTTCGTTTCGGAGAAAGTTTGATCTAAAGTTATGACCTCCGAGTAATGGATTTTGACACCACGAGATTATAGCACAACAGTCAATGCAGTGTCTGAGGTAGTATCAAGTTATGAGTCAGAATGATTTTTGCTTTTTTTATGTTTTTAAGGATATTTTTGGAACTTTTTAATTTTATTGACTTTTTTAAAATAACAAAACATTAATGTCACTTCAGAAAAGTAATAAAAATACACCTTAGCCATCTTTAAAGAAAAAAACTCATAAATAAATATATTTTTTAACTGAGACCACTTGAAAATAATTGCTGGCTTGATAATAGTCCACCGTTTAATTTTTTGATTTTTTTTTATACCACGTCGGTGGCAAACAAGCGTACGGCCCACCTGATGGTAAGCGGTCACCGCAGCCTATGGACGCCTGCAACTCCAGGGGTGTCACATGCGCGTTGCCGACCCTTTAAAAATTTATACACCTGATGATGCTGTTACAGGGCCCACTCTGTGTGCCTACTTGCTTTTTATGAGTATGTAGCTTAGGTTTTAAAATAAATACTTAATTTATTAAAAACTGTGTAAAGAACAACGAACGACTCCATTGCCCTCTGTGTACAGTCAAGTGCAAAAATATGAGTGCATACAACTTGCTCCAAAATATGTCCCATAGCTTTTATGTCCGCGGATTAAGGTTGCGGAACGTATTTATGAGAGGATTAAATCGATACGTATACGTATTTTTACACTTGACCATACCTAAATTTGTAAAATGTGCCACTACTTGTTCGAACGTACGTAATGGTACCACCGAATGATGGAGCAGATGGATGGCCATAGCAATTCCCAAACTACACAAAATTAAACCCGTCACGTTTGCATTGCGAATAGGTTCTTGTGTCAAAAAGGTACAGACTCAAGAACTTTGTTGTTCCTGATTTTTAATTCTTGCGTTGAATCAGATATAGATATACCTTAGTAACAGAATTGATGCTGTAATCTTTCAATTGAATGTACTCGTACATCTGTAATCCTAATCTACTATCAGCATAAAATCTTTTATCTTAAACACGAGACATTTTTAACATCTACCTACTCTCCACAATCTTTTATGTAACCCCTAAACGTGAAGTGGTTTGCTTTACCAACAAACAAGGGCAATGCTGAAATAAATGACTATTAATGATGATGATGATGTGTAGGGTCACCCGGCTGGAAACAGATGGGCTGTCGATCGCTCGTTGGGATCATTCAGCCCATTTCCCTGAAGACGAAGCTAAAGGTTGCTGTCCCTAAGGCACACCCACAACACCTTCCATTCTTCTAGTTTTCCTGCAGAACATAAGGGCATCCTTAAATTCGCTCTTTTCTAATGTATCTCGGCCAAATACATCAAACCGCATTGCTGCGTACATGATACACTCCGCTAATAAATGTTTGCTAGTTTCTTCATCCCCACAATGTCGGCAGGAAGCACCGTTACTGATCTCTATTATCATTAGGTGTCTATTAAGAGTATTGTAACTAGTCAACCACCTCAGATTATTCTTAATACCCAGTTTCAGCAGGTACCTGGCTCTCCTGTGGTCGCTACCTCCTAAAATCATCTGTGCCTGTGTACGTTTAGTTACTTCCCTTCATTCCCTTGCCAGCTTGTCCGCTTTCTCGCTACCCACCACACCCTGATGTCCTGCCACCCACGCGACTGTATAATTCCTGGGTAATCTTCAACTCATTAAGCTCTGTCTTGCATTCTCTCACCAAAGCAAAGGTCTCAGTTGCCCTGGTTAGCGCCTTCAGTGCCGCCTGACTATTTGTGTATCTATTTATATTATCGTTCAGTCATTAATTTATTCAAATAAAAAATATACGACGGCGACTAAAATGCATTGCTTGTGCTAAACTGCCACCAGAATCCTAACCCTAGTAATGATGAGTTAGGTAGAAATAGAAATACATTTATTCGTAGCAATAATTTTTAAGAAAAAAAAACCGACTTCAATGGGGGAGGCCGGTGAAAGATTATTATACTTAGATGGTGCACTCTTAGATTCCATATTCCAGAACTCAAGCTTGACGAAAATGTGTCTTGAAAACCTAGCTTGCTTGACAAACAAAACGTAGGGAACAAATCGCCAAACGTGAACTACGTGAACGTGAAGAGTTCCGTTCTGATCATCATCTGCAGTTCCACTTCATCAAATGTCACTTTTTTGAATGAAAATGCTTGATTAGTTCATGAAAATACTAAAATCACTATTTGTGTGCCTTTCACATTTGAGGAGTTCCCTCGATTCCTAATGGATCCCATCATCAGAACTCGAGCATGACCAAAAATTTATCGTGAAAATAGTACTTGCTTAACAAACACAGCTAGGAGGACAAATCGCCAAACGTGAACTTTTCGTCGTTGAAAAGTTCTGTTCTGATCATCACCAGCAGTTCCACTTCATCAAATGTCACATTTTTGGATGAAAATGCTCGACTTGTTGATAAAAACACAAAAATCACTCTAAGTTTGCCTTTAAGATTTGAGGAGTTCCCTCAATTCCTCGTGGATCCCACCATCAGAAATCGAGCATGACAAAAATTGATCGTGAAGATAGAACTTGCTTAACAAACACAGCTAGGAGGACAAATCGCCAAATGTGAACTTTTCGTCGTTGAAGAGTTCTGTTCTAATCATCATCAGCAGTTCCACTTCATCAAATGTCACTATTTTGGATGAAAATGCTCGATTTGTTGATAAAAACACAAAAATCACTATATGTTTGCCTTTAAGATTTGAGGAGTTCCCTCAATTTCTCATGGATCCCATCATCAGAACTGCGTTTTGACCAAAACGGGACCAACTTGGATATATATACTTAGTACAATCAAAAAAAGAATTTTCCAAATCGGTTAAGAAATGACAGAGCTATGGAGTAACAAATATTAAAAAAAAAACATACAACCGAATTGATAATATCCTCTTTTGAAATTTTGAAGTTGGTTAAAAACAAAACATCATAACACATAAAAAGCCACGAAATGGCCCCAAATCAGCATGTGCTAGCCACAGGCTAGCGCTGGTCTTCCTCTGGGGCCAAGTGACAGCACGATAGACGGTAGGTACTTCTTTTTGGGCTTACATACCAAAATGGCAAACAAGGAACCCTTTGGTGTAACCATCTTTGGTGTTACTGTTTGTCTGTCTGTCTTGTCACATTGCAAAATTTACGAAAACAGTTACGATAAATTTACGAATATAGTGTGGTTCATGATCATCCTAGCGTTATTCCCAGTACAGTTGCATCCTGGAGGATGCCCGGGGTCCGCTACCTAATCCCAAGAATTGGCGTAGGCACTAGGTTTTACGGAAGCGACGGCCATCTGACCTTCCAACCCAAGGGTTTCCACAGACCTTATTGAGATTAGGCTTGTCAAGTGAGTGGGCAACTTGACTGTTAGAAGTTCTCAAGCCGCCTGCCTGAAGGCCTCTAACTTGGCTGTTGGCTTGAGATCAACGGTTGAACGTGCCTTCCAAAGCACAGGAGCGCTCAGTTAGTAAGCCACTCAAAGTGGTCACCCATCCAGCACTGACCGCTGCCGACATTGCATAACCTCACATACCACACGCGGTACGCGGGCGCCGCTAGGCCACGAACGCTCGCTCATAGATGAATATGAATATTCTGTAAATGCACACATGCCTGTATACATATTTATCATATATACCACCATATCAGCCAAAGGACGTCCGCTGCTGGACATATTCCTCCCCCAAATTCACGGGGGTATATACCATAATCGCCACGCTGGTTGGCGATCGCAGTATCTCCACCGCACTCCAGGGATGCTGCTGCCCATCCCCCGGTGGTGTTGGTCGTAGTTTTAGGACATACGCAGGTCCATTTATCATATACTCAAGTTATTTTATATCAGTAAACAGAATAACCCTCACCTGAGATTCAGTAGGTACCTATAGTTATCTCATCCACTCGATATATATGGGGCGCACACTTGGTCATTCATTACTGATCTTGCAGCGATGCGGTTGGCTATTCTGTTAAGGTAATTAGATCTCCGTGTGTCGTCGGGGTATAGCGGGGTATTTATTTATTTATTCATTTAGCCCGCCAACGCACTATGCGGCTGGATGCGGTTTGCGGCTAGCCGCATAGTGCGTTGTGGATCAAATTGAAAGCTCAGAACGCAATGACCGGGTGCGGCTCGGTGCGGACAAAGGCGGTTTTGAATTTTTGAATTTTCCGAAACTGGCGACTGTCGATAATATCGATTACTGCTTTATATGTCACACACGATTTTTGCCGAATTAGTTTTTGAGTTTTTTCAAAACGGCGAAGCAATTGAGGCTCGCGAAGTCTACAGTTCAGTGTAATACATATACAACAGAAAATTAATCATACTAGAATTGTATAATAACTGTGTATACCTATATCTACATAAGATTATACCTAAAATAAAATAAAAATATAAACGGCATAGGTATAAAAAGAATATCTATGCCGTTTATAAGCTCCACCTGAGGCATGTTACCTATTTGCATTGTACTTATTTACCTTTTTTTTGTTTTGCAGTGTAATAGTGGTAGGCAGCAGTGCTGTCTCCATCAGGCAGGAGAGGAGGTTCCCTGATGACTTCCTCTTCGGTACAGCCACCGCTTCCTACCAGATTGAGGGAGGTTGGGATGAGGATGGTAAGAATGTTACTAGAAATCCTGAATTATTATAGCATGCAGTTTATAATGGATCGCGGTTGTGCAGTGCACAGTTTTACGGAGCGTGGGTTTGAACCTCTTTTGGAGATGTACTTAATCTAATACCACATACTTATCCCCATTCCCGATGACTGGGTACCTAGTACGCAGGTTTTCTCCGCGCAAAAAAGGACCGTCAGACCTAAATGCGGATATCATGAATGTCATTGGCTATTTATAAAATCTGGCATTGCGCATCATATAACCACCTCGTGTCGATTAGCCGCTATCTTGTTATGCAAATTAATATGTATAGCTATTAAAATATTTCAAGTTTTATTGAAGGCAATTTCCTCTACGCAGGGGTCAAATAAAAACAAAGAATTTATTTGTGATCAAGTCTGCAAGAATGTCTACTTATTATTAGCGTTAGTAATTTTTACGTTAACTTCTAAATGTTTCATTTTTACTAACCTTTCATCCTAACCATGGTACATAGGGTAAACAATCGATCGGAAACCAAATCTTATACAGTATAGCCGACCTCAATGTCTACCGATTTAGAATCATTCTTAGAGTGAAAAGGTTTAGTAGGTACCTCAGATCATAGAAAGAAAGAGATATGCCCTAACCGCGAAATTAGTCCGGTACTACTGTCGCCACTTTTAAAGATGTGTGCGTTTCCACTACTTGCACAATATTGTAAATATTGGGTTCCCGCACACATCCGTCCAGTTGTCTACTAGCATTCTAATCCTCTAATTGGTACTCTCACTACGAAAAGCAACTGTAGGAATACACTCGTACACGTGAACAACAGCGTCGGTGAACTCGTTAGGGATGACCACATGCATCCATTTTTGCATTTATCGATAAAATCATGAGATGAGAATTTTACCTTTAAAACGATAAACTTCGTTTAAGGGTGAATCAGAATACTGTTTATTACAGAAATAAAAATTGTTAATTTTAATAAAAATTACGAGTCTTTGTATTGGGGGTTCGTCTATTTTGATATTATACAAACCTATGATGTGTATGTAATACCTATATACGTATGTGTAACAAAGAAAAATCCCACAGACATCAGAGAAAAGCAGACTCGCAGTATTAAGCCAGATGATTTTCCATATAGTTGTCTCTTTAATCCTTATGGCGCACCAAAATGAGTTAGAATGCGACAGATAATACAATCATTTTCGGCTGTTAACAAGTTGTCTCGATTTGCGAGCACACCAGGATGTTAAATCCCATATAAACTTAACACACCATAACGTCAGTTCAGTACAATTTTCAGTTATGAAGACGGAGACACTGACAGGTGAAGACGTGTCAGATGTCACTTGTCTGTCTCACTTAAACTTTCTGATTTGTACATTAGTGAGAATAGATCAGACGTACAAAAATCGTTCAACTTAAATGAGCGGATCTGCTTTACTCTGATATCTGTGAAAAATCCTGAATAATAGTTCAGTGACCGTTAATCAATTTATTTTAAATATTTCATGGCAACATCGTTCATAGTCAGTCGATCTGTAGACTTTTTTATATTTTAATGTGATATTCAGTTATGCAAATAACTATATTTAAAAAGAAAATGTAATGAAAACCATTCGTAATAACGTCGATCAATTATCGATAATATTGCATGCATACAGATACTGCCACTGCCTTATCCCGCGCACTCGAAGCTGCGTAAGGTGTTTGCGCTGGCAGGTCGAAGCTTTTAGGGTGAATTTTACAAAGTGAATTAAGGAACTTTAAAAATACATTAATAATAGAAATACTAATCTAAAATAGCGCTTAGCAGTGGTATGTTATTCCACGTAATTTGTATTTTTGTTTAATTTACCGATTTTTACAAATAAACACGCTACAGACCGTTATTTCGAAAAAAATCTGGAGCCATAGCGTGAACAACGATCGCCGCTCAAATGAGTCAGCGCTAAGAGCGGTGCGTGCCGATATGGTTTACTGACCTTATCGAGGCGACACGCGCCACGCCCCCGTGCCATATCTCCTTCTTTCTATGATCTGAGGTAGGTACCCAAGATAATTATCGATTTTGCCAAAGTCGATGCGAAAGCCTTTTCGGCATTGACCTTTT
This sequence comes from Notocelia uddmanniana, assembly GCA_905163555.1. Classification (NCBI taxonomy): domain Eukaryota; kingdom Metazoa; phylum Arthropoda; class Insecta; order Lepidoptera; family Tortricidae; genus Notocelia; species Notocelia uddmanniana. The sequence goes on from LR991072.1 coordinate 14,876,304, forward strand.
TTTTGGTGGAGAAAACCTGCGATCCAGGTACCCAGCCATTTGTCTGTAGAGATTTGCTAGCTAATTCTAGCAGTTGAAAATGACCGAGGATATACAGATAACTGCCTGGTGTTTGGTCTTTGAGTACGACTTGGACTCTACAAGGAGCGAGAGAGACATTTGCAAGGCGGAATTTGCACTCTACGTATTTCTTGTGGCTTGGGGGGAAGGAGCCGCGCTCTAATGGGACGCTTCGGGCCTTCGGCACTCAGGTTCACTTGTAAGTCAGTTAAGAATAGGGGTTGGACCGCGTGAGCTCGCCTTACTCGGGCCTTCGGCCATCGGTGTGCCAATTTTGCCAAAAAAGTGCCATTTTTGCCAAAAAATATGGCCATGTAAAACTCCCAGCAGTTCCCTATGACATTTGGTCGAGCACCTATGGGCTAACACCTACCGTTTGGGCAGGCAGGTCATCAACTTTTTGGTTTTACCAGGTAGCCCAAATGTCAGATTTTTCTGGGGGTAACGGGGCCACCGTCTCATACGATGGTATGGTTAGATCCTCCTCTTGGCACCTCCTTCCCGGAGATCAATTATATATATGAGAAATCAGTCGTAATGCAGCTTTATATAATTTTTCCTGCTAAGCTTAATAGCTAATCAAACCAAGCATAACACGCTCCAAGTTTAATAGGCTACCACCAAGGGCGCGCACAAATTCAGATCCTTAAGGCCTTTATTTTTCTAGGCAAGGGTGAGAACATCTGGGACCACATGACCCACAACAAGCCGCACGTAATCGCAGACTTGAGCAACGGCGACGTGACGACAGATTCGTACCACCAGTACCAGCGCGATGTGGAGATGATGCGCGAACTGGGATTGGACGCGTACCGCTTCTCGCTCTCCTGGGCGCGGCTGCTGCCTACCGGCTTCCCCAACCACGTCAATCCAGCAGGCGTCCAATTCTACAACAACCTCATCGACGAGATGCTCAAGTACAACATCAAACCCCTAGTCACGCTTTATCATTGGGACTTGCCGCAGAAACTCCAAGAGTTAGGAGGATTCACGAACCCTCTCTTCTCTGACTGGTTTGAGGACTACGCTAGAACAGTCTACTCCTTATTCGGTGACAAAGTTAAAGACTGGATCACGTTTAATGAGCCTAGAGAGATCTGCTTTGAAGGCTATGGTTCAACCACGAAGGCTCCTCAGCTGAATGCGACTGGTATCGGCGAGTACCTGTGCGCGAAGCACTTGGTGATGGCTCATGCGAAGGCGTACCATGCGTATAACAACGACTACAAGCCCAGCCAGGCTGGGCAGTGTGGTATCACGATAAGCGTCAATCATTTCGCTCCATTAACTGATTCTGAGGAAGATAAGGCGGCTGCTGAACTTTTTAAGCAGATGCAGGTAAGTTTATCATTTATCTTATTATCTTACCTTGATTAGAATGGGATTAGAGCTTAGAGGTTACAATTTATCCATATTAAGTACGTCAAAGTTTATACCAATTGACATTGCAGCTATTCCATTCCAAAACTAAACTCGGTCTCATAATAACTCAAGTTAGGTATAACGGTCATTCTCCAGACGTACATTTTTGCTTGTCTTCACTCTTTAACCATATAAAATCATAGATTTTATCATGGTTTATATTTTTTTAACGTAGAAGGTATTTGTATTGAGCTGTACATGAATTTTCAAAGAGATAGTTAAAAGGCTTCGGGTGGAAAAAAAATCTAAAAGTCCCATTCTCCTAATAAACACGTCGCGTCCCACTACCAAAACTACTTACGTTCCAATTTTTCCTGATGATATACATAAAGAAAACCCGATGAAAACAAGTTTATTTCACAAAAGAATATATATTTTCACTGTACAAAAAAAATCTAGTCAATACAGTCATAAACCACAAAAAATTCAATTATAATTACTTTGTCTCGAAACGTATCCTAAATCACGCGTCGCGATCGTTTTTGACCACACCAGTGATCTGAATGTAGGCACGGATCTCGCTACCGCATTTCGGTCAAGCAGTCAGTCGCGCCCAAAGCCCCGTGCGGGATGGTAATGTCAGTTGTGTCCAGGCCGCAGATTACGCACGTAAGTATCTAATTCACGCGTTTTGGTTTAAGAAATTTCTAATTAACAAGCTTACATTTTAAAAATCAACCAGCAACTTTATTGCTATGAGAGTTACAGAATACATTAAAGGTCGCAATATTTAATTGATACTAGATTCTGTGATTTATTACATGTACCTTTAAAAAGTTATTTTGTGTTTTTCAAGAATCCCTAATTCACGCGTCTAATTAACGCGTCGAAAATCAACGCGTTAATTAGAATTTGTGGCAAAATATCGTCATATGTATAGTTATATTATAGTTTAAATTCAGAATAATAATTACTTACCGTAAGAATTGACCTACATGCATAGTTACATTATCATCACCATCATCATCATCATCACCTCAGCCACAAGACGTCCACTGCTGAACATAAGCCTTGCCTGCTGAAGATTATTATACTTAGATGGTGCACTCTTAGATAGATATACAATAAAATAAAATTGGCTATAATGTATGTTTATAATGGTAGAAGACTAAGTACCCTCAATTCCTCATGGAATCATGAAAAAACCTTGCTTGCTTGACAAACAAAACGAAGAGAACCAATCGCCAAACGTGAACTACGCGTCGTTGTAGAGTTCCGTTCTGATCATCATCAGCAGTTCCACTTCATCAAATGTCACTTTTATGAATAAAAATGCTTGAATAGTTCATGAAAATACTAAAATCACTATTTGTGTGCCTTTCACATTTGAGGAGTTCTCTCGATTCCTAATGGATCCCATCATCAAAAATCGAGCATGACAAAAATTAGTCGTGAAAATAGAACTTGCTTAATATGATTTAGAATATGTACAAGTTCTTTTCGATATAAGATGTTTTAACGGTACTGAGATATAATTTAAGTTGAAAACAAAGTTAACTATGAGAATATTAAATAAGTATCTCTAGTCGCCAAGAAGACTGTTATTTAGTAATTGTTACCAACTAAGAGCAAATATATAATTTGATTTGGTTTGAGATTTTGTTTTTATGGAGCATTTCATGAAACTATTTCGTAAGGGACACTATTATAATATATCCGAGAAGTATACTTAGAAAGCTAATTATCAGCATTGTAATGTTACATTTACATCTAACATCAATCTTAAAGCCGTTAAATGTTACATTACATTAAATTACGGCTTTAAGATTGATGTTGTTTCTAAGCAGCCTAGATATCTAGATCTAATACTTTTTATTTGGGTAGCTGCCATAGCGTTTCGTAAGGGACACAAACTTGATGTTTTCATGGAATGCTCATGATTATAATAAGAAAGTTCTATTGTCGGATTGTTTTAGTTCTATCATGTGTAAGTATTTAAAAAAAAAGTCGATTTGTTTTCTTAAGTGAATTATATGGTAATTGTATTCCTACCATGATGTAGGTCAAGTAGGACCTCAACACGTCCACAGATTTTTTCTTGCGTCCTTAAAGAATATTTGTTTTTATGTTTAGTGCCAAATTGGAAGACTATCTTTTATCTTGTAGTGTGTTGATTTTAAAACGATTTTGGAGAGATTTTTACTTATGTTTGTCGTAATGGATGTTTTATTAAGAATTTTCAAAATGTTTTAATTCTATTTTATTTCCATATTGCCTTTTGTAATAAAAAGACTGCTCACTAACGTTTTTGTTTTAATTTAAAAAAGATTTTTATTTATACCTAATTATTTTTCCGGGTCTGTTTTGTATGTTTTGCATCCAGCAAAAATAACATATTCTAATTAAAACGTCGTTTTTATAATTCACACGTCATGGAAAAGTGTAATATTCTAAATAACACGTCGTTTTTCTAATTCACGCGCCACAGAAATTTTAAATTATTTTTAACTAATTAACCGTCAATATATTTAATGTGCCCAATAAGGAATTAAGTTTTAATGATCAAAAAGATACTATATTTGAGATAAAACTCATTGAAAAGTAAGAGGAAAAAAAGCGACGCGTTAATTAGAATTATAACATCGTTCTGGAGAATGACCGATAAGTAGTCAGCAGTTGCTATCACCAAAGGAAGACGACTGTCAGACAACCTCTTTTGTGAAAATCATTTAGATTTTTTTTTCTATTGTATGGTTTTTGGTCGTCACGTAGAAAAAACTACACAGTTTTACATACATACCTAATGTAGCTAAAGTACTCCCCTATTACAATTAAACATTATGTTTTCAGTGGGGAATATACGCTGAACCCATCTTCTCCGAGCAAGGCGGCTTCCCGAAAGAGTTGTTCGAACGCGTCGCCGCAAAGAGCGAAGAGCAGGGATACCCCCGCTCTCGTCTGCCGGAATTCACTGAAGAAGAAATAGCCTTCGTCAAAGGAGCTGCTGACTTCTTTGGAGTGAACCACTACACGACTATATTGGTGTCAGCGAATGAGTATAAAGATGTGTATCCAGTGCCAGGGATGTTGGATGACGTAGATGCAGGCACGTTTGTGCCGGATGAGTGGCCGAAATCAGCGTCTCCCTGGTTGAATGTGAGTAATATGATATTTTTGCCCTCGAGGTCAAAACTTTCCAACTACACGGTTTTGTTAAATAGTAGACCTTCTGTGTGTAAGCTTGTGGTATATGGGTTTTTTAGCACCTATCTCTCGACCGCTACGGCCGTACGAGGGTTCCAGCCTAGCTCAAAGAAAATATCAGGGTTCGAGGAAGAGCTGAAACCAAACACAGGTTTGAACTACAATAAATTTGGGTATTTTATGCCCGTTTCCCGTTTACCTTAAGCCTTAAGTCTACATATCTATAATAGTAAACTACGACGGTACGGCGGTGTTAGCGCAGATCTAACTCTACAATACGGAAATGTTATGGCTACCTACGAACGGTGGTTTCAAAAGAGGTTGATACCTCTGATGAGCGGAGTGTTATTAGGAAGCCTGGGTGTGAGCGAAGGCAAGCCAACGATACCTCGCGCTACTGGAACCTAGAGTCCGGTGCGCGCGAGGCTACCCTAACTGCCTTCAGAATACCCGAGGGTAGCAGTGGCCTAGACTTGCGGCTAGTGAGGTCGGTGCGTCATACTGCTCTCCTTCCTCACGCTGTAGCTCCCAGTGTTTGTGACGTAGGATCCCTCGATGACACCGTAGACTGGATGCTACAGCGCTTACGTCACTGCTTCATTATTTTATTCTGTGCTGCTTGGTCTTTCAACTACCAGCTCAGCTAGCACGATAGGTTTTAAGTTCATGTTTCACGATTCAACCACCCAGTTTCTACCGTAAAACATAATGACCTCGCAAGTCGGATATTCTAAGTGTTTTATTCAGATAGTAAATTACAAGTACCTGCATCAAAATAGACTCATGTATCTTGATTCGAGTGCCAGTTTATCTTGAGATATGCTTCGAGTGTTTATTTTCCCCGGCAAGCCAAAGGTGTTGCTATCCAAGATCCAAACCTAAAAATACGTGAGGAATTGGGCAAATACTACTTACCTACTAAATTCAAATGTGTGTGCGTGTGTGTGTCCTCTACTGAGCAGTAGTTTCTATTATAGGTACGGTCAAAGTATGTATGTGTGCTGATGGAGTCATAAACCATTTCGAGTATTTCGCATGAACTTACCGTCCCTCGCTCGTACCTACTAGCACACGTTCCACTTTCACTAAAAATACAATATGTGTATATGTATTTTTTTAGCAAGCGCCACGCAGCTTATACAACGCCTTAACTTACTTACACAACAAATACAACGCGCCAGTGTTGTACGTGACTGAGAACGGATGGTCGAGCTCAGGCGGTCTGCAGGATGACGATCGTATTCAGTACTACCGCGCCGCGCTGGAAGACGTGTTGGACGTGCTGGAAGAGGGAATCACGCTAAAAGGCTACATGGCCTGGAGTCTGATGGATAACTTTGAGTGGATGGAGGGATACAGGTGAGTTTTGCTTCTATGTGTTTTATTAGATAGAACTAAAATTTAACAGTTACAGCATATGTCAAGGCGCTGGTAAACTTAAACTGTTTATTTATTTGGAGAACAAATAAAGGTAAACGTACAAAAAAAAAACCTAGACCGCGATCTAAACGGGCATAAGATAAACAACAAAGCAACCAATAATGCATAACTAAAAAATACTTTCATAAAATCGCCTAAAAGATAGGAATAAGTTTGCTCCACATGCAGGAAAATAAATCGCAATAAGGTGCCACAATTTTTTTTGAGCAGCGCTTGGGCGCTGACTTAAAGCTGCTAATACTTTAAGATTCCCCTCATGGGCCACCATGAACTTTTATTTTAATAAAACGGTGTTAAACATGCGTATGGCCTGGCTAATGGTAAGCAGATACCGCAGCCGTTGACGCTTGTGGCTCCAGAAGACTCACAAGCGCGTTGCTGATCCTCTATTGACTTAAGCATTCGTTTATAAGTTTAAGGGGATGAGTTTCCTCTCATGGACCATCATATTTCGTCGGCCTGTTTAGCCTAGTTGGTAGTGACACTGCCTTCGAAGCTAGAGGTCCCGGGTTCGAATCCCGGTAAGGGCATTTGTTTCTGTGGTTAGCAGAAACATTTGTTCCTGAGACTTGGATGTTTTCTATGTATTTAAGTATATATCTATTAAATATATCGTCGTCTAGTACCCATAACACAAGCCTTATTGAGCTTTCTATGGGACTAGTTCGATTGGTGTAATAAATTGTCCTATAATATTTATTATTTATTTATTATTATTTATTATGTATCATTATATACATAAATGCGTCGCTGCGCTATGAGTCAATGTTGATTATACGGTATCAATCTTGAATGGTAATTGCCAGCTGCTTTCTGCTAAAAGCTCGAAACGCAGAGAGCGGGCGCGGCGCAGTGCGGGGCGGAGGCGGTTTTGCGTTTTTGATATTTACGAAATTATCGACTATCAATTACTTTTATGCTTCATATGTGACACACTTCCGTGCTACCGAATACCACGCGGATTTTTCGTTGCGATATGCCCCGGACCGCGTTTGCTTTACTGGAAAACCGCCTCCGCCCCGCAACAACACTGCGCCACGCTCCGTGCGTTTCAAGCTAAAATGAGATAACTAGGTAGGAAGCAGTTTGTTTTTTAAGATGTGAAAGTACTGTTTTATATGCTGCATCGAGACGGTTCTGTTGGGCAGTTAGTTCACCCCATGATACAGTCCAGAAATTATTGAGACTAATTATATTGGAATTCTATTTTTCCAACTTGTAATTTGCAGAACTGTCTGGATGCGGTTAAAGACATGCCCCTCATTTCCTGAGCCCGGAGATTCGCGACGACATAAAATAAAATTAAAATAATAAAGATTTTTATTTCATTCAGAATTAATGGTTTACAAAGTAGTTTTGTAAAAATCAAAAGTTGAGTAATTATTTATCTTAAAGTTATAAAGTTAAGTTCGTCGCGACGACATGTCTATTCGTAAAAAAACAGGCTAAGTGCGTGTCGGACCACGCAAGAAGAGTTCCGTACCGACACCTCCTAATCTACATTTAAAACCACTATACAATACATTGAATCAAAATCGTATCTTCATCTCACGGCACTTACGCCCTTTTGTTTAGGCAAGACAGTTTTTCAACAATAACTAAAAAACCGCTAGACCTTTCTTGTTCAAACCAAAAATCGTTGAAAGGATTTATTATCGTACACTATCTTGATTTTTTCAGAATTTTAAACTTCATCGTTTGGAAATTAGAGGGGGAGGGGGGGCACATTTAATACGACTTTCACAGCTAATATCTCACCAATCACTACCACCATATCAGCCAAAGAACGTCCACTGCTGGACATAGGCCTCCCCCATATTCACGGGGGGTATATAATATACCATAATCGCCACGCTTGGCATGCGGGTTGGCGATCGCAGTATCTCCACCGCACGCCAGGTCTCACCAACGGTTGACTTAAATGGAAAAGTTTTTTAGAAACCATTTTCCATTGAAACCCCACACGCATATGTGTATTGAAAAAACAAAATGTTGACCCCCTGTTACATGTATGGGGTGCCCCCCCAATTTAGTATTTGTTTCGTAATTTCACATCATATTTCTATAGAGGTTCATAGCTTACACCTTCCTACCAAATTTCATAATTGTAGTGCTCATAGTCTGAGAGTAACTCGGCTGTGACATACCGACGGACGGACGGACGGACAGACATGACGAATCTATAAGGGTTCCGTCCGCAGTCGCACATCGCATTCAGTGCTCGCTGCTTACGTATACTTATAATGGCTCGGCGCCCTCGCCACTCACACGTCATAGTCAGTCTAAGTCGTTCAGCGAGAAAGTACTTTCGACTATTGTTCCGATTTTAAAACACAACCCTTATTTTCCCACAGGGCGCATTTCGGTCTTTACGAGGTAGACTTCACATCGCCCGAACGGACTCGCACGGCGCGCAAATCCGCTCTCATCTACAAACACATCATCGCCAACAGAATGATCGATTACGAATACTCGCCGGACAGTTTGGACATCACTATCGATGATGGAAAATGATTTATCGACATGACCAAAAAGGAAATGAAGTAAACGTTCCAATGCTCGACAACTTAATGCCCAATAGATGACACCTGCTGATCACCTGTCATTATGACATAAAATTGAAAGTGCCATGTATTGGTCAGTGTCGAGCACTGGGACATTTACCTTAAGGGTCCCCCGTACGCTCGACTGAATTCGATTCTCCATACAAACGTAGTTTCGTTCTCATTTTAAAACGCCGCGCTGAAATAACATGATACTTTGTGTACACAACGGGATCCGAAACAGGATAGAAACTAATTTCCGGCCTAGATATACTGGATCCCATTGTGTATTCAAAGTTTCATGTTATTCCAGCATGCCGTTTTAAAATGAGAGCGGAACTATGTTTGTATGGAGAACCGAGCTTCCTGCGGACTATTAACCTAAAGAAATAAATTAGTGAAATGATGCCTATGTAGTTTCAATAACTGTCCCATTTTGAAATAACTAATTATTTCGTCGTGCTGCATTTGAAACAAGGACACGGCACCTTTCCCGATACTGAAGGCGTATGATGGTTGTCATTTTATCACTTCTCGTCGTGGATAAGATATTCGTCACGTTCTGACAAGTATGCGAGTGCAAGAGTAACGGGTGTTTTATCCACGACGATAAGTGATATGGATTATGTCCCATTTTACCCGAAAAATGAATGTGTGTCTGACAGTTAACGGCCTGTAATTTTTTTTGTACATATATGACAGATGTCACTTTGCCCAAGATATGCTAAAAAGCACTATAGGTAAAAAACTTAAGATAAGGACCTGTTTTATGTAGCTGTGACGTTTTCGAATAGGCATCATATATTTTGAATGTGTAACACAAACAAAACAAATGTCTATTCAAACACGTCACAACTAGATACAACAGGTCCTTTCTTAAGTTTTTTACGTATAACATGGAAAACTTAACGAATTTTGTCAAGGTTTAGGTTCCGCTGAAAAAAAACACGAAACATATATTATCTTCCTTATATTTTATTAAATTATACATATGTTGATTACTAATTACATACCTTAATATTACATATTATAATTATAAAATTGCCGAAGTTTGACTCATTATAATCATTAATTCTTTATTTATTATTTTATACAACGACGGTGTCAGACAAGCTTACCGCCTGCCTGATGGTAAGCAGATACCGTAGCATATGGACGATTACGACTGCAGATAAAATCAAAAGCTTAAAGCGAGCTACACACTACGCAGATACGATAAGATTTTATCTGCGTATAACTGGGGAGGGGAGTTAAACCGTCTCGCTTATATGAGGGAGACGGTTTCACTCCCCTCTCCAGTTATACGCAGATAAAATCTTATCGTATCTGCGTAGTGTGTAGCTCGCTTTACGCGCGAGCTAGGGATTACTTACAATAATAGGGTATTTCACAAAATTACAAAATATGTTTTTACGTTACCTATAAAAAAATTATACGAATATACTCGGAAAAATAAAAATGAAAAATAGGACGCAGTTTGACCATAGAAAATTGTGACGTCATTAGGCACTTTTCACTACAACTTCATACTAACTGAGCGATTTTGACGTTTCGTAAAAAGTTGCTGATTCGACTATCAGTGAAATACCGTATTATAGCATACGAAGACGCTACATTGACATTTAGTTTCAATTCAAACATAACAGATGAAATGTTTAAAAGTAAAAGTGACTTTAGCGAGTTTGACGCATACGCCACGAATCATCGTATTTGTATTCGAGCATCGTTTAATGGCGTAAGCGCCAATGGCAATAAGGCCACTGTTCCCGGGGAACGGAATAATAATACCTTTTACAATTTTTAATATTCCATTGATATACGCCCATATAAACTTGAACATGGTATCAGTCTTGAGTGCTATACATAATTTAAAACTTAATAATATAAATACGAAAGCGTATGTTATAATAGGATCGAAACATTAAAAGTTTACAGTTACTGAATAAATTACATGATTTATGTCAATCATGACATCAGTAGGATTAATTTTAACATGTTGGAACATGTTTCGCGATTTCTAAACATGTCAACATTGCCATAAACACATGGCATTACTTTAGAGTCTTTACGCAGCAGAAGTAGCTAAGAACTATAACACGTTCACAATTATCTACACAGAGCCTTATTCTCTTGAGATTAGTCTGTGTGTAGCTCATTTTGAGCACTAGGCCCGCTTAGCCACTTCTGCTGCTGACTGTACGCAAGGCTAGGGCTAGCTAACGATAGGGTCGTCTCATTAAATATTAAAATGATAATGATAGCCAGTTTCCTTTTGTTAATGTAACCCAATCTTATTGCCAAAGTTCACCTGAAATAAACTTATGGGAGATTTAAAAATAAACTTGTCTAAACAATGTTCAACACAACAATGTTTCCCACTTGAAAAACCTCAGACCTTTGCACGAACAACAATTTGGTGCCGTGACCAGGATATTTATTAATGTCAATCATGCGCGCTATAGGTTACGCTTCGCGACGTTCCCCATCCGGTGTCAGTTTTTTATTCCGCGTCAAAGAATTTGCGAAGCGCGAATCTATCTACACTCGAGCTGTTTTCGCAAATATCGCGCCGCGAATCGCGGTGCAAGTGTAGAGAGCGCATTTGTTTTGGTTAGTCAATTTCTCGCGGTTTTCTACCCTTTGTATCGATAATCGCGTACCCGACAATGACCAAGGTTTTGGACCATAGGTTTTTAATTTGTCTACAATTGACTCCGTTGTGACACGAAAATGGTCTATATGGGATTTTTTTGTGTCACAGCGGGATTAGTTAAATTGTAGACGAATTAAGCCTAAATTGTGGTCCACAACCGTTTCAAAACGCCTGAGGTTCGCCCCATTGCTTATACCACTGATCAAAAATACTAGTACTTACAATCACTGTCCACGACCAATCATAATATTGAAAAAGCTACTGGTTGTTATTCATGATTTATTTCTAACTTATTACTAGCTGCTATAAATGAACACTTAAATATATTGTTAACATTCATTAATTTCCGTAGTTTGAATGCCAGGAATCTTCGATTTCTTCCAATTTTTGGTCGTTTTGCTGGTCATTCTGCTCTATACACTGGTTTTCTGTAAAAAAAATTTAAAGAAATTAGGTAACTATTATTCTCCTTAGATTAATAATACCAACAGATCCGTAGTGTAGCAAGATGCTTTTTCTGATAGGATAAGAAACAAGTCTTTGAATCCTTATGGTTAACGAAAATGAGTTAGAACGGGACGGATAGTACGATCATTTTTGGTTATTAAAGAATTGTCTCCATTTAAAAGCACACCAAGAGGTCAAATCCCATATAAGCCATAACGTCACAAACATCAGTACAATTTGCATTTATAAAAGCGGAGACACTGACAGGTGAAGACCTGTCAGATATCACTTATCTGTCTCCATCAAACTTACTGATTTGTGCATTAGTGAGAATAGTTCAAATGCACCGAACTTAAATGAGCGGATCTGCTTTACTCTAATACGTATCTGTGATATTCACCATCGACTTGCTAGGTTGTTTCCATAATTGGCGCTTGGTCAAATACACAACTTAACACATCCCAGTGATTGTCTTTTCTAAGACATGAATTTGAAGTTTTCTAATATTATAAATGCAAAAATAACTCTGTCTGTTCGCTCTTCATGCTTAAGCAGCTAAATCGATTTAGATGAAATTTACTATAGAGACCCCGAGAAGGACATAGGAGAGTTTTTAACCCATTCATCCCTTCAAACTATACATTTTTATGGGAGTGCGATAAATTGATGCTGCACCTATAGCAAATATAAGTATATTTGCTGTAAAAGCATATTTGCCTTTCGATTTTGTATAGAACAAGCTCGAATATTCAGCAACTCAGGCGAAATACACCGCTGAACTTACTCTGACCTACTTTTAAGACAAAGAATAGCCCACTCACCTCCGTTTTTATCATGACCCGGCGCCGCCTTCATTTTCATGTTCTCTGGCACAAACACCATTGTCCCGTCCTGTACACACATCTATACTTGATTATTGTAGGCCCAAAACGTGCCATTGGACCCATCGATTGGGAGGTTATTAGCGGAATCTAAATCTGGCATACGCGCCCAATCGCTCTAGCCACTGAGCTATCGGAACCAATCAAGCTCAGGCACGAAATCCTTCACTAGTTCCCTCTTATCCTTTAATTTGAAATTTAGATTTAGTTAGCAGCGTTACTGCTGCTTAATACAAAATTAGTTTGGTGGTCAATAGTTTGTTAGTAACCAAAGAGCCATCTGTGCTATCTATGTTAGTGAATCTATGGTGTATTAAACAACGGCGTCTATTACTAACCGATAAAGCAAGTTGAAAAAGTTGTGGCTTTCCAATGACTTGTGATTTAATCGGATACTGTATGTATATGTATATATTATATAAGTAGGCATACCCTTGGTTAGTTGTAATTTTTTTTTCTTAACTGAATACCTGTTTGATTGATTTTTTTCACATATATACATGTGGTAGTTAGAAACTAAGCGAGGCGACGGAGCCCACCTACGCGGGGCTCCTATTTCTGGGTGGTTTGCCCTTCGGGCATCTGAAGCTACCTAACGAATCTAACCTACCTACTTGTTGACTTAGTGTTAGATACGTCCTAGTAACAAAAATAGGTAGGTTAGGTTCGTTAGGTAGCTTCAGATGCCCGTGTAGCGGGGCTCCGTCGACTCTAAGAAGGGATTGTTTTCGGATTGGCAGTGTATGACTGTGTATATAATAAAAGCAGTTGGTCGGCTAATACTAAAAGTCCGTGTTACTAACCAACCAACTAGGCTCGTTTTGGTTAAGAAAAAAAAATACTAACCGTCCAACCAGGTGAAGAGTGGTTTGTCGGTTAGTAATAGTCGGTAAAATTAAATAAAAATTGATATATAATATGTACCTTTAATCTGACGAGTTTCCCTTTGGGCGTGACAGGCTTGAATGTCCCCTGCAGAATGGAATGGACTTTCATCCCCTCGCAAGGTTGCTGCGCTGTTGAAAAATGATTCAAATTGATGTTATCTGTAGACACATTGTGGAATTGGTATTTTTTTATCCGACTCCAATAGAATAGGATAACGTTTATTGTTGAACTGTGTACAAAGCTGATATAAAAGATATTACATAATTAGACTAAACAGTTTGTCCGTCACGGACGTACAATATAAAATCTTAAGTGTATGGCATGCGGTTACAAATTATTTAATGTGCGTTTGTATAAAACTCATTCATGCAATAAAAGGTCTTATTGATGAGCCAGCGTTTCAGGGTACTTTTGAACTCTTTACCTTCTATTGCCTTAATTTCAATAGGTAAGTTGTTAAATACTCGCATGGCAGCAATAAAAGCACTTTTGTACATAATTTTATTGTGAACCTTGGGGATAAGGTAATTATATTTATACTGAGTGCGCAGATTGTGATTTAGTGATGACAATTTAGTGAAATACTCTCCATTGCGTTTTAGAAAGAGACACAGCTCAAGTATGTAAATACCGGTAAGTGTTAAAAACTCTTTTCCCTTGAATACATTTCTTAGTGAATGCCGGCAATGCAAGTGGTACAAAGTGCGTAAGCATCATATTTGCATCCTAAATGTAGTCATAACGTCTACGGAATCACCCCAATAGATAATACCATACGTGAGTAGTGAAAATACATTTCCATAATAATAGGAAGAAGACGGTTTTCAGTTCGTCTTCACGCTTTTAAAATGGATAGTTCTTTGTTGACAGATTGTTATTAGAATTACACACACTCCATAGCGATCTACCCTCTTCTTGGTTCGCTTTTTCCGCACAGTGTCACAGTCACTACTACCGTCTGCACTCTCACTCAAAACTCGAACATGATCACGACACACTACACTTAGGTACATAGCTTGAATATAGCTGCCCTAAACGCAACGTTTTCAATTTCAGTTCCGTTACAACGTTGGATGGCGCTTATATAAAAGTCATGGTACCGATGATTATCTGATTATCAACCTACTATTATATTTGGGTTTATTTTACATTGTTGTTTAGTGACGAGAATAAATAGGTAGGCAACGTAAGAACTATCCACTTAATATAATTTACAGTTGTATCCCAGATACAACCCGCTGTTTTATGTATATGTTCACTTGTTCAGCGATAATTGTGTAATTATTCTATGCAAATAAAGAAGTTTGAAGTTCTGGAACTGTTGCCCACTTGACAAGCCTAATCTCAATAAGGTCTAGTTTGCTCCTTGGGTATGGAAGGTCAGGTGGCAGTCGCTTCGCCATTCAATTCTTGAGATTCGGTAGTGGACCCCGCGCATAGTTCAGGATGTTACTGCAATGGTATAACGCTAGGGATGATGGTATACCATACCACAAGGCATGTGTTTCTGTAACACTGTGACAATACTGTCACAGTGTTACAGAAACACATGCCTTGTGTCTCAAGAACTTGCCGATGTATGGAGCACAAAAAAAGGACACTTACGTGCACTGCTCGTCGTGAGTGATGATATTGGCTTTGGCTTGATGACCGACGAAGGTTTTACGAGAGTCTGTAAAATATGAAAGTCTGTAAAATATACCAAGTAAATTTTTAAATAAAAAACACCGAGTCCAAACTTTTCCACATCCCATCTTCCTGCTATATAATTTGAGGAGTTCCCTCGATTTTTCCAAGATCCCGTAATCAGATCCAGATTTGGTGACAATGGGACCAACTAGAAAACTACCCTTTCAAACAAAAAAAAAGAATTTTTGAAATCGGTCCACTAGTCTCCGAGTAGGTAATCGGTGAACATACATAAAAAATAAAACCGACGAATTGAGAACCTCCTCCTTTTTTGAAGTCGGTTAAAACTGATATAGACTTTATACTGACTAACTTCCCTCATCAATTTATCGACGTTCAATCCTTATATAAAAGAATTTTCTCAGATTATCGCCTACTCTAAATACAGCCTTGGCCAGAAGTATTAAGCACCCCTTATTTTTCTTTGTAGCTTATAAATAAACTGTTTTTTTTTTTTAATTACAAAACTACACATTGACGCAAAATATAATAATGTATATAAACATCTAGACAACTTTAGCAGATATAATTTCGAAGTAGCTATTTATCTTAGAAAACTGAACCCTAAAAATAATCGGGTTCGCAATAAAAGGACCAAATGCCTTTTTTTAAGTGCAATTATTTTTAACGTCAATGAATAGCTAGTGTTATTGAAAAATATTAGAATTTTCTATAATAAAAGATACAAAATGTTTTATTCAAAGTTTTACTTTTATATGAAAAACGAGGGAGTGCTTAATACTTCTGGCCAAGGCTGCACGTATGAAATGATCAAAACAACAATACAGTCGCTCTATATGTTGCTTCAATAGCGATAACGACAATATAATGTAAAAAAAAAGCAATAAACTGACCAGGACAACAATATAACGAGACCTCACTGTGTTCGGGCCCGATCGGGCCCTATTTTAAAGCATCAAAGCGCCTAGTAGTTGGCTCGAGATGACATGTTGAACTGTCAATAAGTGTCAAATGACCACATATATCAGAGTATAGCAGATCCGCTCATTTAAGTTGACTAATGCACAAATCAGTAAGTTTGAGAGAGACAGATAAGTGATATCTGACAGGACAGACCTGTCAGTGCCTCCCAATTCATAAATGCAAATTGTACTGAACTGACGTTGGTGACGTTTTGGTTTACATGGGATTTGACATGTTGGTCTGATTTTAAATGGAGACAATTCGTTAACAGCCGAAAATGATCGTACCATCTGTCCAGCTCCAACTCATCTTGGTTAACCATAAGTATTCAAAGAGACAACTATGTATATGAAAAATATTTTTGCTTAATACTACGGATCTGATGGTATTATTAATCTGAGCAACTGACAGCGAGTTGGAGTTACGATTTTGTGTTGCTGACGGGAGGTTTTGAGTTGTCTTGTAAAAGGTTTTTACCAGCGAGCACGCAGTTTTGGGAATTAAAGGCTCGCGAATAATTGTTCTCGTATTGGTTAATTGTTGTGCGGGTATTGCTGCTTCTCCTAAATTTTAAACCTAAATCCTCGGAAATAAAACGAGAGCTTTCCATACTCTACAAAGATACAAATAAGAGCAGTTCAGACTACCGAAAGCACAGGAACTTCACACAGGAAAGTGATTTTTCTCAAACATGCAATGACATATTGATGTTATGTTCCTTATAATAGGCTGCGAAGTATGACGTTTCAGGTGCGGCTAGGACAAGAGGTCGTTAATGGAATTTCATACAAATCTTGCAGGCCTAGGCCGGCAAAGTCTACTTTATTATTTCCATTCCACATAAATTTGTGGGACAGGCATCATGACATTCTGCCACTATGCGTATAAAAAATAAAACTTTGATTTTTTTGGTGTTTATTTCAGTGCATGTTTGAGAAAAACACTATATATACCTCGGCGAGAAATATGGGGTTGCCCGCCTTAGACCTATCCAGGCAGTCTATATGTCTTCGGCCGGCAACCCCTTTCGTCCCGGCCTTTGTAGTAATGTACTATTAAAAGAAGTACATATAATATCGATAATTATGAATAAATGAATATGAATATACTATGGAAGCACTATACACAGCGGGCCCTAATAACCTGGAAGATTATAACCACGTATTTTTGACGACACTACGAGTAAATAATGTTAACATGGGTCCAATTATTTGTTTTAATTAAACTACTATTTCAGTACAAATTAAATCAAATTAATTGACCGCTTCTTTGTGAACAAATCTTTACGTGAGTTGCAAATGTCTTCAAGGCAAGAAGTGTCAAGGCAAAAAAGTAGTAGGTGGCCACGTCACGCCTTTAGGGTGCGTAAGGGTGGTATTCCACTCATCCAATTTCTTTGTCAAAGTTTTATTTTTTTTCACGCGTAGCCATATTGATTTAACTGTCATCGGAATCATTGATCAAATGTCGGGGTCCCATCCAAGTTTGATGAAATCATCAAATTTCTTTGATCAAAGATATTGGATGAGTTTAATACGGGGTGGTATTCTACTCATCCAATATCTTTGTCCAATTTTTTTTCATGCGTAGCCATATTGATTTGACTGTCATCGGAATATTTGATCAAATGTCGGGGTCCCATCCAAGTTTGATGAAATCATCCAATTTATTTGATCAAAGATATTGGATGAGTTTAATACGGGGTGGTATTCTACTCATCCAATATCTTTGTCAAATCTTTGATCAAATTTCTTTGGCAGAGGCCCATTCCACTCATCCAATATCTTTGTCCAAGTTTTTATTTTCATGAGTAGCCATATTGATTTAAATGTCATCAGAATCTTTGATCAAATGTCGGGGTTACATCCAAGTTGGATGAAATCATTCAATGTCTTTGATCAAATGTATATTGGACAAAGATATTGGATGAGTGGAATACCTCCCTTAGACTTCAGATTTTTCAACTTGTGATTTGTTTTAAATAATAAATATCTCTGAAGAGTAAGCTCGCTCCCCAGCTCCCCAGTAAGCTCGGGTCTCCATACAAACGTAGTTTCGCTCATTTTAAAATGACAAGCTGGAATAACATGAAAATTTGTATAGGTCGGAAATTAGTTTATGTTGCTCCAAATTATAACAGCCAAAAAATACAGCAATTTTTAAGGTTTTCATACAAGACCTAAAAACTCAAAAACTAGCTGTATTTTTTTTTTCATTGCAATATTTAGCAACAGGAACTAATTCCCGACCTAGATATGCCGGGTCCCATTGTGTATACAAAGTTTCATGTTATTTCAGTGTTGAGCCGTTTCCGTTACGTGCTTGCGTATGATTGACGCCTGGTTGACGGCGAAGCGGCGCCGTTCCGGTGCCGACAACCTTAATTCTTATTCATCCTTACATCATTATCCGAATCTTTGATTTCATCACTATCACTGGCACCTTCTTCTTGAATATCTATATTGATTGTGTTCTCTATGACCTCCTGTTTTGGTTCGCTTATGTTGTTTCCATGATCTAATGGGCTGTCTCTGTCTGCATGTCTTGAAGCGTGCATGCGATTTTGCGTTCTGAAAACATACATTTTAATTATGCTCCAGATAACACTAACAACTTATGACGCCTACTTTGGCTTAGTTGCTCCGGAAGCTCCGGTTTCGTTGGCAAGGTCTACGAAACCGGAGATACCACGTTCGAATCTCGGTCAGGGCAAGTATTATTATTATTATTTATTGATCAGGCAAGCAGTTGAACAACTGCCCGTATCCAGCACGGCTAGCACAAGACGGCGCGCGAGATAGACTTTCCGTCTCTTTCCATGTGTGCCCATTAGATAGAGACAGATAGTCTATCTCGCCCGCGAGATAGCTCGCGCGCCGTCTTGTGCTAGCCGTGCAGTGATTTGTAATTTGGTATTATTGTCGGGTTCGTTTGGTTGGGTTTGTTTTTGAACTGGTTGAATTATTTGTGTGATAAACACGAATATTTGGTCATGAGTCTTGGATGTTTTCTATGTATTTAAGTATTTATTTATCTACAGGGTGATCAATCGAAATGGGTCAGTAGGGAGAAGTCGTAATAAGAAATAGAGAAATGTGTTCTTAAGAACCATGGCGTCGATATTAATGACAAGAAAAACTGCATTCATAGATTTGAAAAAAGAAACCTGTACTCAGTTCGGGAAACAAACCCAGTACTATTGAAGAAAAAAATATCGATTGTGTAAGTCATAAGCAATAATGTTAATATGAAACATATCTAAAATGAATACAATGCATTATTAAATGGAAATACTGTAAGTTCTATTTCTTCAATGCGACCAAGTTTGATTCCTGGACTGAGTAGTACAAGTTATTTTTTGAAATCTATGAATGCAGTTTTTCTTGTCTCTAAAATCCCCTTAGGTCGCATGGTCCGATTGACTAGTCCGATCAATCGGAATACGAATATTTTTTTTTCCTGTTGGCTCGATTGATCGGACTATAAAGACTTCTCAAATCCTGTCAGTCCTACTATCGGAGTAATGGGATTTTAAAAGTTCGTCTAGTTCGATCGATCGAACCACAAGGTCGTTTTTTCTTCCTGTTGGATCGACTGATCGGACATAACCGTAGACTTGATATTTTGCTAAGCCCGGATGACACATAAAGGTTATCTAATCTTAACTTATTACTGGACACTGGCTTTTGATAAACTTTTCTATATTTTATTTTATGCGATGTCAGTTCATAATGTCAACATCTGATCTATGTCAATTTATTGAACCGGACGGACGGAAGATGGAGGAAATAATAGATCACAACAAAATTATATTCTTACGCCCGCAAAGGTGGTTGCGTACTACTGAATAAAGCGCATCAATACCATAAAGCACAGATCACTGTAGCGTCTGCCTTAGAGTAAATATAAACTATTATCAAAGAATATGCGTATTATTTCAATATATAAAATTTACTAATTCTAATTCACACCAAAAACAGGCTAAATCCATGAGCGGTTTTTAGAGAATAAGGGCTCTTAAGACTATTTGTTAGATCTTTCCCTCGAAATAACTATTTTGTGGTAGTAAAATTCCGCGCCAAAAGTGAGAAAACACTTTTGAGATGTTGGTAGATTACAAAATTAATCATAAAACTACCGGACGGACAAACAGGAAAAATAAAAATTGTGTGATCGGATTAAGAGGATTTTTCAAGCTCTCGTGGTTCGATCGATCGAACTAGACGAACTTTTAAAATCTCATTACTCCGATAGTAGGACTGTCAGGATTTGAGAAGTCCTTATAGTCCGATCAATCGAGCCAACAGGAAAAAAATATATTCGTATTCCGATTGATCGGACTAGTCAATCGGACCATGCGACCTAAGGGCTAGACGCCATAGTACCTAAGAACAGATTTCTCTATCTCTCATAGTTTCTGACTTCACCATACTGACCCATTTGGATTGATCACCCTGTATATAGTGGCTCTGTGAGCTGTAGACTTAGCGATTTTAGGGTTCCTTAGACAAAATGGCGAAAACCACAGACATAACAATACTAGAGATAGGAGTTGTGGTTGTGACCCGTGTCGCCATTTCCTAACCGTCCGGACAGGAACTCGTTGCGCAATAAACAAGTCGGTTTTTGTGGGAAAATACCGGCTTGTGCATTTATAATGTGCAGAAATCGAAATGATAAGGTTTATTATAGCAATAGTGGAGTCGCTTATCACATTTTTTTGTTAAGTGTTTCCTAAACACCGTAACTTTTCTTTCAGAGCAGCACGGTTAGCACAAGACAGCGCGCGAGTTATATCGCCCGCGAAATAGACTATCCGCCTCTATCTAATCGGTACACACAGAACAAGACGGATAGTCTATCACGCGCGCGATATAGCTCGCGCGCCGTCTTGTGCTAGCCGTGCTGCAAATAATACGAATACGGGAATGAAAATGATAATTCTAGTATAATGATATTAATGATATTCTTTGCTCGTTTGGTATGCTACTACCTTAGACGTCTGCGTGACTAATACGCAATGGACAGCAAACATGCCGATCGTCACAATGTTGTCGCGATGTCTTGGTACGGCCGCATGTCGGCAAGAGGCGTGGGCAAATGTTATCAGGAGTTTTGGCTACAGAAGCCGAGTCCGCATCTGTATCCAAGATTATGGTCAATTGTGCAACGATTTCTAATACCATTCCCATCGTCATACTTAGCGGAACGTGGACTTTGTGCTGTAGCAACATTGATAAACAAAATGAGAAATCGGCTCGGTACGGTTGTTTTTAAGTAAAATTGAGTGTGATGTAAACAAATTACTCAAAATGCATCAGAATCAACCTTCACACTAATATATATACTTCTCAATATAATTAAGTACGCGTTTTGCAGTGCTCTCATGTAAAAAAATGGGGGGGGGGGGGGGGGGGACTAGAAGAGTAAATAAAGTAAATGATCTTAAAGTGGGCAGTGGACAAAAAAAGGTTGAGAACCTGCTTTAACTGTATTGGTGTATTTACCGCAAAGGTTGTGGCGAGTGTGCGCACCAATCCAAGCCTTAGAATCCAAGTAAGATGTGTGCGTGAGCCTAGTATTTACGTTACCTACATATGTGGTTGCAACGCGGTGACACCGGTTCGAGGTTACTTACTACGGCGACGGCCAAGTTTTATTTAATTTTGTACTAAAGCAGTAACGCTGCTAACGAAAATTTCTAATTAAAGGGAAAAATTGAAAAATTTAATGCTCCGAGCAGGATTCGAAGCTGCGACATCTGGCATACGCGGCCAATCGCTCTAGCCTCTGAGCTATCGGAAGAACCAAGCTCGTCCACGAAATCCTTCAATAGTTCCCTCTTACAACGCCTTAGGGAGGCGTACAGGGATCTACCGTAGAAGACTTAGACTTCTATTACCGGCACCAACGTCTCAAATTACATTGAGAAATCGTCAGTAACGATGCGCCATCCCATACTAAATTAATTTTGTACTAAAGCAGTAACGCTGCTAACGAAAATTTCTAATTAAGTTTTATTTATTTATTAGGAAGGTACACTATACAGACATCGGCGCTCCCTCTCGCCGAACTCGACACACGAAACTACTTCACGTTCCTTGGCATCGCACCAACTATGGTCAAAACTCAATTATGACTAGAATAGCAAGTACCTACGACAAATCATACCAAAATGTTGACCCGTTTCTCGCATCCAGATACCTGTTCAAATCACTCATTATAAAAGGGCTTACCAGTTAATAACCAACACACACACACACACACACACACACACACACACACACACACGCACACGCGCACGCACCCGCACCCGCACCCGCACCCGCGCACCCGCGCCCGCGCGCACGCGCACGCACACGCACACGCACACGCGCACGCACACACACACACACACACACACACACACACGCACACGCGCACGCACCCGCACCCGCACCCGCGCACCCGCGCCCGCGCGCACGCGCACGCACACGCACACGCGCACGCGCACGCACACACACACACACACACACACACACACACACACACACACGCACACGCGCACGCACACGCACCCGCACCCGCACCCGCACCCGCGCACCCGCGCCCGCGCGCACGCGCACGCACACGCGCACGCGCACGCACACATACACACACACACACACACACACACACACACACACACACACACACACACACACACACACACACAATAATTGAACAAACTTCAGTGTTGCAGAAGTTTTTGCTCGTTTTAATCACAATATTGTACTTCTCATTCTTCTTATTGTTTTAAACACTCATGGTCTGTATTTTTACAATTATCTGTTATTGTTGATATGTATTTCTTAAAATTATTTTATCTTCCTGTAAGTTACCTTTTAAAACAAGTTTCAATTCCAACTCAGAGTTAATTTTGTATAATTTCAAGGGAGTTCTATCATTGGCTATACTAATAGTACACATATAAACATGTCTGTATATATTTTCTGTAAACGATGTTGAACTTCTTATATAAATAAATAAATAAATCATACAATACATGGTTCAGTTAGCTCGCGCGTGTTCAGTGGCTTATAAACTAGCATGATATCCAAAGCTAAGTGCACACAGCTTGATCAGTAAATTAGCGCATATTTGCCCATGTGTACAACACTAGTGTCAAGTCGACCAACACAGATCAGGGTTTTAGATTAAGTTCATGTCCAATCTCTTGCATTCTTATAACTGTGGCAAAAACCTTAGTTTTGTCATGTCTGTCCGTCCGCATGTTACAGCCGATGTTCTCAGATACTATAAGCACTAAAATTATGGAATTTGGTAGAATACATTCTATGAACCGCTATAGAAAAGTGATGTGAAATTACGACGTGGCACTTTGAGCTTTAAATTGACAGTTTTCTTAAATATCCAACAGCTTACATGGTGTTATAACATACTTCATTGAAAACTGCCAAGTTAGGGCTCAAAATGCATTAAGCCGCAAAAAATAGTTTTAATGTAAACAATCTAGAGCCAGACCTGGCACCTTTTCAGATAATCTACGGAACTTGGCACCCATTTAGATCTCCATTCTTTTGTCGGTGAAGACGACAACTACGCATCGCATATTCTTAATATTGAACTTGGCTCCCATTTTCACATTTATGTTTTTGATAGGATTGCTTACTTGAGTTGTTTTAAGATTTCCCTCAAATAACCATTTTGTTGGGCATTCAGCTCGTTGCTTCGTCTCACCTCTTGTAACAGCGTCTGTAAAATGCAACATCATCAGTTCAAACTATGGACACAAAACAATATTACAATCATAGTAGAAATTATTTATAATTATCAGGGGTCGTACTTTTCGTGCCGATGACGTAAAATTGACGTCACACTGCATACAGGATGATTCCAATTGGTGTTATGGTAATTATTAATATTTAATCATCAATCATTTAATCATGCATTTGTAATGGTATTTATTCTAATACGGCCTATTGCATCCGAAGTTTATTAAGGATTTCTTTTCATATTTAGAATTTTAATTTATAAGCAGGTGAGGATATCATGATCTTTCAAGTTTTATAGCAGGTTATAGAAATGTTGAATCTAAATATGAACGTAAACCCTCCCTCTTCCCCTGTCATTACCGGCATACTAAATTCCTCAATTTCGACTGGTGTGTATCCTGCTCAGTGGAAGGACGCTAATATTATCCCTTTACCTAAAAAGTCCAATCCCGGTTCCTTTTCCGACTATCGTCCCATATCCATTCTTCCTTTCCTATCCAAAGTGTTGGAACGACTGGTGCATCAACAACTAACTTCCTTCCTCAACAAAAACGAGCTTTTAAACCAGTTCCAGTCGGATGTCCGTTCTGGACACAGTACTACTACAGCTCTGGTCAAGATCACAGATGACATTCGGTTGGGCATGAATGATAGAAAGCTTACTGTGTTAACTCTACTTGATTTCAGTAATGCCTTCAATACTGTCGACTTTGACATTTTGCTCGCTGTTTTACGCTCTCTTAACATATCTCCTGCAGTAATCGACTGGTTTCATAGCTATTTAATTGGTCGTCGGCAAAGAATAAAGGTGGATTCTCCTCGCTCTTCATGGTGCAATACGTTGGCCGGCGTTCCCCAAGAGGGCGTGCTATCTCCCCTCTTGTTTTCCATTTTCATTAATTCCATTACGCACAACATTTCTTCTCGTTATCATCTTTATGCCGACGATCTTCAGATTTATTCACATTCCATGCTTGGCGATCTTCCTTCTGGCATTCAGAGAACAAATGATGACTTGGCTTGCATTCTGAAGTGGAGTCAAAGATTCGGTCTGAACTTGAACCCAGCAAAGACCCAAGTCATTATAATTGGCAGCAGCAAACTGATTTCCAGAATAAATTTTGTTAATCTCTCACCTATATTTTTGATGGGATTCAAATTGCGTACTCTAAAACAGTAAAAAATCTTGGGATCATTATGGACTGTACTTTGTCTTGGGTGCCTCAAGTGAGTGAAGTGAGCAGGAAGGTGTTTGCTGCAATGGGGTCTCTAAGGCGGCTTCGTAATTTTCTACCTATCGCCACTAAGATTGCGCTTGCTCAAACGTTACTTCTTCCTCTTCTTGATTATGCTGATATCTCCTACCTTGACCTTTCAGAGGAGCAACTTAATAAGCTTGAGCGTCTCCAAAATGTCTGCATTCGGTTCATATTTGGGTTACGCAAATATGACCTTGTTTCTAGTTTCCGTTCTAAACTCAAGTGGTTCCCAATCCGTTATCGCCGTAACTCTCACATTCTCTCTCTTCTGTATAATGTTCTTTTCAACCCTGCGACTCCCCGCTATCTCAAGGAGCGTTTCAGCTATTTAAATTCGCTCAGATGTTCAAATAATTTTCTTTTAGCAGTGCCATCGTCCTCTTCCAAATTTTACAACTGTTCGTTCACTTTTAAAGCCATTCTACTGTGGAACTCTTTACCGCTTGACATAAGACGGGCAAAATCTATTGATATTTTCAAAACCCTACTTAAAAAACATTATTTGTCTCTCCCTTAATATCAACTACCTATAAAGTTCGGCTGACTTTACAAATATGTATATATATTTTCTTTTTCTTATGTAATATTATTATATATATATGTAAGATTGTGTATGTATGTTTATATATAAAAGTATATAAGTATGAATTTTACAAATTAATTTATATGATTCATATAAATCTCTGCACCACCTACTGCATATATTATTTTTCTCTTTTCCCGCTACCCAAAGGTTGTCTGGAAGAGATCGCTCGTTAGCGATAAGACCACCTGTTGTCTACCTCTACCTACTTACATGTTGCTGTTTTTTTTCTTCTGTTTGTAACTAATTCATTTGTGTGAGGTGTGCAATAAAGAGGATTTGTATTGTATTGTAAACCCTCTACGATGACGAGGTTTGTTTAATTATTGGTAATAACAGTATTACCTAATGTTGTACTTTATAAGTTGTGATGTGACAGGCAAATTGCGTTTGTAATAGGGACATAATTGCAAAAAGTGTATGTATACATGATTATTGATTAATGAATAATGATTGATTGATTACAATAAGAATAATTAAAATCATTTCTCAAACATGCAATGAAATATTGATGTTATGTTCCTTATAATAGGCTGCATAGTATGACGTTTCAGGTGCGGCTAGGACAAGAGGTCGTTAATGCAATTTCATACAAATGTTGCAGGCCTAGGCCGGCAAAGTCCTCTTTTTTAATTTCCATTCCACACAAATTTGTGGCACAGGCATCATGACATTCTGCCACTATGCGTATTAAAAATAAAACTTTGATTTTTTTGTTGTTTATTTCATTGCATGTTTGAGAAAAACACTATACATACCTCGGCGGGAAATATGGGGTTGCCCGCCTGAGACCTATCCGACCTCGCTTCGCTCGGCCGTCTATATGTCTTCGGCCGGCAACCCCTTTCGTCCCGGCCTCTGTAGTAATGTATATTCTATATGGAGCGTGACGTCACCGGCACGAAAAGTACGACCCCTGCTAATTATGTAAAAATGTATTATATTACCTGCAAAAGGCTATTACTTGTCAACGACATAGTATCTTCGATCGAATGCCTTGTATGTCTTACTCTTAAGATCTCAGACAGTTTGTGCTGAGTCTCAAGCGATAGGAGATGTGAGCGAGAGAGACACAGAAATATTTCCTGCATAACACTGTTCGTCGTTGGAACGGAAGTTTCTTCAGTCGAAGGCTCTCTCTGTCTGTAACTATCGTCTGTTTCGTTTTGAGTGAATTTAGCGAGATTGTACTTAGTATCGTGGTGTGAAAGGGCACGCGGGGTTAATATGACTTCTGGTTCAGGTAGCACGTATTCTTCAACCATCTGTAAAATTTCAAGACGATAGGTAGTTGATTTGGGCTCTTTGTACCTAATAAATTTCATTTGAGACAATTTATTTCGATAGCATTTAATTTTCGTAAATAAAGTACACCTTGTGTTTCGATATAGTTCCCGAACCATTTATTAGGAATCGAGTAACTCAGAATGCTGTGGAGATACTGCTATCGCCAACCCGCATGCCAAGCGTGGCGATTATGGCATTTACCCCCCATGAAAGTGGGGGAGGCCTATGTCCTGCAGTGGACATCTATGGGCTGATATGTTGGTGGTGGTGGAGCGGCTTTTCCCGTACGCGTAGCGTGCGGTAAAAGCCACTTTTTGGCCAGGTGTGGCATAAAATACGTTGCGACGACGCGACGCAATGAAATGCAACGCTGATGTGTCACTACTTACTTACTCCTCTGGCGCAGCGACCCAAAGTGTGCCTTGGCCTCCAATACGAGTGCACGACACTGATCCCGATCCTGCGTCATTTGCTACCACGAGTCAACTTGAAGCTCGCATAGATCGACCTCCACAGCATCAGCCCGACGGTATATAGGGCAGCCGACCGGGTTTTCCACCCGGTTCGCCCAGGTAGGCTCTTTTGACGACCATGCCCTCATTAAATCACTAAAATAATTATAATTATAGTATTAAACTCACGTGGTTGTCAGATCCGACGTTATTCTTCCGATCGGGCGAGGCCATACCGATTAGTTTGAGCACTTTCAGTTCTCTGAACCTCTTCAGAGCTCCGCTGCTCTCCCTATCATTGTTGCGCCATCTAGCGCGAACACCGTTCTTGATGTCTCGCCACGTCTGAAAATTACATTCTCTTAACAAGTGAAATTATTTAAAAAAAAACCCGACTACTTTAGAGTTCCATACCAATAAACTACCGTCATTTACACACACACAATTAATACGAATCTAACGACACACTTTAAGACTGGGTTGCACCAAACTGTCTGTAATCGTAAGCTGTGTTCATTAAAATTTGAATGTATGGAAATATTGACAAGTTTCTATGGAATGACAGCTGCCGGCGCCATATTAAACGTTGATTAGCCTGTGATCGTAAGTCGGTGCAACCAAACCTAAAGCTAAAATCCATCGAGCCGTTCAGGCTGCAGAGCGTGCCAAACATTTGAATTTGGCGCCAAAATCCGCCACTTTGTTTATTATTATTATTTTGATATACCCAGTGTCACTCTCACAGTAAATACGAATCTAAGGAAACCTCTCAAGCTAAAATATATCAAACCGTTCAGGCCGCAGTGCGTGCCAAACAATTATACATACATGCTTTCGAAAAACATAACCCTCCTGGCGCAGTCGGGTAAAAATAGCCGTAAAAGTGGACGCTAGGTAGGACGTAAGGTTTCCAGAGCTCCTTGAGGATACGTTGTGTTGACGTCAGGGGATCTACGGTACTAACAACACTGCCTTAGGTTCGTGTAGGCCCGGAGTGTGGGTGCGGCGATCAGGGAGACCCGGTGAAACGACTGCCCGTTGGCCGCCCGCAGGTTAGTTGGGTTCCCGAACCCAGGGCTCACCAAGTGTACAGTTTATGGTCCGTCGTAATAAATAAAAAAATCAAACATTGCAGGCTCGCCCGGCGCGTCGACGGTGTTACATATAAATTGCTTTATTTGTATTATTCTAAACTTTTAAAAAATATCAAACATCAATACAAAAGATGACACAGGTCGTACACAGCCGTTCAAGTGGTATTTTTCTGTTGGAAACGCTACGTTTCTGTACGTACTTCGAAAACCATAAATAATTTACGGTTCTCGGAGGAAAAATACACTTCCTTCCTTCATAAACATTTTGACGTTTTAGGGTTATATTATATTATCAAAACTTAATTCCAATTTAGTCTTTTTCCCCCCATTTTTGAGACAAGCACTATAGCAGCCTCGGCTGGAATGTTAATTGCAGGCTTCGTATTAATTACTAAAAAACTACTAAAACTAAAAACTAATGCTCAGCCTGCAATTACCTTCTTCCATGCCTCGACAATAATGCACTAATGTCAGAATGAAAACTGGTTTACCATTTGACATGACAGATGTTAAATAATACGGTGTATTTGATTGATACTTCTTCGGGTCTAATAGTATTCCGAATTACGAGGCTTGCACTGAAAGTGGCGGGAATCGAATACTTATTAATTTATTTTTAACATGTATTATACCTTTTTATAATCTCTGAAGTTTCCTTATCTCAACACACTGGCCACTTAGAAAAAAAAAGTATGGTTCGGTTTCAATTGTTTATTGAAGTCGTCGAGTCACTGCTTAAAATGGAATTGTGCCGTGAAAATTTCAGAGCTATGATTTATTATGACTTTAAAAGTGGACTAACACAAAAACAATGTGAAGAGCGGATGGTTGCTGCTTTTAATATTGAAGCTCCTTCAAAGACTACAATATACAGGTGGTATTCAGAATTTCAACGTGGCCGTGTATCCCTCACCGACGAAGTGCGTGAAGGTCGACCAAAATCGGCAGTCACGCAAGAAAACGTCGATGTTGTGCGTCGTCTGATAAATGAAGACCGACATGTGACATATCGGGAAATTCAAGAGCACCTGGGTATTGGAATGAGTCAAATACAAATTATTTTAAAAGAAGAATTAGGCGTGAAAAAGTTATTTTCCCGTTGGATACCTCACCTATTGTCTGACGAGCAGAAAATAGTCCGTGTCAATTGGTGCCGCAAAACTTTGAAAAGATTTAACAAGGGACGCTCAAATGCTGTTTTTAGCATAGTATCAGGTGACGAGTCGTGGATATACGCTTATGAGCCTGAAACTAAAAACCAATCCCGAGTATGGGTCTTCGAAGACGAGCTCAAACCCACAAAAGTTGTTCGTTCTCGCAGTACGGCTAAGAAGATGGTGGCTACGTTTATCTCTAAATCTGGTCACGTAGCTACTGTGGCTCTTGAGGATCGTAGAACAGTCAATGCTGATTGGTACACCACTATTTGTTTGCCGAACGTCTTTGCTGAACTCCGAAAAACAAACCCTAGTCGTTGCATCATCCTTCACCACGACAACGCCAGCCCACACACCGCTCGGACAACAACTGAGTACCTGGACGGTGAAAAAGTCGAAATATTGGACCACCCTCCATATAGCCCTGACTTAAGTCCCAACGACTTTTTTACATTCCCCAGAATCAAGGACAAACTGCGTGGTCAGCGGTTTCAGACGCCAGAAGAAGCAGTGGAGGCCTATAAAATAGCCATTTTGTCGACCCCTACTTCAGACTTCAAAAAGTGCTTTATGGACTGGTTTGAACGCATGCATAAGTGCATGAAATACAAAGGAGAATATTTTGAAAAACAATAAAAATAAATAAACTCACTTATACTGCATATTTTCTTCTATTCCCGAAACTTTCAGTTTTACCCTCGTAGTCATTTGGGAAAGCACTAGTCACTACATCTGTAGCGACCTACCTATAGCGACAACCCGTCTAGCGGGCGCTAGCGAGTCCGACATCTGAGAAAAGTTACGCAGCGCCAACTTAGCGGGTTTCTGGTTGTGATTGTGTTAATATGGAAAGTACGGACCCGGGTATGTCCTAAAACTAGGACCAAGACCACCGGAGGATGGGCACCAGCATCCTTGGAGTGCGGTGGAGATACTGCAATCGCCAATCCGCATGCCAAGCGTGGCGATTATGGCATTTACCCCCCAAGAAATTGGGGAGGCCTATGTTCAGCAGTGGACGTCCTTCGGGTGATATGATGGTGTTGGGGAAACCACGGGCGTTGTAAAGAAGCATACGGCTTGCCTGGTAAGGAGACACTGTAGTTTATAGATGATTGTGATTGAAGTTGCAAGCGTCCATAGGTTTCCTTCGTGTATGGAATGGAGATACGACTTTTCGGGTGGATATAAGGTTAGTACTTTGACTAATTTTCGTTACAATCTTGACTCCTTAAAAAATTAAATTTTACACACAATAAAACTCTCCAAACTGTGAAGTTTGATGGCGAGGACCGCTCATTTTTTATGCTTAGCTTAAAATTAAGTATAACTTAACCTATTTACTTCACTCTAACAACTGAGCATGCTGGTTAGTAAGTTCTTATCGTTAAGATTTTATTTTGACGGTGACGTGTTATTAAGAAATAAGCCCTTTAACTTTGACTTTAATACAGTTTTACCTACTTTGGGACTTTGCCTTAGTATATTAATTTTGTTGAATATTTTTGGTACTACATATTTCGACGTTCTTTCGGAATAATAATTTGTTGTTTTTTTTTATGTACTAATTTCCTTTCTCTTACACTTCTTGTGTTATACTTATTGCAAATTCTTGTTTTGAGATCGTCACTATAACAATGCTGTAATCCCATTATATATTCAACTTTTTTATCTACAGGTAAGATGTTACATAAGGGAAACAACTCGAGTTCGAGGGGCAGCATAAAAAGTCTCTATGAAACAGCTAGTCTCAAATAATTGACAGACTTACCCTTTTCCACGCCTCAGTCCGTTTCCTAGCCGGACCTAAATCATTCAGGTACTTGGTGAGACGGAGCCACGCGGGCTCTCTGTGGTCTAAGTACTTGTCCGTGGCTAGACGCGGGTGAGCGATCATGTAGTCTGCCAGAGCTCGCAGCTGACCGTTGGAACAGCGCCTGTAATGAACAACATTTCATTTTTACGTAGTTTCACCCTTATTTTAAAACGGCATGCTGAAATAACATGAAACTATGTATACACAACCAGATCGCATATCTAAGTCGGAAATTAGTTTCGGTTGCTAGAAATTGTAATAGAAAAAAGAAATACAGCGAGTTTTTTAAGTTTTTTAGGTTTTGTATGAAAATCCTCTTCATTATAATTTGAACGGGTCACGGATTTATTCTTTGGAAGGCAGTGGACGCATTTCGGCTGACATGATGATGATGATGTGCTATCAAGCATTTCGTATACTTAATAATACGTTTTTTCGAAACGTTTCAAAAGTATAATCCAAATGGGACAGTTCCATAACACAGAACCTTGCTAAATAGTGGCTCTATGGGCTTTAGACCTCGCGGATTTTTTTAGGGTTCCGTAGCCAAAATGGCTAAAACTGAACCCTTATAGATTCGTCGTGTCTGTCCGTTCCTATGTCACAGCCGATTTACTCGGAGACTATGAGCACTACAAATATGAAATTCGGTAGGAAGGTGTATGCTATATGATTTCACAAATCACGAAAAAAATCCACGCCATACATGTAACAGGGGGCTCAAAATATTTTTTTCAATGCACATACGCGAGTGGGGTATCTATAGATAGGCCTTCAAAAATGACATAGAGGTTTATACGTATCCCCCCCCCTCTAATTTCCTAAGAAGTTTTAAAATCTGAAAAAATCAAGATGATGTACAATCATAAATACTTTCATTGATTTTTGGTTTAAACAAGATAGGTTTAACGGTTTTTGAGTTATTGCTGAAAAACTGTCTTGCCCAAACAAAAGGGCGTAACTGCCGTGACTGCCCTTTTTGACGACTTTTTTTATGTAATGTATTGTATAGTGGTACGGAACCCTTTTCTGTGCGTGACCCGACACGCACTTAGCCGCTTTTTTTCTAATTGCAGCAAGAAGTTAAAATTAACTGGCATAAAATTAGAATATGAAATAAAAACTTACACTTTTTTTTGTTTCATACCGATTCGTGCTCTTAATGGTTTTATTTCACCCTCTTTCTTCAGTACATTAGGATTCTCATTCCTTCTGTTTAGTCTATGTACAGCTACCTCGCTGGAGCACGCAGGAGACATGTCAGAGTTCCGTTGCGCAGGGGACACTTTGTCAGATATACGTACAGGGGAAATTCGTGAGCCACGTTTCATTTGACTGACAGTGTGTTGCCCAGAAGACATTTGGACGGAGCTGTATAATACTTGGTTCGATGTATATTTAGGATCTTGTTCACATTTTAGAGGGTCTGGTAGAACTTCGCTAGCTTCGGGCGATTGAGTTGGATGTGGGTCATAATCTTCTATCTGTAAATTATATCAATAATTTAGCTGTTTATTTCAGTTGATATAAATATTGATTTATTTTTATTTCTATTTGATTATCGAGCACACAAATAACAATGGCGAAATAATCGCGTTACGTTTTGTATTAAATGATTTAGGCAAATTAAACTATGTAAAAGGAGTGGTGAATTCCTTATACATAATTCTCTCATTCTATCAATGACTGTTTTTCCGTCTCTGTCGCATTTGCAAATTCGTACGTAAATGCGACAGGTAGGGAAAACTTCGTTTGCGTTTCGCGCCCTCTGATGGTGACAAATTTAAAACCCTTAAAAAACGCTTACTGTTTCCACTTTAGTCACAGGGGGGACGCCTCCGTCGGGGAGGTCTTGGTAAAGAATTTTTAGCACTCTCTTATAAACCTTCTCGTAAGATGGGCATTGCTTAGACTTTTTCCTGCGCGCATTTAGACAGAGACTTCGCCATGTCTGAAAAAAGAAATATAAATTGGTAAATAAATAAATTAAATAAATGAACTTTATTCTGCAAGTAGGCCGCAATGGCACTTTTACAAATCAAAATCTACTAGCGTTTCTGCAAAAGAAGACCACTGCCGAGAAGAAACGCCGAAAGAAACTCGACTGTCAGTCATTTTTTCCATAAATTATGCTTATTACAATGATAATACTTAACCTACTTAACATAAATAAATCTAGAGAGGAAGAATATTTTCAAGAAGACAACATGTGTTTACTAATTTAATAGTCGTGGTACGGTTGTCATTGCATACAAAATCATTAAATGATTTAAGAAAGTACCCGTAATTGAAGTAGGTAATTGAATTATTACTAGTTGTAATACAAGAAGGATAACTTAATATAAATAAATCTAGAGAGGAAGAATATTTTCAAGAAGACAACATGTGTTTACTAAATTAATAGTCGTGGTACGGTTGTCATTGCATACAAAATCATTAAATGATTTAAGAAAGTCCCCGTAATTGAAGTAGGTAATTGTACTATTACTAGTTGTAATACAAGAAGGATCACTGTGACGAGGCTGATAATCAACCAGGTGGTTCATCATAGATGAGGAAGCGAGCAGCAAACCCCACGCTCACACAGCGTGAATTTTGATGACTCGAGTTTGCAATATTCTTACGCCCGAGTTGATCACAACGTTTTTCATCACATTTGCGAGGAAATAAATAACTCCATACCATTTCAAATTGACAAAATCGACAACTTCACATCCAGTATCAGTGCATGATCGCCGGGTCCTTGCTAGAGGAGCGCAGAGCTTCAATATTTCTCCCAATCACAGAGCAGTATTCTTGTCGAGCGCGGCCAATTTCTTTAGAGTGTGTGTATGACTATTAAGTAAAATATAATGATTTTAAAAAACGTCCCAAAAATAAAGTTATCTTCAAATGCTTACTTACAACTTTCCATCCTGTGGTACTTTTGGCTGGGCCCATTTTGTTGAGACTGTTGAGGTATAATGTCAATCTGCGCCATTCACTATACCAAGGATCTCTCCCCTTTGGCATATAGAGGAACTTGGCTTTTGCCAAACTGGGATGTTTGGACATGTAGTTTAATAAAGCGTTTATTTGAGAAGGTGTGCAACGTCTGAAAAAACAGTCATATTCAAATACAGAAAAATCAGATACATAAAAAAATATTTTAAGATTTTATAAATAATTAAAAAAATATATAAATAACTTAAATTTTTTATAAATTATTTTAAAATTTTAGAAATCATTTTATAACTGTTAATTATTTTAATTTTTTTGAAATTATTTTAAATTTTATTTATGGGTCCCCTTGTCGTCCACTAAGTAACAGTGTGTAATAAAATAAATAAAACAAAAATAATAAACCAAATAATTAACATGTAATTATAAATATACAAAACCTTATTGATAACACCTTTATTATAAATCTTTTCTACAGTGATGTCTCCTGGGTCACATAAAAATTAACCTGTAATTTTATTACACTGTTGTTGCGAATTGAAAATTAGGAAGATCCACTAGAAATTTGGACTTATAAGTATTGTAAACTAATTACGTATTGAGCAGTAACGCTGCTAAATAAAACATTACTTTAAATTTAAAGGGTTTTTTAATAGTTCTCCGAGCGGGATTCGAGCCTGCGACATCTGGCTTACGCGGACAATCGCTCTAGCCACTGAGCTACCGAAACCAATCAAGCTCAGGCACGACATCCTTCACTAGTTCCCTCTTACAACGCCTTGAGGAGGCGTACAGCGACATCTTCCTTAGAAAACTTAAGACTTCTTTTAACAGCAATTACATTGAGAAATCGACAGTTTTTTTCTTTTGAAATTGTAAAATAAGTCCTAATGTATAATACAATAACAACACTGTAATTGTATAAATAAACATACAACAGTTGTTTAGCCATTAAATCACTGATTAGTTTCTTGATCAAATATCACATTAATAATTTCTATGTATCGTGTTCGGATTTCTTTCACTAAAGATAGCTATACTCATGCATTTTTAAATTTATGCCTCGATTCCAGTGACCCCTTTCACTAAAGAAAGCTATACTCACGCATTTTTAAATTTATGACTCGATTCCAGTGACCCTTTCTTAACTTCCTCTGGTAAATCTTCCTCAGAGTGTTGTTGGGGAGACATGGAGTTCTGTCGCTCAGGGGACATTTCTATTGACTGTATAGACTGACCATTACCGTCTTGGTTTGATTCTGCAATGTCATTAGACTGGTTCTCCTCATATAGTATTACTTCTGGTGTGTGAGGGTTCGTATGTGACGATTGCCTTCTTAAGGATAAAAGCGGCATGTCGTCGGTTGGGCAGGGTTCGTTGTCCTCAACCTGTAAATGTAATTTTAATGATTATCATCATATCAGCCAAAGGACGTCCACTGCTGGACTAAGTCTCCCCATAAGAGTGCCACAATGACCGGCCCTGGGTAGCAGGGTATGTCCTTAAACTACGAAGACCACCGTGGGATGGGCAGCAGCATCCCTGGAGTGCGGTGGATATATTGCGATTGCCAACCCGTATGCCAAGCGTGGCGATTATGGCATTTACCCCCCTATGAATATTAATGATCGTGATTAGTGAATTATTATTATTGCCATAACATGATACGGTAACACTACACAACACGGTTCCCAATATATGTATAATCAAGCATACCCGAGGGTATGTCCTAAAACTACGACCAAGACCACCGGGGGATGCATAGCTGGAGTGCGGTGGAGATACTGCGATCGCTAACCAGCATGCCAAGCGTGGCGATTATGGTATTTATCCCCATAAAATTGGGGGAGAATGGGTCCACTGCTGGACAGCAGTGGAGGTTTGCGCTTGACCAGCATTTAGCCAGGGGGCAAAGATGAAGCCGACAATGAAGCGAGCTCACCCAGAAGATGCCTATTCACTCGTGCCTTAAAAAGGTCCAGGTTATATGAACTCGGAATTACAAGGGAACCATTATAGAGCTACATGTTTTTCACCAACAGTAGTTTCTTCACGGACTAACAGAATGATACCAATAAGTTGCATTTGCAAACAATTACGGTTATGTCGTTTTTGTCATATTTAATCATATTTAACAAAAAATACTCACAATTTCAACGGCTGACATATCCGGACGCTGTACGTTGGATGTATGTTCAATAATTTTCAGAATTCTCTTATTTATCTCAGCCCGTTTCTGGTTAGGTCCTTGATTGCAGCGAGCATTCTTTTTAAGCTCCCGCCATGTCTGTAATATACGTTATAAATGAATTGAATCGCGCATGTTATAAATAAATCAATATTTAAGACAATCTTATACAAATCGACCTTGTTTCTGAACAAAACCATTTTATAAACAATAATGTAGTACTTTAGATCTTTCTGAACGTTTGGCGAACGGAATGATCATATTCAAGCATTCTTCATTCACCTAATTTACATTCCGTTCATCAATTCATTCACTCTCTCTCATCTCATCCAACTCTCATCGTGAACACAGCTCTCTAACAATTATAATACATTACTTTAAATAAACAGTGCATTAATTAACGTCTAAAAGTGACTTCGCATGCGACCACACTAGCGACCACATCCGTGTCAATAGAATTACAATTTTAGTTCTACGATTTGATTGCGTTTTCATAAAAAAATGTTTTGAAATGAATCACCTAAACGTAACTATTCTGTGGTTCCCCCTTGTTAGAACTAACTACGTTAGCTCTAATGCTTTATTTGAGCTAATGTTGCATTAGACCTAATTTTATTTTTCTGAAATAGTATATTTAAGCCTATTGCAAAACTAATCTAACCTAACCTAATGATGATAAAAATAATTTATTCATTATCAAGCTTTTTTCACATAATTGAGTCGGAGCCTCGTTTTAAGCATTTAAATATGCTTGTGTTAAGAGACACCGCTGATAATATTCAAAGGAAACACTAAAAGTTCCGTTTTTAAGAAAAAGACATTAGGTCTAGTGAAATAAGTCTAATTTTTAATTTAATCGTATGGCATTTATTTACGAACTGTGAGATCTTCGAGAAGACAAGTACGGTTGCCAGTTTTTGTTGCACTTTTAGCACCACCCATGGGTCACGTGTAGGGTAACGGTGGGTACTCCCTACGGACGTGGTGCAACTTCGAGCCCCCTTTGTCAAGTGAGTGGGCAACTTGACTGTTAGAAGTTCTCAAGCCGCCCGAAGGGCTCTAACTTGGCTTAACGACTGCTGTCGTAGACAGCAGCCGGGATCAACAGCTTAACGTGCCTTCCAAAGCACGAGAGCGCTCAGTTAGTAACCACTCAAAGCGGTCACCCATCAAGAACTGACCTGCGCCCATATTGCTTAACCTCGCATACTGCACGCGGTAGGCGGGTGCCGCTGGGCCACGAGCGCTCTAATGTTTTTATAATGTCTAATGTTAATTAAGTCTAATGAAACATTCGGGCATAAATTAGTAGGTTACGTGACAGGATCCCTTATTCTGTAGATATATTTTATTTTAGCAAAGCATTCTAGATTTTATTTTTATTTATTTATTTATTTTAGGGATAACAAACAATTGTACAGATTATATTACAATCGATATAACAGTAAGTGTTACTCTATGTACAATCAACGACATTATCCACGTAGTGCTGTTAACAGTTGTCAAACATCAGACTTGCACATTAAACTTAATTAAATTAGGAAAATAGTACTTATCTTATCTTAACTATCGCTTAAAAAGTGTTAGTTACTATAATAATTAATGCGACTCCTTTTTATGACGCGTAGTATTTTTATGAGGCATACTTTGATTTAATTTTAAACTCATAGGTATTTGTATAAAAATTATTGTACTGTAGTATATACATATTACTACTACTTACTAGTTATCAGGAACTTAATATTATCTCAGTTTACAAGGTCTCTAAAATGTTTTTTCTATACCTAGCGGTGGGCAGGTGGTGGTGGTGGGTAAAGTGTCTGTTATAGGTAGCTAACATTCGGCGCAGTGGTGTGCGTGTACCAGCATTGGTGCGGCACTGTGCCGTTGCGAACAGCCGGTAGACGCGCGTCTCTCGCCGGTTGGAGCGTCTAGGAACTACGTAACTTATTTTATTGACAAGTTGCGAACAGTCGAATTTGTCGTGGCAAAGTCCATGAAGAAACATCGCTTGTAAGAAAACTCGTCTTTTGCTTAGTGCTAACAATCCATATTTGGTTCATAAGCTAGATTGGTGGTGGTATTGTCTCAAATTCACGGCAGTGTTCCATCTAAATAAACTAGATTTCTTGGTCGAATTGTCACTCACCCGTTTCCAAGACGCTGTGGTTTTGGCAGTGCCAATTTTGTTAAGTTGTTTGCTTAGTTGCCGCCACTCCGCCCGCCATGTGTTGCCGTTGGTTTGGCTCCGGGCTGTGGCCAAAGCGGGATGTTCGGCCATGAAGTCGACAATGGCGACTTTTTGGGCGTTGGTGCATCGCCTGAAATAATGGCAGCATCTTTATTACTAGTTCGCGACTTGGTCCGCGTAGAACTCGTTT
This sequence comes from Notocelia uddmanniana, assembly GCA_905163555.1. Taxonomy (NCBI): domain Eukaryota; kingdom Metazoa; phylum Arthropoda; class Insecta; order Lepidoptera; family Tortricidae; genus Notocelia; species Notocelia uddmanniana. Next base: position 14,915,307 of record LR991072.1, read on the forward strand.
ATCGTGTTATAATATAAATGCTATTCAATTTTTATTTCACTAATAATCCCTCTGGTGTTGCGAATGTTCATGGGCGCCGATAATCGCTTACCATCATGCCTATGTCATAAAAAACAGGTGTTTGTTTAATTATCGCTCTAGAAAAGAAACTTTCACCTCCTTGAAGGATAAAAAGTATCCTATGACCATTTTCGGATATGAAAGTATCTGAAGGGTCCACGTAAAAAATAAATAAAAATATTGGGGGACTATCTTACACAAATCGACCTAGTCCCAAACTAAGCAAATCTTGTACTATGGGTACTAGACAACGAAAAAGCATGTCTAGTCCATTTAAATTTCAGAACCAAAAGCAACCTAACCTATAAAGACATAAGGAGCAAACTGGCTTTAAAATTTTAAAGAAATAGACATGTTCTTTTCGTGCACCCTTCATCTAGTAAAAGTATGACCACTACTACAAACTGTTTATGTATTATTATTATTGCGATTTTTATAGAAAATTATGGTAGTTGAATAGGCAATCCAGATAATTGTAATTTTTAAAAGAGTGGGTGATTAAGGCTACTATTGCACGCAACGCCAATTTTATTTAAAAATATGTAAACTTTATAGAAAAACATAATTTTATTAATGTAGTATGGTATGACTTTACAAGAGATTTCATTGTATAATATACATTTGTTATTCAGGATGTATATACGTACTATGAAAATAAATATACAAAAATACTTACTACCAAAATTACCGAAATAAAATTAAAACTAACTAAAGCTATGAAATTGCGTAATATAATAATAATGTGATTGATATGATAAAATTCAACTCTAATCTGATGTCAATTATTGACAGTGACACATGTCAATTTGAAGTCTCCCTGTAAATAAAAAAAAAATCCACACACAACTATAAAAAGGTGTGTAATTTATAAAACCTAACAATTTTCGAAGCATAAGAAATACAATAATTGTAGGAGACAATACTTAAAGACAAAACAATTAAATAAAACTAAAACTAAAGGTAAAAAATTTGCCCCAGATCGCTGCCAGGCGGTAGAGTACCCAGAAGACTGGCAGCATTGCCACGTTGTATGGCAATGCTGATCCTCTGGGCGAGGTAAAAGCCAGCCTTCCGGTCACGTGAAGCCTCGACCAAGCGCTTGCACAATCCAATATAGATTCGGTGTGCGCCCGGTCCCCATGGTCCGAGGGTCTCTACGCCGAACGGTTCAAATATGAAGCCACTGTCGATGGCTCCATACTTGCGCCGTTTGAGATTCTCAGCTGAGTCAGCAGCGGAACCAGCCCTGCACGAAGTCCCCGGAAGATGTGACGACGCCAGGGTGTCGACGCACGTGGCGTCCCACACTAGGAGTCGGCCCATCTTCCAGGGAATGAGCGTCATTCCGTCGGGCCTTTTTCCGTCGTCCCGTGTCAAACCAGTCGGTTCTAGGACTGCAGGGACACCGGCGCTGACGAAGGCCCGATGGATAATGTCGTTAAGGCTGGCATGGCGCGGGATTCTTCTAAAACGGGCGACCCTAGAAGGTGGAGTGATTTTTTATCAATTTCTTTTATATTTGGAGCAAGTTGATGGATTTTGGAAAAAAGAGACACCTTTTCAGGGCAAGAATCGGGGACGTAAATTTCACACTTTGAAGAGTTTAGCTCCAAACCGATTGCAGAAAATTCAGACATTAAAACTTGGAAATCTTCTAAAACATCATTTCCTTTACCTCCTAGAACGCCGTCGTCTAAATACCAGACGTTAAATTTGGAATTTAGTTTTTGAATAACAGGAAGGATGGCTAAACTGAAGAGAGCCGGTCCAAGCGGATCGCCCTGTTGACAGCCAGAAGCAGAGTTTAAGATGTCAGATTTATAATTTAGTTTGGAGCTAGTACTGTAGCATTGCCACGTAAAATTATAAATATTGGGGATCTCTTTTCTGACTTGTGCCAACAGCGCGTCCCTACTAATGGAGTTAAACGCATTCTTAACATCCACCTTCAGCAATGTATCGTTTGGATGGGCATTGATATAAGATCTTAGAGAATGAACTGCTGCTTCGCAACCTCCCTTCGAGCCAAAACCCAGCTGCAAGGGCTGGAAGTACTGACTCAGTACTGGGGAAATAGCGTTGCAGCAGGTTTTGGCCACTAGACGGCGGTAGGTAGTGCCGACCGCTATGGGTCTGATCCCGCCGTCTTTTTTAATCAGCGCACATAAATTGGCACCATATAAAATCTCGGTGATAGAACTGTTAACCTTACCCGACAGCATGAGGTTACTCAGTGCAGTCAAATCTTTCAAGAGAGACTCGCCGGCTTCACCTACAGAATTGCATAATAGGTCTTTCAGATGTTGCGGGGTTAAGCCGTCGAGGCCACCGGCGGAGCCACTCCGAAAGGACAATACCGCCTTGAGCACCTCATCTGTGGATACTTGCAGAGCTGGAGTGGTGTGGTCTGGGGGATCAGGAAGAGAAAGGTTAATTGCTGAAGGTGGATGCTTACTCTGGAGGGCTGCAAGCGTGTCTGCATTATGCGGAGCTATAGTGTCGTTGGAGAACAGCAGTCTGGCAGCTCCCCCTATGTCGCCTTCCCCTACTTTATTTTCGATTGTACGATAGATGGAGTGTTTCTTGGCGAATACTGCGTTATCGGAGTCCAGGACACTGTGAGGGTTATTGCAATTTTGTTTGATTCGTGAGGTGAGGGATGATCTGTTGCTAGAGGATTTAGGCACGTGAAGAATGCGGTAGGGAAAAGTTAGAAAGTGCTGCCATGCATGGGGTGAATTTGATCGTAGCACAGTTTGGAAGTCCTCGGACAATTTTTGGGCCACCGATATCCGTGCTCCTCGGGGGATGCGTTTAATGACGGGCACCGAGTATTTAAGGGATGATAGTTTAGCGGCAAAAAGTGTGTCAATACATGGTATAGGAATATCAGCAGGTGCTGAACTGCTAATCGGTAAGTCTGTATTATGAACTTTGGCCAGGTGGATTTTAAGCCCTCTTTGACCTTTAAATAAACGGGGCTGGGGGCAATGGGGGCACTGTACCTTGTTCTCCAAAGACGCTGAGAGGGGATCATTGTCCGGGAGCGACAGCGGCATGAACGGCAACGTGGTGATTTTAAACAAAACTAAGATTACATAGAAAAAACTTAAAACGAAAGCGTAGAAAATAAAATTATAAAATAGCAAAATTATCATTCCAACACATGATTGTTTGTTATGACACGACTGCTGTCAGGGGCTGAGCGACGGCGGCCGGTGCGGCTGCGCGGCTAGGGCTCGAACATGGTCTTGCACGGTGCTCCACAGAGTTTTAGATTAAATATAAGCGCTCTATGATGCTATGCGGCGTCTTTGTTTACTGTCAAATCTTCTTATGCATAAATCCGTATTATGGCGTTTGACGAAGATGAAAAACAAACCAGATGCGTGTTTAAAGCACTGATTGTTAAGAGCCCTTACTAGCGTATTTCGCAAAATGCGTCATTTTCGATCAAAGATTGTGGCATGAATATCAATAATTTTATTAAAATTATTAGGGTATTCGATAGTCCATTCCTTAAACTAGATAGTAACGTCGCTAAATTTCTTTAGCGTTGAATTCCATAAAAACGCATTTCCTTGGCAGGGTTTTTCAATATTTGCGGTCAGACGTGACTTTTCGATTCTTTTTTCATATTTTCTTCTTTCATATTTTGCTGTAACGATAAAATTGTAGGAAAGTGCAACTCTTTCTTGTCTTAGATTTTTTTTTATATAAGGATCAGTCTTAAACTAAATTAGGTAGATATTTTTAAATATCACCCATAATTCCCATATATTACGCTACACTGAAGCCGTGTGCTCAGAATGCGCCGAGCGCTCGAAGAGGTCGGACCTATGTCGTTTTCGTTCGTCGCGCAACTTTACAAACATCGGGAATCCAAACCACGAAATTCCAAGAAACGCTATACTCGTATACAGCGATTAAAAGATCAAGATCCAGTAAGTATTTTTTTCAATGTTTTATTTAGTGACTAATACTCGGCTCATCAACGTTAAGTATTACATGAATTCTGATTACATTTAGCATTATTCTTGCAATATGAGGTTGGTTAGAGAGATGAAGTCTGATGTGATGAAGTCTCATAATGGAGTCAGGAGGTGGTCACAGGAACTCCTCATATACTTATCATAACACCGCAGTGTTTGGGCTCGCTGAATTTGTCTTGTCAAGTACCATCGACCTAGATGAAGTCCAGGGTCTCATGATGGAGTCAGGATGTGGTATCAGGAAATCCTCATATGCTCATCACAGCACCGCCGTGTTTGGGCTTGTTGGATTTGCCTTGACAAGTACCATCGACCTAGATGAGGTCCAGGGTCTCATGATGGAGTCAGGAGGTGGTATCAGGAACTCCTCATATGCTCAACACAGCACCGCCGTGTTTGGGCTCGTTGGATTTGCCTTGACAAGTACCATCGACCTAAATGAGGGTTCAGGGTCTCATGATGGAGTCAGGAGGTGGTATCAGGAACTCCTCATATGCTCATCACAGCACCGCCGTGTTTGGGCTCGTTGGATTTGCCTTGACAAGTACCATCGACTTAAATAAGGTTCAGGGTCTCATGATGGAGTCAGGAGGTGGTATCAGGAACTCGTCATATGCTCATCACAGCACCGCCGTGTTTGGGCTCGTTGGATTTGCCTTGACAATTACCATCGACCTAGATGAGGTTCAGGGTCTCATGATGGAGTCAAGAGGTGGTATGAGGAACTCGTCATATGCTCATCACAGCACCGCCGTGTTTGGGTTCGTTGGATTTGCCTTGACAAGTACCATCGACCTAGATGAGGTTCAGGGTCTCATGATGGAGTCAGGAGGTGGTATCAGGAACTCCTCATATGCTCATCACAGCACCGCCGTGTTTGGGCTCGTTGGATTTGCCTTGTCAAATACCATCGACCTATACGAGTTCCAGGGTCTCATGATGGAGTCAGGAGGTGGTATCAGGAACTCCTCATATGCTCATCACAGCACCGCCGTGTTTGGGTTCGTTGGATTTGCCTTGACAAGTACCATCGACCTAGATGAGGTTCAGGGTCTCATGATGGAGTCAGGAGGTGGTATCAGGAACTCCTCATATGCTCATCACAGCACCGCCGTGTTTGGGCTCGTTGGATTTGCCTTGTCAAATACCATCGACCTATACGAGTTCCAGGGTCTTATGATGGAGTCAGGAGGTGGTATCAGGAACTCCTCATATGCTCATCACAGCACCGCCGTGTTTGGGCTCGTTGGTTTTGCCTTGACAACTACCATCGACCTAAATGAGGTTCAGGGTCTCATGATGAAAAATGTTTGCTCCCAGAAATTGTCGACCCCCGAAAGACCCGATCCATGCCTCTTAGGGATAATTCTTTTTAGAATCATAGCCAAGACTTCAATAGGGTTTTTGACAAAGTATTACAAAGGACTTAAATTATTTCTATTTAAAATATTGTATCTCCATTAGTATACCTACAAAATAATTATTTACATTGTATTTTAAAATTTAAATGCCGTGCCAAAACGCGCCAAACCACCATTTTGTGATGTCAATAATATAGTACTATGGCAGAAAATAAGTCAAAGTCATGGCTCATGTCATAACCAGTTCGTTCATCGCTGTCAAGAGTAGTCAGTGTCAGGTCAGGTGATATGACGATTAACTATCGATCTAGTTAATATTAACGTTACATGGAATTTCCCGATCACGTGATGCATAGATAAAATATATAAAATTTATTTAATAAAATATTAAAAGTCCCTCTTAGCATAACATTTTATTATACGAGTAGCTAGGTTTCATATTTTATTTTCACCGGAGTCAAGTACCCTATTGAAGACGCTGCTACTTGCTGCTTCATTTTATATTTAATTATGGTTCTGTCTATTATTGTATGATTTTATTTCTATTTGACGTATTGGATACGTATTGGTTATGTATAAAGTACCGGCCAATAATATCCTAAGTAGCAAAAGTTGGTCGTAAAATGCTTGTGATGACGTTTTCGTCACAACTTAAGATCGCAACGTTTGGTCATATAAAGATCGGCTAAACGTTTATACGACCCGAAAAGGGCCCAAATTATATAACTTTACTTCATATAGTGGTCATTGTAAGGCCGTATACACAGAAATATATCGAGATAGAAGAAAAGAGCTCGTCGATTAGTATGGGAACCGACCGTGTAACATTTTGTGTGGGTACTTTGACGTCACGAGCGTAATTTAGTGACGGGAAACATAAGCCGCGCGACATCGATTCGCACGCAGCAATTGCAATAACTTGTAGGTGTATTTTGTATCGATTTAAAATATCGATAAGAACCGATAGAGATAGAAGATAGTTTAGCTTCGTTTAGTTTAAACTACCAGAGTTTCTCAGCTTCTGAACCCATCTTAGAGAAGGGACTTATAATATGTGTGTAGATGAAGTTTTGTATGCAACTGTACATAATTAGGCCTTAAAACACTCGTGTTTCCTCTCATTATGTATCAGTTGCATAAACTACTATTGCTTTTCACTGCCTTCATTATATAGCTACATAATAATATAAAAATATATTTATCCTTTCCTGTTTTAAAAATCGATTTGTATCAAGCAAGAAATCGGCATTTAAAATCGCATTGCACAGCACTATTCTTGCCTTTGACAGAAAAACTGATAAATCGACCTTGAACGCGACTCGTACATTGCTGGTTTTCAATGTCGTCAAGTTTGGCGCATCAAATTAAAACCGCAATGGAACACTAGCATTGGACCACGTGATCACCACGTGATCGTCCGCTACTGTTTTGGTCAAAATACAAAATAAATTGTTTTATAAATAATAACAGATATTTTAGGACAAAGAGTACTTACCTATGATAGGAAATGCCTCGATTAACAGCTGCACCTTTATTAGTGCGGTTTAAACAGTTAATTACTGAACAATAAGGGGTATTGTTTTTAAAACCTGACGTCGCACGCGGAATTTGGTCGTGAGCGGACTGAAGTTGGCGGCGAGCAATTGGCTCACTAGACCCAATTTTCGCACGCAAGGTGCATACACTCTTTCCTTCTATCTCGATATATTTCTGTGGTCGTATAAGTGACAAGTAGGAAGAAAGCAGTCGTATAAATGTCGATTATACTAGAACTATGCGTATAGCAGTCATAATAGTGACCGTTGTATGACCTACCTGTCATATAGTGATCAAGTAGAGGTTATATAATAGAACAGAAATTGTAAAATGGTCACAGGTTCAACCTTTACACGGAATGTTTTAGTTACGTAGTGCATTGTGGAAGTGATGAATTCGTGTAGATTGTTCCATATTTAAAAAGTGTCAGCATCAGGTAAAAAACCTTTATTTTATGTCTGCCGTTTTAATTACTGAATGTAAATAACTTTAAGTTGTAGTTGGCGTTATTTACTCTTAGTGTATACTTTTATAACGGGAATTTGATTTAACTGTCAATCGTTTACTTAGTATTAACCAGAATTTTAATGCCCCCTCCGAATTATTGTATATTTATTATTATTTTATATTAATTTCTAAATATCAAATACGTTTTTAATTACATAAACAAAAAGTTAGAAACCCTAATAAACAATATAAACTTGGGAAAAGAATTAACGATCAAGACTATTTATGTTCGGTTTGAAACGCACACATACGCGTTGTAAGTGTGCTGTAGGGCAGTGCGATTGTGTACCGAGCGCTAACGCCATCTATCGAGTAAGATTTCATGAAATTGATGAACGCTCAAACTAGTAAGGCCTCTTAAAATATAAATGTTTAGCTTTGTATAAGTAGTTATTTCCCTTATTTTACATAATTTTATTCCGGAAAAAAAGGGCTGACGTTTTTCGACAACGTCCGTCAAAACTTATTAATATCGTACGAATTCTAAAAGTAGAAGTTGAGAGAGGAAGAGGAAGACCGAGAATAAGCTACATGAAACAAATAAAAGAGAAAATTGAAGTCGTCTCGTACAAGGTAATGGCTCTGGATAGGAAAAGGTGGAGAGAACTGCATACTTCATCGGCTTCACCGACAAGAGTTTTACTTTTAAATTCATGATGATACGAAATCTATCAAATGCCAACTTACATTTTCTTTTTTCTTAACTTAAACTGCTCAGAGTCAGCATCCGAATCGTCTTCATTATCACATTGCATAAATGGAACCGGGCCTGTCTCATGTACTGGGAACATTTTTTTAGAACTCTGTCGCGCAGGGGACACTTTACGTATAGTCTCGCGTATCGTGGAGCCATCCTCGTTTGGCACGATGAGATATTCGCATAGTGGCGATGTTGAAGGTGCGCGATGGACAGAGGTGCCATCTGGCTGTAGGAACAGGTCGGTATCATCTGCCTGAAAGCGAAATTCAGCTGTTTTGGTTTCTCTGTTGGAATTAAAAAGTTTTTATCTGGCTAATGTCTTCTTAGTTCTATCTGCCATATCTGTTTACTATAATATAGTATGTCAGTCTTATAACGCTTAGTTAATCATTTACGAAAAAAAGTCGTTACAAAGATTCTATAAACGTTTAATCTACTTATTCTTATTGACATACGGTGTCGTGACCTAACAGTGATACCAGTTTAAAGGAAATTGGCCTGTCCTCGATATGTAGATTATAAAGAAAGATGCTACGTGAGCGTTCGTTGTATACTACGTACTGCTACGATTATGATATGATTACATAAGTTACATCAACAAAAATAACAAACCACGGAAACAGAACGCAAAAAAAACTAAATGAATACATCTTCGAAAAATACTACATTTCACATTTTACATTACAATAGTGACCGAGGAGACAATCCACACAAAATGTTTGTTGGAATTATACAATTGCTAAAAGTGGCACTGAAATAATTTTCGTGTGCTCTGCCTACCCTTTTTGGGAATATAGGCGTGAGTTATAATGTGCATGTATAACTATTTCTAAACATCACAACGTACCAATCCAGACTTATGGTGGTCTCTGTGTCATCGTGTAGTTTCATGCTACGGCGCTGCGTGGTTCCTTTGTCTGCGCATCAAATTTGAGTAACACCTTTTTTTTCAAAAATATGTAACACTTACCGAATATTCGTTCGGGTTATCTTTCATTTTTTTCGTGTACTCCTCAATAATGTCCAATATTTTCTTCGTCGTCGGTTTCGTCCACGCAGACTTAGTTTTGCCACTAACTACGGCGCTTCGTTTTAAATCGCGCCAAGTCTATAAAATAATGAATAAACATTAAAACATTATACACGACAAATAAGCGATGGTTATATAATTGTTCAACGTGTAACACGCTTTATAGTTTGATCAGAAAAAAAAAACAGTATTAGGCGGTAATGTTTGAAGCGTATTTATTTATTTAAACGTACAATTATTATCAGTTCGTTGCTAAAATTGAGAGTTTCGAGTAATATTAATGGAATGAAGGAGCAAACATGTGCAAGCAAAAATGTGCGGTGAAGATACTGCGATCGCCAACCCGCATGCCAAGCGTGGCGATTATGGCATATACCCTCCGTGAATTTGGGGGAGGCCCATGTCCAGCAGTGGACGTCTTTTGGCTGATATGGTGGGAAGGAGCAAAAAGTGTTATAATACCTTCTGCCAAGCCACTGTACGCTTAGCAGGCCCCATCCTGTTAAGGAATTGCCGCAATTTTTTCCAATCCTCCGCCTTCTTTGCAGTGTTCTGTTTCCCGAAAGCCATGGAAGTATCCATGGCCATGCAATCCACTAAAACATTAATTTGATCCTGGGTACAGCGTCTGCAAAAAACGGGTTAGTATATTTTGAATGTCCCCTGGGTCACACATCATCATCATCCTTCTAGTGTTTTCCTGGTGTCCTAAAGGAGCCCGGAGTACACCGCTCGGCTAAAGGAGCCCGGAGTACACCGCTCGGCTAAAGTAGCTTTACCCCTGGGTGACGCATCATTTGACTGAGTGAAGAAAATAAACAATGGATGTAAATGTCAAAGCACAATAATCAAAGTAATCATTCGAAACATTCAGTTTTTAGGGACATTGACAAAACCGTTCAACTAAAAGACAAGTATCCGTATCTATATTGACTTAACATTAAGATCGTGGATACATATTTTTGTAACTTTGGGTGGATCCATCTATTTGTAGGGTGGATCCATCTATTTGTATTCGACTGTACCTAAACTTTTTTTTATTTTCATTAAAAACCTTATCTTTATTTTAACGCATCCATAGCAATGAGATTAAAAACTAAACTCGTTCAGATGAACGGTGGTTGACCCTAACAAGTTTAATAATACCTACCTAGCTAGCACGACAGGTTTTATGGACGTATTTTATAGCCAGAAACGTCGTAATTTTTTATGTCCGTCATAAAACGCCTCGGCCATAAACGTTCTGCGCATAACGTAAAATGTATAGTCGTATGCTGAGGCGGTCGCATTTAGAACGTTAAGTTGCTCCAGCGAGACATGATCGAGACCAAAGAGTACATTATATTAATCGAGACCCTATTTGTCTATGAAAACTATTGTTGTTACACAAAAAAATTGTCAGATTTGTCACTAGTTAGGTCGATGTCATGTTGATTAATTTCAAGAAAATAATTTCATGACAAATAACTAAAGCGCTATGACACTAGATTTTAATCACTAGGTTAGCAAAGATACCTAAACCTAAACGATTGCATACGGTACGCTTTCAGAGGGATTTTATCCCTCGGACGCCCCGGTTGTGGAATGAGCTCTCTTCCGAGGTTTTCCCTTATGGGATTCTCCAAAGGAATGTATGCACTTTTGAAGGAACGTTACCGGGTAGGCAGCGGTACCGCTTACCAACAGACAAGCGGAACGCTTTTTTGCCACATTGCCACCATTCTAGCCACATAAACCACCTTACAGAAGACCGCAGCCATAAGACAAAATCCTCTTTACGTATAATATATGCCTGTTGTTGTGTTTCTCGTGGTGACTACTCCATCACCGGACTTGCGCACAAAGGGTTCCGTACTATTATCTATACAACATTAGACACTTTACTATAACCTTTTTTAATTTAATTTAAATAATTTTAAATAATATCAAGTAGAATTTTGGTCATGTGCGAGTCGGATTTTAGTTTTCCCATACATTTTGAGACCCTGCGCCTGATGAAGGCAACAAGCAACTTTTTAAAAGTTTTAAGGGGAGCTCCCTTAAATATTTATTTCATTATGTTGTTATAGCGGGAACAGAAATACATCATCTGTGAAAATTTCAACTATCCATCAGATACAGCCTGGTGACAGACGGACGCAGGGACAGCGGAGTCTTAGTAATAGGGTCCGGTTTTACCCTTTGTGTACGGGACCCTAAAATAAGAGATTAACGCAAACGTAACTCACGTTTTGTTCGTAGGCGTAGGGGAATTGCAAGGTGAACTATCTAAACCTGACTCTGGAGCGTCTTGTAGTGACTCCAGTTTATTTGTCGGTCTAGCTCTAGCTTGACCCATATATTTAGCTGGTACCTCCATTGTTTGAACTAGAGACTCTTGGGCTAGAGTCATATCAGTCTCCAACTCCTGATCCTGGTCGGATTCTTCGAGACTGTGTATGGAGATAGACTGAGTTGGTGATAGACACTGGAAGATAAAAAGAAATAATTAATAAATAGACATGCGTTTGTCAATAAACTTGTCTTTACAAAATATAAATAAATAGAACAATAAACATTACTATTGGTCTTTGCGTGACGATGTCTCTGCGGTCACTTTTTATACCTTTTGTTTGCACAATTATGAACTAAGAGTTCCTATAGCCACTTTCACCTCTAATCAGACTAGCCGGATGGTACAAGGTCATATGTCTACAACAATAATACAAAATTTCAACTATAGTGGTCGGCGGTTACGAAGTCAATCATGACACCTGTCATTTCCATAGATTTTATAACCTAAAAGTCACACACAAGCCGGCCACTAAACATCAGTCAAGAAGGTGGTCTAATTAAACTTATAAGATCTGACCTAAACATCAATAAATTTTATGCCAGAGCTAATTATGATTACTTCTTGTTCATTATGTTGTAAAATAGAATACTCTATTAACTTAATAATAGTTAACCCTGTTCGAGAGATCTATTGAGGGCTCTCCACTGCTAAACATATATTTATACAAGTGATTTATAAAAAAAATCTTGTAGTAAAGTCATAATAATACTTACAATATTACTGGGCTCCCCTATCAGTCCCTCGTCCGAGTCTGTCATTATTTCTCTTATTTTCAGAGATAACTCACTAATACTGCAATTGGTGGCTCGAGCTTCTGCCTGCTCCCTTGCTGCTTTCCTCCTAAGGTCCCCCCATGTCTGAAAGTTTCATAAAAATGTCAGTGAAAAACACACAACACAACAACAGCTCTAAATATGATAGCAAATAAACTAGACAGTCCTCTGATGTTGAATCTCAGTCAGAGAGCCAGTGGTAGTTACATTATTGAATAAAATGTTTCTATTTCTATTTACTTCTTGACATTCATAGGTGCATATAATATGCCAAAATTATGCGGCCAGCCTTCTGGGCACTTAACCCGCTGATGGCGACCTGACACAATTTTTTTATCTTTAAGTTTGTTTTTTTTTTCTTTATAGGTTGCCTTATGTTATCTGACTTTTTGAGAATTGTACCTTAAAATTAAAAAATAACATACTACAAAAAATTTAACAATAAAATATCTTTTACTTTTTTTTTAGAGGACCATATCTCTATTTTCAATTTTATATTAACATAGGCTAAGAATAAGTAGCACCGATTGGATCTCAGTTGTCTCTGTTGAATAAATAAAAAACTTCAGTGATAAAAATATCTGTAGTCACATGCGCTGGCTGCAGTTTAAATTATCAGACACAAACAATTCGAGTTTTTTGTATGAGCCCTTCTGCCCAATTAGGTAAGGTTTTATAGTCATGTTTAATGACCTAAACTGGTGGTGTTAAATGTTTTATGTCCTCATATTGCCTGACATGAACAAAATGTAGATAACCAGAATATACAACTAAGGAGTCAGCATTACTTTGCTTCTTAATCGATAATTTGTAATGATTGATAAAATGGAAGAAAAATTGCAATATTTTAACTACTCATATTTATTTTAATCAATCTATACTCACAGCTTTCCAAGTGTCAATAGTTTTAACCGTTCCACTTCCATTAAGTGTCTCTGCCAATTGTTGCCACTCTATATCTCTAGTGGCTGCATCACACTCATACCTAGCTAACGGAATGTGTGTTGCCATATAATCAACTAAAGCCTTTTTATCAGAAATAGTGCAGCGTCTGAAATATATTTGTGGATTAATAGACCAAAGTTCTATTCTAACTTTACTTAACTGCAGTGGACCAGCGTGAGGATGACAGCCTGTCAGCGGGACGTATTTAGTAGTGAACGTTAATTTTATGATAAAATCTGTACTAATGGAAATTTTTATATTGACAAATTAAAACTAACATATTATGAAGCCACTCAGTATATAGTACAACACAACTGCATGGAACTGTGACCATATTAATTTAAATTTTATCAATAAATATCTGAATCTGGTATATTAGTATTAAGATTATCAATAATGTATCTTTTTTTTTCAATTTTGGGTTACTGTCACTAATTTTCAAGGGCTATATTCCGTCAGTTTCAACTGAAATCTTGATGATTATAGTTTAACCTAAATAGTGTATGTAAGAACTACAAACTACGGTGTTTTGAAGACTTACAGACTTGATACCGCTCTCTTCGGCGCCATGGTACATTATGAGTAAACTTATCCACCCTCTGGAATGTGCTGTTCCATGAAAAGCTATAAAACCTGGGCTTGCGGGGAAGACGCGAACACTTTATTGTTTATCAATATGATGAGGTAGAACTGAAAACAAAGTTCGTTCGTGTGTCTCTCTCTCTTTCTGTCGCACTTCCTTATTTGAGCGACAGATAGACAAGCGAACGAACTTATTACGTTCTTGATAGGTCTTCTGACCGTAAATCAACTGTCACGAGCTCACGAGCTTGGTAGCATTTGGTTGCCGCTAACTTCACAAATCTAATCGCAAGCTCGCCGCCAAAACCACTATAAATCTAACCTCTATTTTACAGAACCGCAATTGCTATGATTTCTGGGATCATATTAAACAAGAAATAGTTACGAAGCGAGTAAAGGTAGGCTATAAATTGTAGGGGTTTGCACTTTGCATGTGTCAAGAGTGTTTATATTCTCTTTGGTCAAGAACAAGAATATCAAGATCACAGATTACTAATCTTTGATTTATCTGACAGAAGTCACGGGAGTAACCAACTAAATATGAGTGATTGTCATTTATAGGTTTTATTGGAAACCGACACAATTCTTTAATTAGACGGACTATTGTCCAAATTGTAATAAATATCTCGCCACACACTTGCCTTTTATACATAGCAACATGACTTTTTAGTAATAATTAATTGCAGCAACAGAATTGAATTGTTGCAATTGTTGTAGTAATTGCAGCAATCGCCTTAAATCATTACAACATTTAAATGAAAATTGGATGGAAGCATACAAGTAATCGCGGCTGTTTTTTTGAGTACGAGTTGGACTGCAATTTTTCATTTGACTTTGACGCTGTCTGCATTTTAATTTTGGCGCTACTTGTAATATAAATATTTTTGTTAGAAATCTTGACTGTTGCCGTGACTATTGATAAATGATAAAGTAAATTAATTATCAACATGAGTCTTGTATCTTATGCTAGATATACTTCACAGTGAGATAATATACTTACTATCTGTAATTTGTAGCCGTGAAAATACTTTTAACAAGGATTTGTACACTGATTGAATCTTGAATTTGCATTCAAGATGTGGATCGTTCCGTTAACCTGTATTTTAAGGTAAATAAATATATAAATATCGTTATACAAATATCGTTCGTTCGTATCGTAATCAATCTTATAAACTTTTTTTCCCGTAAAACGTCTTGTATTTACTGCAAGGGGAGCAAGCGTATTTAACTTTACACAGGAAGGACTGAGATACTAAACTTATTTATGATACTAAATTCTCATGTTAGGTATCTGTTTTATACTTAGGTAGGTATTGGCGTTTAACCTTTTCGCCGCCAGACGTCAAAGTAATTCGCCGTGGCCCTGACGCCACAACGGTAAAAAAATGATGTGTAAAGAAATAATGCCAATATAAAATTGGGCAGCTTAACAGTAGTTTATCATTAAAAAAAATTGTCGGCCAGTGCCGTCGTTGGCGTCAGGGTGACGATTTTACGTTGACGTCAATAGCCGACCGTGGCGTTCAAAAGGTTAATTGTAAAAGGATTTATTCACTCTGGCCAGCTTTTGCTCTCTGATACCTACTGTTTTTTAATAGGTAGAGACTAGAATATTGTTAGCATTTTTGAGTGGTTATAATCGTTGGGCGAGAATGCCATACCCATTGGATATAACTGGATAAAGCATACCTAAACATTCTCATACGACAATTTTAGAATTTTTACAAAAAACATCTTATTGAGATTGAGAGACACCTATTAGCATGAATTCAAGTAAAATTATAATATTAGAGATTTCTTTTTGAAAAATCAATAACATTAAAATGGCTATTCCATGATTGTATTCTCATGTCTGAGGGATATGACCAATGTGGGTGACTATCTCAACCATTGGCTACCAATGCCTACTTTGGCAGGCTGGTCAATGGCAATAACATGTATATAATACTTTAAAAAACATGTTTTAGTAAATGTTTTGGATCTTTTCAGCTTATCTGTGGCAGTATTCGGGTACACAGATTATAGAGTGCGGAGGTTTAAAGATGGGTTCCAGTTTGGAGCAGCATCAGCAGCATATCAGGTGGAGGGAGCTTGGAATGAAGATGGTATATCTTTGAAATAATTTCTACCACAACAGGCCTTTCACATGTGTTAACTGTTAATGCAAATTTTCATAATGGACATGAAACTAATCCATTAAAGTATTGGCCTGATAATCTAAGTATGAATCAATATACTCGAAGCAATGTAATCATGACTCCTCTGCTCTGTTGCAGCAAGCTTCAATCATCCATAGGATATGGGGTCTGCTTACCATCACACAGGTTATTTGCTTGTTTGTGATATTTAAAAACATATATAATCAAATCATGTTTTCAAGTTTGTTACGACATGAGGCTCCCAGGATCAGCTCCCACGGTCATTTCATTATCGAGTCACCCCCTTTTTTCGAAAATCGATTATTCATTTGCTTAGTGGGCAATTAGTCAATACAGGGACCAAGGTAGCGTTATGTCTTAAGCCTTCCATCGCGGTCGCGTAAGGTCGTAATCGACCTCGATCAATAATGTTAGTTAAGTTAGTTTGCAATCTCACATCTGCACCATTGTAATTTTATTAATTAAAAGCGCTTTAAACATCAAGTGTTGGTTCCACTTATAGTCCACTAGACGGCCCTAACGTTTGTAGTTTTCATTCATGATATTTATAATTGATACTTGAGAACAAGAAATTACCAGATTCTGGATTAATTTAATGATAATCTATAATTACAATATAAATTTGTATTTAAGTGAAAAATCTAAGAAATCTCATCATGATCATCAATTAATTCTTTTTCAGGCCATACCGATCTAAAAGGCTTTACAAGAAACAAAATATACATTCAAAAGAGTTAATTTTTGGTGATTTATTTCAAGACGAGTCACCTTTTACGAAAATGCAATCTTATTTGAACCTTAAATCCGCGATTTAAGATTGAAATTCTATTATATGTATGTGGTTGATAAAGCTTAGGTACCCCAATAAGGTCATAACACAACTTTACACAGAAACGATTTTCAATTATTTTAAAATTCAAAACTTGACAGGGAAAGGACCATCAGTATGGGACCACCACTACCACAGCAGCCCTGAACAGTCCGCCCCTGGTGACGTGGCCAGCAATTCATACCACAACTATAAGCGGGATGTAGAGATGCTACGAGAGCTTGGGGTGGACCACTACAGGTTCTCCGTGTCCTGGCCTAGAATCCTTCCTGGAGGTAACTTATCAGTCAATCAATTATATTATTTCTGTGAATGTGGTACAATTCAGGTTATTCTAACTATGTTAGTGCAGCATATCCTGCCAGTATCGGCTTAGACATAGTTTACAAATTACACATGAATCAAATAATAACTTTACTTTGCAATACCATCTGCATTTATAATTATATACATAAAAGCAATAAATAAATAAATACTATATCAATAATACACATACAATCGAAAAAAATGTATCATTCAAATAGACAACATTATTATGGTCCCTAAGAACTCTTTAAAAACTTCGCAGTCAAAATTTTCGGGTCATCCTGAATTAAATAACCACAATAAGGTTTTTTATGATTACATAATGTACTTTTATTACCGACCACCAACCAACCAAACTATACCCAACTATATAAGTAATTTCCGGGATACTATCATAAAAATATCAATATCCAAAAATTACGTTTTTTGCGATATCTCGCTCCGTTTACGTTGTTTTTTTCATGGGTTTTTACGAGCCCGATTTAAACTTGGTAACGATATTTTTTTAACTGTTATTTTTGAAGTTTTAATGTATAATGAAATAAAGATTATGTTAGGATTAAAAAAACTGTACAACCTTGTACACTCATAGACTTTAATTGTTGAGCCATTTACAGCTCCCTTCAGACGGGGCATTATAGTTAACTATTAAGTGTCCAGTATAGGAGCGCTCGTGGCCCCGCGGCGCCTGCGTACCGCGTGCGGTATGCGAGGTTAAGCAATGTCGGACGCGGTCAGTCCTTGGATGGGTGACCGCTTTGAGTGGTTACTAACAAGAGCGCTCCCGTGCTTTGGAAGGCACGTTAAGCCGTTGATCCCGGCTGCTGTCTATGATAGCAGTCGTTAAGCCAAGTTAGAGGCCTTCGGGCGGCTTGAGAACTTCTAACAGTCAAGTTGCCCACTCACTTGAAAAGCCTAATCCCAGTAAGGTCTAGTTTCCCCCTTGGGTTGGAAGGTCAGATGGCAGTCGCTTCCGTAAAAACTAGTGCCTACGCCAAGTCTTGGGATTAGGTAGCGGACTCCAGGCATCCTTCAGGATGCAATTGTACTGGGAATAATGCTAGGACGATGATGATGATAGTGTCCAGTATAAAGTGAGCTCTAAATGGCTCAACAATTAAAGTCCGTGACCGTACTATTTTAGGAATATATGACGGTATCTTACCGACCATTATTCTTTGTCCGCGAGTGTACTTCGGGTCTCATAATCGTAGTAATCATAATAATTTACTCATTGCTTTGTGTGTACAAAAGATGTTAAAGTTTCAACACAACCCAGTGAGGGCACTGCAACAGAATGTAGCAATTTTAAATAATAATATTATCATGCATCTACATGTATCAATTTTACTATTATTTTTTCTTTTTTTACACGACATGTATTTACATATCCGCAAAAGAAGTTGAAGTCTCTCGAAGTTGATTTATTATTATTACTTCAACAGCCGTGGGGTGCCGATTTCGGAGCAAGATTGTAACAATAAATCGATCCTCTCCAGCACACCACGTACGGTCACGGACTATAATTGTTGAGCCATTTAGAGTCCACTTTATATTGGACACTTCATAGCTAACTGTATGCACAGTAAAAAGTGAGCTTTAAGGCGTAGGGTAGGGCAAGCCATTCTCCAAACAAAGGTTGTGCAAGTTTTTTGCGTTAGTTTATGCACTACAGCATTTAATTTTATTTTTTGTTGGTACATATTGGATATACGCAGAACTTGATGTTGAAATTTTGCATTATATAAAAAAAAAATACAAAAAAAAATTGAAATTAAAAAAGAAAAACATCAAGACATAGCTAACAAAAAAATAAGCATATGGACCAAAAATAGTAACTCGAGTGCAAACACAAACGAAGAAAAACTTGCACAAAGTTTGTATGGAAAGAGCTTGCCCACCGCTTCGCCTTATTAAAGTCCGTGAGTGTACATCTCTGTCTGTTGGTTCCTGGTCTTCTTATGTTTTGCCCAGTTTCTCGGAAACGTTGGACGACTCTCTGCACCATAGAAAGTGACATGCCTGTTGCTCTCGCTGTACTTATCTGACTTCTGCCTTCTTCTAGCATAGTGACGATACGTGTACAGTCAGCTGCAGAGAAACGTGATCCCCTGCATATAAGTTTGTATGCAGGGGGTCAGGTTTCTCTGTATAGTAATTCAATATTGACCGTGAACTGCTTTTTAAAATTTTGATATAAAAGTGAGAAACCAAGCAAAAGTAAAAGTACGTTGTATAACATATACGGTTTTATATCATACGATATTAAAATTCTCTGTAATATAGAGTTAGCTTCATGTATGTACCATTATTATTTTTGCAAGATTCAGACGATTTTGTCATTGACCCATATTGAAAATATTTTTAGTGCGGAATGGTCCGCTTAGCGAAATTATAATTTCCAATCGGACTGAAAAATTGATTACCCTGGGCGGGATTTGAAAACACGACCCGTGGAATCTGTCCATCGTTCTTAACCAACTGAGCGACCGCGGGTATCCCTCGTAACCCGCTCCCCCCGTTATGTATTCCCGATTCCGCTTGAAAAAATGTTTACAGTTAGAGTGGGGTAGTACATTGTTACTAATGATCAAGAAGTTATAGGAACATTGCGGTAGATGTCGCTACTAGGAGAGTGGAGTGATTGAGAGATTCGTTAGCTCAGTTGGTTAAGAGTGATGGACGGATACCAGAGGTCGTGGGTTCAAATCCCGCCCGGGGTAATCAATTGTTCACTCCGGTTGGATATTATTTGGACCCATATTATTTGACCGTGAGTGTATAACAGCCACCGTACTCAACATTGGACAGACATTCTCATAGACATTCTGCAGAAACGCCAGGTCTGGAGTACCCTAAATCGGCGCGCATGCATGAAGAAGGTTATGAGAGTTCATAAGGCGAAAGTTGTATGTCAGGATCGTAGCAAATGGAAATCCGTAATGTTTGCCTTCCCCTCTGGGAAACAGGCGTGATTATATGTATTTATGTATACTCAACATACAAAAAGTACCAATGCCACATTTATGTCTTTCAGGCAGGGCTCCGAACCGGTATTCTGTCCATAGAAAAATACCGGATTTTTTTTAGTTCTTATCGTTCTTTCGTCTACTATTTCATGTTTAATCAGGCAATCTAACAATATGAAGTAATAACCTAAATACATTATTGAGTCCTACATAAAGAGCATAAACTAATTAAAAATATTTGGCTATTTCAGGATTTTGAGATTAACCGGTTCCGAGCCCTGCTTTCAGGTTTCAGCAACATAAAGAACGAGCCAGGCCTTCAATACTACGACAACTTAATCGACGAGCTACTGAAGCACAACATACAGCCGATGGTAACATTGTACCACTTCGATCTACCTGTTGTACTGCAACATCTAGGTGGATGGGCAAATCCACATTCTGTGGAGTGGTTTGAGGACTTTGCTAGAGTGGTGTACGATAGGTATGCTGGTAAGGTAAGCATAATAAGCTAATGTTTTGTCGGTCTGTTTAGCCTAAGTAGTGTCACTGCCTCCGAAGCTAGAGGTCCCGGGTTCGAATCCCGGTAAGGGCATTTGTTTCTGTGGTGAGCAGAGACATTTGTTCCTGAGACTTGATGTTTTCTATGTATGTAAGTATATATCTATTAAATATATCGTCGTCTAGTATCCATAACACAAGTCTTGTTGAGCTTACTATGGGACTAGTTTGATTTGTGTAAAAAAAATCGCCTTATATATAAGTAGTTTATGGATGAATGTAAGCACTTTATTAGGGATCCGTACGAAAATAGAACTTGAATTGCACATTCAAAATTAGTATTTTTTTCTATTTCTTACGGTGCGTAAATTTTGACTTATGAAGGAAAATGTCCGAAGAAAATGTCCCCTTATCTCCGAAAATGATTGCCCCTGCCCGTGTCACGGGACGCACACAGAGACAGCACCCGCCAGGGTGTACAAGGACTTGTTGTATTATTATTCACCTTTTTTTGGCCATAACTTAGATTTTTTACAATAAATTTATAAAAACTAAAATATTTAAATACACGTACAAAATATAAAAGCATTATAAAAAACCTAACCTAGAGTGCCGCCGGCAGCGAGGCGGGGCCTAAGCTACCGGCGGTGTCGGGCGACAGAGAGAGGAACCTCCGGACTATCCGCGCCGTGTCCAGGAGTACCGCCTTCTGTATCTGACCCTTGACCCAACCATCTAGCAAGAGTCTATTATTATTAAAATCAAAATCAATTTTTTTTATTCTGCAAATAGGCCACAAGGGCACTTTTACAAGTCAACACATGAATTATACAATTAAATAAATTGACAATGATAATTATAATGCCTACCCCTCTGAGAAACAGGCGTGATTATATGTTTGTATGTATGTATGTATGTATGTATGTATGTCAAAACAGAATTGCAGAACTAAAAAAAAGTAGACAATAATAATAATGATTTTAAAACTATAGTGATTAACAAACTCACAATATTCAATTAAAATTAACTTACTTATATAATACATTATATAAAAAAAAATAGTGACGTATATATACGGTCTCCGTCCGAATACACAAAAGTATATACAATAAATTTAATATCTCAGAGATGTATATGGTCTCTGAGCGTCCATTATTCCTAAGTCCTTAGAGATGTACATGGTCTCTAAGCGTCTAAATTAAAATAAGTAGTAAATGAAAAATATTATTCTCAGAGATGTATAAGGTCTCTAAGCGTCAATAACAATAAAATTAATCCAAAACAGGATGATGTCTCTCGTCAATCTCCAATAAAATAACACTAGTATTAAGGTATTAATCATGCCCTTGCAAGCATGAACAGACCGGACTCCACAAACAACACCCGATCACGAGTATGACGCGTATCTCAGCCATCGCCTCCCTCGACCATTTGTTAGGGAAGGTGGCGACCCGATCAACGACGCCACCGTAAGCAAAGCCTTTTAAGCGAGCATGACATATTCAGGCTGCCGGACATTAATAAATTATATAAAAGATTAAAACAACTGTTCGGCAAGAAACAGCATCATGTTTCATAAAACGCAACGAAAGAGCTGTACAAGGAAATAGGCTAAGTGAAGCATAGGTATATATATTTTAACTAACAAGATTATACTATCACTGGCTTAAAAGCATTTTTATCATTTAAGAAATCGTTGACAGCATAATAGACCTGGCTTAGCAAATAACGTTTAATATGAGACTTAAATTTACTCAGTGGCAGATTAACTATTTCGGTGGGTATTTTATTATAAAATCGTATACAGTTCCCCACGAACGACGTGCTAACCTTCCGGAGACGACTAGCTTTCACTGCAATCTTGTGTTTACTTCTAGTGTTGTAGTCGTGGATATCACTGTTAAGTTTGAACTCATGAAGATTTTTCCGAACATACATAATATTTTCAAGAATATATTGAGATGCTACAGTAAGAATATTTGCCTCTTTTTATTATTATTATTATTGATACTCGTTAAATCTTCCAATGGTCACTTAATAGATAGAACATTGCGTGAGTTGTGAGGCGCGTCTTCGTGCATTGAATGATCTATGAATAAGGATCGGTTTGAATGTAGTTTGGTTATTTTAGGTGAAATACTGGATAACAGTGAACCAACCGAACTCAGTATGCGAGGTGGGGAATTTTGAGAACCTGATACATTCCAGTACAAGAGGAGTGAATGACTATCTGTGCGCTAAAAACGTACTTTTGGCACATGCTAGAGCTTATAGGCTTTATGAGAAGCAGTATAAGAAGAAATATGGGGGTAAGTAGTTAAAGTATAAGGCGTGAAGCTAACAGTCAAAATTAAAATAAAATAAATAATAATAAAGAATGAAGAATAAAAGATGCTAGGTGGAGATAACACTGTTAGTCAACAGCAAAAGTAGATGTTCATTTTAGTACCTTGTCACTTTCACTACTTTGTCTCACCCCAACTGTCGCAGTATTGTTACGTTAGTGCGACAAAGTAATGATCATCTATATATTTGCCGTTGAGTGTACAACACACAATAATCCCTGAATAGTATTTTTTAACTGGAACTTAAAAATATAGATATGGTAAAAAAATCTTATTTGAAAAATACAGTCAGCTAAATCAACAGCTCGTATTTTGCCCGTGTTGTTGTGTTGTTCTTATTGATTTAGAGCTATGTGATACAAAGATCCTTGTTTCGATTTACGAACGAAAATGTAATCTATGCAATTCCTATTTTTCGCTTGTTAAGCAAAATTAAGAATTAATTAATCTTTTCTCTCATGGTATCCGCGAAGTATCACGTTTCGGGAGAGGCGAAACGAGCGGCTCGTAATGGAATTTCATACAAAGTTGAAGGCCTAAGACGGCAAAGAGACTTTTCTTTTGTTTGTGGGAGATGCTCGGAAACCAGTTCTCGGATACCGGCATTCTCTCCATACAAAACAACGGTATTTTATTCGTTCTTTCGTTTACTATTTCAAGTTTAATCAGACAATCTAATAATACTAAGTAATAACCTGAAAACATTATTGAGTCCTACATAATGAACATAAACTAAATCAAAATGTTTGGCTATTTCGTGTTTTAGAGAATAACCGATTCCGAGGCCTGGACAAATAAAAGAACGGGTTTTTATTACGAAATACATAGAATTTCATTTGGGTTTTTGTTGTTTATTTCATTGCATGTTTGAGAAAAGTACTATACATACCTCGGCGGGAAATATGGGGTTGCCCGCCTCAGACCTATCCGACCTCGCGTCGCTCGGCCGTCTATATATATCTTCGGCCGACAACCCCTTCCGTCCCAGCCTCTGTAGTAATGTACTAATTAATAATGTATATGCCTCGGCAGGAATGGAAATTCGTGGACGCGTATTTTCTGACGGACTTCGCTTTTCGTCGTCCGTCAAAATCAATTTGTCCACAAATTGCTTTTTTCCGGCCTCTGTAATAATGTATACTATTAATTTCAACAAAAATTACGCTAGACAGGCCACATGATTAGACAAAACTTGGACAAATGGATAAAAGAAATTGTGCAATGGTATCCAAGAGGAAATACAAGAAAAAGAGGGAGACCTAATCTTAGATGGTCAGATGATCTTAAGAAAATAGGAGGAGGTATCTGGCTGCAAAAAGCAAGGGATCGTGACAAATGGAAAGCTCTAGAAGAGGCCTTTGTCTAGGGACAAGTTGAGGATGTCGATGGAGAGGAGTAAAAATAAAATCTTTTAACAAAATAAATAAAATTGATAAATGTATAAGCATAGGTAATAAGAAAAATGTAACTTCAGCAATAAAGGCTATTTTTATTTTTATTTATTTATTTATTTTATTATTAATTTCAGGATTTGTCGGTATATCCATATCTGTGAACTGGGTGGATCCTCTCACCAACAGCACAAAGGATGTGGCTGCCGCAGAAATATACAGGGAATTCTCGGTAATTAATACTATTCTTCACTCCCCATTTCAAATTCACTCACCAATCACCTCATTCGTTCTTCACTCTCCTTTAATTGTAGCACAAATTGCAAACGTTTTTTAGGGTTCCGTACCCAAAGGGTAAAAACGGGACCCTATTACTAAGAATTCGCTGTCTCTCCGTCCGTCTGTCTGTCACCAGGCTGTATCTCAAGAACCGCGATAGTTAGAAATTTTCACAGATGATGTATTTCTGTTGCCGCTATAACAACAAGTATTAAAAACCGGCCAAGTGCGAGTCGGACTCTGCCGTTTTTAAAGATAATAGTCCGACTCGCACTTGGCCAGTTTTCTATTTTTGTTTTTGATCGGTTCTGTTAACTAGGAGACAATACATACATATACATACAATATGATAGAGTTCCTTAGAAAAAATGTTATAACAATTGTTTATCATATATTAACAGATGATGTATTTCTGTTGCCGCTATAACAACAAATATTAAAAACCGGCCAAGTGCGAGTCGGACTCTGCCGTTTTTAAAGATAATACTCCGACTCGCACTTGGCCAGTTTTCTATTTTTGTTTTTGATCGGTTCTGTTAACTAGGAGACAATACATACATATACATAATATGATAGAGTTCCTTAGAAAAAATGTTATAACAATTGTTTATCATATATTAACAGATGATGTATTTCTGTTGCCGCTATAACAACAAATATTAAAAACCGGCCAAGTGCGAGTCGGACTCTGCCGTTTTTAAAGATAATAGTCCGACTCGCACTTGGCCAGTTTTCTATTTTTGTTTTTGATCGGTTCTTTTAACTAGGAGACAATACATACATATACATACAATATGATAGAGTTCCTTAGAAAAAATGTTATAACAATTGTTTATCATATATTAACAGATGATGTATTTCTGTTGCCGCTATAACAACAAATATTAAAAACCGGCCAAGTGCGAGTCGGACTCTGCCGTTTTTAAAGATAATAGTCCGACTCGCACTTGGCCATTTTTCTATTTTTGTTTTTGATCGGTTCTGTTAACTAGGAGACAATACATACAATATGATAGAGTTCCTTAGAAAAAATGTTATAACAATTGTTTATCATATATTTCCTCGATAAAATACTCGTTTTGCTCATACTCTCTCAGCCAACTCGATATTTTTCACACCTCTGAACCGCGCTTTTACGCATGCGCCAGCCGGCACTTGGAGTCAATTGTTACTATAAGCTCAGTTCAGGAAAGTGTGTAACTATATATTAGCTGTAAGCTCTTCTCTATGTACTAATGTTAATTTGCCAGAATAATTAATACGTGTAGCTTGTCTGTTAGTGTTAATTTGGAATAATAATAAATAAATATATAATCTACTGTGGTAAATATATATAATACTTTTGGCCTAATCCAATGGAGGACAAAAATTCATCCCGAGGTAAATCCTGAAGTTTATCTGCTAGCCTTCGTTTATTGATTTTATAATATTCTTGTTCCTTTGATCCCAAACATCAAAGATAATATTTGAAATAGATGTTCTACACATATTTGAATTTCGTATTGTTTATGTCACGCATATTTATTTAGATATTCAATTATGTTACATTATTTACAGTATGGCATGTACCTGAACCCAATCTGGTCGAAATCCGGAGACTTTCCCAAACTAGTGAAGGATAGGGTGGCCAAGAAAAGCAAAGAGCAAGGATTCGTCCGGTCCAGACTACCCTCGCTTTCGAAAGATGAGATTAAACTTATCAAAGGTAAACCCATTCTAATCAACATTCCAAGAACTCTTTCGGGCTTAGGCTAGAGCGGATGGAGGCTCCAGGCGCCTAGGGATGTCTAAATCATCATCATCATATCAGCCGAAAGACGTCCACAGCTGGACAAAGGCCACCTCGCAGTCTCCACAATGACCGGTCCTGCGCCGCCCTCGTCCAACGGCTTCCCGCGATCTTGACCCGATCGTCAGTCCACCTTGTTGGGGGCCTTCCCATGCTGCGTCTTCCGGTGCGTGGTCGCCGCTCAAGAACCTTTCTGCCCCAGCGGCCATCGGTTCTACGAGCAATGTGCCCCACCTTAAGTCTTGTAACACGCTAAGCTAGGTTGACAAGCCTGGTTCCTAAATAATAAATAAATAAATATTACAGGACATTTTTTTACACAAATCGAACTAGTCCCATAGTAAGCTCAATAAGGCTTGTGTTATGGGTACTAGATGACGATATATATTTATATATATTTAAATACATAGAAAACACCCAAGTCTCAGGAACAAATGTTTCTGCTCACCACAGAAACAAATGCCCTTACCGGGATTCGAACCCGGGACCTCTAGTTTCGGAGGCAGTGTCACTAACAACTAGGCTAAACAGGCCGAAAAATACCGAATGGCAACAAGGGAATGATTAATATTGGAGACGAAAAAGTAAATATAGCTTAATATCCACAACACAATCAGAAAATATGAAAAAAATACCTAGTGAGCTGGAAGCCTCGCGATTTCATAATGCGCACTTCTAAGGTTTGGAATTCTCTGCCGGCGTCTGTATTTCCTAGTGCATATAACCTAGACCTTTTTAAGGCACGAGTGAATAGGCATCTTCTAGGTGAGCTCGCTTCATCGTCGGCCTCATCTTTGGCCCCTGGCTAGATGCTGGCCAAGAGCAATCCCATTACTAATATAAAAAAAAAATTTTTTGAAATTTAAAAATTTCCTTACGTTAGTTGCTATCGATCCTGCTTCCAAAATTTCACGAGAATCGGTTGAGAAATGCGACCTTTACACGAGAACAGCCGGACATCCGGATTCGACATCTGGACATCCTGACATACGAAAGCGTTTTTGCCCAAGCCAACACAGAGACGCATCGCAAACTCGGTCAGTAAATGTAAGAATCTGGCTTTCTTGTACAATAACTAAATTCCTTAGTACTTGTTTCAGGCTCAGCAGATTTTCTAGGCCTGAACCATTACACGACCTTCTTCGCGTCTCCGTCGAAAAATGACCATCATTCTCCGTCATTCGCTGATGACGTCAACGTTGAGTTGTCGGCCGGCGCAGAATGGGTGCAGTCACACAGCGCTTGGTTGAAGGCAAGTTTCTAACTTATCCATATAGACTTTTTGGGACCACTTGTTTCAAACCACATAGATTTTAGGACCGGTTGTCTCATACTGCTTGTATGTATTTAAAAACAAAGATCAATTCAAAACAGCTACACAAAACTTGCATAGGCAACTTAGAAATAATAATGAACTTTTAGTGACCAAATCAAATTGTAGGTATTTCGATAAAAGCCTAAGTAATACCTCAATTAGAGTGTATAATAAACTAGTATAAAAGAATGTGATGACTTCCGAACGTTTGAACGAAAATTAAAACAATATTTTATCAACCGACCTTACTACTCAATTAAAGAATTTTTCCCAAATGCATAATATTATTGAACTATTTCAAGAAGATTTTTGTTTTCTTTTGTTTTTGGGAGATTGTTTTTTTTTTAAAAGAAGATTTTGTTTTTTTTTTATGTTTTTTTATTTATTTTAGATTGAACTATTTTATTATTCTAAGTCTGTTTTTTTTCTCTCGACATTTCTCAGCGCTGACATGACTATTCATACATACATTTAATTTTTATTGGAACTTCGGAGAATCTGTTTCTGTTTTTCTCTTTGATATTGTATTTGTATAATCACCGATTCAATTTGTGCTTTCTTTAGAGTTCTTTCATATAAAGTGATTTGGTTGGAATCTGTAGTAAGCACCTAATTTGCTATCGGAAAGCAGTACAGGAGGTGAAGTGGGAAGGATATGTAAAAATTTCATGTGTCTGGCATAGCGAAGTACTAAATTGGAGCAGGGATTTTTTTGTATAAATTATTTAAATTGTAATTTCTATTTCAGAGCGCTCCCTACGGGCTTTATAAAGCCTGTCTATACCTCAACAAGCAGTACGACTACCCGAAAATGTTCATCACAGAGAATGGCTGGTCCACCGACGTGGGTTTACAGGTGAGGCAGGTGGTCGAAGTTGAACCACGTCCGTAGGGAGTACCCACCGTTACCCTACACGTGACCCCTGGGTGGTGCTAAAAGTGGAACAAAACTGGGAAACTTACTGTCTTCTTGAAGATCTCATGGTTCGAAAAATAATTGCCATATGATTATTATCAGAGATGTACCGACTAGTCGGGAAAGCCGACTATCCGGCCTCATTTGTAGTCGGCGACTAGTTGGCGACTAGTCGGCAAAATGTGCCGATTAGTCGGCACTTTATGGATCACAAGAAAACGAGACATAAAATAAGTAAACCGCCATTTTTACCATTCATTTTATGTATATTTTAATCAAATACAGACCTTATATCACATTTGGCACTTTTTAGGTATAATCAAACTATCCTAGTATACTCATTCATTACAATTACAAATATTATATTATACCTAGCACGAGTATGAGTAAGTTACTGTTATTTTTCTAGTAGAGGCAAGTTATGATGGAGAAAAGTTAAAGCCTCTGCGTGATCAGGAAGCAGGCGATTTCTTTTTGCTTCGTATATATTTCCGGCCTCCGAGAAAAGACGTTCGCTATACACAGAGCTACCCGGGCAAAACAGGTACATCTTTGCAAGACGAGCCATTTCGGGAAACCTCGAGTAATGTTTGTGCCACCACCCATGCGGATCCTCGTCGCGTTTTACAACCGGCATGGCACAGAGTGCAGTTCATGTACAGCACTAGATCGGCTGTCGACATCAACGTCATAAATTTTCCTGGTCGCCAGTTCCTGATAACACTGCCAAAAGCTACGATGAATAGGAGATTCTAATTCTATATCATCGCCACGATCATTGTTATGGTAATTTTGAGAGTTATTCACGTTCTGAATGTTCTGATCTGTGTCACTCCCATCGTCACTCAGACTATTTTTGATAGCTTCGTACAAAAATTGAGACCTCACAGACCCTACACCACGATCGGCCGAGCCGACTAGTCGGCCCATCTCTAATTATTATATAGATTTTTATGTAGTCAGTTTCTGGAAATTTTGAAATTTGAAAAATATTTTTTTTTTGTGAGGGCTACAGCTCACAGAGCCACTAGTATTTATATTACAGGTAAGATACACCTTTTTTTAGGGTTCCGTAGTAAACGTTGTTGTACACAGTGTGAGTTTGTCTATCTCATTTACTGACTTTCCACTTAATTCCTCAAATGTTAGCTGGAAGTGATCCCTCATAGATATAAGTTCGCCTTTGTACCGTAATCTTACATGACATGTTTATTGTTTTAACCTGTTATTGTGTACAATAAAGCGCTTATACATGCAGATAAATTCATAAGTTAGAATCAGGAAGGGACAGAACTCATCATTTTACGAATCTCAATCTGAATTCACCGATACTTACTAACCTCCTGACGACTAGGTATAAAAATTTGCCAGTACAGTACTTAATTGGGACCTATTTACTATGTGTAGGACGCCGATCGTCAGGAGGCTAAAATAAACAATTATTTTGTACAGGATGCAAGCCGGTCGGAGTACATCCAACAATACCTCAAAGCGCTGTTGTTGGCCATCGAAGACGGAACCGACATGCTGGGCTACACACACTGGAGTCTCATGGACAATGTCGAGTGGACGGCCGGCACTAGGTAACACATAGTAAATTGTGTGTCAAGGGAGCAAAAGTATATATATTTACTATTAGGGAGCATACCCAAACTACGTGACCAACTTTTTACAGTTTTTTACCCCCCTCCGGTGACCAAGCGAAGTATATGCCAAGACCCCACCCTCCCGCTCTAGTTTTCACGTAGTATAATTTATTAATCATTTTTTTGCGTAAAGTTAAAAAAAAGGCTCTTGTTTGTATTTTCGCATATGGCCCCTAATGCATGACGTCGAAAGTGCATGCGTAGTTAAATTGTAATTGTATTTAAGTCGAAACTGGAGAAGTTTTAGTGGTGGGGTAAACCGTGCCGCGTGAGTCTGCTTCAATTAGAATGTTTCTCAAAAATATTCCACTAGCTACGACCCCTCCCCCCCCCCCCCCCCCCCCAACGAGTCACGTAGTTTGGGTACGTTCCCTTATAGAGTGAAGCGAAAGATTCGACTATAGAACCCTGAGCGTAGCGAGGGATTCTAAAGTAGAATATTGTGCGTAGCGAGGGATTCAAGTATTTATGCCCAAGACGGAAATAATGTTGCTACCATGTGAAACATACTGTTTTTCACACCCCCTATGTGGCCGCTGCTAAAAACATGAAATGTCCTACAAACAATTTTGCTGCTGAGTGGCACATACTGCTTGTCACAACTATGAAGAAAAGACTCATTGTTGCCCTCAAATAAGGGAAGAAAAGTACGACTTTGATCTCTCATTTGAAGGCAACAATGACTACTGAGTAGGAGTTGTAAAAACTAAACGGTGGTAAATTTGTTCATCAAACTTAGCTAGTTGAATGATTTATAAAAGAATTAAATAATATTTTGTGGCTTTTATACATGAAAATTAACTTGAAATATATGTAATCTTAATACAAACACTAACTAATGTAATGTTAATAGAAATAATAACTAAACTAATTATGCATTAATATTGGCGTGCTTTGTTTATTTCAAAATCCTATTAATTATATATTATTACTTAATAAAATGGCGATGGCCGTTGGGGCGGAAAGGTTCTCGAGTGGCGGCCACGTACCGGAAGGCGTAGCGTGGGCAGGCCCCCACACGGTGGACTGATGACCTGGTGAAGGTCGCGGGTGTCCGCTGGATGCGGGTGGCGCAGGATCGGTCATTGTGGAAGTTTTTGGGGGAGGCCTATGTCCAGCAGTGGACGTCTTTCGGCTGTTATGATGACTTAATAAAATAAAATTGAGTCCGCTTCCATACATCTATGAACGGGTAAATTACTTTCGTTACGTTTTTGCATTTGTAGTTGTGACGATACAACTACAGATGCGAAAATGTCTCGAAAGTAATATACCTGTATAGACCTACACTTTAGCGGCTGCCATCAAAGGTCGCCGCCAAAGTGTAGGTAAACAGGCATCGGAATTTCCGATCCCTGATCATGCCCTAAACTATCCCCTATTTGTCTATTCCAGTCAACGTTTCGGTCTTTACGAAGTGGACTTCGACTCTCCGGAGCGAAAGCGTACAGCGCGGCAGTCCGCTCTCGTGTTCAAGAGGATCATTCAAACTAGGACCGTGGAAGAAGGCTGGAGGCCCAAGAACTTGAAGATAAGAATTAGTAAGCAGAAGACTGAGTTATAGAATTGGTTGTTTTAGTTTTGAGGACGTCACTGAAAAATCGGCGTCACGGCTTGCGTGCCAAATAAATATTGGGGGACAATCTTACACACATCGACCTAGTCCCAAACTAAGCAAAGCTTGTGCTATGGGTACTAGACGACGATGTTCACACTTATATAGATAAATAAATACTTAAATACATAGGAAACAGCCAACACTCGGGAACAATATTCGTGGTAAATGCACAAATAATGCCCTGACCGGGATTCGAACCCGGGACCTCTAGCTTCAGAAGGCAGTGTCACTACCAACTAGGCTAAACAGGCCGACAAATACTTAATTAAATAAAAAAATATTAATAAATATTTAGTATAAAAGCGGCAGTCGCAAAGAATTATTTACTAGTAATGTATCTTTTGTATGAAAGTGGAAGTCGCAAATAATTATTTACTTGTAATGTATCTTTTGTATGAAAGTGGAAGTCGTAAAGAATTATTTACTAGTGATGTATCTTTTGTATGAAAGTGGAAGTCGCAAAGAATTATTTACTTGTAATGTATCTTTTGTATGAAAGTGGAAGTCGCAGAGAATTATTTACTTGTAATGTATCTTTTGTATGAAAGTGGAAGTCGCAGAGAATTATTTACTTGTAATGTATCTTTTGTATGAAAGTGGAAGTCGCAAAGAATTATTTACTTGTAATGTGTCTTTTGTATGAAAGTGGAAGTCGCAAAGAATTATTTACTAGTAATGTATCTTTTGTATGAAAGTGGAAGTCGCAAAGAATTATTTACTAGTAATGTATCTTTTGTATGAAAGTGGAAGTCGCAAAGAATTATTTACTAGTAATGTATCTTTTGTATGAAAGTGGAAGTCGCAAAGAATTATTTACTTGTAATGTATCTTTTGTATGAAAGTGGAAGTCGCCAAGAATTATTTACTAGTAATGTATCTTTTGTATGAAAGTGGAAGTCGCAAAGAATGATTTACTTGTAATGTATCTTTTGTATGAAAGTGGAAGTAGCAAATAATTATTTACTTGTAATGTATCTTTTGTATGAAAGTGGAAGTCGTAAAGAATTATTTACTAGTAATGTATCTTTTGTATGAAAGTGGAAGTAGCAAAGAATTATTTACTTGTAATGTATCTTTTGTATGAAAGTGGAAGTCGCAAAGAATTATTTACTTGTAATGTATCTTTTGTATGAAAGTGGAAGTCGCAAAGAATTATTTACTAGTAAGGTATCTTTTGTATGAAAGTGGAAGTTGCAAAGAATTATTTACTAGTAATGTAGCTTTTGTATGAAAGTGGAAGTAGCAAAGAATTATTTACTTGTAATGTATCTTTTGTATGAAAGTGGAAGTTGCAAAGAATTATTTACCTTCCTTTTATTCATAAGACTCAAAAAACCTCTAATGTTTCGTCTCTTTCCCTCTAGCACAAATCTCAAAGTAACAGATAAAGAAATACGAATTTTAGCGGCACTGTTACTAAATAAGTTTGGTGTTTATTTATTAATAAGGGGCACTAGAATTTCGGACCAAATAAATATACACTATTTAAATTAAATAATTAAAGTACTGGCTAAAAGCCGAGACACACCGAATTCCGCATTCGGTGTGGCTCGGCCTTTAAACTGACATTCTAAAGGTAATAAAAGCTGTGTTAAATGAATGTGTTTTTATTTTTTGATAGATCCAACACTGACCCACCTATTTTCGTATGACTAATTTTAATGTGGTTCTGTAGTAAAATACGATTCTAATCGACCGGGCTGGCCCAGAATGCGTTACTGGATGCAAAAGAATTTGAACTGTCTCTTCAGTAGACACGGGTCATATTTGAACGGAGCTGCTCTTCTGCCGCCTCGCAACGGAGACAAGACAAGACAACATAAGTGCTACTACGAACCAAAAACGAAATACATATATACCTCTCTTTCGCAAATGCTTATTCGAGCAACAGAGAGGCTTCCTTTTCAGTTCACGGTGGGCCCTCTGTATTTTTATGGGAAGAATTACATTTTGTAAGTATCATTTCAAAATGATATATATATAACTTGGTCTTTTTTCTTTTTCAAAAATAATTAACAGTTTGACAAAAAAATGGTTTTGTGCTGATTTTCGCAAGATTCCGCGCGGGTGCGACGAGGACGGCATTGCTATGCCAAAAAGCTCGCTGGCGAGTGCTAGTATAGCTTGGATCGCGTTTTGTAATGATCTTGAACACAGCGCCATCTATGATTCTTACTTCCAACTACTTGACTACGTTGTTAACTATAAACGCGGTTTCATTATATTGCTACTGCACGGTAGATGGCGTGATGTCGAGATGTCTTTTACCGCTACTGCTCGAGTGATGGCGCTAGTAAAGTGCAACTAAAACAATTACGATCAATTATTTACAACGATCTTGTCTGCCTCAAAAACATTTGTAGGAACAATATATTATCACATTATCCTGTGAAGAGATTTGACTAGAATGCAGACATTCATTATAAAATGGTAAAATTACAAGTGATTAATGTCAATCATTGTTCCTATACGCTCGAAGGTAAAAAAAGTTCATTTTTAGGATAGTGTATAACATTATAAACCTATATTCTAATGTTTTTGCTTGATAGAGTTACAAATTTTCACATTTTATAATACAACGTACTTTGGTAAGATATTAGCTGGCGCCTCAATACAAAATCGATTCCAATTAAATACGCAGATAGTGATTCCACCCTGTGGGTGTTAAGTGCAAAATCGAAAATGGAATTCTGTGCCAATACCTTTAGTCTAATTTATTGTTCATAAACTTGTATACCTATTAATTAAATAACACAATCTCTGCTGAAAATCATACCGCTAATACTTGTAACAGCTAAACTGGGGATGTGCCTCCACATTACAAAAAGCCACAATCGCAGTAGTAACAACACCACTACCTCTCTTTGTAGGTATATGGTATTGTGTGGCTGTATTTCTCGCTCTAGCTGTCAAAACAATCGACCGGTAGGTAATTAATTGGCTTAATTGCCTTTGATTTTCTGGGGTCGTAAGGCCATGCCCGATAGCAGGCTGTATGGTTATTACATCCTCATACTATTTATAAAACACATGGAAATGTATTCATTAATGAGAGCTACAACATTATGAGACCCTCGCGCCAATCGAAATGATATCATATCAATTTGTACCCTAAAGCTACATAAACATCCAAAACGCTTGTCCAAAATAAATACATAACAAAACAAATATGACAGCCATCGCAACAATACATTATCCAATTTTAACACTCATTATCTTCGGTATTTAGGGCATATTTTATAAAAGGAAAAAAACAACAATAGACAAAATCGGATAAAATACTATGTTTAAACAACACCGCGGGTGGTGGCGTACAATGCACAATAATACCTTAAATAACAAGCCATTTTCTACTTTTGTACCCTCGAAATAGAATAGAAATTCGTTTCGATAAAATTGTAAAGCCATTGAGCTTCAATGAGTCGTGTTAGCTACCTACATCATTGTACTTTTACAAACTTAAATTTATCGTCAACAGCGGCGCCACCGTAAACTTTTACTATAAAAATGTTCCTGCAAATTTTAGTGCAGTATTTCGCCATCGGCACAGATAAGTTGGTAGTTTAGTGTAAGGCAGATCAAAAGCATTCGGTTCGGTAAGTGTTTTGCTAATCGAAAGTAGTTTTTTTTTTGTTAAAAAAACGTTAAAAGGAACCGCGGATACTTTTGAGTTTTTTCGAGTATTTATGCGTACTTGATTTCTGAAGTAGGTCTCCCATGAAGAAATGAGGGATTTCGTTTTCGTTTCAGTTTTGAGTATGTCGAATTGTGGGTTAGTTATATATTATTTCTTACCATTACTTGCTTTGTTAGTTAGTTAGTTAGTAGTTAGTTAGTTACTTGCTTTGTTGGTGTGGGTGTAAGGTCGCCAGGTCTCCTGAAGATGCGTTGTGTTTAAAGTGAGGGATAGTCTCTTGGTGATCCTTCATAGCATTTGTCTCTAGCCTTTATACGCAACGAACGACTCCTCAAATCAAGAATGGGTTGGTAACGTGCTTGTGATGTGACTGCTAGATAAGATAAGATAAGAACTCATTTATTCAAATAGGTTTTATTAAACCACTTTTGCATCGTCATCAGCTACAACAATCTTAAATAGGTACATTCAGTTCTGTAAAATCTAAAACTATCGTGATCATGAATGACATGAAGTATACTAATATGAACGTAGGCAAAAGCATGTTTACATGAGAGGAGTTGTAAGTGTCTATTCTATATAATTATATAATTACGACGACCACTTTGGCTTAGTTGGTACCCCTGCCTACAAAGCCGGAGGTCCCGGGTTTGAATCCCGGTCAGGGCATTATTCGTGCATTTATCACGAATATTGTTCCTGGGTCTTGGGTGTTTCCTATGTATTTATCTATATAAGTATGCATATTGTCATCTAGTACCTATAGTACCAGCTTTGCTTAGTTTGGGACTAGGTCGATTTGTGTAAGATTGTCCCCCAATATTTATTTATTTATTTTAGAATACGCGGTCCGCTTATCTTCAGGCAAGTAGAAGTTTATTTCCCACCGCTATGGTAGGTATAAAAAAACTCACATTGCCAACGCTTTCACGTCATAAGCTAGATTTGATCAATATATTTTCAAGTTGTCTAAACTAAGCCAAACCAACCCTCAAGTCAAAATTATCTACATACTTACTTATAAAATGATGGAAACTGCGTCGTTGTGATTTTTTAAGCTTAATTAGTAAGGGTCGATCAAAAGGATTACGGTTCGCATATTAATTTAATAACAGTAAGTCTAGCTGTGTTTGTTAAGCAAGTTTTATTTTCTCGATTATTTTTTGTCATGCTCGAGTTCTGATGATGGGATCCATTAGGAATCGAGGGAACTCCTCAAATGTGAAAGGCACACAAATAGTGATTTTAGTATTTTCATGAACTAATCAAGCATTTTCATTCAAAAAAGTGACATTTGAAGAAGTGGAACTGCTGATGATGATCAGAACGGAACTCTTCAACGACGCGTAGTTCATGTTTGGCGATTTGTTCTCTTCGTTTTGTTTATCAAGCAAGCTAGCTTTTCAGGACACATTTTCGTCAAGTTTGAGTTCTGATGGAGGATTCCATGAGGAATTGAGGGTACTTAGTCTTCTACCATTATAAACATACTTATAGCCATTTTTATTTTATTGTATGGAATCTAAGAGTGCACCATCTAAGCATAATAATCTTTCACCGGCCTCCCCCATTGAAGTCGGTTTTTTTTTAAATTATTAACTGCCAAAAGAAGGGTGTGTAATGTTTTAAAAACCCAAATCGTATTAAAAAGGAAAAATGACCGTGTGACAACATTTTTCATCTCATCAAAACCTGTTAACCGACTGAAACGCATAACGCGCCTTTCCGAAGGTGGGCGAGGGAGGCAACATTAGGTGTTTGGATGTAAAATATGAACGGGTGGTGTCATGGGCTTAGATTAGCTAGAGTAGTGTGGAGAGCGTCTTTACCCTTTCAACGGAAGTTTATAGAACGGAATAATGGAGCTAGCGGCGCGTTTTGGCTTTCAAAGATACGTAGAATTTACGCGGTAGCGTCTTGAGGCAGAGCGATAGCGGTAGTGGCTCGGATACGTCACATAGAGCGCGGTCAGCGCGGTCGACAGTTTCACCACTTTCAACAGGGCTCCGCGTTGTTTACCTACGTCCACGCCATTGTATCCGGGCGGTTTCAGCGCGGGACCACTCTTTTTAGTGTGACATAGCTCCCAACATTTGGTGCACTCAGTTTCCTATTCTCTCCAATATGTGACTCGTCCAGGACATCTCCACTCCCATGACTTCCAGCTCCCAGCTATAAAAAAGCAGCGGGTTGTATCGAGGATACAACCGTAAATTAATAAATTTGGGTACTTCTTACGTTACGTTAAACCCAAACATAATAATATTACTATGCTTTAGTATTTGATTCATAATCACAGATACCATGACTTTTATTTTAGCTCCATCTACCGCTCCAAGAAGAATCCACTTCAAAATTGGAATTGACAGAGATATGAAACAAAGTCAATATACCAGGGATATCCACTTCACTCAAATAAGACAAATGGAATTGCGGCTTAACAAATAGCGTGCTAGAAGTCAATTATCGGGTTGGTTCGATTGCTCCTTCTCCTTGCATCCTATATACCTCAATGGTGGGGGTAGAGACTAACATGACATCCATTTCTCCTTGACCTTGTACGTATGTTTCGCTATCTATTCCGGTTTTCAGTAGCACGAACCGCTTCCGCAACTCTGATCGGGTGCAGATTTGATCTGTCCAATGCATTGCGCTCTTTCCTCTCCTCCTCTCTAATTTTCCTGAACCTGGTTTTATGAATAAGAACACTCTTTATATACATTATTTGTCTCTTCCTTAATATCGACAACCTAAAGTTTTTTTTTGTTTGACTATATATTTGTTTTACTATTTCTTATTTGTTTTGTGATTTCGTTATATATTTATGATTCTGTATGTAAATATGTTTATATTTAAAAGTATATAAGTAGGTATGTTGTAAATATTTTTATTATTAAAATATGTTGTATCTGTTTCATAATAAACTCTGCGCCACCTACTTCATATATTATTTTCTCTTTTTCCGCTACCCAAAGGTTGTCTGGAAGAGACCGCTTTTTAGCGATAAGGCCGCCTGTAGTCTACCCCTACCTACATATTAATGTTTCTTTCCTGTTTGTAACGTTTCATTTGTGTGAGGTGTGCAATAAAGAGTATTCGTATCGTAATTTATTAGAAAGGTGTTACTCACGTGTTACTAGTGGAATTCCATGATTTTCTAGAACAATAAGTACATGAATAAATAAACATGTAAGGTACATCTTCCTAAGAAGCCCTCTGAATAGCTAAACTTAAGTGGTAGTGGGCACACTGCACGTAGAACCAGAATAGAGGATGGCCGTTGGGGCGGAAAAGTTCTATCGGAAGGCGCAGCGTGGGTGGACTGATGACGTCCTGGTAACCTGGTAACGTGAGTGCGGGTGGCGCAGGTCCGGTCATTGTAGCACTCTGGAGGAGGCCTGTGTCCAGCAGTGGACGTTCTTCAGCTAATATAATGATGATAATGATGAAGGTATGTCTCATTATTATGACTAACTGAGATACCTGCACATTCTTTAGCGGACGAGAAAAACATTGTTCTAGAACTTATAAAGGATATTCTTTCGCTTTGCAAACCACTTTACTACTGAATATATTTTCCCTAAAAAGCCTCCTCCTCACTCTCGTGCGTTAATACAGCTTCCATCAACCGCCGCGCAATACTATACATACACACATACGTACATACACACACGCCCCCTGACAATCCCTCAAAACTTCCCCCAAGAAATCCGCTAAGTAACGCGGTTCATCATGGAGATATGAAGTTTGTCTGTTTGTGCTTTGAGAGGCTGGTCATAAAATTGTTACTTAGGCACACGTAGGTACCTACTAATGCAAGCCAACACTACCCTACCTTAGTATCCAATATTTTCATTTTAATCGATAAGAGCAGTCAGTTTCAATTCAAGGGTAATTGCTAAGACAAGCTGCTCAAAATGTCCGACGTTTTCTTTATTTACGTGGAAACCGAATAAGGTCAACTGGCAAAGCAAATGCAAAAAATTCATACGGAAGGTACTTGACAATGACAGGGAACGAAACCGGTTAATCTCTAAATCCCGAAATAAACAAATATTTTGAATTAGTTTATGCTTTTTGTATAGGACTCAATAATGTATTTAGGTTACTACTTCGTATTTTTACATTGAGAAAAACTTATTGTTAAATGTAGCATATGATGGTTCCTAGAACCTATATACTTGACTAGTTATATTTCAACGAAATTATTATATTTTCTTTACCTGTGAGCCCAATGATCGAAACGCCATGTTGCTAGTGACGCTATACCGTTATATGAGATACAATTCTTCGAAGAGGTTTGTTATGGGTTTAGTTATATTTCGTTGTTTTTTACATTTGGTAATAAATATATTAAATAACATTAAATAATAAATTCTTACAACTTATATTAAAACCGACTTTTCAAAGGTTAAGGTTAGGGTTTTAAGCATACCCATTTTTTCCCGTGACCGATCTTGTTTACGGAATTCTAAAGTGTCGAATGGTACAGGATACTAGATAATTAATACAGTGCAGTATGTACCTATGTTATCGTGTTCGATTATCAGTGGTATTATTTTGGAACGCGTCTGAACTGATCGCCATTCTAATGACTTACAATGGCGTAAACATTAATGGCAAAATCATAAATTATGGAATGCAAGAAAGTGTAATGTAACCGTAGGTAGGTACTGTTTTCTCAAAGATCTCACGGTTCGAAAAATAAATGCCATACGATCATAATCTATACTATACTATAATCTATACTAATAATATTATGAAGCTGAAGAGTTTGTTTGTTTGTTTGAACGCGCTAATCTCAGGAAATACTGGTTCGAATTGAAAAATTCTTTTTGCGTTGGATAGTCCATTTATCGAGGAAGGCTTCAAGCTAGTATATAACATCACGCTGCGACCAATAGGAGCGAAGATGCGGACGAAGTGGCAGGCAACAGCTAGTTATTAATATTAGTGTATTGGTCTTTTCTCAAACATGCAATGAAATATTGATGTTATGTTCCTTATAATAGGCTGCGAAGTATGACGTTTCAGGTGCGGCTAGTACTAGAGGTCGTTAATGGAATTTCATACAAATCTTACAGGCCTAGGCCGGCAAAGTCCTCTTTTTTAATTTCCATTCCACATAAATTTAAGGCACAGATATCATGACATTCTGCCACTATGCGTTTTAAAAATAAAACTGTTTTTTTTGTTGTTCATTTCATTGCATGTTTGAGAAAAGCACTATACATACCTCGGCGGGAAATATGGGGTTGCCCGCCTTAGACCTATCCGGCCTCGCTTAGCTCGGCCGTCTATATGTCTTCGGCCGGCAACCCCTTTCGTCCCGGCCTCTGTAGTAATGTACTATTATACAGTAACGGCACTTAAACCTTTTTTAATAGTGTCATCTGTTTAAATTCACGTAGGGTTGTTGGTTGGTTTCAGGTGGGGGTTAGAGACATTTCATTTATTTATTTCTATTACAATATAACATTGTGCTTAATACTATCCTTCAAGTTCACCTTTATATTTTTGCCTTTCCCCCAGTATTCATCTTAACCCACCTCACCCTAACAAAAACATCTCTCCACTCTAATATCATCCTACTCGCCTTTTCCCGGTTGCACCCTATAGTACGGGATCCGCTTTGGCGCCTAATCCCAAAATTTGGCGTAGGCACTTGTTTTGCTAAATCGGCTGCCTCTAGTTTGGAAGCATAGGGAAAACTAGAACTTTTTGGGACTAAACTGGTTTCCTCACGATGTTTTCCTTAACTTAAAAGCTACTTTTAAATATCAAATGGTATTTCGTTAATAACTTTTCTTTTATGTGTGTTATAGTCAATGGCAGATTACGATACGACCCTCAAATCTTCAAGAAAAGAGCGTACTCCCATCTTAAAGGCCGGCAACGCACTTACAACCCCTCTGGTGTTGCGAGTGTCCATGGGCGGCGCTATCGCTTACCATCAGGCGATTCGTCTGCTCGTTTGTCTCCCATGTCATATAAGTTAACTGGTTTTCACCTTATCAAAATGAAATAAGGAGTATAGTGTCTTGCTTTTACACTGAAAAAAAAAAAGATTCATTAACAGTAGTCCAAATGTTCGCTGCTGTAGTGGTTGGCGGTTAAGAAGTCAATCCTGACACCTGTCATTTCCATTAAGTTTATAACCTCAAAGTGACTTTTAGGTCATAAACTGTATGGAAATGACAGGTGTCAGGATTGACTTCTTAACCGCCGACTACAATAGTAACATAAATCGGAGAGCTGGCAAACTGAGGGTTACTAGTGATCAAAATTAGTTATAAAAAATTTGCATAATTTTGGTTACTAGGTACTAAGCACAATTTGGCATTTTGGATTTCTCAAGTAGTTAAACTAGTTGAGCTATTTTTTTTCCAGTGTGCTGTTTATGTGAGCCTGTGTACCTATGACCGACATATTGAAGATCTCGGGTCTTGCCGCTACAGTCGCGAACTAAAGCACGAAACGCACAGAGCGGGCGCGGCGCGTAGCGGGGCGTAGGCGGATTTGCATTTTTACCTTTCCGAAACTGTCGACTGTCGATTACTGCTTCATATGTCACACACGCCCCCTCCACTCTACCGCACTACTGAATACCGCGAGGTTTTTGGTGCGACGTGCCTCGGACCGCGTTTGCTTTACCGCAAAACCGCTTCCATACTGCAACCACACTGCACGCCTGCGCTCTGTGCTTTTCAAGCTTAAATCCATTCATCTAATTCCATTCTGATCATCATCATCCTAGCGTTATCTCAGTACAGTTGCATCCTGAAGGATGCCTGGAGTCTGCTACCTACTCCCAAGAACGGGCGCAGACACTTTTTACGCAAGGGACTGCCATCTGACCTTCCAACCCAAGGGGGAAACTAGATCTTATTGGGATTAGGCTTGTCAAGTGCGCAACTCGACTGTTAGAAGTTCTCAAGCCGCCCGAAGGCCTCTTACTTGGCTTAACGTCTGCTGCCATAGACCGCGGGATCTACGGTTTAACGTGCCATCCAAAGAACGGGAGAGCTCAGTTAGTAACCACATAAAGCAGTCACCCATCCAACAGTTAACTATGAGACTTTGTGTAAAAAAATTGCCCCCTAATATATATTTATTTTACTTATTTACCAGGGCCAACGTTGCTTAATCTCGCATACCACACGCGGTACGCTGGCGCCGTTGGGCCACAAGCGCTCTCTAAATCCATTCTAATAGGTATCTCCTTTAAATCCATTCCAATATAATAACGGAAACAAATCCGGGCTCTAGCAAAGAGTAGCATAACAAACAAATCCAATTCTGTAATAGCCGTATTATACCACTGCTCATATCGTATGAAAATGCCTTTTATCATATTTTCCCGCTCTCATTGGCCTTTGATGCGAGATCGAAACTCTTAGCCTATTTGGGGTGTAAGGGGATGTATTATTATATCATACTAGCTTTTACCCCCTGAATTTACGCGGTATAAATCTACCTACCATCTTTTATTTGACATACAAGGGGGCCTTGTAACAGGAGCAAATATTTAAAAGGACGCTTCTTTAAGCATCTGCAGTAGGTAACTCCCTGTGTCTAATTTTTTTCTATTCGGAGAATTTTTTATCTAAAGTTATGACCTTCAAGTAATGTATCTTGATACCACGAGATTATAGCGCGCCATCAGTCAATGCAATTGTTGAGGTCGTATGAAGTTAGGAATCATAATATTGTTTTTATGTTTTGATTAAAAAGGTATATTTGGTATACATTTTTCAGTTTTTAAGTTAAAAAAAAAAGTTATTGATATAACTCCAAAAGAGTGAAAAAATACACGTAAGCTATCTTTAAAGAAAAAAAACTTAAGAAAACGCTTTTTTTGAACTGGGACCACGTGGAAATAATTGCTGGCTTGCTCAATAGTGAACCGTTTAATTTTTTGCTCCTGTTACAGGGCTCATCCTGTATAAAGCCTAACAGATAAATCGAGCGCCAAACAACTACTGAATCAAACTTTCTATAAATTAAAACCCAAATCCCTATTCATTTAAACCAAAAAGACTAACCAAATAAAAACCAAACCGACGTAAACAGACTTAATTGCCAAATAATTACATTATTCCCAACATCTGTGAACGTGAAAATAGTTTCAACAATTTAGCGTCTAAGTACCCCCGTATAATTGCTTTAGGTTAGGCTCACATCGATCGCGCCTTTCAAAAAACAAAGAAACCTATACCATCACTAAGAACTCTAAATCTGTTAGCATAAGGGTGGTTTCCGTTAAGTTTAATGCGCACTATAGGGTTGTTTTTTCGAGGGAAAGGGATGGAATACCTGGTAAACGGTTGGCTGGGTCGCTAAGGGGTGGTTCTCTGGAAGAGTGACGCCCCAAATCTAAGGGTAGCTGTCAGTTTGTAAATGTTTCTCTTTGAGGACGGGAGTGTTTACGAATTGACGGATTGACAGTGTAGTGATGTTTGTGACTGTGTTAGTTTAAGAGGAATTTTGCGATTTGATGTTGAGGTATGTTGTTTGTGGCGGTAGGTACTTGTGTTGAAATAAGAGTTTTTTTAGAATAGTACACACATTTAATGGTCAAAATAGTGATAAGACTGATAAGTTTCAGATTCAGATTCAAAAAAATATTCGTAAATAGCACAATATTAACATTAGATAAATGCATAGACAACACACAAACAAAGGCGTTGCAGCCGGCGCTGGTAATAATAAATAAGTATTTCCTGCCTCGGAGTATTATTTTACACTGTGTTTACCTATACTACTATAGGAATAGTGAAAGTCAAAAAGTACCTAATACGAACTTACGTAACTATGCCACACAAGTAGTATGACATTTTCAAGTGCTACTAATTCGGATAAACTAGGTAACTATATAGTATCTACTTATATCTACTTTTGTCGGCCTGTTTAGCCTAGTTGGTGCCTCCCACTGCCTCCGAAGCTAGTCCGGGGTTCGAATCCTGACCAAGGCATTATTTGTGCATTTAGCACGGTTTTTTTTTTTATTAAAAATGGGATTGCTCTTGGCCAGCATCTAGCCAGGGGGCAAAGATGAGGCCGAC
The DNA here is from genome assembly GCA_905163555.1 of Notocelia uddmanniana. Lineage (NCBI taxonomy): Eukaryota > Metazoa > Arthropoda > Insecta > Lepidoptera > Tortricidae > Notocelia > Notocelia uddmanniana. Next base: position 14,959,893 of record LR991072.1, read on the forward strand.
GATGAAGCGAGCTCACCCAGAAGATGCCTATTCACTCGTGCCTTAAAAAGGTCCAGGTTATATGAACTCGGAAATACAGACGCCGGCAGAGAATTCCAAACCTTAGAATTGCGCATTATAAAAGAAGATGCAAAGCGCTTGGTTCGAATTAGAGGAATTTCGACCAGGTAAGGATGGTAGCCAGCCGGACGTCTGGATGTCCGATGGAAGAAGGGGGAAGGCGGTATGAGCTCATGGAGCTCCTGAGCACACTCACCGAAGTACAGTTTGTAGAAGACGCACAGACATGCTACTTTGCGTCGATGTGCTAAGCTCTGCAGCTTATTTCCGGATATTTGTTCCTGGGTCTTGGATGTTTTCTATGCATTTAAGTATGTATTTATCTATATAAGTATGTATATCATTGTCTAGTACCCATAGCTTTGCTTAGTTTGGGACTAGGTCGATTTGTGTAAGAATGTCCCCCAATATATATATTTATTTTATTTATAAGAGACAATTATAATTTACTATCATAATAGATACCTAGTCTCATTAATATATACAGGGTGGCCCATTCAAATCGGTCAGTATGGGAAAGTCTGAAACTATAAGACATACGAAGATTTGTTCTTAGGAACCATGTCACCGATTTTGATAAAAAGAAAAACTGCATTCATACATTTGAAATAAAACACTGTACCCAGCTAGGGAATCGAACCCGGTTGTTTTGAAAAAATAAACTTACACTATTTCTATTCAGATATCGTTTGTGTAGGTCTTAAGCAGTAAATGTCTCTAAGAAACATAATGTCTAAAATGAAAAAAATGCATTTTATTCATTTTAGACATTATGTTTCTTAAAGACGTAAGAAACATAATGTCTAAAATGAATAAAATGCATTTTATTCATTTTAGACATTATGTTTCTTAGAGACGTAAGAAACATAATGTCTAAAATGAATAAAATGCATTTTATTCATTTTAGACATTATGTTTCTTAGAGACGTAAGAAACATAATGTCTAAAATGAATAAAATGCATTTTTTTCATTTTAGACATTATGTTTCTTAGAGACATTTACTGCTTAAGACCTACACAAACGATATCTGAATAGAAATAGTGTAAGTTTATTTTTTCAAAACAACCGGGTTCGATTCCCTAGCTGGGTACAGTGTTTTATTTCAAATGTATGAATGCAGTTTTTCTTTTTATCAAAATCGGCGACATGGTTCCTAAGAACAAATCTTCGTATGTCTTATAGTTTCAGACTTTCCCATACTGACCGATTTGAATGGGCCACCCTGTATATATTTTTAATTTTATTGTACTTTGGGGTGACGCCGATATCGTTATGAATAATACCACTATAGTTCTTGCGTTACACTATTTATTATTTGCGCCAAGCTTAGGCAAACTAATGGGCGTACAAATATATTATTATGCTTTAATACACCGCTCTGAGCACTAAACATCTTTTCTTCCTTGTCTGGCTCTGTGTGTGTGGCCATCTGCCTAGTGTTGCTAGATGTCATAAAAACCTCTCGTTATTCGGATGCGTGGCAATTCGCCACAGTACAGTAACAAAAGTTGTAGACACAAAAGTCGAACTTAATGCGATAAGGCATTCTTTACAAGTCAACCATCAGGCCATACAGAGAATAATCATAGGTAGTAAGTAGGTGCGGTCAGTTTTTCTTGATTTCTTTGTTGTACCTAACACATTTCGTGTTAGGTACAACAAAGAAATCAAGAAAAACTGTGAAATTGTTTACAGATGGCTAATCTTTGTATATTTTTTATTATTTTTAATTTAAAGTCGATCCGTCGCTCGCTTTGCGCCAGTTACAGCGTTGATCCCTCACCCTTTTACCTAAACGCACCTAAAAATAGCTACTTATATCGTCATCATCGTCATATCCGACGAGAGACGTCCACAGCGGACATAGGGTCCCCCATAAGTGCCACAAGGGCCGCTCCTGCGCCACCCGCATCCAGCGGACTCCAGCGATCTTTGCCAGGTCATCAGTCTAGTTTGTGGGGGGTCTGCCCACGTTGTGCCTGCCGGCACGTGGTGGCCACTCGAGAACATTTCCGAACCAACTTACTTATTATTATTTTTTTTTTTATGACATAGGTGGCAAACGAGCAGACGAATCGCCTGATGGTAAGCGATTAGCGCCGCCCATGGACACTCGCAACACCAGAGGGGTTGTAAGTGCGTTGCCGGCCTTTAAGATGGGAGTACGCTCTTTTCTTGAAGGTTTGAAGGTCGAATCGGTCCGGAAATACCGCAGGCGACAGTTCATTCCACAGTTTAGCTGTGCGAGGCAAGAAATTTCTGGAGAAACGCACAGTTGAGGACTGCCAACCATCTAAGTGGTGAGGATGGAAATTTTGTCGCGTTGGGCGATGGCGGAAGGAAGCGGCAGGGATTAATCCGAACAATTCCTCGGAGCACTCCCCGTAATACATGCGGTAGAAAATGCAGAGCGAGGCTACATTTCTACGCAGCGCCAAGGAGTCAAGCCGTTCCGAAACCCGCTGGCAGCCGACAATTCGAGTCGCTCTCCGTTGGATGCGGTCCAGAGGGAGAAGCTGGTACTGTGGTGCCCCTGCCCAAAGATGAGAACAGTATTCCATATGTGGGCGGACCTGTGCCTTATAAAGCTGTAGGCGATGGGCCGGCGTGAAATACTACATACTTATGTACATAGTACATCTACAAAATCAAAGCTATTTAAAACAGTCGCTATGTAGTATTTCAATTTATCGCGAACGCGAGCTTGATAATATTAGTATAGGCTAAATAAAATTTAAAAAGAGCTAATATATAGTTTGAAACTATTTTAACAAATAATAATTTCTTGTTTTTACAAAATTTGCGTTATTTTTGGGTTAACATCGGATCGGTATAGAATGCCATCGGTGTATGGTATCGGTATATGAAGTAGTATATCTATTCTTGTATGTAACGTATATACCTTGTATTTATTTATTGATTATGTCTTCGCATTTTCTTAGTAGATATTATGAAACTTAGTTTTCTTTACACATTTCATAAATCTCTGTTTAGCCCGACGGTTGGCTGGTAGAGATTGCTATTTGGCATTATGTCCGCCATTTGTACAATAAAATTACATTTTGTGCAATAAAGTTTTAATAAATAAATGAATATTGCAAAATAACGAGTTCATTTAAAAATATGTTTATCAACTGGCATCTGGCCGACGGGTAGGTACGTAGATTTGGTACGAATACTACGAATGCATAAATAAGCACCTAGTCAGGTTTAATATTTTGTATAGTATTTTTAGTCGATAATTTGATATTTATGAGCGTTCGTGGCCCAGCGGCACCCGCGTACCGCGTGCGGTATGCGAAGTTAAGCAATGTCTGGCGAGGTCAGTCATTGGATGGGTGACCGCTTTCAGTGGTTACTAACAGAGCGCTCCCGTGCTTTGGAAGGCACGTTAAGCCGTTGATCCCGGTTGTTGTCTATGATAGCAGTCGTTAAGCCAAGTTAGAGGCCTACGGGCGACTTGCGAACCTCTAACAGTCAAGTTGCCCACTCACTTGACAAGCCTAATCCCAATAAGGTCTGATTCCCCCCTCGGGTCGGAAGGTCAGATGGCAGTCGCTTCCGTAAAAATTAGTGCCTACGCCAATTCTTGGGAGTAGGTAGCGGACCCCAGGCATCCTTCAGCATGCAACTGTACTGGGAATAACGCTAGGAGGATGAATTTGTTATTGATATAATCAATATGAATCCGTATTTTATAAAAATACGAATTAAAAAAGAATGTTTAAGTACTTTGACAATGGTGATATTTCCTATGTTGTTAATATAAGACCACCGGGGAATGGGCAGCAGCTTTCCTAGAGTGCGGTGGAGATACTGCGATCGCCAACCTGCATGCCAAGCGTGGCGATTATGGCATTTACCTCCCATGAAATTGGGGGAGGCCTATGTCCAGCAGTGGACGTCCTAGGGCTGATATGGTGGTGGTGGTGGTGGTGTTAAATATTGTCAATATTTTTTAGGTAAGGTGAATTTTGGTAGGATTTGATGTCATAACCAATAGAAATACAAAGTCGAATAGTTATTGCTCCACTCGAGCCAGGGTAGGTTTGTATTGTATGTATGTAAGAACCAATTTATTGAACACAATTACAGTTTAGAATAATTAGGTTTTAAAATAAAAGCACGACTGATACACGAATAAATGAATTGGAATTGTTGCATGATCGTGTCAAATTCGCGCAGGTATTTTATAACAGTTAAAATTAGAAAACATGAGAAAATTATTCTATTTAGAAACCGATTCCGATTCCATTCATCAAGTCGAATAGAGTCCAGCTATTTGATTATAAATTATTGTAAGTTAATATTACGCAAAATTGTACGTAAAATGATATTTCTCAAATCAACCCTACACACGCTCGCAAACGTTACGTAACCACCCATCAAGATGCGGAAAAAGTGGCTCTAAAAGTGGAGTGACCAGTTTAACATAGTAAGCGCCATAAAATCGGTTAAAAACCATAAACGGCATGGCTAGATGGTTTAATTACTGAGTGAGTTTTGACGCAGTGTCGTAAAATTACATTACAAAGTCAAATTGATAACCCTTTACAGCTAAGATGCACTAGAGCCACCTGTCACACTGGAGCGAATGACTGTTAGACGTGAGCTTAAATCATTTAGAGCCTTCATTATAAAATTGTGTCGACCTGTTTGGCCTAGTTGGTGTCATTCCCTCTGAAGCTAGAGGTCCCAGGTTTTATTCCCGGTAAGGGCATTTGTTTCTGTGGTGAGCAGACGTTTGTTCCTGAGACTTTTTTTTTAAGACATAGGACTTGGATGTTTTCTATGTATTTAAGTATATATCTATTAAATATATCGTCGTCTAGTACCCACAACACAAGCCTTATTGAGCTTACTGTGGGACTAGTTTTCGATTTGTGTAAAAAATCTCCCCTAATATTTATTTATCTGTACTAATATTATAAAGCTGAAGAGTTTGTTTGTTTGTACGCGCTTATCTCAGGAACTACTGGTTCGAATTGAAAAAATATTTTTGTGTTGAATAGTACGAGAAGCTTAAGGCTATATAACATCACGCTGCAACCAATAGGAGCGAAGACGCGGACGAAATCGCGCGCAACAGCTAGTTTGTTATAAGGGTAAATTGAAAAAAAAAATACACTTATGTCTACATTTTAATTGATTCTATTGTGACGAAAATTTGTCATACAATTTATATGGGTTAACTTTTGTAACACAATGGAAATAATTAAAATGTAGACATAATTAAGTTCTTAACTATGTACAATTTATTGCAATTCATCCTTAAATCTACGTCACATATTTTCGTCCGCAATGCCGCAAAGCTTAAATACCAGTCATAAAAAAAATAAAAGCCTAAAGGTCAGACGACCAGTGCGTAGGTACTACCCGTTATGATTTATGGAGCAAGACGTGGACACTGACTCCACTGATTAAAAGATTTAGTTAGTCTGATTTGGTGACTGATTTGGTTAGTTCACAAATAAAAAGTAGCTTAGCGCGCTATGGAGAGAGCTTTTTCTCTCGGGGATAAAATCCGGAACAAAGTAATCCACCAAAGAACTGTAACTGTGTGTATATAGCTTTTATAATTAGCAAACTGAAGTGGTAGTGGGCTGGCCACATCTGTCGCATAACTGGCAACCACCGTAGTTTTATATAAAAATATTTTAATTAGTTTTAACAACTAGAAGAAGAAGTTATTTATTTAGCACATGAAAAAAACCATTACAAAAGAAAAACATAATATTAAAATACTAAAAAGGACGCTCACTCAGCATGTTGTCACGGAATCCGTGACGCTGATTTTCAGTGAGTGCCCCAAGACTAAAAACTAAACAAACATAAAAACTAAACAAACATCAATTTTATAACTTTTAGGCATTGTCGTTTACCTAAAAGTTACAAAAGCGACTAACTAACTATACTAAACTAACGATTACAATAACATTATTTTTAAATCCCTTTTAAACTCTGTTGATTTACAGTGTGTTTCGCTTACATATGCTACCTATATCTTTATCTATGCTAAACTACCCTCTTATCACATTTTCCATGTTAAATAAACAGTTATTAACATACTCGTAAAATATTTGAAGTAATCGTCCGACTCGTGTAATTTCGGAGTGGGACCTACATTGCGTTAAATAACTAATATAATATTTTATATTTGATGTGATATTTCCATCAGCTATTTTCGTCCTCCCAGCGTTTTCTTGGTTGTATTCTAGAGAAGCACAGGGTCTGCTTAGATTTGTCGTAGGCATTTCACAAATGCGTCTGCTGTAAGACTTTCATACCCAGCGGGTAAACTACACTTAATTCATTAGACCAGTTTATATCCATCAGCTATTTGATATGTATACATTTTATTGTTATGTATAAGTTAAATTTAAATCAAGTCTCATGATCAATAGAGGACGAGTACTGGCGCGCTCGCGGCGAATTCGTTACGCGCTCGTAGCGAACTCGCTGCGCGCTCGCCTTGCTTTCAATTCGCCCGCAAATCGCAAGTGTATTCAAGGATGATTCACAGCAGCACGTTCGGGTGTCCGTTTTCTATGACAGCAAGACGCCGGTCGTTGCGCGGCCCGGAAACGGAACGGTCTAGAATCATCCGTAAATTAAAATTCGTTCCACTTGATCAAGAGAGTACGAGCGTCTATATTTTAATGGCTCGCTTCGGTGTGAATGGCGGCCTGATTAGCATGTAAGGGGTTAGGCTCGTTTTCCGGTGTTAAGCCGCGATGCTATCGAGGCAGCTGCCCCTATACGCCCTGACCGCGTGATGGACGCACTTACACACGCTTTTATAACCTGATCACCATATTTAGAGGTTTACTGTATAAATTAATACCGTAAAACCTCTTAACTGTAGTCCAAATCAGCCAACTATCAGCTTCATCAATCTATAAGTGTATGTCCTACTGCTGAGCTCAGGTTTCCTCTCAACGACGAGAGAAAACGGTCAGTAGAAGCCCCCACGCTGGACCAGTGAGTTTTGGGGCTTGAATGCAGGTTTCCTCTCGATATTTTCCTTCCGATAATCAAATGATATTTCGTACTTATATCTGTATAATAGGTTATATGACTAAATTTTTTTGACGATGCCTATCACAAACCAGTTTTTAGAGAAGACCAAATGTCTGTATGGGACAAACTACAATCAGAGCAAAACAAAACAATACAAAACGAATTTATTCAAAAACTAAAAAAACCGACTGCGTTTTTGTGTAATTTACAATTTGGAGGCAAAAATCCGCCATTTTATTTTTATTATTTTAATATACCCAGTGTCACTCTCACAGTAAATACAAATCTATCGACACCTCTCCAGCTAAAATCCATCGAGCCGTTCAGGCTGCAGAGCGTGCCAAACAATTATACATACATACATACTCTCGAAAAACATAACCCCCCTTCTGGCGCAGTCGGGTCAAAATGAGAGTCAAAGTACAACATAGCTGCTAATTGACATTTATAAGTGGCGTAACAGTTGAGTATCCTCATATTACCGTTGTGTGGAAATAGAGGATTTTTTTGCGTTTAGATATATAATTGTCATACAATTTATTGTTTATTAAAACGTAAAAATCCTGATGGTAGTTTTTAATTTACTCTCGGACAGTAAAAATATACATAATTTTCCAAAACTCTTAAGTCTCATAACTTTTTATTTTTTTATTTACGTTTTGTTGCGATATTCTGATGGTTTCATATCCATGTAGTCAAACTATGTTATAAATTGTAACATGAGTCATCTATCCCATTAAATCCATTTTATGTATGTAATATTAAATACATTTTTTTATCCCAAATTGTGTATCTAACCATGCACATAGGTAGTTATGTCAAATCTGTATCCAGTCATGCATACAATATGGACCTCTATGTAGTTACGAGATATTGAACTGCGCTTATTCTGATTTGTTGCATATCAAAACTCTATGGTATTAATCTTTGAATGTATTATTCGCATCATATTTGTGACTCCTGACTGGTTTTTAGTTTAATACAAAACTTGTAATTTTTTTTTTCAGTTCAATTTAATTTTTCAGTGGATTTACTTAGATACATTTTTAACAATATGAAGCGTATTTTAAACTTTCAAAAAAAAAGTGCAGGTGCGTCGTCAGCTCAAATTTCTAATTAATTCATATTTTGCCAACAGCCAACCGCCGTAAAAAAGTTAATCGATTCGGTAAAATATCGATTACGAGCCGTCGGTGTGATTCTATCTGTGGTATCGAGTTACCATAGATAAGCGTGGGAGGTTTTTAGTTCGTTTTAGTAGAACGGAACGTTTCTGTTCCAAATTCAAATTGCAATTGTTGTTAAATTATCCTGATTTAAAAAACGGCAATCGATTTGTTCAACGTAAGACTTTATGCCAGCTCTTCACTGGGTGTTTCATGTTCGCCTCACTTTTTTGCGATATTAAAGAAGAGATTCAAAAAGAATATCTGCACAAATACGGCTAAGCGAAGTCCAGTCGATTTTTTCTTACGTGAGCCATCATGTAAACAAATATGTGTCCATTAAGTTTGACATTTCATAGGTTTGGGAATCACAGAGTGAATGTGTGAATTTATTTATTGAATGAAGACGTAGTGTCAAGTACGTAGACTGGATAAGAATCGCACAGGTAGAGTAAAACTAATATTAAAATGAACGCTAATCTCCTACCGCCACTGTGACCATTTTAAATAATTTAAAAGTAAGTAAGTAAAGTAAAAGTAAAAATATTTATTACCAAAACAATTTCTATCCTTTTAACAGTTATTATCGTCGACTCCCACTTCAATAAAACACTTATTCAGTGGATGTTTTAATTTCAAACGTGCATTAGTTTTTATTTTCTATGAAACACAAGAACCACAAACGTATAACTCTGACTGTGACTAGAATCAATCAACGAGTACAATTTGTAATACCCTTTTCTACTAAGAGATAAAAGAGATCTCTTATTCTGTAATGTAGGTACATAATTTGTTCATAACCTACTTAATTATTAAACCAGACAAATTACAAACTATAACCTAACACAATTCGGTTACATTATCACTTAAAACATAAAGTTAACTTTACGACAGGGCGTTACTGATGCGAAAAAGTAAACGGCCCCGTGACATGTCATTGCGTTGATAGTTGTTATTATTATTGACCTTTGTGGAAACGAATTAGTTTTTTTATAAACTGTATACCTATTTGCCAGGCAAGCATTTGGCGCATTTATTGTCACCTAAATAGGCCTAACCGTCATAGTAAGGTCGTCGTAACTATATACAGGGAAGGCACTGTAACAGGAGCAAATATATAAAAGAGCCTTTCTTAGAGCATCCGGAGTAACTCCCTGTCTCCAAATACTTTTTTTTTGAAATTTTGATCTAACCTAGTTCCGAGTTCGTATAACCTAGACCCTTTAAGGCTCTAGTGAATAGGCATCTGGGTGAGCTCGCTTCATCGTCGGCCTCATCTTTACCCCCTGGCTAGATGCTGGCCAAGAGCAATTCCATTTATAATTAAAAAAAAGTAATGACCTCCAATTACCTAATGGATCTTGACACCACGAGATTAAAGCGTGCTAGTCAATGCGGTTTTTAAGGCAGTATCAAGTTAAGAGTCATAACAGTTTGTGATTTTGTAGTTTTTATAATTTGTTATTTTTTAATTTTAATCTTTTTCGTGATTTTTGAATAAATAGTTAATGATATCACTCCAGAAGAGTAAAAAAATACTCGTAACCTCTCTTTAAATAAAACTAAATAAAGGAAAAACTTTTTTCGCCTGGGTCCGCTTGGAAATAATTGCTGGCTCGCTCGATAGTGGGCAGTTTAATTATTTGCTGCAGTTACAGGAGCCACCCTGTATATAAAAACCTACTGAACTTAGTACTCTACACCAAGCAGGCCGTATACTTTTTGTCATCGTCGTAGTAAAAAAAATACCGCGAATGACGCATACTGAACCCAATCATATGCGTGTGTGGTATTGTGTGGTCAGGGGCAAAGGGGGCTTTTGCCCGTCAGGCTCCTTTTTGTAACTATAAAAGTGCCCCTTGCTCGACTGATAGTGCCCCACCCTGACTGCCATTGCCCCCTCTGAACCAAATCCTGGATTCGCGTCTGCGTGTCGTGACGCGCCATAACGATATCGGCGTCATAAATTATATCATCATCATATTAGCCGAAGAATGTCCACTGTTGGCCATAGGTCGTCTCCAAAGTGTGTCACAATCACAATGGCCGGTCCTGCGCCACCCGCATCCAGTGGACTCCCGCGACCTTTACCAGGTCATCAGTCAACCTTGTGGGAGTCTGATGTGCTCTGACGTGACTGTTCATACTGTGTCAGCGGGCGCAACGTCAGATAAGTAGTTGCTTTTCAACGTGTTATTCAATCCTGCATCACCACAGTACCTTTCCGAAAGATTTAGTTTTATGGCCGCCGCCAGCGGTCACCGCCTGCGGTCTAGTGCCAATCTCTCGCTTGCCGTTCCATCCAGAAAATCGCGAAGTTATTCTAAATCCTTCACTGCCTATTCTGTTACATTATGGAATGAGTTGCCGGTATCTATCAGGCAATCACAGTCTGTTGCCTCGCTTAAGGACAGACTAAAAAAGTTGTGGCTTTCGGAATCCTGACCATGGACATATTGAATTCTAATGTTTATTTATTATTTGCTATTTATCCTGCATTTATGTATAAAACGTATATCTGTGTGTATTATATGTATATACATATTTAAGTATATATTTACATGAATAGTTATGTTATAGTGTAAACAAGCTTATTAGTTTTACGTGTATTCATAATCTGACATTGCTTTCTTAAATGTCCGTGTTTGTGCAAAATTAGTTTGTCGCCTTTGTGTACTACATTTATTTTTCTCATTTTCTCAAAGGTTAGCTGGAAGAGATCCCTTATAGGGATACGTTCGCCTTTGTTACATTTTGTTATTTTGTTTCGATTGTTATAAAGTGATATACATACATACATACATACATAAGTAGGGATCCGGCTTTACTCGATTTGCCGCCGCCATTTTAAAAGCTACCACGTGAAATAACCCGTACATACATCACGTAATGCTCGAATCATGTCCGTTAAATATCGGATCGCATCCAATCAAATGTAAATCGTTTGCCTGCAATGCTATTCACAACATCTCTCACTTTATGCACTCCTAGTATAAGTTGACACCGAAATAAGTTTCAATAGACTCACTGAAGTGACATTCATGTCACATTCATGTGACACCCACATGAATGTGGGCGAATTATTTTTCGCATATTTATCATTTCGTATAATCGTTTCCCTAAAAAAAAGCGCTTCAGGATTTAAAAAAAAACATCGTATAGAGCCACCAGGTACGGTTAGTTTTGGTTTATGATAATCGCGAAATATTGTATTATTTCAGAAGTTTCACAAAGAAAATATAACGGGAAATGAAACTTATGCGAAATGGATAATTTTGTGAAAGGGTTTTATTCCAAACATTAGTATCGTCCCAATAATAAAGAAAACTTAAAAAATACAATATTAGTGTAATTTAGTATTTATTAGGTACATAAATAAAAACAAAAACATAATGACTGAAAATAATTAAATAATCTATGCTTATCAAAAACTAAAAAACTAATAATGTAAAATATATACTAATAATGTATAATATGACAGGTAATAGGGATATTTAGAAATGAAGCGCACAGCACAACTGAATGTTTTCTCGCACATTCTTCAATTGGAGCAGTTAAACTGGGGACGTACTCACCAGCTTAGGTACATACGGTTTTGTGTACATTCTGGGAATACTCATCTTAATTATTTTTTTATGCTACGACGTTGGCAAACAAGCTTACGGCCTGCCTGATGGTCTTACTGTACAGTAACGTCAGATAACAATTCTTGAAACGCTAAATGAGCCATGCCAATGCCCTCTCGTGAGCTCACCAAAAATATTGTGATACGGCCGAAACGTTAGGTAACCTCAATAAAGCTAAATAAATGTAATTTAACGCAATTACGCCTGGTTTATTAATAAAAATGTATTCTGTAAAGTACTCAGTTGAGTTTTATACATATAAAAGTCCTCTAAATGTTTGTAACAACGTGATCGGAGGCCGGACTTACATTGGTCCGTCTGTGGTTACGGCTCTGAAAACCTCACTGAATTCATGTTTGGAAATTGTTCACTTCCTGGCTGTATCCCGGCATCGAAGTGACAGTTTTGCGGCTTCATTTTGTGCTGAAATTGACATTAAATTTAAATGTACATGCATTTAAAATAACATTTATATGTTTTCATTGTTTTTAGTTGGTCGGCACGGTTATCTACGTTTTATATGGCATTCCTGAAACTCAAATCGAGCCATAATTACGGTTTAAAACGGTTCCATAAATATATTTACAAATTCAATACTAATATTATATTATTTTAACATCAAATATAAGCATTTCAAATCGAAATAAACTAGTTACTTACACAAAAGCTAAACCAAAAAAGGTAAAAACAAAGTCTGCACAAATTGACTTACATGTTCTCTAATATTGTGACCCGAATGTTACTCATATACCTAAGTTGTATGACTAATTTTCGTGTCACAAGGACTCAATTAAACTGAAACTGTTTACGAATTAAAAGCAACTACAATGGTCCAAAATTTGCTCTTTCCCCATTAACAGTGTTTGCGGTTTTTCTATAATTTGAAAGTCTAATTTGTCATGGCATTCCACTTTATATTAATTGGCAAAGCCTTAAGGGACTATAGCAGCTATTTTAGTTTCCTATCTAAATGTTATATGACTTATTGTCTGTGTAATTAAACTATATTAAAACACATATATTCGTAGAGTTATAGAAATTAATTTCGTTAAGTGACTAAAGTGATCCCTTGTAACATTTTTAATGGTTGTTAATTACCTATTCAATTGCATATTATATTGTTTTTGTTAGGCTAGGCCTTCGGGCGGCTTGAGAACTTCTAGCAATAGAAAGCTTACACACTTGACAAGCCTAATCCCAATAAGGTCTAGTTTCCTCTTGGGTTGAAAGGTCCGGTGGCAGTTGCTTCCGTAAAAACTAGTTCCTAGCATCCTTGTCGAGAATTATTCTCAACACAACGCATAATGACGCACTATTCACAACATTTGTTAGAGTTACTTTTATTTGTACAGAAAAACATCTCCCAGTTTACACGAGTGAATGTAATCGGTAAACAGATACGTTCATCAGGACGCCTGAGAACAGTTCCACGTCGCATGGCGCTTTCAAGGAAAAATCCCCGGGTTATTGGTCCTACCTATTTTGAACACCTACCCGCCGATCTAAGAAACGAACCTTGTGACGAAGCATTTAGGCGTAAACTGAGAAATCTTTTGTTGGATAACCCTCTGTACTCTGTTAAGGAGTTCATAGATATAAAATTTTAAGTATTTCATTTAGTTTATTGACATTGTTTCTTGTATGACTCTTAAATAGCTTTTTTGTATTTTTCAATATTGTGATGACAATCCTTATTTGGAGCTACCCATTTATTTATTTTACTTTATTTTGTATCATTGACATTACTTACGGAATATTCTGTCTATTTTTAATGCCTATTTCCCTAATCACATTCTGTTAGAATTATAGTTGACATTGTTTATTTTGTGAAATGGTACTGACGATCCCTTGTAGGAGATACAATATCCATTTTGTGCATCAATTGACATTTTGAATCATATTTTTATTTTTATTTTTTGTTATTGACGATCATGATAAGAGTTCTTTTAATTTTGACATGTATGCAAATTTATAATGTAATTTTTATCGTGAAATAAATAAATCTAAATCTAAATCTAAATCTACACTAATTCTTGGGATTAGGTTGCGCACTCCAAGCATTTTTCAGGATGCAGCTGTACTAAAAGAATGCTAGATGATGATATTTGTTCTTAGGTATTTAAATATTTGAGTTGAATGGGTCATGGCTTATTAGTTATGTCGATGGTTGATTTGGTTCAACACTTTCACGGCACATTTCAATGTTTGCATTCTGAAACGTTATAGCATAGATCACATTGAACAAGTAAATTTTTAACAAAAAAACACCGACACCAAACTTTGCCAGACCCCATCCTCTTAGTATATAATTTGAGGAGTTCCTTCGATTTTTCCAAGATTCCGTCATCAGATCCAGATTTGGTGACAATGGGACCAACTAGAAAATACACCCTTTCAAACAAAAAAGAATTTTTGAAATCGGTCCACTAGTCTCCGAGTAATCGGTGAACATACATAAAAAAAAATATTTCGACGAATTGAGAACCTCCTCCTTTTTTTGAAGTCGGTTAAAAAATTAAAATAACTTTAATTTTTATCTTTTTAAAACCACGTCAGTGACAAACAGGACAGTGGAAAACCTCGCCAGGGAGCTCATTCCGCAACAAGAGCATCCGAGGGAGAAAATTCCTCTGAAACCGTACCGTACGCGACCATTTACGTTCTAAGGTGTGAGAATGAATGCTATACCGACGGCGAACGGTGTGATGGTAGAAAGCGGCCGTGGGCATCATGTCGAACAGTTCTAAATTACTTAATTATTGAGATTTGAAATCGATTGCGTTCAATTGTGGCCGACTGACACGTCAGTCTTCGCTTCCCTTCCAAGACGTGGCAGTCCTTACAATTTTGTGCCCCCTGGTATATCCGGCTCGTCGGAGCCCTTGCTTCTTGGCTGGGTGTAATACCTACTATATTCATGTTCATGTGAAACCGATTGTGTTATTAGAGTCAGACTTCTTAGTAGCGTCGGCTTATTTACAAAACAAAACCATTATTTCCACAACAAAGACACTTATTCCTCCACATTATCCTCAATACTCTATTACACCCAAATCCGACAAAAGACAATCCAGTTTCCTTGAAATACATATTTCCTAATGCGATTATATTCATTTTTTAAGACGCAATCCCTTATTATTTATGCAGAACCCTCCAAAATCCCTAAGGGTCCCACAATAACGCACTTAAGGGCTCTGAATAATGAAAGCCGTCTTTTAGTGGATGGAAGTTTTTAGTAGGATTCGGGAATATTATGCTGGTAATTTAAGGTAGAAATTAGGATCCGGATTGGACTTAAATAGGCTATGAAAGTAGTAAAATATAAAACTTCAAAGTCCAGTGTATTTGCGCTTGTTACAATCTGTTATTATATACCTTGTCCTTGTCACAGTGAAAATCAATATGAAAGCTGCTAGAGTCTCATATTATTGTTACTGTGACAAGGTACGAAGTGGCCCAGAAATCTAATTGGTTGACTGTACGGTCAACTGCAAAAATACGTATCGATTTAAATCCTCTCATAAATAAATAAATAAATATTGGGGGACAATCTTACACAAATCGACCTAGTCCCAAACTAAGCAAAGCTTGTACTATGGGTACTAGACGACGATATACATACTTATATAGATAAATACATACTTAAATACATAGAAAACATCCAAGACCCAAGAACAAATATCCGTGAAAAATGCACAAATAAATGCCCTGGCCGGGATTCGAACCCGGGACCTCTAGCTTCGGAGGCAGAGTCACTACCAACTATGCTAAACAGGTCGTCATAAATACGTACCGCAACCTTAATCCGCTGACATAAGAGCTATAGGACATATTTTTGAGCAAGTTGTATGCACCCATATTATTGCAGTTGACTGTACATCGTCGAAAAAAAACGTCGTTATTCACTAAACCTTTTCCTATTGTAAGTTTTAATCGATTTTTTTCGAATAATGTTGTACATTTCTCCCTAGGCCAACAATGCACTAGTCACCATGGATTCCCCCCTCTCTTCCCAAGACGAGCGCGACATCGAGGTGAACGTCGTCTCCGGCGCTTCCAGCCCCGACATCTCTCCATCTAGAAGCACGCAGAAGAGCCCCTTCTATGATAAGAAGGATAAAGAAGAGAAGGCGACGGGAAGCGCGCCGTACACCAGTTTCTCGATTAGTTCGATATTGAATAGGACGGAGCCACGAAGGGAGAGTAATGTGCTTGAGGCGGCGTTGGCGGCGAACCATTTTGGGAATAACGATGCTATGCTTTCTAGGTGAGTTCTTCATTATTATACATAGATTGCCATTATAAACAGGGACAAGCAATATCACGAAAATCGTAAATGTACCGCTGCATAAGTGTGCACGCGCACTAATACCTAGCAGAGCGCAAAGCTTTTACATTATAGCCTGGGTTGCACCGACTTACGATCACAGACCGATCATCGTTAAATATGGCACCGGCAACTGTCATCTCATAGAAACTTGTCAAACTATCTTTACATTCAAATTTTAGCGAACACAGTTTACGATTACAGACGGTTTGGTGCAACCCAGCCTTAGGCTGGGTTGCATCGACTTACGATCACATATGGCGCCGGCAGCTGTCATGCCATAGAAACTTGTCAAACTTTCCATACATTCAAATTTTAACGAACACAGCTCTTACGATTACAGATGGTTTGGTGCAACCCAGCCTTAGTCTACTAACACTTTGTTTCATAAGAAATTGTATTTATTACTAACACAGGGGTTCTATGCCTGAAATAAATAATTGAAATGAATATATTGACATTTAAATGATGTTAAAATCGACTTGTAATTATTAGAAGCTTGTGTTACCAAAAAGATTAAGGTAATGCCTTTTTATAACAGTGACAACCCAAGCGCTAAATTACTTATTAGGTGATCCCGGCTGTTGTCTATGACAGCAGTCGTTAATCCAAGTTAGAGGCATTCGGGCGGCTTGAGATCCTCTAACAGTCAAGTTGATAAGGGAGGTCGAAGTTGCACCACGTCCGTACGCAGTACCCACCGTTAGCCTACACATGACCCCTGGACGGTGCTAAAAGTGCAACAAAACTGGCAACCGTACTTGTGTTCTCAAAGATCTGATGGTTAGAAAAAAAAAGCCTTACGATTATTATTAATATTATCACAATACCTACGAGTACTGGAATGACAATATTATCGCGGTGTCCAAAGTTGTTTGGGTGTTCCTTCAATATTCATCGACACTCACGTGATACGTATCGTCATATGAGTGTATCGCGTGAATGTATTCACAATGTAAAAGGCCCCGTTAGGTATCTACATATAGCATTTTTTCATCAATTTCTGCTACATCTTTGTAGAATTTGTAGTGTAAGAATAACTGGTACAAATCAAGAATGTTTTCTACAAAAAAAAACAAGCATATCAAACTCACTACCAGTTTTACTACCAACAAGCCGACAAACACAGATAAGGCTTCATAAAACACCCCCAAGATCATTACTCGGCTAATCAGACATCCCTTTATCTCTGCTAAGGAGGGTTTACCCCATTATGGGGTAAATGGGACAAGGGACGGACAGGAGACACGGCAGACGATGTAGGGTTTAAGATGTCGTGTCGGTTGGAGGAAATAAATGACGTAAATTACGTGAAGTAAAACGCTTTGTTGCAGTTTTTCGTGTATTTTTATTGACCGAGTGAAACGCAGGTCTCCGTTTTAGCTTAGATCAAAATGGTTTTTTATGTCCAGATGTCCAGATTTCCGGTTGTTCTCCTTCCTATACAGGTCGCATTTCTCAACCGTTGAAATTTCTCGTGAAAATTTGTGAGCTAGTTCGTTAATATTATAGTTTTTTTTTTATAGCCAGGTTTTTTAAAATTGCAAAAAATGTTCACGAGGTTGTCAATTAACTCTCTTTTAGAATGAGAAATTTTTAAATTGATTTTTTTATTTAAAATTGGAATATTTTTGACAATTTAAAAATGTGGTTATAATAATTTTTTTATCGTCTATTTCATTGAATCGGAAAAAAGCCGGCTTAAAAATGAAATCTTGTTTCTGATTATTAGGTAATTACTCAAATTTCTATTCGGAGATATACTTCTCTAACTAAAATAAAACTTCCATAAATTTCTCATTTAAATTGTTATAATAAAGCTCCCCGGGGCTTTAGACAAAGCTTGAACTTCGGTAATTATTCACAAATAGCCTTAAAGTGCCGGGAACTAAGTAGATCGGCGATCTTCCCGATCGTGCCTCGTTCAGGCGTTAGTTATTCAAGCGAGTTTAGTGGCTAATGGGCAAGTACAGATTACTAAAATTTTCTAAAGATGTCTGTAATGTGTACAAGAATGTCTTGTATTGTATATTTAATAGATTTGGAGTTATGAAGGGGTCCAAAGTGTCTCCAATTGGTTCGTGTAAATAACACACGGCTGCTGCTCGCCAGTGCCGCGTGTCTAGATATGAGAGCAAAGGGTCCGCTTACTTTTAACTTGCTGACGTTTTTTTTATTTGTGTTAGTTTAACGTGGATGTTTCTTGATCAAGGTGAATCATTTGAAACAGAGAACAAACACAAAGTAAAAATAAGCCGTGACAAACCATCGGCTGCGAATGCGAGACAAATATACGCAGTAATGATGTAGTGCTCTGAATAGCCTAGTGGTAGGGCGCTAGTTCAGTCGCTTCATCATCATCATCATGTCCGCCGAAAGACGTCCACTACTGGACATAGGCCTCCCCCAAAGACTTCCACAAAGACCGGTCCTGCGCCACCCGGATCCAGCGGACACCCGCGACCTTTGCCATTACCGTTCAGTCGCTTAATTACTGCTAATATCAAATTTAAATTGATTACGAAATGTATTAGTGATGCATTAGGCTTGTTTATGAAGTAAATTATGTGGCATTTATTTTGTCCTTTATAGACTGTCGATTTTATTACTTCTAACTGTGCTAAGTTTTAACGTTTCTGATTCTTAGCTGTAAAACATTGCTACGCGCTATGGCGTAGCACACGTAGCGTTGTTTGGCCTCGAATGGGTTAAGACTGGCCTCACCTTAACGACTGAAGGCGAGAACATACTAATGTCACATAAGTACATTGTGAATATAAGTGATTGCTAGTAATGCCAAGCATTATGCTTAGTCACTAGCCACAAGTACTGAGGCGTGTAAATTTCTAAATGACATGCTTAACCCCTTCTAAGTGGTTAGTTTAACGTCTTATGAATGTTGGTCACGATTACTTGTCTCTACTATGATCAGTTACTGGCTACAATAACTGACCTACATGATCCTGTATAATCGATGCGTAAAATTAAATGACTTTTGAATATAAGAACTAGATTACTCGTATTCGCTGTCCTAAATATATATCTACCAGCCACAAGGGCCGATCCATTAAACACAGCACAAGCTCTAATCGACACCGAGAATTAAGTCCTGGTAAGGGACCTGGCAAATCGAACGTTTGTTAAATAGTTCACCGGTATTAATCGTATGCCCGTAGTCTTACAGTTACTAGCCGCAGGTACTGGCCCGTATAAATAAAGCTCTGGCTCATTCATCTCCTCATCTATACCGAGAACAAACCACTGGCAAGTGATTGGTTGAACGTTTATTAATCAAACAAGAAAGGTTATTGAATGCTTAAAAATATATAGATTCAGATTCGAATAATTTGTATGTACATCTTACTAATCATTAATCAATAGCATTATTTGTTTTCAGTACTTCGCATTTATTTATTCTATGAATGTTAATCCGCCATGATTAGGTACAGTCAAAAAATGTGCACGGAAAAACTGAACGAAAATTATGAAGACGCCTTTGTTGTCAAGGGCATAATGTGCATCAAGTATGTTTTAACATTTACGTACTGACGGCGTTAACGAGGCACAAACCAAGACTAAGTGTAAACGAAGCACAACTGACTAGCCGTCAGTACTGGCTCGTTTAAATACGGCTACTGTTAAGCCTCGGCCACTTCTAATCGATACCGAGCATTAACCGCCGGTAAGTGGCTAGTTGGTCTATTGAATAGTTGACCCAGATTACTCTTACGAGTATCCGCTAGTCCTCTAGTTAGCTACTAGCTGCAAGTACTGATCCAAGTGAATACTGAAGCTCTTGCGACATCTAATCGTTTCGGAGAATTAAGTAACTACCGCTGGCTATTGGAATTTTAAACGTCTATTTTATGGTTTGATTCCGATTACGTCTTTGTTATATCCTTATTCACACATGTACGAGACTCGTATTCCCATACGAACGTTTAACTACATTGCGCGGTTTGACAGATCTATTGAACTCATTATACCATGGCAACCCGCAATGTAATGAAACTCGCAATGCGAGTCTCATATGTGTGTACAGCCTTAAAAATAAATACAGCCAGCATCAGAAGTAACTACGCATATGAGAATTCAAAAGCCTTTATTGTAAGGAAATAAGAGATTTTGACCTCTTCGTATGCTGCTACTTCTGATGCTGTCTGTACTTAAATCAGGTACTATTATTTACGCGTGGTATGGCAAAACCTACGGTAGCCTAGTGGTTCAAGCATGCGGCTGTCAAGCGGCAGTCCTGGGTACGAATCCCGGCTCGTATCAATGAGTTTTTTGGGATCTTATGTACCTACGGAATATAATTTGGTATTTACTGTGAGCATTTTTTAGAGGAAACCTGCATATACCTGTGAAGAAATTCAAAAGGTGTAAGTGATCGTGATGTCCCCAATCCGCAATGGGTCAACGTTTGTTGTGCACCACTTTTTTATAGATATTTAGCAATAACGCACGTGAACTATCAACCCGAGTAAACGAGGCACTAACTGTGAATTGCTCACTACCCCCTCCCTGGCAACTGCTAAGCCGTATAAGTAAACAAAAAAATAATAAATAAATATTAATAAAAAAAAAAAATGGGTCAATGGGTTATGGGTCATTTTTACACAAATCGAACTTGTCCCATAGTAAGCTCAATAAGGCTTTTGTTATGGGTACTTGACGACGATATATTTATACGATATAATTTTTTATATTTATGAATGATGCATTAGTGAACTACTGGCCCGAGTAAACGAGGCACTAACTGTGAATAGTTACTGGTCCGTGTAAACGCGGCTGCGGCTGCGTCTAATCGACGCCGCAAGTGGCTGCTGAATAGCCAGCTGGGTTACGGAGCAGTTACACTCTATAACCCACAGGCGATGGGATGAACTATACTTTCTCTAACTAATATTACTTAAAACTCTATTAAGCTAGTGGTTCTCTGAGCTGTAGACCTTGCGGCCTTGTGAGTAATATTCAACCCCCATCGCTCCGCCATTTAAAAAAAAACTTAATCGAAAATAACACCATATTTTAGAGTATTTCACAGCATTAATAGTACATTACGATACAAGGGTTGTAAATAAAAGAAAGGCCGATATCACAGATGTTTGAGCCCCGAGCCGCAGGCGAGGGTCATAAATATGCTAGAGAGGGCTTTCTGTTTTACGACCCGTGTTTTGTACACAACGTGTTTGCCTGGTGTGGTGTAAAATATTTTGTACGTTACCTACCATTAAACAAATCATGCGAAAATACTCGAAAAAAAAAACCAGCTTCAGCTTATTTCTGAAGTTTTAAAGATTTTTAAACACATACTCAAACATATTGACGTGACAACGTCTTTAAAATCGTTTTAGTCGGGTGACATGTTCAGAAACTTGTGTCACACCAAAACCTCACGAGCGCGATCGCAGGTATAAGTGAAGTGCAAGTGAAGTAAGACGTTATCACGTAAACATCTCGATCGTAAACCTACTTTACAAACAACCAATTTTTTTTAATAAGAAATACAGACATATTCTCTAAATCACGTCATCGCTATGCTGATGCCGTAGCTGGTCGGTCTGACGCAGCCAACCGGAGAGGCGCGCCCTCAACAGCGCGTGAAGTTCCGGTTCCTCCAAAGGAGAAGCCCCCTCGCACCGATGTGGATAAGGAGGGTTTTACAACGAGTTCGGTTGAGTAATGCTACCTGCAGAGGAGAACGTCGGTAAATCCGCCGGATATCCGGGCAGGCATACGATAGCATTTTTTCCCAAGCTGAAAACGGAGAATCTCGCTTCGCTCGCTTGGTCAATTATCTTTGTCCACTTTGCTAAGATTGAGTTCAATTTTCAAGCATTTTTTTATATAGCTTAATATATTTTTATACCAAGTATACGATGATGGCACCTGATGTTAAGAACTGACTCCTAGCTAGAGGAGTCACGAAAGCGTTGCCAACTCTCAATCAATTTGATGAATAATAAATGCTTCATTGTGTCGACAAGCTGGAGACAAATGCAATAGTCAGCACTGGTTTTAGTTCGAACAGAAGTACAATATTACGTCAATCGCATCCCTGGAGTTGCCTCTATGGGCTGTGGCGACTGATAACATAAGGTGGGTCGAGCGCTTGTTTACCACCAACTTGGTATTAAGAAACAATATGTCATAATCAAACAATATGTTTTAGGTTCGCATCTGTCCTGCGAACATATAGCACACCAAAAGACGTGGCGGCTAGCCGACCTATTGATCTTTTCTACAGATTTTCCATGTAATAATAACTAGCAAACTAGTAGATTTTGACTTGTAAAAGTGCCATTGCGGCCTACTTGCAGAACAAAGTTCATTTATTTCATTTATTTTCATTTAAAAGTACGATATCTCAAAAACGGCTGGGCCGATTTTGATAAAACGTGTCTAAAAACCATCGCTAGAAAACTTGCTTTTAAATTTTATTTATTTTAAATTTTATTAAATGATATATATACCTACATAGAAACACACATAGATCCACACCCTTCTATAACGTTGCGTTGGGAGTTAAAAACACGAACCACTATTATTTTTTCAACCTTGTAAACCCCAAACAAACATAATATATACCTACATACATACCTCTAAAATCAGAGATAATAGAAAACGATGTAGAAAGTTGTGCTATCTTCCACATCACTACCGAGACACGGAATCCTTCGCATTTCTTTTCGAGGTTATATTTTCCCCTGATCCTCACATTTTAACTTAAAATCCCTTCGTTGACAGAAAATTAACTTGACAATAAAACTTGAACGAACATATTTCAAATCTTAAAACACCCCCCTTAACGACAGTGTCGGACATTTTGTTAATTCGTGTAGTCGCCATTTTGACATCTTTAACTTTTTAATTCTTTGGCTGTTTGTCTTTGTAACATTAATTAAGACTGATACGGAGATTTAGGGGAAATTCTTTGTTCCAAGTATCATGTTTAAATAAAAATACAGGTTTGTGAGAGCTTTTTTGCATTGTATTCTTTCTATTGTTAAGTTTGAGGTAAAAAGCGTTTTTATTTGGTTTGAATGAGCCGTAAGCACCGTTTATGCGACGATGATTAAACAAACTAGAAGATGTCTTATAACTCACTGTAATCTAGTTATTATAAGAATTTTATTTATTTATTATGTGCCATTTCTCTTTATGATGTCCTGTGAAGCGCTTGCTTAAGTGCCAGTTCTGGCCTATTTAAAAAAAAAACTAATACACATACATATCATAGTCAGAAACCTTTGAATGCCACCTACTTACGGTCCTCAGGTTCTTTTTTCCTCATACACATTACACGTTTGTTGGTTGTTGGTAATTCTGACCTGGCCTTTTCTTTCTCTGAAATTCCCTCGCCTTATCGCCTCCTCTCAACTCTTCCATCCATTTCCTGGACGTAAATCTTCTTACTCAGTCTTTTTTCATGCTCAAACCACTGAAGCATACATTTCTCTAACCTATTCTTCTTATTCGACATATTTCTCTTAAATATGACACTTTATTCGATCACGTAAACGTACTCCACACATACTTCTTAATACTCTCATTACTAGCGCATTCAAAAATCAAATGTAACATATAAAACAATTTGATATAATTGTTTTGGCAGTAACACATATGCGATTTATTTAGGTTCACGAGTATATTTTGGCGAGACATGTGCGTAACCGTATACGTACTTTTATTACCTACAACTGTATTTCTGTTATTACTGAAATTGTAGATAAAACAAACAATTAGCGAACGAGCGCGAAAAATGACGCAGTACATTTGCTAAGTATTGTTAAATGCGGAACAAATTTAAGTACAAGCGGTTCTGTGTGCATGCTGACATTGCTGACCTCCCTAATTTTTTTTTACTTTTATCAAGTCTCCAACTGAAAAATCTATCTATACTAATATCATAAAGCTGTTGAGTTTGTTTGTTTGTTTGAACGCGCTAATCTCAGGAACTACTGGTTAGAATTGAAAAAATCTTTTTGTGTTGGATAGTCCATTTATCCAGGACGACTTTAGGCTATAACATCATGCTGCGACCAATAGGAGCGAAGACGCGGACGAAGTCGCGGGCAACAGCTAGTTCAAAATATAATCAAACCTGCTTCCAAAATTTTACGAGAATCGGTTGAGAAATGCGAGCTGTAGACGAAAATAGGAATCTATTCGTATCTATACAAATAATTAAACGAGCTATCACATCCCTTACCAAACCATAACGGGTTTTATAGGTATATTTGAAAGGTAGCTATAACATAAAATAACATTGCAAAGGCGAGGGTACGTCTAGCGGGGATCTCGTAAATAACTCAGGGTTCGAGGGCTCACCCTGGTTTTAACTTCGCGAAGATCGGTGGCTATAAAAGAAAGAAAGTACTTACCTACTTGGGAATCTGTTATAAAATATAAGTAGTGTGGTATAAAATATATTACAAATAGAAGATTCATCTTCTATTTCAATAGTCATAATGAAATATACTTTATTTATGTAAAAAGAAAATATTTACAAGAGTACTTAACCAAAATAATATAAATAAAATTAAAACTAACTTAATCTAAAAACAGGCCCTTGAGGCATTGAGGATGCTGGCGGCATTTCCTCGCTGTATCGCATAGCTGATACGTTGACCGAGGAAGGCGCCAGCTCTTCGGTCACCTTTAAAGTCATAATTATAAAATGGTTAGTTAATAATATGTCCTTAATGTTTTGTTTTCTTTTTTAAATAGGTTATAGTTAAGGTTGCCACTACTGGAGACACAAATCGTAATTGGTCATAAAGTTTATGTAGGTAACTTTTGTGTCACAACAGTACTACCTCTGGTATATTTATTTCGAAACATAAGCGAACGCGTTTGCGTTTGGTCTCAATTTATATGGCAACAAATTGTTACCACTAAAGGCCGCCAGAGGCGCTTTCCGCGTTTTCATACAAATTGAGACAACGCAAACTCGTCCGTTTGTGTTTATGTTCCGAAAAAAAACATACTGGAGGTACGGAATCAATTAAATAATAATTGAACATAAAGTTCCTGTTCGGTCGAATAGTCAAGCGAGTGCTTCCCTCCCAGCGAGCTATTTACTCCTTTTTTTGAGCTGTGAAGTAGGTGCTCGTTTAAATTAAACGCTGTACGATAAATCAATCTTTATTTATTTTATTAAATTTGTAGAAAAAATTGAACTCAACACCCAAAACCGTGCATGGATTTAGTGGTAATTCGTTTATTCGTTGCTAATAGTCTCAGTCCATAAAGAGATTAGTCGGCTCCCCGCTAATACAACAATACGGCGAATAACGTCTTGGGGGACCTCTCGGTATAAATAATTTAACGCCCTTCATCGGCGGTCTGAGTTATGAGATGTCGCGAGCAACATAAGTTGTCCAGTGCTCCGTACTGCCGCACCCCGAAAACCATCCGACTCAAAAGTCAGAATATTTATTTGTATAACATAGGTTACATTATAATTAAAAAAAAAAAAAAAACGACTTAAGGATGATTCACAGTAGGCCGTTCCGTGTCCGGGCTGGCCCGTTTTCTTCTAGAGAAATACGCCGTCCGTTGCGTTTGCTGTCATAGAAAACGGGCCGGCCCAGACACGGAACGGTCTACTGTGAATCATCGCTTCAAAGTTCTAAGTGTTTTTATTTGCCGAGATTCCTTAACCGAGTTATTCGTCTATTTATTGGGCACATACTAAATGCAAATTTAAGACATATGATTTTCTCATGGATGCCATTGTCAGAATTGGACCAAATGAATATGGAACCACACAAGAAGCTTTCAAATAAAAAAAATCATCAAAATCGGTTCACCCAGTCGAAAGTTCTGAGGTAACACATATAAAAAATACAGTGGAATGAGAACGTCCACCTTTTTCGAAGTCGGTTAAAAAATAAACATATTGGGGGACAATCTTACACAAATCGACCTAGTCTCAAACTAAGCAAAGCTTGTACTATGGGTACTAGACGATGATATACATACCTATATAGTGTGGGTGTTTTTATTGATTTCCGTTCCTTCAAGAATATAGCCGTGTATAGCCAAAAAACAACTTAGCATATTTAGTTTTTCAAAATACAAGAAAAAAAATTTTTTTCATACAAAATAATTAATTATATCATCAAGGGTGAATGAAAAACGGCCTTAGGAGATAGAAAAGTTAATGTCAAATATGACAATTCGGAATTCGAGTGACACGCACGTCATCATTGTTTAATTATTAAGGATCTTTTATACTATACTAGGGGTGTTAATTAACGAAAATGAATTATTAAATATAATTGAAATGGTATACATTGGGGTACTAGTGTCTTAGACAAGATTACTTTATTTCATCTCAGGATTGTACCCTCGTAGTTAACGAAATTCAATAAAAACATCCTGTAGATAAGTACATACATAGAAAACATCCAAGACCTAGGAACAAGATTCGTGAAAATGCACAAATAATGCCCTGGCTGGCATTCGAACCGCCGCTATCTGCTGCGGTGTCTGCTTACAATTAGGCAGGCCGTATGCTTGTTTACCACCGTACGACGGTATAAAACAAAAAATTGTGCCCGACGCGGCTTTAACAGTTAATACATTCAATCTTAAGTAATAAGAGTTACACGCTTAAGGGTATCAATTACAGGAATTAAAGTGTCTAGTATTATTACAATTTTTTTTTATATATTTTATTCAAGAAAAAATACATTAAATTTTACACACAATAAAACTCGCCAAACTGTGAAGTTTGATGACGAGGACCGCTCATTTTTTATATTTTTATCCAGCGATTATATTTTTTTATAATGATTCTAAGACTAAATTACGACCCTTAACCTTAACTTGTACTTTTTCCAGTTTGATCGACCCTTCCGACAAGCAAAATTGAGTCCTTCTTATACAGTGTGTAAGTCTAATACGGGCGAATCTCTTAACGGTGGTTAGTATAGGACAAAGTAAAGGTAATAAGATAACATTTACTTAAAGTTGCAACAATAATTTTGTCCATACAAAATAATTCAGCCCGCAATGTAATGTAAACACGCTCACGTTGTTGTATTGCTAATGAACATTTGACATTTCGGTACCGCAACCATGTTTACAGTACATTGCTGCTGAGAAATTAAAAAAATAATAATTATGGGGTCGTAATGAACTGTAATTTTAAAAAAACTTTTTAATTCATGATTACACTAATGAATACTATGTCCGCTTTAATTTATCGCCCGTATTAGACTTACACACTGTATTTGTTATAAAGCACTACTCGCCCAAACTATAAACTTGGGCCACAGCTAAATCGGAGCCTATGTGCTAAGTTAAGAGGTTACTTATCAAAGTCGATTTGATATAAGGGGCGGTGGAATGTTTTTATGCCTAGGGGCCCCCTCCAGTTGCTGGTCGTGATTTCGGTATTTGGAAACATTTTTCAATACTTTAGCAGCTTTCATCTTGTGATGTTTATAGTGCGGTTGATATAGCGGATGTTCTAAAAACGGTGGTGGTTTTTTTTAAGTGGAAAAAATAAGTCTTTGGTGATATGATAGCTTGTATGAGTTACCTGCTCTTCATCCTACGTTTTCGATTTTAGTTCCATTACTGATGATAGATGGCGGTAAAATAAGAGTGATGGTATCGGTGATTATTAATGAAACAATAAAGCATAATACTATTACGTTTGGGTTAATTTAACATTGATGGTTATACTGTTTAGTGACGGATATAAATAGGTAGGCAACGTAAGAAGTATCCACTTAATATAATTTACGGTTGTATTCCCGAAACAACGAGCTGCTTTTTTATGTAGATGTGAGATTTACCAAGTCCCCACCCCATATTTTTTTTTCAAAAATGGTTGTGAATTTTCTTTTCATAGGGAGCTTCTTGAAAATTTGCCAAACCTCAATCTTCATATAATTTGTTTTCAACGAATAGTTGGTCGATTGTACTTTAATGTATGGGGAGCTTCAAGAAAATTTGTCAATTCCCCACCCCCACACACACAATGGTTTTTGCTGAAAAAATTATGCAGTTTTTTTTTAATATACTAATTCCTAGCCAGAATACGATACTAATTAGTGGCTTTATACGCATCGCCGTCATTTTTGTTTCACCCTGTACATAGTGTAAGTAATATCGTAGGTAGGTAATGTAAACTTGTACCCTAGGGCCAGACCACTATCTTGAATTTGAATCAAGTGGTGTTTCGCAACTCGAGAAAAAATATCTTAGTTCCTACTGAATTTCTAAAGGCTAAAAAGGGGATCTTACGACGCCAAATCGGTGACGAGCACAGGCGCGTTTACCTTACTCATAAAAAAACATTATTAAGAGAGAATAAAGCTCGCCGTATTCATAATTAACAGCTTATATTCGCAATAACTACAGGTATTTTGTCATATTACTACCTTTTTTAACCGACTTCAAAAAAAGGCGGAGGTTCTCAATTCGTCGGAATATTTTTGTTTTTGTATGTTCACCGATTACTAGGAGACAATTGGACCTATTTCAAAATTGTTTTTTGTTTGAAATGGTATGTTTTCTCGTTGGTCCCATTGTCATCAAGTCGGGATCTGATGACGGGATCTTGGAGAAATCAAGGGAAGTCCTCAAATTATATAGTAGGAGAAGCCGAGTAAGAGTGGAAAAGTCTACAGTCGGTTTTCTTTTTGTTAAAAATTCACTTGTTTGCCGTATGAGTGGTACGCTGGTCAAGCATTTACAGGTCTATAGACAATAATTAAGATACATATATACATACGGTAAATGC
Source organism: Notocelia uddmanniana (assembly GCA_905163555.1). NCBI lineage: Eukaryota > Metazoa > Arthropoda > Insecta > Lepidoptera > Tortricidae > Notocelia > Notocelia uddmanniana. The sequence goes on from LR991072.1 coordinate 14,988,859, forward strand.
ACCAATGCTCGACAACCTTATACCTAATAGATGACAACTATTGATCACCGGTCATTATGACATAAGATTACAAGTAAATTTTAACAAAAAAACACCGACTTCAGACCTTGCCAGACCCCATCCTCTTGGTAATTTGAGTTTCTTATTTTTTGCCTTACCGCATCCTCTTGGTTTATAATTTGTGGAGTTCCTTTGATTTTTCCAAGATCCCGTCATCAGATCCAGACTTGGTGACAATGGGACCAACTATAAAACACACCAATTCAAAAATAAAAAAGATTTTTTGAAATCGGTCCACTAGTCTGCGAGTAATCGGTGAACATACATAAAAAAAATATTCCGGCAAATTGAGAACCTCCTCCTTCTTTTGAAGTCGGTTAAAAAGTGCCGTGTATACGGTCAGTGCCAAGCACATTTACCTTCAATTATTTATATATGTAACTACGCATAATTTTTTTAGAACATAAATCGTTGTGTAGACTTTAGTTTACATAGTGTCTGTGTCACGTTTAATTGTCGAGACATGGCACAAGGGACATGACTTTTTCGATCCTAGCGCAGCAAAACCTGAAAAAAGTTCGAAGTTGCTATCTGTAAGCAAGACATCCATTGTCCGCGTCCCATCTAAACGTCTCCACTTCCTCAAATAACTACTCACAATAAGTAAAAAGCCCTTAACCCAACAAAAGACGACAGCTCAGATACAACTAAACACTTTAAAGCGTAAAAGCACAAATGCCATTATTAGTAGCAACACAGAAAAGTGTCGCCCGCCGCGTCGTTGCAAAAAGAGTAAAATTTCTACGCGCATCGATTTTTATACCCTCGCAGGGGGGCGGGGTCAGAGAGCGAGCCAATCAGAGCGCGGTGAACCGACCAATCGCGTGACTCCTCTCTTAAAGGAACGCTGTAATGGAATTTGAATTCCGAACTTTGGACGCGGGGATTACCCGGCCGGATTTTTTCTTTATCGATTCAGCGGCGTTTTTTCGCTAATTAGCTTTGAAGGGTTTAGCCGGGAGCGTTTATAGGAGTTTTTAATTGCTAATTGGCGCGCAATTATTTTCTCGGTCTCAAGTGGACTTTGACCTTTGAAGTCTATTCGTCTGTTTATGTATAAACATTATCTATTCTTCAAATCTATGTTGACTATCAATAACAAAGATATTTTTAAGTATGATAAAATTAATAAAGTACCAGAGAACACTTAGGTTGTGGAATGCGCTCCCTACCGAAGTACCTATATTCCCAATGGGCTACAGCATGGGACTCTTCAAAAGAGGCGTATAAAGGTTTCTTACGAGTCGGCAACGCGCGAGTGACGCCTTGGTGTTGCAAGCGTCCACAGGCGACGGTGACCACTTACCATCAGGTGGGCTGCCAGTTTGTTTGCCACCGACGTGCTATAAAAAATCAATTTATCTACAAGTTCGACCAGTTGGTACTGTTTACCGTTTCTGAATAACATTGCTAGGTTCTACGCGCTACGGCTACGAGACTGCTACGGTGCTACGGCGTAGAGAGCTACGAACTTAAGACTCAGTTACTATTTTAGTGTCGGGAATCCGCACGGCGGGCGCTCAGATATGTAATCTACGAAACTTGGCGCCCATTTAGATCTCAATTCTTTTGTCGGTGAACTTGGCTGCCATTTTCACATTTATGTTTTTGATGGGATCTAATATCTCAGAATTGTATAATAATATGTTGAGCGTCAAAATTACGATTTAATAGTAATTATTCCAAAAGCCTTAGAGACATGATCTATAAGTGGCAAAAATTCAAATAAGTACCTAATAAAACTAGACACGATTATAGTCAACCAAAAATATTTACATTAAAAAGGAACGTCTAGGGAAGTTCATTTATTTACAAAACAATAGGAATAAAGGAAAATATAACTGAACTAAACGAACTATAAACTAAAATAAAACAAAACTAAATAGTTCATTATTTTTTATTTTTTTCATTATTTTTCATTATTTTTATAAATAAATAAATATTAGGGAACATTTTTTTACACGAATCGAACTAGCCCCATAGTAAGCTCAATAAAGCTTGTGTTATGGGTACTAGACGACGATATATTTAATAGATATATACTTAAATACATAGAAAACATCCAAGTCTCAGGAACAAATGTCTCTGCTCACCACAGAAACAAATGCCCTTACCGGGATTCGAACCCGGGACCTCTAGCTTCGGAGGCAGTGACACTACCAACTAGGCTAAACAGGCCGACAAATAAAAAACCGGCCCTATAATTACAAATAAAAAACCGGCCCCAGGTCTGTTTCGCGTGGCAAGGTGCCCAGAAGGCTGGCGGCATTACCATGCTGGATGGCAAGACCCGTTGGGCGAGATAGGCGCCAGCCCTCTGGTCGCCAGTTGCCTCCACGAGCCGCTTTGCGAGCTCCCTAAAAAAAATATGTGCTCCGGGCCCCCGCGGCCCAAGCATTTCAACCCCAAACATGCAATCACGTACGTCTTCATATTAATCTAAAAGGTCCTCTTAATTATGGAAATCTCAACAAATTGCAAGGTGATTAGAACACATGGGGCGCAAATTGGTAACCCGAGAGCCTTGTTTGCCACCGGATACACGCGCTCATGTACAACCCACGCGTCAGTACAATCAGTTTCATAGCCATCACCCTTCTCTCTGTAGAGTACACTGGGCAAGTGGGCAGTATTAGTGAACGGCGTACGAGCTCAATTCCAACGAAAAAACCGCAAATCGATAGTTTAGCCATTTGGCACACGCATACTAGAGGTCAAAATGAACTTTTTGGCCCGCAGTTCTTAAAAAAAATCCCTTTGGGGAGTGCCACGTCCTCCTTGTTTTTGAACGGGAAAATAATGTTTTTTTTTTCTCAGAAACCTTTCGTGTGGTACTGAAGTAGAACTGTGTCACTTTGTAATATTTAAAAATAAAAATAAAAAACTAAATGAAATTGATATAGTTTATTTATATTAAACAACATGTATATTATTAAATAAACTAAATTAAAACCTTACAATACTAAAAACAATTTCAAAATTATATTCAAAATTGCTTTCTTGAGGTTAGATATGAGGATATTTCGTATCATTAGTGGTATATTTAACAAAAAAAATCCATATCGCATCTGGAGGAGTACAAAGTTGGTATGTATTGAAAATTATTATTGTTATAATAAAAAAATTGCTAAAATTTAAAGAACTGGTATATTTTTAAAAATGCCTTAAAAAGCCCTTTCATATGGTACCACATAAGATAGGTTTCTGAAGAAAAATTTATTTTTCTTTCAAAAAAAAGAATGACGCGGCACTCCGTCCTAAGGGTTTTTTTTTTAAGAACTGCGGGTAAAACATTTTGTTTTGAGCTTTAGTACGAGTATGTTTGTTTGTGCCAAACGGCTTAGCTGTACATCGATTTGCGGTTTTTTTTGCGTACACCTTCCACTATATGAATAAGTTTAGGCACATTTTGACGGCCTGTTTAGCCTAGTTGGTAGTGACACTGCCTCCGAAGCTAGAGGTCCCGGGTTCGAATTTCGGCCAGGACATTATTTGTGCATTTAGTACGGATTTTGTTCATGGGTCTTGGATGTTCTCTATGTATTTAAGTATGTATTTATCTATATAAGTATGTAAATCGTCGTCTAGTACCCATAGTACAAGCTTTGCTTAGTTTGGGACTAGGTCGATTTGTGTAAGATTGTCCCCCAATATTTATTATATTTACTTCGTTCGTGGCTCAGCGGCGCCCGCGTATCGCGTGTGGTATGCGAGGTTAAGCAACGCCGGCCCGTCAACTCTTGGATGGGCGACTGCTTTGAGTGGTAACTGAGTGCGCCCGTGCTTTCGACGGCACGTTAAGCTGTTGAACCCAGCTGTCTACGACAGCAGTCGTTAAGCCAAGTTAGAGGCCTTCGAACGGCTTGAGAACTTCTAACAGTCAAGTTGCCCACTCACTTAACAAGCCAAATCTCAATAAGGTCTCGTTTCCCCTTTACGTTGGCAGGTCAGATGGCAGTCAATTCCGTAAAAACTAGATGCGCAGGCCAATTCTCGGGATTAAATAGTGGACCCCGGGGATCCTTCAGGATGCAACTACCGGGATGAACTACTAGGACGATAATGATACGTACATTTACTTCAAATATTAGAATTAGTTCATACGGCTCATTGCTACCAGTGTGAGATTTTGTCTATTTTGCTTAAAACGGTTATGGTTCTGTTTCTGACGAATTTCCTGTCTCAGACGCTCCGGCTGTGGAGCGAGGTCCCTGCCGAGGTGTCCCCGAGGGACTACAGTATGAGGTTCTTCAAGAAAGGAGCGTATAATTTTATAAGGATCGACAACATCCACCTCTGAAGTTGTAGGCATAGGCTGTAGTGACCGCTTATTACCAGTCGGGCCGTACGCTTGTTTGCCACCGACGATTGACATGGTATAAAAAAAACTTATGTCAGTAGTCAGTCTTACGTTTACTGCGCATAGTAGCCAGGGAAAACTGAAACAAGAACGAATAAAAGTATTAATTCAAAACTTACATACATTCCGACGTAGAAATTGTTAGAATCGAAGTGAAATCTCCCACTTTTAGTTTCATTCGAATCGTTTTCACAAAGAGGATCTAACTTTTCACTTACACCAACAATATAAGAATAACAACAAAAAGAAAAAGTAATAAATCACTTTGGCGGGAATCACGAGGAAATAGAGAAAATCGTCTATCGTAGAGAAACAAGCTTTCTCACTTTGCGGGGAATCGAGATATCGAAAGTATCGATTGTTGAGAACAAAGAGGATTGCGCGGCCCTGGGGGTTAAGGATGGGGACTTATCGATAACTTTTAATTTATCGATAAAAAGTAGGGCACAACAGAATATCATCTCGCTTATTCTTGCTTAACATAGCTTTGCTTAGTTTGGGATGAGGTCGAATTGTGTAAGATTCCCACCACCACCACCATATCAGCCCAAGGTCGTCCACTGTTGGACATAGGTCTCCCCCAATTTCATGGGGGGTAATTGCCATAATCGCCATACTTGGCATGCCGGTTGGCGATCGCAGTATCTCCACCGCACTCCAGGGATGATGCTGCCCATCCCACGGTGGTCTTGGTCATAGTTCTAGGACATACCCGTGTCCGGGTAAGATTGTCTACAAATATTTATTATTATTATTATTTTGTGCAGCCCAACTGGGGCACCTTGCAGACATAATAACACCACTAGAATACTACAATACCACCACCACCACATCAGCCCTAGGACGTCCACTTCTGGACATAAGCCTCCCCCAATTTCATTAATCGCCACGCTTGGCATGCGGGTTGGCGATCGCAGTATCTCCACCGCACTCTAGGAATGCTGCTGCCCATTCCACGGTGCTCTTGGTCGTAGTTTAAGGACATACCCGGGTCATACATACCGGGGAATACTACAATACAATAATACTTTATTCTTCACCAAAGCAAATTAAACGAATAGCAATTTAATATTAAAACAACGGTAGACAATTGGCGATCTTATCGCTAAAACAGCGATCTCTACCAGACAATCTTTGGGTAGTGGAATTGATGCAAACATATTGCAAATAATAATACTTGCTCTAACTACTTACCTGTATGAATGAAGTGTTGTATTTCTAGGGCTGGGGTACTACCGCGAATTTCGAAAATCGAACTTCGTATCGTACCGTCCCTTTCCGTCATATAGAGTATAACATGAGAGTGAAAGGGACGGCACGAGACGAAGTTCGATTTTCGAAGTTCGCGGTGGCACAGCTGAACACGGTGATCCAAGTTGGTCGAAAAATTAACAATTATTATTATTCCACACGCTTCCTTAAACACCTGAGGGGTGTTTAAGTAAGTCAACAACGGGTCCGCAGCATGCTAGTAAAAAAATATTTTTTCATTATATCGATAATGAGTATTGAGCAGCCCTACAGCACAGGGATGTATCATCGCCACCAGATTGCAAGTGCTGCCAATAGCTATTCAAGCTGCTGCGCTATTCACAATCCTCACTATAATAACCTGAGCCCTAGCTTTGCAACTTTACCTTTGGCTTAGTTAATAAACTTAAAAAGTTGAAAAACTTTTTTCATTACAAAGCTCAATATCTCAAAAGGGCTGAACAGATTTTCATGAAAAATGGCTAAGAACACTCGGGATAAAATTATCTGTGAAAAAAAAAACTAAACGAAAATCGGTTCATACGTTTGGGCGCTATGATACCACAGACAGATACACAGACCGTCCAGGCTGCAGACCGTGGCAAACAATTATACATACATACAAAGAACAAAGCGCAGTCGGGTAAAAATGGCGGTCCATATGTCTTTCTACTAGTACCATTCTCAAGCGTTCAGGTAAATGGCGGCCAAAAAGTGCAGAATGCGTTACGTCACATTTCTATTAAAGCAATTTATAGTTTTGGCAAAGGCCCTAGAGTTGACAATCCGGTAAAATGATAATGCATGCAATCTTTGTCTACAAAGTATACTTATATTTTATGACGGACGATAATGGGGTAGCAAAACCGCACAATAGGACAATGGATTGGACACAACCAAAACCCACCAACTATACCCGATCTTCCTTTTAAAGGTACCTTTACGAGATACAGTACGAGAGCACTTTGAGCAGATTAATACTCTACCGCCATAATTGACAACATTTCAAATTTCCAAGTAGAATGAAATCTTAACTCATTTCGGGTAATTTGTTAACAACATACATTTTGGAGAGTGTGCCCAGGAATTACATGACTTAGTTCCGCCTTCCCCGTTCCATCACCGGACGTCCAGACGTGGTGAGCGGTTGCATCCTTACGTTGTCAGTCTACCATTTATTGGCACGAAGCGATTTGCTTCTTCTTTCCTAATACGAACAGCTAAGGACTGGAATTTGCTGCCGCCGTCTGTATTTCCAGATACATACAATCTGGGTCTATTCAAGACAAGAGTGAATAGGCTGTTACTGAACCAGCGAGCAACATCTTAGGCCTTGTCATCGCTTTCCATCAGGTGAGACTAAGGCCATTCGCTGGTCAGTCGATCATAAAAAAAAACAAACCCAAAAATATTTTTGATATATTTTTATAGTTATTAGTTTTCAAAATATAAACGAAAATGTGAAAATAGTCTGTCATCGTCTATATGACGTCACAAGGCTGAATTGTAACACTCGCAACACACGAGAAGAATAGTAGAACAGATTCCTTAGTAAAGTCTTAATAATAGTGCTTCTGTATGATTTTCTGCGCTGTGACACCTAACTTGTCACTTACTGTCTTAAGCCGGGTCCACAGCGCCATGTTTTTGCAAACATCAAACATGTTTTACAAATATGTTTTGTTGGATTTTCGGTGCAGTGGACCGGCCTTAACATTGAGGCCACGCCTATTTTGTGTTTGAAAAACATGTTTGATGCTTGCAAACACGAAACACATGGCGCTGTGGACCCGGCTTCAGAATGAGGAACTTTTGAATATGATTTTTTTGTATGAAACTGCGACATTTTTTAGAATGAAAAAATGTTGTTATATTTATTTTTTTACCTTCTATTTGATATCGTCCGAAAACAGCCCGCTTAAAAAAATGAAATGTTGTCAATCGTAACGAATGGTACATTAGTACTGGTTCTGAGGCGATTCTTGGTGCTTTGCGAATGCCTTAGGTAGCTGATATTGGTCTAGATTGCGATTGGATTGTCAATAGCCATTCAAAGAGTAATTGCAGTGGGATCGCTGAATACACACCCTTGGGGACAGTCTACGAATATAGAGCTAGTTATCATGATTTTGTTAGTGATTCTTTTGAGCGAGTATAATAAAAGGGCAATAAGGTCCAAAAAAAACGCGATATGTTACATTGCACGGCCTTTTGAACGCCCAAAGGCGAAGGAATACGCTGCGCCACTTACGCCACGGGGGTCAAATAAAGATGGGTAAAGAAATAAAGATTTCAACAAGTCTTTTTATCAAAACATGTTTGCCAGGCAGTGCCGTCATTGGCGTCGTAGTTACGATTTTCCGTTGTCGGTTATGGCCGACTGTGGCGGTCAAAAGGTTAATGGTGCAAGTGATCTCACGGAGTCGTTATGTTTCAGATTGGGACTGTTTTCACAATGGAGTGCGCTAGCGGGGAGGTACGGCGGACTCATGCCGCCCTGGTACTGGCGGCCACACGACCGGTCGCCCCCGAGAGGTGAGTCGTACAACTCGTACACTTGTTTACCACCAATACCACCATCGTATGAAAAGGTAGGCCGTATTATATTACAGGACAAAACACTGAATTATGTGGCAGTGGTTGTGTGTTTGTAGGACTGTTATGACCCGAGATATTCTTCTTCATCGTCCCCTATTGACTGAGGATTGTATGTGTGTGACCAATTACGATGACCTTGTGAGCTGCTTTGAAGTTATGAGTGTCTAACCTGCTTATAATAATTTGTCGGCCTGTTTAGCCTAGTTGGTAATGACACTGCCTCCGAAGCTAGAGGTCCCGGGTTCGAATTCCGGTAAGGGCATTTGTTTCTGTGGTGAGCAGAGACATTTGTTCCTGAGACTTTGATGTTTTCTATGTATTTAAATATTATATCGTCGTCTAGTACCCATAACACAAGCCTTATTGAGCTTACTGTGGGACTATGTCAATTTGTGTAAAAAAGTACTTCTCCAGTTGGGCTGCTCTAATTGGGCTTGGGCTGTTCGATTTGTTTAAAAAAAAAGTCCCCTAATATTATTTAATGTCCCCTGATATTATTATAATAATACATTTCAACATTGAAAAAGATATTCATAATCATCATCATCACGGTGCGACGGAAAGTTTTCTTCACCGGCATCAAAAAGATGGTACGGCAATTTACGTCACCGGCGGGGTTTTAAAACTCTTTATACTTTTTAATTAAAGTAAACTGCACTTGGTTGTATAACGCGCTAGCTTACCCCTAGTTGCGTCAGCGGATTACATTGGTAAGGCGTCCGGTAATCGATTACTCCGGTTACCGCACTGATTACCGCCCTGCGACTACTTATTTATAAATAAATGGGGGACTATTTAAATAAAATGCCACTATATCCGAATGGTAAGCACGCTATTTTAGTCTAGAGGGAAATTCAAATCCGGGCTAGTAGCACTGGGCTTAAAAACCTATTTACAAAATATCTTTTTGACCGAGCGAGCGAAGCGTCTCCGCTTTAGCTTTCGACAAAAATTCTTTCGTATGTCCGGATGTTTATTTATTTATTTATTACTTTTAGGCACAGTAACAACATACAAATCACATAGTATAGTATACACTTACATTACATAATTACCTTGGTAAATTTGTACATCGATAACAACCGTGCACAACATTTAAATGTACTCATTGCTTTTACCGTTTTATTTTAAGGGAGTTTGAGTCGGGATACAAGCTTATGTTTAAATGTAATGAAGCTATGTTGGAAAATATCCAGATCTTTGTTGATTTCATTGTACAGGGAGCACATTCGCAGAAGTGAGCTATGGTGTGATACATTATTTGTAGCTAGTCTCGTCTACAGGTCGCATTTCTCAACCGATTCTCGTGAAATTTCTTGAGCAGGTTCGATAATTATATCGATGTTTTTGTCGAGTCAGTTTTTGGAAATTCAGAAATTTGTAAAAAAAAATTGCGAGGAATACAGCTCAGAGAGCCACTACTTGATATTTAGATACAACAATCCTGAGAAAACCTTTGTAACTAATCCTTAGAATCGTTTATAAGTTCAGATGGCCGTCGCTTTCGTGAAACAAATACCTAGGCACAGTCAGCATCAAAAGTATCTACGCATATGAAGGGGTTAAAAGCTAAAAATTTATAATTATTCCTTTAAATAATAATTATTCTTATATTATTCCTTTTAATAATTATTCCCTTGCAAATCATAAAGACTTTTAAACTTTTCAAATGCGTAGCTGATTTTGATGCTTACTGTACCACCAACCTACTTTGTACTATCTACTTACGCCAAATCTTATGATTAGGTGCCAATGCCAAAGCGGGTCCTGGGCCCCGTTAGTGTATAACCGGTATAACTCTAAGAGAATTAGTCAACTTCAGTATTGGGACAGTTTACTAATAATTAAAAATTACTAAATTAACGCTCAAATTTTAAATCAATTTGTACACGAATTTTAGAAACATTTCCAATAAAATTTTGAGCTATTGATTGTTATACCTATACCAATAGTTTCTATATCAAACGGTTTATAAGAAGAAATTATTCCATTGTTGTTCCGTTCAACAAATTTTAGGCGGATGCTACTAAAACTACATATTATTGCAATTCCTATAAGTCACAAATGAGAACGACACAACTCTTATAACCCCACCCCGCCCCGTACCCGTATACCCCAATATCCCAGCCCATCTCAACTGGAAAAGCAATCATCATCACATCTTTGCTCTCTCAACCCCGTGTTTCCCTTTAATTTCGGAAAACCCATCTAGACAAAGAGGGCCATTTCACGCGACCCAAACCGACCGAACAATGCTTTTCTACCATCCTCCTACAATTATTCGCGTATAGCAACACTGCTAGAAGCAGAACTTTTAGAAATATAGCCATCTCGCTCGCTACCGTACAGTTTCTATCTACCGTATTCGCAACGGGCGCGTTCGCGCCAAAAACGGTGTCGTCGCTTTCGGATGTAATGTTGCGTGCGGTTGTTTTAATTTTCGAACGTGGTTTGTCCGGATTGCTGTTTAGTTGGTCTGAGGTTTTATGCTTTTTGTCGTACCTAATGTTGGTAGACCGTTGTAAACGTTGGATATATTTTATATCAATTTATATTCTTTTAAATTAGTTTATAGACTAGTGTTAGGTTATCTTTTGCAGATTTCTTCGCCTCAGTAACGACAGTAACCATTTTATACAATATACAACACAGGTGTGTTAATAATTGTGTATTTTTGTTAATATTGACCATCGTAACAAAAATGCATCCATTAGCAACGCACTAGCAAATTCGCCGAAAATGTGGGTACAATGCAATAACCAATCTCTATCATTTAGTCATTAGACGTCAAACATTAGGCAAATTGGAATATCTACAGCATTCATCTAATGCATCCAACGAACTCATAAACTGCTTAAACTAGTAAGCGTTTGTAAACCAAGCAACGGTAACAAAGGATTACGGCGTACGGTTTCGAAAATCAATTCCAATCACAGCCAACTAACCAAACAAACAAGACCCCTTCAAACATTACAAACAAAGGATAGGCTAAGCTCAATTTACGCTAGCGATGTGTCTTTGTTTTAACTTTAAAACTAACAACGCTCCAGTGGAATCTAAACTCTATTCTTAACAGCATAAGGTATGTTCCGGTTTGAATGCAGAATGGTCTGAATTCGATTGTAGTGATTCGTTCAACAGCGTTGATGACATTTGGTTTCACGCGTCCGTTTTCCAATTTCGAATTTTCAATTCCGAACGTTTCAAATGGAATTGAGTCTGAAATTCCGTGTAAATTCGATTATAATAACGTTATACTGCGAATCACTTTATTATAATCGAATCCCGCCACTCTCTTTAGGTCGTCGCGACGCGTCGGTCCACCTGGCGGAAGGTCGTCCCACAGGGCCAATCGTTCGCGGTCTCCACTCCAGAACTCGTCTGCCCCATCGGCTCTTCGACAAATATGCCCCGCCCATTGCCACTTCAGCTTACTTATCCTGAGCGCTATGTCGGTGACCTTGGTTCTCTGTCGGATATCCTGATTCCGGATTCTGTCCTTCAGAGAAACTCCGAGCATAGCCCTCTCCATAGCTCGCTGAGCGACTTGGAATTTATGGACGAGGCCTTTTGTAAGCGTCCACGTCTCGGCCCCGTAGGTAAGAACCGGAAGTACGCACTGGTGGTGGACTTTCGACTTGAGGGACTGAGACAATGGCGATTCAAATATGTGACGAAGCTTGCCATATGCTGCCCAGTATTCTTCTGTTAGCTTCCTTGTCGGAGTTGTTTCTCCCTAGCTGGACTATCTGTTCTACATAGGTGTACTCCTGAACAACTTCGATGCTAACATTATCGACGATGATTGTCAGTGGGTCCACAAATGAATTGAACATGACTTTCGTCTTATCCAAGTTCATTGCACGGCTAATCTATCGCGAAAATAGGTTTTCTACTGTAGCTTGTTATTTTTGTAGTAACTGAGACTGTAATTTTATATTTAACTATACAATGTATATTGTTTTGAAAAAATGACACCTCGCCGAGTCTCTTACGCCGGTTCTTCTCGTGGCAGAGGTTTATTTTTCCGAACCGGTGGTAGTTTATTGACGTTAATAGGTGCATGTAATATGCCTAATTTGAAGAATAAACTACTTTTACTTTTTTCACTTTTAATATGACCCACCCGTCTGGAAGAAACACTTAGGCTCTGCAACATCTCCGTCAAGTCCTTCAGCGATTCAGCCATAATTACTATGTCGTCTGCGAATCGAAGGTGTGAAATGCATTCGCCGTTTATATTGATACCTCGTCTTTTCCAGTCCAGTCCAGTCCAGAACAGTAAAATTAGGGAAAGCAATATAAATAACTTGGACATGATTGGTTTACCTTTTTGAGGTTTTTTTAAGTCCTGTTTACTCTTGTTTAGTAGCTAAACATTACCTTGGTCCAGCAAATGATTAAATATGAATAAATAAATAAAGGTAACAATCATTAATGCATTGATGGACAGTAGACGCCTATAGGCGTAATTGTATTGTTATTTCTATTTTTTTTATTTATTTATTTACAATAGAAAATTGATACATTGTTATAACGGAAAAGTGTCGTTAAACCCTATCGGGTTTGTATCGACACCGAAATCGTGAACAATATTGTTAATAAGCTTACTTACGAGCTAATTGTATGACACATTGGAAAGAAAAAAGAACTATTATAAAATTGTTGTTACAGTGTTTGTGATTGTGTCTGGAATAGTGTCCATCAAAGTGTTAATATAATGCAGTTTCAGAGGCTCTATTAGACTTAATGTACTGAATTGGATTCGGTTTGGAATTTTTCGCTTGCGCTACGCCTAATGTGCTTGTCCGCGGCAGTTAAGTACTTTAGAGTCGTTAGTACCAGGGGTTGTAACCGGTTAATCTCAAAAACCCCGAAATAGCCAAATAATTTGAATTAGTTTATGCTCTTTATCTAGGTCTGCGTAATGTATTTAGGTTATGACTGTGTATTTTTAGATTGCCTGATTAAACATGAAATAGTAAACGAAAGAACGAAATTCCTAACCGGTTTTTTGTATGGAGAAATTAACCGGTTACAAGCCCTGGTTAGTACAATATTTATTACTTTAAGTCTAAAGGCCCATTTATACGGTGCAAGAACTTACATGGTACATTGCAGGGTTTGATAGGGTACATAAACCGCAGCCCCGCAATGGAATAAAGTCGAAGACAAGTTTTTTGCATCATTTAAATGGGCGTTTATAGATCACGGGAGGTAGGGAACTTACAAATTGACTGAACACTGACTTGTGATAAGCCATTACCGGCACGTTGGATGTACTTTGTCTAAAATAACCCAGCCGTCGTAAATCCTACACCACTCCCAACCATTACTCGAATAGATACTCCCATTGCCATAATCAATAGATACATACAATTTTATGTGGTTTGTTTCATGAAGTTACAAGCTACAATTACGTGTCTATACCGGCAGATCATCCGTTACTGGTCAATCGTATAATTAAATTAATAAATATTGATGGACGATTTTACACAAGTCGACTTAGTCCCAAACAAAGCAAAGCTTCTACTATGGATACCTACTAGACGACGATATTATAATTTTAACTAGTGGCTCTATGAGTTGCAGACCTAACGAGTGATATTTTGCAAAGCTTTTATTTAACTTGCAATTTATATATGTATGTAACTATTTTTGTTCGGGTGGAATTTTGCAACTCAATTTTGAAGCAGATATCTTCAACCAATTGCGCTGAAAATTGGCATACTTATGTAAGTTCGGTGACAATTCAATATTATGGCACCACCGAGCTGATCTGATGATGGAAACAGAAGGTAGCCATAGCAACTCCTAAACTTCACAAGATAAACCCATCGTGTTAAGGCCCATTCGAACCATATCAACAAGTTATTGAAGATTTTGGAAAAAAGTACAGTCTACAATAAAAGCTTGACCCAAAAATTAAATATGACAGAAACTTATTTACGTAATCAAACCCCATGGCACTGCCATTTCGAAAAATAACCGAGAAGTGAATCGACATAAATATTACAAATAATTATCGATCCTGCGTATGAAATATCACGAGAATCGGTTGAGAAATGCGACCTGTAGAGGAAAACAGCTGGGCATCCGAACAGGAATACACAGAATTTTTGCCCTAGCAAAAACGGAGACATTTCGCTCTTCGCACATACAGAAAATTTCCAAGATACAGAAATAAATATTCATGCTCATGACAGATACTGCCCTCACCGGGATTTGAACCCAGGTGGTTCAGTGACACGGCACAATTGTCACCACTATTGTTGCCGCTACATTAAATCTCAGCTAACCTACAAAAACAGCTTATTCCCGCTTTGATTACAATCGGTTGCAAGGCTTCGACGGATCCAATTACCGGCGTTTCGCGCCTGCGATTACTTTACGGGCTGACGCGTGGTGGTTTAAATATTTCGTTACACATTTATAAACATTACACTCTAAATCATGTTTTAAACTATCGATAATCTTAATATACATTCTTTAAATCTCTTATGGTCTTATTGGGAAATATTCATAGTACTTTATGGATTAGCTTTAGGAACAGCTTCCGGCGCCATATATATATTGATTTTGCAATTTAACGTTATACTATATTTTTATTGAAAGCTGCGTGTGTTATTTTAAACCTCGCCGATTAAGGGCGTACGTTCAGCGGCAACCAATCCAATACGTATATGATTTTCATCTGCTCGTTGCGTCGTCCTCACCACATTAGCACCAACGATAAATAAAGAGCAATTCATTTCCTAAAACCTCTCTCATTGTTACAGAAGACATCACGAATGAGGAAGGCTCAGCCGGCGGTTCCCCCCGGCCACGCAGCCCACCCCGCGCCCCCACCCCTCCATCACCGTCCCGTTCTTCCCCCCGCTCCCCGCGCCTCCACCCCGCACTCTACCCCCAACAACAAGATCCTCAAGACTCAGATCCTGACGTCGACGAGAGCGACGATTTCGATAAAGATGAAAAACGGGATCCTAACACGAACCTAGGGAAGCGGAAGAAGAAGACTAGAACGGTCTTCTCGCGATCGCAGGTCTTCCAGCTCGAGTCAACCTTCGATATGAAGCGGTATCTAAGCAGTTCAGAGCGCGCTGGCTTAGCCGCTAGTCTCCACTTGACAGAAACGCAAGTTAAGATATGGTTTCAGAACAGACGGAACAAATGGAAGCGCCAACTGGCTGCAGAACTGGAAGCCGCTAATATGGCTCACGCGGCGCAGCGTTTAGTGCGTGTTCCGATACTTTACCATGAATCACGACCATCGACTATGCCGCATACACCACTGCCGATGCATCCACAGTTCTCGAACGAGCCTGGAGTGTACTTCCCCCAACAGGCGCCGCAGCCGCTGCAGCCACTGCCAGCGTCTCCGGTGACGTCACGGGCGCCATTAAGCAGT
This sequence comes from Notocelia uddmanniana, assembly GCA_905163555.1. Taxonomy (NCBI): domain Eukaryota; kingdom Metazoa; phylum Arthropoda; class Insecta; order Lepidoptera; family Tortricidae; genus Notocelia; species Notocelia uddmanniana. Next base: position 15,004,539 of record LR991072.1, read on the forward strand.
TTAGTGTAGTGTGAAGCGTCGGCCAGTCAGGCCGAGTTTTTGAGTGATTTAACCTCTGGGTCCTAAACACCCTAAAACGTGCTGTAGTGTTAAGTTTGTCTAGTCACAAGGACTAATAAAAACGAAGAAAGTTAAGTGACGTGACATGGACTGGTTAAAATTTGTAACTTATCTAATTTGGCTCTGGCTGAGATTGTTATTAGCTAAGTGGAAACAAATTATTTCATACATTTCCGTAATGTTAGTCAAATTAAAAGTTAAACCACAAACAGTACAATCGGCATCAAAGTAAAGGTGGTACGCGGTTGGAAACCGATGTTACTACCAAGGTGACAACCATGTAGGTGGTTTGCTATCAAATTTCAATGTGGAAACCAAGATGGCCTTAATTGTTTACAGTGGTATTGGTGGTTCGCTACCAAATTGGCCGAGGAAGCAAAATTTGGCAAGCAAAAACCATATAGAAGGTGGTTTGTTACCAAATCTCGCCTGAACTCGCGTATTTGGTCGCAAACACCTTTTAACGATTGTAAACCAGCAAAGTCACCTTGGTTTAAACATCGGATGCCAACCGTCTATCACGAATGGGCCTTAAAAAAATCTGAATACACTTAAACGCGACTTTTTAGTTGTGTTCAGATATTTCTGGGCACCTTGATTTACTATTTTGGCGCAGTATGTAAACTTTTGTATATACACATCCGTAAGATATTTAAGCACCAGCGTAATGTCAAAGCAAATTTGACAGTGTTAGGGACCCGGAGTGAACGAAAGAGAGGACTAGTCATATCATAAATGTCAAATGCCAAATCATTAATGTGACATATATGTATAGATATTGTAAGCTAGATTATCTTTTAATGCCTATTTATAAAACATTTTGAGGGTAGTCAGAAGTCAAGTTACTAATGACGCTTGTTTCTTGACCGCTTACTGCCCTATTGTAAACGAGGCTTAACGCAAATGTCAAATTGATTAAAAAATAAATTTACGTTTCTAAAAACCCCAGTAAAATTAGTGCCATTATTTGTATTTATGCAATAACGGAAAACATTTCTACGTTGGATTTTTAAAAAATATTTTGACATGTGCATAGTCGAAATGAAATATAGGATAAGTAAATATTGCCTCCAACATCGGTCAGATTGATAAAGAAGGGATTTTTTAATGCAAAATCTATATACACGTATTTCGTGATTTTGTTTCGACTACCGTTTTTTACCGATGCTTAAAAAATAAATAGCTCCGATATTCTTTCAATAAATATTGAATTTAGCGCTTCTGAGAAGAGACTTCGGTAGGAGGCATAGACAAGTAAAATTGTAACGTACAAAATCGTCATTCCATGTTGTAAATTATTGTAAATAGAAGATAGTGAAATTCTCTTGTATTTATTCAGTAGTAAGCTAGTTGTAAATGTAAATATATCGCAAAGAACTGACTATGCTTTTTATCGAATAGCTATAATTCTATTGATTAACATTTAGGGTATTTGGAAAGATTTTTAAATACGTGTTTTTAAAATTAAACAGCATAACATATATGACTACGACGTAAATAATCAACGCTAAAGGCGCTATTAGACGTCCAATTTGCTGGCGACAATAGGTGGCGCGCCAGCACTGGCACTGTACTGTTATATACAGAATCAAATGTTTTAATGCCACCTTGAAGGAAGGTACTCTAAATAATGGACATAGCAATTTTCACTCAAACAGACTTGATCCTTATAATTGACCCTATCATTTGATGCCACAACAGTACAAGATGTCATTTTTTCGAAAAAATCTAAATTTGGTTACGTTTCTTGCTATTAATAAAAAAAAATATTTTAAGTAAAATTTGCTATCTCCCTTTCTTAAAGTACTTTCCGTCCAGGTGGCATTAAATAAACACCCTGTCGACCTAGGAGATGAAATTCAGCATGCCAGCGCTGGCATGCAGCGACTAGTGCCAGCAGCTGGATACGTTTAACTGCGCCTTCAAATCCTCTTCACTACACTCATTTTATAGCATACCTCCCTATCACACATAAATACTTGTTCGAAAGAGATAACTGTTTTACATCGGCGATATGTAATAATCAAATAAAAAATCTATAAAATAGGACGTCAATTTGTAATTATTGCCTGTTAAAAAAAAATATACGTATTTAAAAATATTTTCAGTAAAAAACTCATAAGATTTTGTTGATGAAAAAAAACATTTAAGCATTTGTTTATAAGACTATGAAAATATGTTGTTCATATTTCAAGAGCATAATCAAATATTATCAGCAGTTATTTGTTTGATCTTTTCTTATTATTCATTAGAGGAATATCGGCATGTAATATATAATCAAAAGCTCTCTTCTCTCTGGTAATAGTCAGACAGTCCAGAATGCGAAACCGGTTTTATATCCAAAGAAAAAAAAATTTATAACTTCATATAATTACATAAATCATAAGTTTATTCAGAACGGTGCCAATAATTTATACAGTCTATTTATTACCAATAAAGTTCCGAATTCATTTAAAGATGAGCTATTTAGAGTTCATATATTAATCTGAAATGCGGGTTTTACATATTCATTCGTTTTGAATAGACATTGTTATTATTTTGTATAATATATATTTTTTAATTTGCAGTATTTTCATACATACAATTTGGTATTAAGTTAAAAACTAGCCGATCAGTGTCAGTAAAATGTAAAAAATATATTTCTGAAACGTACTTGGCGGGCTTTTAGCCCTATTGGTAGTCTATGGCAAGTTGGAACAATAGACATACTCACACAAACATACATAAACTTACGCCTGTCTTCACATAAGGGGTAGGCAGACCGCATGAAATCCATTTAAATAGGGTCGCTGGGCCGGTTACGCGACCAGCGTCAGTTAGCGACCACCTGAGAACGAGTTCTTTTCAATTAAACTTATTAATATTTTTACTGACCCTAAAGGTGCGTTGTGACCAGTTCGATTTGTGTAAAAAAAGTCCCCTATTATTTATTCTAATTTTATATATTTGTTGTATGCATTTTATTTGGTAGTTATTTAACAGGAATCCAGTAAAAAAACGAGAAAATATCCTTCCAGATCATCAACTCATCCAAGTGGTCGCAAACCGGCACACCAAATTAGCTGGTCGTTAACCTATCAACCCTACATCTTATATCAATTGTAGGTTTACCTTACAGATGGAAAAAAAATTACGCAGTACATCGTCTACAACACAAATTCATCTTAAAAATAGCCATTGGTGAATCAATATGCGAGAGCTTCAAAAAGCCCGTTAAGATAACCGGTTTAGCTAAAACAGCTTCTTTCGATCTGAAGAAAAAACAAAGAGACGGTTCGCTACTTGTTACAGTGATATCTAGTTATTATTTTAGAATCAATCAAATACTTACAACTCGCATTCCGAAATGATGTTAAACAGATTTATTCCAAAATTCAATGTCAACATGTCTAATTGGGATCTAATTGGGGACTGTATGTGTTGTTTTTGTATGTAGGTATTGTTCTATTTTACTTTTTTTTATAGACATTTGTACAGAACTGTGTTGCCATGTCGCTTGGACGTTCGTTCCGTAATGTTGCTAGCCTAAATGATTAAACGAAGCTTAATTCTAAATATTAATGTTATTTATTGATAGTAGTCGAGGATCTTCGTCATATTGTAATATTATAAGGTAAGAGAAAATAAAACGAATATGCTGATGTATCTTTATTTTTTATGTCACCCAGAACATATTACTCATGTTCAAAATATATTGTCTTTATTTTTTAGGATTCCGTACCAAACTTGAAGAAAACGGAACCCTTACAAGATCACTTTGTTGTCCATCTGTCTGTCTGTATAGAATGTCAAGATCCTTTATCTCAGGAACGCGTGGAGGTAACGACTTGAAATTAAAATCGTATACTCTATATACATATCTGTGAAAAAACCAAACTTCTAAGTCAACGTAAAAAAAAGATACGGCCGTTTATGCCGCAAAAAACATATATTTCGACACACTCAAGGTAATCAAAATTTATACGGTAAGTACTTTCCGTTGACCTAGAAATATAAAATTTGGCAAGTACCGTCTTATACTACAAGTACAGGGAAAAATCTGAAAACTATACATGTGTAATTAAATCATACAGTATAGTCAATATCCCTACAAAGCATGGAACGCTCGGTTAACTCGATAACTGAACCTTATTGATTTGAGGATTTGTGGTGTTAGCATCAGTATCGTTTCAGTCAGTAATCGCCCACTGCTGAACATAGGCCACTCTTTGAATACGCCATTCTTCCCGGTGCTGAGTCAATCTTATCCAGAAGCGACCCGAGATCTTGAATAAATGACTGAATGATATTATTTGCTTCATCATGTCAGCCGAAAGACGTCCACTGCTGCACATAGGCCTCCCCTAAGGACTTCCACAATGACCGGTCCTGCGCCACCCGCATCCAGCGGACATCCGCGACCCTTACCAGGTCATCAGTCCACCGAGTGGGGGGCCTGCCCATGCTTCGCCTTCCGGTACGTGGTCGCCACTCGAGAACCTTTCCGCTACAACGGCCATCGGTTCTACGTGCTATGTGTCCCGCCCACTGCCACTTAAGTTTAGCGATTCGAAGGGCTATATCAGTCACCTTGGTTCTGCTGCGGATAACTTCATTCCTGATGCGATCACGCAGAGATACTCCCAGCATAGCCCTCTTCATTGCTCTTTGGGTGACTTTGAGCCTTTTTATGAGGCCCATAGTAAGCGACCACGTTTCAGTACCATAAAAAAAAGTAAAAAGTGACATATGTCATCACTGGCAACACACACTGGTCAAAGACTTTCGTCTATATTATTTGCTTAAGCATGGTACTTAAATTTGAAGTTGACATAAGTATTATTAAGTTTCACATGTTTAGCCAACAGCAGGCATTCAAATATTGAGCTTAAAATGAACAATAATATTTATCAAGCCATGAACTTTATATATATTGACACTAAACTTATTTATCTTACTAATGGCAACTACTCATCGAGCTGGTGTTGGCAGCTTGGGACAAAATGAAACTCTTAAGACTGCGCAGTACGTTCGGTTCTCCATACAAACATATTTATGCTCTCATTTTAAAACGCCAGGCTAGAATAACATGAAACTTTGTATACACAATGGGATCCGGCATATCTAGGTCGGACCATAGTTTCTGTTGCTTGAAATTATAATGGAGAAAAAATACAGCGATTATTAAGGTTTTCATACAAGCCGTAAAAAACTCAAAAAGCCGCTGTATTTTTTTTCTTTTACAATTTCTAGCAACAGATACTATGGTCCGACCTAGATATGTCGGATCCCATTGTGTATACAAATTTTCATGTTATTCTAGCATGGCGTTTTAAAATGAGAGGGTAAATACGTTTGTATGGAGAACAGAGCCAGACCGAGCGTACTGCGCCCTCTTAACACAGCGCAGCTGAGCGAAGCGAAGCTCATTCTTAGGCGACAGACGTATTTCGTTTGAGTTCGTACTCCTCCTAGATGCTTCAACCGATCACGCTCACATTTTGCATGTCGATAGATGACATCATGAGGATGGTTTACATTTAAAAAAAATCGGCCAAAAAAATGTTAACAATGGATAGAGGAAGTTTTAAACCGGATAGATGCGCTCAGCTCAACATTTGCAACCAGCAAACTGCATTGCATACCTAGTTAGCGGTGTTATTATGTCTGCGGTATTCTGTAAGGTAAAGGTGCTCCCCGAGTTAGGCTACTCCAAAGAAGAGCGATGTGTAATTTTTTTCTGCGTAGAAAATAGTAAAAAAACATTCTCATGAACATGAACATATCATATGATATTTGAGCTAATCACGCAAATAACTACAAATAATGCAGATAACTAAAGTAATAATAATAAATAATAATCTACCCCTTGCATTTCATTAAATAGTCAAAAGGGCCTCTACGTGTTAGTTATGTGGTACTCGAATGGTACTTCGGCTCTGCGCACGCCTTCCAAAGGTCCAGGACAGCATTGTCCCGTGAGCGGAAAAGACAAAGATAAAATAAAATTGTGGATAATCTACAAATCGACCTAGTCCCAAACTAAGCAAAGCTTGTACACTGGGTACTAAGATGACGATATACTAGTACATACTTATATAGTTTTTTTTTTTTAAATCAAGTTGTAGTTTATTAATACATAGTTGGATATGAAATTAAAAAACTAAAAAAACATTACAAATAAAAACACAACCTAAAAATACTAACCTATACCTACCTAATGGCTAAGTGTATTACAAAAAGAACACCGCCTCAAGCAGGTCAGACTGCGGCATGGACCTCATTACACTGGCGGCATTACCTCTCTGAATCGCTATAGAGATGCGTTGCGAGAGGAAAGCACCAGCTCTGGGGTCGACAGTTGTTTGGACCAGCCGCGGAGACAAGGCCTTTAAGAAGTTTTTCATATCTGCCGACCAGGGTCCCAAGGTTTCCACAGCAAGCGCCGAAAAATCGTAATCCTTTAATAAGGAAGAGTATTTTCGGCGCTTGTTAACTTGGGCCTGGTCAGCAGCAGCGCCGGCCTGAGAACGGGTGCCCTGAATGTGGGACAGGGCGAAAGTATCAACGCAAGTTACGTCCCACACCAGGGCCTTGCCTAGTTTCCATGGCACTAATGTAGCCCCGTCAGGACGCTTGCCGTCGTCCCGCGCCAAACCTACAGGTTCGAGAATTGCTGGCACGGAGGCGGTGGCAAGCGAACGGCGGATAAGATCGTTTATAGTGCCATGGCGGTATAGGCGGCCGGCGCTTCTATGGCATGAGAGGCCATGTCTACCCAGCTGGTCCACATTCCTTCCACAGTTACACGTATGAGCGAGGCACATTCTGGCTCCAAGTCTGAGGCATACCGATATTCTCAGGCAGTTTGGATCCAGAACTGTGCCCACGTTTCGTGATGGGAGGGCATGCAGCCAGTGGCCCGACTCACTCACTAATACAGCCAAAATTCGAGCACGATCCGAGTCGTCCAGACTACTATTAAGAAGTGAAGCATGGGTTACCTTTAGGCGCGGAGTATCCCATGCTCTCTGGACGTGCTTTGTTTCAGGGACGTCCACTCCTGGGCATGAGTCACACCAGGCTGTATTGGCCTCCGCTAGGCTCGCTATCTCCATGTCAATTATTTGAGGATGATTTAAAATAATACTGACAAGAGACAGCGAGCTGTAGGCCGAGGACAGGAAAGCCGGCAAGGCCACGCTGGATGAGGAACGAACGCCCAGACCACCGAATGTAATAGGGAGAACCGCTTGGGCCCACGATCTAGAATCGAAATTTATGTTTAATACTTTAGAGAGAGTTGTTTTGATGGAGTCGTCAATGGCAGATAAAATGGAAGGGAATTTCCAGATTGGGCAGCTGCGAAGTAAATACATAAATTTAGGAGTGAAAAGACAGAACCGAATTATGAAAAGGGCCATGTGGGGGTTGATTTGGAAAAGTAAATTTGATGTGTTATTAAAGAGATTTATTTACATGTGATGATGGGTTTGATTGCTTCGTCAAAAATGGGTGAACCTAAAAGAGACAGTGATGAGTTTGAATGGACCGAAATATTGGGCAGTACAGCGTTAAAATTTGTGAGAATTTTGATTTTTTTTTCTGATGGAAGGTGACTCGGCAAATAGATCTCGCATTTAGTATAATTTAGAGAGAGGCCGATATCTGAGAATCTGTCTATTATTAGATGCAGGTCCTGAAGAACTGTTTCAGCGTCACCGCCAAGCGAGCCGTCATCCAGATACCAGAGATTGAATGATGATTTAAGGTTAGAGATGATGGGGTGTATTGCCAAACTAAAAATGGCTGGCCCAAGCGGATCTCCCTGTTGGTAACCCATGCTGGAAAGAATTACTTTATCACCAAAGAGTAATTTTGTTGGGGCCCCGTAGCATTGCCATAAGTATTTGTATGCGTCTGGTAGTTCTTTTTTCACCTCTGATAAGAGGGCCCCGCGATCGACCGAATTAAATGCATTTCGCACGTCAATTTTTAGGAAAACCTCGTAGTCCGGACGACAGAGGAAGGAGCGCGCGGCATGAACTGCAGCCTCACAGCCGCCCTTAACACCGAAACCCATCTGTCGAGGCTTGAAAAAGTTGGTCAGTTTAGTATGGAATTTACGGCAGCAGAGCTTCGATGCCAAGCCTCTGAAGGTGCAGCCGACAGCAATTGGGCGGATTCCGCCGTCCTTCTTGGCAAGAGCAATCAGATTGGCACCGTAAAGGAGTGGCACGACTTCGGTGTTAACGCGGCCTGACAGCATTAAATTTATTAGAGCAGTTATCTGAATTCAGAGAGCAGCACCTGTGTCACCCGACGGCATAGTGGTCAGGTCTTTTAGATGTTGTGGAGATAAACCGTCAATGCCACCGGCAGACCCGATCGGGAATGACAGGATCGCTTGATGAACAGCGTCTACGGATACAGAAGCAAAAGAGTCATCTGGACCGGGAGGATCCGGTAGTTGAGACGCAGCCGAGGGGACTGGGTGCTTCTCTCTCAAGGCCGTATGGGTCTCAGCTGAGTACGACGCCAGGTCGTCGCTAGAAAATAAAAGCCTGGCAGCTCCACTCACATTCCCTTCTGAAAGTTTGTTCTCTATACATTTTATTTTACTAAAATGTAGAGCATTATGTTTTCTGTGGCTGCGTATAGATTGGTTCATAGAAAAAATCCAAAACTCAGGAACAATTATTCGTGCTCCTCACACAAATAAATGCACAAATCGGGATTCGAACCTGAGACCACCAGCTTTGTAGGCAGGGTCACTACTATCTAGGCTAATAGAGTGATCGACAAAAGCGCTAATTACTTTAATACCTATTTAATAAGATTGCCTGCGTTGCTTATATGGAGTAAGTTAATAATTCTCAGTTCAGTTTAATTTCTAAAACGGTCGCGTGGCCGGTTAAACGCAACAATCTGATAAATATCGCGATTACCCTGCCGGGGTGAAATTACCCCATTTTACTGGCAACACTAAACGGCCACATCCGGCGCTTCCGTGTAACACTGGTTTTTTAATGCCCGGAAGTGTAACACTGAGTGTATTTGTATTAAGAATTAGCTGTTATAAAAATAGGTATGTTGTTCGCTGTTTTTGCATAGACAGATTTTATAGTATTTTTGGTTGCTTGTTTATTTTGAAAAGTTTTAAAAAAGGAGAAAAATAGTAAAATTATTAGAACTGAAGAATAAATAACCTAAATAAATCGGCCGAAAGAGAGTTAGAGTTCCGCAAGAACTTCGTGGCATCGTCACGAAGTGAAATGCTTACTTATTATGGTTCCAAATATACAGCTCTACGACAGACGATCGGACAAACAAACAGCGGAGGTTTACTAATCTGAGACATATTGGTACAGTTAAACTATATTATACGTCAGAATGGACCCGGGAATGTCCTAAAACTACGACCAAGACCACCCGGGGATGGGCAGCAGTATCCCTGGAGTGCGGTGGAGTTACTGCGATCGCCAACCCGCATGCCAAGCGTGGCGATTATGGCATATACCCCCCATGACATTGGGGAGGCCTATGTTCAGCAGTTGACGTCCTTTGGCTGATATAGTGTTGGTTGTTGTGGATACGTCAGACCCGTCAAGTGATAGACATAAAAATTATACGTTAAAGATTGTGTATGTTCCTACATATATATATTTTTAAATATGTTGCAGTATGCGGTACGTGTATTTTACTTATTTACTGATTGAATATTTTTCTCAAAGGAGAATTGAAAAGAAGAGTGTATTACATGGCAGCAAAATTATTTCTAACTTTCTTTAATTATTTTTAACTTTTTCGAAGAGTGTATTACGTGGAGCTTTAATCCCTCACTACGTTCGGGATTCCATGGTAGAAACCCTCGCTACGCTTGGGATTCCTGGGCTTATTCTGGAATCCTTCGTTTCGTTCGGGATTCAATTATTGCATTTTGCTCCCTTGCAATACAATCTACTATTTAGTTCACCAAGTCATTCAAGTGGTCGCAGACGGCTCACTAAAATCGCTGGTCGTTCACTGACATAATGCGTTTACTCCCACTAGTTCTGTTGATCAGTTCTGTTAACAGAACTATTGGGATTTTTATGCCATTAGTGCTGTCAATCAGTAGTTCTGTGAACAGAACTACTGGGATGTGCGGTTCCCATTAGTCCTGGTGACCCTACTTTTGATACAAGTACCAACATTTTCATGCTTATACGTTTGACATTTAATGAAATATTACATAACTAATTATAATCATGCAAACACTAGCCATGAACTAGCCCTTGTTAGGCGTGGTAAACATTAATAAAATAGAGTACCTACGTATTAAGGTATTCACAGAAATATCCCCAATACACGAAATTAAAGTCGTTATGAAAAATTATAATTACTCGACAATATCATTATCAACGGCCTATTAATTCCAATAAAAACATTAATAAAGATATCAATTTAATTAAGCGATCCGCAATATTAATTCGATTATTGCCTTCCGTAAAAACTACAAAACAGACCTTTTAGCGCAAACGATAGCGTGGCACGACAGCGCTATAACCGTAAAGAAATTTCAATTTTATCGCCCTGTAATAGAGATTACATTGGTTTATCAATACGAGCCTTTAATTACTGCTACGGAGTCCAAGTAGCACGCTATTTGATTCAATCACTATTAAAACGGACCTTAAAACAATAGTGGTACACTTTATTACCGCTTGCGTTTTTGGTAGCTTTATTATGTCATCCAAACACGTTATGTCTTCTCAATGCAATGCCAACCTTATCATGTAGAAAGTAGAGTTGAAATTAGATTGTGTAGGTTTACAACGCCATCTCGCGCTCTTTTTTAAATTCGGTATCTTAATTTAATTAAAATTGGAATGTTTATCGCGCCATCGGCCGCATGCCCCCAAGTGCTACCACGCTCCGATTGCCGGGGATTTTCGTGGTTCTCCAGTTATCAGCTGTCACTTAATTACCAAATTGAAAATGGAATTCGTTGACGGTTTGTTCCGATTGTTATTTGTTTTGGTGGGTTGGGTCATTTATTGTGACGGTTTAACTTGCGGATCAAAGACAAATTCGAGTGGTTTGAAATATTAATTCTATTAGGAATTTGTGTTGTTCACAGTTGATGCTTCTAAAAATACTTGAATATAATGGCGTTAAGTATAACATTCATATACAAATAAACGGGCCTTTTTACTTTATTGTGTACATGTAACTTTTTCCTCATTATTTGGAAACTTTGGATTTTCCTTACTCCGAATCAGAAGCACTTTTGATTCTAATAAAGAAAAACAGGGTTTCCCATTTTTTATTCCACTATGACGTGCCGTATTTCCATACGTTTTGTATGTGTGTAAAATATCAGAATCAATCATATACACTACCGTCAAAAAGTTAAGGATCAAACACAATTTTTAGTTTAATTTTCATAAATTATTACGCAAACCAAACAAGGGAAAAAGATTGCAATGGGCTATTTCTCACAAGGATTGGACTTTTGCAAACTGGTCGAGAGTATTATGGACAGATGAATCAAAATTGAGTGGATAATCAACCAATGTTGATTATTTGCATTATTTGTGTTTGGTCTTAAACTTCCTTACGGTAGTGTACATGATTCTAAGCAGACATAACCAAAAAATCTAATACTGAAAGAAAATAAGTATTATTTAGTACAAGATATGTAAGTACGGTCGGCCTCACAAGCGGCTGAACACCTTTGTACCTTGTCACTTTAACGTCATGTTTAAACTGTCATACTAAATGTCTAACGGGTGAAAGCGACAAAGTCCCAAAGTGTCCAGGTACTTATGAGGTGGACTGTACCTACAGTCAAGAAAACTGAACGTTTGTTACTTTTGGGCAAACAGAGCCCCTATTGAAAATAAGTCCTCAGTTCCTTCGGTTGTACATTTTTGATACGGGGTGCATGATGATAAGCAGACACAGTCGCCTATGGACGCTTGCCACTTCAGAGGAATCGCAAGAGAGTTGCCGACCCTTTATTAAATTGAGTATTCGGTGTGTAGACCAGAGACCACACTCCAGGTCACTCACTCTCAACACAGCAAATCCTCGCGATCTCTGGCGACCTACTCACCACCAGGCACACAACACCACACAACTAAGAAGCAAGTATGTAGTGGTGTTATCATGGCTGCGGTCTTCTGGTGGAGGTACTTCCCCAGTTGGCTGCTCCAAATATGAGCGAGATGACGTTCCGCTGTGCCCTACCTCTTTTAAGTGAGTGAAAACGCCGATGTCTTTCAACGATTATTTTGATATGGGTCCCCCGCACGCTTAATAATTAATTAATATATATGTTAATACATGTTATAACTGACGATTCGAAAGTGCTTGTTGCTAGGCCTATTTGAATAAATAATATTTTGACTTTGACTTTGACTAAACTAGCTCGGTCAACCACTTAAGGCCTTGGTAAATTTTCGAAAAAGTAGTTGTGCAAAACTAACTAGTTTAGGTATGCATTAACTGTACAAAAAAACAGCAAATATATCATATCTGCAGGATATAAAGAGTACCTAACGTGTATTTCATCAAAACGCATGTTAATAAAAACAAATCAGAGAAATAAGTTGACGAGGTCAGCCAGATTTTCCATTTTTTGAAAAATATGAATTTTTTTAGTCAATATTTCCAAATAATGTATGATCGAGTTAGGTACATTTCTGGGCCACTTCGTACCTTGTCACAGTAAAAATCAATATTCTTAGGCTAGGGATTTCATATTATTGTTACTGTGGGCCGTAGTGGCCCAGAAATCAAATTGATTGAATCCGTTTTGCCAAAAAACTTGTTTTATCTCGAGCTTCCGCGCCGTCGAGGAGGACAGTATATTGAACCAACCCTAGCGAGCGAGTGGGACAACATTTTTGGCGTTGGTAACATATAGACTTTGGGCGAGTTGCACCAACTTATGATTACTAACCGATCATCGTTAAATGTGCGCCGGCAGCTGTCATCCCATACAAACTTTCGTAACATGGAAGCTCCTCCCGGAAGATTCCCGGTTATGTATGAGAGTTAATAAAAAAGTTTGAATGTAATTATTATTAAATCTAAAATCGACGTCATGGTTCCTAAGAACAGATCTCGCTATCTCTCATAGTTTCCGACTTCGCCATACTGACCCATTTGGATTGTACACCCGGTATATTTACATGCTTTTTGGTCTAGATTTATTATAAATATAATAAAGGTTTGCTCCAACCTCTACAAAAACTAACAAATTTATTACTTACTTCACCTAAAATAAACTTTTTTCAAATAATTCAAAAAAATACTAATTATTCAATGGAGACATAATTATGTCGAATATAATAAATAAAAACCACTTTATTATCTGCCTTCTTCTGAGAGAATTTTGCTAGGATCCTGCCCAATTACCCAAATAGCCTAATAAAGTCAAATAAATATTAAACTGAACGCACTTCCACACATATACATCTGACGCTATATACAAAAAACTCACACATTAATACAATGTCTTCTCTACCAGAGGGGCATTCATTTTTTAATTTGTTCTAGGCTAGAATAAATGCCGATTACGATCAAGGATACTATTAAAGATTTAATTACAAATACAAATCGTTTATCGCATGAAAGTAAGTGATTGTAATAGACAACAGGAATGATTTAGCTCGTCACAATCAGCCATAATATGGCGTGCAATATTTGGATTTTCTTTGCATGTCATTGATGCAAAATCATGCAAAATTTATTTGTAATGAATTATATAATTAATTACTTAGTTCGACAATCATTGTCCCGATAGTCGTTTCGGCGAACGGTCCAATAGTACGGTAGATACTCCTGAATACGGAGCGGATAGTTTAGACAGTTATGAGGTTCTTCTCTCTGTCGCCCTAACCACCGGTAACTTATACTCGTATGTATAGGCCCTGCCTCGCTGTCGGCGGCACCCTAGGTTAGGTCTATTATAATGTGTTTGTATTTTTATATATATATTTTGTATTTTTACTTTACTTTCATATATGTATATACCTATTAAAAAAATACCTATCGTATAAAAAGAAATGAAGAGATAATAATGAAGTAAAACAAAAATACCGCACGCGTCATCCACCCCATCGTAAATTGACTATAGTAATTTGAACGCACGTATACCCGAAAAACATGCCAATTAATAAATGGTTAAAACGTAATTTACGGGGACGTCAGTTTTTTAACAGGTAACACCGCCTAATGGCCGGTTTCATGTCAGCCATGTTTGTTTTTAAAACTTGTAATTATTCAAATTTGGAATGGCAGATGCGTTCGAAAGCGATAATCGATTTGACTCGCATAATGCTTCCTTTTGCGATTGGTTTAATTAATGTTAAACTAATATAACCTTCAAAATGTTAGCGTTAAGGTCTAAGCGGCGTTTTTGGGAATACATTATAAAATGGCAAGTTCTAGATACGGCCAATTTGTTTTTTACAGTTAAGTTATTAAATTATTTGCGAAATTGAACTTAATGCCCTGCTGTTAAGATATCAGCCAAAGTAAGTAAACAGAAAGGGAACTAAGTTATACGATTAATTTTCAAAATGTATGTTTGAGCTATAGCAAAGGAATTAATGACGTGTTTAATTATTATTGCTTGGAAATTTGTCATCGACAGCTTTTCGTAGTTGTGTTTATCTAACATTATTATCTATGTTAGGAGATCTGTATGGAGTTCACATTTATGGTCCATAGGTAAAGCTTTTAATCTATACTAATATTATAAAGAGGAAAGATTTGGTTGTTTACATTGAATAGGCTCCGAAACTCATGAACCGATTTGAATAAATTTTTCACTGTTGGGAAGCTACTCTAATCCCCGGGTGACATAGGTTATATTATATTTTCAAAAAAATTAGGGATCCTTACTAAAACTCCTATAACTTAACTCAAGGTGTAAAAAAATACCTAATATATTTTTACATCGCGTGCGCTGCGAAAACTATTGATGATAGAAACATTATTTGTGTGTATTATAATTTTGAAATTTTTGTTAAATACCCATGCGAAGCCGGGACGGGCCGCTAGTTCATATATATTATAATTGAATCCGTTGTGTACGTGTCACAATGGATTAAATTAAATTATAGACGAACTAACAATCAAATCTTTCCTCTTTATAATATTAGTATAGATTTAAAGCTTTACCTATGGACCATAAATTTAAACTCCACACAGATCTGCCACACATAATAATGTTAGATACTAAAAACTACAAAGAGCTTTCGATGACAAACCAAGCAATAACAATTAAACACGTCATTAATTCCTTTGCTATAGCTCAAACATACATTTTGAACACGAAAGGACCATGGGCAACTTTGTATGGAGCCTGGTCCTAAAACCAACAAGGTTGACCAGTTAGTTCATTAGATAGGTCTCTAAATCTACTTCATTTGATTATATGGGCATCAGGTTGAATTCCATTCCAGAACTGAGACATTTATATTTTAGTCAGAGTGAACACGATTACGACCTAATCGTGCAGCTTTGTTGGTTTTAGCACGTTTTAGGACCATTTTGACGCATGGTCATTTTCGTGTCACAACAGAACCAATTAAATTGTAGACGATTTTTTTTAAATCCATAAATTTCGTTAACTACGTATGGTTCAGAAATTTGAACTCCACCCATTTAACACGTTCCCTATGCGGGTGCCCCATTGTAGGGTCATGAATCACTGTGGGGTCACATCTCCATAATTAATGCATAGTTGGACTTGTGATACTGTCAGATCGTTTTGTATGGGGACAGGGAACGTGTTAAGTAAGAGCAAGGGCAAGTTGCACCAACTCAACGTTAAATATGGCGTCGGCAGCTGTAATCCCTTAGAAACTTGTCAAACTTTCCATACAATCAAATTGTAAAGATTACATACCCATATCCCTTATTATTATAGTTTGGCGCATCGCACCCTAAGTTACTGTCAAAGAAAAAAAATTCGTACCTATAATAATAATAATAATAATATTGGGGGACAATCTTATAGGTACACAAATCGACCTAGTCCCAAACTAAGCAAAGCTTGTACTATGGGTACTAGACGACGATATACATACTTATATAGATAAATACATACTTAAATAGAACATAGAAAACATCCAAGACCCAAGAACAAATATCCGTGAAAAATGCACAAATAAATGCCCTGGCCGGGATTCGAACCCGGGACCTCTAGCTTCGGAGGCAGAGTCACTACCAACTAGGCTAAACAGGTCGTCAAACCTCGTCACCTATATACAAGCTTGTATTACCGACTGTCCTTTTTTTCCACAGATCGTCATAAACTCATTGAGAGTTTCATAGCAACTTCTAAACTACACTAGATAAAACCTTCGCGTTTGGGGCAAATAATCGATCTAACTAGAAGTTTTCGGTTAAACCCTTTTTCCAACCGAAAATTTTACAATGAAATTGAGCACCCCGGGCGGGATTTGAACCTGCGACCTCTGGAATCCGTCCATCGCTCTTTCCAACTGAGCTACCGCGGGTTATCCCGATGCGACGAATCTTTCAATCAGTTGACTCTTTTTAATTAAGCCTTAGGGAGACTAGTGGCGACATCTACCGCCAAAATTGCTAGAACTCAAAATTGCCTTTTCAATTTTTCATTTTCGGTTGGAAATTATAATTCCGCTAAGTGGACATTTCCGCTTATAAAAATATTTACTGTAAAACCCTTTTTCTCAGGAAAATCACGAAGGACGCCGAGCAACGCTCGGTCTCCCAGGCCCTGAATATTATAGACCATGTAACTATGTCATGAAACAGCGGTGGGTTCAATTACAAATGTGATATGGTTGTTTAATGAGCGAATGCCGTGCCGTAACCTCGAACTTTTGCTATTAAGGAGAACTCGATTCAAAATTACATCAACTTCCCCGCGACTTTGCGCTTTTCAAAATCAAATTCAATTCGTCGCTTACTCGTACAGCACACAACACAGTATTGCACATTATTGTACACAATTACAGGTCCAGCTAATCCTTACTCTTCCAGCTAATCTTTAAGTAATCGAGTGGAAGATAGGTAGAACGAGTTGGACATAAGCCATGTACAATATAAATAAAAACCCCAATAAAGTAAAACCAATCTCATAACAACCAATTTATTTTAGGCGCAATATACAAATACTCACACATTAAAACAATCTAAATATATAAAAGAAGAAACTGACTGACTGACTGACTGACTGACTGACATATCAACGCACAGCCCAAACCGCTGGTCCTAGTGATTCCAAATTTGGCACGTAGGTTCCTTATAAAGTGTAGGGGTGCACTAAGGATTTTTCAAAATTCAATCCCTAAGGGGGTGAAATGGGGTCCGAAGTTTGTATGGGGAAACATGATTAGTTCGACTATTTTATTCGAAACTTCACAGGAGTATTTCTGACCATAAATGAGTAAATACGTGTTTCAGGTTTTTTGAGAAATCAACCCCTAAAAGGGGGAAAGGTGGTGACAAATTCTGAAAATCGACATGGGTATTGTTTTTATGATATACCGAGTCGCTGATAACGGAAACAACAATGATTTTAAAATCTCACGTGGAGGACGTGAAATACCATCCCCCCTGTGCGAGGGGGACGAAATGTCTAAATATTAATATGGGTGTCGTTTTTATGGTTTTTTGGGACGTTAATTACGAAAATGGCATCGATTTTGAAATTTAATATTGTGGACATGAAAACTTTTGAAAATTTGTGCCAAATTACAAGAAATAACTGACTGACTGAGTGAGTGACATATCACCGCACAGCCCAAACTGCTGGTTCTAGAGATTCCAAATGTAGTATGTAGGTTCCATATAAGGTCTTGAGGTGCATTAAAAAATGATTTTTCAAAATTCAACCCCTAAGGGGGTGAAATGGGGGTCCGAAGTTTGTATAGGGAATCAAGATTAGTTGGATTATTTTATTCGAAACTTCACAGGAGTATTTCTAACGTAAATGAGTAAACATGTGTTTCCGGTTTTTTGAGAAATCAACCCCTAAAAGGGGGAAATGTGGTGACAAATTCTGAAAATCGATATGGGTGTTGTTGTTTTGGTATATCGGGTCGCTGATTACGAAACCACCAATGATTTTAAAATCCCACGTGGAGGACGTGAAATGTCATCCCCTCTGTTGGGGTCCGAGGGGGTTGGAATACTTGGAATGTCTAAATATTAATATGGGTGTCATTTTTATGGTTTTTTGGGTCGTTAATTTCGAAAATAGCATTGATTTTGAAATTTTATATTGCGGACATGAAAACTTTTAAAAGTACCAAATTGTAAGAAGAAACTGACTGACTGAGTGAGTGACATATCAACGCACAGCCCAAACTGCTGGTTTGAGAGATACCAAATTTGGCATGTAGGTTCCTTATAAGGTCTAAAGGTGCATGAAGTGCCGTGAGTTCCCTATGAAGATACGACCTTTTTGATTATATACGATTTCGACATTAATCGATATTTGAGCGTCCGAGAGGACTCTTAATAGGAATCAAAGGTACCTAAACTATGAATAAAGTAACGGCCATATTGCTTTTCTTCATTTCCGTCTCGATTTCGTTCAAAATCGATATCTGAGCGTCTGAGAGGTCCCCTAATACGACTCCAAGGTAAAATTTGGAAAAAGCGGCGGCTATATTGATTTTCTTCTTTTCTTTCCCGATTTCGTTCAAAATCGATATCTGAGCGTCTGAGAGAATTCTTAATACGGATCCGAGATAAAATTTGGGAAAAGTGGCAGCCATATTGATTTTCTTCATTTCCAACCCGATTTTGTTCAAAATCGATATCCGAGCGTCCGAGAGGTCCCCTAATACGAATCCGAGGTAAAATTTGGAAAAAGTGGCAGCCATATTGATTTTCTTCTTTTCCAACCCGATTTCGTTCAAAATCAATATCTGAGCGTCCGAGAGGTCTCTTAATACGAATCCGAGGTAAAATTTGTAAAAGTGGCGGCCATATTGATTTTCTTTTTTTTCATCCCGATTTCGTTCAAAATCGATATCTGAGCATCCGAGAGGTCTCTTAATACGATTCTGAGGTAAAATTTGGCACTACATACATGCCATAAAAAGTTTAATGTTACTATATAGGCGTATGGGGTATCTTTGGATTGCTTTTAAAACCGACATAGAGGTTTCGATATTTTTTTCCATTTAGATCAACCTTTAGATTTTTTTTTATCGTTGGGCATTTATTTACGAACCATAAGATCTTCGAGAAGACAAGTACCGTTGCCAGTTTTTGTTGCACTCTTAGCACCACCCAGGGGTCACGTGTAGGGTACCGGTGGATACTCCCTACGGACGTGGTGCAACTTCGACCCCTCTTTGTCAAGTGAGTGGGCAACTTCACTGTTAGAAGTTTTCAAGCCGCCCGAAGGCCTCTAACTTAGCTTACCGACTGCTGTCGTAGACAGCAGCCAGGATCAACGGCTTCATATACCGAAACCCCAGAATGTAACAACTACTTTTCTGGAGACCGCATCAAAATCGGTTCAGCCAAACGCGAGATAATCGTGGACAAACATACAAGGAGTATTGGGATCCTTGGCGTCGACATTTCCAGCGACGTCCAATTTCGAAGCCACTTAGAAGGCAAGGCCAAGCTGGCATCCAAAAAGCTAGGTGTGCTCAATAGAGCGAAGCGGTACTTCACCCCGGGACAGAGACTTATATTATATAAGTCGCAAGTTCGTCCCCACATGGAGTATTGCTGTCACCTCTGGGCGGGAGCACCTGGATACCAGCTTGGGCCTTTTGACTCGCTTCAGAGACGTGCTGTGCGAATCGTGGACGATCCCAAACTCACGAGCGATATTGAACCTTTAAGTTTAAGGAGAAACTTTGCCTCCTTGTGCGTGTTCTATCGCTTGTACAATGGGTTGTGTTCCGAAGAACTATTCGATATGATGCCCACGGCCGCTTTCTATCATCGCACTGCTCGCCGTCGGCGGGGCATTCATCCTCACACCTTAGAACCTAAATGGTCGCGTACGGTACGGTTTCAGAGGAACTTCCTCCCTCGAACGCTCCGGTTGTGGAATGAGCTCCCTGCCGAGGTTTTCCCGAGGAACTACAGTATGGGATACTTCAAGAAAAGAGTGTATAAATTTTTAAAGGGTCGGCAACGCGCATGTGACACCCCTGGAGTTGCAGGCGTCCATAGGCTGCGGTGACCGCTTACCATCAGGCGGGCCGTACGCTTGTTTGCCACCGACGTGGTATAAAAAAAAAAAAAAAAAAAACATACATACCTACATACGTAAATACATACATACGGGTCAAACAGAGAAGCTCTTTTTTGTAGACGGTTAAAAATTACGCTTAGTACGCGGGCGAAGCCGCGGGCAAATGCTAGTATTAAATAAATAATGAAATAATTAACTTTATTCTGCAAGTAGGCCGCAATTTCACTTTTACAAGTCAAAATCTACTAGCGTTTCTGCAAAAGAAGACCACTGCCGAGAAGAAACGCCGAAAGAAACTCGACAGTCAGTCATTTTTTCCCAAAATATGCTTATTCCAATGATAATACTTAACCTACTGAATATAAGTAAAACACATTTAAATATGGAGGCCAAAATGAACGCATTCGAAATGTGATTATACCGATAAAAGTTAAAAATCTCGGAGAGGAAAGGAAAAACACGAGAAATACAATAGGTATACGCTTGAAACATCTTTGAAGGAAAGATCGACGGTAGAAAAGGAGCAGAGGAAGCAGAAAGCTAACTTGGATAGATAATATCAAAAGCTGGTCCAACATTAATGCGTGCCAGTCTTTGCACACAGGCACGAAATAGAAACAAGTTCCGGTGGATGGTCGCCGACATCCGTTGAGGATATGGCACAACGAGAAGAAGATACAGACAGAGTGTTAGATAAAAGATATTTCGCGGAAGGAATCAGTTGCTTTTGCTTTTATCCGTCATGCAATTTCAAAGAAAATAATCTTGAAGCGGGAAAATATGGGACCCGGGTATGTCCTAAAACTACGACCAAGATCACCGTGGGATGGGCAGCAGCATCCCTGGAGTGCGGTGGAGATACTGCGATCGCCAACCCGTGCCAAGCGTGGTCATTATGGCATTTACCCCCAATGAAATTGGGGGAGGTCTATGCCCAGCAACGGGCGTCCTTGGGATGATATGGTGGTGGTGGTAGTGGGGAAAATATACAGCGTATTACTCGTATTTATAAAACGTAATAAGTTACTTTAAAGGATGATTCACAGTAGGCCGTTCCGTGTCCGGGCCGGCTCGTTTTCATCTAGAGAAATACGCCGGCCGTTGCGTTGGCTGTCATAGAAAACGGGCCAGCCTGGACGCGGAACGGTCTACTGTGAATCATCCTTTAAGTGAAATTAGAACAATTTTATCCTCTGATATTATAGTGAAAATTACCGTTAAAATACTAATCTTAATAAAAAGAGGTACATAGAGATAGAAGAGGCTATTCTTTTTTTTGACTGTCATTCCAGCAGCCTTGCGGCTTTAGCTGGCAATCCTGGCTGGCTATGAGTCGACGCCTTTTTGGGCCACCCGACAGCTCGAATTGAAGAGACTATTGTTAAAGCGCGTCTCCTTAAATAAAAACTCGCGTCTCGCCGGCCTAATAAGCGGGAGTGGGTCGTTAGCGCTAACCGCCGCACAACGATTCCAACTTCAATGACTCATTTTATTATTGGACTATAACAAAATAACTTAACTAGTGCTAATTGTAACTGACAGTGTACGCCAATACGTTACCACATAATTCTTTCCCTTATTTGCTACCTAGCGAGTCATCGCGAGATAATAAATACCATCAACATCATCAGCCATAGTACTTACACTGCTTAACGTAGGCCTCCATCATTGTGCGCAAAAATATTTGATTCAGGGCTATCCCCATCCAAACACTGCCAGCAACCCTCAAGGTCATCAGTTCAATGAGTTGCAGGACGTCCTATACCGCCATTGCCCAGCCCCGATCTCCACTTCAGAACTCATTAGATCTGCTTTTATTTTAAGGCAAAAGTGCTAATTAACCCTTTCTTATTTCTTCATTCGCAACTGCTTTCGTACAAGGACGAAAAAGATTTCTATCGCAAATCGTTACGAGGCTCCAGTTACGTACGCGGCTGAAGGGACCCTACCAACCTAACCTAATCTAACTTGCCTACTCATATTTTACATGTCCTGTTTTTGTTTGCAAGAATTGCCCCTGAAGTTGCAAGTGTTCGTAGGCTACGGTATCCACTTACCATCAGGAGCATGTTTACCACGTAGTATTAAAAAAAAAAAATTTGAATGAGTTTTCTCCGATATACTTCGTTCCCTCAACACCACTTTTAATTAAAATGCACATCTTGGAGTATTACATATTTCTGTTATATGATTGATTGAGAAAGAGGTTTAATTAGAGTACCACTTTTGATAGTTTTGGTAAATATCTAAAGAACTACTAAAATATTCTACATTAAGCGGTTCTTAATGTCTCCCCAATTTGCATGAAAAAAATGGTATTTGTTACTGATTTACTAGCTTTTTACGTAAATAAGTGAATATCTAAGTGTTTATACCTAAAAAAATCTTTATCTTCAGTGTACGAAGGTGAAGTAAAATTTTTGTGCACTAATTCAATACGTATCATAGTTTTATTTCACAATAGAAAAGTTGTCGTGCAAAGGTAAAATGATCTAATTTCGCCAACATTATAATGATGCCTTAAATATTAAAATAAGGCTAAAATTAAACATAAACCATAACATCTGTAAGCAGCGAAAAATCATCAACACACGCTATATCGTGCAAAAAACAAATAAATTAAATTAACAGTATAATTTGGGCTAAGCATTAATTATAATGAGTTTTTAAGCAGACCCCAAAAATGTCGAGCGATATTATCGCGTTAGAAGCGATGGCCACCAGATAGGGACCTAATAACGGACTTTGGGTAGCGTCGTTATTAGATGACGTAGCATGGTTGCGACTTTGTTTTTATGTGGGGTAGGCTGTATATATACGTAATTCTGAATACAAGACGTGAGTAGACAAGGTAAATAAATATAATAAATAATTAAACATTGGGGGACAATCTTACACAAATCGACCTAGTCCCAAACTAAGCAAAGCTTGTACTATGGGTACTAGACGATGTACATACTTATGAAGATAAATACATAGAGAACATCCAAGACCCAAGAACAAAATCCATGGTAAATGCACAAATAATGCCCTGGCCGGGATTCAAACCCGGAACCTCTAGCTTCGGAGGCAGTGTCACTACCAACTAGGCTAAACAGGCCGTCAAAAGCGGATCACCGAGCGGATGCTGTCCCTGCCCTTGTCATGGGACGCACACAGAGACAGCACCCGCCAGAGTGTATAGGGACTATTGCTGGTTGATGGAATCTGAATGAACCGGATTATTGGGTGAATATGATGGATTAATGACTGGGCTATTGAGTGAGACAACGGACGTCGGCCTAATAAAACTGTCTCTTATTTTTATCTCAGGCAGACGGTGACTCGCCCTCTGCTAGATGGGCCCTTATAAATAGCGACATAAAAAACGGTCTAAGGGCAACACCGGTGCAGAGGGCTGGAGGTAGAGAGGTAACACAGGACTTTAAACATATAGCCAACTCGCCACTTAGGTGACCACATCCACCCCCGAGCAACAGCTCCAGCGACTCTACTCTGGACAGCCAGTTAAGGCAAGCCAGAGGCGGGGGGCCTGTTCATACAACCAACCCACAGAACGCCCCCAGGAGTACTCAGGTACGTGGGGTCGCTACTCACAGCTCGCCACAAGTTGCCCTACGTTGATTGCACTGGAAAACATTAATATCATTATTATAATAATTAGGTTATTGAGTAAGGGTAGAACATTTAGAAATCGGTCTAATATTCTCCGAGTAATCGGTGAACATACATAAAAAAGATGCCGATAAATTGAGAACCTTCTCCTTTTTTCAAGTCGGTTAAAATTAAGCTAATTTAGAACATGAAAATTACCATACGCACCAACACACACATTTATATTTGTGATATATACTTATAACCGTCAGCCGTGAGCCGAAGCGCACTTAAAGGGTCCTATAGAGTAAAAACGCTAACATGGTAACGTGACCCTTATTACAATACGCATAAAGTGCACAAATGGTCGGTTCACTGTGTTAGCGATAAAATAAGTAGTAATGGACATGACATATCTTAAGTTCAACAATAGTGCTTTTAAATAGCTTAGGCACAGTGACAGCTCTCATCGCAGATCCTACAAATTAAATAAATATTTGGCAAACAATCTTAAACAAATCGACCTAGTTCCAAACCGAGCAAAGCTTGTACAGTCGCGGAATGAGAAGGTTCGTCCCTTATCGATCTTAACGGCATTAACATAGAGTTCAAAAGTGACACACGTTATTATTCCGCGACTGTACAGTCACCGGCAATAGTATATTCCTATACGAAGGCCGCAAAAATATGTGACACGCTCTTATTTGTAGGGTCATAAGAGCGTGTCACATATTTAAGCGGCCTTCGTGTAGGAAGATATTATTGCCGGTGACTGTACTATGCATATTGGCGAAGTCGGCGAAGATAAATACTTAAATACATAGTATTTAACATAGAAATCGTCCAACACTCATGAGCAATTATTCCTCCCCATCACGTAAATAAATACCCTGACCGGGATTCGAACGCGCGGGACCGTCAGCATCATCTTGCATTAATTACCTATGTCATGCTTTTCGTTTTAATGTTTTTTTAAATATCCACCACCATATCAGCCCTAGGACGTCCACTGCTGGACATAGGCCTCCCCCAATTTCATGGGGGGTAAATGCCATAATCGCCACGCTTGGCATGCGGGTTGGCGATCGCAGTATCTCCACCGCATTTAAGGAATGCTGCTGATTTTTAAATATATTTTGACGTAATCTGGTATCAAAGGGTTCTTTTTAATTTAAGGGTCTCTAATTCGTTGCCACGTGGCGCTATCAATAAGACGATGTTTAAACCCTTATCTACCCTTATTACCAAAAAACAATTAATATACCTTACTCAATTTAATTGTCGCTATAGGTACAACACATAAACAAAAATATCTAATATCAACATCACCTCTAAATTCAACCGTAAATTTTTAACCTAAGGTATATTTAAGTTTATTTTAATTTGGTAGTTATGACGTTTTGCTAGTGAAGTTTGGATGTGCGTTTGGTCACATTTGCATATGGACGGACATACAGACAGATATGTGTGTAATTAGACGATAAATTAAGTTACTTATGAGCGATGTTGGAGAGATATACAGTTGGCCGTTCGACTAGGCTAGGTGCGTTATTTTTTTTATACCACGTCGGTGGCAAACGAGTCACATGCCTGATTGTAACCGGTCAGACAGATATATGTGTAATTAGATGATAAATTAAGTTACTTATGAGCGATGTTGGAGAGATATACAGTTGGCCGTTCGACTGGGCTAGTTGCGTAATTATGTTTTTCTTTTAATACCAAGTCGGTGGCAAATAAGCGTATGGCCCGCCTGACGGTAAGAGGTCACCGCAGCCTATGGATGCCTGCAACTCCAGGGGTGTCGCATGCGTGTTGCCGAACCTAAAGTAAAAATATTTGGGGTCTTTCAGGGCAATATTTTTATACCTTGGGCCTTGTTGGCAAACGTGCTTACGGTTTGCCTGATGGTAAGAAGACGCCTTTATCTGCAATTAAGGCGAAGGGGTGGGCAAGCTCTTTCCATACAAACTTTGTGCAAGTTTTTCTTCGTTTTTGTTCGCACTCCAATTACTATTTTTGGTCCATATACTTATTTTTGTGTTAGCTATGTCTTGATGTTTTTCTTTTTCAATTTTATTTATTATTTTGTACCTTTTTTATTTTAATTTTTTTGAATTAATGCATAATTTCAACATTAAGTTCTGCGTATACCTAATCTTAGATGGTCAGATGATCTTAAGAAAATAGGAGGAGGTATCTGGCTGCAAAAAGCAAGGGATCGTGACAAATGGAAAGCTCTAGAAGAGGCCTTTGTCAAGGGACAAGTTGAGGTTGTCGATGGAGAAGAGTAAAAATAAAATCTTTTAACAAAATAAATAAAATAATAGATAAATGTATAAGCATAGATAATAAGAAAAATGTAACTTCAGCAATAAAGGCTATTTTTATTTTTTTATTTTATTTATTTTTTATATCCGATATGTAGCAACAAAAAATAAAATTAAATGCTGCAGTGCCAAAACTAACGCAAAAAACTTGTACAACCTTTGTATGGAGAATGGCTTGCCCTACCCTGCGCCTTAAGTATCTACGATCTTTATGTGCAATAAACAAAACGCACGGCGCGGTGCGGGGCGGAAGCGGTTTTGCATTCTTATCTTTCCGAAACTGTCACTGTCGATTACTGCTTCATATGCTGGTGTCACACACGCCGCCTCCGCTCTATCGCACAAGCGAATACCGCGCGGTTTTTTAGTGCGACGTGCCCCAGCCAGACCAAGTTCACTAAAGGATGATTCACATTAGGCCGTTCCGTGTCCGGGCCCGCCCGTTTTCTTCTAGAGAAATACGCTGGACGTTGCGTTTGCTGTCATAGAAAACGGGCCGGCCCGGACACGGAACGGTCTACTGTGAATCATCCTTTATTCGTAAAACCGCCTCCGCTCCGCAACGGTGCTGCGGTATATCAGATGCCGGAATACATAGTTATATCGATAAGTAAAAAAGTCAAAGTAAAAGTAGTTTATTCTTCAAATTAGTAGATAGATAAATACGTAGAAAACATCCAAGACTAAGGAACATTTGTTTGAGTGCCAAATAAAAGCCCTGACTGGGATTCGAACCCGGGACCTCCAACTTCGTAGGCAGGGTGACTAACTCACTAGTCACAACTAACCCGAAGTGGTTGTCGAAAAAGTTATCTTTTGCCTGACCCTTGAGAACAAATCGTGGTTACGTCCTTGAACCCTGTATAAAATATCGCACCCACATTAGTCATACAGAGTGTAGTAGGACGACGGCACGCGCTAATGTTTATTTTATGTAAAGCGTGGGTTACACGTAATTGGATAACGCATTGCCCCAAAATTTGCGTCGAGAGCTCTCTGCTCTGTGTTCTAAAAAAAGGTTCATGGGAGTATTAGACGTATTAGACACAGGCGCGAATTCAGGCGGAGGCTCAGGGTTCACTATTAAACGAGGCATTTTTTTTTAATTATTTTAGAAAAAACTGACTTAAACCGAGTTATTCATCCATTTATCGTGCACATACTTAATGCAAATTTAAGACTTATATGGTTTTCTCATGGATGCTATTGTCAGAATTAAATGCACCACAAGGTAAGCACCAGCTTTCAAATAAAAAAATAATCTTCAAAATCGGTTCACCCAATCGAAAGTTATGAGCTAACAAAATATACAGTCGAATTGAGAACCTCATCAATGGAGCATAGTATATTAACATTACATTTATTACAGTATTTTATCATCTGTAAACTCCGCTGCTGAATAATAGCATTTCTTGATTAATTTTTGTTTTAAGTTTCTTATAAATAAAAAATTAATAAAATATTGGGGGACAATTTGACACAAATCGACCTAGTCCCAAACTAAGCGAAGCTTGTACTATGGGTACTAGGCGACGATATACATACTTCTATATTAATAATTTCGTGCAGGGGTACGGTAGACCCGAACGAGACCTGTCTCAAATTGAAGAACGTATAAAAATAACGATTTTTGAGTTGAACATATGTATCCGCAAAATTCGGATTGTCGCGTATTTTGCATTAAAAAGTGTTAATTTTACGACAAAAGGTCCGCCATATTAAATTTGTTGGTTGACAGCACAGACTACTAAGAAGATACTGTTGACAGCGTGGGGTTGGGTACGTTCGGAAATTGTAAACTATGTTTGCGTCCGGTGTGTTGGCCAGGTTGCTGGGCGTGGATTCGTAAAGCCGCGTCTGCAGCGTTTTGTTTTTGTAGTTTTCAAGCGTTCTATACACCTATCAGCCTAGCTAGCACGATAACTTATACCGTCACGTTATATGGGCGAAATGTATTAAAACGTCACATAAAACGTAACGGTATCATACCGTGCTAGCTAGGCTGATTGTCACAACAACCGCCTTCAAGCGAATGTATGGGGCCTGTTACATGGTTATTAACTTATTAGTATCACGTGATACATTCATATCACGATAAGTATCACGTGAATATTGAAGTAGAATCCATACAAATTTGAAAACTGCTATAATATTGACACCCCAGTATTGTGATAATATTAATCGTGTAAAGGACACCACTTGAATGTTTGCTGAGTTTGTCCGCCATCTTAAAGCTGCGTCTCTATTTTGTTGTGACAAACTACTAGGTGGCTTATGGCTTTTAAACGTCTAGCAAAATTCTATCCATATCTCGCTCTATCTTATAACTTAGTGGTACTGGGGTCTACTCCGAAATTCAAAATCCGAACTTCGTATGGTGCCGTCCCTTTCACTCATATAGTCTATGACAGGAGAATGAAAGGGACGGCACCATACGAAGTTAGGATTTTGAATTTCGGAGTAGACCCCCAAAACGAAGTATCTGCCTCTCTCTCGCACATGTATATTCGAACGACAGAGAGGAAGATAGTTCGTTTTTGGTTCGCGGTAGGCCCTCAGGCGTCAACTTTAAAACGAATAGGGTATTTTACTATAAGAGAAATAAAAAATGTAATAAAAACCAGCCAAGTGCGTCGGAGTCGCACACTGAGGGTTCCGTATAACTAAAAAACAAATGTGATTTATCAATATATTGATATTTTTGGTAAAATATACTTCATAATAAACATTATCTTATCACCTAATTTCAAGTTCATAGGTCGATGGGAAGTTAAAAAATTATATGTGTGACAGACAACACACGGAATGTTCTTTGACTTTCTTCGACCGTCCGCCGCGCTCGGACTAAAGTGCTACCAACCGAAAACTAAATATATATGCCTCTCTGTCGCACTTGCATATTCGAGCGCGGAGAAGGAAATACTTCGTTTTCAGATCGCGGTAGGCCCTCTGGTCTGACGGCTCCTATTCCTGGATGGTGCGCGTATCGGAATGTGAAATACCTTTGGCAAAACGGAACAAGTTGTTAAATAGCTTCCATTAATTGGAGAAAATATTACCAACTGTTATTATTATCACGCGAAACACTGAATATTGAAGCAACATCCATAGGGGCCTGTTACATGGTTATTATTATCACGCGATATACTCATATCACGATCCGTATCACGTGCAATGAATATTGAAGAAAAATCCATACGATTTTGAAAACCACGATAATATTGACACACCAGTATTGTGATAATATTAAGCGTTTAACAGACCCCATACAATTTTAAAAATCGCGATTATATTGACACATAATATTCAGTGTAAAGGACCTTACTTAATAGAATTTGGCGGAGAATAGAGAGCTGCTACCGCGAAACGAAAACGAACGAACATCGTGTATCCCTCTGTGTCGCTCGATTTTGCAAGTTCGACAGAGAGGGAGATACACGAACTTCATTTGTTTTCGTTCGTGTTAGCAGCTCTGACTTCTCACCAAAAATACTGACTGGCACATCAATATTTAACAACTGCACATCTGAACTGAATTTTAATGAACGATTAGTATTTTAGCTATACAAATCAGTACTGATTACGGTGTCAAATTTTTTATGTGCCTTTAAATACTACCCTTATAAAAATGCTTAGGATTAACTTGCAAAAATACTAGCCTTTGCCCGTGACGTCGTCAGCGTAATCTTTTACTCCCTATTCCATATGTTAATCCAGACTACAGACTATATTTCTATACGAAATTTCATCATAATCCGTTGTTGTAATGTTTTTATTTTATACATTTTTGTACACTATTTCTTTCTTCGTTTGCATAACTGTCACGAATAAATGTTTACTTTATTTCTTACTTATTTATTTCACCCGAGCGAAGCCGGGCTTTCATCTAGTATATAGATAAATACATACTTAAATCCATAGAGAACATCCAAGACCCAAGAACTAAATCCGTGCTAAATGCACAAATAATGAGTCTGTTTGTGCGGATTTTATACTGGTAGGAATTTTGTTGTATAGACTTTGATTACTCGGTAGTAAGGACCATTTTTGTAAATTTCTAATTTGGGTTCGGGTAATTCTAGTCGTCTTGTAGTAAGATAAAATCAAACTATTCCGTTCAAAATGCGATCTTACTATCCAAGCAAGAAGGCCGTGTCACCGACGTAACTACCCTAATTCCTGTACAAATTAAGCATCGCGGATAGCGACGCTAACACACAGGTAAAAATAAAACTTGAAGTAGTTTAAGTAATCGTTTATTAGTACCCCAGAACATAGTAACTGATTTCGCTTGGCGACATTCTTCGCGAAACGTTGCGTAACAAAAATACCGATTTCAAATCGCCCCTAATCTCTACCTGCCTGATGCGATTTTATCTTTAAAGAATGCTACAGATTATAACGACAAAAGGACAAAACCAAATACCCGAAGCAAATTAGCACGCAAATATAGACTTTATTTTATTAGAATTAAGGGATGCGATAAACGCAAACGTAAATTGTAATTCGATTCCAAGGTGTTAAAGTGACGACTATTCGAACACCATTTAGGCGACATTTAAAAACTTTCGATTCGAATTTCAAAATTGTTAAGTTCCTGCATGGATACGCGAAATTACAGGACTTAATGTATAAGCGTTTTCATCAAGTAGTTGTGTTTGTTAAAAATACCTACTCTATAATAGAACCAGAGTGACAAATACCTAATATTTATATACTACCTATGATAATCCGTTTGGTTAGTTTCGCGTTATGTGTAAACTTATTATGTGATAGAAACACGTTTTATTATTGGGTACATAGGTAGGATTCGTAAATAATACTAGGAATAATACAATTGTCAGGAAAATCATTTAACTGATTAAACACAGAATTGCGTTATTGACACTGCAGTTAATTGAAAATGGTAAAATAATAACTCACGCGCGCTCTTTCAATCGAATTTCGTAATTTATAGAATTTACAATTAATTACACTTCACCACTCGTTGCGAATTTCCTGTTCTCTGCACTTGTATCGTAATATACTATTACGCCTTGTTATAATGAGATAAGGTGCAAAAATGTAAGCATATCGTTGACATCTGCTCTACCACGGTTTTACTAATCGACTTCAAAAAAGGAGGAGGGACTCAATTTTTTTGGACCTTTTTTTTAGTTTGAGATTCAGAAAAACTAATTTTTACACATACCCAGTATAAAAATGGGGTTGCAAGCAAATGACTGCGATATTTTAGATTGTGAAATGTTTATATTGCATAATAAATAAGTATTTAGGTCGCTTATTAAACTAAAAAAAAATATTTAATATATGTAGTTACACTGTTTTTGTGAGGATAATAAAATTTTATATGTATTAATATGAAAGTATGGAGCGTTTTTTATATGATTTCGAACATGAAAGTGCATAATGATTTACAATTATTTTCTTCATGGCCCAGAAAGGACCCACATAACTCATTGCAATGATATGAATTTTAAATTGAGATACGTAAAGTTCTTGGATCGGCCCAACATTTTTTTAGCTCGTACTTTCCATCTACCGTACAAAGAAGGGAGTGTCCAATGACACCTCGCTGATGTTTTGAAATAAGAACGCCGCATTCGCAATTTGAACCTACGAATTACAATTTGAAAAAAGAAGGGAGCTGTTTTTTATTTTTTGCCCGTCCTGAGTGCCACGTTACATTTTGCCATCAATAAAATTCGTTACCCTTGATTATGAGCATTATTCTTTTCGTGTGAAGGTGCTTTTCGATGAATTTTATCTGTCAGTTTATATGTGTCGAATTATATAAAGCCGTTTATTTTTCTCTTTGTTCAGGATTAGTGCGTCGATTTGGGCGTTAAGTTCCTTTTTTGAAAATGAATAGGTAAATACTGGCGTCTCATGTTGCAAAGCATTGAAACTATTAGACTTTTTAGAGTCAGTTTCTGTATTGAAATTAAACTTTATTATCAAGTCACTAAAGTTAAATTTCGATCATGTAATCTTGTCAACTGAACTATTTAATTTTTTTAATGTATGAATGAATTGTAGTGTTACAAGGTTCTTTTATGGGGTCAATTTAAGTTAAATATCAATCTGCATATTATATTCCTTCCCTACTCTTAAAATATAATTATCTATATTGACTTAAATAATATAAATTACTTTAAGGAACTTTGTAGTTAGCATCTAACGTATTTTTGAATCGGGAGAATTACAAGTAAGTAGAAAAATATTTTTTTGTTTGATATTAGGTATACTATCACGTACACGTACTGGCCAATAATATATCATCTTTATGTCTGAAACATCACGAGAATTCTCCAAAATAAACCGTTTTGTGGGACGAGATCTTCTTGGCGGATTACAAGAGCAAGGAGTCTAAATTCTTCTCACCAAGTAATGTTTTAATATGATAATCATTCAGGAATTATTGAAATAGTTAAGTATAAACAATACGAAGGTGATATATTATGTATGTAATTATCTTTACTTACCTACCAGGGACCGAAGAGGACATCGCTTCGAGAATTACCAAGGCAAAAACAACCTTTGCACAGCTCCGTCCTGTGTGGCAATCGCGGAAACTGACTAGGAGAGTTAAGCTCAAGATATTCCGGTCCAACGTAAAAACCGTGTTGCTGTACGGATGTGAGACGTGGAAAGTTACTAAGGACATCTCGCGCCGGCTGCAAGTCGTCATCAATCGCTGTCTTCGCCGTATTCTCGGAGTTTACTGGCCCGAGAAAATGTCCTACATAGAACTGTGGGAACGTTGCGGTGAGACTCCGATCGACCGGCCGATCAAACGCCGTAAGTGGAACTGGATTGGCCAGACGCTCCGAAGGGACCCTGATTACATACCGAGGCAAGCCCTACTTAGACTGGAATCCCCAAGGAAAGCGTAGGCGTGGCTGCCCTAAGCAAACCTGACGGCGGACGATCATCGCAGAGGCGAAGAACATAGGGAAGACTTGGAGCGAATTGAAGCGCGAAGCTCAAGACCGAACGGGTTGGCGGCGCACTGTGGAAGCCCTTTGCCCCATCTAGGGTACACAGGAATATAAGTCAAAGACCTACCTAATAATGAATGGAGGTAGAGATTTTTTGTGAATAGGTTAGATTTGCGAAGTGACCTAAATAAAATATAACGTGCAATAAATGGAAAGGCTGTATGTTAAAAGTAGGTAGAGTCGTTACGCCGGTTACGCGACCGGCGTCAGTTTCTGACCACTGACCTTCACCTGAAGGTCAGTGGTCAGTCTTCACAGTGAAGGACAAACAAAGAGAACAATACAATACAATACAAATCCTCTTTACTGCACACCTCACACAAATGAATTAGTTACAAACAGAAGAAAAAAAAGAACAGCAACATGTAAGTAGGTAGAGGTAGACAACAGGCGGTCTTAACAAAGAGAGAACAAAGTTTTTTTTCATCATCATCATCCTCCTAGCGTTATTCCCAGTACAGTTGCATCCTGAAGGATGCCTGGGGTCCGCTACCTAATCCCAAGAATTGGCGTAGGCACTAGTTTTTACGGAAGCGACTGCCATATGACCTTCCAATCCGAGGGGTAAATTAGACCTTATTGGGATTAGGCTTGTCATGTGAGTGGGGAACTTGACTGTTAGAAGTTCTCAAGTCGCTCGGAGGCCTCTAACTTGGCTTAATGACTGCTATCATAGACAGCAACCGGGATCAACGGCTTAGCGTGCCTTCCAAAGCACGGGAGCACTCAGTTAGTAACCACTCAAAGCGGTCACCCGTCCAAGGACTGACCTCGCCCGACATTGCTTAGCCTCACATACCGCACGCGGTACGCGGGCGCCGCTGGGCCACGAACGCTCCAAAGTTTTTTTCAATCAAAGATAATATTATTTTTTACAGACCTTATAGAAACGTAAGAAACAGTGAGTCGTATGCATTTTATTCGGTATATAAATTTATTCGGAATCCATTAAATAAACCAGAAAATATTATTTAAGTTCATCAACCCCATCTAAGTGTTCTCAAACCGGCCTTTCGACCCCTAGGTACATTTTGTAATTATTCTTGAATGCCTAATAACGTCTAATGATATTGCCTATAACACGATAAGCTTCGTTACAATTAATGTAATTCCTACACAACGCTAATTATATTCATTATGCCAACCGTGTGCCAAAATTTGAATAAGTATTGATGTCATTCTTAAGCAAATGGTCCCCCGTTGTCGATGTCGATAAAGATGATTTTTAATTGCTTCTATACGGAGGACCTTATTGACTCCGCCAAAAGATACCCAGATACACATTTATTCTACAAAATTATAAATTCAGTTGACGAAATCTGTAACACACTCCACATCCACAATACCAAATTCATTAATGAATTTGAAAATATCGCCGTTGGTAACAGCAAATTTATATTTGTCAAACTTCTTTTGTTTGTAATAACATAATTACCATTATCCTTGGCGACGTTCTAACAACTATTACTTCAAACTAAATTCTGATTAATTTCAATGACAGCGCCAAAATGAACCGCAAATCTAAGTTTGTCAAGTACGTTCGCTTTTCAAATTCTTATCGGTGCATCCTAATTTTAGATGCTCACAAAAAAGCGGGTGTTTTTAGTAATTTAATGTTACTTAGGATTATTTTTCGGTGAATAAGCATTTGAATAAAATAACAATTAATTCCTCGTATGTTGTGACTTGTGACGTTACATTAATTCAATTTTGAAGATAACTTTTATCGTCGGTTGGGCGAGCATGGAATTAAATAAACATAAAATTTTGATAATTAACATAAGTGTGTTGAGGTGACAAAACCATTTTTAACTCTTTACACTTTTCACATCTGGAGTATTAAGTAAGGGATGAAAGTGACCATTTGTAGCTGACTTAATTACGGAGCGACTTAAATGTGTATGTATTTTGTTTCGTCCAGTCGCCTTCAAACATCGGAGTGAACACGTTGCTCATAAAAATCTGAACAGATTTCTATTCTCTTTAGGATTTAGAGTGCACGTTCGGATATTTTTGAGCACCTTTAAGACTACAAGATATACCTACAAGGTGTTTTATTGATTTTCGTTCCTTCAAGCATATAACCGTGTAATGTATAGTCATAGAAACAACGTACCATATTTAATTTTTCATACAAAATTATTAATTATATCACCAAAGGTGAATGCAAAACGGCCTTAGGAGTTAACTTGGAGGTAAGCCAAAGTTAATGTCAAGTATGAGTATAACAATATTCGGAATTGGGATGTTGACACCAATAAAAATAAATTACTCTTATGTTACCAATAAATAAATCTCACGAAAATATTCAGAATATATCACGCTTCTACTTATTTTTGCTATTTTAAAGATTTTTAAATACATAAAGAATAATAAAGGGACGCTATTTGATCATACAAAAGGCGTGACGTCACTTGTTCCTATTTCCTTACAAACTTCATACTAACAGAGCGTTTTTGACGTTTCATTAAAAGTTGCTGATTTGACTATCAGTCAACATCCCTATTTCAATGACACGAACGTCAACACTGTTTAATTGTTAAGGATCTTTTATACTATACTAGGGGTGTTAATTAACGAAAATGAATTCTTGAATATCATCTAAATTTTACGAATTGTACCCAATTCGTAAAATTTAGATGATATTCAAGAATTCATTTTCGTAAATAGTACTAGAGAAGATTACTTTATTTAATCTCAGGAATGTACCCTCTCAATGAACGGAATTGAACAAAAATAGCCCGTATTTGATAACTATATGTAGTACTTCTAATACAATGCTTCTAGCGCGTTGATCTGACCCAGTGATCAAGTGATGAGAGCCGACTTTTCATCGAATAGTGAGCCTTCGGATCAGAGGGCGTATAGTGTATCTCCCTCCCTATCGCACTTACAAATTCGTGTGACAGAGAGGTTTCTTTTATTAGAAATGGGATTGCTCTTGGCCAGCATCTAGCCGGGGGGCAAAGACGAAGGTGAACTACATGAACGATTTTCTTTTTCGCGGTATGCTCCAGGATCTGTGGAGGCAAATATTGTTCGTTGAGGAGTTTCCAGTGACCACTATTCCTGACCCTATGTAACACATACATTTGTCGGCCTGTTTAGCCTAGTTGGTAGTGCCACTGCCTCCGAAGCTAGAGGTCCCGGGTTCGATTCCCGGTAAGGGCATTTGTTTCTGTGGTGAGCAGAGACATTTGTTCCTGAGACTTGGATGTTTTTCTATGTATTTATGTATATATCTATTAAATATATCGTCGTCTGGTACCCATAACACAAGCCTTATTGAGCTTACTGTGGGACTAGTTCGATTTGTGTAAAAAATTGTCCCAATATATTTATTATTTATACATACTGTAGTGTATAGAGCTATAGATAGTTATGAACATGTATTACAATGCTATATTAACCATGCTTATTATGAATACAGAGCAGTCTTACTTATAATCTGGTGGTATCAATACGTCTCCCGACTCCCAACCTTATATGGCGATCCTGCCAGGATTATGTGGAGGTAAGAGAAATTCCAATATACTTTAAATTTTCGTCGTTTCCCACTGTTGATCTTCAAGTCCGGACTAAGCTTGAAACACACAGACCGCGGTGCAGCGTCGTTGCGGGGCGGAGGTGGTTTTTTGGTAAAGCAAACGGGTCTGGGGCACGTCGCAATTAAAACCGCGCGGTATTCGGTAGCGCGGTAGAGCGGAGGCGGAGTGCGACATATGAAGCAGTAATCGACAGTCGACAGTTTCGGAAAGGTCAAAAATGCAAAACCATCGCGGATCGCGCCGCGTCCACTCTACGTTTCGAGCTTTAAAGACCCCGGACCCCAAGGCACTTGGCATTATCTTGCCCTGCCTCACCTTAAGTTATTTTAACAAATTAAAAGTACCTATCGCAATAAAACAACGGTTTGAGTTCGGAATTAACAGATTATCGTAATGTTATAATTATTCATGTCACCGTGACTAAGCTACCCTCCGTGACAGAAGAATAAAAACAGAATTAGGGCATGTTGTCACAATAAAAGCATTTTAGCTACATGCAGTATTTTAACCTCGTAAATTTGGTCAAGTAACAAATTAAATCTAGTTTCTAACTGTAATGGAATTAACGACGGTTCCAAATTTAAAATCGCAGGAGTACCTACGTTGGGGTGAAATACAGAACGCGAATGTAGCCAAATAAATATCTATGTCCAAAGGAGCAGTTTGCTAATGTTAGCGCGCGTGGAAACTTGCGAAGATCAGCATGGATAAAGTATTTTGAGAAACATTATTTCTAGAACCGAATAAGGAAGTTTTAGATTACCTAATTTATTTTGATTTCTTCTAGAAATAGCGGTCAATATATTACTTAATACTTTAAAATCAATATATACTGATTATTTCCCTGACATATCGCTCAAAATATTACTTTTAGTCATTTACAAAAGTTACAAATCACTTGTAGTTTAATGGCAATAGCGAATTTTAAATAAAAAAACGACTCGTTTGAATATTGTTTTGTCACGGTGAGTATTTATTGGTTGTTTATTGTTCTAATTAAAATTATCATTTAGATATTAAAGTTAATCAGGGTGTTTTTATTGATTTCCGTTCCTTCAAGCATATAGCTGCGTACAGCCATTAAAACAACATAGCAAATTTAGTTTTTCAAAATTCGAGTTTTTTTTTTTCATGCTTAATTATATCACCAAGGGTGAATGAAAAACGGCCTTAAGAGTTAACGTGAAGTTAAGCAATGACAATTCGGAATTCGAATGACACACACGTCAACATTGTCTAATTGTTAAGGATCTTTTATACTATACTACGGGTGTTAATTAACGAAAATGAATTCTTGAATATCTTCGGAATGATACGAATTAGGATACTAGTGTCTTAGAGAAGACTTTATTTCATTTCAGGAATGTGCCCTCGAAATTAACGGAATTCAATAAAAATACCCTGAATGTTGTTCATAACTTTCATATTCATTTTCTACATATCAATACGCTAATGTGAGAACGAGACCAAAAAAAAAATTGGTTGTTTGTAAAGTAGGTTTACGATCGAGATGTTTACGTGATAACGTCTTACTTCACTTGCACTTCACTTATACCTGCGATCGCGCTCGTGAGGTTTTGGTGTGACACAAGTTTCTGAACATGTCACCCGACTAAAACGATTTTAAAGACGTTATCACGTCAAAAAAATACATTTGACCTAATGCTGCCAAATATTCTACTAAATATGGTACATATGAATAGAAGGATAGTACGTAGTCAGTATACTGCTCATAATACTTTAATTACGTAGTTGTGACGGGTGTGCTAGACTAATTTAGTT
Organism: Notocelia uddmanniana; assembly: GCA_905163555.1. NCBI lineage: Eukaryota > Metazoa > Arthropoda > Insecta > Lepidoptera > Tortricidae > Notocelia > Notocelia uddmanniana. The sequence continues at coordinate 15,043,048 of LR991072.1, forward strand.
CAGCGATAAGGGCACACTTTAAAGTTATGGTTAACTTTTAATTTGTATTAACTCGAAGCCATTTAAATTAAACAATTTTTCATTAAAACGTGTAGATGTTGCCAACACAAAGTTTTAACCGACTTAGAAAAATTAGGTTCTCAATTTTGCTGCTTTTACACAACGAATCCTCAAATCGAGAATAGATCGATAACGTACTTCTAACCTCATTTGGAGTCGAAAGCGTCCATAAACTACAGTGTCTGCTTACCATCCATTACCATTGTATTAAATTCTACAATAAAATTCCAAAACACGTTACTGAACTTAGCAATTCTAAATTCAAATCTGTAGTAAAACAAACACTTATTTCAAAAGCATATTATAAGGTAAACGATTACATCATGGACAGGGATGTTTGGCAGTGAGTGTCCTGCACGGCTAATCTATCGCGAAAATAGGTTTTCTGGTGTAGCTTGTTATTTTTGTAGTAACTGAGACTGTAATTTTATATTTAACTATACAATGTATATTGTTTTGAAAAAATGACACCTCGCCGAGTTTCTTACGCCGGTTCTTCTCGTGGCAGAGGTTTATTTTTCCGAACCGGTGGTAGTTTATTGACGTTCATAGGTGCATGTAATATGCCTAATTTGAAGAATAAACTACTTTTACTTTTTTTACTTTTACATCAGGAAGGCTCTAAGTTTGAATGCCATCGTCGTTGTATAAAAAAGCGGCCAAGTGCGTGTCGGGCCACGCGCATAGTAGGGTTCCGTAGCTATCCACCCGTGACATTATGCGGATTAAACATGTCGAAAATTTATATTTACTATATATTTGACATAACTAACAAGTTAATATGTAAGTAATCAATGGAAATTGTACGAAAGTTTGCATTTCCAAGTATATTTTTTAGTTCGGCTATTACTCGTTAACTAGTAACGTCTACTTATCTGTACTAATTTTACTATTAAATACATTATACATATATACTACTACCATTTTTTTGACATACATACCTGGTAACACCCATTTAGCTGGTAGAGGCTGGGGGGGGGGGGGGGCACTTGACTCTAACACAAATTAGCACTTTAAAAATTAATAACACGTAAACGAATAACTTAATCAATGTATGATTAAAAAAAGTTTACATTTGTTAACGAGCTATAATATAATAATAATAATATAATATTGGGGGACAATCTTACACAAATCGACCTAGTCCCAAACTAAGCAAAGCTTGTACTATGGGTACTAGACGACGATATACATACTTATATAGATAAATACATACTTAAATACATAGAAAACATCCAAGACCTAACGATACCCAATTTTACTAGAGAAAAAAATGGGTCTTCACGTGTAGGGGACCTAACTCTAACAGCTATTTACGATGCAAGGGCTGTAAAACAAAGAAAGGCCGATATCGCAGATGTTTGAGCCGCAGGCGAGGGTCATAAATATGCGAGAGAGAGCTTTCTGTTTTACAACCCGTGTTTTGCACACAATTTTACGTCACCACTTGACCAAAACGCGCTTTTTGGCAAGGTGTGGTATAAAATATATTTTATTCCTAATTTTATTATACCGTTTTGTCGGCGTGATTGATATACATATAAATATATATATGCCTGGACCTTTTTAAGGCACGAGTGAATAGGCATCTTCTGGGTGAGCTCGCTTCATCGTCGGCCTCATCTTTGCCCCCTGGCTAGATGCTGGCCAAGAGCAATACCATTTTTAATAAAATAAAAAAATGCCAAATAACAAATTATAGCTTTCTAGTAATAACGGTTACTGAGCTAAGCCGCGGACAGACAGACGGACGGGCATGGCCAAACTATAAGTGTTCCTTTTCCTTGTTTAATAGGGAACCCCAAAAAGCTTATTATATAACTATAATAAAACAGTAAAATAATAACATTTCATCTACCCCCTGTATAGCGCGATAAGCCGCCCAAAGTTGACTCCCATGTTTTTGTCAAAAAGGAATAAATTTACGGGCGTTTTAAATATTAATTAATTAATTAATTTAACAAGCGGCTGATCATTACTTTAGATAATACCTGCTGAGCTTCTGTTCTTTATAATTCAACTGTAAGTAGATTCTTTTGAATATTTTGACGACCATTTTAGCCTAGTTAGTAGTGATCCTACAGGAGAGCGCTCGTGGCCCAGCGGCGCCGGCGTACCGCGTGCGGTATGCGAGGTTAAACAATGATGGGCGAAGTGTCCTTGGATGGGTGACCGCTTTGAGTGGTTACTAACTGAGCGCTCCCATGCTTTGAAAGGCACGTTCAGTCGTTGATCCCGGTTGCTGTCTATGATAGCAGACGTTAAGCCAAGTTAGGGGCCTCCGGGTGGCTTGAGAACCTCTAAGCACCATAATCAAGCCAAGCCTAATCAGATGATCAGATGTCAGTCGCTTCCGTAAAAACTAGTGCCTACGCCAATTCTTGGGATTAGGTAGCGGACCCCAGGCATCCTTCAGGATGCAACTGTTCTGAAAATAACGCTAGGAGGATGATGAGTAGTGATCCTACGAACCCGGTAGTCTTGGGTTCTAATCCCGGTCAGGGGATTTGTAATGATCATCATATCAAAGAGTGCCACTATGACCGGTTTGCGCCACCCGCATCCAGCGGAATCCAGCGGCATTTTTTTTTAATTTTATTTATTTATTTTATTAGGTATACACTAAACAGACTTCGCACAATATCATGTATTGGCTATGTGCACGTCAGAAACGTCAAACGTCAAGGGTCTCGAGACAATGTCAAACTCAAGAGATGTCAAATATTGACACATGGATATTTTATTTATTTTAGTAAACGAGAAAGACCCCTCACTGGATTTTTTTTTGAAATAAATAAGAAAATAAATAAATATAAACGAAACGAATCGCAGGAAACCGAGAAACCAATAGAAAACGTGAAAGTAAATTTGACAGATGTCCCCGGTAAGTACACATTTCTGCCGTGGTGTGCGCTACGATCGCCTAGCTTACCCCCCACCACCTACTTCGCACATAGCCAATAACAAACATATGCATATTATCGCTTATAAACTAGCACGAGATCCAAAACATGTGTACACAGCATGTTTTACAATTAAGCGCAAATGTTAAAATAATAAAACAATAACGTACCAGGTCATCAGCCTATTCATGGGTATTTGTAATGATGAGCACGATATGTGTGTCTAGGTCATAGATATATGATTAAACGAACTTAACAAGTGAAGTTCGATCGATATTATATGAATAGATAAACTGTCACTTTAGTATTTCTAATAAAAAATAGCCTTTAAGTTTTTTTTTAATATATAAAGTTTTATTAGAACAGGATCAAGATTAGAGATAAACAAAATGTACATTATAAAATAAACGAATTAAGAAATAGAAATAGAAATAGAAAAGCTTTATTCATGGCAAACAGACAAAATGTTAAAAAAGTTTTACAATTTTCAAAGTTTCAAGTATTTAGTTCAGCGTGGTGCTGACTCAGGAGTCAGCGCTGGTCTTCCGGCAGGACCATTGATGGGTCACGATCTGTGCGGCACTGCCAAGTTCACACACACGTACACATTTCATAAACAATAAATAATAATAATAAGGCACAAATGCGTGTACGTGTAAGTGAACCCGACTGTACCACACGGCCTTATACAAAAATTGAACGCATCCAGGCATCTAGCTCGAAGCTAGTCTGTGGCTTAAAGTACGACTTTTTGCAAAGGATGCTAGTTTAACTCGTTTGTGTCAGATGTCACTGGGTGCTTCCTCTGTCGCACTTACGTATTGGAGTGACAGAGATGCAGCGGTCGTACGGTTAAACCCTTATGTGATAAATCTAAAAATCTAAGTCAAAAATTGGCCCCTGTGGCATGGTACCGAGGATGCTGACAGCATTTCCTTGCTGGGTCGCAATAGTTAGGCCCTGGTCGCCTATTTTATTAACCGACTTCAAAAAAGGAGGAGGTTCGCAATTCGTCGGAATATTTTCTTTTGTATGTTCGCCGGAGGCTAGTGGACCGATTTCAAAAATTCTTTTTTTGTTTGAAAGGGTGTGTTTTCTAGTTGGTCCCATTGTCATCAAATCTGGATCTGATGACGGGATCTTGGAAAAATCGAGGGATCTCCTCAAATTATATACCAAAAGGAAGGGGTAAGTAAGGCTACATCGAAGGAACTCCTCAAATTATACAGCAGGAGGATGGGGTCTGGCAAAGTTTGGAGTCGGTGTTTTTTTGTTAAAAATTTACTTGTGCTATAAGCGACGTCTGACTTCAACATCAACAATTCTATAGACGCAAGACGCCGACGTCGACGTTTGAAAGAGTGCATTTCTATTGCAAGCATTGTGATGCTGTGGTCAGACGTCGCGTATAGCATAAAATAGGAGACCAAGGCCTTTTCTTTGTGACAACTAAGATAGCCTATTTTCATTTATAATTCCTAAAGTATAATATGATAAGCCTATTTTTTATTAGATAAACTAAAATTACACATTTAAATGGCGTACTCAGTAGTAATTACGCGCGTTCTCATACAATTACATAAACTGTGATTTTAGTATTTCTAATTTAATAAAATCCCTTGATTTTTTTTTTAATATGAAAAGCGACCTACACGCGGGACGCGACGTCTGACGTTGAGCGAGGAAGCCGCCACCTCTTTTATCCGCGGTTACGTCGACCAGCCGTTTAGCCAACTCTCGAAAGAGTTTCTATGCTGCAGGGCCCCACGGATTCATTCGGTCTTTAGGTTATTTTCTAAATTACAATTAATATGTAGCATGGAGAAAGTCCGATTTAATAATGATTCGCTAAAAGTAAAAACTGTACTTAATTACTAGAATATATTTATTATTAACTAGTTTAAGTACTTTATTATTTTGATCTGACAAAAATCTAACAGACCGTTAAATAAAAACAAACCAAAAAAGCCTTCAATTTATTAAGCATTAACGTGTAATTTTATCCTTTCTAACTACAAACCATTAAAACACGAATGCTCATAGACAACAGATGTCATAGACAATTAAAACTAAAAGTGTCCCGCTAATTGCCCGCTCCGATTAATTGCTGTCCCCGTTCCGACGCACGCGCCGATGTGAATAGGGAATATTTCATTGTCAATGGGTGAAAGGTGAATTAATGGCTAGTTTCCTATTTATTCACAAAACACTTTGTCTGGCTGGACTGTGACCTCTACTCTTTAACGGAAAAAAGTGTAATCGCTTTAGCAGTGGCCAACTAACCATAATTACTTATTTTCTAAGAACAAATATTCTTTGCTATTCCACTACTTAAAAACATGTAGACTCAAAACATTCAAAAATGTATTTGCTCTGAATACATGAGTTGATGAGATGTTGGAAATAAATGTCCAGTGCATTCAGCCTGCATGCAGGCGTGCAAACATTGTATAGGAGCGTTACAATGGGGAAAGCCTGGAAATTTTAAAAGTCCTTGATTATTTTTCTAATGGTAGGAATAACCGTCGCCATTAACAGAAAAAAGTTTCAGGTTTTTCGGTTGCGCCATATATTTTTGTAAAAATACACACATTTTATATCAGGTCGCGTCGGCCCCGTATCGGACTACTAAGACACATTTCTCAAGTATTTAAAAAAAAACACCTGCTTGAATCTGTGGTAGACAATAACATTGACAGTTCATCATAGGTTGGTCGTATGACTTGAACTGTCAGTGTCATTGCGTACCACAGATTCAAGCAGGTGTTTTTTTTTAAATATTAGACGGACTTAGAAATGTCTTAGTAGTCCGATACGGGGCAGACGCGAGGTGACATAAAATGTTTGTATTTTTATAAAATATATGGCGCAACCGAAAAATCGGAAACTTTTTCTTTTAATGGCGACGGTTATTCCTACCATTAGAAAATTTATCAAGGACTTTTAAAAATTTCAGACATTCCCTATTCATTGATATAATTTACTAATTAAATGATACAATGTCAATAAACAAAGAAAGTCAAACACATAACCGTTATAAATAATTATACAAATGTCAACAGGAATAATTCATTTAAATAACAATGTCAAACATGATCCAGATATTTTTTACACTATAAAAGCATTTGTACAGGAGCCAGCTAGTAGTTTTGTTTATAAAACTATTGCTTTGTATGCCTATAGGTGGTAATGAGATCGTAGTTTTGCATGCAGTAAAAAAGTTTTTTTTTTTTTCAACTTAGGCATATTAATGCATGTGCATGTGTATTCAAAATGAATTTGTTTTGTTTTCAATTTCTGTTTCAGTGCATAATTCACAGGTGGTTTATCTTCATCCTCCATTGTTTTCTTTCAACTCATTTGCTCAAAGGTTAGCTGGAAGAGATCCCTTAAAGGGATAAGCTCGCCTTTGTACTTCCACTTTTTGTTTGTTTGTCATTTTACCGTGTTTTATGTACAATAAAGCAATACATACATACATACATACATTAATGCACCTACGAGGTTCGGAAAAATAAACTCTGCCACGAGAAGAAACATGTGCATTCAGGAGAGCTTCACAATATTTTATTACAGGTACACATGTACAAAAAAGGTACCAAATGTCTGTAAACATCCACCCGCCATCCTGACGCACATGAAGAACCGGCGTAAGGAACTCGGCGACGTGCTATTTTTTCAATGTTGACCTGAGGACTGGAATGAGGATCTGGAGTATATGCCGGCAACAACCCATTAGCATGGACATATTGGAGATCCCAATGCGCAAATGGAAGTCGATTGGCCGTAGAGGTGAACAAAATATGCAAGCATCGCTTTGAGTGGAAGCCGCCGGACGGAAGGCGAAGAGCGTCGCGGGGGTCTACTCCGAAATTCGAAATACGAACTTCGTATTGTGCCGTCCCTTTCACTCTCCTGTCATACACTATATGAGTGAAAGGGACGACACCATACGAAGTTCGGATTTCGAAGTTCGGAGTAGGCCCTCTCTGTACACACATGGCAGCGAACAATGAGCTATCACTTATGAATTCACCGCTAGAATCGCTAGTGTAACGTGAGGTCTCCGAAATGTCAAATGTCACTGTAAGTGGATGGACTACGGGCGGGCTATTTCTAATTAAAATAATGCGGTGAATATATTTTCGAATCCTACAGACGACGGGGCCACGCCGTTCCGTCGCCTAAATACATAGATATTTATAACCTTAAGTTTCATGGCGCATTGGGTTTATTGTAATTTCATGTAAACGGTTGTTTGTTATAAATACATAAATAAATTGTGATACCTGAGATTAACTATGGCAAATATGAGTTACGGGTCAATGAATGTTACTGCTTTGAGACAGTTTTGTCTTTCGGAAACTTATCGAGATTTCAAAGGAGGAGGTTATCAATTCGGTTGTATGTTTTTTTTTTTTTTTAATGTTTGTTACTCCATAACTCCGTCATTTCTTAACCGATTTGTAAAATTCTTTTTTTGATTGTAAGTATATATATCCAAGTTGGTCCCGTTTTTATCAAAACGCAGTTTTGATGATGGGATCCATGAGGAATTGAGGGAACTCCTCAAATCTTTAAGGCAAACATATAGTGATTTTTGTGTTTTTATCAACAAGTCAAGCATTTTCATCCAAAAATGTGACATTGGATGAAGTGGAACTGCTGATGATGATCAGAACAGAACTCTTCAACGACGAAAAGTTCACGTTTGGCGATTTGTCCTCCTAGCTGTGTTTGTTAAGCAAGTTCTATTTTCACGATAAATTTTTGTCATGCTCGATTTCTGATGATGGGATCCATGAGGAATTGAGGGAACTCCTCAAATCTTAAAGGCAAACATATAGTGATTTTTGTGTTTTTATCAACAAATCGAGCATTTTCATACAAAAATGTGACATTTGATGAAGTGGAACTGCTGATGATGATCAGAACAGAACTCTTCAACGACGAGAAGTTCACGTTTGGCGATTTGTCCTCCTAGCTGCGTTTGTTAAGCAAGTTCTATTTTCACGATTAATTTTTGTCATGCTCGATTTTTGATGATGGGATCCATGAGGAATTGAGGGAACTCCTCAAATCTTAAAGGCAAACATATAGTGATTTTTGTGTTTTTATCAACAAATCGAGCATTATCATACAAAAATGTGACATTTGATGAAGTGGAACTGCTGATGATGATCAGAACAGAACTCTTCAACGACGAAAAGTTCACGTTTGGCGATTTGTCCTTCTAGCTGTGTTTGTTAAGCAAGTTCTATTTTCACGATTGATTTTTGTCATGCTCGAGTTCTGATGATGGGATCCATTAGGAATCGAGGGAACAACTCAAATGTGAAAGGCACACAAATAGTGATTTTAGTATTTTCATGAACTAATCAAGCATTTTCATTCATAAAAGTGACATTTGATGAAGTGGAACTGCTGATGATGATCAGAACGGAACTCTTCAACGACGCGTAGTTCACGTTTGGCGATTTGTTCTCTTCGTTTTGTTTGTAAAGTAAGCAAGGTTTTTCCATGATTCCATGTGGAATTGAGGGTACTTAGTCTTCTACCATTATAAACATACATTATAGACATTTTTATTTTATTGTATATCTATCTAAGAGTGCGCCATCTAAGTATATCTTTTACCGGCCTCCCCCATTGAAGTCGGTTTTTTTTTCTTAAAAATTATTTCCGAAGTAAACGGGACAGCACGAAACTGCGGCATGCTCGATATCCTTTCGGTACGGTTTTATAGTATTAAATATGATTTGAATGTAAACTTCGTTTTCACGCTCTTAATACATACCTGTTTAGCCTAGTTGGTAGTGACTCTGCCTCCGAAGCTAGAGGTCCCGCGTTCGAATCCCGGCCAGGGCATTTATTTGTGCATTTTTCACGGATATTTGATCTTGGGTCTGGGATGTTTTCTATGTATTTAAGTATGTATTTATCTATATAAGTATGTATATCGTCGTCTAGTACCCATAGTACAAGCTTTGCTTAGTTTGGGACTAGGTCGATTTGTGTACCTATAAGATTGTCCCCCAATATTATTATTATCAATATTATATCTAACAACAAACTGTGACAGGTGGACCATACTCTACAGTGGCGCCAACAGGTGAGCACAAAAACGGTGGCCCTCAGTGAGAGCTGCGAACAGTTAGACTGAGTTGGAGTGAGGCCAAGGACGTCGCAAGACAGGAAGATGTGGTGCGAACTTATTGTTGAAGAAAATGCTTACAACCTTAGTGAATAGAGTGTGTTACGGCCTTTATGTATTGTCTATGGGTAAAAGTATATAAATAGACAATACATTAAGTAAATCAGTTCATCCACATACATTGAGAAAAACTTGCACTTATGAAGGCCCTTTGCACCTCTGGGGCGTCCCAACAACAACAATGTAGGGAACATTCATTCCCAAGAATATTCTAGAAATACAAATACAAATAGTAACTAACATCCTTGGAATCCCTTGAAAATTAACTCTCAACCAGGAACATGGCCACATGGCTACAAAGAAAGTAGTAATTTTTACCTTTGCGATCTTCTGCAAGTTGGAGGCAGGTACTTCTCCATTGCTTGTTGGTCAGATTTTTTATCTGACAAATTACTACAGAATTGACTTTTTGCACGAAAATATAACAAAAGTGCGTAAACAGATATACTAACGATAAAAAACGCGTATTGACAAGACAAAATGTACAAGAAGAGAAAAATCACAATACTTTTAAAAAAGCGCTCTGATCCATGGATCCTGGCCGATCAGCGCGCGTGCACCACAGAGGTTGGTAAATGCGACGCCTGTAGGATCTACATAAATCTCATGTAACATTCCCGCAACATTTTTACGTACACTTTTGTTACATGTATGGGAGTGTATGAGCTGCTGTAAGACCGTAATCCTTCAAAGCTAATACTCGCTTTCATCAAGCACCGACATCGATGCTTTTTTTCAACCCATTTCGAGTGCGGTGTTTTTTAATTCTTTTGACACTGCCTCTGACTACGGTTTAGAGTTCCGACGGGAGGGTTCGCTTGAGTAAAAAATTGTATTAAATAACTGTGAATTGTCAGAATAGCGTTGCAATCGGCTATTCGTATAGTTATAGAATACATTTTTTACTCCAGCGAACCCTCCCGTCTATGCCAACGGTACCCTATAATTTATTAAATTAGTTATCATCTCCGACCGAACCGGAGACATTCTGCAGAAAGGCCAGGTCAAGAGTACCCTAAAACGGCGCGCATGCATGAAGAATGTTATGAGAGTTCATGAAGCGAAAGTTATATGTCAGGATCGTACTCGTAGCAAATGGAAATCCAAGATCTCTGCCTACCCCTCCGGAAACAGGCGTGATTATATGTATGTATGCATGTATCATCATGGTAAGATTGGTCTCAGAATCAACCACCAGAAAACGGAGTATCCCTAATGAAAAGGTGTTTGCGTTGGTCGTGGTATTATAAAAATAAATCCTAAAAAGGTTTTTACGATTCCCCGTTTTCATCGACAATGCCTCCCACTAGCGGTAATCCCATCCCTAGCTCCTAGCGGCTCCATATTTCATTTTTATCATTCCATCCAATCCTTTGCCGAAACCATACTTTTAGGAGCTCTTTTAATTCGTTTTGCTGATAACTCGGGACGGGAAAACCTCTTTTTTATTTGATGTGTATTACTTTTCGGTGTGGATGTGAGCCACGCTCGCGATACGTGAAGCGTATTGGATACTAATTCAATAATATTTATTTATTTATTTATTTATATAAGGAGAACCAACCGCTATAATTACAATATTGCAGCTAAAATAGTCATACAGAGCCAATTACAGGAACTCACGGCAAAACAAAAGGCCACGGCATGTACTAAGACACTAAGATCAACTGCGCGGATCACCAAGGTCATTACATTGGACGAATATGTCCAGCAAGATCACCCAGGTGATCATATTGGACGCTATATCCAGCACGATCACGTGGGTGATCTTACTGGATACGATAAGTCCACTATTTAGAATCACTGAATCAAAAATTTTTGATATCTTATTCATCCTAACTGGATATACCCACATCATCATCATCATCATGTCAGCCGAAAGACGTCCACTGCTGGACATAGGCCTCCCTTAAAGACTTCCACAATGACCGGTCCTGCGTCACCCGCATCCAGCGGACACCCGCGACCCTTACCAGGTCATCAGTCCACCGTGTGGGGGGCCTGCCCACGCTACGCCTTCCGGTACGTGGTCGCCACTCGAGAACCTTTCCGCCCCAACGGCCATCGGTTTTACGTGCTATGTGTCCCGCCCACTGCCCCTTAAGTTTAGCGATTCGAAGGGCTATATCGGTCACTTTCGTTTTGCTACGGATAACTTCATTCCTGATGCGATCACGCAGAGGTACTCCCAGCATAGCCCTCTCCATTGCTCGTTGGGTGACTTTGAGCTTTCTTATGAGGCCCATAGTAAGCGACCACGTTTCAGTACCATATGTCATCACTGGCAACACACACTAGTCAAAGACTTTCGTCTTGAGACATTGCGGAATATTGGACGAAAAGATGTGCCGTAGCTTCCCGAACGCTGCCCAGCCGAGTCAGATTCGACGACTAACCTCTTTCTCGAAGTTGGACTTACCTAACTGGACAGTCTGTCCTAGGTATATGTAATCGTCTACTCTTCGAGCGTAAAGTGTCCGATTGTTACGGGAGTTGGTGCTACATGGGCATTTGACATAATCTTCGTCTTGTCCATGTTCATCCTTATACCAACTCGCTCGGAGGCTTTACTGAGGTCATTGAGCATTGTACTTAAATCCTCCATGGTCTCAGCCAAGACTACTATATCGTCAGCAAACCGAAGGTGAGTGATGTACTCGCCGTTTATGTTGATGCCTAGCCTTCTCCAGTTCAGAGCCTTGAACACATCCTCCAGTGCAGCGGAAAACAGTTTAGGAGAAATAACATCTCTTTGCCTGACTCCCCGCTGCAACGAAATAGGTTTCGATTTCTGGTCCTGGAATCGGACTGACATAGTGGCGTTCCCGTACAGACACTTCAGCACTTCGATATAGCGGTAGTCCACTTGGCACCGCTGTAGAGATTTTAGTACAGCCCAGGTTTCAATCGAATCGAAGGCTTTCCCGTAGTCCACGAACGCTAGACAGAGGGGCAGGTTATACTCCTCAGTCTTCTGTAGAACCTGACGGAGCGTATGGATGTGGTCTAAGGTTCTAAAGCCTCTTCGGAAGCCGGCTTGTTCGGGAGGCTGGAAGTCATCTAGCCTGCGTGCGAGACAATTCGTAATGACTCTTGAAAACAGCTTATAGACATGGCTCAGAAGTGAGATGGGTCGGTAGTTCTTCAGTAAGGCGTTGTCACCCTTTTTGAAGAACAGCACCACCACACCTCTGTTCCATGTCTTCGGAGTTTTCCCTTCCAGTAAGACGGAGTCGAACAACTTCTGAAGGGCCCTAAGGACCGGTTTTCTACCCGCCTTCAGGAGTTCAGCTGTAATTCCGTCTTCACCGGGTGCCTTGTTGTTCTTTAGCTGTTTAAGAGCCATTCTAATCTCGTACAGGCTGATGTCCGGGATATCTTCGGTATAGTGCCGGGTTAATCTAGCTCTAGGGTCTTCCGCCAGACCAACTTCGGGTCTGCTAGTTGACGCATATAGCTGTCCATAAAAGCGCTCTATTTAGTAAAAAAAGTAAAAAGTAAAAAATATTTATTACCAAAACATTTTTTTTACACGTTTAACAGTTATTATCGGCGACTTCCACACTAGGCTAAGCCTGTATCGTGGGAATCAGAGACATTTAGGGTTATCAATAAACATAGCGGCTTAATGCACATGCATTGTACAACTGTAAAATATTTGAAATTGATTAGTTATTATTTTATTAAGAAATTATAGTTAATAACCTATGAAATTTTATGACAGTAGCTTACAAAGGTATAGGATATATATTTATTTTTTTATTTTGCATGGATTTATTCAATAAACATGGTGTAAAATACTAATGAATTAAAAAAATAATAATAATAATATAAGTGTGTGTAAATGATTTGGTGTGAAGTGCGTGAGTGTTTTAGTGTGAAGTGTGTGAGTGTTTTGGTGTGAAGTGTGTGAGTGTTTTGAAGTGAATGTGGGACATGTGGCTGTAGAAGTTTTAGGAATGTTGGAATGATTAGGCCTTGAGAGAAACCGCTTTTAGGAAAGCTACTATGAAAAACAAAGCTTCGACAACGATTCTATTAAGACAGCATTTCCTCAGATTCGTTATATGTCAGTGGCAGCAAAAACTTACGAATATGAGTTTTAGCCTTATCGAGGTGATAGCGCTTCACATCACAATGTTTGAGCACAGCATTATAAACATGTGGGAAAATTAACGACTTAAAGCGTCTAGCGAACATACTGCGGGCTCGAGGAACAGGAGCCCTGAACACGCGTTGCTGTAGCATATGTGGGTAGGACGGAGAGTTAATTACCAGTTTATGCATGTAGACTGCAACCCGCCAGAGAAACAATCTTCGAACGCTAAAAACACCTGCCTCCTTAAACAAACTGTCAGTAGGGAACCTTCTTGGTCTACGCAAGGAAACTTTTAACACAGCTCTTTGTGCTCTTTCTAAGGAGATTAGACTAGATTTACAGCAACCTCCCCAGGCCAATATACAGTAATTAAGTACTGGCTGACACAATGCTAAGTACACCAATTTAAGCAAATGTTTATCGGCGACATCTCGCAGGAATCTCATGGTGTAGATCAATTTACGGACTCTGGCGGCAGAAACCGTAATGTGTTTTTTGAAATTAAGATTTTCATCTAAGTTGACGCCGAGATATTTAATGCAGTTTGCTCTCTGTATGCAAACACAACTACATATTGCTATATCGCAGTTTGAAGCGTGAATTTTTAGACAGTTCATGAGGACAGGAGGACGTGACCGAGCAGTTTTATGGAAGCACACAAACTGAGTTTTGCCTGCGTTTAAAGTCTGGAGATTACGTTCCAGCCAAGAGGCAATCCTTCGCATGCCCGTTTCAGCTGCTGCTTTTGCGTCCTCCCACGAGCTACCATAAAACAGTACGGCAGTGTCATCTGCGTAGCACAGGGCTTCACACTTACTAAGTCCAAGGGACATAATATCATTAATGTAAACGGTAAATAGCGTAGGACCCAGGATGCTGCCCTGTGGTACGCCAAAAGAGACAGATTTAAGGTCACTAACAAGATCATTTACCTTTACCCGTTGGTTTCGGTTCTGGAGGTAGCTTGAAAACCAGTCAAGTGCCAAACCACGAATGCCAAGTCGCTCCAATTTTGTGAGAAGGATGGGAATCGATACCGTGTCAAATGCCTTTGCTAAATCTAGAAAAACACCGACACTAGAAAAACAACGATCATTGTCGAGATGGGACGCAACGGCATCTGTCACAAACATTACAGCCTCCTCAGTTGACTTACCTTGGCGGAAGCCATACTGACGGTCAGATAGGAGTTTATTTGATTCCAAATAACGAACCAGCCGTTTATTTATTACTCGTTCCAGGAGTTTAGAAAAAATTCCAAGTAGAGATATGGGACGGTAATTATTTGGGATGTCCGATTGACCGCCTTTATGAATTGGAATTACCGTGGCAGTCTTGCAAGCCTGTGGAAAGGAGCCCGAAAAGATACTTAAATTAAATATAGCGGAAAGCGGTTCTGCTATGACTATACCAATCTCTTTCACGAGCCGATTACTAATATCATCAGAGCCCGGGGCACAGTCCACATCGAGAAGCTTAATGAAATCAAGAACTTCGTTAGCATCAGTTGGTTCAATGAATAAGGAATAGGGCGATGAGCTAAAAGAGACTTTACACGCTAAAGATTCCTGGCTTTCATTTAACCTCTGCAGGATGGAGTCCGCCAGCTGAGAGCCTACCGTCGAGAAAAAAGTGTTACAAGCGCTTAATGATTCAGCCGGAGTGGGCCAGTAATTTAGAAGATTTTCAGATGCTGACACTTTAACAGTTTTATGGGTGATGCGGTGTATTGCCTTCCATAGTTTTTTGGGTTTATTTCTGTGTTCCAGTAAACCTTTCCTGTCGTGTTCCAACTTTAGTTTCCTTAGTAAGGAAATATAAAAATTCCTGTATCGCGTGTAAACCAATTTTTTATTAGCATTTGCGGGGTCTTTACGTAAAGCCAGATGTAATTTGTCCCTATGTTTAGAACATCTTATCAAACCAGGGGTCATCCAGGGTTGCAGAATACCTCTAGACCTAGAACAAGCACTAGTTTTCCTTGAGCACTTAGAAATAGTATTTTCTAACAAAGAGGAAAACAGTGCCACACTAGTTTCCAGATTTGATCCTCTTAAAATGGGGGACCAGTCGATAGCTCTCAGCTCAAGCCTAAGAGAGTCGTAGTCAATTTTTATATTCGAGTGTCGTCTCCTTGCCGGTTTTGAGACTTGTAGAACGACCCCTACCATAGTCACATCATGGTCTGTTAGATCGGCAGCACAGACAATGGACTCAGCCTGTGATTTTGCTGGTATAAAAATGTGATCCAAACAAGAATTTAAACGAGTTGACCTATTGATGCCTGGGAGCAGGCCATGTTCTGCCAACATACAAAGGTAGTCTGAACACTGTGGGTGGGTTATTTCACTCAGAAGCTCAGGTTTGGATGAAACGATTCTACCATCTTCAGCTTTTAATTTGGCGAGCTGGCTCTGCCCAATAGACAGATCTCTCGAGAACACTTTGCCCCTATTCTGCTGGATGGCCTCTTCAATACGATTTGTATTGAATTGGCGCAGATCGCGGGTAAGGGACTTGGAGATCCGTTTATTGAGCTGCCTGTATAATGTCGCATCGGCTGAAGACTGCAAAATCATCTCATTCCTTTCCTTGATGACCCTCTGAGTGGAGATAGAAAGCCTCTTGGCTCTGTTAGTCCGTTGGGCCTTAAAGAACTTAGACCCAACGTTATGGACAGCTTCCACAAACCCGTCGTTGAATTCGTCCACATCGCCGCCTATATATATACATCTGCCTACTAAAATTACCCAGGTGATCGTGCTGGATATGGCGTCCAATAGGATCACCTGGGTGATGCTACAGACAGACACACATACACAGATAAACAGAAACACAGATACACATGTTAAACTTATAACACCACTCTTTTGAAATATAATTAAACGGGTCACTCACGTCTTTAAGGTTGAATATAGCTCGACATGTTTCAGACCGGTTCGCGGTCCTTATTCATGACTACCAATCGCGGCGGCGTTTCTTTTAGCACACAAACGTTTCTTTTAGCGTTATTAGTAGTATTTTATTGTGGTACTTTGTTGACGTTCATAGGGGCATGTAATAATTATGCCTAATTTGAAGAATAAATTACTTTTACTTTTTTACTTTTGTTTCAAACTCACGGGAGTTTTCTATATAAAACCACTCTTTCGCATTTTGCTACGGTTTAAAAATTGAAATTGAAGAAAGCGCACAGTAGCAAACACGAAGTACGTACCCCGACTGCACAACCAACGCGTAAATATCAGTTATACAGTCATTACGCCGTTCGGCTTTATTATATTTATGGCGATCCCGACTTACGGGACCGTTACCGTGAGTGGAACATGGAACACACTTTTGTACCCCTTATTCGTTAACGTGCCATCATATTGAGATTTAGGTCCTAGATAAGGATCCGAGTAACGAACATGGATATTATTACCATGTATTACTTAGGCCGGCAACGCACTTACAACCCCTCTGGTATTGCGGGTGTCCATGGGCGGCGCTAATCGCTTACCATCAGGCGATTCGTCTGCTCGTTTGCTTCCTATTTCATAAAAAAAAAATACATAGATTTGACAGGGACTTAGGTACAGTTGAGGAATCTGGGCCACTTCGTACCTTGTCACAGTGAAAATCAATATGAAAGCTTCTAGAGATCTCAAATTCTTGTCACTGTGACAAGGTACGAAGTGGCCAAGAAATCAAATTCTTTGGCTGTATAGCGAAATTTCATTTCGCTCATATTTAGAGCAGCCCAGGGAAAACTTGCAGTTTACAGAAAAATAACAAACAACTATTACGCTACCGAGTATGATAGAATAACGGGGTAATTAGATAAGGAGACTTTAATTTCGCGCCAAAAACTACAAACAACAGTCCCAACTATAAATTTAAGATAGATACTCAATTCAGTCGATGCACCATCAAACCACTTAATATCCAACTGTCCACACGATTATTACACTACAATAAATAACAACGGAATTGTCCACAGAAACCAACTTCCAATTACCGCCATCTGCTGATCCCCAAAGGGTTTGGCGCGCTTTTGCATCTGTCAAAAAACCATCTTGGGTACCACACAAACTTATAAATGCAGATAATAGTGGCGCTAATGTCATTCGTAGACGTCAAACTCGTACGCGCAAGTTTATTAATTGGTAATTTTCCCGCATGCACTATTAAGTTTGCAATGGGATATAAAAATGCAAAGATAAGGCTGCGGTAGAAAGGGGCGCTGCTGTCGCCCGTGCTCTAACATAAAGTATGTGGCATGGTCGGTTGTTTTATTTGGCTGCTTGTAAGAGTTAAGTTTGCGGTGCCATAGACAAATTTGCGATTTTACGTGCCATTGCATACAGTTGGGTGAAATTACCCGCACTTTATCCTTTTATTTTTGTCATTATTGTTTTGTGTGATTGTTAGTTCTCGGCTGATTTGGCGTGTTAACTGGACGAAGGATTGCCGTTATGTTTGTTCGGCGTAAAAACAATTTGCAAAAAATACTACAAGATGGCTCATATTTTCTTAGACTTCTACGGGTTTCAGAAACAGAGATCAAGAAAACCTTTCAAATGGTTGATAGATATGTGAGGTGGCTATTGCTCTACATGATTACGCGCTAGCAGAGAGATTGTAAGAGTGGTTCGTGTGTCCGTAGACTATAGATCAGTGACAAGGTTCTATTATTATATGCTGAGACATGGCAGTTACATGCCTTATTTCGTAGGAGCATTGCCGTGATTCTGAGTTGAAAGTTCAGATCTTGCCATCTGATCTGCTTACGCAAAAATTAGCCAATTTTTTGGATTAGGTAGTCAAGCGATTAAGTGGAAACCATTTTCCTTTGAAATATAACCTAGAAAATTCTTAGGTAAGGAACACATAGAACATAGTTAATGGCGTGATACCATCGAGATGTTCATAAATCAGCATCATGGCTGTCATGATTGATTGTGACTTGAACTGGGTTTGGTTTAATCATCTCTGGTTCACCAATCAAATCATCTTTGGTTGAGTTAACCATCAAAATATCACATTTAATTGTAAATTACAAAATTTTACCGAAATAATAAAAAGATATGTAACTTCAGAAATACGAAAAGTTAACCTTTAGTCTTTATCGTTCAAAAGTTAAATATAAGGTACCAAAAGAATCCTTGAGTAAAAATAAAGAATTACTTGTAAACAACTATATTAACGCCATATTTCTCGAATAAAACGGGAATATAATAATTTTCGCATACCACGGTTGGTTCGATAACTTACGTGTGACGTCATACGCTAGTGTCGATTTGTAGAAGGCGTTCCGGGGGCCGCTAGAGTCGAGCTAGGTTTGTCCAAATTTTTTGCCCTTAATTGTCCCATATTGTCTTTAAAAACTGATTCTAATGGAACCGTAAAAAATATCCAAATAGTATATTACTGAACTAGTGATAGAGACACAGGATGCCTCATCTCGTCTTTGTCACACTATAAACGCGATCATAATACATAATTCTAACACCATTTTCAGCTCACCTAACACGGTAGATTTTATGCGTTTAAGGCGATTTCTGCCCTAAAAAGTGACCATAAAACCAATAACCATTGATGTGCAATTGCCACAAGAAATAAATAAACATAGAACATGTACTAAAACAGGTGACATGAAAATTCTGTAACCTTTAGTTACAAATACGAGCATAGAGTAAATCGAAGAGTAAATCTATCTTCCATTAAGCCGCCAAACAATGCCCCCCCATGCGCCGGCGCGAAACACAAGAGCACTCTACAAAAGGGCTAATAACTCGTATGAAGCACCCTTAACGTGCGATGGCTAGACGGGGCCAAGTCATATGCTGAAAGCGGGTTGCAACTTTAGGGCCGTGATTGTAGGCGCCATAGTGTATCTGTGGCCGAAACGCGAGCCGATAAAGATTCACTTTGTATTAGTGTGTACCTTTCTGATATGGGTATCTAATAAGACTAATCCTACTAGTATTACAAATGCGAAAGTTTAGATGTTTATTATTCAATCACGCAAAAATGACTGAACGGATTATGATAAAACTTTTTTATACAAAGAGTCTAAAGCTTGGGTTAAGATACTTAGAGGATACTATTAAATTTCATGCACACTCACCTATTGCAAGCACCGTCAGATAATCATTAATAGTTTATTGTTATTAGTTTCATTCTAAGCCGCATGGACTGTTATTACTCTGTATTTATTTTGGTTTCCACGGGACAGGCCTAGCCTAGTGTCGAACCATTGCTCCTCTATTTCTGAATGTCTGTATATGTTAATAAAAATATACCCGAAAATCGTCCTTTGAAGGGATGAAATAGGGAGCGCTTAAAATGCACTGACGCACTGTAAACACAGTGACGTGCCTCATGCCCGACTTTTTTAACCCATAAGTTTTTCCCTCTCGTTCACTTCGTAATTTGAGCACTGGTGTGACTTACCTTTATAGTGTTTACTATATATTAAGGTCATTGATAGGCGCATCCTGACGCTTCAAACTCGAGTCTCAATAATCAAAATCTTTTCAATATATAACAAAATAATCAATAATCAAAATTATAATTTCGTAAGCCAAAGCCTGCAAAGTCGGTCCCAACTCTAGAAAATGGTCTATGAAAACACATGATAATTGTGCAAGCTATACTAATTAACTCAGGCCGGGTTTTATTTATTTAAGTGAAGACAAATAATACAGTTGTAAAGCATTACAAACCTACCAATTTATCACTAACAATACAGAGACATCAATCGTTCAATTCATAACTTTCCAGGCGGTTGTTGCGACAAAATCGACAAATTCGCTTCCGCTCGTGCCTTGACGGAAACCAGTGAGCGGTAAATATGAAATATTATTTATCTATGGTTCGATCAGCTCCTTTGTTGGCATTAAAGGCAGTAGCTCTATTGTTTACCATAGACAGCTCTTTTTTTCTTGGCGTCTGCCATTTTTTTAGTGTTTGTTGATGCCGCCTTTTTGAAGAAAGTGATTGTTTAGTCTGTTGTCTAATATTGTAAGTTCTTTGTAAGTATATCCGATTTAGGAATATGAACTACTTATAGTATTATTAGGTATGGTTATTTTTTTAGACATGGGCTATTTAGGTCTACAAAAATAGGTAAAATTGTGAGATTCGAAACTGCTCTCTAGATTCTACATTTGAAAACTTTATTTGGCTCAAGCGACAATAAAATATTATCATTATTCAATATGGTTCGATACTTACGGACATTAGGTTTGATTTAGGCAACATCTCTAAGTATACCACAATTCATCAATCAATAACTTTAATTGAAAAAAAAAAAATACTGTTTACCTTTTCAGTGAAGGAAAACATCGTGAGATTCGTCACTTGCGTTCTTTGTAATGTGCGAGTGGAGCCACGCGGCTAGCTAGTAAGCAGCCTTTTTGACTTTTCCTATAGATCCTGCTTGGTTTCCTATACTCTCTGACGTATAATCTGATTAACTTATCTTATACAATCTTCTATATTTATAAAGAGTCTTTGAAGTCTGAAGAGTCGCGATTGGGCAAAGATCGGCGCCTTTAAAATGTGGTATTTATTGGCGAAGACTTCCGCGCATACCTTGGGCAGCTAAGAGAACTAATCAGTCCATCCTACAGCAACTGAGAATCACCAAATGTCTCTCCACGATATGCCGGGAGCGCACGCTCAGCTTTTTTGGACATATCATGCGGTCTAAAAAGCAACTTAGAGAAGCTGACGATCCTAGGTCAAATGGCCACCAGGCGTGCTCAAAGTAGAGCATCCACGAGATAGTCTGATGTTGTAAAGAAGGTGGTTGGCGGCATGCAGAGTGCGACCCACATGGCCTATGACCGACTCTATGGAGACTGAGCATACGTGGTCGCGATCCTCAGTAATGAGAGACCGAGGAAGAAGAAGAATATATATAAAACTAAGTCGTGTCAGTTACACCGTTTACATCTCGAGAACGTCATGGCCGATTTTTGTGATATTTGATTTTTTGCATTTGACTTAGCTCCGAATAGCTGAAATAGCAGAATAGCTATTCAAATATGGTTTTTTTTTATTATTTTCTGATAATTTTGTACGAAACAGGTTAGGGTGGAACGAAGTTCGCCGGGACACCTAGTTATTAAATAAATGACTTTTTAAACAATAAACTGCAAATATCACGACTAATTGATATTATTATTCCTAAATATCATTAAAGCAAGAAGCTATTATCCTCTACTTGATTAAGTCTCCCTTAACAAGCGTAGGGTGTGCACTAACTGTGCTACATAAGGGCTTAAGCGCCATCCTTTGCTAAGTACTTAAGCCTTTTTGTTCGAGTTAGCTCTAATTGCCGAACGATGTATGTAAGGGTGCGTAATGTGTTTGCCAATTTGTTGCATTCGGGAGATATTTATCATAATTGCTTCAAAGGGTAATGTTTATACGTTTAATGTAAAAACAGGCTTTTTGTTTATAAAAAGATCAAAAGTATAGACTTTTACCAGTTTCAACGCCGAAATAAAACCACACTAGATTATCTGTTACTTAGGGTGAGTTGCACCAACTTACGATCACAGACCGATCAACGTTAAATATGGCGCCGGCAGCAGTCATCCCATAGAAACTTGTCGAACTTTCCATACAATCAGATTTAACGAACACAGCTTACGATTACAGACGGTTTGGTGCAACGTAGCCCTTAACTTTAAAATTTGCAATTGTGTCTTCATTAACTGACCTTCTAAAATATAAAATATGCGTATTTTTTATGTACGGACATTAAGTACGATTTAGGCAACATATCTAAGTATACCATAAATTTTCAATCAAAGTTAATAAAAAAAATACCTCGACCGAGATTTTAACTGCAATTCTTTTATGTATTCCGTGAACTGTTCTGTGACTGTTCTTACAAACTGAGCTATCGTATGTCTCATATTCATATTCATATTCGTAGGTCTTAAAATAGGTTTTACAGTAGGTACATGTTACCCTGCTGGGGCATTGCAATTTCTTACTATACTAACATGCCAACACAAAATTTAGTTTTACAAAAGCTTTTAGATATAAATAATTAATTTAAAATTAAATCAATTGGTTATGTCAATTTATAAGCGGACTGAAATGATATTAAATTAAATAATTACTAATAATAATAATGAATATTAGCGATATTATTACATTCATTGCATACGAGTAGTGTCAAATAGTTAATTAAAATTATGATTAGTTAGTACAATTGGTCATTTAAAAACTCATCAATTGAATAATAGGCCTTATCAAGGAGTAGTTTCTTCAGTTTGTTTTTGAATGTCTTATCGTTCAATTCTTGTTTAAGTGCTGTGGGTAATTTGTTGGTTACGATAGTACCTACAACGATATTGTGTGCCCTTTTTACACATAGTCAGTTTGGAGTTTGGCATGGCTAGTTGGTATACCTACTATTACTTTAACAAACATCTTTCCTTTTTTAAAATAATTCTGAGTGGTTTCTTACAAAAAGTGCTACCTCCAAGATATATATACAGGGCAATGTTAGTACTTTAAATTTTATAAAGTGCGGGCGACAGCTGTTCGGCACGTGCGTCATTGGTCAAGATGCGGACGTATTTTTTCCGCATTTTCTCAGCTCAGTCGCAGCGAAGAATTTTCCTATCACTTCCCTTTTTTAATTATAGCAGAGACAAGCGACATCTACCGCGAAGATTTAACAACTTCTAATTGTAAAGTCTATTCATCTATTGAATATCGATTCCCAGAGTCACGTGTGAGCCATAAAACAAGACGAGAGGTAGGGCACAGCAAAACGTCATCTCGCTCATATTTGGAGCAGTCCAACTGGGGAAGTACCTCCACCTTAAAGAAAATCGCAGCCATAATAACACCACTACTTGCTCCCTAGGTATCATCATCATCATCATCATCATGTCAGCCGAAAGACGTCCACTGCTGGACATAGGCCTCCCCCAAAGACTTCCACAATGACCGATCCTGTGCCACCCGCATCCAGCGGACACCCGCGACCTTCACCAGGTCATCAGTCCACCGTGTGGGGGGCCTGCCCACGCTACGCCTTCCGGTACGCGGTCGCACTCGAGAACCTTTCCGCCCCAACGGCCATCGGTTCTACGTGCTATGTGCCCCGCCCACTGCCACTTAAGTTTAGCGATTCGGAGGGCTATATCGGTCACTTTGGTTCTGCTGCGGATGGCCTCATTCCTGATGCGATCACGCAGTGAAACTCCCAACATAGCTCTCTCCATTGCCCTTTGGGTGACTGTGAGCCTTCTTATGAGGCCCATGGTAAGCGACCACGTTTCAGCTCCCTAGGTATATGCTGTTGCATTCATGGTTGTGAGTATGTCGGCAGAGCTACCGAGGATGCCTTGTTGAGAGTGAGGGACCTGCAATACCTGCATGTCTCTAGCTGTCTACACAACGAATCCTCAACTCATTAAACGTTTGCGAACGCCCTTGTGATTCCTCTAGGTCTAGAGTCTATACTACAGTGTCTATTTACAAGCAGGCCTTAAGCTTGTTTTCCACCATCCACCACCACCATATCAGCTGAAGGACGTCCACTGCTGGACATAGGCCTTTTTTATACTACGACGGTGGCAAACAAGCTCACGGCCTGCCTCATGGTAAGCAGACACACCGTAGCCTATGGATACTTGCGACTCCAGAGGAATCACAAGTGCGTTGCCGACCCTTTATTGACTTAGGGATGCGTCGTGTTGAGAGTGAGGAACCCGCAGGTGTCCCCCAATTTCATAGGGGATATATGCCATAATCACCACGCTTGGCATGCGGGTTGGCGATTGCAGTATCTCTACCGCACTACAGGGATGCTGCTGCCCATCCCCCGTTGCAATTGGTCGCAGTTTTAGGACATACCCGGGTCCGGTTTCCACCATCGTTTTATATTAAAAACCGGACAAGTGCGAGTTGGACTCGCCCACCGAGGGTTTCGTACTTTGTAAGGATTAAGTACTTTATATAAATACTAGGGATGTTACGGAGGTTCGGCTTCGGCTCCGATATACCGAAACTTTCGGCTGAATTCACACCTCCGGCTTCGGCTTCGGTTTCGTCTGCGGAGGTTTTAACGGAGCCGAATGTCAGCGGCCGCGACGCGCGGCGTGTGCCTAGGAGTACAAATAGGTTTTGACTTGTCTCCCCGGGAATCACCCCACCTGTTCACATTAGTCTCCCTCATATTCATATTCATATTCATTTATTCAATGCCAACCATGGTATTACAAGGTGTTACAAAGTTATTAAGTACAACATGGACCCTGCTAGGGTGTAGCAATAACATATCTTAACCTATGATAAATATTTAACAGATTGGATTTTCATTTACTAAACTATTATACAGGCTGTTTTTATTGAATTCCGTTAATTGCGAGGGCACAATTGCAATCCTGAGATGAAATTAAGTAATCTTATTGTAATAAGCTTTAGTCCTCAATTTACAATGAAATAAATTGAAGTGATAAATAATAATAATAGTAATTATTAAAATAAGTGAGAAAATAAATAAGTTCGATACAGACATAGGAATTATTAGGTACATTGGTTGTCCGTGCACCAGAACGAGAACCAGAAATAATTTTGAAGTTAATTTCTGTGATGTAGTTCCAATTTAGTATGCTAGTTTTAAGACTTATGTGAGTTTTTTGAGCCTGCAATACAACATTATTATATTAGCTTTACTATTCATTTAAATTATCCTTTAGATATTCGTCGATTGTATAGTAAGCTTTTGTAGTCAGAATATTTTTCAATTTATGTTTAAATATGTAATTCTTATCTGTTGTTTTAATGGTTGTAGGAGCCTTGTTATATTTCTATGGATTACCAATACCTATAATATGGATTACCTCCACCTCCACCTTCACCTCCGGCTCCGGTTTCGGGTTCGGTTTCGCTTTTGGGCCCTCTTTCGGTTTCGGATTCGCTTTCGGTTTCGTTAAAACAAATTTAAAAACTCCGGTTTCGGCTTCGGTTCCGATATAACCACCTCTGTAACATCAACATCCCTAATAAAGACTATATTTTTTATGATTTAATTACAATATATCTGTAGTTTTCAGACTTTTCCCTGTACTTGTAGTATAAGACGTTACTTGTCAAATTTCATAGTTCTAGGTTAACGGAAAGTACCCTATAAATTTTGATTCCTTGAGAGTGTCGAAATATACATTTATTGCGGCGCATACGGTTGTATCTTTTATTTTACGTTAACTTAGATGTTTGAATTTTTCACAGCTTTAAGAAACTGTAGATGAGTATGGTTTTAATTTCAAGTCGATACCTCCACGCGTTCCCGAGATAAAGGGTCTTGACAGACAGATAGACGGACAACAAAGTGATCCTATGTCCTTATAGCAATGGAACCCTTTCCATTTCGACGTACGGAACCTTAAAAACATGATTTTAACACCTCACTAACATGTTTCAGAACTGTGCTCAAACAGTGGACCCACGAAACCCGAGATCTCCGCTAACGACCTCGTTACTCCTAATCGCATATGCTTATGCGTTAATTATCCTCATTAGTGGATGCTACACGCTGCGAGTTCATTAAGAAATTTACATGTGTTTGCAAAAACATCAGCATGTTTCGCTGAAATCAAGCGGGCAGTTTCAGTCGACCCGCTTGACCAAGGATGCTCAAAAGTACTCGAAAGTCTCGAAACAGCGGGACGTACGCAATTAAATACTTTAATTCTTATTTTAAGGAATGACTTCTTCTTCTTCGTGTTCGTAACCTTATGCCTGAGGGACGTGACTGCTATGGGTGATGACGCTTTCAACCACTGCTCTCCAGGCTGCGCGGTCTTGAGCCTTGTGTACAGTCGCATGTAATGTGGACCCGGCAACTTCTTGGACCGCATCTGTCCATCTTCGTGGTGCACGTCCTCTGCACCTCCTTCCATCGACGCGCCCAGTAATTATGCGCCTCGCTCAAGGAATGACTAATACTACCATCATTAGCCACAGGCTAAAGCCTTGGACCCGGGTATGTCCTGGGCCCCATGTTCTTAAACAACGACCAAGACCACCGGGGAATGGGCAGCAGCATTCCTAGAGTGCGGTGGAGATACTGCGATCGCCAACCCGCATGCCAAGCGTGGCGATTATGGCATTTACCCCCATGAAATTGGGGGAGGCCTATGTCCAGCAGTAGACGTCCTAGGGCTGTTGTGGTGGTGGTGGTAAAGCCTTATTTATGAAAAGATGAAGTAGCGTCCATAATAGAGGTGCCGCACTTACGCACCTAGCTTATTGTAAGACCGAGACAGGAGCAGCAGCCACGACAGCATACAGCTGACTACTTAAACTAAAGACATCGCATAGTCGGGCACCCTTCTATCACTCATACGGTGAATTCACTCTATGTTTAAGACACGCCCCCGTTGTTGAAAAGATGTAAGAGGAAAACCAGCCGCTAGTGTCACGATGGCGAATATTGCCACTAAAAAAATAATTTCAATTTTTCTCGAGAAAGGAATAAAATTTTAATAAAATGGGGAAAAAGTGAAAAAAACCGGCCAAGTGCGAGCCGGACTAGCGCACGAAGGGTTCCGTACAAGAAAAAAAACGCCAAAATTGTATGGATGCCCCCTTAATTTTTTTTTTGATTTTAGTATTTGTTGTTGTAACCACAATAAAAATACATTATCTGTGCAAATTTCAACTGTCTAGCTATTACGGTTCTTGAGATCTAGCTCGGCGAGTTATAGCCATGAAAAAGGGCTAAAATATCACGTTTTTTGTACGGGAGCCCCCCTTAATCATTATTATTATTTTGTTTTTAGTATTTGTTGTCATAGCGGCAACAGAAATACACAATCTGTGAAATTTTCAACTGTCTAGCTATTACGGTTCTTGAGATACAGCCTGGTGACAGACGGACGGACAGACGGATAGCGAAGTCTAAGGCTCGGTTGCACCGACTTACGATCACAGACCGATCAACGTTAAATATGGCGCCGGCAGCTGTAATCCCATAGAAACTTGTCAAACTCTCCATACATTAAAATTTTAACGAACGCAGCTTACGATTACAGACGGTTTGGTGCAACCCAGCCTTAGTAATAGGGTCCCGTTTTTACCCTTTGAGTACGGAACCCTAAAAATAATACTTATGAAATCACATAGTTGTGTGTTCAAAGTTTTAAGAGGGCATATTTTGCCCCTTTTCTTCAAAACCTTCTTGGGACGATCGGCATTTGTTACGAGTATGATGCTAGAGGTTCGTGACGCCACGCACGTGTACCTACCTGTCGCTCTAACTAGCAACATTAAAATAGTTATACTTAGCTTCGACAATTTTTGAGATATTTGAATGGAATTTTCATGATTCGTCGTATTTTTGGTCTTATTTCTTTTGGAGTAACAACATGATTGTGTAAATCTCCAAACGAGCGCTAGGATATGATATAAGTAATATCATCATATCAGCCGAAAGACCTCCGCATTGTCTAGTATTGCGCCGCCCTCGTCCAACGGCTTCCCGCGATCTTGACCAGATCGTCAGTCCACCTTGTTGGCGGCCTTCCCACGTTGCGTCTTCCGATGAGGATGTTCAAAAATTATACCTGCTGTTGTAATATAAAGATGACGATCGCAAAATTATAGATTAAACAATATATGACATAACCAACTAAACACAAGGGCTAGCCAATGATTACATTTACACGACCCAATCCCAAAACAACCCCATTCAATCATTTAACTGGTGTTTATACCCATTAAGTACCCCACTGCACTCCCATCTCCCTATCCCTAAGGAGCCTGATGGGCCTACAGGGACCCAGTCCATTACCACCCGTATATAACGATGTAAGCGCCTTACAAACGAAGACACAATAGGCTATCGTATAATAGACCTTATCCCATTCTAATAAGATTCACAGATGGTCAGTTAACTGTGTTGCAGATGGTATACTTGAAATTACTTAAAATGTCAGCGCTTTTATAAAACTGCCATTGGAATTTAAATTTTGTAATTTTTGTAATAAAGTCCATTTTTCAATGGATTACTTTGATAAAATTCGGCAAACTCAAATAATGTTACATGTTATGTAGTATAAGGCTTTTTGAGGAATAATTTGACAGCATTTTGCCAGTTGTTTAGGCAATCTTTTTATGATGCTGTTACGTTTTTTGAGGGTTGTTTATGTGGTGATTTTAAGTGGTTTTTGGTGTCGAAATATTGTGACAAAAATTAGACTAGCGTATATCATCGTATAATCTGAAGAATTAATGTGTTGTTCAATTTGTATCCCACTATGCCGTCATAACTCGAGGAACAATATACCTAAAGTAATGTGAAATCGTCATGAAAAATATATGGAGCGAGCGTAGGTACTTACATCAGAATAAATAGTTTTTCTATCACGAAATACGGAAATATTTTTTTATATTATTATATTGTACTACGAGCGACGGTAGAAAAAAGGCTTACGGCAAGCAGACACTGCAGCCTATGGACGTCTGCGACTTCAGAAGAATCACAAGTGTGTTGCCGACCCTTTATTGACTTGAGGAATTATTCACACAGTCTCAACAGCACATCCTCCAGTGCTCCAGCGACCTTTTTTTATTAAAAATAGGATTGCTCTTGGCCAGCATCTAGCCAGGAGGCAAAGATGAGACCGACGATGAAGCGAGCTCACCCAGAAGTTGTCTATTCACTCGTGCCTTAAAAAGGTCCAGGTTATATGAACTCGGAAATACAGACGCCGGCAGAGAATTCCAAACCTTAGAAGTGCGCATTATGAAGGAAGAAGTGCGCGTTAACCTAAGAGCACAACACCACATACCTACCTAAAGAGCAAATAGTTATTAGTAGCTGCCCGGCTAGTATGATAGCTTATACCGTCACGTTATATGGCCAAAATGTACTGAAACGTCACATAAAACGTGACGGTATAAGCTATCATACTAGCCGGGCTGGTGTTATTATGGCTCCGGTCTTCTGTAAGATGGATGTGTTTCCCCAGTTGGACTAATCCAATTATTTCGTTGTGCCCTTATGCCCTATACGTCTATAAAATACCTATGATTTTTAAGGAGTCAAAAAACATAAAAATCTACATAACTGGTCTAAAATTCAGTTGAAAGTTGTGTCGTCGCTAGTCCGGTTACGCGACCACGACCAGCGCCATTTTGCGACAACCTGAAGAACGAATTTTTTGCAACTATAGTAGCCTACTAAATATAAACATTTTTTACAGACCAAAAAGAAACAGTGCGTATGATATATTTCATCATCAACATCATCATCATTGTCAGCCGATCGACGTCCACTGCTGGACATAGGCCTCCCGCGGAAACCGGCTTGTTCGGGAGGCTGGAAGTCGTCAAGCCTGCGTGCGAGACGGTTCGTAATTACTCTCGAAAATAGCTTGTAGACAGCTCAGCAGTGAGATGGGCCCATAATTCTTCAGCAGGGTGTTATCTTCCTTTTTAACCGACTTCAAGATTTCAAAAGAGGAGGTTATCAATTCGGTTGTATGTTTTTTTTTTAATTGTTACTCCATAACTCCGTCATTTCTTAACCGATTCGAAAAAATTCTTTTTTTGATTGTAAGTATATATATCCAAGTTGGTCCCGTTTTTATCAAAACGCAGTTCTGATCATGGGATCCATGAGGAATTGAGGGAACTCCTCAAATCTTTAAGGCAAACATATGGTGATTTTTGTGTTTTTAGTCAAGCATTTTCATCCAAAAATGTGACATTTAATGAAGTGGAACTGCTGATGATGATCAGAACAGAACTCTTCAACGACGAAAAGTTCAAGTTTGGCGATTTGTCCTTCTAGCTGTGTTTGTTAAGCAAGTTCTATTTTCACGATTGATTTTTGTCATTCTCGAGTTCTGATGATGGGATCCATTAGGAATCGAGGGAACTCCTCAAATGTGAAAGGCACACAAATAGTGATTTTAGTATTTTCATGAACTAATCAAGCATTTTCATTCATAAAAGTGACATTTGATGAAGTGGAACTGCTGATGATGATCAGAACGGAACTCTTCAACGATGCGTAGTTCACGTTTGGCGATTTGTTCTCTTCGTTTTGTTTGTCAAGCAAACAATGTTTTTCCATGATTCCATGAGGAATTGAGTCTTCTACCATTATAAACATATTTATAGCCATTTTTATTTTATTGTATGTAATCTAAGAGTGCACCATCTAAGTATAATAATATTTCACCGGCCTCCCCCATTAAAATCGGTTTTTTTTCTTAAAAATTATTGAAGAACAATTTGAAAGTTATTGAATGGAAATTTATTAAAAAACGAGAAAATGTCCTTTCAGTTCATTAACTCATCATCTAAGTGGTCGCAAACTGGCACATTAAATGCGAGCGTATGATGGTTGCCATTTTATCACTTATCGTCGTGGATAAGACATTCGTCACATTCTGACAAGTATGCGAGTGTGAGAGTGACAGGCGTCTTATCCACGACGATAAGTGATAGAATGGCAACCATCATACACCCGCTGCTCGCTAACCGACCTCCCGACCACCCTACTAACTAATAAAAGCCTGTAATAAAAAGAAAGTCCCCCGCCGCATCTGTCTGTATGTCTGTAAAGCGATAAACTTAAAAACTACCGAACGGATTTTCATACGATAATGGGAGAAGTGTTCCACCAGAAAGAATTATGCTAATAAGTAAAGTAATTCATTGAGATGTTGTGTACGTTGGCTACATACATATAATTTATCGCACAATATATCGAGTCAAGCCCACACACGACCGGGTTTTGATTTTAATGCATGTTAATTTTTAAAGGGTCGGCAACGCGCATGTGACACTCCTGGTGTTGCAGGCGTCCATAGACCGCGGTTACCATTTACCATCAGATAGGCCGTCCGCTTGTTTGCCACCGATGGTGGACAAAATAAAAAGCAATAATATTACAATACAAAATAAACAGTGAAATTACCAGCCAATCACAATAATCGGATTCTAAAATCAAACTCCTTGTTTGAAAACAGAATCAAATCTAACCGCCGAACCGAAAACAAACATCTCAATTCAAATTTGGAACAGGCTTATTCCGAATTCAAATAGACAATGCTGGCTGGAGAGGAATATTAGGGATTTGAAAGGGCAGCGGACACTAGACGGTGTATAAAAATATAGCAAAGCCTCCTTGTTCGCGCTTGTCGCTTGACGGGCCACTAACAAAAAATTCATCGGATGTTCCAGTAACAGAACATTTTATATGAAGCTTAATTTCATTCATTCATGCCGTGCTTCTGTGAATATCGAGGTGTGAAATGATGAAAACGTGTATTTTAATAATATAAATCATAATTCGATTATGATATCATAATGATTGCTACAAGCCACATACAACCCCTAATCAACAATTGACAACATTTCAAATTTTCAAGTAGTATGAAATCTTAACTCATTTCGTTAATTTCTTAACAAGAAACCCAAAAATATATTTTTTAATATTTTTATAGCCATTAGTTTTCGTAATATTAATTAAAATGTGAAGAAAGCCTACCACCGTCTATATGACGTCACAAGGCTGCATTGTGACAGTCAAGCCGCACAAAAAGAACAGCAGTACACTTTCTTTATTAAATCCGTCTTGCTAAATAGTACTTCTGTATGATTTTTTACGCTGTGACGCTTTACTTGTCTTTTTTAGAATGAGAAACTTTTGGATGGAAAATGGATTGTTTTATATGAAATGTAAGAATTTAAAAATTAGCATTTACAAAAATTTTAAATGTACCTATTTTTGATTTCACCGGAAAAAAGCCCGCTTAAAAAAATGAAATGTTGTCAATTGATGAATGATATTCGCGTCATCAGGTATAAGTCTGTTCTTTCGTATGTTTTCTGTTTATTTTAAATGGAATTGCGTTCGACTCAAGTCTAACCTGATGAAAAGTTAAGATAGGGTCTAAGTTGAAGATGTTGTTATACCATTACAATTGAATACCTAGTAATTAATACAAGTTTTTTTCTTAATATAACTGGAAATTACCTTAACCAAGCAGCGCGCAATGTCCGCCGCCCCCAAAGAGGGTTATTACACGACCGGTTGGCCAAATGGCGCGAAACCCGAGCCCTCGCGGGGCGTAGACAACAGATTACGGAGATAATGGACCATAGAGTAGGGGCAGTTAAGTAATGACGATGTGTCATTACTTACTAACATTGTAGATACGTCAAATTGGGAGATCTAATACGCAGGTGTTTGGGAGTGCGGTAGTTCTAATATTTTTTCTCACACATGCAATGAAATATTGATGTCATGTTCCTTATATTAGGCCGCGAAGTATGACTTTTCTGGTGCGGCTACGACAAACGGTCGTTAATTGATTTTCATACAAATCTTGGAGGCCTAAGCCGGCAACGTTTTCTTTTTTAATTTACATTCCACATAAATTTGTGGCACAGGCATTATGACATTCTGCCACTATGCGTATTAAAAATAAAACTGATTTTTGTGTTGTTTATTTCATTGCATGTTTGAGAAAAGCATTATACATACCTCGGCGGGAAATATGGGGTTACCCGCCTCAGACCTATCTCGTCTATACTTATATGTCTTCGGCCGGCAACCCCTTTCGTCCCGGCCTCTGTAGTAATGTACTATTAATCGTACAAAAGCACATTCTAAAGCTAGTCCTACTTATGCGGTACAAAAACACAGGCAGGCTCATTGTCTCTCGGGTCAATTTACCCACTAAAGTTGAACAATAAAATTTCTATACGAAGTTAAATAGTCGAATCTTCATACAAGTTTCATGGCAACATACGTCCTTTTGGTTATGAATGAGTGTGAAGTTTTAACGTTAAATGCTGTGTTGAGTGGAAAGTTAAAGGACACTAAAAGGTAAATAAGGGCAAACCATCGTAAATGTAGGTGATTATACCGTTTACTAGAGTAGCGTGTCTGGGAGAAGTGTATGCAGGTTCCTTTACGATGTTTCACATAACTGGTAATTATGAAAAAGAAAGAAAGAAATAAAATCATTTATTCGTTACGCAAAAAAAAACATGAGAAGAAAAAAAAACAACAAAAATGACACGAAATGGTCCCAACTCAGCATGAAGTTGACATTGCAGCCAGCGCTGGTCTTCCGTTGGAGACCACGGCGGGCAGTACACACACTTAACATATACACTCTAAATATTACAGAAAATATAACAAAAATTAACAGCAAAAACAAATAACAATAATTTTACAGCTAAAATAACAATGTTAAAATAAATAATGGTATAATGATAACACAAGTACAGTGTGTGCGCGGCTTAAAACTTATAAACTATTCTTTTTTAATTTTTTTTTTTATGATAGACTGACCAGCGATTGGCCTTAGTCTCACCTGATCACTATCACATAAATCAAACAATAGGGCCATTACGCCTGTTAGCGACAGTGTGCTTGTTTGCGACCACTCAGATGAATTGGTAAATTGAAGGGATATTTTCTAGCTTTTTAGTAAAAATCTATTCGGGTTAAAGACATTTATTCCTCAAAAGAAATATTACATTTCACTTGATGAGATAAAATATTTAAAAACATGTTTTTTGAGCGTTAACAAGTAGGTAGGTACAAGAGTTAAATTAACTAAATAAATCTATTAATTATATTATCCGGCTTACTATTTTTGAGGTCTATGAAAATATTATTACCATTAATTGAAAATACCTTATCCTTCAGATGGTCGCTGACTAGCGCCGGTCGCGTAACCGGTGCAACGACTTATTTCGTACCACCACCACCATTATCAGCCGAAGGACGTCCACTGCTGGACGTAGGCTTCCCCCAATTTCATGAGGGGAAAATGCCGTACGTGCGTTCAGAACAAGGCAGAGGATTCGAACCCAGGGCCACCTTTTGATAACCGCATCACTATATATAACGTTAATGACTTACAACTCGAGCGAAGTAAAAAATCACCAGTGTTTTCAGCGCTCTGTGGGGAAAGTAAAACGGGCCAATTAACGAAACTCCAGTCCCCTTCATCCCGGCATGAGCCTCGCGGGACACCGTAATGCCCCATAATGGTAAGAACACATATTTTCAATTCTTACCGCACTGTTACCACGTTATTAGTGCTGATGGCAATATGGCATTTTTTTTTACGACGGTGGCAAAGAAGCTTACGGCCTGCCTGATGGTAAGCAAACACCGTAGCCTATGTACACTTGCGACTCTAGAGGAATCAGAAGTGCGTTACCGACCCTTTATTGACTTGGGGATGCGCTGTGTTGAGAGAGAGAGGGACCCGCAAATGTGTCCAGCTGCCAAGCTAGAGACTTATGCAGGCCCCTCACTCCCAACACAGCGCATCCTCGAGAGCTCTGTACCGCTACCATGAGATGCTATCGAAAATATACATTACGTTACTACAGTCGCTACCGAATAAACGCGTTTCGAGTAGATTTCGATTGTGCTCGTACCATGAGTCAACCGCGCGTTCACTGCGCCCGCCAGACGCTAACGTAACATTCGCTAGCGACTAACGTTTTGTAGCGGTTGCCGTAGATTGGTACCATGAGTCACCAATTTGACAATCGCCATCGAAAAATACCGCATCGACTGTAGTAAACTATTTCACTAGCAAATTGGAGCGTGAAAGCTTATTAGAGATCTTGTTTCATAAATTATTGTAATAATTATTTATCTAAATAATATCGGCAAGGTTTGTGTGGAATATGTTAGCGACGGCTGCGTAAGAAGGACAAATAACAGAGATAAATTCAGGCTGATATGAGAAGTAAAAGAAAATAATCCACTTCAACATACTATAAAATGAGATTAGGTTTATTAATTATATATAATCTATGTAAATCTAATCACATGAAACAAAAAAAATCATCATAAAAACTGGGAAGACTGCATCACTCAGTTTATAGGTATGGCAATAATAACCAAAAATAACCAAAGCAAATACAAGATTCACTAACATTTGACCTTGTGCTACTGTACTACGACACTTTAAATTAGCAGGTTTATTTCTATACTTTTCAAAGGAAGCCTTGGGTACTTAGCCTTTTGTCCAATATCGTCCTTGCTCTGTCTTTTCAGTATAGTTAGAAAGAGAGCTTTGTATGCTGTGAAGTTAGGCACGTCACTCCGATCGTAACGTAAACTACTCGATGGATCGAGTTAACGTTGGCGAGTATAGTAAACGTGTAATGGACTCATGGTACGAGTACCGATCTGTAGTTCTATGAGTGACCACCAGAGGCGCTGTACTTATTCTCCATACTGATTGTTTACGCAGTCGCTAGCGAATACGGTCACTGCTAACTCATGGTAATGCCACTGGCGACCTTACTCACCACTAGGAACACAACACCACAAACTACCTTTTCTCCGCCAAATTTCATCTAAATCGGCGGTTTGTCGGCCTGTTTAACCTAGTGGGCAGTGACACTGCTTAAGTGTTTACGAAGCTGGAGGCCCTGGCTTCGAATCCTGGTGAGGGCATTTATTTGTGTGATTATAACTAAATACGTGTTCCTGAGTCATTGTTGTTTTTTAGGTGTTTAAGTATACAGGCTGATTAGGGAGACGTGAGCAAGATCAACACTACGGATTCAGTAGATCATAAGCTACTGCTTCGTGCCACTATTAGTGAAATTATCGTTCATTTATCTTTGGTGTTGAAACAAAATGTTTTAAATTATTTATGTAATTCATGGTCACTCTACAATCTACTTCAGTCAAGTGATACGTTTCAAATTGAATGTCATCTGAGTCCGATTACTTTTGAAATATCGTATCTCACTCAATGTGACAATTTACTTTCTTCGTAATTAACAGTTACAGGTTTAATCTTTATAAACCAGATGTTGTAGGGTGACCATGATTGTAGAAAATTAAACTTTAACTTAACAAAAATTAAAATACAGGAAAAAGGTATGGGTGTTTCACTTAAATACAACGGTGAACGATTCATTGCCATTTACAATGTATGTAGTGTTGGTCTTGCTCACGTCTCCTGAATCACCCTGTATATCTATTAAATATATCATCGTTAAAAGTTTACAACCTACCCATGGCACAAGCCTTATTGAGCTTACTATGGGACTAGTTCGATTAATGTAAAATTGTCCAATAATATTTATCTATACCCGTTCAGGGGTTTAAGCGTGAAAAGGTAACAGACAGACAGAAATATAAAACTTTTATTATTGTTGTTATTAAGAGCCTGTAGTGTGTCCTACACTTTTTCCAACACTTGGTCATTCTTTTAATAGGAGTCTAGCTCGTCTCGCCATCACCGACCAGGTATGCCGCGTCTCCGTTTTAAGGATGATTCACAGTAGACCGTTCCGTGTCCGGGCCGGCCCGTTTTCTTCTAGAGAAATACGCCGGCCGTTGCGTTTGCTATCATAGAAAACGGGTCATGCTGCCACTCTGCGGCAGTCTCCCACTGCTCACTTACCTTCGCATTTATAATACTTATTAATATGGATTGTAGGAATAATTAGGGACCTAAGTACGGAGTTGTTTTCTTTAGACGGCCAGCCAGATAACCGCTTAACTTTACTATCCGAACGCGCATTATCAACTGTTATTAAATTTTATGAACCTAAAACTAACCAACTTGGAGAAGTTTAAACACTCCCGACATATTTATTTTTGCATGTCAAAAATTTAAATTTGCATGTGAAAAACGGCTGTACCGATTTTGATAAAATATATCTAAGACCCATAGCTAGAAAACTGCCTTCAAATAAAAAAACGCATTTTAATCTGCTCACCCGTTAAAGATCTACGCTGCCACAGACAGACACGCACGTCTGCCATACGAAAGTCATCTCCGTTCACCGCAGTTGGCGTCTCATTAGATAGCCCTTTATTCCCGCGACAACAGCACGCCTGAGGACTTCAGGTTTTGTTGTAGAAATACGTACGTAAATCGTATTTATCTACTTTGATAATTAAACTGCCCACATACACATAACACTAACGCTGTATAAAGATATAATCCATGTCAACGCAAATAGGTTACTTATTTAACACTAATAAGCCACCATATTAAACCACGCCCAAACAAAAACACGAAACAGTAGTAATGTTATTCATAAACCCAAATTGACACGACAACTGATTCATATAGACTTAATTACTTTGCGACCCTCTCTACAACGAATTACTTAAAGCACTCTGCGATCCATCTTCATACGCTTTATAAAAAACGCCATCAAAATGATAGCACTATTTTAGAAACAAAATGGCGTATGGACATTCTAAAACAACAGTGGCTAGGACTTTCTAAATACGAGCGCGCATTTAATATCAAAAAGTCGTATGATTGTATAAATTGTATTCGAGATAAGACCTTTTATATTTAAGTATGTGAGTTCTGACGTTTGTATTCTATATTCAAACGGACCATCTGCCGCCACAATGGGCACTTACATGCGTGCGCACTTGGAATGCTTTTTTCGAAAATCGAATGTCTTTCCATGTTAAAAAAGACTCAACCTTATTACAAAGTTGGAAGAGTTTACATTGCTTCGTTAGCTGAGCAAGTTAGATTTCGTTTTTCGAATATCGAATGTAATTTGCTTGTAAACGAAAATGATCGTTGTTATAGTTCACTAGAGTATATATTTGACTGTAGTTTCTTCAAATCCACCCCCGTTTTTGTACAGATTAAGTATAATGAATCGTAAATTCGATCTTTGACACCTTTTTCATTTGGTTTCGGGTGCGTACATTTCTATGATTGTGTTTAATGCTAAGAGATGTCATCCCTTCTCTACTTTCATTATTCAACCTTAATACATTGTAGTTAAGGTTGTTTTTTGTCTGTATTGATAGTACGTGTAAATTAAAATGTGTTTAGTGGGATATTGGAATGATTGGAGGGGTCGGACGGTTTTTAGCTTATTTCTATTTGATGTAATTGTAGTTTTGTAATAGAGAACATATTTGTAAAGAGGGTTTGAGTTATTGTAATACGGTACTGACATCCGCTATTAAGTTATAATCTTTAAGATTTATGGATTTTGGGTGGGAAAGATAAGGTAATTTTTACCGTTATACACAGATTATCATAATCGCTTTTTTTATATGCATACACATATTTTAATTCTATCCATTTGCGCTAGTGCGCTTGTGATTGTTTTAGAATCTCAAACGTCCATAGGCTACAGTGTGTCTGCTTACCACCCGGTATGGACATATTGGCATGGCATATTGGCGCGGCAGCGTGTCCAGCCAAGTTCACCCCAGAAACTGGCGGACAGCAGCCGTGTGTGTTATTTTACACGAACCGTTTGGAGCCACTTTTGACCCCCCAATAACTCCAAATATATTTGACGTAAAGGACGAAAAAAATGAAATTTGGGATATGCATTAAGATTCTTTAGGACTACTAGAAACCCGAATTTCATAAATATAGGTGAAATAGTTATTCATAATATTAAAGTTAAAAAAACGGCATTTTTACCACTGACTGACTGACTGACTAGTAATCAAAAACCTAACCCACTTCAGGTGACAAGGTGATAAGCTAGGTTTATAAATTTATCTGTAGCATAACTTTATTGGGATTTTATATACCCCAATTACAGGTGGACACATCATTGTAATCTATGATGTTGGTGTTCCGCATAATAGAATAAATAAATAAAATTAATATCGGACATAAGCTACTTTATTTAATAAAATCCACTCCAAAAAGGAATTAGCACAGAATCGCCCACAGACGGAGTCGCGAGTACACAAGCTATTCATAAAATCCTTCGTACAATCAAATCGCTCACGCTGCGAAATGTTCTAAAATAGTTCGAAATTCGAACATCGCTCGCGGGTGCTCAGAGTTCGTCAACAAATTCAACGCGGAATAACTGTCGCGATGACACGGCGGGTTGCACAGAGTAGTCGGGAGCAGAGACAGCGTAGACTTAGATTTGATTCAATATTTACACATACTTATGTACATTTCTTACACAACAAATAGTTTCATAATCGTTCTAAAGTAGTCCGTAGTTCACAAAACCACCGTCACTTGGTGCTCGTACTAATGAAGAAAATGAGATTAAAACATCATTTACAGTCCCTAACTGTGTTCTGTCTCACTCAATCACTTTTTTTTAACAATTTCTTTCATACAAACCTATTCGGAGTATCAAAAACGTAACCAAAAAACAATTAGCCAAATAGGTTTTATTTATATAGAAATTTTAAATTGTATGTGTTATGCCTACTCCTTTTGGGAATTGGTGTGTGTGTGCGTGTGCGTGTACGTGTGCGCGCATGTGTGTGAGCGTGTGTAATTTCATAAGGATGGTTTTATGGCGCGTTTGCAGTTGCCAAGATAATGCCTGAGACGCTTGAACGTAACCGTAGAACGTAGAACGCATTTTTAACCCACTCGCGTTACGACGCTACGCTACAGCTCTACGAAGCGCGTAGCATGCGTGCTACGAATCACCTCAAATGATGAATGCAGATATTTGACTTTTGAAATACTGGGACTCACTTCGGCCGGTTATTGTGACATTCTTTGGGGGAGGTGTAAGTCCAGCAGTGGACGTCCTAAGGCTGATATGATGATGACGAACTTACGCGATAATCGCATATTGCAAGCAAGTATAGGTAGGTAAACGTGTAAAAACCGGAAAATTTTAAATGAAGTAGTTAAATACTTCATTAGAATGCATTGGAATTGAGACTAAATGTAAGTTAGACTAATTATTTAAACTCCTTGCCGAATGTCAACCAGCTAATTGCCTGTTATTAGAGCATTTAGATATATCCCTATATATAACGAATGGTTATACATGGTAACAAAACTGAACGTTAGTATCACACGCATACATGTCGTAACAAACCGGACAAGCTCGACGTGCTTTAAGCACCCCTTCAGTTAACCTTAACCTGCCAGTTTAAATAAAACTCCCCATAAAATCGTTTTTCTTTATACCACGTCGGTGGTAAACGTCGTACCTGCGGCCCGCCGGATTTATGATTTATGTCCATTGCCGTTCACTTTATACACTCCTTTCGTCACCGCAGCCTATCGGCGACGAGCAACTTTGCTCCAGGGGTTTACATGCGCGTTGACGACCCTTTAAAACAATATACATCTTAAAGAACCCCATATTATAGTCCCTCGGAAAAACCTCTATTTGATTTATTTTTGCAACCTTGTTTCCCTTGTCACCTCGCCTAAATCATTAATTACATCTGTCAAGTAACCTATTATACTTTTTTTTTCAATTTGTAGCCAGCCTCTGTCACTTTGGTACTCTTTGGAAGTGGAGTAAATACCGCCGAAGCTGATTTCCCAGCGGCACGTGACGATGCTCCAATCACAGCTCGCCCCCACCGGCACAGGGTTGCCAAACGAGAATAAAACCATTTTTAAACTAAACGTCTCCTAGTTTCGGCTCACTTCTGACGTGAGCATAAAGGTGCAGTAGATAGAAACTTACACATAAATGTCAAATATTTTTATATATTTGTGGGCAAGTCGACGTTAACTCAAAGTACTTAAACTAAGCTAAGCTTGCACTATGGGTAGTAGGCGTAGTATATTATGTATATAAAATAAAGTCGTTTATGAGAGCCTTGTCGTCACGGCTGGTTTACATCTCTGGAGGTCGGTGTTTACCTCTCACATAGATTTTCTCTAGCGATACAGAGAGGTAACGTGGTCAGCGTCATGGGTACCATGCCGCAGGCGGACCTTTTAGAAGGAGTATTCTTTTTATAGTTAGGGTTTTTAGTTTTGGGTTACCTTATATTTATTTATTACTAGCTTTTGCCCGCGACTTCGTCCGCGTATAATTCGTTCTCGCCTTAGAATGATTTGTTTTCCCATACAATCTTTCTAAAGCTCAGGTGGACACCAGGAACTTAGGGGTGACATGTTGGAGAAGGAAAGCCACAAATAGATCGGACTGGAGATTTTTGCTTGACCAGGCTAGCCTAGAGCCCACCCGCGGCTATAACGCCTCAGATGATGATGATGATACAATCTTTCACCCTTCTTTACACCCCCTTAAGAAATGATTACAGTCAATATGACATTCCCTAGAAATCCTATTGTCAAAACGAATGATTAAGTGCTTATTTCGGAATATCCAATGTAAAGATTCTAGGAATAAATCTCGTCAAAAACATTACATGTACATTGTACTCTTAAGACCATTAACAATATGATATGTATATAAAAAAAAAAAAGGGTTTGTTTCAGTAGAATCCTCAAGTCCATTAGGGGTCGGCAACGCGCATGTGAATTTTCTAGAGCCACACGCGTCCGTAAGCTACGCTGTAGGTACATAATATATAACACCACATCAACCGAACTAAACGCGTTCTTGTGTCTTTTTGTCCAAGCGTTATCCTTGTTTTCATCTTCAAGCCTCATGACTGAACGTCGTGGCGTCTAAGTATAATGGTAGGCGGGCTTGAGTCAAGGTTAACCAATCAATATGTAAATGTATGTTAATAGAAAGCATTTCTTTTCAAGTTTAACGCCTAGCTAGACCACTTTGGCAGTTTGCCGCTTAAGCCGCTTTAGGGATGATTCACAGTAGACCGTTCCGTGTCCGGGCCGGCCCGTTTTCTATGACAGCAAACGTAACGGCCGGCGTATTTCTCTAGAAGAAAACGGGCCGGCCCGGACACGGAACGGTCTACTGTGAATCATCCTTTAGCCTGTAGTGCTCAATACACCAATTTCCTGCCTTCCTCCTGCCCTGGAGTTTCAAGAACTAAAGTACTACATTTATTGCATCATATCAACGGGTGGGTGAATGCATTTGCTTGTCTTACCCTCAACTTAGCCGACGAGCATCAGTTTATCCTACTTGCCTCCTAAAGGATGACCTATGTGTATATAGAGTTACATAATAAACAATATGTAAAATATGAATCTTTGTGACAGCCCTACGACCTAATACCGGTTACCTCACCTCCCCCTAATCAGCGCGCAGACGATTCCATCTTTCTACATTTTAAATTTCGAAGCCTCAAAGAGAATTGGAACGCCGAATACTTAGGACCGTGTCGTTTCAACGTCTCGTATGTGTTAGTAGAGAAATAAAAGATAACGTTTACTGTGACAAGGTAGCTCTGATGTATGTTTTGCTAGATCATTCCACGCTTGACGAATCTAGATGTGCGAGTTCGTGGTTTGTGGCTGTGTAATTCAAATAACATCACTATAAGTACTCGGCATCCTCTAGAGACTTCCACAATGATCAGTCCAGCGGACACCCGTGACCATTACCAACCAGGTCATCGGTCCACCGTGTGGGGGACCTGCCCACGCTACGCCTTCCGGTACGTGGTCGCTGGTCACCACTCGAGAACCTTTCCGCCCCAACGGCCATCGGTTCTACGTGCTAGGTGCCCAGCCCACTGCCACTTAAGTTTAGCGATCCGGAGGGTTATATCGGTCACTTTGGTTCTAATGCGGATGAAAATTTTATTTTTTTAAAACATTATTGCACAAAAGAGATCGGTAAAAAAACCGGATATGTAAATATGTACATATACCATAACAATATGCTACTGCTGTGTTTGAGCTGCTATAACTCCATTATGGGCTGCGAAATGCCGCGGGCGTTGTAATCTTTCAGCGATTCATTTCATTTGCGATATCGCTTTTTACACCGTCATTTGCTATAACCCAATATGTGACATTTATTGTTTATTTGTTTATTTATAGTCCGTTGGCATCATGACAAGCGAGCGTTCGTGCCCCAGCGGCGCCTCTTTGATGGGTGACCGCTTTGAGTGGGTACTAACTGAGCGCTCCCTTGCTTTGTAGGCTGTTGATCCCGGTTACTGTCCATGACAGCAGTTATTAAGCCAGAGGGCTTCAGGGGGCTTGAGAACTTCTAACTGTCAAATTTCCCGC
Source organism: Notocelia uddmanniana (assembly GCA_905163555.1). Taxonomy (NCBI): domain Eukaryota; kingdom Metazoa; phylum Arthropoda; class Insecta; order Lepidoptera; family Tortricidae; genus Notocelia; species Notocelia uddmanniana. Next base: position 15,086,203 of record LR991072.1, read on the forward strand.
TCACTTTTTTTTTCGTTGGTTTGACAGAAAAGTGTTGTTAAACCCTATCGGGTTTGTATGGACACCAAAGTCGTGGACAATAAAGTTGATAAACTCACTTACGAGCTAATTGTATGACACTTGACAAACCTAATCCCAAAAAGGTCTAGTTTCTCCCTTGGGTTGAAGGTCAGATGTCAGTCGCTTCTGTAAAAACTAGTGCCTACGCCAATTCTTGGGATTAGGTAGCGGACATGTGGCATCCTTCATGATGCAACAGTACTGGGATAACGCTAGGATGATGAAGGGACAAATGCGGGTTATTAGACGAAAATATGTGCCGTAGCTTAGATCATAAAATACGAAACCCACAAATATTTCTTTACATCCGTCATTCGTGTAAGTACCCTCGTAAGTCCCCACGTACTTGTACGAGTACAAATTAACAATAGAACTTCAGACCTGACATTTCCACTGCATAGCATAAATAACTGCCTAATGTACTTCACCAAGTACAAATTAAGGATGCGTTCAAAACCATAGACATACTGATTAAAATAAATTGTAAGAATTTATACAAAATCGAAAAAGTCATGCCTGGGTCTGAAGCACTACTATTAGTTTGTACTTGGTAAAGTACATCCGGCAGATATCACTACAGCTATTAAAAAAACACAGGGCTTACGAGGGTAACACACTTATTTTAGTTTATTTTATGTGGATATTATGTCGTTATTTGTGTAACATCGATTTCAATATTTTTAAATAAATCATTTATCCCGGTGACGCCATTATCCCATCTGACCCTACTGTTTATTTATTTATAACTAGCATTTGCCCGCGGCTTCGCCCACGTACTAAGCGAAATTTTTAACCGTCTACAAAAAACAGGTTCGTATGTTTGTCCACGATTATCTCGCGTTTGGCTGAACCGATTTAGATGCGGTCTCCAGAAAAGTAGTTGTTACATTCTGGGGTTTTGCTATACGAAGTTTGGTGATTGTGATTTATTAACAGATGAACAGATGAAAAGTCAGTATACATTCTGAGAACCGGCAAACTGTTGAATTTCATTTGATTTTGGCAAAAATAAGGATCGAAAACTATTATCATACATTTCCGAGAGGCCGTAGGGGAAAGGGCCGATGAAATAAAAGCATGTCTTAAATGGCCCTTAGTAAAAGTATATGTGTACTACAGTAACACCAATAGATCTGTAAACGACCAAGCAGCGCGCAGCGGTCATAAACTCTGGTCCTTTGAAGTACAGAAATACGGCTAATTCAATATCATTTGTAACATTTATTTTTCCTAATATTAAATTTATTATGTAGGTTTTGCCAGTTACCGTTAGAGCATCCAAAAAGAAAATTTGGCCTCACTTCCATTCGCACTCCTTACTGTCAGTCCGTCTGTTACAACCAAGTTGCTTTTACTGGACATATTGAATTGCAATTTGGCATAAACTATCAAGAATATAGAGCGCTCGTGGCCCAACGGCACCCACCTACCGCGTGCGGTGTGCGAGGTTAAGCAATGTGGGCGCAGGTCAGTTCTTGGATGGGTGACCGCTTTGAGTAGTTACTAACTGACTCTCGTGCTTTGAAAGGCACGCTAAGCCGTTGATCCCGGCTGCAATCGTTAAGCCAAGTTAGAGGCCTTCGAGCGGCTTGCGAACTTCTAACAGTCAAGTTGCCCACTCACTTGACAAAGGGTGGTCGAAGTTGCACCGCGTCCGTAGGGAGTACCCACCGTTACCCTACACAGAACCCCTGGGTGGTGCTAAAAGTGCAACAAAAACTGGCAACCGTACTAGTCTTCTCGAAAATCTCACGGTTCGTAAATAAATGCCATACGAAAAAATAATAATTGGAGGTTGATTGGATGGAAAAAAATATCGAAACCTCTATGTCGTTTTTAAAAGCAAATCCATTATATACCCCACACGCCTATATAGTAATATTAAACTTTTTTGCATACAGGTACGAATGGAGTGCCAAATTTTACCTCAGATTCGTATTAAGAGACCTCTCGGATGCTCAGATATCGATTTTGAACTAAATCGGGACGAAAAAAACGGAAATTCAATATGGCCGCCACTTTCACAAATTTTACTTCGGATTCGTATTAAGAGACCTCTCGGACACTCAAATATCGATTTTTATCGAAATCGTATCGGACGGTACTGATTAATAAAACCACTTACTTACAATACATTGAATCAAAAAAGGTCGTCTCTTCATAGGGAATTCACGGCATTTCATGCAACTTAAGATCTTATAAGGAACCTACATGCCAAATTTGGTATCTCTCGAACCAGTAGTGTGGGCTGTGCGTTGATATGTCACTCACTCAGTCAGTCAGTTTCTTCTTGCAATTTGGCAAAAACTTTTAAAAGTTCTCATGTCCGCAATATAAAATTTCAAAATCAATACCATTTTCAAAATTAACGACCCAAAAAACCATAAAAACGACGCCCATATTAATATTTAGACATTCCAACCCCCTTGGTACCCAACAGAGGGAATGGTATTTCACGTCCTCCACGTGGGATTTTAACATCATTGTTGTTTTCGTAATCAGCGACCCGATAAACCATAGAAACAATACCTACCCATTTCGATTTTCAGAATTTGTCACCATTTCCCCCTTTTAGGGGTTGATTTCTCATAAAACCTGAAACACATGTTTACTCATTTAACGTTACAAATACTCCCGTCAAGTTTCGAATAAAATAGTCCAACTAATCTTGATTCCCCACACAATTCGAACCCCCATTTTACCCCCTTATGGGTTGAATTTTGAAAAATCCTTTTTTCATTGCACCTCTAGACCTTATATGGAACCTATATACTAAATTTAGAATCTCTAGAACCAGCAGTTTGGGCTGTGCGATGATATTTCACTCACTCAGTCAGTCATTTATTTCTTGCAATTTGGCACAAACTTTCTGAAGTTTTCATGTCCACAACATTAAATTTTAAAATCGATGCCATTTTCGTAATGAACGTCCCATAAAACCATAAAAACGACACCCATATTAATATTTAGACATTTCATCCCCCTCGCACCCCAACAGGGGGGATGGTATTTCACGTCCTCCACGTGGGATTGTAAAATGATTGTTGTTTTCGTTATCAGCGACCCGGTATATCATAAAAACAATACCCATGTCGATTTTCAGAATTTGTCACCACCTTTCCCCCTTTTAGGAGTTTATTTCTCAAAAAACCTGCAACACGTGTTTACTTATTTATCTTTAGAAATACTCCTGTGAAGTTTCGAATAAAATAGTTCAGCTAATCTTGATTCCCCACACACACTTCGGACCCCCATTTAACCCCCTTAGGGGTTGAATTTTGAAAAGTACTTTCTTAATGCACCTCTAGACCTTATAATGAACCTACATACTAAATTTAGAATCTCTAGAACCAGTAGTTTGGGCTATGCGATGATATGTCACTCGCTCAGTCAGTCAGTTATTTCTTGCAATTTGGCACAAACTTTCTAAAGTTTTCATGTCCACTACATTAAATTTCAAAACCGATGCCATTTTCGTAATGAACGTTCCAAAAAACCATAAAAACGACACCCATATCAATATTTAGACATTTCATCCCCCTCGCACCCCAACAGAGGGGATGGTATTTCACGTCCTCCACGTGGGATGTTAAAATCATTGTTGTTTTCGTTATCAGCGACCCGGTATATCATAAAAATAATACCCATGTCGATTTTCAGAATTTGTCACCACCTTTCCCCCTTTTAGGAGTTGATTTCTCAAAAACCTGCAACACGTGTTTACTCATTTATCGTTACAAATATTCCTGTGAAGTTTCGAATAAAATAGTCCAACTAATCTTGATTCCCCACACACACTTCGGACCCCCATTTAACCCCCTTAGGGGTTGAATTTTGAAAAGTACTTTCTTAATGCACTTCTAGACCTTATATGGAACCTACATACTAAATTTAGAATCTCTAGAACCAGTAGTTTGGGCTGTGCGATGATATGTCACTCGCTCAGTCAGTCAGTTATTTCTTGCAATTTGGCACAAACTTTCAAAAGTTTTAATGTCCACTACATTAAATTTCAAAATCGATGCCATTTTCGTAATGAACGTTCCAAAAAACCATAAAAACGACCCCCATATTAATATTTAGACATTTCATCCCCCTCGCACCCTAACAGGGGGGATGGTATTTCACGTCCTCCACGTGGGATTTCAAAATCATTGTTGTTTTCGTTATCAGCGACCCGATAAACCATAAAAACAATACCCACGTCGAGTTTCAGAATTTGTCACCACATTTCCCCCTTTTAGGGGTTGATTTTTCAGAAAACCTGAAACACGTGTTTACTCATTTATCGTTAGAAATACTTTTGTGAAGTTTCGAATAAAATAGTCCAGCCAATCTTGTTTCCCCATACAAACTTCGGAGCCCCATTTCACCCCTTTAGGGGTTGAATTTTGAAAAATCCTTTCTTAGTGCACCCCTAGACCTTATAAGGAACCTACGTGCCAAATTTGGAATCTCTAGGACCAGCGGTTTGGGCTGTGCGTTGATATGTCAGTCAGTCAGTCAGTCAGTTTCTTGTTTTATATTTATTTATAACTAGCATTTGCCCGCGGCTTCGCCCGCGTACTAAGCGAAATTTTTGACCGTCTACAAAAAACAGGTTCGTATGTTTGTCCACGATTATCTCGCGTTTGGCTGAACCGATTTAGATGCGGTCTCCAGAAAAGTAGTTGTTACATTCTGGGGGTTTCGGTATACGAAGTTTGGTGATTGTGATTCATTAACAGATGAACAGATGAAAAGTCAGTATACATTCTGAGAACCGGCAAACTGTTGAATTTCATTTGATTTTGCCAAAACTACGGATCGAAAACTATTATCATACATTTCTGAGAGGCCGAAGGGGAAAGGGCCGATGAAATAAAAGCATGTCTTAAATGGCCCTTAGTAAAAGTATCTGTGTACTACAGTAACACCGATAGGTCTGTAAACGACCAAGCAGCGCGCAGTGGTCATAAACTCTGGTCCTTTGAAGTACAGAAATACGGCTAATTCAATATCACGTGTAACATTTATTTTTCCTAAAATTAAAAAAGAAAAGAAAAAAAAAAGTTGCCCACTCACTTGACAAAGGGGGGTCGAAGTTGCACCACATCCGTAGGGAGTACCCACCGTTACCCTACACGTGACCCCTGGGTGGTGCTAAAAGTGCAACAAAAACTGGCAACCGTACTTGTTGATTTAAATAGAAATAAATATCGAAACCTCTATGTCGTTTTTAAAAGCAAGTCCATAGATACCCCACACGCCTACTTATATATAGTAACATTAAACTTTTTTTGCATACAGGCATGTATGGAGTGCCAAATTTTACCTCAGATTCGTATTTAGAGACCTCTCAGACACTAAGATATCGATTTTGAACGAAATTGAGACGAAAACAAAAATAATCAATATGGCCGCCACTTTCACAAATTTTACCTCTGATTCGTATTAAGAGACCTCTCGGACACACATATATCGATTTTGAACGAAATCGGGACGAAAATGAAGAAAATCAATATGGCCGCCCCTTTTTTCAAATTTTACCTCGGATTCGTATTAGGGGACCTCTCGGACGCTCAGATATCGATTTTGAACGAAATCGGGTTGTAAATGAAGTAAATCAATATGGCTGCCACTTTTACCAAATTTTACCTCGGATTCATATTAGGGGACCTCTCGGACGCTCGGATATCGATTTTGAACGAAATCGGGTTTAAATGAAGAAAATCAATATGGCTGCCACTTTTTCCAAATTTTACCTCGGATTTGTATTCGGGGACCTCTCGGACGCTCAGATATCGATTTTGAACGAAATCGGGACGAAAAAAAAGATAATCAATATGGCCGCCACTTTCACAAATTTTACCTCTGATTCGTATTAAGAGACCTCTCGGACACACATATATCGATTTTGAACGAAATCGGGACGAAAATGAAGGAAAACAATTTAATCAATTCAATTTTGTTTAGTAATTCATAATGTGTTATTTTTATTTACTTTAATATTATTATTATTTAACTTTATGACATGTAAATTGGTTTTATGAATAAATTGAATATGAATATGAATATGAAATCAATATGGCCACCACTTTTTCCAAATTTTACCTCGGATTTGTATTAGGGGACCTCTCGGACACACAGATATCGATTTTGAACGAAATCGGGACGAAAATGAAGGAAATCAATATGGCCACCACTTTTCCCAAATTTTACCTCGGATTCGTATTAGGGGACCTCTCGGACGCTCAGATATCGATTTTGAACGAAATCGGGTTGAAATGAAGAAAATCAATATGGCTCCCACTTTTTCCAAATTTTACCTCGGATTCGTATTCGGGGACCTCTCGGACGCTCAGATATCGATTTTGAACGAAATGAGGAAGAAGATGAAAAAATCAATATGGCTGCGACTTTTTCCAAATTTTACCTCGGATTCGTATTAAGAGACCTCTCGGACGCTCGGATATCGATTTTTAACGAAATCGGGGACCGAAGGTGAAAAAATCAATATGGCCGCCACTTTTTCCAAATTTTACCTCGCATTCGTATTACGAGACCTGTCGGACGCTCAGACATCGATTTTGAACGAAATCGGGAAGAAAATCAATTTGCCTGCGACTTTTTCCAAATTTTACCTCGGATTCCTATTAAGAGACATCTCGGACGCTCAGATTTCTATTTTGAATGAAATCGGGACGGAAATGAAGAAAATCAATATTGCCGCCACTTTCTTCAAATTTTACCTCGGTGTCGTATTTGGGGACCTCTCGGACGCTTAGATATCGATTTTGAACGAAATCGGGACGAAAATGAAGAAAAGCAATATGGCCGCCACTTTTGCCAAATTTTACCTAGGAGTCGTATTAAGAGTCCTCTCGGACGCTCAAATATCGATTTTTGTCGAAATCGTATCGGGCGGCACTAATTAATAAAACCACTTACAATACATTGACTCAAGAAAGGTCGTATCTTCATAGGGAATTCACGGCACATCATGCGCCTTTAGACCTTATAAGGAACCTACATGCCAAATTTGGTATCTCTCGAGTCTCGAACCAGCAGTTTGGGCTGTGCGTTGATATGTCACTCACTCAGTCAGTTAGTTTCTTCTTGCAATTTGGCACCTACTTTTAAGTTTTCATGCCCGCAATATTAAATTTCAAAATCAACGCCAGTTTCGAAATTAACGACCCAATAAATCATAAAAATCACACCCATATTAATATTTAGACATTCCAACCCCCTCGGACCCCAACAAAGGGGATGGTATTTCACGTCCTCCACGTGGGATTTTAAAATTATTGTTGTTTTCGTAATCAGCGACCCGATAAACCATAGAAACCACACCCATATCGATTTTCAGAATTTGTCACCACCTTTCCCCCTTTTAGGGGTTGATTTCTCAAAAAACCTGAAACACATGTTTACTGATTTATCGTTAGAAATACTCCTGTGAAGTTTCGAATAAAATAATCTAACTAATCTTGATTTCCTATACAAACTTCGGACCCCCATTTCACCCCCTTAGGGGTTAAATTTTAAAAAATCCTTTCTTAATGCACCTCAAGACCTTATATGGAACCTACATACTAAATTTGGAATCTCTAGAACCAGCAGTTTGCGCTGTGCGTTGATATGTTGGTCACTCAGTCAGTCAGTTATTTCTTGCAATTTGGCACAAACTTTCAAAAGTTTTCATGTCCACAATATTTAATTTCAAAACCGATGCCATTTTCGTAATTAACGTCCCAAAAAACCATAAAAACGACACCCATATTAATATTTAGACATTTCATCCCCCTCGCACCCCAACAGGAGGGGATGGTATTTCACGTCCTCCACGTGGGATTTTAAAATCCTTATTATTATCGTTATCAGCGACCTAATAAACCATAAAAACAATACCCATGTCGATTATCAGAATTTGTCACCACATTTCCCCCTTTTAGGGGTTGATTTTTTAAAAAACCTGAAACACGTGTTTACTCATTTATCGTTATAAATACTCCTGTGAAGTTTCGAATAAAATAGTCCAGCTAATCTTGTTTCCCCATACAAACTTCGGACCCCCATTTCACCCCCTTAGGGGTTGAATTTTGAAAAATCCTTTTTTAGTGCACCCCTAGACCTTATAAGGAACCTACGTGCCAAATTTGGAATCTCTAGGACCAGCGGTTTGGGCTGTGCGTTGATATGTCAGTCAGTCAGTCAGTCAGTCAGTCAGTCAGTCAGTCAGTCAGTCAGTCAGTTTCTTCTTTTATATATTTAGATTTATTCGTCAAAAAGACGATGGATCTTGGATCCTTAAGAATATTCAAATTGGAGGACCGGTAGTGGTAACCAAATTTAATATTAGGTATTGGTAAGACAAAAGCAGATCTTCATATGCTGGCTTAACTACCACGAAAGAAGGGGGGAAGACACTACAGGTGAAGGGAACATACCTGATTTTTTTAATTATTTATTTGGCTCACAAAACAAGTTATAGACAATTACATGAGGTACAAGTAGAACATAAAATAATAAGATAATCGTAATAAATACAAGGGCCTCGGCAGAGAGTTCATGTTTGTACCTTTTGGCGTCGAAACTCAAGGTCCATGGGGTCCCAGCGCGCACAAGTTATTTGCAGAAATTGGGAAGCGTCTGGTTGACGTAACTGGTGACCAAAGAGCTGGCGGCTTCGCAGGTATCGCAGGCTGAGCGAGAATTTACGCAGGAGTAGGAGAGATAATGCAGACGTTTTATTGTAACTTATAGCAAAACATCGAAATTTGGAAATAATTTATACATAATACCAGATGTTTCTGAAGAAGAAGGTGCTTGGCAAGCGGCTGAGGGAGGCAACGGGCGAACCTCGCGAGGGCAGCTTTCTCGCGCAGAGAATTGCAATCGCAATCCAGCGCGGGAACGCTGCCTGCGTGATGGGCACCCTACCCAGGGCATTAAATTTTGATAGGTATTTTTAATTTATAGCTTTAATTATTTTAATTGTAGTTAGTTTTAGTTTTGTGTTCTTAGTTATTTATTAATACTATGTATGTATTTTTATTTTCTATTTAATAAACTCAATTATTTAGATGTTTCTGTGGCTCAAATATAAAATCATTTTAGAAAAACCGTACAGGCATAATCGTTCAAACGTTCACTTTGGGAAAAATCAATCAGTCTTTCTGTTTTGTCTAAAGGTTGACTGGTAGAGAATGCCTCATAGCATTAAGTCCGCCATTTGTACGTTAAGATTTCTTATTGTGCACTAAAGATTAAGTAAATAAATAAAAATGATAATAATTGTTTTATAATTTATTTTGATTAATTTCATGTTCATTTACACGTGCTATTTAATAGTGAAGATAAATCAATATACAATGAATGGTTCTTTTATTATTATATATTTATTTAACTATGGAAAGTTCTCATGGTTCTAGAATGACGTTTTAAATAAACAAATAATACGCTATTATAAATTAATGTTTTTCAAACTATAATTGTATGTGTTTGCGTCCGGCGACGACTCATTTTGACGTGCCAGCATATTTGCCAGTGTTTAACTTCTATGATATTATATATTTTTCTATCGGATTAATATAAAAAATTAAAACAATTATGTAAATTGAAAAATGGCGGGTACCCGTTCCAAAACGGGTGCGAATCATTCGAACGTCATTCCCGGATGATTTTTCCACGCCACCAGACACGTTCGAGCAATGCCATTTGAGGCGCGCCTTTGTCACTGGCTGAAATATAAAAAAGGTTCCACTCCGATTGTAGTTCTCTCGTTGCTTATGGTTTTGTTTATTTTTTCTCTATTTTATGTTTTTGAAATAGGAACAAGTTGATTGTAATAACATGATACTTGTTTTTTTTATTTTTATTGTGCAGTTGTATTTGTTACGCTGTTTTGTCGGCGTCCACAAAATGACATAAGATAGTAATAAAACCACCACCACCACCATATCAGCCCTAGGACGTCCACTGCTGGACATAGGCCTCCCCCAATTTCATGGGGGGTAAATGCCATAATCGCCACGCTTGGCATGCGGGTTGGCGATCGCAGTATCTCCACCGCACTCTAGGAATGCTGCTGCCCATTCCCCGGTGGTCTTGGTCGTAGTTTAAGGACATACCCGGGTCCGTAATAAAACACTTAAATATTAATGTTATCTCACACCTACTATTCAGAAAATAGTCGAATGAGGGATCAAAGTCGTACTTTTCTTCCCTCATTTGAGGTCAATAAATTTCCTCACAGAAGGTGCAATATCTTACCACTCAGTTGCAAAATTATTTGTAAATCATTGCATGATTTTAGAAGCAGGCCTCATTGGCGGTGTGAAAAGCAGTATGTGCCACACGGTAGCCTATATAATTTCTGTCATGGGCGTAAACACTTGAATCCCTCGCAATACAATTTTAAAACGAGAACTTATGCAGGGTGTTATCTCTGAAACGTAATAAGTTACTGAAATAAGTGAAATTAGTGCAATATTTTCCCATTATATCCTAGAGAAACGAAGAAACGTGGGCGAATTTGGCCGTTAAAATTCTAATCTTTAAAAAAACGGGGTATAATAACGTTGATTTCACGATTGGAGTCACAATCAACAAATCCTCAAGTCAATACTGGGTCGGCAACGAGCTTGTGACTCTTCTGGAGTCTGAAGCGTCCATAGGCTACGTGTCTGCTTACTATCAAGCAGGCCGTCGTAGGCTTGTTTTCCACTGCATAGTCGTATAAAAAAAGCATTTTAGTATGTTTTTTAATATATGGTAGTTTCATCTATCTATTAAGCTGTCAGTTTTAACCCATTAGAGACCCAAGAACGCTGTACGCCGTAGCGTGTAGCATCATTTTCCTGCCTTGTAGCGAAAATCGCACGTAGAGGCATGACGCATAGGTGTCGTTGCTGCTCGGATTCTATCATCATCATCGTCATATCAGGCATCAGATGTCCACAGCTGGACATAGGCCAACCCCAAGAAGTGCCACAATGACCGGCCCTGCACCACCCGCATCCAGCGGACTCCCGCGACCTTTACCAGGTCATCAGTTTACATTGTGGGTCTACCAACGCTGCGCGTCTGACTCTATACTATAAACTAATCTTACTAATCCATTTAATACTTATTCTGTCTAGGCGCTTCAAATACGGCTGATTTGATTTCATAAAACAAACTCAACAAAACTTTCTTAATCAAACAAAACAAACACGAACCGAACTTATTAATATTTATCGAAAAAAAAGCCAAGTCGAATGCTAAACAATTTCTATAAGAAGATGTCAACTCGCGTAAAAGATATAACAGCTGAAACCAACTTCCTTTTGCGGTTACTTTTTAGAACAACGACCGCATCTAAGCCTTATTACAAAGGTTTTATAAGATAAATAAGAAAATTGATTTCGTCGACCGCACACGCGGAATTTTCCTACAACTTCACATTTGCTCTCGTTAAAATCAGCAAACGACCTTATGTGGTGACGACGAGGTTTACTATTGCATGAAATTTTGTTGGTTATCGGTAAGTTTATGTTAGTGGTTATGATAATAGCATTTTTCATATTAAAAGTTGTCCCGGGCGAGGCGGTAAGCGTATTTCCCCCGGGTACCTATTGGGAATGTTTAATAACGTTGTTATATAAACACCCGTCAAATTATTCTATGTTGCGAAGTGAGTGGTGGGTTAAGATCGTCAGGTTAAATACAGTATAACACATTGTGACAGACCAAGATACCAAAACAAATTCGATAGTTGCACTGGAAGCAGCAATGGTTGATTTGTATTCACAAAACTTTATGACGTTTTATTTATATAACAGTGAAAAAAAAATTTACATTTAGCTAGCGAAATAACTCATAAAGTGCTTAAAAAGGACCAGTCGGGGAATCTAAGCCTAGCGGCTGAAGGAGGCCTCTGCAAAGTGTGCTTTAAGACTGCGCAGTACGTTCGGTTCTCCGTACAAACGTATTTATGCTCTCATTTTAAAACGCCATGCTAGAATAACATGAAACTTTGTATACACAATGAGATCCGGCATATCTAGGTCAGAAATTAGTTTCTGTTGCTTGAAATTATAATGGAGAAAAAATACAACGATTATTAAGGTTTTCGTACAAGCCGTAAAAAACTCAAAAAACCGCTGTTTTTTTTGCATTTTCTAACAACAGAAACTATTTTCCGACCTAGGTATACCGGATCCCATTGTGTAAACAAAGGTTCATGTTATTCTAGCATGGCGTTTTAAAATGAGAGCATAAATACGTTTGTATGGAGAACCGAGCGTACTGTGCCCTCTTAACAAATGGTGATTTCTTCACTATTTTAGTAGTATGTTGGTGCTAACCGAAATTCTCCCCAGATTAAGTCCGCAGTTTGGAGTCCGGTATACTGTGCTGCAAGAAGCTCGACTCTCCAAACAAACGTAGTTTCGCTCTCATTTTAAAACTCCATGCTGGAATATCATGAAACTTTGTATACACAATGGGATCCGGCATATCTAGGCCGGAAATTAGTTTCTGTTGCTTGAAATGATAATGGAGAAAAAATACAACGATTCGATTATTAAGGTTTTCATACAAGACCTAAGAAACTCAAATACTCGCTGTAATTTTTTTTTCTGTTACAATTCCTAGCAACAGAAACTAATTTCGGGCCTAGATATGACGGATCCCATTATGTATAAGTACAATGTTTCATGTTATTTCAGCACGGCGTTTTAAAATGAGAACGAAACTACGTTTGTATGGAGAATCGAGTTAAGTAGAGCGTGCGGGGGACACTTATCCTAGGAGTCCTTTCATATTTCTTATTATGCGACACATTTTTTACATGGGTATTAATAATAATAATAATAGAGAGAGTCACTCAGGCATATCATTTCCGGTTGTGGTCATCTTGCTAACGGCGAGTACTTGCACATACATAACTTGGTAGCCAAGATTATCCACAATCAGCTTGCTCTTATGTACGGTCTTGTGGACTTCGAAGTGCCGTACTATAAGTACACACCTGCGCCAGTTCTCGAAAATGGTCGTGCCACGCTCTATTGGGATCGATCTGGCATCACGGACAGGACTATTATTGCCCACAAACCTGATATCGTGCTGACAGATCGATTGAAGCGCCAGGCAGTGCTCGTCGACATCACCATCCCCCATGATGAGAACCTCGTGAAGGCCGAGAAGGACAAGGCTAGCAAGTACCTAGACCTGGCACACGAGGTAACCGCCATGTGGGATGTTGATTCGACGATCATTGTCCCGATAGTCGTCTCTGCGAACGGTCTAATTGCGAAGAGTCTCGACCAACATCTTAAGAGACTCTCGTTAGATGGTTGGGTCAAGGGTCAGATAGAGAAGGCGGTACTCCTGGACACGGCGCGGATAGTCCGGAGGTTCCGCTCTCTGTCGCCCTAACCACCGGTAGCTTAGGCCCCGTCTCGCTGCCGGCGGCACTCTAGGTTAGGTTTTTAACCGACTTCAAGATTTCAAAAGAGGAGGTTATCAATTCGGTTGTATGTATTTTTTTTTTTAATGTTTGTTACTCCATAACTCCGTCATTTCTTAACCGATTTGAAAAAATCTTTTTTTGATTGTATGTATATATATCCAAATTGGTCACGTTTTTGTCAAAAGGCAGTTCTGATGATGGGATCTTTGAAGAATTGAAGGAACTCCTCAAATCTTTAAGGCAAGTATATAGTGGTTTTTGTGTTTTTATCAACAAATCAAGCATTTGCATCCAAAAATGTGACATTGGATGAAGTGGAACTGCTGATGATGATCAGAACAGAACTCTTCAACGACGAAAAGTTCACGTTTGGCGATTTGTCCTCCTAGCTGTGTTTGTTAAGCAAGTTCTATTTTCACGATTAATTTTTGTCATGCTCGAGTTCTGATGATGGGATCCATGAGGAATTGAGGGAACTCCTCAAATCTTAAAGGCAAACATATAGTGTTTTTTGTGTTTTTATCAACAAATCGAGCATTATCATACAAAAATGTGACATTTGATGAAGTGGAACTGCTGATGATGATCAGAACGGAACTCTTCAACGACGCGTAGTTCACGTTTGGCGATTTGTTCTCTTCGTTTTGTTTGTCAAGCAAGCAAGGTTTTTCCATGATTTCATGAGGAATTGAGGGTACTTAGTCTTCTACCATTATAAACATACTTATAGCCATTTTTGTATTTTATTGTATGGAATCTAAGAGTGCACCATCTAAGATTAATAATCTTTCACCGGACTCACCCATTGAAGTCGGTGTTTTTTTTCTTAAAAAATATTTATAATGCTTTTACATTTTGTACATGTGTTTTTATATTTTACATTTGATAAATTTATTGTAAAAAACCTAGCTAACATGTGAAAAAGAATAAATGAGATAATAATAATCATTTATTTAGACAACAAATGGTCCTCACATACATACATACATGGTATTACTTTTACATACATATTTAGAAAGAAACCAATTCTTTGTCTACGTTAAGTTAAAAGTCTGCATAGGGACGCTTTGCCGGTTACGCGACCAGCGTCAGTTTTCGACCACCTAAAGAACAAGTTTTTGAAATTAAAGATATTAACATTTTTACAGATCCTAAAGAAACGGTAAGTCGTATGCAATTTATCTAGTAGTTATTGAATGGGAATCTATAAAAATTTTTAGAAAATATCCTTTTAGTTCATCAACTCATCCAAGTCGTCGCAAAATGGCACACTAAATTAGCTAGTCGCTAACCGGCCTATTAACCCTATGCATGTTTTTAGTTACTATTATATTTACGTACCTACATAATCCAATTGCGAAACAAAAGTCAAAGGTCATCCTCGCAAAGGTTACATAAATACGCAAGCCAAATTAAATCAAATCCTTTAATAAAAGACTTAAAAGAATAACGTACATACTTAAAACAAAGGCTTGTTAACCTTAATGATGTTAATGGCAGATAATAATATAAAAACAAATCCGATACACTTGCGGGCATCATTACACAGAACTAGAACGAAGGCTTTTAGATGTAGAAAATATTTATACTAAGGGTTCCTTACAGGGTAAAAAAAAAGTAAAGTAAAAGTAGTTTATTCTTCAAATTAGGCATATTACATGCACCTATGAACGTCAATAAACTACCACCGGTTCGGAAAAATATACCTCTGCCACGAGAAGAACCGGCGTAAGAAACTCGGCGAGGTGTCATTTTTTCAAAACAATATACATTGTATAGTTAAATATAACATTACAGTGTCAGCTACTACAAAATTACTTAAATAGGGTAATACTCGGTATATAAAGGTATATAGTAGGGTACTAGTAATATAATAAGATAACTCACACTTGTAAACAATACCTAAGTGATGTAACTTGAGCGCGACGCGCCAGCAAACTGGTTACTGCAGTTTGGCGCATTTAGTGTTTTGAAATTGTTTATACGAATAAATTAAATAAATAAATAACTGCTAAATTGATAGCGAGAAGAGCGACAGAAAGTCGCAAATGTAATACAAGGAAGTGACCATCTAACATGAATGCCTCTGCTGGGTCCAGAGTACTCGAAATTAGAAAAGTAGGTACCTATTTAACAGTTACCAAAATATATTGAATCCCATA
Source organism: Notocelia uddmanniana (assembly GCA_905163555.1). Classification (NCBI taxonomy): domain Eukaryota; kingdom Metazoa; phylum Arthropoda; class Insecta; order Lepidoptera; family Tortricidae; genus Notocelia; species Notocelia uddmanniana. The sequence goes on from LR991072.1 coordinate 15,101,863, forward strand.
AGTATTTCGAATAGGGCTATTTCAAATCAACGTGAAACTCCAGTATGCAATACATTGCCTTGATCTGTAACTATCTCGGAAAAAAAGAAATATAAGACCATCATACTCCTGTTGGGGCCCTTTAGATGATTAATATTATCACAATACTGAGGTGTCAATATTATCGTGGTTTTCCAAATTATATGGATTTTGCTTCAATATTCATCAAAAAACACGTGATAAAGATCATGATATGAGTGAGTCGCGTGATACTAATATAAATACTCATAATACGCGTGTAAACGGCCCCATTAACTTACGTAAAATGATATAACAATAAAAATATGGACATCTAACAAATAGAAATAAATCGATTGAACGCATCCGAAACGCTGGCACACGACAAAATTAATCACCAGTCAAATACGAATCAAGAAACCATTAAATAACCAATCCGCATTATGACGATAACGAGCGCATTCGAAAAACAAAATTCCCACGCATTCTCAACTCTACTCCCTAGTGTTTGGCACCAAATCTTTTTTTAATGTTGGCAGAACGTCTATGGTACGTATTTAATCACGTTCAAAGGGCCTCGTCGAGTATTGCGCAAATCGGAGAGCATACGTGTATTCAAAACTAACAAAAGAAAAAAAGCAATCTCCTCAGATTGGCATTTGGGGCAACGCACAAAAAGGGACTCCTTTAGGGGAATATTGTTAGGATTGAAAAGCGTTTTGTCGTCAACATGTTATTCGGTAATTTAGTGTTGCCTGATTGAAATAACGAGGGTCGTAATTGGAAAGGAGGTTTAAAGCGTACATGTTTGATTGATTGCTTTTTGGCGGAAAAGTTTTTGTTGAGCAACCTTGAAAATGTATTTTGTCAAAATTTTACAAAATTAAATCTTAATGACAAGGAATACGTATTGTCGTTGTAGTTAAAACTTTTTAAAATCACGATTTCTATTTGAAGCTTTCAAATGGAAATCGTGATTTTAAAAAGTTTACACTATACGCATATTACCCAACCAGAATCAGCAAAAAGACAACCACCACAACCATGACAACCATCTGAAAACAATATTTCTTCAATTAATGATGTTAAGATTTCTACAAGCCCTTGAAAACAATGAGTCTTATGCATGTTATTTAATGAAATGATCACAGAAATTCGGGAAAATATCCTTTCAGTTCACCAACTCATCCAAATCGCGAGATAGTGACCCTACCAACACCATCATCATCATATCAGCCGACAATGAGCGTTCCTGCGCCACCCGCATCCAGTGGACTGCCGCGACTCCCGCGACCTTCATCAGACCACCTTCTGGGGGGTCTGCCCACGCTAAGTAAGCCTTCCGGCGTAGTCACCATTGGTAATGACCACTGGTTTCAAATTATTTGGGTACAGTGGCACCCTATCATCTCAGCAATTTTTGTCATAGTTGTTGCTTTAATTGAGGTGAGGTTCAAATTGAGGTGGTTACCTTTCGTTGTGATGCAACGTCCAGCTGCACCGAAAACTCATGCCACTACAAAAAATTACTGTATAGTACATACACGTACATATGCAGTCTTGTGCGGTGAAACCTCATACGAAAACAGCACTACACAAAGTCTCACAAAGCTTGAGGCGTGCATACGAACTCATTCATCCAAACATTTCCAATTTTGATTTGAGAACGCTGCGTTTCGTTCTTCCATTTTAGCTGATTGACGCGCCTGGTTCGATTTTCAAACGTCAAAGACTTCAGTTCGGCGTTGCGTTTCGCTATACGTTCAAATAGCATGAAAGCGCTGTGACGAAATTGTATCTGGCTGGACAGGGCTGCCGCTATGCCGAAATATTAAAGAAAAAATCATAGGATTTGAGCCGTGTTTGCCGTTAGGGTGTTAACTCTAATTCCTTTAACCCTTTGAACGCCAAGAAAGAACGCTTTGAAAGTGGTCGTGTGTCGTGGTACCCACCACGCCGACAACCACTAAGAAGGTCGGAGTGAAGGTGTACTTTGATCATGAAAAAAATCAATTATGAATTATTTTTATTGATTTAAACGTTACATCAATTTTTGATACCTACTTGGCGTCTGAGTGATCACTTCATTCAAATATGATGGCTTTCAAATGGTTAAGGGGTTAAGGTATATCCACCAGACCTGTGCGAGGATGTTATCATACTTTATTCTTTATTCATGAACAATATTATTTGTGTTAATACATTTGAAACTTTGCGAGCATGACAGATAAAGCAAGCAGCCATAGGCGATGATGACCACTTACCATCAGGTGGACTGTCAGCTTATTTCCCAACGACGTGGTATAAAAATCACAGATAGGTGTCTATTACATGAAAACAATACATTTCAGCCTAGCGTCACGTTTTTCGACCGAAATCACCTAAAACCACAGAATAAGGAATAGTACAAGTACAGCAATTTCACTCCCTAACAAAAACGGCGTTTAGGCATAAGAAACGTGCCTACTCTCTGCATCTCTGTCTATCGCATAACTTGTATTCATTCACGCGCGGCACGTGTAGCCCTAGGGTTGTCACGCCAAAAATACTTCAATAATGCAAAAAAATTTGTACCTCACCAGATGTCGCTTAAGTACAGTGAACCGATATTAATAAATGTTAACTTTCGTATTATAACTAATTACATTTGTGGGTATATTATCCGTTGATTATAATAAGGTTCCGTAATTGCAGAATGATCTAAGTAATTTACATTAAATTGTTGAAGGTATTCACTCTTTACCCTTTTCTAATTTACCCTCAACAATATGACTTTCCTCTGACGGAAAGTATAAAATAGTTCGAATCACGTGAATCTGGGTCATTCTACGATTGGGTTCACTAGGCGTAAGACGTCTGTTATTGTGATTTTAAAGTTAAAAGGTGGTACCAGTGTAAAGTGATATCCAATAAATTATTATCATTGAAACGTCTCCAGCTTTTATTCCGACTTCCATCACCGAGTGTTATCAGCTTCAGAATTGTGGGATGTAACACGCCAACATTTAAGGTAATTACTTTTATCCTGTTTATTTAAGGGCTTGGTTTATGTCAAATGTTGTTTTATATTAAGTGTTCTAGTAATTCGAATTCGTAAAAAGTGAACAAAGAAAACTGTTATCGTTCTAACTACATTTAGCAAAGATGTTGTTTTTGATACTAGCAGTCATTGGTGTCTTGTTATTTGTGTCTGAATTAAGTACCAAATCAATTGCAATTGTTTTATATCCGACCAAGATCTGACCACAAACCCATTTTTGTAGATCAATTAAACGATAGATTGCTTGATTTTGAAAAGTACTGGTGTGGTTTTTTTTTTTTACTATAGAAACCTTGTAAGATCAGCAGATCTATTTCCATATTGTACCAAGACACAAGGTAGTAAGTTATAACTTATAACAACAGTACCTATAAAGTTTTTTTTATTTATTTACGGCTTTAGACGTTGTGTATTTTGAAATTTACTTGTTATCATTATCCTAGCATTTTAACCCCAGTACAGTTGCGTCCGGACGGATGCCCGAGTAGTCTCAAGAATTGGCGTAGGCACTAGTTTCTATTTTACGCAAGCGACAGAAGACCCTATAGGGTTAGGCTAGTTAAGTGTAATTAATTAACTGAAGATATTTAATTAAAATAAGAATAGAACATGATGACATATGTGAATGTAGCTTGGAAAACCAGGTTGGTTTATTCATTTATTTTAACAGTCAGTTTTGTGGGTACTTGGCTCACCAGTTTTTATTAATATTTTGAAGTGCTGAGTTAGCCGTTAAATGGGTTTCATTTAAAGGAGCATTACATGTCCGATAAAATTAACGGTTTCAGCTATGGACGGCATACACAGTGAACGAAGACTGACTACACCCGACGATGGCAGAGATGGGCAGCAGAGGCAAAGTCGGCGACGCAGCTGACATCGAAATAACCGGCGCAGCTGCAGCTCAAGGAGATCCCGCAGCCCTCAGCAGTGCGGCTCGCGACGTTCCTGTAGCCGCCGGAGCAGTCAACGGAGCTCACAGCGTCGACTCACAGGCGAGCGGCTATCCCGGAGCCGTTCTAGAGGTACGCGGCATTCTCATAGAAGCTATTACAGAAGTAGCCGTAGGTCTGTTAGTGGTCATAGATACAATGCGCGGCTTCGGGGTAGTCGGAGTGGAGGCCGAGAATCACGCAGTATTGATAGGAGGACAGTAGAATCTCAATATAAGACCCGATCTCGTAGTCCTCACATGTCTTACAGATCGCGGAGTCGTGATGGCAACAGATCGCATACTAGGGTGCCGAATGTAAGACTTCCTAGTGGTCAATTAAATGATATTGGTAATTCTAACAACGTAGGTATCCCTGGTGTGGATCTGTTGTCAACACATGGACCAGAAAATAATGATGTAAATATTAATAACATAAATGTAAATAGCCCCGGAGAGCACGGGGTGCCTCAGAGTGTAACAGATGTTTTCAAAGAGCTGATGAAGGTCATTAATTAAATCTGAACGTGATGGAACAAGACCATCTATTAGATACCCTGTTGCTACCAGTGCTGTTCCGGAGTTTGATCCAGGCAAGAGTAGTCAAACTATTGATATGTGGCTCACCAAAGTTAACGAATGTGCTACTATTTATAACTGGTCGGAACCTGAGATCCTTCATTACGAGTATGCATTGCCTAAACTGAGTGGTGTAGCACAGCGATGGTATCAGTCATTGCCTACTATGAAATATTCATGGGAGGAACGGCAGGTTAAATTGAAAACAGCGTTTCCAAGTACCGAGAATTATGGTATTTTACTGACAGAAATGTTAAACCTACGAGTCAAATTCGGCGATTCACTTGAACATTATTTTTATGAAAAAATGATTCTATTACATAGGTGGAAAGGATGCTGTCGATTGCATCTTACTAGGCATTGATGATCGGTCGGTTCGAACAGGAGCAGAAGCGGCACAATTTACCGATCCAGATAAATTGTTAGTCTATTTACGAAGTGTCAAATCAATCAAAAAATTTGAGAGGCCTTTTCAAAAGCCATCTGCTCCTGATCAAACATCTAGATCAAAACCATATAATAGAGCTAATAGAGATGGCAAGACGCTAAAATGTTATAATTGCGGAGAGGAAGGTCATCCAAGTTTCAGATGCAACAACCGCAAAAGAAATGTGAAGTTTGCTTTAAACTGGGACATACGTCCGAACACTGTTTTATTAGAAATTCGAATAATAAACCAATAGCTAATAAAGAAGAGAAATCTGTTAAAATGGTTGGTATTGACAAAGACGATACTAAGTATTATAAAACAGCTTTAGTTAATAAAAGAGATTTCCCTTGTTTCATTGATTTTGGTAGCCAATGTACTATGATGCGGGCTTCTGATGCAAATAAATTTTTGACCTTGAGCTCTGATGACCTTCCCCTCCTTAGAGGTTTTGGTAACGCGATTGTGACACCTCTAGGTAAATGTTTAGCAGAGATATCTATTAACGGTGTTTGTGCCAAAGTTCCTATTATAATAGTGCCAGATGAATTTTTGTCGATTTCTTTGCTAGTAGGACAAACGTTCACGGAACAGAGTCATATCACCGTCGTGAAAACCAAAGATACATTGCGGATTACTGATAATAGTGTAAAAATTAATAAAGTTTTGGTTTATACAAAAGCAGATACTAAAATTAACGGGGTATGCACTGTAAAAGTTTACACTTTGCCAAAATATTCCGGTGACTTGATGATTGAGCAACAGTTGAGACAGGAACCGCGTAAAGAATACGAAATATTTCGTGATTTTTGTCGAATTGAAGACGGTCAAGGGCAAATCACCATGAGAGGCTTTCCATGTAGGCAGTTTGTAATACCGAGAGACACGTTGCTAGTACGTTCCTCTCCCGTTGATATAATTAATGTTAATCTAACAGAGATGTGCGACGTTAATCCTGATGGAACGGTTATTCACTTCAAAGACTTTGGTAACAATAATCTTACAAAATTAACATCACTTCTAAATAATTTTAGGCAATGTTTTGCATTTAATACGAGTGAAATTGGATGCACCAACGTGTCCGAAATGGAGATTCGGTTGAAGGACTCCACCCCAGTCGTTTATCGGCCTTACCGACTGTCTCACATGGAAAGGGAAACTGTAAGGAAAATTATTGATGATTTAGAAAAGTGTGGTATAGTTAGGGAGTCATGCTCAGAGTTTGCATCACCTATAGTTTTAGTTAGGAAAAAGACTGGCGAAACTCGAATGTGTGTAGATTATAGGAAACTTAACAAAAACACAATCAAGGAACATTATCCAATGCCACGGATTGAGGACCAGATAGATAATTTGGCCGGATTTCGATATTTTACAACTCTTGACTTGGCATCCGGTTATTACCAGATCCCAATGTCAGAAAAATCCAAACCACTGACCGCATTTGTGACCCCGGACGGTCACTACGAATTCAATCGTATGCCGTTCGGTCTCGCAAATGCTCCGTCAAACTTTCAACGCACCATCAATAAAATACTTGGCCACTCCAGATTTAAAAATGCGTTTGCTTACATGGACGACATTGTAATTCCATCAATAGATGTAGAAACAGGGTTAGATGATCTGAGGCATATATTGACTTTGTTCAAAGAGGCGGGTTTAACCCTTAAACTATCTAAATGTCATTTCTTTCGAAAAAATATCGAGTACCTGGGCTTTGATATTTCCGCAGCAGGTGTGAAACCCGGTAGACCAACACAATGTCAGGCAATTTATAGGTCTTGCAAGTTTTTTCAGAAGATTTGTACAGGGTTTCTCTTCTATTGCCAGGCCTCTTACACAACTACTAAAAAAGGACTCGAAATGGAAATGGGGTGAAAACGAAGAAACGGCTTTCAATACTTTGCGTAAAGTGCTGGTGGAGCGGCCTGTTCTTGTGTTTTACAATCCGACCTCTGAAACGCAGGTACACACGGACGCAAGTAAACTTGGCTTAGGCGGTATACTGCTCCAAAAGGAAAATTCTGATTCTCCGTTTAAAGCAGTAGCATACTATAGTCGCCAAACCTCTCCCGAAGAGCAACATTTCACATCTTTTGATTTAGAGACGTTGGCTGTTGTATGTTCCTTGCAGCGTTTCCGAGTGTACTTACTCGGGCTACATTTCAAAATAATCACGGATTGCAACTCGCTCAGAGCAACTCTGGAAAAAAGAGACATGATAACCAGAGTAGCTCGTTGGTGGAACGTCTTACAAGAATACGATTTCGATATGGAGTACAAGCCGGGCACTAGTATGCAACACGTAGATGCCCTCAGCCGTAATCCCGTTGACCCCGCCACACCAGTAGTAGACCCCAACATTACCGTTTGTGAAATTAGGGAAACGTCTGTGGATTGGATTGCAACCGTGCAGCAAAACGACTCCGAAATTCGGCGTACTATAGATATTTTAAATGATCCTACGTTGGATAATGTTCCAGATATCAAAACTAATTATGTTATCAAACGTGGTTTATTATATCGCAAAACTGACGACGGTGAACGGTGGGCTGTTCCAAAGGGGGTTAGGTGGCAGATTTTGAAATCCAATCATGACGACATAGGTCATTTTGGGTTCGACAAGACCTTGCACAAGATAAAAAGTGATTACTGATGGCCTAAGATGAATCGTTTCATAAAGAAATACGTACAAAGTTGTCTGGAATGTGCGTATTCGAAAGGTCAAGGGGGTAAGAAAGCAGGGGAGCTACATTCGATTCCTAAGGTAGAATCCCCGTTTCACACTCTACATTTCGATCATCTAGGGCCGTTCATTAAAAGTAAGAAGAATAATGTTTACTTATTTGTCATCATAGATGCCTTCACTAAATTTATTGTTTTAGTTCCAGTTAAAAATACTAAGGCGTCTACGTCAATTAAAGCTCTTGAACATTATTTTGATCTGTTCAAACCTCCAACAAGGATAATATCTGATAGGGGCAGTCGCTTCACCTCAAAACGCTTTAAGGATTTTGTAACCTCTCTGGGTATAAAGCACGTTCTAAACGCCGTAGCTACGCCGCGGGCTAATGGTCAGGTAGAACGCTACAATAGAACTATTCTGAGTGCGCTTACGGCAGCAAACTACGGGAAACCCGAACATATTTGGGATGAGGCAGTGTCAAAGGTACAATGGGGACTGAATAACACAGTCAATCAGGGTACAGGGAAAACCCCATCAGAAGTGTTATTTGGTCTTCAATTAACTGGTACTGGAGACGCCCTATTAAGGTCTAGTTTAGATGACAACGTAAATAAGTTAAACCTCGAGTCTGTGCGGGAAGAGGTCTCCGAACATATATAAAAAAACAGGAGAAATAAAAGGAAAGATTTGATAAGCACAGAAAGATAGTTAAATTCAACTTAGGAGACTTAGTAAGAGTCGAAAGAGAAATACCAGCAAGTGGTCAAAGCCGAAAATTGGTACCCAAATTCCAGGGACCGTATCGTATAACACAGGTTTTAAGGTCTTCGCACACTATATCGACTCCACACCACTGCGGCACCAACTCAACTCAAATATGTATGACAAGAGTGTACGACACGTGGACGACGCGTAGACTACACGTCGTACACTACCTTAACATCAGTTTTGGAAATTGTACTGTAGATAATACGACATAAGGCTTAAATTTCAATATTTAGCTTTAAATCGAGTGGCTGTTGAGTTGTTATAGTGTGCGAAGACCTTTAGACCACGACCGGTATGAAATTAGTGATACTCCTTTGTCTAGGAAAAATAACCGCCCTTTCAAAAGTATAGTATCTGTGGATAAAATACTGCCTTGGTTAGTATTCAATAGGGACACTGAGGCCAGCGATAGTGATGTGACTCTTTCTGAGTAATACTTATTATAATTGTACCGAATGTAATGCACAGGTCTTTCATGATTATTTATTGTGTGCGTAATGAAATGAGATTTCTTCGAAGTATATAAGTCTAATGTGTATTGTTTGTACAGGGTTACATATATGAATGAGAAGCTAATGTACTATTGTATTATTTACAATGAATTGTGTGATGTGTACGCAGGAGTTACACATATGTAATTTGAAATGGTAAAATGTGAAAGAGATTAACAGTATAAGGAAACTAGAAGGATTTCCCATTACTGAAGATGTAGATTGAATATTAAAAATGGTGTGATGAAAACGTGCAGGGGTTTCATGCACTTAAGTAAGTCAAAATTATGGCTATAAGTTGTGTTGGAAACAGGCAGGAGTTCCGCACAAGGCAATAAATAAGTATCAAATATTTTATGCTTAATATATGATTAAGTCATATATGTCTATTTTTTTATCAATATATGGTAACTATGTAAGCAGTGTTGTGTGATTAAAGTGCAAAACTAATTTAAACAAATTTAATTAATTAAGCCATGTGTATGTTACTAAGGTTTTGTGTTTTAACAAAGCCACGAGGACGTGGCTTGGCAGGAAGGCAGACTGTTAACTTTCGTATTATAACTAATTACATTTGTGGGTATATTATCCGTTGATTATAATAAGGTTCCGTAATTGCAGAATGATCTAAGTAATTTACATTAAATTGTTGAAGGTATTCACTCTTTACCCTTTTCTAATTTACCCTCAACAATATGACTTTCCTCTGACGGAAAGTATAAAATAGTTCGAATCACGTGAATCTGGGTCATTCTACGATTGGGTTCACTAGGCGTAAGACGTCTGTTATTGTGATTTTAAAGTTAAAAGGTGGTACCAGTGTAAAGTGATATCCAATAAATTATTATCATTGAAACGTCTCCAGCTTTTATTCCGACTTCCATCACCGAGTGTTATCATAAAGTACATGTTACTTCACAAGAATAATAAATCTCATATTTTTTTAACGAACCATCTAACGATACCCTACACGGTGGGTTTTGCAAGAAGAAAAAATGCATCCCCATTTTACGTGTAGGGGAAGTACCTTCAAACTACATATATAGTGTTACATTTAAAATGAAAGAGCTCATTGTGTGCATATCAAAATTTTTTTTTTGTAATTTTAAAATAATTATTTTAGAAATTAAATAAATTAGAAATCTCCGAAACTACTGGGTCTAAAATAAATAAAAAATACATTTCATATCATCAACCAACAGGTTTTGTCGGACATACAAATCAACAACAAACACGTCACAACTGCATACAACAGCCCGGCTAGTATGATAGCTTATACCGTCACGTTATATGGCCAAAATGTACTGAAACGTCACATAAAACGTGACGGTATAAGCTATCATACTAGCCGGGCAGGACAGGTCATCTTCTTATGTTTTTCAGCTACTTATACCTACCTTTGTCCGTGTTTCAAATGCTATGGCCACAATAAAGGACAACTACCTAAATAGGACAACTATTATGTAGCTAATCAAGTAAAATAAATTTAATAACGCGTGTTTCATTTTGAATAAAATTACAGTTAGTTACTTAATAAGTAAAACGTCGGAAATGGTGAGTTTAAGCTATAAGTACCTAAGAAATAGCCAGGTGGTTCGTATCGTATTTATTTGTATTGTAACTTACAAGTTGATAATTTTAAACACCAACCAACACTAAATAAGTACTTATTATTACATATACCAAACTAAAATAAAAACTTACCGTTCAAAATTTGTAGGCAACTGAAAAAAAGATACACCAACGTTCCTTCGGGTATTCAAACAACCATATACACAGAACATGTGTGGCCGGTTATCGGTTTCATCGTGGGTTTTTTAAATCACACAAAAAATTACGTAGTAACGTGCGGTTCGTCGCGATCAAGTCGGCGGCGCGCGGCAGCGGATCACAAAATGACTCGCACGTACATGCTCGGACGGCGACGGCCCGCGACTGACAGCTACTTTCGGGGTTTTCGAGCGTTAGGTTATTAACGCGGCGCGCTCCACCCATTGCAAGCCACTTGCTAAAACTTCACATAAAACATGACCTATCTTGCTAGCTGACATATTGTGGATATTTGCCGAATAAACCAAACGAATGACATTTATCATATACTTAACCATTCTGATATACAATCATAGTTATTTTCTGTTACCTCCCGTCATAACCTAAAGAAATAAGAGTCTCAGTAGAGACGGCGCCAGCGAAACGGGTACTAGGTTAAGCATTTACAAAACACCCCTTTCGCACTGTGCATCTACCGCAGTATTTGATTCAGTTTAACGTTAGTCATATCATATGGCAAGGAAGTTGGTATTATTTTCTAGAAATATTCGATTGTAGCAGAGTTCGCAACCCTAAGCGACAACCGTTCCCCGGTGCAGTGATTTCACGTGTATTCGGCTTGTTTGTGTAAGTTAATGACGTTTTCGAGAAAACCGTGTACTCGTATCCTTACCAAATGATATTACATCTATCTACATTATTTATGACAGACGAACGCGAAGCTTGGGCAAAAATGCTTTCGTTTTGAACAGGTGCGATAATTATATTTATGTGTTTTTGCCGCCTTCGTTTTTGGAAAATTGTCAATGGCCGCGTGGATGTTGAAAACGTAAAAAATTACACTCGCGTACTACGCGAGGTCAACAAATAGAAGAATGTACATGACGTCGGAGATGTCATAACCAAACTCAAGTAGAGTTGGGCAACAAGAGTGATGGCAGTGTACCAAAATACGGTCAGATTGGTAACCACTTCAAGGTAAAAGAAGCGGCAGTATTCCACAAGCTCGGGCCACTCCTGGATAAGACTACCACCAGCACCACCATATCAGCCCTAGGACGTCCACTGCTGGGCATAGGCCTCCCCCAATTTCATGGGGGGTACATGCCATAATCGCCACGCTTGGCATGCGGGTTGGCGATCGCAGTATCTCCACCGCACTCTAGGAATGACCTGACCTCTAGGATAAGACTAGCTGGATAATTATTGTATGGCATTTATTTTTCGAACCGTCAGATCTTTCAGAAGACAGTTATTATAAGTTTCCACTGTATGTGTATAGATAGTGCATTCAACATTATCTGGCGTGTTTCCATCTGACCACCGTCACTAGCAATAACAACAGGCATAAAGTCGTTGCGGATGTTTTTTTTTTAATTTTAACACTTACTAATCACGCTCGGCAGGTGGTGCTTCAAACTATATCGATATTAGCTTAGCTTTCCGTCTAATAATGATAGCAAATTAAAATATAACTCAATAGGTTTTGAAACATCCAAGCGGTCAGTTTTAAAAACACCATGTTATTAGAGAGATGTTACAAATGTAATAAACGTTGAAAGCGACTCGGACACTGAAAGTACAGAAGATAATTCGGAAACAGAAGAAATTATTGAGTCATCATATCATAAAATAATGTGTTTTGATTTCTTACTTTGAAAAGAAATTTTTATTATTATTATTTATGTTTTGACGATCCTATTTTTCCTTAATTTTGACATATCTACGGCAATTCAATATTTATTTTAAAGAATAATAATAGCATCAATAAACTGATCTAAATAATTAACTTAATAAAATGACGATCCAAAGTGCTTGTTGCTAGGCCTATTTGAATAAAGAATATTTTTATTTTGAGTTTAACTTTGAAATAATTAATTTTGTTCAACATACCTTGCACGTGTTTTTTTACAACACGTCAGATAATATTCAATGCACAATAACTAAACTATGGATCGTGAAGCTATGAAATATAAATGTTTTTTTTTTTATTAATGCTGTTGCTGACAGTAGGAGTATTTTATTTATTTTATTTGGAGATCCAACTGCTGTGATATTACGTTAGGCAATAAGATAGAAATAGAAAGCCCATTACAGGAACTCACTGGTAGTGACATAATATTACTAATAGGTTTTTATGTTACGCACTAACTTAACACTAACAATTGTTGGATACTCTGTAAACGCAATATTCAAAATCTATGGTAGCTTAGGTAATGAACTAATGACACATGTCTGAGGTTCATTCTATTCTGATATTTTGCGTAATGTAACTTCACATCCGTTTGTCCAATATACTTTTACTTCTTACTAATGAACTAAGCAGTTTCCTTTTATGCCCTAAACCCATCAGGCTATGGGCCCAACATGCTTCCACTGTCCAATATACTCATTTTGCTTAGTAATTTTAATGGCGAAATGAAAAAATCGAAATATGTATCCTATATTTCTAGGTAACCTATCACATATCTCAAAGTGTACATTTCGAGGCTCAATAGAAAAAGTTCCTAACATTAACATTTACAATATGAATCATATACCATCTCTAATAAGGCTCATTTTCGTTCAACTGCACTGTTGCAATATTCACTTTTCGATATTGAGACAATTTTCAAACAATCCGTCTAAATCAGTCACGTCACGTAAATGGAATTTCGATTAGCAACCAGAGATTTTTTTCCGATACGAGACAAGATTCCATTAGTCCCCCCCCCCCACCCTTTTCTTTTATACTGTGGTATACTAGTGGCTCTGTGAGCTGTAGACCTCGTGTTTTTTTAATTTCTAAATTTCCAAACCTCGCCTTGACAAAATATTCTATATAATTATCTAAACTGCTGACCTGCAAGCAATACATAATATATTTTTGATGAAATAACACCTCGCCAAGTTTCTTACGCCAGTTCTTCTCGTGGGAGAGGTTTACCGGTGGTAGTTTATGAACAGTGTTAAACAACGAACTTCAAAAATGGAGGAGGTTCACAATTCGGTTGTATTTTTTAAAAATGTTTCTTACCTCAGATTTCCATCGCAAAATATAAACCATAATTGTTTTTTTTTTTGTTTGAGGGGATGTAGCTCCAAGTTAGGTAAAGATTTGATGACGAAATCCTTGAGGAATCAAAGTAACAGATCAAATATTATAAGTTCATCTATGGCGGATTCGGTGTTTTGATAGTAAGGAAAGAGGTCGGTGTTTCTTTGTTAAGCAGAAAACACGATTGGAAACGAAGACTTCTATAGTTTTATTTTTCAATGTCAGACCTGCTTTGACACTAAAATTGGTGCTATATCTTATAAGATAAAATGCTATATTTTGAACATTGTTATAGGCAATGGTGTTGGTTAGGATAAAAATTCGATCCGATGATTACTTAAAAAGTACGATGGAGTTTTAGGCGGATTAAAGCCATGCCCCAAGTCTTTTAAGGAGATATTTTTTAAAATCTTTTTCAATAATGTTACTTTACAATTAATATATCTACCTTAAAATTCTGTTGACATGTAAATTGGCTGTACAAATAAAAGAGTATGAGTATGAGTGTTGTATCTCATTCTCTTGCACACGGAAGACATAAGCGTGTCTCTTACACAAAGGCGTGGTTTAAAGAATGGTATCGCCTTAAGTAAACAAAACGACCGTTTCTGCGTAGTCGGCTAATTAACAGCTAAGCACTGATCCTTTCGTTGCAAATAAACCAATCCAATTTCTTAATTCAGAATTACGAGTCGCCGAGGGTCCGACTTTAAAGTTAGCGTCTTGCCGGCGACTTAGGAATGTATAGACTTGATTTATAACTTGCAATAACATCAAAGACATAGGAACAAATGTTTTTGTTCATCACATAAACAAATGCCCTTACCGGGATTCGACTAGGCTACCGACCGCTAGGCTAAACAGGCCGACAACACTACAAATATCATTATGGGGCACTATTATAGGTATAGACGGTCTGTTTAGCCTAGCTGGTAGTGACACTGCCCTAGAGGTCCCGGGTTCGAATCCCGGCCAGGGCATTATTTGTGCATTTAGCACGGATTTTGTTCTTGGGTCTTGGATGTTATCTATGTATTTAGGTACGTATTTATCTATATAAGTATGTATATCGTCGTCTAGTACCCATAGTACAAGCTTTGCTTAGTTTGGGACTAGTTCGATTTGTGTAAGATTGTTCATTTTTTATTTATTTATTTATTTATTTGTACGGTCAACAAATTTGATTTCTGAGCTACTTTGTACCTTGTCACAGTGAAAATCAATACGAAAGCTGCTAGAAATCTCATATTATTGTCACTATGACAAGGTACGAAGTGGCCCAGAAATCTACGTACGTATATCACTCGACACAAAATGTAATGCACAATCTGTGACCAAATTTTGGCCATGTCTATTCTTGAAGCTTCCAAGTGCGCGTGGTCGTCTGATCCGCGGCGGCCCTAATCGAGATGAACGCGAGATCCCGCTCATAATTACTTAAATATTCGCGACCAGCTTTTAGAAGAGACTCAAGAGACAAATTTGTGTGGATACGTCTGAGCTAAAATATGCGGGTATCTTTTAGGAGCAAAGGGACCATTTAGTTGACATGAAAAACTTTATTCATGTATGTGATTAATTTATTTTATTTTGAGTATTGTATTATTTGGCACTCTTTGGGGGAGGTCTATGTCCAACAGTGGACTTCTTTCGGCTGATGATTATTCGTAATTGATTAAGATTTTTACTTAAAAACGTGCCCTTCTAATTTATTTCCTTGAATATTGTGATCATTATCAATCATATTCAAAGTATGGTATCGACACTATCGACGGCCTGTTTAGCCTAGTTGGTAATGACACTGCCTCCGAAGCTAGAGGTCCCGGGTTCGAATCCCGGCCAGGGCATTATTTGTGCATTTAGCATGGATATTTGTTCTTGGGTCTTGGATGTTTTCTATGTATTTAAGTATGTATTTTTCTATATATAAAAAAAGGATTTATCCATTTAAGTATGTACTCGTATATTGTCCTCTAGGACCCATAGTACTAGCTTTGCTTAATTTGGGACTAGGTCGATATGTGTAAAATTGTCCCCCAATATTTAATAATAATATTGGTAAATAATATTGGTGGACAATCTTACACAAATCGACCTAGTCCCAAACTAAGCAAAGCTTGTACTATGGGTACTAGACGATGATATACATACTTATATAGATAAATAAATACTTAAATAATATTTACATAGAAAACATCCAAGACCCAAGAACAAATATCCGTGAAAAATGCACAAATAAATGCCCTGGCCGGGATTCGAACCCGGGACCTCTAGCTTCGGAGGCAGAGTCACTACCAACTAGGCTAAACAGGTCGTCAAAAATTATTTATTTATTTATGGTGGCCTGTCGGGACTACTGCCTGGAGTGGTGAAGACGTCATTAAATTTAAGACTGTTGTTCCTCTACTGAAAAATAAATAGGATGATGTATACCCCGTTGACTCGTGAACTGCTTTCTTATTGCATGACCAATTTCATCTAAATTGCTATCCCACTCGTTATGTTTCTTAGTCTTTATATATGACGAAATCATGGTGCCTAAAACACGATTAACCCTCTCGATGGGGTTGGTCTGTGCATGGCAGTGAGGGGAACTAAACTTCGTGTCTACAGCGGCAATTACACTTCGTCGTTCGCCGCATTCTGCATGCAGCGACCGCAAAAGTGTAGAGAATACGTTAGTCGGCCGCATTCGGCGATTGACAGCTGCCAACTCTTATAAGTAGGCGGACAGACTAATGTTAAGACGACGTTTGTTGGCCTAAGTAGTTTAAAATGAATTCGGCGACCACATTAGGTGAACGACGCAGTGTAATTGCCGCCGCTTAATTCCTTAAACATGTGACGAATTGTTTCGCATTAACGCATATAATAGATTCTGGTAGCCCGAATAAAAGAACCTACTTTTCCACCACCTGACACATTTTATCAACACAAGTGTGGCCTATTTGCAGAATAAATATTTTGCTTTTGATCTGGGGGTGGAAAGTGCGAGTTAGATAATGTAGTGAAAATCGATACCGGGCTTCATGTACTCTACCACGACCTAGTACGGCTAAACTAGTCTGTTATTTTCATCACAGTAATTTTATTTTAAATATAAATCAGAGAATATCCTCCCTAATGTCGCCGCGCGAGGTATGATTCAACATTTAAATGTTAAGCAACGCGCCCAAATTTGCGGGCGGCGTCTTAGCACGGTACAGGCGTGCACGCAAGCGTTACGGCTATATACTACTTCAATTTTACATTATTACTTTGGCAAGATATGTTTATATAAAAATATTTTTGTATATATTTAAATGAATTTCTTAGGATTACTGTCATCAAGTCTGGCGAAGTCATATTAGGCAATTCTCTCTCTGGGGTAGGTCCCTCACTTCTGAAGATCCTGATCAGAATTAGGGTAACATCTGGAGCGGATGATCTTTCTCCATCGGCTTCTGTCCAGGGCGTCACTTCCGAACGTCCAAATTCTTGAAGGAAGACGACTCTTTCATCTAATCGGTCCATCTTGTTGATGAAAACTTACCTTACTCACAGCTATACTTTTTCGAATTTCCTTCATGCTGAAACTCTAGTTCCATGGGGTCCCAGCGCAAGTTATTTGCAGAAATTGCGAAGCGTCCGGTTGTCGTAACTGGTGACCGAAGAGCTGGCGGCTTCCTCGCTCAACGTATCAGCGTTGCGATACAGCGAGGAAAAGCCGCCAGCATCCTCGGTACAATGCCTCAAGGGCCTGTTTTAGATTTAAGTTAGTTTTAATTTTCATGACATTAATATAATAATCCCGCAAATATGATTAATAGTACATTACGATTTACGATACAAGTGCAGAGAACAGGAAATTCGCAACGAGTGGTGATTAATTAAAATACGAACGAAGGGAGTGTTTTAAATCGACACGAGTTGCGAATTATCGTTTTACAGTACATATGGCTCTTTAAAGTTTCGACATACGCACGTAATCTGCTGATTACCGCACTCGTGTGGTAAAGTAGCACCATATGTAGGTACTGTAAATACATTTAAGTTAACACTTCTGCCCGCAACCGTACCGTATATTGTAACTTAGCTACACCTTTGAGATATTCTTCTAAAGAGCATGAATAAACTTCTACACGCCGACCGAAGCGTCTAGACCCTTGTTGGTAAGTCTGGTATAATGATAATCATAATGTAATCAACTGTATTAGGCCATCGCTCGAAATTTTATGCAGATGCAGGTAGAAGGAAATGGATATATGGACGGCCTGTTTAGCCTATTTGGTAGTGACACTGCTTCCGAAGCTAGAGGTCTCGGGTTCTAATCCCGGCCAGGGCATTATTTGTGCATTTAGCACGGATGTTTGTTCTTGGGTCTTGGATGTTTTCTATGTATTTAATAATATTTTTATCTGTATGAAAATGAAATGAAAAAAATGAAAATGAAAATGTTTATTTAGACTTCAACTCATTTACAGTGTGAGTCACTGGATCCCAAACTAGGCCGAGCCTGTATCTTGGGAACCGAAAATGTTACAAAAGTGTAATTTAAACATTTTTGGTAAATAGAAACTCTTAAAGTACCTAAATAGAATCAGAAAGTAAACAATGTATTATGGTCTACGTGGTAGAAGATAAAAAATGTACTATGCCTATTTATTATTGTTATTAAGATGTGTGGTTGAACTGAGTGTGCTTGTGTGTGTTTGTGTATGTATGAATGTGTGTGTGTGTGTGTGTGTGTGTGTGTGTGTGTGCGTTTGTGTGTGTTTTTTCCTACTTAACAGAAGAGAATAAGCTCTCGGTTTTACAATAAGATAAAGTGAGCAACCATTTAACCAGAACCTTCTTTAGTTTAAGATGCTTACATTGTTTCATGTCCAAGTATTTACAAACTACATTATATATAAAAGGGTGCATGAAAGATGGAGAACGCCTGGCAAAGGTAGATCTTACCTTCGGAAGGGGGGTCCGGTATACACGTCTCTTGAGTAATTGCTCTTGGTTCGGAGATTTAAGTATATTTTGATGGGTGCGACTATATAAGTGTGTATATCGTCGTCTAGTACCCATAGTACAAGCTTTGCTTAGTTTGGGACTAGGTCGATTTGTGTATGATTTTCTCCTAATGTTTATTTATTATTTATTATATATTTATATAATCTGAGCCTCCGCGAATATGTAAGTCAACACTGCATTACTCATACATTTTGTTGTGTCAGCGGGCCGATGTTTTTTGGTTTTCGATGTGTGAGAGTAAGTCTCAGTTTCAAGTTAGCAATATAAACGTCATTAGACTGACATATGTTACACTTGTCGAAAGATTACTGACTAGTAGCTCTGTGAGCTATAGAACTTGCGTTTTTTTTTTAATTTCATGATTCTCAAAATCCGAATCGCCCAAAAAAATCTTTATAACTATGTTTGGCATATGTCTCTCCAAATGTTCTCCATTCAACTCTATCCAAAGCTCTTCTTTCTCCTCTACATGGGTCCGGCTATATCTAAAAAAAATATTTATTCGTATGGCATATTTAAAAAGTAGATACAGAAGATCAGATTTAGAACTCCGGAGAATTCATACACTTCGTTGTTTAAATTGATCAGGTCTTCCGGAGGCCCACCAGTGTACGAGTAGACGCACACACTTGGAAGATATGTTGGATACTCTGCTCCTCGGTACCACAGTGACAGGCAGGGGAGTCGAACCAGCCACGACGATATTTGTATAGGGCACAGAAACCATAACCGGTGTGCAGTCTGTTCAGGTTGCACCAGGTTCGCATCAGTAGTTCAAATCCCCCTTTAGCCCCCAGGACGCTCCCCGACCCAAATTTGTCATCGAATGCAGTCGTCTATATTTGCGTTCACTCTTGGTACATGTTGAAATCCTCCTAGGAAAGCGCTGAGACTATGATGTACGGAGTTTCTGGACTTCAGGCGACTTCTTGCACGGTTTATAAGCTCGCTGCGCATTAGCAGACTCTGATCTTTTTGATCCCCCCAACACTTTATTTTTCTTATTTGTCAGCGTGTATCCAGTATACTTCAGCTAGTGCGTTTTCAACAGTAAAAATAAAATAAACTGACAAGTACCAAGTGGACTGAAGCCCGCTACAGACGAGATATCTTAAAGGCGACTCAACATAAATAAAGTTGAGTCAGAGAGACTGACTAATTACAACTTATACACTTAACGGTATACACTAGCTTATATCTACGGTTAAGTATGTATATGTATCTTTCTACGAGTATATACTTAAGACCCGGTTTTGTAAAGATTCGTTATACCAAATCCTAGGCCAAGTTTTAAGTAAGTCAATGCATTTTTTCTTTATGAAGCCGTAGTAATTTTTAATTCTATGCATTTATTACAACTGAATTGTATACTCAGACGAAATCAAGCCAAGCATAAAAAGGCTATTATGTATAATAATACAAAAATCTTATTAGCAAATGTCCAAAAGCAAAATCCCTTTCCAATAATACCGACGGCCTGTTTAGCCTAGTTGGTAGTGACTCTGCCTCCGAAGCTAGAGGTCCCGGGTTCGAATCCCGGCCAGGGCATTTATTTGTGCATTTATCACGGATATTTGTTCTTGGGTTTGGATGTTTTCTATGTATTTAAGTATTTATTTATCTATATAAGTATGTTTATCGTCGTCTAGTACCCATAGTACAAGCTTAGTTTGGGACTAGGTCGATTTGTGTAAGATTGTCCCCCAATATTTATTTATTTATTATTTATGTTTATAAGTCCTTACACAATTATATTACAATATTTAATAGGAGATCCCAACCTTGTACTTGTTAAAACTTGTAAAAAAAACCAATAAAACTTAGACACATTTCTTTGTCAGTAATCTTCATTCAATTTCGAGGTTAGATTTTTTTTTATATTTAGTTAGAAACTCGCTATCGGTGACAATCGCTACTTTTAAAAAGAAAACTCGTTCTAAATTTGTAAAGGCGTCAAGTTCGAAACGATCGCAGGAAGCGGAAAAGGGCGGGAAATAATTAGCCGCGTCGGCCGCGGGCGAGGAAGCGTCCGCTGCCCATAGACAAACGGGCGTAACTTTTTAAATAACTGTAGTGACTTAGGTCATAATATCAAGGAGCTAAGTAATGAGGAAAACGCACGATTTAGAACAGTTTTTAATGGTAGCAAATTTTGTAATGAATTAAAGTTATTTTAATGTTGGCTGGATGTATTTTTAGACTTTCAAAATGTTACCATGATGTTACATGATGTTAAACAAGTTAAAATAAATAAAACAAATATGTTTGCATCGTGTGTCGTGTCATTATGTGTCGTGCTAACTTTTCAGTGTTGAAAATTAGGGATACAATTTTATGAAATCGAAGCCTAAGTGATTCAAAATAACATAAAATGTACTGAAGCTCTATTAGGCAATTTAAATCGAGAGAGAGAAATATTGAGATATTTTTACAAAAGTATTTCGTATGCCACGCGCGTCATGGTTAATGAGTCTGCACGAGAAGTCAAATATCAAATTCATTTTAATTTAGTGCCAACATTAAGGACGAATATCCAATTTTTATTCGAGATAATGCGAGCATGGGAGGGCCCATGCTAATGCTAAATAAAATGGCAGTTCACGCTTATTAATTATCAACTCTACTTATTTAATATCAACTAGTTATCTATTACTCGTAACTAGGTAGGTATTTCACAAGAAATAGTATTTCATAGAATCTTTCGTAACGAAGTCTACCAAATTCCACATTTCCCCACACACCAGCTAGATTACATAACAAAACCCCCAATTTTCCCCATAACAAAAGTATCAACTGAGAAAATCGAAAAGTAAATCCTTAAAATCGCTCACGTATCAGCCTAATACTCCATTTACGTCTCGTCCCATCTGGCAACACCGAATGGCGTAAAAACGAAAAAGGGAACCTGTCACAAAATGGCGTTATTATCTGGGCTAATAAAAATTCAGCGCGCGAAAATCCCCGCGCTGTGATTGGTCGGCGGAGGGAAGACGCCTCACCCCATTGGTTGGCGTGTGTTTATTCCATTTTCAAATTAACTTTCACTGTCGCGTCGAGGTTCGCGCGGAATTTATTCCTGCTTTTTATTACGGCGGGAAAGTGCGGATTATTAAAAATTGAAATTGGAATAGAGGAATTTCGTATTTAATTCTGTTTTATTTTTGCTTGTGATTTTGGAAGCAACAAGCGACTCGTTTCAAATTGGCTTTTGTTTAGAATGCAAGCAAACGCATTGGAATAAAATTTCATATTTTAAAACTAAATATTGTCAATTCCATTTGTCTTCTCCAGCATTATAATCTGTCAATTAAATGACTGACAGCAGTATTAAAACAAGAAACATTTTAAACAAATGCAAGTCTTTTTTTATTTTTAAAAGAGGCACAAATCAATGCCCGTATTTTGCCACCATATTGATTTTTAATTTAAATCAAATTATGTTGGTGTCGTAGAAAAAATATGGTATGCAACGTTACATAACTAGGTCTTAAAATTCTCGAGAATTTAATAACAAAACTCGTGACGATGATACAAGACGTAATTATTGTGAAAATGGCGATATAAAATAAAATAAGACAGATATACATGAAAGTTATATCAAGGTAAATAAACATGACATTATCGTAGTTCACACACTCTTCTAACTCAATGCGCGTACGTATCACGCCTACCGAAAATCATCATTTGTCTGTTAAATTATTTCAAGTTCCATTTTAATGACAGTTTTTTACATACATACATAAACTCACGCCGTTATCCCATGGGGTAGGCAGAGACCAAAGAACGCCAAATACTACGGTCCTTACATACTTCTTTCGCTTCAATCACATCCATACATCTTCTCATACATGCTCGTCGGTTGCGGGTACTTCTGACCTGCCCTTTTTTCAGTATCGCCGAAATTTGATCTAGATAACCTCGCCTTGGTCGTCCCCTTCCGATCCTACCACTCATCTCCTGAGCGTAAATCCTCTTAGTCATTCTACTTTCACTCATTCTCTCTACATGCCCAAACAGTTTTTTACAATTTGTAAAATAACATCACTTAATATAAACGCCTCTCCTTCAAGACATTGTTTCAAATTAAACTGTGTTGTACAGTCAACAGAACATGTAAATTATCATTTTAGTACTTTGTCACACTAACGTACCAATACTGCGACAGTAGTGAAAGAGACAAGGTACTATAATGATCATCTAATTTTGCTGCGACTATACTTAAGCTTAGGTCAATGTGAGTGGGACACACTGCAGGGAGGGGCATTCAGTGTAAGATTGATTTAACACTACCTTTTGAGAACGAACAAGAATAAAGTTTATTTTAAGCATATCTCATGTTAATTTTGGACAGTTAATGTCAGTAGTCATTATTTCATTTTGATCAAATCAGACGTAAATCTAAAAAAAATCTTATTAAATTGAGTAATGTTTCGTATTCCAACTGGATTTTAGTATGTCGCCCTCGCATGGTATGAGAGATATAATTAAAAAAAATCGTTTATTCTGTAACAAACTGGTTTACAATAGCCACTAAAAGCCCTCGTTTTTAAATATAGAATACCGGTGCTAAGGGGCCCCGCTCTTTCTTAGTTGGCATGGAACATGTTAAGAATAAGTAATCTAGTAGATATATTTACCAATCTAAATCTCCCGTAGCGCTACCGAATGGTTGTAAGTTCACAATATTCGTAGCATCGTAGCTACGAGATGCTACGAGACGCGTATCTCTACGGAGAATAAAACCAATCTTAGGCCTCTGCCTCACTGGGACGCCATAGCTTACATGGCTTTTGTATAATTAATTCTTCTCCGGGATTACTTATACCATTTAAACTATCTCTATGCCAAATTTCATCAAAATCTGTTCAGTGGTTTAAGCGTGAAAAGGTAACATACAGTTACTTTCGCATTTATAAATTCGTAACACGGCGTAGACCGACTATTGCTTTGTCAACTGTTAGTTAAGGATGATTCCCACTAGACCGTTCCGTGTCCGGGCCGGTCCAAGACCGGGGCGGTTTCTGAACCTCAGTTGTAGCTAAATCGGCCGTCAAGCTGAGCTATCGGAACAATCATGTTCAATTGCTCAGCCAAATCATCAAATCCTTCAACTAGTGGGGTAATTACGCAACGTTATCGATAGCCCGCGAGACCCGGGTATGTCCTAAAACTACGACCAAAAACACAGGGGGATGGGCATCAGCATCCCTGGAGTGCGGTGGAGATACTGCGATCGCCAACCCGCATGCTCAGCGTGGCGATTATGGCATACACCCCCCGTGAATTTGGGGGAGGCCTAATGTCCAGCAGTGGACGTCCTTTGGCTCATATGATGGTGGTGGTTATCGATAGTAAAAAACAGTTGGATGTATGTAAACGCTGCTAACGAAAATTCGAAATTTCAAATTAAAGGGAAAAATTGAAAAATTTAGTGCTCCGAGCAGGATTCGAACCTGCGACATCTGGCTAACACGGCCAATCGCTCTAGCCTCTGAGCTATCGGAACAATCAAGCTCGGGCATGAGATCCTTCACTACTTTCACGAGTTCCCTCCTTCAACGCCTTAGGGAGGCGTACAGCGACATCTACCGTAAAGGTTTAGGCTAACCACGATTAGTTCAAGTGTACTTACTAGGCAAAATCATCACCGGGTAAGTATCCGACGTCACCCTATCTGTACAGACACCCAATCACGTTTCGCTAAAACCCTTAAGGTAGCCTGTTGGCCGGGATAATTCCGGCCGAGTCGTTATTTACGGGAGTAATCGCGGACGGCGATTCACGAAAATGAGACGGTGTGAAGCCGACTTTATAGTCGTGTTTATTTGTTTGCTTATTTAGATAGTAGATTTTTTAGCGCGACATACACGAGAAGTATCGAAAAAAATTGTGTTGGATTGGATTTAAATCTAACTTTATATTTCTCTAAATTTATATTAATTCGATCTAATACACTATTTAGACTTGACGTAAGTACGTTGAAACGAACGCAAGCCACAAATTCAAAAGTTTCTATCAAATACATGCAGTCAAATGGACCCATTAAGTATCCGGGCAGTCTATTTTTGTTTGTCACTTACGATATCAATCACATTCCAACGTTTTATTTGTGACGCCCCATCGTTCCACATGCTAATATGGCAGAAGCGAAGCACATTGAAATCTGAATGCGATACGAAAGTGATAAACTAAAGTGAATAAATAATTGTGACTGGGACAATTTCGGCCAAGGATTATCCAAGACAGTCTCAGTCTGTTGCGTCACTCAAAAATAATTTGTAAAAGCTGTGGCTTTCGCTTTCCAATGACTTGTGAATTGGTTGAATATAGTATTTATTTATCGTATATTTGCGATATATATTTATCGCTACAATGTGTAGTTTATATTTTACATGACTTGTATAGTTAAATAATTTCAACTTTAGTAGGTGTGATTGGGTTAAAAATGATGATGATGGTTCAATAAAAAGGGTTAAGGTGTACGTATAGATGTTATTGAAGCGAAAAGTATGTAATGACCGTAGTATTATTTGGTGTTATTTGATCTCTGCTAAATGATATTAGCACAATGCATGTATAAAATAATTATATAAAATAAAATAAAATATAAAATTTTTCGTACATGCATTGTGCTAATATCGAGGGATACGCGGTCAAACCCAATGGTCGCGTAAGACCTTTTTAAGGCACGAGTGAATAAGCATCTTCTGGGTGAGGTCGCTTCATCGTCGGCCTCATCTTTGCCCCCCGGCTAGATGCTGGCCAAGAGCAATCCCATTTGTAATAATAAAAAAAGAGGTCTTCTGAAAATATAACTATGGTTAACGGATGTTGAGTTCTTATTTCATAAAGCAATTATTTAGATTTATCGGGTTTGACTACGCTCCCCTATAATAGATGTTACACATTTATAGACATTTATATATTTTTTAAACGTTTTCAACCCTTAACAAGGCACCACGGATCTACAAGGCTTTACAAAAAACAAAATATATGAATAGAATAGTTACGTTTTGGTGATTAATTTCAAGACAAGTCACTTTTTATGAAAATGCAATATAACATGAACTTTAAATCGCAGATCTAAGATTGAAATTTCATTGACACGTATGTGATCGCTAGATCGCCTTTACCTTCATAAGGGTTAACTCAAATAGTTAAACTGCAAGCAAAATTAAAAATTTAGAAAAACGACTGCGTGAAAAAACGTCTTGAGTGACATTTGGACAATTAAGGCGAAACGATTGACGTAAAAATCATCAAAATCGACCGACGCGTTTGGTCTCTAGACTGCCACAAAGGAACAAACATACATACATAGACTGTTAAACACATTACCTTCCTTTGCGTCGCGCAGTCGGGTAAAAGAAATGTAGCGCTGGATAATTTAATTACTATAAAAACTAGTGATTCTGTAAGCTGTAGACCTTGTGAGTGATATTTATTGCATTTTTGAGCCCCATGGCTCTGCCATTTTGAAAAAATCCCAGAACTGAATCGAAAAAAATCCATGTAATTATCGGACTTGCTCACAAAATTTCTTGCGAATCGGTTGATGACATTCGTCACGTTCTAGCAAGTATGCGAGTGCGAGAGTGACGGGCGTCTTATCCACGACGATAAGTGACAATAAAATGACAACCATCATACTCCCGCTGTAGAGGAGAACATCCGGAATAACTACGAAAGCATTTATGCTCAAGCTGAAAAGGAGACACTTCGCTTGCTTCATTCGCTTAGTCAATTAAATGCCCCAAATACTCAATAATTCACCACAATAGAAACCAAAAACCACCCTCAATATATGAAACATTTCCCACAAAATGCTACCTTTCACC
This sequence comes from Notocelia uddmanniana, assembly GCA_905163555.1. Classification (NCBI taxonomy): domain Eukaryota; kingdom Metazoa; phylum Arthropoda; class Insecta; order Lepidoptera; family Tortricidae; genus Notocelia; species Notocelia uddmanniana. Next base: position 15,128,431 of record LR991072.1, read on the forward strand.
AAAAAACAAATAATTGATCAAATACTCGAGTACCCTCGAGCGCTTGTGATTAAGTAGTTAAGTACTCGCGCCAGTACTCGAGTGTAGGGTTACTGGCACGCGCCACCCATTACTGGTTTAGTACGAATATGCTTGTGTGGAGACGGCTTTATGTAGAACTAGGCAAGTTTAGAACTGTTAAATATTTTTAATGAAAAAATTGAGCTAGAACAACTGAGGATATTATTAATGCGCTTTGGATACCTATTTTGATAAAATAATGAACAAAGGGATCATAAGATATATGAATTTATGCTTCAATTTAATATTGATATGAGTTGCACTCATTTCAACGGGGTCTTTTACACGCTTAATATTATCACAATACTGGCGTGTCATTATTACCGCGATTTAAAAATTTGTTTAGATCTTGCGTCAATATTCATTCAACAGCACGAGATACGGATCGTGATATGAGTGAATCGCGTGATAATAATAAACGTGTAACAGGCCCCAACGAGTTTAAAATATATACACTGTCGTCAATTTGGAATATGAAACATGTCTTAGATCGCCTGTCATATCATAAGGACAATAATTCTTAGGTGTAATCGTTATAGTTCGAATAACAATATTCTCGTTCTCGCCTTAGAATTATTTGCTCTCCCATTAGACGTAGTATTAGTAGACGTTTCTCAATATTCGCTTGATCAACGGGTGGAAGCAACAAATTATCAAAATGTCCTGCTACTTCTGAGTTTGACTGTACAAGAAAAAGCCAAAACAGCTTCAATAATAAATTTAAGTTAAAGATTACGCCTTTAATCACATTTGAAGCCATTTTACGCCACTAATACCATCATGTTTTTTGACCATCATTTTTAACCCTACCACTCCAACATTTTCACTCAGATTTACCAAACACAATAAGGTATCAATTCCCACAGCCTCTCTGCGTGAGGGCCGACCCTCCTACATCGTTGAGAGCAATTAGGACTCCCATTAATTTCCGTATTAAGAGGGTAACATGATTTGGGCATTAAAAATATTCATTATAACATATTGGTGGAGGTAATGATAATGATGTTACGTTTTGGTTGAGATAATTGTAATTGGGAAAGTAAAATAGTAGATTGTTAACCAAGGGTTGAAAGCCACCCATTTCCTTCTAGAGCGAATAGTTCGAGGCTGAAATGGGATTATATGAGGATATAAGACCCCTCGGAGTATATAATTATTTTAGAAAAAAATCATTCAGCAGGTTCCCGTCAGGAAGAGCCCAACAAACAGGTATTTTGTAACTTATTATTCATTTCTTACGAAACTACTGGCTAAAATGCAATGATGTGAGATATTTTCGGAATCTAATCATAGAGCCATTTCATGTGATACCCCTCGACAGGTTTCTGAAGAAAAACTGTACCAGGTTACCCAAGTCTAAAATACTTGTCCTTAAAAACTTTGCTAAAAAAACTTCAACATACGTGAACTTCTGTAGTCAGGTCCGATTAAATGTGTACGTACTTAGGTAGGTAACATGTCTGTGCGTCTGCTACAATTTGTACTTCGGTGAGTGTGCTCAGGAGCTCCATGAGCTCATACCGCCTTCCCCCTTCCCCCTTCTTCCATCGGGCATCCAGACGTACGACTGGCTAACCATCCTTACCTGGTTTGCATCATCTTTTATAATGTGCACTTCTAAGGTTTAGAATTCCCTGCCGGCGTCTGTATTTCCGAGTTCATATAACCTAGACCTTTTTAAGGCACGAGTGAATAGGCACGTTCTGGGTGAGCTCGCTTCATCGTCGGCCTCATCTTTGCCCCCTGGCTAGATGCTGGCCAAGAGCCATCCCATTTTTTTTAAAGGTAGTATATTTTGAAAGAATTCTCCAAGGCTTGTATAAGTCGCCAGTGACTCAAAATTCTTCTACTAGGCCCTAGTGGGTATTCCCTAGTAACTAGGGAATACCTTTGAATGGATAAAGAAATTGAATCTAAATTAGCTCTTAAACTCTGGCTCTAAAACGAAGCAAGCTAAGCTGAGCTTGTAACTTATTGACCGAGTGAACGAACCATCTCCGTTTCTACTTGGGCAAAATTCTTCCGTATGTCCGGCTGTTCTACTACAGGTCGCATTTATCGACCGATTGTCGCGAAATTATGTGTGAATTGTCGATTCAGTTATGGATTTTATTCAAAATGGCAGAGTTTACAGGTCACAGAGTCACTTTTATTTAATCGTATGGCATTTATTTACGAACCATGAGATCTTCGAGAAGACAAGTACGGTTGCCAGTTTTTGTTGCACTTTTAGCACCACCCAGGGGTCACGTGTAGGGTAACGGTGGGTACTCCCTACGGACGTCGTGCAACTTCGACCCCCCTTTGTCAAGTGAATGGGCAACTTGACTGTTAGAAGTTTTCAAGCCGCCCGAAGGCCTCTAACTTGGCTTAACGACTGCTGTCATAGACAACAACGGCTTAACGTGCCTTCCAAAGCACGGGAGCGCTCAGTTAGTAACCACTCAAAGCGGTCACCCATCCAAGAACTGACCTGTGCCCACATTGCTTAACGGTACGCTCGATTTATAACCCAAAATATAAAATTACAGGCATTCACTTTTTTTGTTGGCCAAACTGTATACACAGCTTGCTGACGAGTATTGCGCTCTCTCACACATTTGAAACATACCTTCTTATTTCCTATACCTAAACCAACTCATTCACGTGTAGGGTAGCGGTGGGTATATACTCTCTACGGACGTGGTACAACGCCGCCCGAAGGCCTCTTGGCTTATTCTATCCTTCTCCTGGGTTCTCAGTAATTTCTCAAGCCGCCTGAAGGCCTCTAACTTGGCTTATCGACTGCTGTCGTAGACAGCAGCCGGCATCAACGGCATAACGTGCCTTCCAAAGAACGAGAGTGCTCAGTTAGTAACCACTCAAAGTGGTCACCCATCCAAGAACTGACCTGCGCCCACATTGCTTAACCTCGCATTCCCCACGCGGTACGCGGGCGCCGCTGGGCCACGGGCGCGCACAGAGTCACTAGTAGGTAAACAAATGCCCAAATAGTACAACTATAGTAGTTAATAATATGATGCCCAAATTATTCAGAAAATATAGGTTTCCAAGCTACTGGTAATATGATATGACAAAGGTGATATACCAATTTAAACCCAATATCTTAAACATTAATGCACGGCGTAACTTTCAACACAATCACCTACTTAACAATATCACGATCTCTCAAAGCTCTACAGACGACAAAAAACACAATAAACGGTGGAATTCGGCTAATTCGCACAAAACAAACATTTCACAAACACGGTGTTGTGTTTCGACAATAATGGCACCGAAAGTGTTCCTGGCGACACCGATCAGCTGATAACCGGGGATTACCATAGACAAGAGGTTTAAAAGTAAAAGTGTGACAAGTACGAATAGGTCTTAAGACCATGGTGTTCCGTATGTTATTTGTGGATTTTTGATACTCTTTTATTTACCTGGAAACTTTACGTAATCGTGTAGGTAACCATTTAGTGGTACTTAATCCCACAAATCGGTCCGGGCCAACCTGACTTTAGACTCCCAAATTACTTAGCTTAGCTAATTTTAATGTACCTGTCAAGCAATTTCTCTGTCTGTTTTTGTGGATTACTTTTATTTTATGTATTTTCCTATTTTTGGACGTATAGTTAAAGTTTATAGTTTAGTGGTCTAGAAAGGACTCAAAGAGATAAAACAACCTTACGAGTACATAAGTTTTATTAGAAATTGTCAAGAGTTGTAGTGTAGACGTAGGAATGATTTTGTTGGACATTATCTGAAATCTGAATATTCAGTGTATAGTCTGTATAGCCTGACAAAAAATAGATTTTATTTAAAAAACTTATTTTAAAATGTAGAACCCTAAAAACACAAAGTTGTCGCTGCAACTTGCATTCTACACATGCGTCAGAGCGTCACCAATATTTTGAGTATCCTCACATCTTCAATCCTAACCTTCATTATCAAAAACCCACTTTGCCTCACACACTGAAAGCTCAAAATCGAACGCTCAGTTTTGGAAGTTATTTCTTTATAGAAAAAGATCTTTGGTATGCCTTTGCGCAACATTCTGGGAATGATTTTGTCCGTAATCTCATGATCTTGGCCATTGTGTCAGGATTAGTACGCATCGACAATTTCGACGACATTTTAAAGTAAACTTGTACAATTAATACATATACTTAACACGCCTCGAAGTGCAGAGGATTTATATGAATATTTTTTTGTTAAATTGGATAAGGTCATCGAGGCGGTATAACTATGTGTACTGTCAATTTCTACGTATTCTTGAAATTTAAAGTGAAATAATATCAGTTCGCTTACTGGAATTCTCGATGTTAAGTATGGTATGCCCTGAGATCTTAAAATTTCGTGACACTTCCTTTCTTATTATGTTTTAATTGATTTTATTTTTTATAGCTCCGTTTTTTTATATTTTTCTGTGCTGTGCTATGAATAAATGTTTTTCTTTCTGTTCTTTCTTTTATCCGTTGCCCGCGACCTCACTGAAATGGCGTAGGCCTACCCTACTCGAAGAAAGGCTTTAGGTGACTTCCTGACTTGGCGGGGCGGGAGACAAAAAATCAAAATGTAGGGGCGTAGTAAAAAGCGGTACCTACTGACTCGACTAAAAGTATACACTGTCGATATGACATGTGACAATCACATGATAGCATTATATAATTTTTAGGGTTCCGTACCCAAAGGGTAAAAACGGGTCCGTTCGTCCGTCCGTCTCTCACCAGGCTGTATCTCAAGAACCGTAACAGCTAGACAGTTGAAATACTCACAGATTATGTATTTCTGTTGCCGCTATAACAACAAATACTAAAAACAAAATAATAATAATAATAATTAAGGGGGGCTCCCATACAAAAAACGTGATATTTTAGCCCTTTTTCATGGCTACCACTCGCCGAGCTAGATCTCAAGGACCGTAATAGCTAGACAGTTGAAATTTACACAGATTATGTATTTATATTGTGGCTACAACAACAAATACTAAAATCAAAATAATAATAATAATTAAGGGGGGCTGCTCCCATACAACAGAGTAGTTGTTGGCGTTTTTTTCTGGTACGGAACCCTTCGTGCGCGAGTCCGACTCGCACTTGTCCGGTTTTTTAAATACGGCCTGTTTAGCCTAGTTGGTAGTGACACTGCCTCCGAAGCTAGAGGTTCCGGGTTCGAATCCCGGCCAGAGCATTATTTGTGCATTTAGCACGGATATTTGTTCTTGGGTCTTAGATGTTTTCTATGAATTTAAGTATGTATTTATCTATATAAGGATGTATATCGTCGTCTAGTACCCAAGCACAACAAGTACAAGCTTTGCTTAGTTTGGGACTAGGTCGATTTGTGTAAGATTGTCCCCCAATATTTATTCGTTTAAATCTCGCAAATATTTTGACCGTGGTCCATTACAAATACAAGTACCTAATATATACCTTAGTAGGTATCCTTGAGGTATCCTTTGTAAATCTATTGTTACATAAAATATTCTACACTTAACCCCTATTAGAAGCCGCGGAGCTCCTACAAATGGAGTTTACACAAAATAAGCATTACTTAATCTTTATCGCATTAAATCAGTCAAGCGGCAACAATACCTAGTAGAAAGTCTTATGTGTCCTAATATCTCTATGGACTTACGTTCTTTTAGAATAGCGAGGCTCTAGGTAAGCAGCTATATTAGTAGTCTAGTGAGTCAAGCCGTGTTTGCAGCCAAGCGGTGCGATCAGCTGCGCGGGGTTCGCGGCGACTATCGAAATAACCAAACTCGGGCACGAAATCCTTCACTAGTTCCCTCTTACTGACCGAGTAAAGGACCCCATTGGTTTTATGTGTTACCTGCTTGGAAATCACTTGATGGTTCCATCGGAAGATCAGCGCTGGTAATCGCGCCAGCAACACGCTGAGATGGAACCATTTCGTGCAATACCCATTGTGACTTGTTTTTGTTTTCTATTTCTTTTTTGTTGTATTGTATTGTCACGAATAAATGTTTTCTATTCTATTCTATTCTATTCTATTCTTACAGCGTCACTACTACTGTACTGTACTGTACTGTACTGTAGCGTTACTGCTTTAGTACAAAATTAATTTAGTATGGGATGGCGCATCGTTACTGACGGTTTCTCAATGTAATTTGAGACGTTGGTGCCGGTAATAGAAGTCTAAGTCTTCTACGGTAGATCCCTGTACGCCTCCCTAAGGCGTTGTAAGAGGGAACTCGGCTTTGTAAGAAGGACTTCGTGCCGGAGCTTGGTTGTTCCGATAGCTCAAAGGCTAGAGCGATTGGCCGCGTATGCCAGATGTCGCAGGTTCGAATCCTGCTCGAAGTTTTTAAATTTCTCAATATTTCCCTTTAATTTGAAATTTGGAGTAGACCTGAGTATTTGATATAAATTCCAGCTTGATACCTCCACGCGTTCCTGAGAAAAAGGGTATTTGCAGACAGACAGACGGACGGACAACAAAGTGATCCTTTTGGGTTTCCGTTTTTTCCTTTCGAGGTCCGGTACCCTATAAAATAAAGATTGATGTTGGTCGTCTTGGCAACTGCACGGTCTCCTAGGACCTCGCAATCCTCACTGGACACAAAATACTCGATTATAATGCCAATAACACATACTTTTATAAAACCACAACATTAATTTATCCATAACGAACCCTCGCTGCGCACATTTACCCTATTTTTTTCTCAAATCTATACACCGGTCAATATCTTCAATAGTCCAGCAAAAAAATATCAAAAAGATTATCCTAACAGTAGGATTACGGTCGGACAGCCGACACTTACGCTTTATAATAGTCTTATAGTGTTCTTATAATAGCGGTCTCGTAAGACGCATTTCTTAAAGCTTGTTGCATTATAAAGGTAAGTGTGTGTTTTGTGCGGCGTAGTATGATGGTTTGAAGCCACGTTGAAGCACTACTTATTGAATGAACTTTTGAAGAGCCGGTATATTGAGTATCATAGGCACCGTTTGAGTACAATTGATTCCGTTTCGGAACGCAAGCTATCGTTTCGATTGTCTGAATATTAGGTACTTAACTTAAAAACAGTATTATTTAACATGTTGTAGTCTATCGCTGGGGTCTGCAAACTGGGGCGCGCGAGCCGCATGTCACTTTGAAGTCTCTTCAAAAATATAGTGAAAAACCTGAAACAAGTATTTTAAGCTCTGAAGTTCCACTGAATTTGGCTCTTTGGTTAAAAAGTTTTCCGAACCGTGTTCTAGAGTTTTCCCACTTGTATCCAAGGAGCCAGCGCTTCGGAACGTAACCTCAAGATTTGGCGTAGGCACTAGCTTTATGAAAGCGAATGCCATCTGATCTGGAAAAACTAGACCTTATTGGGATTAAACCGGTTTCCTCACAATTTATTCCTTCACCGAAAGAGACCCAGTCAGTCATGCCCTTATTTGGTAAAAACTCCATTTAGTTTAGATTTAGGTATCCATCGGTGGTATTCAAGGAGATGGACAGATGCGTTCCAAGGAGTTACCGGGTATACATCACAGGGAACTGTACAGAAGGCTCAAGACCGAGCGGGTCGGAGAACACTGGTTGAAAGCGTCACCCATAGCCATCACGGCCCTCGGACAGGATACGTCCAAGAAGAAAGAAGAATCCATTGGCAAGCGCGATAAACATTTATAAAATTTATTTTTCATGTCACGTTTTATTCTTTAAATGCATTTGATTTTACGAGTACGATATTATGTCTTCTCTCACAGCAATAACTAACTGCATTATAGCCGATTCGCAAATACGAACCCCCAAGACCAAAAAACATTCAAAGGGGGTGGGTATCTTTTATAAATCTTAATTAAATACCAAAATAGTCGCAGAAATCTCTACATGTACCACTACTTGTTTGGGCAAGTAATTGTTTTTGCGATAGACTAATCAATAAAGACGTTGAACTTTACAATAATTCCCCCCGTTAAAAATCTCAGCCTAGTATTTTAGTCACGTACATATAGTCTAGTATTTATAGGATAGAAAGGATTAGTGGGAGAGAAAGAAAGACGAACGAAGATGTTTTGAGTATGGTTGGAAAGAAAAATTGTTTATTAAAAACTATTCTAAAGAGACTAGATGTGCCACCTGATACCTACGGCACGACAGCTTTTCAAAATCTTGGAGGGAAAAATAGATGGCTAGGGAGGTACACCGACAAGAGCCTGGCTCATCAAAAATGAATAATTGATGAATAGTATTTATATGACTAGCAAATATGTAAGTGCTAGAGGAGGAGACAAATGCTAGCTAGATTGCTTGAAATCTCTTGAAGGAATTACTTTCAAGTAGGGACCCGGGTATGTCCTAAAACTACGACCAAGGCCACCGGGGTTTGGGCAGCAGCATCCCTGGAATGCGGTGGAGATACTGCGATCGCCAACCCGCATGCCAAGCGTGGCGATTATGGCATTTATCCCCCATGAAAGTGAGGGAGGCCTATGTCCTGCAGTGGACGTCTATGGGCTGATATGGTGGTGGGTGGTGGTGGAGGCTAAAAACCTGGCTAATTGATTAAGTTAACGTAGCTAAAAATGTAGTAGATTAAGGCTGGGTTGCACCAACTTACGATGACAGACCGCTCAACGTTAAATATGGCGCCGGCATCTGTCATCCCATAGAAACTTGTCAAACTTTCCATACATTCAAATTTTAACGAACACAGCTTACCATTACAGACGGTTTGGTGCAACCCAGTCTTAGTAACGAAATATTGTACGTCCGCGAAGGGTAACTGTTGGTACCTATATTAATTTGTAATGAACTTTTATGTACACAGTTCTACAATAAATAATAAGTATTATTATTGATGAGTAATAATTTACTCAAAATCATCACATGTTCACATCCCAGTTGCCCAATTCAACCGATTTCAATTTAACGAAGATGAAGGGGTCAATTTGAAGCATATCTTTTGCATTCCATATTGATATCAATATGTCATGAAAATAGGACACACGTGAAATTGATTTCGTCCATTGGTACCTACTTTTCTGAGCCGTCATCGCCTCACTGACTTCTTACCTCTTCATATCGTCTCTCATACAGGCCACCTTTTCATTGGTTTACTTTGCTTCTTACATACTATCACATAAATATTTAACTACTGGGTAAATACGAAACGTTACGTAACTTTCTGTCCTGACTAGCATGATCACGTGAAAATTAATACTGATTTACTGATTGCCGTTTTCCTCAGACATCCTCTGGTTGCCTTTGGCATAGGCCTCCCCAAAATTTTTAAAAATAATACCAATGTTGGTATATGGTAAATTTTAAACTTAATTATGTACTAAGTGTAGATATAGGACCTACACTTAAGAGTGCTAGCTATATTAGCTTTTAATTAGGTATAATTTAAGTTATTATTTATTTCGTTTGTGTTTTTTTTATTTAAAATTATAATCTTTATTCATTAAGTTTAATAAAGTACTATATAAATTTCACTAACTTAGTTTTAATTCAATGTAATTTTTTTAACTTGTCTTGTTTACCAACATCTATGGAGTCTTAGTGCTTCGAAAAAAATAATTTATAATATTATTTTAAATTTATAATATATATATTTTTAATTTTATTTATTTTTATTTTTAATTACTTACCTAACGGAAAATTGTTCGGCGCGACCACGGAATATGGCGCGACTATATACATAAATATTCTTCAGTTCCTGGAGTAAAAGTAGTAAAAAGCTTACTTATAGGGGTAATTATGATGAGCCGGAGGCGACGATACTAATTTGCGAGGGTACGTCCTGCCCTAGGGAAGGAAGTGGAGCGCCGATTGTTGGCTACTTTTGTTTGGTTTTATTTAGTAAAGGAAGGCGTTCATAGTTTCTACTGAAGGGTTATGGGCTTTCTGCTTGCACTGAAAAGTTTTTATTTTTAAATATATTCTGCCGTCATATTTTGGGCATAATTTTGTTACTTTTTTAGGTATATAGAATATTAATAACTCATAGGAATTTTAGAATTTACCTACTGATGAGTAATGTCGTTATAACTATGCAGTGTCAAGTAATATATTGGCGAGCATCAGGCAGACCATGTTTTTGCAATAAGTACCTGCCTAATGCCTATACAAGTTAACACAGTATCTTATTTACTTAGAAACATGCATAAAGTTAATTTACAGTACATATGGTGCTACTTTACCGCACGAGTGCGGTAATCAGCAGATTACGTGCATATGTCGAAACTTTAAAGAGCCATATGTACTGTAAAACGTTGTACGATACACGTGCGAACAGGTAATTCGCAACTCGTGTCGATTTAAAACACTCCGTTCGGTCGTGTTTCAATTTATCACCACTCGTTGCGAATTTCCTGTTCTCTGCACTTGTATCGTAATGTACTATTACAGTACATACGGTGCTTGATTACCGCACGAGTGCGGTAATCAGCAGATTACGTGCATATGTCGAAACTTTAAAGAGCCATATGTACCGTAAAACGTACCATATACACCACTCGTTGCGAATTTCCTGTTCTCTGCACTTGTAACGTAATTTACTATTTTTAACAATAACTAAGTACATTATAATATAATATGGAAAGTGTTAAAACAGGACTTGATTACTTACATGGAGATCGGGACCCATTTTGCAAAAAAAAACTTTGATTGTCAATACAGTTCGACCTCCACCCCAGGGGGTCCCAAATTGAAGTTCATTATTTAGAAAGAAAGAAAGAAAGAAAATAATTTATTGCAAGCCAAAATTACACCACATCAAAACTTTAACAGAAAATCTTTAATCTTAAATCTACTTAAATAGAACTAAAGCTGTAACAAGAATACAAAAGAAAAAACACTACCAGATAGTGGTGGTGCTATAGAGGCCGCAAGTGGACACCACTCAGCATAATGCTCTGGCATCAAGCAATGCCACAGCGCTGGTCTTCCGTGGAGCCCAGGGCTGTAAGGTAGTTCAAAACAGCTAAATTTACGAGTACTTGACGGTTTTTAATGTCACAACTTCACCTTCACATAACACTTGATACCTAGTTCTATTCAACTGGCAACTTCGTTCCGCCTCCGAAATCTATAAGAAAGATTTTTTAAATTGTATATTCTGCCGATATTTTGATTGATAGACTTTGAAGCCGTACATACCAGGGGCCTTTCAGCTCGAAGTACGAATTTTTCTATGGAAATGTTAGTTTAACTTGTTTGAGTTGCTTGTACCAGATGTCACTGGGTGCTATCTCTATCGTACTTGCATATTGAAGTGACAGATATGTAGAGGTCGTGTGGTTAGTTCTTACTAAATACACAATGGCGCTACGATCTATGTGGAGTATTTCACTGGTATCTCTATCTCAGTATACAGGATGATTCAGGAGACGTGAGCAGGACCAACACTACATACATAGTAAATGGCAATGAATCGTTCACCATTGTATTTAAGTGAAACATCCATACCTTTTTCCTGTTTTTTAATTTTTGTTAGGTTAAAGTTTAATTTTCTACAATCATGGTCACCCTACAACAACTGGTTTTTAAAGATTAAATCTCTAACTGTTATGACAGCACTTTGATTACGAAGAAAGTAAATTGTCACATTGAGTGAGATACGATATTTCAAAAGTAATCGAACTCAGATGACATTCAATTTGACACGTATCACTTAACTGAAGTATTCTGATTGTAGAGTGACCATCAATTTCGTTAATAATTTAAAACACTTTTTTTTAACACTATAGATAATGAACGTTAATTTCACTAATAGTGGCATGTTGGGTCTAGTGCCTTGTTCAGAGCTTGAAGGAGATCTAGACGAGTAAAAATGCGAGTGGACTGTAAACACTGTTCTTTTACTTAATACTGAAAATTACAAAAAGCAAGTTAGTTGGATCGCGAACAATATGTGCGGTACACAGTGCGAGTGTAAGCTGAATCCGTACGGTTCCCCGTACCGTCGCCTCTCGCGGCGTTGCGGCCGGCCGGTTTATCCGTAGTGCTAACGGTAAAGCCGCCGCACTCTTCGCACCCGTGGAGTTAAGTTGAAGATCCGGCCGCCTTGTCGCCAACATGTACTCCCGGCGTTGAAGAGCTTGGGTCTTCAAGACTGTGGATGGGCAAAGGGCAAATTGTGTTAAAAGCCCGTCGAATTACTCCCTTCTTCGTCTTTATGTCCGCCACTCTTGCTACACCATCCTTGCCGGGAAGGACTTGGACAATGCGCCCAAGGAGCCACATAAGGGGTGGAAGATTTTTGTCCTTGATGACCACCATGGTTCCGACGTCTAGGCTTCCCTTCGAAGTTTTCCATTTTGTTCTCTCTTGTAGACCCGAAATGTATTCTTTGGAGAACCTATTCCAAAAGTGCTGTTTCAGGAACTCGATGCGCTGGAATCTCTGGAGGGAAGTAATCCTCTGGTCTGTGATTTGTGGATATGGCAAAGAAATGAGAGACCTTCCAATCAACAGATGTGCTGGACTTAAGGGGGTCAGATCAGAAGCATTATCAGAAAGTGGCGTAAGTGGACGTGAATTTAAAATTGCTTCGATTTGGATCAAGCAAGTTGCCAATTCTTCGTAAGTGAGGTGTGCAAGACCTAGCGTACGTCGAAGATGGTGCTTTACAGACTTCACTGCAGATTCCCAGAGTCCTCCAAAATGAGGCGTGTATGCTGGGATAAATGAAAAGTTAATTTGTGCATTTGCCAAGTCTGCAGCAAAGTCTTGTTGCAATAGATTAGACAGCTCATTGAAGGTGCCAACGAACGTCGTGCCATTGTCAGAGAAAATGATTCTTGGCATGCCACGGCGACCTATGAACCTGTTAAGAGCTGCTATGAAAGCCTCCTTGGTTAAATCAGAGACAAGCTCCAAATGAAGGGCCTTTGATGCTAAACACACGAATATGCAGATATAGGCCTTTACTAACTTACATCCCCTACCCTTGCGATCAGCTAAGAGAATTGGCCCGGCATAATCAGTGCCGGTTTCAAGAAATGGGTATTCAAGGTGTACTCTCTCCTTTGGCAAGTTACCCATTACTGGTTGCACCGTTTCTCCCTTTAACCTAATGCATCTGAGACAAGTGCGGACAACATGCTTGGCTAAGTTTCTGCCTCCGAGCGGCCAATAATTATGTCTTATTGTTGTTAAGAGCAGCTGAGGAGGCGCATGAAGAAGACGTAGATGAAACATCCCAAAAAGCAGCTTTGTGACAGGATGTTTGCTGCAAATGACGATGGGATGCTTCACCCCATAATCATAAAAGGAGTTCACCAGTCGACCTCCGACTCTGATAAGACCAGAGTCAAAAAATGGTGACAAGGAACTGAGCCGGCCCTTGTTTGGCAAGGTCTTACCTAATCTGAGCAATTCATACTCATCGGGGAAAGAGTCTTGTTGTGATCTACGTATGAGCAGAACCGAAGCGAAATCTAGTTCAGATGAGGTAAGATCACCGGTTACCTTCATGTTTGGCTTTCTACAACTCTTTATAAACCTAAAGATGTAAGCTACCACTCGTTGTAGTTTTGAGTAAGATGATTTGTTTTTTATTAAATTTTCTATGGTGTCACCGGTGGCATTAGGTGGAGAAGTGGAACATACGACTAGCGATTCACTCGATAATGTCTCTGGCAATGGAGACTGTTTTTCCGAGTTCGGTGGGGACGGCCAGTGAGAAATGTCGTGTTTTAAGAAGGACGGCCCTGACCACCACAAGGAAGAGTTCATTATGCGGTCAGCACCGAGACCCCGAGATACCAAGTCTGCAGGATTTTGCTTCGAAGGTACATAGTGCCAAGAGGCAGCGTTGGTGTTGTCCTGAATCTCGGATATACGATTCTTCACAAAAGGACGCAAAGAACTAGGAGAACTGGACAACCAGCCTATGACAATCATCGAGTCACACCAATATATACAGCGGTCTGGTTTACGGGTAAGGGCATCAAGAATCTTTGTACACAATCTTGTTCCCAATAAAGCCCCGCAAAGCTCCAGACGAGGAATAGTTGTGTGTTTAATGGGCGCAACTTTACTTTTAGATGCGAGAATGTGAACAATGACTGAGCCATCCCCGGCCACGGAGCGGACGTACAGGCAAGCTCCGTATGCCATCTCTGAAGCGTCTGTGAAGACGTGAAATTCTATTGACGATGGATAATCACACAAAACCCACCGAGGTATAGTGACTTCGTTGAGATGGGGAAGAGTTTGAACAAAGCCTTTCCAGGGTGCAAGTAAGTCATCTGTAAGTGGTTCATCCCAGGAACACTTGTTCAACCACAATTTCTGCATAAGTACCTTGGCTTGCACTATGCAGGGTGTGACCAAGCCAAGGGGGTCAAATATTTGCGCAATGGCTGAAAGAACATGTCGCTTGGTTACTATTTTGGGCAAGGAAATGTCTATTTTAAATGTAAGGCTGTCATGAGCGCAATTCCAATTAAGACCCAATGTTTTAGACAACTCATTTTCACTCAAGTTGACACATTCTTTCAGACACGGACTGTCACAAATTGCTTTCAGGACGTCCGGACTATTTGACTGCCATTTGCGTAAGTGAAATTGTGCAGTTTGTAGAGCATCTGAAATATTGTGGCATAGTGTCACTGTATCACTAACTGAATGTGAGCCTGATAGAAGGTCATCGACGTAAAAGTCTCTAGCAATGGCTTCTCGAGTTTTTTCGTCTGTTGACTCACGTGCCAATTGTAAGAGGCACCGCGTACTCAAAAATGGGGCCGACGAGGTCCCGTAGGTAATGGTTTTAAGGGCATATATTTTGAGAGGTTTAGAGGGGTCTGACCTCCACAAAATTAACTGAAGTTGTCGCTGTTTGTCATCTACAAGAATTTGTCGATACATTTTCTCGATGTCAGCTGACACTACATATTTATGCTGACGAAATCGCAATAAGATGGAAAACAAGTCGTCTTGTATTCTGGGTCCTATTAACTGGATGTCGTTAAAGGATTTGCCAGATGTAGTGACAGCTGAGGCATCAAAGACGACACGTAGTTTGGTTGTCGTGCTCGACTCTCTAATGACCCCGTGGTGGGGCAAAAAGAAGGACGGCAATGAATTGGAGGGGATGATTTCGTTCATGTGACCTAAGGCCTCATATTCCTCCATAAATTCCACGTACCTTTGCTTCAGTAGTGAGTCTCTGTCTAGCCTGCGTTCTAGCGATAAAAATCTCCGCTTAGCCATTTCAAACGAGCTCCCTAACAGTTCAGGTGAATCTTTAAGAGGTATGGTCACTATGAAGCGCCCTTCTTCATTCCGTTTGGTAGTGTTCACGAATAGCTCTTCGCATGTATGTTCATCTACCGTAAGATCATGTTTTGGGGATATAGTGTCAAGTTCCCAAAACCGTGTAAGGCTTGTGTCTGTCTGTCTTGCAGCAAGGAACAAACAAACTGGTTTGGAAGAGCTTGGCTGATATATGACGCCTGACAAAAGCCAGCCTAGCTTTGTCTCAAAAAGGATGGGATTATGTTTGCCTAAGCTAATACGACTTGTGCCGATTACGCTCCAGAAGACCTGTGCACCAACAAGTATGTTGATTGAAGAAGGCTCGTTGTATGTAGGATCGGCGAGGCAAATTCCCGAAGGTATGGGTATGTCTTGTATGTCTAGGTAGGTGCTTGGTATTGTTGACGATATTTTCGGTAATATAAAACAGTCAATTTCGGTACTGTAACTTCCATCATAAGACTCGATGGTAAGAGAGCAGGAGTGCTTAATAGTCGACTCTTGATTGTTAATCCCGAACACCCTAGATGTGACATTTTGAGTTGGCAGTTGCAACTTACCAGATAGGTCCTGGGTTATGTAATTAGCCGTACTACCGTTGTCTAACAAAATCCTAGCGCTGTGCAACTGTCCCTCGATGTCACGCACCTTGACAAGAGCCGTTGAAAGTAAGACGTGTTGGGACATATTGCGAACAGAGCTGGTACTTGCCGAAAATGCTACGTGCTCTGTCGTTTTATTAGGCTCTGCATGGACATGAAGAAGAGTGTTGTGCTTAATTTTGCAATACTTGCAGTGACTGAGTTTGCACTTGCTTTCATTATGACCTGGACGTAAGCAATTTAAGCACACCTTAAACTCTTTGGCTTTGAGTATGCGTTGCTGTACTGGCAAAGACCTAAAACTCTCACAACTGAAGACGTAGTGAGCTTTTTGACATAAGGGACACGACATGTTGTAAGCCTTTGGCTTCTCATTGTTAGTTGCAGATACTAAAAGACTTTTTGATTTATTGTAGGATGTATCTGCTTTGACCTTATTGAGCTTCGATTCCTCCAGGGTTTCCAAGAGGTTACACCGATTGCTGAGGAATGTTATAAAGTCGTTAAGTGTGGGAGGGGATGTCATGGTGTTTCTATGCTCCTCCCAATGCCTGCTTGTGACTCCGTCTAATTTCGAAGCCATTATGTGGATGACCAATGTATCCCAATGTTGGACTGGCTGATCAAGTGTGACCAAGGCATTTAAATTTTTCTTGGTGATGTCAACAATCTGTCGCAAACTACTACTGGACTCCTTATGAACGTGTTCTATGTTAAACAACGCTTGGACATGATTATTGACAAGCAACTGTTTATTGTCATACCTTTCACAAAGGAGCCTCCAAGCAGCATCGTAATTGTCGCTCTTAAAATCTAAACTCCTAATCACCAATGCTGCACTTCCATGCAGAGAGGCGCGCAGGTAATGGAATTTATTGATGTTGTCGATACTTGTCTCAGAATGAATTAGGGAAACACATATGGTCCTTAGCCATTTCAAACGAGCTCCCTAACAGTTCAGGTGAATCTTTAAGAGGTATGGTCACTATGAAGCGCCCTTCTTCATTCCGTTTGGTAGTGTTCACGAATAGCTCTTCGCATGTATGTTCATCTACCGTAAGATCATGTTTTGGGGATATAGTGTCAAGTTCCCAAAACCGTGTAAGGCTTGTGTCTGTCTGTCTTGCAGCAAGGAACAAACAAACTGGTTTGGAAGAGCTTGGCTGATATATGACGCCTGACAAAAGCCAGCCTAGCTTTGTCTCAAAAAGGATGGGATTATGTTTGCCTAAGCTAATACGACTTGTGCCGATTACGCTCCAGAAGACCTGTGCACCAACAAGTATGTTGATTGAAGAAGGCTCGTTGTATGTAGGATCGGCGAGGCAAATTCCCGAAGGTATGGGTATGTCTTGTATGTCTAGGTAGGTGCTTGGTATTGTTGACGATATTTTCGGTAATATAAAACAGTCAATTTCGGTACTGTAACTTCCATCATAAGACTCGATGGTAAGAGAGCAGGAGTGCTTAATAGTCGACTCTTGATTGTTAATCCCGAACACCCTAGATGTGACATTTTGAGTTGGCAGTTGCAACTTACCAGATAGGTCCTGGGTTATGTAATTAGCCGTACTACCGTTGTCTAACAAAATCCTAGCGCTGTGCAACTGTCCCTCGATGTCACGCACCTTGACAAGAGCCGTTGAAAGTAAGACGTGTTGGCACATATTGTTCGCGATCCAACTAACTTGCTAAGTACTATTGGTAATTTTCAGTATTAAGTAAAAGAACAGTGTTTACAGTCCACTCGCATTTTTACTCGTCTAGATCTCCTTCAAGCTCTGAACAAGGCACTAGACCCAACATGGCACGAAGCAGTAGCTTATGATCTACTGAATCTGTAGTATCGATCAACACGTCTCCTGAATCATCCTGTATATATTGTACTTTGTGGTACCACAATATACTACTGACGAGATACTGACACTCTAGCTTTTTTCTTTGCTTCTGTTACCAGTCAGCTTACTTGCAAATACTCCATATTTTAATGGATCAAGAAATAACACCCAAAGAAAAAAACCCGAGATTAAAACTTTTGCAAATTACTTACTCAAACCAAATGTTTTCATATTCGGTTAGAAAGTGCATTAAGACCCCATCTAGTGGTGAGTAGCTCAAACTATTTGCTGTTTGACAACAGTGGCATTTGTTATTATGTTTTAGGAATTGCCTTTGGAATTGGAAGTGCGTCGGAATTTCGCTAGATGCCGTTATTATTTTGGTATCCAATGTAATTCATCGTAACTTCAACCTCTTTACACAAGCATAAGGTTCAAATTACGGTGACCAGCGAGTAGGGATAATTTATACAGCTAATATTGTATTGTGGTTTTATTTATTTATTGTACACAATTACAGGTTATAATTACTATATACATTCCCCGAGGTCGCTGCCTCTGGGGAGGGTGCCCATAAGGCTGGCCACATTTCCCCGCTGGATAGCGATACCTATCCGTTGACCGAGGAAGTGACCAACCCTATGGTCAGCAGTATTTTCAAAAATTTTTTTTTTAATAGTTTTATATAGCCGATGTGCGTCCGGGCTCCAAGGGCCGAGAGTTTCGACCGCGAATGCCGCAAATATGTGGCTATTTGTCAAGCTAGCATATTTGCGACGCTTCGAAGCTTCTGCCGCTATTGCCGCCCCGCCCGCCCTCAAAGACGTGGAGGCTAAATGGGACGGTGCTAGGGTATCCACACAGGTGGCATCCCAGATAAGCGGCCGTCCCATCTGCCACGGAATAAGCGTCATGCCATCGGGTCTCTTGCCGTCGTCACGGACCAAGCCTGGAGGTTCCAGGACGGCTGGCACATTGACGCTGACAAGAGCCCGACGGATGACGTCATTGAGGCATGCGTGGCGGGATAAGCGGCCGGCACTCTTTGTGCAAGAAAGGCCGTGGGAACCCAGACTGTCTACTTTGACTCCACAGGGGCAGTGGTGGGGGACTACAATGTCCGCTCCTAGACGGAGGCCGACAGCCAACCTTAATGAGTTGTTGTCTAGCAAAGTAGCACAGTGGATGGAGGGGTAAGCATGCAACCAAAACCCAGATTCGGGTTGGGATATAGCCAAAAGGCGTGCTTTTTCCGCCCTCGTTATGGCAGTGGTTAAAAGCCAGTCTAAAGCTTGGCGACACAGAGGTTCGTCCCAAATTCTTTGTATTGTTTTGTTGGACGGCAGGGATTTACCCGGGCATGCTAATTGCCAGGCATTTTCAGTGTCACACAAGTACGCTACCTCAAAATCTCGAAGTGAGGGTGTGAGGATTTTACCTATAAGAGGCAACGTACTGTGTGCTGAAGAAAGAAACGCTGGAAGAACTATGCTAGAAATTTGTCTGATCCCGATGCCGCCATGTCGGACAGGTAGGGTAGCTTGTAAGAATTGCCTGTCAGTAATGTGGATGTTAAAAATTTTTTGCATCTGTAAATGGATGATGCTGTCTATTTTTTCACAAAACTGGGGGAACTTCCAAAAAGGGCTACACCTCAAAGAGTAGGTTAATTTGGGGGCAAAGAGGCAAGAGCGGAGGATAAAAAGAGCCATATGTGAGCTAATTTTGAGTAGGCGATCAGAGTAATCGGAAAAACGTGTAATTTGGCTTTCAATAAAATCTGGGATCGATTCTTCAAAAACTGGGGCGCCGAGCAAATGAAGAGTGCTCTTTGTATTGACTTTTATGCCTGGGCAGATGTTGTTAAAGTCGTCAATAATCTGCGGTTTGTTTATGATTTCAGGACTTAAGTATATTTCGCATTTACTCATGTTTAATTCCAAACCTATTTCTCGGAAGTTCGAAATTAAAGAAGAGAGGTCGCTGAGAACTGAGCTTGCTTCACCAGCCAGGCTGCCGTCATCAAGATACCACATGTTAAATTTGGAATTTAGAGCCGTAATGATAGGATGTATTGCAAGACTAAAGATGGCTGGCCCTAATGGGTCGCCTTGTTGACAGCCAACTGCGGAAAGTAATTTATGATTTTTGTACATCAAATGTGAGGGTGAGCTGTAACATTGCCAAAGATATGGATACAAATTAGGAATATTTTTTTGGACTTCTGTCAACAAAGCGGCGCGGTTCACGGAATTAAAAGCATTTTTGACATCCACTTTTAAAAGTACCTGTTCTTTACTATGATGGAGGTAAGTTCGACAGGCATGGACGGCGGCTTCACAACCGCCTTTAGAACCAAAACCTAGCTGGATTGGCTGGAATATAGGCTTTAAGTCCTCGACGATGTTTTTGCAGCAGACTTTAGACGTCAGCCTTCTGAATGTTGATCCTATAGCGATAGGGCGGATGCCACCGTCTTTTTTTCCGAGCGCGCAGAGATTGGCACCATAAAGAGTTGAGATAACTTCAGCGTGGACTTTTCCTGAAAGCATTAGGTTGACGAGACGAGTGATAGACGACAGAAGGTCATTATTTCTTCCCCCAGGAGCACCAATAATGAGGTCCTTCAGGTGTTGAGGCGTTATGGCGTCTAAACCTCCAGCTTTGTATTGTATTATAGCCATTATTGGCTATGTGCACGTCTGAAACGTCAAAAAGAAAAAAGGTCCCGAGACAATGTCAAAACTCAGAGATGTCAAACAATGACACATGAATATTTTATTTACTTTAGTTAACGAGAAAGACCCCGTATTGGAAATTTTACTGAAATAAATACATACAAACGAAACGAATCGTAGGAAACCGTTAAGAAACCAATAGAAAACGTGAAAGTAAATTTGACAGTGGTCCCCGGTAAGTGCACATTTCTGCCATGGTGTGCGCTACAATCGCCTAGCTTACCCCCACCACCTACTTCGCACATAGCCAATAAGTGTTTAAGAGTTCCAGATGAAGAATTAAAACCAGCGTGATTATATTTCTCAATTTCGCACTCAGCTCAAGTGACTTCCCATTCGTCTCCGTCGGGATTCTCATATTCTTGCCTTACTTTTCAGCATACTTTTCGTCCCCACAACTCCTCTATATCTCAAAGAGCGCTTTAACCGGCTCACTTCCATCAGATCTTTACAAAACCATCTTCTCGCTCCACCACCTTCATCCTCAATATAATTGTTTTCCCGCTACCCAAAGGTTGTCTAGTAGAGATCGCTTAAAGCGATAAGACCGCCTGTTGTTACCATTTTTTAGTAAGTCAGCTACTATACAACTTATCACTAAGTGGTGCAATAAATAATATTTATTATTATTATTATTTGAGGAGACATGATAATTTAATGCCTCTTTGTTACAAAGCTTATGAGTGTGTTCAAAAACTAAAATCCTGCATATGTCATGCATGCGAATGACGTAGGTTAGATTCGTTGCTTAGAGAATTGTGGCAGGAACTTTATTTATAGTAAAATGATGGAGCATTCTAGAGGCCTCCCCCAAAGACTTCCACAATGACCGGCCCTGCGCCACCCGCATCCAGCGGACACCCGCGACCTTCACCAGGTCATCAGTCCATCGTGTGGGGGGCCTACGGGGGGTACGTGGTCGCCACTCGAGAACCTTTCCGCCCCAACGGCCATCGGCTCTACGTGCTATGTGCCCCGCCCACTGCCACTTAAGTTTAGCGATTCGGAGGGCTATATCGGTCACTTTGGTTCTGCTGCGGATGGCCTCATTCCTGATGCGATCACGCAGAGAGACTCCCAATATAGCTCTCTCCATTGCCCTTTGGGTGACTTTGAGCCTTCTTATGAGGCTCATAGTAAGCGACCACGTTTCAGTGCCGTATGTCATCACTGGCAACACACACTGGTCAAAGACTTTTGTCTTGAGACACTGCGGAATATTAGAGGTTAATCGTCGAATCCGACTCGGCTGGGCAGCGTTCGGGAAGCTACGGCACATCTTTTCGTCCAATATTCCGCAGTGTCTCAAGACAAAAGTCTTCGAGAAAGAGGTTAATCGTCGAATCCGACTCGGCTGGGCAGCGTTCGGGAAGCTACGGCACATCTTTTCGTCCTTCTCGAAGTTGGACCTACCTAACTGGACAGTCTGTCCTAGGTATATGTAATCGTCTACAACTTCGAGCGTAAAGTGTCCGATTGTTAAGGCAGTTGGTGCGACATGGACATTTGACATGATCTTCGTCTTGTCCATGTTCATCCTTAGACCAACTCGCTCGGAGGCTTTACTGAGGTCATTGAGCATTGTACTTAAATCCTCCATGGTCTCAGCCAAGACTACTATATCGTCAGCAAACCGAAGGTGAGTGAGGTAGTCGCCGTTTATGTTGATGCCTAGCCTTCTCCAGTCGAGAGTCTTGAAAACAACCTCCAGTGCAGCGGAGAACAGTTTAGGAGAAATAACATCTCCTTGCCTGACTCCCCGCTGCAACGGAATAAGCTTTGAGTTCTGGTCCTGGAGTCGGACTGACATAGTGGCGTTCTTGTACAAACTTTTCAGCACTTCGATATACCGGTAGTCCACTTGGCACCGTTGGAGAGATTGTAGTACAGCCCACGTTTCAATCGAATCGAAGGATTTCTCGTAGTCCACGAACGCTAAACAGAGGGGCAGGTTATACTCCTCAGTCTTCTGTATAACCTGACGGAGCGTATGGATGTGGTCTACGGTGCTAAAGCCTCTTCGGAAACCGGCTTGTTCGGGAGGCTGGAAGTCATCTAGCCTGCGTGCGAGACGGTTCGTAATGACTCTTGAAAACAGCTTATAGAGATGGGTCGGTAGTTCTTCAGTAAGGAGTTGTCACCCTTTTTGAAGAACAGCACCACCACACCTCTGTTCCATGCCTTTGGAGTTTTCCCTTCCAGTAAGACGGAGTCGAACAACTTCTGAAGGGCCCTAAGGACCGGTTTTCCACCCGCCTTCAGGAGTTCAGCTGTAATTCCGTCTTCACCGGGTGCCCTGTTGTTCTTCAGCTGCTTAAGAGCCATTCTAATCTCGTACAGGCTGATGTCCGGGATATCTTCGGTATAGTGCCGGGTTAATCTAGCTCTAGGGTCTTCCGCCAGACCAACTTCGGGTCTGCTAGTTGACGTGTATAGCTGTCCATAAAAGCACTCTATCTCACTCAGAAGCTCAGGTTTGGACGAAACGACTCTACCATCCTCAGTTTTTAATCTGGCGAGCTGGCTCTGCCCAATAGACAGATCTCTTGAGAAAACTTTAGAGCCCTTATTCTGCTCGATGGCCTCTTCAATCCGATTTGTATTGAATTGGCGCAGATCGCGGGTAAGGGACTTAGAGATCTGTTTATTGAGCTGCCTGTATAATTTCGCATCGGCTGAAGACTGCAGAATCATCTCATTCATTTCCTCGATGAGCCTCTGAGTGGAGATAGAGAGCCTTTTGGCTCTTTGAGTTTGTTGGGCCTTAAAGAACTGCTATGGACAGCTTCCACAAACCCGTCGTTGAATTCGTCCACATCGCCGCCTAGACAATCGAAACGGTTTTGGAGTTCCAGCTGAAAGCTCTCGGGGTTTTGGATTTGGACTGCTGCTGGACGGAGCGTGGACTTCATCAGTCGAGAGCGCTCTAGCTTAACGCATATATTCAATGTGCCTCTTACCAAACGATGATCACTTCCGGTTTTAACCGTATTGATCACAGAGACATCATTGAATATATGCCTGTTCGTCGACATGATGAAGTCAATCTCGTTTTTTGTTACACCGTCGGGACTCATCCAGGTCCACTTCCTGTGCTCGCGTTTCTTGAAGAAGGAGTTCATCATGTAGAGTCCCTCCTTCTCCAAGAAACCAGTCAGTAGTTGGCCCCGGTGGTTCCGACTTCCAACTCCAAATTGCCCCACTCTCGGCTCTTAGCCGTCTCTCTTGCCCAGTTTCGCGTTGAAATCCCCCATAACAACGGTGAAGTAGGTTTTGGAACTATGCATGACCTTTGATATATCCTCATACATAGCCTCCACCTCGTCGTCGGAGTGTGCCGAGGCCGGCGCGTACACCTGTATGACTGTCAACGAGTACCTCTCGGATACTCTGAGTATAAGGTACGCCACCCTGGCCGACACACTCTCGATCTTCACCACGTTGTTCACGAGGGATCAATAAAATAGGTAGTTTAAAATCAAAACTTTAATAACGTTTTAAATTCTTTTCGAAGAGGGTGTCGGCGAAACTTCTACAAGTTCTATAGCAACATCTTTAGTATAAAGTAGCTCGCGTATTACTGAGAACCCAGGAGAAGGATAGAATAAGCCAAGAGGCAATACGAGCGCAATACTCGTCAACAAACTGTGTATACAGTTTGGCCAACAAAAAAAGAGAATGCCTGTAATTTCATATTTTGGGTTATAAATGGAACGTTCGTGGCCCAGCGGCGCCCGCGTACCGCGTGCGGTATGCGAGGTTAAGCAATGTGGGGGCAGGTCAGTTCTTGGATGAGTGACCGCTTTGAGTGGTTACTGAGCGCTCCCGTGCTTTGGAAGGCACGTTAAGCCGTTGATGTCTGACAGCAGTCGTTAAGCCAAGTTAGAGGCCTTCGGGCGGCTTGAGAACTTCTAACAGTCAAGTTGCCCACTCACTTGACAAAGGGGGGTCGATGTTGCACCACGTCCGTAGGGAGTACCCACCGTTACCCTACACGTGACCCCTGATCTAAAAGTGCAACAAAAAGTCAGGTAATTAGGCTGGATAAGATGATTTTGTAAAGGGAAATAAAACTACATATAATTGACAAATTGTTTTGTATTAGATGTATAGGTAGAATGTTCACATTCAGACAAGTTGCCTTAACACTACATTACAATAATAATTACTAGATAGAAAGAGCTGAAGCATAAGAAATTAAACTTTTTCTACAACTAATTAGTAAAATTAATATTCATTTGCTTGAAAAGAAACCCTACTTTCTCCTGTGGCCTATTTCATGAAATTTATAGTTTTCAGTTACAATTTTACAATTCTAAACTGGCAACATTTTTCGAATGGCCCGTCGTAATTATCACGTGAATATTGAAAAAAAAACATATGAAACTGTTGTTTCTCAATTTTTTTAAATTAAATATTACAACGATAAGGCTTATAATCTTGAAGAACAATCCAAACACTTTTGTAAACCGCGATAATATTGACATCCTAATATTGCGACAATATTATCACGGTATCGCATCAGTGTTGCCAGTTGAAACCTGTAAAATTGTAACTTCTTGAAACGCGCCCCAGTAGTGTTGCAATACAACTAAATTATAACTAATTATGAATATATAAATTTCTGCCATTGATAATTTTCCACTCTCGAGCAGAGAAAATCTTACTTTTTGCTCGACAGTGTAGAATTGATTACAGGACAGCAATTATATCTGTCACACTCTTTTTGACGCCCTATGTATGTATAGTCGCGGAATGAAAAGGTCGACCTTAACGGCATTGAAATAGAGTTGAAAAGTGACTGTACTAATTATAATATTTGTCATCAATCCATATTGCAAAATATAAAAGCTACAAAACCTTGGAGGCGACAAGTTTTAGAAATGACTATTATTTATATTTCTTTTTATCATACTATCTTGATATAACACAAAACTAGCTAGACTATTTATGACTTCAATAAATTGAATTAATAATGATTCGCAACTATTATATAGGTATACATAGATAAAATTCATTAAAGCGCGCGGCTACATGTGCGTAGTGTATGCGCTTATAACTATGCATGTTTTGTCTGTGAGTGAGCAGTCGTCGATACACGCTCGCACACACAAGCGCATACACACAGCCGCCCACGAAGACGAGTTAACCTATCGCTATGAAGCTAAATTTACAGAAAACAACAAATCCTAATAATGTGAATCACTTCAGGCTTGCCGTACACACAATGACTTGCACAACACAATATAATAATTAACTTGCACAATTATGATGCGTTTTGGGCCCGGGTGGCTGCATGATTTAACAGTGGTATAAATCTGTCATGACGTGGCTGTCATAATAACTCTGTCATGACGTAGCTTTCATATTAAATCGGTTATGACGTCGCTGTCATAATACCCATGTCACAACGTAGCTTTCATATAAATTTGGGCATGACGTGGTTTTTTAGAATAACTTCATCATGACGTGGTTGTCATAATAAATCTTTCGTGCCGTGGCTGTCATATAACTAGCCACGTTATGACAAAGTTGTCTCTGTTAAATATCCCAGTGTTCAAAAACCACCACCAATAAATTGCACGACTTATTAAATTTATGGGTGTGTGTGGCATAATGAAAGCATTTGTTTTATACCTGTGTTTCAAATTCATATGATATTGATAAAAAACATCACTGTATTTACACAAGCAAATTTAAAGCGATTGATCTACCTGAAAGTACTATCGATGTCAAATATGCGTATACTCTAGTTTTTACACAAGGCGTAAAATATATACATATCTTTGATGCCAAGTATACAATCAGGATCAGAGAAAAGATGAAACGTATCAAGCACAGATCAATAAAATTATTCTAATTTCTACATTCTAATCTAATAAAGAGTAATCTAGTGAAATCTTTTCATTTACACGCATTGACTTTAAGGTTGTATGGTTGTTACATCCAGTGAAACGTATATAGGTAAAAAACTAAAGGACATGTTATATGTAGTTGTAGCGTGTTCGAATTAACATTACATATTTAAAATGTATAACACTAACAAAACAAATGTCTATTCAAAACGTCACAACTAAGTACAACAGGTTCTTTTTTTGTTTTTCACCTATACCTTTTTTAATGGTGAGAATGTATTTGATTAGTTTCTATTTAAAAATTCCCCTCGAACTAAACGCTTACTTGCCAACTCTCGTGCTCAGTATTAGAGAGACTTACACTTTTAACCCTTGGATAACATCTACTTCTTTTCGTTGTAAAAAGCACAAGACTTTTTTTTTCTTAGTCCTCTGTCCCACCGGGACGCCATGGCGGGGTCGACTTTACATTTTGACATCGCCAAACAGTCGCCAGGCAAGTGAGCTACCATACATCTCAGTAGGAGTTGTTTGACTACCGTAACCGGTGACGGCGCCCCAGCATCCCGATAGGCAGAGGATTTATCCATGGATAGAAAAGAACGCTAGGTATTAACTTCCCGCGTATTCTAATGCAGACAGAATGTTCTGGGAATTACACCGGTTTATATGGTTTCCGAATGGCTTTTGAATCATTAACGATACAGTTTTCTGTATGTTACTGTAGTATTACAATAGGATCCCCTAAAAATCAATTATTAAAAATCATATTTTTTTCCATCCTATTCAGAAGGTATATGGGGAGTAAAGCTACTACTCGTGAAGCGCATCTAAAAAGAGACTATTTCGGAAGTTAGTGCCTACTAGAAGTAGATGTACTAAGAACTAAAAGAAATGAAATCCCATCACTATACTAGAACGAACTATTCAGTTTCGTTTCTGCTTTTACATTTAGTACATTAACCGAAATCCGCTCCGACCGAACTACACTGCATGCAATGCATGTTAACAAAGCAGCACGGTACGCAACGGATTCGGAACGGAAGTAACGCTTACTAGATAGAATCTGTAGTGTCTAGTACACTTAACGAACTACAAAACCGAACTAGTACATTTGCGGGATTGATGCTAGTTTGGAGCGATCTGCTCAATGAACGAGCACGCAAAAGGCTAATAGTCTAATACAGACTACAGTGTACTGTCTAGGGTTGATTCCCTTGAGACTTGCCGTAGCCGTAGTGCGTTTAAGTTCTAACAACTGTAAGTATTGATGTCATAAGGCTGCCATCCCGGTACTTTTATAACTTCGAAACGTCAAAGATGACAAAAATTGCACGATGATGACAGTCGACCTACTGCAGTGGCGAAGCGTCCATAGAACTCAATTCCTACCGGCTTGCTTAGTCAGAATAGTAGTTAGTGTTATTCAGAATTTAAGCCATGATATGGCTGATAGCTGAGAGCTGATAGCTCTGGCTAGTCTAAGGCTGGGTTGCACTAAACCGTCTGTAATCGTAAGCTGTGTTCGTTAGTTTCTATGGAATAACAGCTACCTGCGTCATACTTAACGTTGATCAGTCTGTGATCGTAAGTCGGTGCAACCCAGCCTAAAAATGTGTTAATATGTTTACAAGCGCAATCGTCCGCTTTGCGAAATTATAATTACCAACCAGAGTGAAAAATAGCCACCCCGGGCAGGATATGAACCCACGACCATTCTGGTCATAACGAATCCCGCCCGGGGTGACAGGGTGATTTTACTGTCTGGGTGGTAGGGTTTTTTACTCTGGTTGGAAACAAATGTGTTGACGTCACGCCATTTGCTCACAAGCCGTTTGAATTTTTTTATAGATGTTTTTATACGACGGTGGCAAACAAGCTTACGGCCTGCCTGGTAAGCAAATACCGTAACCTATGGACACTTGAGACTCCAGAAGAATCAGAGATGCATTGCCGCCCTTTATTAATTTGAGGATTCGTTGTGTTACAGCTGGAGACATATGCAGGTCCCTCAACACAGGGCATCCTCGGGAGCTCTGGCGACCTTACACATACCTAAAGAGCGGGTCGTGGTGTTATTATGGCTGTTAGTGTGTTAACCCCTCAAAAGCCCTTGAATGTTGCGCACTAGTATCGGCCGCGGCGGCCGCGGGTGGCGCGCGGCGAGGCGCGGGGCGGAGCCTCTTTAACCAGGGCCGGGGATTTCTCCTTCACCGGGGCTTCAGGCTCTTTCATATCTTCGTCTTGGCCTTCCTCCTCTTGGCCTTCCTCCTCTTGTTGTTCTTCCTCGTCTTGCTGGTTTTCACCGGCTTGCTTGTCATCTGCCTCTGTGGCGAATAATTTGAATTGATGATTATTTTTCCAAAAGAAAAAGAGATTTTTTCCATCTTTACAATTACAATCGTACTGAAAATTTAGTTTCTTATACTTTGGCTTCGAAGGGATTCAAAGGGGTGTAAAGTCCTACTGATCCAACTATTACCTACTGATCAATGAGAGGCATGTTCCCAGCAGTGGGACGTAAAGATTGATAATGATGTAAGTCCCCAACCCGCACCGGGGCCGCGTGGGCATTACTACCCAATCTGCCTCATCAATGAAAGGAAACCTGTGCCCAGCAGTGTGACGTATGATTGTATAGGTATGCTGATGTTAGCAGCATACCTATACAATCCCGTGTCTTACGCGAATAATATTTTTGTGTAAGCTAAACCTAAATTAAACGATTGTCAACTACCGACTGTCGATTGTCTGTGTTGTTAGTTTGAATTTTTTATGTAAATAATAATATAATTATTTTACAATATCTTTACAATTATGTGTATATAAATAACTTACAATCTATATATGTAAAACAAAGTCGTGTTAGTTACACCATTTATAACTAACGAACGGCTACGCCGATTTTTTAAATCTTATATTTTTTGAATAAATAAACGTCGAAGATGGAAGTTTTTTTTTATTTTTATTGATTAGTTGACGCTCCGCATAGCAGAACTATTAAAATATCGATAAAATAAACGAAAAAAAATCCCATACAATTTTGACAGGGGACTAAGTTCCCGGGATAACTATTTCCAAATAAATGAGTCAATCAACTTTTCCTTGTGGTTACTCTGTCCCGTCAGCGAGGAGACATCAGTAACTCAGTTTGTTAGAAACTGGACTTCTAGCATTCTCTACAGATGACCCTCGTCAGAATGGGTTTATAATCATTGCTAAAACCCATGTTTGGTTGATTGAAACCCTATAAAATCACGGTTTTAAATAAGAGCTCCCACTGCTGAACATAGACCCCTCCCGAGCCCGTGCGGTCCTCTGCTTCACGCACCCAGTCGGTTCCCGTCCTCCGACGTACGTCATCTCGCCACCTGGCCGGCGGGCGACCCACACTACGCTTGCCGGGGCGCGGCCTCCACTCCAGTGAGATGATGATGATGAAGAGCCCAGCCACAGAAGATCCTGCCTCAAGAATGCCGTGTAACATTGTACTTACGCTCATCTTGTAGAATCTCGTCGACGCTCTGCTCCCAGTCCTCGAGCTCCTCGTTGGCCGGCAGCTCCGCACCGTCTTCGTTCCCCGCATCCTCTGAAAACAATGCAGTATTTCACAGCACTATTATTTAACGCGGGGCGTAAATGGATAGTTGCAAATTGTAATTTTTCTTACGTCCGAATTGGTCACAATGTTTTTCATCATCATCACATAGACACAACAGCGCCACAAAATCACCCCCAGTGTCAGTGCATGATCGCCAGGGCGTCCTTGGGAGAGGAGGGCGCAGCTTCAATATTCCAACCAATCACAAAGCAATATTCTTGTGGAATGCGGCAAACTAGTTTTTTTAAACCAATCAGATCACACACAAACTTATAACTCCCACGGGAAGTAATCGGCTATAAATAGCTGTTCTATACGCCTGCGTACAATGAGGCCCTTTACTTTACTATTAAATCCCATATAAACTAACACACCACAAACGTCAGTTCAGTACCATTTGCAGTTATGAAAACGGAGACACTGACAGGTGAAGACCTGTCAGATATCACGTATCTGTCTCTCTCAAATTTTCTGATTTGTGCTTAAGGGTGGTATTCCACTCGTCCAATATCTTTGTCCAATCTTTGAATAAATTTCTTGGAAAGAGGCCCATTCCACTCATCCAATATCGTTGTCCAAGTTTTTTTTGTTATGCGTAGCCATATTGATTTAACTGTCATCATAATCTTTCATCAAATGTCTGGTCCCATCCAAGTTTGATGAAATCATCCAATTTCTTTGATCAAATGTATATTGGACAAAGATATTGGATGCGTGGAATACCACCCTTAGTGAGAATAGATCAGAGGTACAGAAATCGTTCAACTTGAATGAGCGGATCTGCTTTACTTTGATATCTGTGGTTTAAACCATTTTAGTGATATAATTTTAAACATGACTCACGACAGTTTAAGTTCTACTAGTTCTGTATGTATCGAAAGTGGATGACTAGGGCTGGCGGTCAAATCGCGTTAAACCAGCATCTCTACCACGTCACGGGGTAACGATATTAAAAAGGTTAGTAGCCACAGACTTGAAGTACTCACCCTTCATGGCAACGTCATCCTCACCCAACCCGTTCGACTCGTCGTGTCCGTTCTCGTCCGAGGTGCGACGCCGCTTCCAGTTGCCGCTCTCCTCGGCTTTGGCGTTGCGCTTGGTCGCCTCCTGGGCAGCCTTCTCTTCGGCTTCGGCGGCTTGTTGCTGTGAAATGAGGTAGATATAGAGCCGAGAGTATTAAATTATCGGTAACTTGCGTTAAAATGTACTCAAGTTAAGCGCCTGGCTCCTAAGCTCTTAACTATGCTTTGGACGATACACAAAATTCACTCAAGAAAATAATATTGAATAGTATTGAATTAAAAAGCAAGTTGCGCAACGCAATGAGTGGGAGCGTTTCGTCGAGAATTGAACCATCTATAAAAGTGCAATAAAAAAAGCCTGCGACCTACTAGAGAGCGAAATCCACCTGAGGAATGACAAATCCACCTTCAGCTCGATTAGAGTGAACGTCGGTCCGTGGCAAGCCAGCGAATGAGGTGCGTGAAAGCTCACGATACACTCACGATATTTATTTGGGACCCCCGGTTTACTGTATGGATACCCAAAGACGAATTTTGCGGAATGGGACACAAATTAAAGAGCGTGATTGACCAATGACTATTTTTCTCGCGTGCAAGATAATGGAGATGTGTATGTATGTATAACACTTTATTGCACAAAAAAAATCACAATCGAAACAAAATAACAAAATGTAAAAGTACAAAAGCGAACTTATCCCTATAAGGGATCTCTTCCAGCTGTACTGTGGTGATGCAGAATTGAATAACACGTTGAAAAGGAACGATAGAACATGTACATCTCTGCGACGGCGAATTGGTAACCAATCAAGTTGCGAACGGAAGTGGAACACGTACGTGATCGTACTTTCGCAGGCCAAAAATATAACGAATGCAAACATTTTGTGGCTGCAGAACTGACACCCTTTTAGCAGTCACTTCTGCCAGTGGTGGGTCCAAAGCTTCTTCTAATCTAGTGGATGGGCGTTTTACCTGCTTAGCCTCCTGCTGCTGCGTCAGCAGCCTGGTGAACAGCTGGTGGTGCCTCCAGGTCCTCAGGTGGACCTCGGCGGTCTCGTCCCCGTCCAGCAGCTTGCGGCACAGCTTGCACTGCACGCAGTGGAAGGGTTGAAGGAACGAGGCGCCCACGCCGCGTTCGGTGCTAAAACAAAACATACAGATTTGCAAATCGAAAAAATCATCTCTAAATGATCATTCAGTAATTTAAAAAAATATATATACAAAAAACATTATATTTCTGCTTTGCTTTAAAGTTGACTGGTACAGGATGCTTTATGGCATTAAGTCCGCCTTTTGTGCCATAAGTTTTTCTTTGGTACAATAAAGATTAAATAAATAAAAATATAATGAGTGAGGAACAAATTTTTGGAACATCATAAGACATTTTTAATTCGACTAATTGTTTCCGTTGTGATGCGAAAATTTGTCATACAATATATATGGATAACGTGTCACAACGGAATAAATTAATTTGTAGACGAATTAAATGCCTGAATGAGGGTCCTCACCTTAATACTTTTAAAATGTCTGTCATAATCAACGGCTGGAAAGAATATTCCGCATATTCCGCTTGCAGCGGAGTTACTTTTCCCGCAGTCCCCTTAAAATAATCCCAGCTACACCCTTATGCCATTCCAACGTTAACTTTAAATCCTAAATGTGTTCCAGAACCTAAGTTTCGCCCTTGTATCGGGGACTTTTTTCATTGCGTGTCCTATTCAGAACCTACACCTGGTTACAATCTGGAGCCAGCTCACTGCCAACTTTCAACAATGGTGCTATGGGTGACCAGCTAAAGTAAGGTAAAATAACTAATATTTTACCTATAGGCAGGCAACATCTCAGGCGTGATGTTGGTGAGATCGTCTCCTTCCTTATAGTCAACAATAGTGTTCTCGTTGTCGAGACTTTCCTTCTCCGGCTTCGTCTCCTCGCCATCTGCCGGCTCGGTCTTCACTTCAGGATTCTCGTCCTGCGAAGAGAAGGATATTGAAACCAATTGTTATTGATAGACAAATGTTGTAGAATCAATTGTTATTGAAATAAATGATGATGAAGCAGGCGTGTCCCTCTTGACACTTCGACTAAACAGCTTTCACAGACCCAAGGTGTTAATTCGTTCTAACAAGGCTGACAGTGACTGTATCATTCAACTTCTTGTGTAAACACTCGGGAGCATACAAAATAGAACAGTTTATAAGGGATCGGATTGTGGAAGCCATGTGCCATGAGGAAAAAATGGGTGACGATCGTGTTGTAAAGTGTGCGCTAAACTTAGTCTAGACTGTCTCGACATATTCAGCGCACACATTCACATAAGATATAGAAATAGACACACAATGCCGAACATAAATAACTAAAAATGTGGCGCAAGATGACACTGACAGTTACATTCCAATAGCTGATAATAACGCTTCTTTATAGTCCGAGTCGAGATAAAAACTTCATACAAAAAAGAACTTACAGACATTAGCGTCAAGTGTCAAATTTGCAAACATAAGAACCAACATGGTAAAAACTTTTTAGTAAAATGCCACTGTCGTATACTGGCTACCAATGTTTACTTTATAAATGTCAAAAGTGAACAGTGAAAGTACCTAATGGAGTCGCTTTGGTTATTTAAATTATTTTTATATAAATAATTTTTTGAACAAAAAAAATATTAATGAAACATTCCATTACAACATTCACACACATTCTGTGATTGTTCTTTTTCTGTGTTAGACATTAAGATGTTTACCTTCATGAAACTCTTGAGCAAGGCTACTACTACACTATAGGTAGTTATTTCAAAGTACTGACTTCTGCCATTGTAGTTTTACAACTTTTGCTTTGCAAGTCATAGTCATCTATCTCTGACATCTATAAAACAAAGATTCCGACTATGAACTTGAAAGATAAATTATTTAAATATATTAACGTTAAATTGATTTTTATTACATCAATTAATATAACTATATGATAATGTTTTCCTCTGCATGATTTTTCACACTAAAATTATATGTTAAAACAGAATTTGAATAATGTAGTTTGAGTCGGGAACGAACGGACTTACGTTCAAGACAGGTTTAGCAGTTGCAGTTAGTCGATTTAAGCCTTTATTGGTCCTGTATATGTCGGAAATAGGGAAATAGGCCGAACACACAACACTCGTGTGGCTTGGTTTATAGAGAGTGTCACGTTTATTTTACGCTAAAATAGCGGTCCATTCTGAACGTCGCTGAGGATGTTGTGGAAATCTTGAATTAAAACATAAAAAAACACAAATTTTTCCTTATAAATTTAATTTAAAAGAATATTGACCTAATAGCGACTCCTTACATTTTGTTTCTTGATAATCTTTCATTTGAACTAACAAAATTATTTACTCAAAGCCATGAATTTACCAGGATTTTACATAAATTTTGTAACGTTATCAAAATAACTAACCTAAAGAAGTATATTCCGTCTTTTCCCTTGTTTTTTTGTAGCTATTAAAGCAGTTTTTCACAGCAGATTTCGTCATTGTTGGACAACTGTCACTGTCCGCGGTCCAAACACGACTAAACAGGAAAGTACCGCCCGAGTCGTGCGGGCGGTACTTTCACGGGGGATATTTTTGTGGGCTGATTGTGAATCTAGTTCTATAATAGTACATCAATGAGCGCACATGTATTTTTAACACGTAGGAGAAGCCTTTAAAAGACAATTGTAAGATAATGATAACCCTCATTTAGTAACACTTTCACAATCCCCTTCATACAGAAGCTAAAATTGTTCTGGAGTCCCATTTTTCCCCACAAAGTGAGCGAGGTATGTGGTAACTGGACTTGTGCGGTAAGCCGCACAAGCGCGCGGTAGATAAGTCTAGCGGGACCCGCAGGTACGCCGGACGATCAAAATGTTGAAGTAGGAATTTTATTATTGTTGATTTTACCTCATTAACCAGGGGGACCCGGGTATGTCCTAAAACTACGACCAAGACCACCGGGGGATGAAGCGTGGCGATTATGGCATTTACCCCCCATGAAATTGGGGGAGGCCCATGTCCAGCAGTGGACGTCCTTCGGCTGATATGGTGGTGGTGGTTACCTCATTACCCTCCGCCTCCTTATCGGTAGCCTTCGCGTCCTTATCATCATTAGGCTTGCGGCGTTCGCGGTCCTCACGCAGATACGACTGCTCCATAGTCAGCGTGGAAATCACCATCACTGGGGACAAATAACTACTGTTAGAGGATTAACACAAACACACGGTTGTATAGGTAAAAAAACCTTAAGATGACCTGTTGCATGTAGTTGTGACTTGTTCAAATAGACATTAAATTATTCAAACACGCTACAACTACATAAAACAGGTCATCTTCTTAAGTTTTTTACCTATACCTTGTTTCGCAGATAGAAGTTTCATAGATTATGTTTTCCATAATTTTCATTTCATAGAAAGCATTTGTTTTACAAAGTGTCGCAGTTCTAACCTAAGGTTTGTTTCTGTGGTGAGCAGAGAGATTTGTTCCTGAGACTTGGATATTTTCTATTTATTTAAGTATATATCTATTAAATATATCGTCGTCTAGTACCCATAACACAAGCCTTATTGAGCTTACCGTGGGACTAGTTCGATTTGTGTAAAAAATGTCCCCTAATATTTATTTATTTATTTATTTTAACCTACTTTTCTAGTGGACCAAAATGAGTTCTACGCTATGACCTAAAAAGCCTACCTAAAAAGTTAACGGTTTCTGAAAAAAAAAGTTGTTCTTGAAATGAAAATTCACGGTGGGGGAAAATTGGAGACATTGGTTTTCCTTCAAATGAAGCAGTAGAGCACTTCTTTTTTTATGTTCTGAGGCTAACAGCAACGTACCTTCCGGCTTCGGCTTAGTAACAAGTTCGTTCTTGTCGTATATGTTGCGGAGATGCTCGGCGCTGAGCCGGTGCTCGTCCAACTCGATGCGCGTGGGCATCTCCTTGTGGCAGCAGGTGCACGTTGGGTGCAGATATTTCTATAACAATAGTTCAATAAGTGTCTGTCGAAAACACATAAATTTATACTATAGCGAGACATTTTATATAGAAAACTCCCGTGAGTTTGAGACATTAGAATATAATGAAACGGGTCACTCACGTCTTTATGGTCAAATATCGCTCGACATGTTTCAGGCCGGTTCGTAGTCCTTAATCATGAGTACCTATCCCGGCGGCGGTTCTTTTAGCACTCAAAAAACCGCCGCCGCGATAGGTACTCATGATTAAGAACCACGAACAGGTCTGAAATGTCGAGCGATATTCGACCTTAAAGACTATATATTTTAACGTGAGACATATTAACACTTAAAGAAAGAAATAGTACGGTATTTACGGTGGTAGTAAGGCGCGGTCGGCAACCGTGTCAACATTTAACCTGACGAAGGACTCCAATTGTAGTCCGAAACATGTCGCAAATAGTGACTTTACAAGTGAGGTTTACTGTATTTTTTACCCGACTGCGCCAGAAGGAGGGTTGTTTTTCGAGAGTATGTATTAATGTATGTTTAATTGTTTGGCACGCTCTGCAGTCTAAACGGCTCGATAGATTTTAGCTTGAGAGGTGTCGTTAAATTCGTATTTACTGTGAGTGACACTGGGTGGGTATATAAAAATAAAAAAAGCAAAATGGCGGATTTTTGGCGCCAAATTCCAAATTACACAGAAACGCAGTCGGGTTTTTTAGTTTTTTTAATTAATTAGTCTTGTTTTCTTTACGTGTTTGTCAAAAATTCCATTAATGATATAGTTAAAAACATTTGAATTCTCTAAATTGTATTAAATTAGAATGGGCAGAACCAAACCGTCTGTAATCTTAAGAGGGCGCAGTACGTTTGGTTCTCCATACAAACGTATTTATGTTCTCATTTTAAAACGCCATGCTAGAATAACATGAAACTTTGTATACACAATGGGATCCAGCTTGTCTAGGGCGGAAATTAGTTTCTGTTGCTTGAAATTATAATGGCGAAAAAATACAGCGACTATTAAGGTTTTCATACAAGCCGTAAAAAACTCAAAAAACCGCTGTATTTTTTTTCTTTTTCAATTTCTAGCAACAGAAACTAATTTTCGACCTAGGTATGCCGGATCCCATTGTGTATACAAAGTTTCATGTTATTCTAGCATGGCGTTTTAAAATGAGAGCCTAAATACGTTTGTATGGAGAACCGAACCACACCGATCGTACTGCGCCCTCTTAAGCTGTGTTCGTCAAGATCTGATTGTATGTAAAGTTTGACAAGTTTGTATAGGAAGACAGCTGCCGGTGCCATATTTAACGTTGATCGCTCTGTGATCGTAAGTCGGTGCAACCCAGCCTTATTCCGCTTTACTCGCCAATAGTCGGGGCATTTAGCACCGCGAGCCAACTTCTACCTCAGTGTGAACTTGCCCCGGCCGAGGCATAAGTCCTGTGACACGTCCGGCGAACAAAAGAACCGCGCGTCCGGAAATCCATCAAATTTTAGGTCATCGTTAAATTTATAATTATTATCAGACTATAAAAATCACGAAAATTATCAAGATAACTAATTCCCGCAAGCCATTGTTCGCTGGATGACGGTGGCACAGGATCGGTCATTGTGGCACTCTTTGGGGGAGGCCTATGTCCAGCAGTGGACGTCCTTCGGCTGATATGATGATGATGATGATGAACTATAATTACCAATTATCGATTCGAACCCTGCTCATGGTGGAAGAGAAAGAACTAGTAGATTGTGTCTCAAAAGAGCAAATTGATATATTTACAGCGAGCGCGGTACATTGAATCCTGAGTGAAGCAAAGTGTTTACGCCCCAAACAAATGATTTTGCTACTGTGTGACACATACTGTTTTTCAGACCCCCTACGAGGCGCGGTGCTAACTATTTCGGCACAGTGATCCAAGGAGGATCCGAAATGAAAACACGCCATCCTTCTCGATCCTGCGCTGCTTCCTGCCAGTTGTCGGCCTCACGCACAAAAACATGCTGCACGTACGTAAATAGTAGTTCTTGTCCTCAAATGAGGGATGAAAAGTACGACTTTGATCCCTCCTTCGAGGGCAACAGTGGTCCTTTTCTGAATAGCAGGTGTGAATGTAAAATTACCTTGAGCTTACGATGGCCGACGGTGGTTCGGTGCACGGCGCCGTCCGCCGCGTACATGTCGCACATCGCGCAGTAGAAATCGCGCGCCGGCTGCTGTCCGGACTTGCGCGTACGCTTCATCTCGCGGATCTAAGCAAAAACAATAACACATTATGGGTTGCACCAAACCAGTAGGCGGTGTTCGTTAAAACGTTATTTGATTGGGGAGTTTGACAAGTTTCTAGTTGATCGGTCTGTAATCGTACAAGGGGCGATTGATAAGTTCTGAGCCTGAGATATAAAATGAAAGAAAAATTGACATTACAAGCACAGTAAAGATTTAGAAACTCTCTTGAGAATTTAAAGAACAAAAAGTGGACCATGTCTGCCATGAGTTCTCGACTTCGGGAATTTTCAATGCCACTCAAAAATGTTTACTTGTAAGAAATTAAACATCCCTTGAATAAAAAAATAAATTATTTTTATAGCTTTTCGGGTGCTATTTTAAAAATCTAAATCCACATTATTTAAAAAGATTTTAAGCGCCATTATGTCAATTCCGCTCCCGCTGAGGGCAGCCTGTGACTGAGGATTTTGGGAAAATTTCAAAAAATATGTGTTATTAAATATTAATAATGTAGCAAGTAGCAAAAAAGCTACAAATATCCTCAAATCATTGATGTCGGAATTGACTCCCAAAACTTAACATCCATACCTACTTGACAAATAATTTCAGAAAACTAATCTTAGCAAACTTTTGAATTATTTGAAATTGCATACAAATCAATGAGAAAATGCTGCAAGTGAAACTAAATAAACTCACCTTATACTCCTGCCTCATAGTATCAGCAGTAAGTGCATAGCTCTCCGCAGTCTTCTGCATCATGATGGCATGAGCCCGGCCGCTCAGATGGTTCTCGAAGCTCCGGCCATCCCACATGCTCTTGTGGCAGATGTGGCACCGCAGCAGCTGGGCATCAATGTCATCGTAGCGGGTCTTCGGGGTTTCCTTCTTGGAGTCTTCGTCCTTGTTGTCGGACTTGTCGTCTTTGTCATCGCTGTTAAACTTGCTTGTTAAAAGAGTCAACACTGAGGGAATTAGACACTGTCACTTATAGGTCAAGCAACAAATGTTTCTAAGTCAAACGAAAAAAATGCTGTATGGGATTGGATCCTTACAATCCATTGGCAAGATATGCACTTTTTTTTTTGCTTGTTCCCACATATAGTGATATCATATTTCTAAAGCACATTCAAATTTGTTAAATAAAAAGGAGCACAATTTTGCAGATCGTTGAGAACTGATAAATTCTTGATTAAATCTATATATTTTACCTGTGATTTTACATAAATGGGAGTCTGGTAAGTATAATAACTGATATTCCTTGTTGTACATAAGAGTCTTGAGTCTCCTAGGCAGTTAAATATTCCATTTTTCAATCATTTTTTAAGAAACACATATCTGATCGAAACATGAGTGATATTTGACCTTAAAGATACAAGTTACCTGTTTCATTTAACATTAATATGTATGAAAGTCCTAGAAGAACATTATCATCTCTATTAAAATTATTTTAGTTTTAGTGTTTGAGGAATATGATAATTTGGGAGTAAGCACTCATGATGATAAGCTAATCCTTGGAGAAAAGGATTAGAAATGGTATATGATACTAGCAAGTGATGAATAAATTGACTTCAATCATCAAAAGATGATGTTCAAGTGAAATAATAACACCCAAAACAAAACAAACATGTAAGGAAGAGTGAATTGTCTGCTAAGTTTGTCAGGGCACTGAGAAGTATTTTTTCTGGTGTCTTCTAGAAAAAGTGTTCCGTTGACCAATATAGGTACGGAAAACTAACAAGTGAAGACGCAAGAAAAATGTGGCTCAACAGAACCACACAGACAGATCAGTCTGTCCGTGGTGAAGACGTGATAATAGTGTCCAATCTCCATTGAGGGTGTCTAGAAATTTGTGTCCTCCGGAAGAGGTTTCAGAGTGTCTTTACGCCAATTAGGCTAAGGTGATACAGCTGCATACCGTCAAGGCGTACTCAGAAGTGCGGTGTGACACCGGAAGGAAGCTTACCTCTCCTTGACAGGTTTAGCCTTGGAATCGGCTTCCTTTTTCGGGGAGATCTTGTTCTGGTGGCGCCCATCATTGGGCCTGAACGGCTTACGATTGACGTTGATACGCTCACCCGTACGACTGTTGTAATTCCCCGTTCGCCGGAAATTACCCTGATTGCCCATCTAGGAGTACAAATAAGTGTTAGTGCCAAAGTAGGCCCGTGGGGTTAAAGAAAAATAATAAACTGTCTTATAAGTTTTATTTGGAAGTGATGACATCTTGCCACAAGAAATCAATTGTGTACAGCATACATGCATGATGGAATTTATCATTAACAACTAGAAAATCCATTTGAGAAACTGTGTCATTGAATTAACATGTTATTTACTTACCCGATTGGGACCACCATAACCTCTGTCATACCGGCCCATGTCGCCACCAAAGTCCCGCCTGATTGGCATGTCTAATAGAGACGGGACAGGGTTCTGGCGCGGTTGGAGAAGGTTGATGATGTTGCTAGCTAGCGCCAGCGTGGCTTCCGTAGGGACACCTGAGAGTGGGAGGAGGTTAGGCAGGCCTCCACTTGGCCCGCCGCCCTGCCACGGCGACACACCGGAGCGACCGAAGTGCTTCCGGTCATTATGACCGTAATCCATACGCCGGCCACCACCTTGAGGTCTTCGGTTTGCCATCTTTAATCTGAATAGGTAATTACAGGGCAACACTTTAAAAGGTGGGAAACTATCGACGTATTGCGAAAGTAGTAGAATTTTTACTAGTATTAGATTGTACAATCAATATACGTCGATATTGGTTTTATGTACCTGATGAATGTAAATTTCAAAGCTTATTATTGAATTTATTGATCGACTTGGTTCGAATAGCAGGCGATAATTTATCGCATTAAATGTAATGGTATTTTGCAATGACTTCAAAAAGACCTTAAAAACTATAAATAAAACAATACGGCGTAGATTTTTCAAAATACCTAATTCAAATAGTGTTGCGATACTGAAGCACTTGACCTAGAGTTTCTTATGCCTGCAGACCATATAACAAAAAAATACTCACTTGGCTGGCTATAAAAACCACTGTCGTTGATTTAACTGTGATTAATCAATAAAACTTGGTAAATAATCGTTGGAGACTACAAGACGGCCGGAAAATGATAAGACAAAATGGCAGAGGCAGCGAACGAATGACAAATGGCGGGCCGGCGTCTACATTTCAGTGTTGTCAGTATTAGAAATGCGTTTAGTTTAGTTCGTTCGGAAATTGTTATGTAATGTATAATAATAATAATTAATAAATTATAAAACAAAACTGCGAATCGCTACAGCGAACTTCGAAAATCGAACTTTGTATCGTACCGTCCCTTTCCGTCATAAAGTGAATAACACAAGAGTGAAATAAACGGCACGACACGAAGTTCGATTTTCGAAGTTCGCGGTACGCCCTCAGTTACAAGTAATCACTTAATTTCTGAACGAAACAATGTGCAATCCTTTATACGCTAATACTTGTACTATATTTTAACGTCCGCTAATATTTATTTATTGATTTAATACTTATTACCCTTGTATTTACTTATAATTTTAAGTTTCCTAGTTACTGTTGCTTACTTCTAAGGAAATTTTAGTCTATATATTGTACTCTTTGGAAATTGTCATGAACAGAATATTCGTTTCCTTTTAACAAAAGTAAATCGGAACGACATAACCTTACTTTTTCAACGCGTTATGTTATCACGCAGCACAGCGTTGTATAAAACGCGTGTTTTTATTATAACAGCAACAATGTGGTGAATTAAGAAAGATATACATAACATAATCAAAAATGGTGCGTGCTGCCCTTGTTGGCTTACTTGTTCTGTATGATATGATAAGTTAACGTGTAATTTTTATTGCAGAGTAAGTTGTATGTTCTTTACGAACATAGCGCGGGCTTCGCCCTTTTTCAAGTTGCGGAGTTCGAGGAACTAGCAGCTTTCCTGCCCCAAGTTGAGGAGTCTGTGACGGATCTACAGCGGTTCAACTCTGTGGTCACGCTCATCGCGTTCCAGCCCTTCAAGTCAGCAATCACCGCGTTGGAAAATATCAACGCGGTGTCTGAAGGTTAGCCGACATTTTGTAGTGTGCTTGCTTGTTTAACAATGTGACGTATGACAGTAATAGTTAAGATTTTGCCGTATTTTATGTGAGAAAAGAAAAGGCAATGTTTGTGTATGTTTTCTACAATAAACACATGAAGCATAGTAGTTTTCCTAAAAGGTTCCTATATCACAAAATATCTTCCGGACATAAAAGTTAAATACAATTGCATGTGAACCTAGCTGTAGTATATATATAAATTGTTTTTGATCTTATAGCAAAACAAATGCTACTCCCTCTTCAATTTTTTACTTATTTCTCATTGACCATATTTGATATTTGGTCCTATAAGTAGTCCTTTATTTATTTATACTGATTTATTTATTTATTTAAGCCTGTTATTTTCCTCATTGCACTTTAATTTCATGGATGGTGTTTTTTCTTCCTGAATAGGGATCCCTCTTTGGCTAAAGGCCACCCATTTCTTCCACTTTTCTCTTTGTCTCCCTATCTTTATCCAAAGTCTGCCTGCTGTTTGGAGGATATTGTCAGCCCATCGCTTGTAAGCAATATTGATACTTATAACACTCTAAATTAATTTTTCATACACAGGTATCATACCCGAGGACCTAAACTTGTTTTTGGAAGGAGCCCTGCCGAAGCGCAAGAAGCGCTCAAAATGCACTCTTGGTGTCGCCGACCCCAAGCTTGGAGCTGCCATCAGCGAGGCCCTGGACATACCATGCTCACATGTTGGCGCAGTTCCGGAGATCCTTAGAGGTGATACTAAATTAATCCTTTCTCGGCTACTAGTACATCTGATATATGTAAATGAAAGACCTCTAGAGGCCTTCCTATAAATATTATTAGTAGTATTTTATTTTAGACAAGCAGCTGTCCCTGATATGTTTAAATCATAGTTCACTTAGCACGGGTTCACACTACTTAGAGTATAGATTGTTAATTTTGTTTAAAAATGATTAACACTAGATTTTGTTTATATTTATAATTTTTACATGTAGGTATAAATAAATAGTACATTACGATACAAGTGCAGAGAACAGGAAATTCGCTAAATTGGTGATAAATTGAAACACGACCGAAGGGAGTGTTTTAAATCGACACGAGTTGCGAATTACCTGTTCGCACGTGTATCGTACAACGTTTTACAGTACTTATGGCTCTTTAAAGTTTCGACATATGCACGTAATCTGCTGCTTACCGCACTCGTGCGGTAATATAGCACCATATGTACTGTAAAATATTTTTATAAATAAATTACAAGTCACAATAATCAACTGTCTGTGGGCGGCGCTAAACGCTTACCATCAGGCGATTTGTCGGCTTGTTTGCCTCCTATCATAAAAAAAAAACAACTTAAATTAGACCTAAAAATAAAACTTAGCATTCACTATTTCTGGGGGGGTTTTGTTTCAGTATACATTTCCTATTTAGGGTTCCGTACCAAAAATACAAAAGGAACCCTTATGGTGTGACTGTTGTGTCTGCCTGTCGGTCACAACGTTAAATATCTAAAAAAAACGACTTACGCTATCAATTTAAATTTGAAATAGTTGCAACCAAGGCATGTGTACGGAAAATAAATAAATAGAAAAAAATATATGTAAAATGACTTATATGAGGGGCACAAAGTATCAAAGTCTAGTTATTAGGTCAAGTGGGGTATCATATGAAAGGACTTTAGTTGCACATTCTAAAACAGTTTCTTTTTTGCCTGCAGTAGTTTAATTTTGATTTATAATGCCTAACATTGATTAAAATACTGTCTCCCACCTCTTTATCTCCATAGTTTACCATGCGAAAAAAATTAAAAGAGCACATATCATTAAAATTAAGCTAAATTTTACAGGAAAAATAAAATTATAAACATATGTATCTTTTAATCACCTAAAAACCAATATAAACGTAATTTTGTACGGAACTCAAAGTGCGCGAGTCAGACTCGCACTTGCCCGGTTTTTCCCCCTAGAGCTGCTTTCTGCGTGTCAGATTTCATTAGTTTCATTACACTTGGTTCAGTAGTTTATACAGCTGATGGTAAGCAGATACAGTAATAAGTAATACCAAAAAAAAAACGACCATGAAATAATAATAATTATTATTATTAACAGTCATTTGTGTCCCACTGCTGGGTAAAGACCTTCCTCCTTTTCTTCCACGTATCCTTGTCCTGGGCAGTCTCCGGCGAGGTTGGCCGCGACGCCGTGTTCGATTTTGTGGGACCCACTTGGTGGTCATTTTAGCCCACAAGTCTTCCGGCATGAGGCAGACGTGCCCGGTCCAGTCCCATTTAAGTTTGGCGGCTGTGAGCTACAATCATGAAATAATCAGAACAAATATGATGTTTTACCAAAGAACCCTGTTAATACTATATATATATTTATTTATTTATTATGATCTAATTGTACGAATACTATTAATATGAATAGACTTTCAAATAATGATTTAAAGCATAATGCAAATTAAATGATTAAGTTTATAACTTAGGAAATCTAAATATTGTACGCCTGGAAGGCAAATTATAGCAACTCTGTGTAACATGTAACCATCTATTTGTATACCCATGATATACCAATAAACGATTTTTGATTGATTGATTGATACCGTAGCCTATGGACTCTTGCGACCCCAGAAGTCACTAGTG
The DNA here is from genome assembly GCA_905163555.1 of Notocelia uddmanniana. NCBI lineage: Eukaryota > Metazoa > Arthropoda > Insecta > Lepidoptera > Tortricidae > Notocelia > Notocelia uddmanniana. The sequence goes on from LR991072.1 coordinate 15,173,259, forward strand.
TATTGCCAACCCTGTATTGACTAGTTTTAGCCACTTATTTTTTATATATATATATTTAATGTTTTCCACAGGCATTCGCCATCATTTCCACGCACTCATCAAGGGGCTGACTCTCAAGGCGTGCAGCGTAGCACAACTCGGTCTTGGCCACTCTTACTCCCGTGCCCGAGTCAAGTTCAACGTTCATCGTGTGGACAACATGATCATTCAGTCCATAGCGCTGCTTGATCAACTGGACAAGGATGTCAATACGTTCTCCATGAGGATCAGGTGCGTAACAAGCATACAGCATTGTTATGACAGTAACTGATTTTGTCAGTGTCACATACACACACACAAACGTGAGGACAAATTTTGAGAGAATTTTTTTTATGATGTGTTTTACTCCTTGGTTATGTGAGCAAGGAGGATTTGCTAATATCAGGATTTTCTGATGGACTTGAAACCTGAGGAGATTGCTCGGTATAATTTTGCTTTTGTTTTTTGCCTTTGGTATTTTTTTGGTTGATTTTATTTTAAAGATTTAGTTTAGAAATAGAAGTTTTAGGAAGAGGCATATTTAAGGTAGCTATTATACGCTCAATGTAGATCGCGACCTGACCAGGGTCACGGATTTCAAAAAATCTAGTTATACCTTGTAATCTGTTACTTCAACCATTTAGCATTTAGGAATTGACGTTTGTAGTGATGAAGCTAAGACTTATCGTTTGTCAAATGAAGCGATTATTAACGTTGATTTAATCGATTTTACAGCCGATTTTTGAAATGTGTTATGATGCCTTCATATATTTTATATCACATTATTGTATCAGTCTCCTCAGACAAAAAAATGTTACTTATTATGTATGGCGTTCTATATTCCATACAATAAGAAACATTTTAAGAAGAAATAAGAAAGACATATTCTCTTAATCACGTCATCGCTATGCTAATGCTGTAGCTGTTCGGCCTGTCTGTCATTTATGTCAATCAATAACTTTTGCACATATTTTCCAACTTTAGATTCAGATTCAGATTCAGAACTTTACGGAGTTTTACTAATATTTAGGTTTACAGGGTCAACAGATATATTTTTTTTGGTTATAAATTTATCGTTATAATTATAAATATATACGTACCTAATCGATTTCTATCAATTTATGGAAATATCTTCTAAATCGAAACGACAGACTTGGTCACAACACTAGCTTTAAAAAGAAAACGACATAACACGTAACTGTTTGGGTGGTGAATTATTATCGTAAAATACTCAACAACAATGAACTAAAAAAAATTAACATAACTTACATTATGTTTTATAAAGCATAATATTATTTTTATTTACTTGATAAGCCCTAATACTATTACGTGATTTTATTTATAATTCCGATAAGTCTTGCGTGTTTACGTTCTATGGGTGTTGTGATGTGTCAAATGGTTGAAGTAACAGATTACAAGGTATAATTGTGATCAATGTCGCGATCTGTCAACGGGGCCACCTTTAACTTATCGGAGGCCCTGGGCACATTAGGATTATGGGGCCCCTACGACCTGGACAGCACTATTTTATTAGTTAATAGGCAGGAACTAGAGGGCCCCTTATCGATCGCAGGGCCCTGGGCAGTGCCCCAAGTTCCCAGTGGGAAAGGGGCCTGTCCAACACGTTCACACTTAATCTCGATCACAATCAAAGAATAAGTTATATAATAGAAAGGGGCAGTATTTTAGAAACAGATTATTTTTAGGAAGAGGCCCCATCATTCTCTATAGAATGTACAGTCAGCTCCAGAGAAACGTGACCCCCCTGCATAGAAGTTTTCTTTGCAAGGGGATCATGGTTCTTCCCGTCTCATTTTCACATAATGCATTGTATAAAAAATAATTTTCATGTGCTCTGCCTACCTCTCAGAAATACAGGCATGAGTTTATGTATTTATGTGTATGAAAATAAATAAATAGAGAAGAGAGGAGTCCCACTACCCAACGCAGTGGCTTTAATTTATTAATTTCAGTCACATTTATACAAAGTGGGTATATTATGGCTTTACTAAAACACACGCAGGTTTCTTCAGTAAACCTGTGTGCACCTAAGTATTGCTACACAAACATGTGGACTGTAGAGTTCATAAATATATGTGCGTTCCCAAAGTTTCAAAAACATCTGAGCAACCTTATTCCTCTGACAATAAAGTCGTGTTCACATATTTTTGATCACTCGTGCACATATTTTCGAACTTGACTGTACGTATACGTATATCACGTAAATAATGTATCGTGTTCTATTTGTAGAACTACTAGTCAATGCCAAACATGCATACCTCCCTGAAGCTAAGTAGTCACCGTAGCTCGTGGATGCTTACGACTCCACAGCAGCTTTGAGGGTCTCAGGAATTGAGGTTATTTGAAATACAACATTTTTTCACAGAGAATGGTACTCCTACCACTTCCCGGAGCTGGTCAGCATTGTCCCAGAGAACTACCTGTACACGAAATGCGCAGAATACATCAAAGATCGCAAATCCCTCTCCGAAGAGTCATTGGAACCACTCACCGAGATCCTCGGGGACTCGGAGAAGGCACAGGCTATCTTGGATGCTTCGAAGATGTCCATGGGCATGGATATATCGCCGGTGGATCTGATCAATATACAGATGTTCGCAGTGAGGGTTGTGAAGCTTAGTGATTACAGGTATGTATTTTTTAATTTATATACACATAACAAATTTGTAATAATTGTACTTATTATTATAATATCAACTCTTATGTATTTATAATATCCCATTTGAACACCACTGACACCATGTTTGTGTTATTTAATGTGTAAAGAGAACTCAGACGATCTTTGTAAGGTTCAACTGTTAGTGTTAATTTTTATCAATGAATAAATAAATAAAAATAAACGATCTAGACAAACATCAAACCGTAGCAAAAATTGTGGTGTAATGATGGAAAAGATATTCATATTCATATTCGTTTATTGCGATCATGTTCATTGTCCATACAGTAGGTCTTAAAATAGGTTTTACAGTAGGTACATGTTACCCTGCTGGGGCATTGCAATTTCTTACATACTAACATGTCAACACAAAATTTAAATTTAAAAAACTTTTAGATATACATAATTAAATTAAAATTAGATCAATTGGTTATGTCAATTTATAAGCGGACTGAAATAATATTAAATTAAATTATTACTAATAATAATAATAATGAATATTAGCGATATTAATACATTCATTGCAGTGTCAAATAGTTAATTAAAATTATGATTAGTTAGTACAATGCTTTATCTAGAGATGATTCCAATTAACATATAATTTTATTGACATGTAAAATTTTACTTTTATCAAATAATGAGTGTACTGGACAAATAAAGTGAGAAACGTTTTTCGTCGTTTTGGCATATATACGCCAGTGGGGCTAGTATGATCGCTTATATGTCGGACATATAGCATTCGTCCCGTACTGTCAAGTATGTAAGTGCGAGAGGGACGAATGCTATATGTCCGACATATAAGCTATCATACTAGCCGGGCTGGTGTGCATAAGGTTTCTTAACCCTTTAACCGCCTATAATTTTTCATCGAATATGCCCGTGTCGCCGCCGGTACGAAATCACACAATTTTTTATGTGTAAATTCATCAAATTAGAATCCGTGAGAGATGAATATCCTGTAAAAACCATACCAGACATTTGACTTATTTATCAGACTGAGGCAAAATGAGCTGGATATTTTATGTCTTATAATATTTATATCAGATTACGGCGGTTAAAAGGTTGAAAATAAATTAAATTTGTCCCACTACCCAACGCAGTGGCTTTAATTCCAACAATGATTTCAGTCACATATTTCAAAGTGGGCACATCAGTGCTTTACTAAAACACACGCAGGTTTCTTTAGTAAGTCTGTGTGCACCTAAGTATTGCTACAAATTTACCTTGATGATGTTATATAGGGACGCCCGGCATTGGGATCATTCAGCCCTTTTAGTGCCCAAATTTACCTTATAGTGAATATTATGTGGACAATCTTACACAAATCGATATAGTCTTAAATTAAGCGAAGATATTACGTATTACGAAATAAATACTTAAATGGATACAAAGAACATCCAAGAGAACGGAATTTATATTCATGATTGTTACACAAAAAAATGCCCTTATTGGGATTAGAACCCGGGACCTCCAGCCTCTCAGGCAGGGTCACTACCGACTGCCAAAGTGGCACTCGTCATTGTAACAAATATACACATTCATGTTATGAAGAAGTTTTGTTACTAAGTGTCCTTATTTGCAGGAAGCAGATAGCGGAGTATCTCCACACAAAGATGAACTCCGTGGCTCCAAACCTGACCACTCTAGTGGGCGACCAGGTCGGAGCCCGCCTCATCTCCAAGGCGGGCTCGCTCACCAGCCTTGCCAAGTACCCAGCCTCCACACTGCAGATCCTTGGTAAGTAAAAAAAAAGATTTATTATTTAAAAAAATACAAATACACAGAGAACGAACATAACTAAATTAAAACAAAACCGTTGCAATAACAGGTTCAGGCTCAGTAATGTTAAAAGACAAATCAAACCCAAAAAGACTTGTTTAAATACACATCCCTCTGCTCCGCATGGCTCCCACTAGACTGCATACGAGCTGTCTCGCTTACTAGATAGACTATCGGTTCCGAACCTGGGGGTAATTTACAACTGGAGTGAAAACTTGGTCACCCTGGACGGGATTTGAACCCATGACCTCCGAAATCTGTCCGTCGCTTTTAACAACTGAGCTACCGTGGGTATCCCTCGTGGCAACGAATCTTTGGATCAGTTCACTGTTCTAATTAAGCCTTATGGAGGCTTGAAGCGACCTCTACCGCGAAGTTGCTACAACTTCTGAAACCCGCCTGGGATGATCAATTTTTTACTCAGGTTGGAAATTATAATTTCGCTAAGTGGATGATTCTGCTTGTAAAAATATTTATAGGGGGTAATTACTCCCGTGGGAGTAAAACAGTTATTCTATGGGGGTAACAGAGATCCTACTCAGCTAAAATTGGTGAATAGAGCATGTTATTGGTTTTAATTGGGGGTATAATCAAGTTTCCCTAATAGGCCACGGGCGTAATGATACTGAAAATGTTAGGAACCCCTGAGATCCGTTTTTTTCTTATTAGAACTCCATGGTCTAAGGAAACAAGGTCTGCTACTCCGGCTCGTGACACAAGCCTACGTCACTTTACTGCCTGTACACACACGAACTCACACTACGACCGCCAACCACAGATAGGCTCGATAGCAGTGATGACGTAGGCTTGTGTCACTAGCACTAGCACAAGGAATTTTCCCCGGAGTGCATTACGTTGTATTATTGTATCATGTTAGAACACAGCCCGGCCCGCCGGCGCTAATTGCGGCGCGGAAAGCGATTTACCCGTTCAATGCACGGTCGCGCAACCTCTGCGGTCAGTTGGGATCACATGCAATGTATTAGGTCATAGAGAAAATAAGTAAGAATAGAGAGCTAACTCCATATGACTTCATACATCATTTTTTACTTATTATTTCGTAGTCGACATCTAGCGTCAAATAGCGGAATTATCAGTACTGCTACTCGACAATAGACGCCGTGACGAACGAATAATCGAATGCTTAACCATTTTTAGCTAATATTATAACCGTAACTCTGTTTTGAAGTCATTCTGCTTTAAATATTAGTAGTAAATTGTTGAGAAATACACTTACGTCAGTAGCGACATACGTGACATCTAGTATCTTACTACATACGTGACGCTAGATGTCGACTACGAAATAATAAGTAAAAAATGATGTATGGAGTTAGCTCTCTATTCTTTCTTATTTTCTCTATGATTAGGTAAACCGCACCGCTGCCGATGCCACCCCGTCTCGAAGTTGTGGCCGGGTCATTATGGGTATTTTATGTCACGCGTGGTTATACTACCCGTGCTGATGGGTCAATCAACTTTTCCTTGTTATTCTGTCCCGTCAGCGAGGAGACAATAGTAACCGTAGCTAATATAAAATGAAACCACGTTTTATCAGGCTTCTTGAACAATATTTCTTTGCTATTGCTTTTTTGCACGCGGTTAATGCTCCCGCCCTCCCTCCACTCGCACAAACATGCAATGCAAATAAATACAAAAAAACCACCACACAGAAACACAAAACCTCGACACGTGTTTCGCCTCTTTACATCATCAGGAGATGCTGGCAGGAGATGTTGCTTGCGAAGGGAGTGTGGGAGCATTAACCGCGTGCTAAAATACGCAATTGGATATATTGCATTAACACTAATAGACCTACACGTTCTTTAGCGGAATAGCAAAGAAATATTGTTCAAGGAGCTTGTCATGGATTTCCGCAAAGTAACGCCTGATTCTATCAATCACGTTTTATCAGTTGAATCTAACGAAATAATTTATTTGATAGCCGGAAGTAATTGTACACAAACCAAAGACAATAGACCGGACATACGATCATACCAACGATATACTAGTTTAGTTGATGTTACCACACATAAATCATATATTTTAACACTAGCATGCTCCAGACATGACCCACGTCAGAACGGGTTTATAATCATCGCTAAAACTCATGTTTGGTAGTTTGAAACCCTATAAAATCTCGGTTTTAAAGAGTGACTCAGGAGACGTTAGCATGGTAATGAGCATCAAGGAAAAGTTGATTGACTCTGATACGACTTTGCGTGACGCGACGAACCAGACCCACTACCCAACGCAGTGGCTTTAATTCCAACAATGATTTCAGCCACATATTTCAAAGTGGGTATATTAGTGCTTTACTAAAACACACGCAGATTTCTTTAATAAGTCTGTGTGCACCTAAGTATCGCTACAAAAATGTTAATTGTAAATCTTTTCACGTAATTTTTCAATTGTCTACTAACAAGTATATAATAATAATAATAATAAAATACTTTATTGTGCACTACACGGAAAATTTTACAATGGTAAAACATGAATAGGACTTAGGTACTTAGGTAACAACAGGCGGACTTATCGCTAAAAAGCGATCTCTACCAGACAACCTTCAGATAGCGATACAACGACAAGAAATGCGTTATTGGGCAGTGCAAACCAACAAAGATATGTAAAGTTACATACAAAGCAACATATACTACATATACTACACATATAACAGAATATATACTACATAACAATACATAATATAAAATATATAAATGTATATACATAGAAGAAAACAATGACAAGACAGCTCAAACAAAAAGGGAAAATAGGGAAGGGATACGTGTGCAAGACTAACAAAGAGATAAATAATGGTCTTTTAGACGCTTTTTAAAAATAGGGAGTGATTGTGTACTTTTTATATTAATGGGCAAGGCATTCCGTATCCTAACCGAGTAAAAACTAAAGGATTTATTATAAAATATACTGTACAACCAAAACCAACCAAACCAAACCAAAGCATACAACCAAATATACTGTGTGTGTATATACTGTGTCCTCAATAACAAAAACCGGCCAAGAGCGTGTCGGGCCACGCTCAGTGTAGGGTTCCGTAGTTTTCCGTCCGTCACATTAAGTTGACATATTAAGTACAGAAACACAAAACCTTTGAAAGCACGTCATTTCATTGTGATTTTGTAGAAATGACAGGTACAATAAACATGTTTATACGGTTAAATTACAAACTTAGTTCAGAAATTATTTTTGTAATTTTTTCAAAAACTATTCAACCTATCAAGTTCAAAATAATTTTCCTACAAAGTTTTTATAAAGTTCTACTTTTGAGATTTTTTCATATTTTTAAAACTTATGGTTCAAAAGTTAGAGGGGGGGGACACATTTTTTTTTACTTCTGGAGCGATTATTTCCGAAAATATTAACATTATCAAAAAATGATTTTAGTAAACCCCTATTTAGTTTTAAATACCTATCTAACAATATATCACACGTTAGGGTTAAAATGAAAAAAAAAATCACTCCCCACTTTACGTATAGGGGAGGTACCCTAATAAAATATTTTTTTCCACTTTTTATTTTACCACTTTGTCGGCGTAATTGATATACATATTAGTACCAAATTTCAGCTTTCTAGTGCTAACGGTCACTGAGATTATCCGCGGACGGACGGACAGACATGGCGAAACTATAAGGGTTCCTAGTTGACTACGGAACCCTAAAAATAGTCCATAGGCTACGGCGACATCTTACCATCAAGTGGGTCGTATCTTTGTTGGCCACCATTGTGGTATAAATTAAAAATCTTGTTGACTCTGATAATGTTTAATGCGAACTGCACATGTCGTACTTATATATAATCATCATTCGCGTGCCCTTTTCCCATTTACCTGGGGTTGGCACAGCATTTTTTTTTCTTCCATACCTCTATCGCTCGTCATCTCGTCACTCACATCCTTCCTCTTCATATCGTCTCTCACGCAATCCATCCACCTTTTCCTTGACCTACCCTTCCTCTTACATCCCTAACATGCCCATACCACCGTAGACGATTAGCTCTCAACTCAACTAGCTCTCTATCTATGGGTGCTACTTGCAGCCTTCCTCTTATGTACTCATTCCTTATCACATCCATTCTTGTCACGCCTCTCATCCATCTCAACATTCTCATCTCCGTAACATGCAATCTCTTTTCATCTGTCACTTTTGCGGCCCAACATTCCGATCCATACATGACGACAGGTCTTACAATGGTCTTGTAGATTTTGCCCTTCAATCGGAAGGGCATCCGGGCGTCGTATATGGTTCCCGAGACGTGTCACCATTTCATCCATTCTGAGCTGATTCGGTTTCTAATGTCACGGTCAATATCGCCAGTATGAGTGACCCGAGGTATCGGAAATCAGAGCAGACAGGTAGCGTTACGCCATCCAGGTCAATGGGTGTCATATATAATATCAAATAAAAATATTTAGATAAACATAATTAACGTTATCATTAATGGGTAGAAATATAAAGTATTTTGCTTGTTCTCAGGTGCGGAGAAGGCCCTATTCAGAGCGCTAAAAACGCGCTCAAACACACCCAAATATGGTCTCCTGTACCACTCCACATTTATTGGTCGTGCGGGCCTTAAGAATAAGGGCCGTATCAGCCGCTACCTCGCCAACAAGTGCTCTATTGCCTCAAGGATCGATTGCTTCTCAGGTAAGTGTTGTACAGTACTGTCAAAAAGTTTAGGACGAAACATAATTTTTAGTTTCATTATCATAAATTATTACGCAAACAAAACGAGGGACAACGATTGCAATGGGCTGTTTCTCACAAGGACTTTTGCAAACTGGTCGAGAGTACTACGGACAGATGAATTAAGTTTGAATCTAATGTTGATCATTTGCATATTTTGTGTTTGGTCTTTAACTTTCTGACGGTAGTGTATATTTATCAGCAGCCTTCAAAAAAGTTAAAGCAGCCTTAAGACTGCGCAGTACGTTCGGTTCTCCATACAAACGTATTTATGCTCTCATTTTAAAACGCCAGGCTAGAATAACATGAAACTTTGTATACACAATGGGATCCGGCATATCTAGGTCGGACCATAGTTTCTGTTGCTTGAAATTATAATGGAGAAAAAATACAGCGATTATTAAGGTTTTCATACAAGCCGTAAAAAACTCAAAAAGCCGGTGTATTTTTTTTCTTTTACAATTTCTAGCAACAGAAACTATGGTCCGACCTAGATCAAAATCAAATATTTATTCTGCAAATAGGCCACAAGGGCACTTTTACAAGTCAAAGCGTGAATTTATACAATTTAAAAAAAACTGACAATCTTACTTAATAATAATTATTTAAAAAATATACTGATTAACAATTAAATAAAAATAAATTTACAAATATTAAGGACGTCTTGAATACGATCTGTCCGAATAAACAAAAAGTACATAAAATTAATTTAATATCTCAGAGATGTATATGGTCTCTGAGCGTCCGAATACGATTAATAGATATGCCCCATTGTGTTTAAAATGAGAGGGTAAATACGTTTGCATGGAGAACCGAGCCAGACCGAGCGGACTGCGCCCTCTTAACATGGCATGCGTCATACATAATCATAACCTCATTACGGTTAATATTAATCCATATACGGTAATATTTGCACACTTTGATCTATCGCAATGCAGCGTATCTGTTTGCGGTAATAACAGCTGTGCTACAACATATGCAGTGTATAACTTTACAGTTCCATGTGGACTGGGAAATTAATAAATGTTGCTACAACTTCATGTTTTAAACTCTTCATCTGTACCCTACGGTTGTCTAGTGGTTCAAACATGCGGCTGTCAAGCGGCGGTCGTGCGTTCAAATACCGATTCCGATTTCCGATCCCTGGTCCTTGTTTTTTTTTTATTGTAAATGGGATTGCGTTTGACCTTGTAGTTAGTTGCGTAGTATTTCGCTTCTTCTTGTATGGTTGGGATCCCCAGATACTCATAGATTTCTGAGTTGCGAGCATACCAGGGCTAGATGAGCGTTCTTACTGATAAGCGGCATGATGAATTTTCACCTGTTGGGTGTCGTTACATTCCTCTCAGTCGTAGGAGTGCCGTCGGTTATTAATATCTGTAAAAAAATCTCTTATTAAAGTTCATTTGTATCTCACAGAAACCCAGACAACAATATTCGGCGAGAAACTTCGCCAGCAAGTGGAAGACCGCCTCAAGTTCTACGAAACCGGTGACATACCGAAGAAGAATATAGAAGTAATGAAGGAAGCCATGGAAGAAGCGCTCAACGCTACCCAGGAGCTGGAGGCCAGCGCGAAGAAGAAGAAAAAGAAGAAGAAGAAGAAAGAAGAGCCTATGGATGAGGATTAGTGCCTTAAAAGACTTCTGTCAAGCAAAATTACTATGCATAGTCGCGGAATGTTAATTGTCGCCAATTTTCGACCTTAACGGCATTAAAATAGAGTTGAAAAGTGACGAACCTTTTCATTCTGCTACTGTACAACCTCGTAACATGGGGGTTTTTTATACGACGTTTGCAAGCAAGCTTACGGTCTGCCTGATGGTAAGTAGATACCGAGACCTCAGAAGAACACTCGTGTTGCCGACCCTTTATCGACTTGAGGATTTGTTATGGTCAACATAACAAATCATTTTTGTATACAGATGTATGGAAAAAGGTATGGGTGCCTAAATAATTGTGAGCGGTAGTGTACTTCGCACATAGCCAATACCTAGTGCTAGGTAATGTTCAAACGGCAACCGCTAACCATCAGGCGAGGCCGTACGCTTGTTTGCCACCAACATGGTATGATTATACAGATGCGTGTTTGGTGCTCACACAACAAAAGTAGCATATGTAATTTAGCTTGGGAGATGTATTGATACTTAGATATCTTATATTGTTTTCTCTAATAAAGGGTATTCGAGTACCTACCCGTGTGTTTTACTTATGACTTCACAAAAAGGAGGAGGTTCTCAATTCGGTTGTGTTGATGTTCTTTTCACCTCAGCAGCTCTTAGCCTGGGTTGCACTAAACCGTCTGTAATCGTAAGCTGTGTTCGTTAAAATGTGAATGTATGGAAAGTTTGACAAGTTTCTATGGGATGACAGCAGCAGGCGCCATATTTAACGTTGATCAGCCTGTGATCGTAAGTCGGTGCAACCCAACCTTAGTCTTACTTTATCGATTAAAATCTACGCCCAAAAGTCCAGTTTATCCGCTAGACGATAGTGATTTTGAAATGCGAACGTGATGCACTATCATGAGTTCCAACCTTTATAAGGTAGAATGAGCAGAACTTAAAAGTTTGGAAATCTATACTAATATTATAAAGCTGAAGAGTTTGTTTGTTTGATTGATTGAACGCGCTAATGTCAGGAACTACTGGTTCGAATTGAAAAATTCTTTTTGTGTTGGATGTTCTATTTATCAAGGAAGGCGTAGGCTATATAACATCACGCTGCGACCTATTGAAACGAAGTCGCGGGCAACAGCTAGTATACGATAACTATAATGCAGTATTATCCTCGTAAGGCCCAATGTGCATTACAATGTACACTCTGTTTCAATTAAATTCCAACCTTTCAAACACGAAATAAAGTAGCATTTCTTTTGTTCCATTCTTTCCTTAATCAAACGAATGTCACCCTAATGTCCTATGCAACAAGGTTCAAACTAAGAATAGGGAAACTATGTATGGTGGATCTTACGAGGTTATTTATTGATAAAATTAAATTAGTAGACTCATTCTAGCATAGTCTTATAGTAGGTAATAGGTACACGTATTAAATAATAGCTTAGATTCATTTATATAGAAACGTTAGGAATAAATAATTTTGAAATGTATTTATTTTTGTTTCAAAATGTTACGTATCGTGCGAATTCGGAACGCACCGTTTAAAAAGTGAAGTTTTTAAGAAATGGAAAATGACTTATTTCGAAACATGTTCCGCAGTTGTATACATACTTACATAGTATTGAACTTGACTAGATACAACTGTAAGTATCGGTTATCTAACATAGCCGTAATCACAATTATTCACTGATAGCGCCTGATTTCTGATAAAACTCACATGCCGAGATAAACATCTTTCGACATTCGGCAGGCACCATGAGGCCAACGAGTGAATGATAATTTTAGGTATCTGACATCGGTTTTACTCGATTTTATGTATATCCTAGGTATAGATATACATAACTACTAGCACGATAGCATACCGTCACGTTTTCTGTGACGCTTTAGAACATATTGGCGTGACGGTAAAAGCTACCGTGCTAGCTAGACAGAAGAACGAAATTTTTCAATTTAAGGATATTAACATTTTTACGGGCCCTAAAGAAACAGTGAGTCGTATGCATTTTATTTGTTGGTTATTGTATGGGAGGCAATCAAAAAATACGAGAAAATATTATTTTTGTTCATCAACTCATCCAAGTGGTCACAAACAGGCACACTAAATTCGCTGGTCGAGAATCGACCTATCGGCCCTACGCAATGAAAAGGAGTAGGGCTTTTCATAGCGTATTTGGGACACAGAGTACTTATTGTTATATTTGGAAGGACAGTTCTAATAAGATAATTAGTTAAAACAAACGAAGTGTGCTGATGAACTGCCTTCGTTCTGGCTAGTATTGGCTATGTGCGAAGTAGGTGGTGGGGGTAAGCTAGGCGATCGTAGCGCACACCATGGCAGAAATGTGTACTTACCGGGGACCACTGTCAAATTTACTTTCACGTTTTCTATTGGTTTCTTAACGGTTTCCTACGATTCGTTTCGTTTGTATGTATTTATTTATTTCAGTAAAATTTCCAATACGGGGTCTTTCTCGTTTACTAAAGTAAATAAAATATTCATGTGTCATTATTTGACATCTCTGAGTTTTGACATTGTCTCAGGACCTTTGACGTTTCAGACGTGCACATAGCCAATAGGGCATTCAGGGCGTCTCGTCTATTGTAGGTTTCCTAGGCAACGCCATTTGTGGTGCTTTCTCGATAACGACGCGTGCACCGCGCCGCCAATCGCTTCGCTTGTTAATTGACATGACTTTACATACTAACTGCCATCATGAATAAAAATTGTTTACAAAAAGAACTTATACCTAACCAAAACCGGTCCTAAAGGAGGTTAGTGGAATCCAGTTGTGAGTCAATAGGTACAACGCGGTTGAGTTATGTTTGTACTCGCTATAAGCAAGTATGAAACGTCGTAGTCCTTGGACAGGCGACGCGGCCCGGGTTAGCGACACGCGCTGTCAGGCGACTATGAAAAAGTTCATGCCTGCACAGTTTAACACTTCTAAGCATCATTGGCCACAGGCCCACAGCATCTTAACAGATGAATGTTGCGGTTAAGTTTCAGTAAGAAGAAGAGGTCTGTGCCCCGCCGAAGATCGGAGGTGCGGCATCTTCTGCGTCGCTGTCAAGTCCAATCGCAGCACGGATCTTTCTGCCACAGAGATCGGAAGCGCGTATTTGTCAATGTTTGTGCAGCCCGAAGTATTTTCATTTCATCAGTCATAGAGCCATGCTTCGTCATGATTCGCTACACCATCATGTAAAATGTTAATGTTACGGCATTCCGCTCTTATATAACGATGTAATATATGTTTGAATTCGGGCGACTTCCTACGCCATACACGTCGCCTGCTCATAAGGCCGCGGGCTGGACGCTAGCGGGTAGCGGGATGGCAAGCTGGGCGGCACGAACGACGCGATCACAATGTGTGGCATAGACTTGAAGTATCTCTTATTGGTTTGTGACTTGAAGGCTCATTCACACTAGATTTACACTATCGTGTTCGCTATTCGCCTCGTCATTCGACGAAACATTCGTGTGCGAGTGCCGTCGCGAACTACTGTTCGTTCACACATAATCGTGGGTTTATTCGCATACGAATATGGAGGACGTGAAAATAATAGCGGCATGCGCGCTACATCATCCAAATGAGCTCTTTCTGTTGATAAAAAGAACATTTATGTCTAAAATTCGTACTTCAATCCACAACTTTTTTCTACACGTCGTTTTGGGTCGGGCGATAGCGAGTGTGTGAACAGTAAGTTCGTGTTCGCTAGTCGTGCCCTTCGATTCGCGTCCGAAAAACCGCTCCCAACGCGAATGCACGAACCGCGATGCGAATCGCAAGGCCAATAGCGAATGTACTGTTCACACATGCATATTCGTTATTCGCCTCGCTATTCGTTCGAATGTGTAAATGCAGCTTAAATGTCAATACATTCTGAACGCCACTCTCGCCGGCCCGCCGTGGCCCGCTGCCCGCCCCGCTCGCGTCGGCCTACTCCGAACTTTGTATCGTGCCGTCCCTTTCCGTCATATAGTGTACACGAGAGTGAAATAATCACAATTATTTATGAGTGGCGCTAGTGTACACGTTAAAGGCTGTCAAGTCAATATTTCGTGCCAACTACCTATGAATAAAAACTAATAGCGGATAGGTTGTATTGTATTTTTTACATTCACACACTTGCCTATAGGTACGTGCCTGCCGCTAAATACGGCCTATGGGTAGATACAGAGCTGAATTTAATATTGGGTAAAACTGGGGTCAACGAACGATGATACGTAATAATAACGATAAGACTGCAATTTATAAACTAATTTACCTACTTAGAACTAATCAAAATGATTAATAGGTACTATGGCACCATAGCACTATAGACATTTATAGATAGTAAAATGTTATCAGTTAATGTGTAAAATATGTTTGTACTAGATAGAAGCGGTCCAATGTTGCGGATTAGCTAAAAGACCGCAACCCGTATGTATTGAGGGGCCGAAGTAAACACTGCTGTCCAAACAAGAGTTAACTAAAATACATACTATGACCTTCCTAATACACGCTATTATAACGTTTATTGTTATACACATTAGGGATGAAAATAGCCTATCGGGTTGCGTTGAAACATATAACAATTGGCGCAGTAAGTGCAGAAGGCGTAATTTGAATTTATTTAGCCAGTGTTCCAAAATCAAGCGTGGATGCTGCGCGCGCCGGTCGCTCCGTTCGCGCCAATGGGAACTCGTTACATAATTTAAAAATCGAACACTTATCAGTGCGTTCGATTTAATTAGTTCCGCGCGTTCTGTGATCAGTGTCGTAACTAAGTTATTTATTTTTAATTTATTGTGTTAATTTTTGGTGAGTATTGTATGTTACGTAATTTTTAATACATTTTTAAAATTATTAAATCATATTCTAGTCACATGATTTACTTAAGTCATAAATACCTATTAGAAGAATATTGTTGTCGCTGTGTGAATATTAATGATATATTGAAAAGTTGAAGATCAATTTAAAAATAAACATATTTTAGACGTTAACATTCTATTCAGTCTACCTACCTATTACCTATATAGGTACTTTGACGCTTTTGAAGAGAAAATTCGCTTAAGTTAAAATTCTTTTAAATAATAGGTAATTAATAACTTATACACGTTATAATATAAATAACTAATTATAACATATTTTTATAGACGTACTATATTTCAAATAACTTTAAGTAAATATAAACACAATTAATTATATTTATTTATTTATTTATACATATATAAGAAAACTACGTATTTTTTCAATTAGACGCAATTATCGTTGTCTATTTTAGAAGGAATCGCAGCCGTGGGATGTTGACATAATATAGGTAGGTACCTATTCGAAATTGTTGCCAAAACTCGTAAAGAATACTTCCGTGTGTTCATCACAAATTTATTTTTATGTGTATGTCTATACGTATTTTACGAGCAATTTAAGACATTTCAATGTGCAATTTTCAAGCAACGGGCCTCCTTTTGGCGCGGTCAATGAGGCATCATTTCAATCGCCCTTATTCACACCGAAAATAAGTTCCTTTTACTCGAGAATGACAATAATTATTTTAATGTTTCATCTCGTGTAGAAATGTCTCAACTTTCGTTTTAAAACGCCTTACAATTTTATATATATATTTAATTATGACAAATGATCATTCTTATAAACTCATTAAGGGATACGATGCTTAATTATTAAAGTTTTAAATAGTAACGGAACCATATTTTGCTTCGAATGTATATATAGTAGAATTTAAGCGGATAAAAACAGTTTTTAGCTTAAAATTTGACAGTTTGGTGTGAAGTTTGTAACGTGATTTCTTATAGAAAAATCCAAAAAATACAAGTAGCTACCTAAAATCATTGGTATACGCTGCAATAGTCCTGTACTAGATATTAAAGAAGAGAAACATCAAGATACGAATCAATTCATACATTGCTTAAATAGGTATGCATTTTTAGGGTTCCGTACCCAAAGGGTAAAAACGGGACCCTATTATTAAGACTTCGCTGTCTGTACGTCCGTCTGTCTGTCACCAGGCTGTATCTCAAGAACCGCGATAGTTGAAATTTTCACAAATTGTGAAATTATGTAACGATGTTGCCGCTATAACAAAAAATACTAAAAAACAGAATACAATAAATATTTAAGGGGGCTCCCCTCCCATACAAGGAACGTGATTTTTTGCCGTTTTTATAGATAATGGTACGGAACCCTTTGCGGGCGCGTCCGACTCGCACCTGGCCGGTTTTTAAGTACCTAATGAGAACCATCATATCAATATTGTTTGACGTAATTTTGACGCAATTTGAATAAATTATCACAGTATTACAATTTCCATTCTCCATGCTTACGCACTCCTTACACATTTTTCCATTAGATCGTTTTTACATTAGTTCGTATTATTTTTATTTATCGGTGTGTTCAGCGTAGTTGGTAGTGGTTGGTAGTGACTCTGTTTACGAAGCTAGAGGTCCCGGGTTCGAGTATACGGGCATTTGTTCCTGAGACTTTTATGTTTTCTATGTATTTAAGTATATACAGGGTGTTCAGCAGATGGATGGAAATACGTATATTGGGGATAGGTGAGTAATTCCAGAATCTTACAAATTCAGTTACACATTTGAAAACCAAGAATAAAAAAATAAATAAAAAAAAATGTTTTTTTCTCACTTCATTTTTTTGTGCTAGACCACGTAGGAGATATCTCCCCAATATACGTATGGTCATCCATCTGCCGAACACTCTATAGGTAGGTAACCCACAGGCGTTACAGGTGTGGTGAATAATGCTTTATATTTTTTTTAAGCGTACCGCGTGCGATATGCGAGGTTAAGCAATGTCGGGCGAGGTCAGTCCTTGGATGGGTGACCGCTTTCAGTGGTTACTAACTGAGTGCTCCCGTGCTTTGGAAGGCACGTTAAGCCGTTGATCCCGGTTGCTGTCTATGATAGCAGTCGTTAAGCCAAGTTAGAGGCCTCCGGGCGGCTTGAGAACTTCTAACAGTCAAGTTGCCCACTCACTTGACAAGCCTAATCCCAATAAGGTCTGGTTTCCCCCTTGGGTTGGAAAGCCAGATGGCAGTCTCTTCCGTAAAAATTAGTGCCTACGCCAACTCTTGGGATTAGTGGCGGACCCCAGGCATCCTTCAGGATGCAACTGTACTGGGAATAACGCTAGGAGGATGATGAGTATACTGTTTTTCACGTAAGAAGAGTCCGGTGACAACTGTCAACCCAGTACAAATTATGTAATTTTTGACGTATAATGACATAATTTGTACTGGGTAGACAGCTGTCACCGGACTCTTCTTACGTGAAAAACAGTATAGTTATAATACAAGTCTTATTTTTATTCAGCTTACTATGGGACTACTTCGAATTATGTAAAAAATTGTCCCCTAATAATATTTTAGATACTATAAAACCAATAATTTATGAGTGAGGTAGGGCACAGCGGAATGACTGGAGCAGCCCAATTGGGGAAGTACTTCCACCTTATATACGACCGCAACCGAAATAACACCGATACATGCTCTTTAGGTAGGTACCTACATAGGCACAGCAGCGTGTAATGTTTCCCTTGTAACTCGCAAAAATGTAACAGAGATGGGTGCAGGCTGAAAACCAGCGCTGCGCAGCTGACCCAGCTCGCAGCATATGCTGAGACCTGAGCCCGTTGTCGCAGAATCAATAACCTGTAAACATGTCTAGATGTGTGGTACTGCTGTGTATTTTTTGATGTGGCAATAAATCATTTTTTATTTTTATTTATTTTTATTTTTATATGGCGTTGTGTTTAGTGGTGAGAAAAGCCGCCAGAGCTCCCGATGATGTGCTATATGTATATTTCCCTAAACGTCAACACAACGAATCCTCAAGTCAATAAGGGGTCGGCAACGCGCTCGTGCGTGATTCTTCTCGAGTTGCAAGCGTCCATAAGCTACGGTATCTGCTTACCATCAGGTAGGCCGTAAGCTTGTTTGCCACCGTCGTTGTATATAAAAACTCAAATATACCTAATGGGCTCCATTTCCCATTAAGAGCGCGCAGTACGCTCGGGGTCTGGCTCGGTTCTCCATACAAACGTATTTACCCTCTCATTTTAAAACGCCATGATAGAATAACATGAAAATTTGTATACACAATGGGATCCAGCATATCTAGGTCGGAAATTAGTTTTTGTTGCTATAAATTGGAAAAGATAAAAAAAATACAGCGGCTTTTTGAGATTTTTTACGGCTCCTATGAAAACCTTAATAATCGCTATATTTTTTCTCCATTTTAATTTCAAGCAACAGAAACTGTGTTCCGACCTACATATGCCGGATCCCATTGTGTATACAAAGTTTCATGTTATTCTAGCATGGGGTTTTAAAATGAGAGCATAAATACGTTTGTATGGAGAACCGAGCGTACTGCGCACTCTTAAGGCTGGGTTGCACCAAACCGTCTGTAATCGTAAGCTGTGTTCATTAAAATTTGAATGTATAGAAAGTTTGTCAAGTTTCTTTGGGATGACAGCTGCCGGCGCCATATTTATCTTTGATCAGTCTGTGATCGTAAGTCGGTGCAACCCAGCCTAAGTCTTCAACAGGAAAGTGTAGATCTGATGCCATTCATCATCATACTCCATGCGGCAGTCCCGACATACGACGGAGTCTATTTCGTGCCAAGTTAGAATATAGCCTACATTCTACAATATTTATTTATTACTTATTTATTAATTTATTTGCTTCTGACAACAAAATTAACATACGTATATCTTACAGACTAACACATACCAATACAAAATATCAATATTATTTAGCTTGTCAAGTGAGTGGACAACTTGACTGTGAGAAGTTCTCAAGCCGCCCGTAGGCCTCTAACTTGGCTTAACGACTGCTGTCGTAGACACAGCATCCTCGATCAACGGCTTAACGGGCCCTCCAACCCAACCTACAAAGCAAGGGTGCGCTCAGTTAGTAACCACTCCAAGCTGTCACCCATCCAACAACCGACCCCGGTCGACGTTGCTTAACCTTACCTATCGCTCCGCTGGGCCATGAGCGCTCCTCAAATAAATTAAACAGATACCGATGATTATTAATTAACCCGCAGATGTCTTGCAGTGGTATCTATAAACCCGCATACCCTTGGGCTTGTTTGCGACGACTTTACATGTCGTTGGCATTCAAAGATTTATGTAGAAACATGATATACTCAGTTCAAAGTCTAGTGACTATGTCTAATGGGGTGTCATATGAAAGGGCTTGAACTAGACATTCTAAAACAGTTTTTTTTTCTTCTTTATTACAGTGGATAAATTTGTAAAAAAATTATGTAAAAAAAATACGGTCCTCCTTATCTTTTTATTTATTTATTCAAGATGGTACATGCTTACAGACAAAATTTATAATTTCGCCAAACTGTAACCAGTTTAGTTTGATGACGATCTCCGAAGTTTCCAGAGAAAAAAAAATACATAAAGTTAATCCTACACTACTATTGTAAACGCGAAAGTTTGTAAGTATTGATGGATGTTTATTACTCTTTCACGTAAAAACTACTAATTGGATTTTAACGAAACTTTACAATAATATAGCTAACACATCAGAATCACACAAAGGCTACAATTTATAAAGATATTGTGTGAATTTTCCAAATACTAATCCTGCGCAGAAGTTGCGGACACCAGCTAGTATCAATATAAACATTACAGGAATAATATAATTTTATCTCTATCTAGATTATATATTTCATTATCATCAAAAACATTTCTGAAGTATTTTCCGATAGATGGTGTACCCATGCTGTTTAATGTCTCCTGAACATATAATTCGTAACCTAAAATCATTTAATGGCACCTATTTAAAGTATCAAATCTCATCCCTTCGCATCCTTCTTTGACCCTCGCATACTTTATAGTTCGTCTTACCCACTAGCTAGGTACATTTCACACACACTAATAAGACTTTCGAATTACTCACCAACAATAAACTTAATGTACACACCTTAACATACATTACAACACACATATACACCCTGAAACAAAGCGTATACCAAAAAAGCGTTATTAAATGGGGCATCCTAAGCGTGTCGGACGCTCGGTGTGTGGGCGGTACTCCACAAACTATGAGGCATATGTTGTCTTCCCCAGCGTGCCCGTGCTCCTGCTCCGGGCAAGACCTTCGTGACGCGACAGACAGGGCTTTAGCTATCGCCAGCTCCTGGTCCCATTCGATCTGAACAAGTAGTAGAAACCTTCGACACGAGAAGAACAAGAAGCGTATACCGATAGCGTTGTGTTTTCGGCAACATTTCATACTGCACTGGGTGGAGGTTTTAGTCCACAGGCGACTGGGCCGATTCCCAGGCGAGTCGGGCATGCTAATGGGACCCGGCCGGTAGTATCCAGTGAGGATTTCCTCCACCCACGGAAAAAAATCCCTCGGTGCGCTAGTCAGTCTCGCACTTGACCGGTTATTTAAATTTCTTTACGGCTAATATAAATTCTGAAAAAGCTGGTTGGTCTGCAAGATTCACTTCCACTGGCAAGTTTACTAGGGCATATATCACTGTGTGATATCCCTGCTGAGCGAGGAGTTTGATGGATGAGACCGGAAAGGTGTACCTTGTTTTGAAGAAGCCCGAGTCGTACACCATCAGAGGGCCTACTCCGAACTTCGAAAAAAGAACATCGTATCGTGCCGTTCCGTTCTGTCATACAATGAAAAGAGAGAGAAGAGAGAGTACACGAGAGTGAAAAGGATGGCAAGACACGAAGTTCGATTTTCGAAGTTCAGAGTAGGCCCTCTGGACCGCGGTCCGGGGCGGGGCACGTCGCACCAAAAAACCGCGCGGTATTCGGAAGCAGGTAGAGCGGAGGCGACGCGTGTGACATACGAGTATGAAGCAGTAATCGACTGTCGAGAGTTTCGAAAAGATCAAAAATGCAAAACCACCTCCACCCTGCACCGCGCCGCGCCTGCTCTGTGCGTTTTTTTAATGACATAGGAGGCAAACGAGCAGAAGAATCGCCTGATGGTAAGCGATTAGCGCCGCCCATGGACACTCGCTTTAAGTCAAGTTCGGTTTTGTGAGTCATATACGCTCATCAGAGAAAGCTGTGTGTGTAGAGAGAGAGTGAGACAGTTGTAAGAGTCGCCGATGTCGGATACGACAAGAAGGACTATAAATTATAATATATTAAATTATGATAAATTGACTTTCAATGTCACGTCATGTATGAGAATGAAGTGCCCACTTCAATATTTCTAACCCTTATGTACTCGTATCTACTAATAACTACGTTACGAAAGATAATGATATCGACAATGAAACTTAGATAATGATTTTAATTAAGTGCTTAGTTAATACCTGAAATGCTTGATTCTAATGTTGTTTAAAATAAGTACAAATAAAAATAAACACATTTAGTTAGTTATTATAATTTTCATGGAGAAAACCTGCCAGTGAGATAACGGTTATTTTTTTACGAGATTTTCCTAGTCGTAACGTACGAAATAGCATAGCTATATTATTGCAGAGGCACGAAAAGTAAAAGTAATGCCTGAGGTGGTTGGCGGGCTTATCGAAACCTGACAGGAGACGAGTCAGGCAATGACAATTTCCAACTAGGCAAATACCTGAATGGTAATAGTTTTAGCCCAGTAGACCCAGTAGTTGAGACAGTGATTTTAGGCATTGTTTGCCATTTGTCTGACAGTACCTTTTTTTTCCGGGGGCTAAATTCATTATGGATACCACCGCACCGCGGGGACAGTGCGGAGGTTATGTCGGACTTGCACCGACTAAAAACCCCCCGATCGTCCTCCTCAACTCATTTCGGACGGCTCTGGGATCTCCGTCGGAACGCACCAGTGCCGCCCTAGAGTCAAACCTCTGTGGGTCCCACCGTCTGTTTTCAACTTTTCATAGACGATCGGAGCCCCCAGCTGCGACTGTCTTCGACCCCAAGGACGGGGGTCCTGGGGGTCAAAGCAAAATCCAAACAATTTTGTATACCGCGATAATATTGATATCCCAGTATTGTGATAATATTAACCGTGTAAACGGCCCCAATGTTAGGAAATGCACGAACGCATTTCCAAAAATATCTAGACCGCGCGCCATACTCTTTCTCAATGGGGTTGTTACACGGTGATTATTATGCACTCATATCACGATACGTACAGTTAGCGTCAAAAGTAGCTACGCATTTGAAAAAGTCAAAAGACTTTATTATAAGGGAATAAGAACTTTTGTCCCCTACATATGCGTAGCTATTTTTGATGCTGACTGTACCACGTGACTTTTGAAGCAAATCAAATCAAATTTAAAATCCGCGATAATATTGACATCCCACAGTATTCTGATAATAATCGTGTAAAGGTCCCTAAAGTGCGTAGAATTATAAGTACGATTATCTATAGATATGAGGCGCATTACTCGTATCTTGAATTGAACAATCCGCAGAATACTTCCCTGTCATTGCCACGCCGAGTAAAACGATCATGACTGTCGAATTGATTATTGAAATCGACAGCTGCAAGTTGATTGAAACACGACAATTACGTGAATTGGTCAGGACCTTGCCGTGTTGGAGTTCCTACAATTTCACTGTCATTGGCATTCATTTGTATTTTAAGTACTTGTGTAGAGTAACCTAGTGAAGACTCATTCAGCTAATAGATAAGTGAATTTCATTTTAAACCATGAAATAAATCAATGTTAATCAAAATTTCAAAATAAAAGGGAAAAATTTGAACATTTGTATTTTTTTTGAATGATCGTTAGTAAAATTGTCCCCTAATAATATTTTTGATACTATAAAACCAATAATTTATGAGTGAGGTAGGGCACAGCGGAATGACTGGAGCAGCCCAATTGGGGAAGTACTTCCACCTTATATACGACCGCAACCGAAATAACACCGATACATGCTCTTTAGGTAGGTACCTATATAGTACCTATATAGGCACAGCAGCGTGTAATGTTTCCCTTGTAACTCGCAAAAATGTAACAGAGATGGGTGCAGGCTGAAAACCAGCGCTGCGCAGCTGACCCAGCTCGCAGCATATGCTGAGACCTGAGCCCGTTGTCGCAGAATCAATAACCTGTAAATATGTCTACATGTGTGGTACTGCTGTGTATTTTTTGATATGGCAATAAATCATTTTTTTTTTTTATATGGCGTTGTGTTTAGTGGTGAGAAAAGCCGCTAGAGCTCCCGATGATGTGCTATATGTATATTTCCCTAAACGTCAACACAACGAATCCTCAAGTCAATAAGGGGCTGCTTAAAACAAAAATTGTTTAGTGCTGGATGGCGTGTCGTTACAGCATGCCACCGCTGTATACTTGTATTGCAATGCTGATGCGTTGTGCGAGGAAGCTGCCAGCCCTTTGATCCACTAACCGAACGGAACAAAGTTATATTCGGTGTCGAGACCCCTATATTATAAAAAACCGGCCAAGAGCGTGTCGGGCCACGCTCAGTGTAGGGTTCCGTAGTTTTCCGTCCGTCACATTAAGTTGACATATTAAGTACAGAAACACAAAACGCTAAAAACGGGCCCACAGAGGACGGTGATAACTAAAGAAAGAGTTTGGATTATACGGTTAAATTACAAACTTAGTTCAGAAATTATTTTTGTAATTTTTTCAAAAACTATTCAACCTATCAAGTTCAAAATAATTTTCCTACAAAGTTTTTATAAAGTTCTACTTTTGAGATTTTTTTCATATTTTTAAAACTTATGGTTCAAAAGTTAGAGGGGGGGGGGGGGCACATTTTTTTTTACTTCTGGAGCGATTATTTCCGAAAATATTAACATTATCAAAAAATGATTTTAGTTAACCCCTATTTATTTTTAAATACCTATCTAACAATATATCACACGTTAGGGTTAAAATGAAAAAAAAAATCACTCCCCACTTTACGTATAGGGGAGGTACCCTAATAAAATATTTTTTTCCACTTTTTATTTTACCACTTTGTCGGCGTAATTGATATACATATTAGTACCAAATTTCAGCTTTCTAGTGCTAACGGTCACTGAGATTATCCGCGGACGGACGGACAGACGGACGGACAGACATGGCGAAACTATAAGGGTTCCTAGTTGACTACGGAACCCTAAAAAGGTCGGAAATATGTGACTTCTCCGTCCGGTACGGACTACTACAGTAAAAGCGGTTGCAGCGGCGGTATACGCTGAAATTGTATATAACCGCCGCCGCCGGCCAGGCCATTATTTGTGCATTTAACACGGATTTTGTTCTTGGGTCGTGGATGTTCTCTATGTATTTTAAGTATATATTTATCTATATAAGTATGTATATCGTCGCCTAGTACCCATAGTACAAGCTTTGCTTAGTTTGGGACTAGATCGATTTGTGTAAGATTGTCCCCCAATATTTATTTATTTATAAAGCGTAATAAATCTAAGGGCCGCGGCAGAGAGCATAATTTATTTGAACAAAACGTTTAGGTTAAATTAATTAATTATTTAACCAAATATACTTTATTAAATCAAACATTATTAAAAAATATAATTTAAGTTATTTTGTTTAAGTATTCTTGTATATATTTTCTTGGTACCCGTGTGGTGCCGGGTTAGAATAGCACCACCCCCTCTCTTCCCTTGGGTGTCGTAAGAGTCGACTATGGGAACCAGCCTGAAGTGTGTTGAGGGCGATGGGCTAGCAACCTGTCACTGCAATATCACATTTTTTTCATCTATAAATTTAAAATAGCTAAAAGTGGTTTTGAAAATGGTTTTTAATGTGCTCTGGCTGCCCCTTTAGGAATATAGGCGTGAGTTTATGTGTATCCCTTAATAAATAGAAAAAAATGAACTCATGATTCATGCTCATCATCATCACATCGCATCACATTAATAAATGCCCTGACCGGGATTCAAACCGAGTGACGAGGGAAAATCAGATTAGAAATGAGTCATCATCATGTCAGCCGAAAGACGTCCACTGCTGGACATAGGCCTCCCCCAAAGACTTCCACAATGACCGGTCCTGCGCCACCCGCATCCAGCGGACACCCGCGATCTTCACCAGGTCATCAGTCCACCGTGTGGGGGGCCTGCCCACGCTACGCCTTCCGGTACGTGGTCGCCACTC
Organism: Notocelia uddmanniana; assembly: GCA_905163555.1. Classification (NCBI taxonomy): domain Eukaryota; kingdom Metazoa; phylum Arthropoda; class Insecta; order Lepidoptera; family Tortricidae; genus Notocelia; species Notocelia uddmanniana. The sequence goes on from LR991072.1 coordinate 15,199,147, forward strand.
GAGAACCTTTCCGCCCCAACGGCCATCGGTTCTACGTGCTATGTGCCCCGCCCACTGCCACTTAAGTTTAGCGATTCGGAGGGCTATATCGGTCACTTTGGTTCTGCTGCGGATGGCCTCATTCCTGATGCGATCACGCAGAGAAACTCCCAACATAGCTCTCTCCATTGCCCTTTGGGTGACTTTGAGCCTTCTTATGAGGCCCATAGTAAGCGACCACGTTTCAGTGCCATATGTCATCACTGGCAACACACACTGGTCAAAGACTTTTGTCTTGAGACACTGCGGAATATTGGACGAAAAGATGTGCCGTAGCTTCCCGAACGCTGCCCAGCCGAGTCGGATTCGACGATTAACCTCTTTCTCGAAGTTGGACCTACCTAACTGGACAGTCTGTCCTAGGTATATGTATGTATGTAATCGTCTACAACTTCGAGCGTAAAGTGTCCGATAGAAATGAGTATATAAGGGGAATTTTAAATTAAAGGGAAAAATTGAAAAATTGCTGGGAAAAGGTGCCGTTAATATAGGTAGAAGCCTAAGTCTTCTACGGTAGATGTCGCTGTACGCCTCCCTAAGTTGTAAGAGGGAACTAGTGAAGGATTTCGTGGACGAGCTTGGTTGTACCGATAACTCAGAGGCTAGAGCGATTGGCCGCGTATGCCAGATGTCGCAGGTTCGAATCCTGCTCGGAGCATTAAATTTTTCAATTTTTCCCTTTAATTTGAAATTTTCGTTAGCAGCGTTACTGCTTTAGTACAAAATGAATTTATACATATAAGGGGAAGTTTGAAATTGGCACCCGTGACGGAGAAAAAGAGGAGCAGTAGGTTGTCGTGGTATGGGCATGTAATGAGGAGGGATGAATGTCATATTGATAAAATTATGTTGAATGAATGTCGAAGGACGAAGAGCGATTGGAAGGCCCAAAAGCTATGAATGGATTGTGTGAGAGTAAGAGTTAGCGCTGAAGTGACGAATAATAGAGAGGAATGGAAGAAGAAAACATGTTTCGCCGACCCTGCATAAGCGAGATAAGGACATCCTAGATGATGATGAAATAATAATGGGCAAGTAGGATTTTACCCTAGTGATTCGCATATTTCGAAGGTAATGCACATTTAAATACCAGTTTGCATGGGGAAAGGTCGCGGGAAGGAAACAGCGCTAACGCTACGGAAAAGTTCCAATGCTGTAAAGTAAACTGTTTCCTGCGTGTAATATTGTCCTTGTCCTTAAGATTCTCGGTAAATGTAAAGTTCCTGGGCAATTTTGATAATTATCTAAGGGAATATACCAATGATATGATATGATTTATTTACCACACTATATAGAATTGCACTTACAATTACACTTATAACCTACTTTTTATACCTACTTAGTAAAGTTTTAGGAACTTAGGTAAAGCAACATTCACAGTATCTTCCAGTGAATTCTTCGAAAACCATGTCCTTTGACCCTCTCCTGATAGATGATAATTATCTCACTAGATAATTAATTACCTAATTAATTAATTATGTAAGTAAAATCAATATAAACTCAGTGGTATCGTTAAGTAAAAGTTGTTAGATAGCGACATGCGTATTATATTTCAAGGTCCACCCCTATGCGGTTAAATATATATTTAAATATAGGTTACTAGCGCTTGCCCGCGGCTTCGCCCGCGTACTAAGCGTAATATTTAACCGTATACAAAAAAAAAGGTTCTCTGTTTGACCCGTATGTATGTATGTACGTATGTAGGTATGTACGTTTATCCACGATTATCTCGCGGTAGCTGAACCGATTTAGATGCGGTTTCTAGAAAAGTAGTTGTTATATTCTGGAGGTTTCGGTATAAGACGTTTGGTGTTTGTTTTTCAGATGAAAAGTCAGTAATCAGTATACATTCTGAGAACCGGCAAACTGTTGAATTTCATTTGATTTTGGGAAAAATAAAGATCGAAAACTATTATCATACTATTTTCCGAGAGGCCCAAGGAGAAAGGGCCGATGAAATAAAAGCATGTCTTAAATGGCCCTTAGTACAAGTATCCCTGCTCTACAGTAACACCAATAAAAGGTCTGATAACGACCAAGTAGCGGTCATAGAATCTGGTCCTTTTTTTAAGTTATAGAATGTCACTTACAAAGTCATTTATATGTAGTGCATTTTTCTACATAGATATAAGAAAACTCACTCCCTTTTTGGGCAGTCATCCGCGACCCTTACCAGGTCATCAGTCCACCTTGTGCAGGGCCTGGCGCCTTCAGATACAATGTGGCATGAATATCCATATACACACACACCACATAGATTAGATATCAGGGTTATACAGTGATTATGGTTCGCGACTTTCCTGAATTAACTATCGGTCAATGAAGAGCTAGAGAGCCTAATTGACCGAGCAAGCGAAGCGTCTCCGTTTCAGTTTCGAAAAAAATTCTTTCGTACGTCTGTCTGTCCGGATGTTCTCCTCTACAGGTCACATTTCTCAACCGATTCTCGTGACATTTTGTGAGCAGGTTCGATGATTATAAAGAATTTATTTGTCGAGTCAGTTTTTGGAATTTTTGAAATTAAAAAAAAAGCGTCCTTGAGTTCACAGAACCACTAGTATTTAATGGGACCGACGGGCGTATGATGGTTGCCATTTTATAAGGTCGTGGATAAGACGCCCGTCCCTCTCGCACTCGCATACTTGTCACGTGACGAATCTTATCCACGACGATAAGAGATAAAATGGCAACCATCATACGCCCCCAGCTGTGTAGCAATAGCAATAAGAAATGCATAAATAGAAAACCTAACTATGTCACGCAATAAATTTTATTTCATCTCATTCGGTATATTGCTGATATTCAAAACAGCAACTTTTCACGAAACGTCAGAAACGCTCGTCGGTTAGTATGAAGTTAGTAGGGAAAGGGAATAATGCCTAATAACACCCAACGGTGAAGACAACACGAAAGTGATATATTATTGGTCGTTACTGTATATATGTAGGTTGACTGGCATGTCTCGATGAAGATCATCGTAAGATGCTCGGCCTCTGGGATCAATTATCGACATTTAGCTCTCATTAGTGAGCGGCGCGGGTTAGCTGCGGCTTGCGGAGCGTGGGTTTCGTGCTAATTATGTGTTTTGGAACTTAATACTTCAAATCGTCTTTTATTTACTAAGCAATGAACAATATACAAACAAAAATAACCTAAGCTAACTAAAATAAACATAAACTAAAACTATATCTATATCATCACGCGCGATACGTTGGTTTCACTTTTGATGGCGGTTTGCAGTGGGGTGACCACATTGACTCGTTATGTGCAAAATTTAATTCTGCTTATTACGCAATATCTCGGTTAACACATATACATATACGCTGTCACTACAAAACCTACTGACAGCGTATTACGCTTACTTCCACACGTACCCGATACGCGGAATCGACCTCTGGGGTCTGGCAGCTGATAGGGACAGACCTTTTATAATACAAAAAAAAAGTGATCCGTTTGATCTCCCGCGTCCCAGCAGACGAGATAGCACGACAGCATTTTGTGAACCTTGGGGTTTTGACAGTACCTCCTCTCTTCATATTTGAGGTTGGTAAATATGTGAGAAGAAACCCCAAGGAGATCCCAATGGGGAATACTGGTTCTGCTAGACGGAAACCAGGCCTGGTTGGCCCCGCGTACAGGCTCCAGAGGACCGGTAAATCTCTCGGTGTAATGGGTGCCAGAATTTATACTAAAATACCGGAGTCAATAAGAACTCTGGACTCTGAACGGAGTTTTATGCACAGACTCAAAATGTATTGCGCTTCAAAAGCTTACTTACTACTCGGTAAGGAATTTCCTTGGGGAATAAATATGTCAAAATTAATTTAATGTTATTCATGTTTTATTTTCATTATTATTATAAATAATGTTAATAATAATAATAATATTGGCGTAGGGATGTGACGACCCCATCGCCCACTGGATTTCCAGTGCAGTCAGTCAACATAGGGCAGCTTGTGGCGAGCTGTTAGGGAGCAGCGACCCTATGTACCTGAGTGCTCCTGGGGGTGTCCTGTGGGTTGGTTGTATAAACAGGCCCCCCGCCTCTGGCTTGCCTTAACCGGCTGTCCAGAGTGGAGTCGCTAGAGCTGTCGCTCGGGGGTGGATGTGGTCACCTAAGTGGCGAGTTGGCTATATGTTTAAAGTCCAGTGCCACCTCTCTACCCCCAGCCCTCTGCACCGGTGTTGCCCTTAGGCCATTTTTAATGTCGCTATTTATAGGGGCCCATCTAGCAGATGGCGAGTCACCGTCTGCCTGAGATAAAAATGTGAGACAGTTTTATTAGGCAGACGTCCGTTGTCTCACTCAATAGCCCAGCCATTAGTCCATCATATTCACCCAATAGTCCGGTTCATTTAGATTCCATCAATCAGCAATAGTTCCTGTACACCCTGGCGGGCTCTGTCTCTGTGTGCGTCCCAAGACACGGGCAGGGACAGCATCCGCTCGGTGTACCCCTTGCATTTCATTAAATTGTCAAAAGGGCCTCTACGTGTTGGCTATGTGGTACTCGGTTGGTACTTCGGTACCTCGGTACTTCGGCTCCGCGCACTTTTTTTTTTTTGCACCACAAATACAAGAGTAAAATGCGTAAAGATTTGGCAGTATTAACAACGGTGACAACAGGCGGTCTTATCGCTTTAAGCGATCTCTACCAGACAACCTTTGACCCTTTTTTATGTTAATATATGACAAATAATAATAATAATAAATCAGGTCTCTGCAATGCACAGTCTGGTGAAGTTTAGTTAGGTAGTGCTTGGAATGGCTGCTCCGTCGTCAAACCCCAACAGTTTCGCTGCAGGTTTGAATTTGTGGCGTGTGCCTCGTATGCACATACTGGTGGCTCGAATTATGGCAGTGCATATCCTTGTTCTAAGCCAACCCAGTATCGTACTCAGTGATTTGTTCCAACGGTCTGCGAGGGCTTCGCCTATGTGTTTGACAAAGGAGGTCATCTGTGGTGCGAATACGCCATCGGCGGAGGTCACGAGCGGGGTGAAGGTAGCATGTTATTATGTTGTTTTATTTTTATTTTCAATGACATGCTAATTTTAATTAATGAATGTAATTAAGAATGTATGACTAGTACAAATAAACATATCATATCATATCATATAGCTAATCTATAATTATAATAAACTAAAACCTAAATAAATAATATTGTAATAATATTGGGGGACAATCTTACACAAATCGACCTAGTCCCAAACTAAGCAAAGCTTGTACTATGGGTACTAGACGACGATATACATACTTATATAGATAAATACATACTTAAATACATAGAAAACATCCAAGACCCAAGAACAAATATCCGTGAAAAATGCACAAATAAATGCCCTGGCCGGGATTCGAACCCGGGACCTCTAGCTTCGGAGGCAGAGTCACTACCAACTAGGCTAAACACTACTAAACAGGTCGTCAAATAAATAAACTAAATTTACAAATAAAAAATGTTTTTTTTATTTGTTGCCCGCATTGACGCGTTGAAAAGCAATGCTGATGCGCTGAGCGAGGTACGCGGCAGCCTTTTGGTCACCCGCCGGGTCTACAAGACGCTTGGCCACCTACTTAAAAGTGCTATGATCGCGAGGTAACCACGCCACGGCCCTAGAGTTTCCATGCCAAATGGCTCAAACATGTAGCTATTATCAATGGCATAAGTATTTGCGTTGCGCCGGTTGATGTGCTCAGCCGCGTCGGTGGCTGCCCCTGCCCTGACCCAGGGCCCAGGTTCCTCGAAGATGGGAGGGTGCCAGGGTATCTACTCATGTGGTAACCCAGACTAGCGGCTTAAATTTAAACTTCAAATTGGCTTTCATCATCCTCCTAGCGTTATTCCCAGTACAGTTGCATCCTGAAGGATGCCTGGGGTCCGCTACGTAATCCCAAGAATTGGCGCAGGCACTAGTTTTTACGGAAGCGACTGCCATCTGACCTTCCAACCCGAGGGGGAAACTAGACCTTATTAGGATTAGGATTGTCAAGTGAGTGGGCAACTTGACTGTTAGAAGTTCTCAAGCCGCCCAGAGGCCTCTAACTTGGCTTAACGACTGCTATCATAGACAGCAACCGGGATCAACGGCTTAACGTGCCTTCCAAAGCACGGGAGCGCTCAGTTAACTTAACCTCGCATACTGCATGCGGTACGCGGGCTGTTGAGTCGCATTGACCTCACGCCGAGGTAGTCGCCACCAGATACATTTTTACGGAACAGAAAAAAGGAGCTACTTATTCTGTTCTGTGATTTTTACAGTTGAGCGTATGAGCGTATATTAACAACCTGAAATGCACTCTAAGATCTTGACAATAGAATCGTGATCAGATGATTGTGAGTACTTTGTTTGATCCGGTTTCCCCGATGTACAGTTAGGCAAAGAAAGTGATTTATCACTTTGAACCTTAAAAATAACCTAAATAAAGTATAGTCTGCCGGAGATAAAATTGAGAGGCAGTTTTATTAGGCAGGCGTCCGTTGTCTCACTCAATGGCCCAGCCGTTAGTCCATCAATCACCAATGGTGGGCGGGTGCTGTCTCTGTGTTCATCCCCTGACACGAGCAGGAACAGCATCCGCTCGGTGTACCCTTTGCCTTTCATTAAATTGTCAAAAAGGCCTGTACGTGTTGGCTATGTGGTACTCGGTTGGTACTTCGGTAGGTACATGTTCATGGCCGACTGTATGTGACAGGGTGATAGCAAAAGTACCTACAGTCCTGGTCATAAATATCTATACATGTTTTGACTTCATTTCAATGGAATAAGGTGACAAAATGTATACATATTGCTGTCCTTGACTGTAACATCACTGTTTGGACGCCAAAGGCGACAAACGAATTAAATTGCTAAATAAACACTTCTTAAAACCAGTGCTATTGTATCTATCATAAAAATCTCATAAAGTTAACAACATAATGCCGTAAAACCGGATTTCACACTCCTCAGCCATGATAATGATAATATACGGTAGCCAAGGATTACTTATCTAAATCCTACTCCTATGATAGGTAGATTTATTTATTTGGTTAAAGTTGTGTACAGGCTTTACAGTATGATAATTGATTTTTATAGTGTTACTACAATCTCAATCTCAACTTTGTACTTCGTGCGTGTCGGACCACGCACAATGAAGGGTTCCGTACCTACTAGGCTACTACTACTTATCCTAATTGATAACAACTAACCTATGGATACTGTGAATTAAAAAAGGTCTTGTATTTTTGCTTGGACGAGACAGTTTTTCAGCGATAATTTAAAACCTGTTCAACTTATCTTGTTCTAACCAAAAATCGTTGAAAGTATTTATTAATAAAATAAAACATCTTTATTTCAGATTATTGAGAATCCATAAAATGTTGTTAGTATCCATCGTTAAAGCTACATGTTAGTACATTATAATAATTTTGAAAAACATAATAATACGATAAATTGGCATAATATTTTTAACAATAAAATCAAAATCTATAGTAAAATTAAAGTTGGTTTAAATAATTAATAAATAAGTAAAATTCAAAATAAAATATACTAGAATTAAAAGTCAAAAAATCATAAATTACTATATTTATTCATACAAATAAAGAATGAACACCGCCTCAATTTTTTACTTAAATGGAAAAGTTTTTAGAGACCTCTCTATCATTTTTAAAGGCCTATTATATGTATGTATCCAACATGCCGATGTGCATTGAATTATTTTTCATCCCCCTGTTACATGTATGGAGGGCCACCGTGCGTTTTCGTTTCACGGTAGCAGCTCACAGAACAGATTGTCCTGTGGCGATGTGCGAAACTCCGGGGGCTATTTTAATGTATTCGTGTTACGTTTCTTTCAGTAGTTTCGCTAGTTGATGTTTCGGACTAGTGGAACTTTAATGATTACACCACCACAGGGTTGGAATGAAATGGAACAGCAACATTCCTGTTACCACAATGCTGACCGTTGATACCCAAATATGCTCTTAGAAAACATGTAAAATAATAATAATAATCGTATGACATTTATTTTTCGAACCGTGAGATCTTCGCGAAGACAGTACGGTTGCCAGTAATGTTGCACTATCAGCACCACCCAGGGGTCACGTGTAGGGTAACGGTGGGTACTCCCTACGGACGTGGTGCAAAATCGACCCCCCTTGTCAAATGAATGAGTGGGCAACTTGACTGTTAGAAGTTCTCAAGCCGCCCGAAGGCCTTTAACTTGGCTTAACGACTGCTGTCATAGACAAAAGCCGGGAGCCGGGATCAATGGCTTAGTGTGCCTTCCGAAGTACGAGAACGCTCAGTTAGTAACCACTCAAAGCCCCAAGAATCCATCCAACAACCGAGCCGGCCCCACGTTGCTTAACCTCGCATACCGCACGCGGTACGCGGGTGCCGCTGGGCCACGAGCGCTCCATATGTAAATTCTAAGATGGCATGGATGATGAACTTCAAAGCAACAGGTAAAATGTGACGTCAATATGTCGGCCACTTTAGCTTCCTATAGATAAGACGCACTCAAAAGTTATCAACAATCCTTATCACAAGCTACGAAGTCAGATTGAGATGTGATTGTAGCGATACAGCTCGAGTGAATTGAAAATCCGTGAAGTATTTACTAAGAAGTACATTTTCCAAGAATCATGAAGTTTGATGATGTGGTGATAGAAATATTCATATCACACGAAATCTCTGTTTCTGTCGATTGACACAGATATTATGCTTCAAAATTGTCAAAATTATAGATCACGTTTCCATCGTAGGTACTTATTTACCTACGTAAAAATGCGCAAATACAGGGGTCTGGATACAAATTCGTTGCCTTCGGCGTCGAGACCCTCGGTCCGTGGGGCCCTGGGGCAACAGAGCTTTTTAATCAACTGGCGAAGAGACTGGTCGACGTATCACACGGCCGACACGCTCTTGGCCGGTTTTTAGATTTTTATTAGTTTTCTTTTTACTTTTAATAATTTAAGTTTTCGGTATCGTTATTGTTATGATGTACTGTTTTTTTTCCAGTGTTACTAGAAGTATAATACATATCTTAATGGACAAACCTACGTAAAGTAGTTGTTGTTACTGTTGGAGTCTTGGGTGGTGGTAGACTGGTTACAGACTGTTAAATGGAAAGTCCAGGAAAAATCTTCTTAGAAGTTGAATGAGGTCATGAAGTAAGAGAATGACTTAATGAGTCTAAAAAGTTTATATAATATAATAATATTGTAATATTGGGGGACAATCTTACACAAATCGACCTAGTATAAATACATACTTAAATACATAGAAAACATCCAAGACCCAAGAACAAATATCCGTGAAAAATGCACAAATAAATGCCCTGGCCGGGATTCGAACCCGGGACCTCTAGCTTCGGAGGCAGAGTCACTACCAACTAGGCTAAACAGGTCGTCAATAAGTAATATGTAGTAAGTTTATATGTGTTACAACCCCTCTGGTATTGCGGGTGTCCATGGGCGGCGCTAATCGCTTACCATCAAGCGATTCGTCTGCTCGTTTGCCTCCTATGTCATTAAAAAAATGTTGCCGACAGTTACCAACCAACTCAACTCATTAGATAGGTATTTCACTTTAGGAACTATTGCCATTTTATTATCGCGCTCCCAACATTTCTTTTCAGTCCTCATACTCTGAAAGTGCGTATTTGTTCATCTCACTAGCGTGCCGAAAGTGGTACGTTGCTGCTTTAGAGCAGAAAACCATTGAAAAAAAATTATTTTCCATATTTGGCAATTTTTTCATTTCCTCGTATTCGAAATGAAACGCAAAGTGACGTGAAACCACCCATTTTAGCCTCGAACTATTGGCGCTTTGAATCTCGTCAGGAATGAGTGCCCTTCAGCCCTTGGTTAACATCTATTTCCACATACCGAGCGTCGGGAGCGAACTTTATGTAACCGTGTAATCTATTTTTTCTCAAACATGCAATGAAATATTGATGTTATGTTCCTTATAACAGGCTGCGAAGTATGACGTTTCAGGTGCGGCTAGGACAAAGAGGTCGTTAATGGAATTTCATACAAATCTTGCAGGCCTAGGCCGGCAAAGTCCTCTTTTTTAATTTCCATTCCACATAAATTGTGGCACAGGCACCATGACATTCTGCCACTAAAAAATAAAACTTTGATTTTTTTGTTGTTTATTTCACTGCATGTTTGAGAAAAGCACTATACATACCTCGGCGGGAAATATGGGGTTGCCCGCCTCAGACCTATCCGACCTCGCTTCGCTCGGCCGTCTATATATGTCTTCGGCCGGCAACCCCTTCCGTCCCGGCCTCTGTAGTAATGTACTATTTTAATGTTTTTTGAAGTTTTGGCGGGCTAGACAGGACACTATTACACAATGCTCGCTCGATAGAAGTGGAACGGAAAATCTACAAATCGTTCTGGGCCTTGCCTTAACCAAGCTTATCCAGCTAAGGAGGAAGCCCCCTGGACTACGCACCTGTAAATCAAAACATAAACACGTTCAAATTTGGCCCACTGTCCTTTATTCCTGGAAACGGACAATACTTCTGTGTATTCTTATATGGACAGTTGGGAAAACTGAATGCTTGTCTCTTTTGAACTCTATGCTAATATAAATACAGTCCAAAAGTGACAAACAGTTTCTTCGACTGTACATCATTTACAGACCCATCGTGAAACGTCATTGTGCAATTTATCACATCCTGACAAACAATGACTCAGGCGAGTCCCGATAAAACTATTAATTTTAATATTTTATCTGACATTTTACATTGTTTATATTTTTATTTGTTTTTTTTTTCTTTACTCTCTGTTCACGATTTCATAGCTGGTCATTGACTTTTTTGCTCTTTTGTTATTTAATTCTTATATTGATATTCATGTGTAATTTTAGTGACATAACCATAAAATTCAATGACATGCTATAGAATCATATTATTGTACGCACTTTATGGCAGATTGTGACGAACAGCTAAACTTTTTTTATCTTTACTACCGCTCACTTTGAGACAATAAACTATTTAAGCTAAGCTATTTAAAGCGTTGTATTCACAATACCAACTCACATCAATTTAACCAGCCAAGTCCGTCAAGTTTTATTACAACGACGGTGGCACTTAAGCTTGAATCGCACAGAGCGTCGCAGCGTCGTTGCGTGGCGGAGGCGGTTTTTAGGGTTCCGTAGTCAACTAGGAACCCTTATAGTTTCGCCATGTCTGTCCGTCCGTCTGTCCGTCCGTCCGCGGATAATCTCAGTGACCGTTAGCACTAGAAAGCTGAAATTTGGTACTAATATGTAAATCAATTACGCCGACAAAGTGGTGAAATAAAAAGTGGAAAAAAATATTTTATTAGGGTACCTCCCCTATACGTAAAGTGGGGAGTGATTTTTTTTTCATTTTAACCCTAACGTGTGATATATTGTTAGATAGGTATTTAAAAATAAATAGGGGTTTACTAAAATCATTTTAGATAATGTTAATATTTTAAACCATAAACCCCTCTAACTGTTGAACCATAAGTTTTAAAAATATGAAAAAAATCTCAAAAGTAGAACTTTATAAAAAATTTGTAGGAAAATTATTTTGAACTTGATAGGTTGAATAGTTTTTGTAATTTTTTCAAAAAAAAAAAAATGTGACGGACGGAAAACTACGGAACCCTACACTGAGCGTGGCCCGACACGCTCTTGGCCGGTTTTAAAATCCTGATTTTGACAGCTATTATTCAGTAAAGCGAACGCGGTCGGGGGGAGGTTGTACCAAAAAACCGCGCGAGATAGCGGAGCGGAGGCGGCGTGTGTGACATATGAAACAGTAATCGACAGGCGACAGTTTCGGGAAGATCAAAAATTCAAAATCAAAATTTCTTTATTTTACACATAATGTGACCATGATATTACATGGGAGTAATAAAATGGACCCCGTAAGGGCACAGCAATACAAGCTTACATCTAGATTATACATTATTATTAATCTATACTAATATTATAAAGCTGAAGAGTTTGTTTGTTTGTTTGAACGCGCTAATCTTAGGAACTACTGGTTCGAATTGAAAAATTCTTTCTGTGTTGGTTAGTCCATTTATCGAGGAAGGCTTTAGGCTATGTAACACCACGCTGCGACCAATAGGAGCGAAGACGCGGACAAAGTCGCGGGCAACAGCTAGTTTATGATAAAGTCATAGAGTACCTTAATATAACATTTATAGGTAGAACTTATAATAATATGCAAATACCTCGCTTGAATTAGACAAAAATTGCTAAAACGTAAACGGAACAAACGGAAATCATGTTTTATTGTTCGGCACATCATCAAAAAATTCCTGTAGAGTGTAAAAGCATTTTTGAAGTTCTATAGATTTTATTGTTTGGGGTATTTTATTATATACTAGCTGTTGCCCGCGACTTCGTCCGCGTCTTCGCTCCTATTGGTCGCAGCGTGATGTTATATAGCCTAAAGCCGTCCTCGATAAATGGACTATCCAACACAAAAATAATTTTTCAATTTGAACCAGTAGTTCCTGAGATTAGCGCGTTCAAACAAACAAACGAACTCTTCAGCTTTATAATATTAGTATGGATTTTTATACACATTATATGTGGACCAGAGTGATAAATTTTCAAAACCGCCTCTGCCCCGCACCGCGCCGCGCCCGCTCCGTGCGTTTCAAGCTTTAAGCTTACTTTCTGCCTGATGGTAAGCAGACACCGTAGCCTGTAGACGCTTGCGAGTCCAGAAGAATCACAAGCGCGATGCCGACTTTTATTAAGTTGTAGTTTCGTTTCATTGACAGCTAGAGACATGCAGGAGCGTTAGTATGATGCTTGCAATTTTATCACGTGGATAAGATATTCGTCACTTTCTGACAAGTATGCGAGTGCGAGAGTGACGGGTGTTTTATCCACGACGATAAGTGGATATATTGCAACCATCATACGCGCGCCGTTCTCTCAATCTCAAGACAGCACATACTTGGGAGCTCATTGTGACCTTACTCACCACGAAGAACACAATAACACCATCACCACTAGCACCATATCGGCCCAAGGACGTCTATTTTAATGGGGGGTAAATGCCATAATAGCCACGCTTGGCATGCGGGTGTGCGATCGCAGTATCTCCACCGCACTCCAGGGAGGCTGCAATCCCACGCGGTGGTCTTGGTCGTAGTTTTAGGACATACCCGGGTCCACAATACCAAGACCTACATAAAGAGCAAGTCGTGATGTTATTAGTGATTGCAGTAGGTATTCTGTTAGGCCGAAGGTGGTGGTAGGTACTTCCCAAGTTGGACTGACCTTATTCACCACCAGAAACATTAATAATAAAGCACTACGCGTACTTTTATGTCCAATGTGACCCCTATTGCACGAGTTTAATATAAAATGATGGATGACATTGCTACATTGCAGGACGGATCCGAAACAATTTATTCTGTCCAGCATATTTGCATGTATTGAATCATTATGTATTCAGCTGCATGCATGGGTGCATTGACCTTTTAAATGCAACAACTAAACGCCGTCCTTTTAGCGAAAAGGACGGTGTTTAGTTGCTTAATACGAATAAATATATAAGGTCCGAGGTGTCAATTTAAATAAATATATACAATATAATTTGGATCAAATTTCATCCTTTAAATTAGTAAAATTCATCTTTGTGCGTCAACATGTACGTGTACGGAGTTTCAGTGCTCCGCAATAAGGCACTCCAATCCACCAATAATAGTGTTCAGGAAGCTGTTGGTACTGTCTCGCATGAACACATCAGGGAGGCAACTCGTTTATAGCCTAAAAGCTATCAACTATCGCTTCTGCAAACATACCTGATGCACTGCAAAAGCGAGGCAGCCCCAACAACAAACCATTATTGTACTGGACGAGTAAGGCATTAAGAGATTTCTGCGTGAAATTGGCCTACAAGCCACTCGTGTAAAAAGTCAGGGAAAAGGCCTCAAAAAGGGTTATTTTGATATCCCTCGTAAAACGTGTGCACCTCCGGACCATCATGTTGCTCCTCACTGCCAATTTCCTACGCTCCCATTCCCCATCAATATGATTCAGAGGACCTCGGAGACCCAGTACCCCAGATACTACCTGATAGACACGAACGCGTCCTCCTAGGATTGTGGAATAATTATGATGAGGACGTCAAATATTCTTGTAACCCAACCCTAACCATGTTCTACTTGTTCCAGAATGCCAGCCTGAGCCATGGACAAGCCGACACTTCACATGCTCTCCGTGCAGGAGAGAGGTGGGCAGACACAGAAAACAACACAGTACGTCGCCGCTGTCGCAGGTAAAATACAACCACCAACCCCCGTTACAATATCACGGATGTGACAATTTATAACAGTTCTTTTACCAATAAGGCTACTTGGCTTGGAACAGCTTACCATTGGACTTTTTTTATGATTGACTGACCAGTAATTGGTCCTAGTCTCATCTGACGGAAAGATGACAAGGCCTAAGATATTCTTACTGGTTCATTGGTAGCCTATTCACACTTGCCCTGACTAGACACAATTATAAAAGTCTTGCTGCTTTTAAAACAAGCCTCTAGGAAAATATTATCTGTGTCGCCCTTAATACTCGATCATTTGTCTTCCTGTAATTCTTTGGCCGATATTGTATTTATATAAAAGTTTCGGTATGTTTAGAGGTATTTATATTTTTATATATGTATGTTTATTATTATTTGCACTACTTTACACGGAGGAGACAGCGATATGACCTTCTAACTCGAGGAGAAACTAGACCATTGGGATTAGGCTTGTTAAGTGAGCGGACAACTTGACTGATAGAAGTTCTTAAGTCGCCCATAGGCCTCTAACTTGGCTTAACGACTACTGTCATAGATAGCAGCCACCAATCCCTGCGACTCTAAGCGATCTATACTCGTATGGCGGAAATGTTGTTCCACTGAATACTTTCTTATACATGTTTTTTCCGGCCTTATGACAATCTAAGTATACAATTTAACGCCTTTTCTGGTTTTGGCCAGGGATAAGCATAGCACGTGTAAGCAACAAACGTAAACAAGCTAACGTACTTGTAGATCACTGATCGATAGGTTGGCAAATTCCGCGCTATATTTAGACGCCGCGAATGTCACATGCGCGAGAGTTGTTAATTCGGTGCTTTTGTGTGGGTTAGAAGCTTAGAAGATTTGAAATTGTAACATAAATTTGCGTTGTATCATAAATTAGTAAAACGGCAGTAGGTACAGTAGTATCCAGTATCCAGAGTAATACTAGTAATTAAAGGTCGAATCATTCATCATTTCTGCATAACCTACTATGAATTGTATTTTATTAGTTTCGCGCTACCCTAAGGTTGTCTGAAAGGTTTATGAGCGATAAGACCGCCTTAGTTTGCCTCTACTTGTATTGATTATAATTTATAACCGTAATGTGTTCTTTTTATTGAGGTGTGCAGTAAAGAGTATTTGTTTTAAACTGTATTATATTTTATCGAACGAACTTTGATACCCGCGCAGGAGTTAACAGGGTGAAATTTTAGACGTCATTAAATAATGAAAATATTTAATACCCTGGACAACTTTTATTAATGAACCAACCCTGTCCACGCGGACAAAAAATTGCTGTTTCATAGGGCTGTATGAAATGGATGGATGGATGAATGGTTTAATTCATGTTTGAAATGGATGTTTTTTTGCTATGTATTTTCATCCCGCAAACGCTCCGGCTACGGAATGAGCCCAGGTTTTCCCGAGGGACAACTTTGAGGGGTTCTTCAATCATAGGTTTGATAGGCTCGGTACACTCCTGTGCGCCCCGGGGCCCTGGATTTACAAGCGGGCCGTATGCCTGTTTGCCACTGACGTACGGTAGTATAAGAAATACCGTAGCTAAAAATCACGTAGGGTTGTCGACCGTCATTTCGGGCATCAAAAAACTGGCACTAACTGGATAGATAAATCGTAAATAGATAACCAATGTAAACAAGCTAATGTAAATTCGATTCCGCGCCGATCGATGGTGTTTACGTATTCGCTATATTTATAGACTTCTAAACGTCATGAGTGCTGTTTGGTCGATTGATAATGCCCCGTTTTGATACCATGTCGATGCCCTTGCGGTGGCCTCGTTAGAGCTTTATCATCATCATACTAGCGTTATTCCCAGTAATGTTGCATCCTGAAGGATGCGCGGGGTCCGCTACCTAATCCCAAGAATTGGCGTAGACTCTAGATTTTACGAAAGCAACTGCCTAGACCTTATTGGGAATAATTTTGCTAAACAGAGGTACAGTTGGCATTGATTGGATATATCAGTTAACTGAAAAGGAAGACGAAGTTGACAAGAACGATTGTCAGCTCTGCTCTTCCTTCCAAACATCTCTTATAATAACAACTTTTTTTATAAAATGACGGTGGCAAAGAAGCTTGCCGCCTCCCTAATCGTGAACATACCGTAGCCTCTGGAAGCCTGCGAGTCTAAGTATCAAAAGCACTTTGATTTGATTTTAAAAACAAAATGACCAACGCACATTCTCAAACACTCCAAATATTTTGTATACTGCATAGACATTTTTATTCTTTGTTCATGACTATTGTAATATTGTTTATTTTTAAATTCATTAAAGTTAATATTGACTTTGCATACCACTAGATGGCTGAATGTACATGGCTCCTACTATAAAAACTGTTACCATTTATGTACCTGCACTCTAGCAAATAAATGTATTTCATTTCAAGCGCATTGCCGACCACCATTTATTGACTTGAGGATTCGTTGTGTTGACAGCCAGAGACATGCAAGTCCCTCACTCTTAACACAGTGCATCCTCGGGGGCTCTAGCGACCTTTCTCGCCACCAGGAACACCATATAAGTACCTAAAGAGCAAGTTATGTTGTTCTTATGGCTACGGTCTTTTGTACGTTTCAGTTGGGCTGCTCTAAATGTGGGCGAGATGACGTTCCGCTGTGTCCTAATTCTCTTAACCTCTCAACTTCTACAGCCGCCATCGGCGCCGTGATCGCCGGCACCATCCTCGCCTGGACCTCCCCAGCACTACCCCAGCTTCAACCCCCCAACGCCAACACCTCCAAGTCGTTCACCGTCATCAACGGCGTCAACTACACCGTGGTCAGAGAGGAGCTGCCATACATCGTCATCAACCGGACCAGCAATGAAAGCATCCTGGTCAACTCGCTGCTGCAACCGGCGGATATGCTGCTAGACACTACGGCTAGTAAGTACAGATTATTTAAATTTTATGCTTTCCCCCATCACCCTTTCCTAGAAGAGCTAACTGTTGTTACTACCACAATACGCCATGATGATAAACTTAGTAGTCCAGTCACCGACTGAAGTCCCATGAGCAGATCTTCTACTAAGAATAGTCCCTACGCGGTCGACTTTTACAATAACCGCAGGAAGGCACGGAAATACGAGTATAAAGGCCGTGTTGTTGTATAGGTGCGAGACCTGGTTCGAACGTTCGTTCGAAAAGTTTTAACGTCCAAACTCCAGGTGTTTGTAAACAAATGCTTACGGCAAATTCTTCACATTTTTTGGCCAAAATGGATCACTAAATTCACAAACACGGAGCTGTGGAGAATTTCAAAACAGACAAACCAATCCATAAGTACAAAAATAAATACAGATTGGTTATGTCCTTCGGAAACCTTATCCAAGAAGGTCCTGACTTGGCAGATACCCGGCAAGCGCAAAAAAACTTGTTCCAGAGCAACTTGGTGGCTTTCCATGAATCATGAGTTAGGCTCTCTGGGGATGAAATGGGAAAAGTAACCCAAAAGTGCCCAATACCGAAGCAAATGGAGGGAGTTGATTCGAGTCCTACACCCCAATGTATTGGGACAATGGAGAACAAGAGACAAGAAAAACAGGATGGTGCTATTTTAACCCCCCACACGGGTACCTATCAAAACAAGGCAGTTCAATACTTGGTATCTTAGCAGGCAAAACAGTGCTTCCCATAATAGAACCAACCGCATACTCACGTAACGGATCATCTAATTCCAACCACGCGCCATTCATACCAGTTACGCTTATATTTGTTTATTCCAATTTTCCTCTCAACAGAAGAACGTTACAAGTGACTAAGGAGCTACAAAGACCTAAGTCTTTGTTGTTCTAAGGGTGATTTGATGTCATTTGGCGAGCCTCCAGCTGGGTGGGTGTGTCGGTCACACGACGATAGTCCCGTGTTCCTGCTCAGGCCCTCTGTGGACAAAGGACGTATATACGTATGGAGCCTATAGTAACATGTGTCTCTCTGGTACGAAAGGTGATGGATGCTAATAGCCTCTGGCAGCGTTGACGTTGTTTTTCTAATAACATATTTTGTTTGTCTTTTCACTACAAGTCACTAACTTTTGAAAGAACTTATAGTGAGGATTTTTCATTAGTTCATTACAAACGCAATATGACATTTGTATGCAATATGGAGCAGGGTAATAGCGTAACTTTTAGAACAAGCGTTAGTACAGTCTCTCTCAAACTTACTGATTTGTGCATTAGTGAGAATAGATCAGATGTACAGAAATAGTTCAACTTAAATGAGCGCATCTGCTTTACTATGATATTGATATCTGTCTGTGATACTGGATAAACTGATATTAACATTCAGTTTTGAAATATTCCTGATCAAATTTCTACGTAATGACGTAGAAGATGTGAATCAGTTAGGAAACTTGATCAGATATATTTATTTTAAAACTCGCTACGGGTCATGAACACTAGCTCATTAGCTAGTGTTCATGACCCGTAGCGAGTTTTATATCATCCTCACCACGATTCACTTTCTTATTCATTCTATTTGTGGTTCAAAATTCAAATAATTGGCACTACTATTTAAAAATGTCACTCGCGAGTGTTATGATATGTTCTAATTGTAGAAGGTCTATTTTAAGCAGTGGCGCTTGGCACAAAATACATGAAGAAGTTGGTAAATAAGTTAGATAATTTATAGGTACGTACTTTCAATTTTGAAATCTCATTAAACCCAATTTACACAGAAGCAAATGCGCAGAATCGCATGTAACTTCGGGGTTCGACAGATCGACTGAACTCATTATTCATTGGAACCCGCGTCGTAGTTAAAATTTGCATGCGACTTGTGTAAATCTGGCTATACTAAAATATAGTTTTAAAAAAGCTAGCTCTACTATAGAACGCCGTATTCATCATCATCATCATCATCATGTCAGCCGAAAGACGTCCACTGCTGGACATAGGCCTCCCCTAAAGACTTCCACAATGACCGATCCTGCGCCACCCGCATCCAGCGGACACCCGCGACCTTCACCAGGTCATCAGTCCACCGTGTGGGGGGCCTGCCCACGCTACGCCTTCCGGTACGTGGCCGCCACTCGAGAACCTTTCCGCCCCAACGGCCATCGGTTCTACGTGCTATGTGCCCCGCCCACTGCCACTTAAGTTTAGCGATTCGGAGGGCTATATCGGTCACTTTGGTTCTGCTGCGGATGGCCTCATTCCTGATGCGATCACGCAGAGAAACTCCCAACATAGCTCTCTCCATTGCCCTTTGGGTGACTTTGAGCCTTCTTATGAGGCCCATAGTAAGCGACCACGTTTCAGTGCCATATGTCATCACTGGCAACACACACTGGTCAAAAACTTTTGTCTTGAGACACTGCGGAATATTGGACGAAAAGATGTGCCGTAGCTTCCCGAACGCGCCCCAGCCGAGTCGGATTCGACGATTAACCTCTTTCTCGAAGTTGGACCTACCCAACTGGACAGTCTGTCCTAGGTATATGTAATCGTCTACAACTTCGAGCGTAAAGTGTCCGATTGTTAAAGGAGTTGGTGCGACATGGACATTTGACATGATCTTCGTCTTGTCCATGTTCATCCTTAGACCAACTCGCTCGGAGGCTTTACTGAGGTCATTGAGCATTGTACTTAAATCCTCCATGGTCTCAGCCAAGACAACTATATCGTCAGCAAACCGAAGGTGAGTGAGGTAGTCGCCGTTTATGTTGATGCCCATCCTTCTCCAGTCCAGAGTCTTGAAAACATCCTCCAGTGCAGCGGAGAACAGTTTAGGAGAAATAACATCTCCTTGCCTGACTCCCCGCTGCAACGGAATAGGTTTTGAGTTCTGGTCCTGGAGTCGGACTGACATAGTGGCATTCTCGTACAAACACTTCAGCACTTCGATATAGCGGTAGTTCACTTGGCACCGTTGGAGAGATTGTAGTACAGCCCACGTTTCAATCGAATCAAAGGCTTTCTCGTAGTCCACGAACGCTAAACAGAGGCGCAGGTTATACTCTTCAGTCTTCTGTATAACCTGACGGAGCGTATGGATGTGGTCTACGGTGCTAAAGCCTCTTCGGAAACCGGCTTGTTCGGGAGGCTGGAAGTCATCTAGCCTGCGTGCGAGACGGTTCGTAATGACTCTTGAAAACAGCTTATAGACATGGCTCAGAAGTGAGATGGGTCGGTAGTTCTTCAGTAAGGAGTTGTCACCCTTTTTGAAGAACAGCACCACCACACCTCTGTTCCATGCCTTTGGAGTTTTCCCTTCCAGTAAGACGGAGTCGAACAACTTCTGAAGGGCCCTAAGGACCGGTTTTCCACCCGCCTTCAGGAGTTCCGCTGTAATTCCGTCTTCACCGGGTGCCCTGTTGTTCCTCAGCTGCTTAAGAGCCATTCTAATCTCGTACAGACTGATGTCCGGGATATCTTCGGTATAGTGCCGGGTTAATCTAGCTCTAGGGTCTTCCGCCAGACCAACTTCGGGTCTGCTAGTTGACGTGTATAGCTGTCCATAAAAGCACTCTATCTCACTCAGAAGCTCAGGTTTGGACGAAACGATTCTACCATCATCAGTTTTTAATCTGGCGAGCTGGCTCTGCCCAATAGACAGATCTCTTGAGAAAACTTTAGAGCCCTTATTCTGCTCGATGGCCTCTTCAATACGATTTGTATTGAATTGGCGCAGATCGCGGGTAATGGACTTAGAGATCTGTTTATTGAGCTGCCTGTATAATTTCGCATCGGCTGAAGACTGCAGAATCATCTCATTCCTTTCCTCGATGAGCCTCTGAGTGGAGATAGAAAGCCTTTTGGCTCTTGGAGTTCGTTGGACCTTAAAGAACTTAGACCCAATGCTATGGACAGCTTCCACAAACCCGTCGTTGAATTCGTCCACATCGCCGCCTAGACAATCGAAACGGTTTTGGAGTTCCAGCTGAAAGCTCTCGGGGTTTTGGATTTGGACTGCTGCTGGACGGAGCGTGGACTTCATCAGTCGAGAGCGCTCTAGCTTGACGCATATATTCAATGTGCCTCTTACCAGACGATGATCACTTCCGGTTTTAACCGTATTGATCACAGAGACATCATTGAATATATGCCTCTTCGTTGACATGATGAAGTCAATCTCGTTTTTTGTTGCACCGTCGGGACTCATCCAGGTCCACTTCCTGTGCTCGCGTTTCTTGAAGAAGGAGTTCATCATGTAGAGTCCCTCCTTCTCCAAGAAACCAGCCAGTAGTTGGCCCCGGTGGTTCCGACTTCCAACTCCAAATTGCCCCACTCTCGGCTCTTCGCCGTCTCTCTTGCCCAGTTTCGCGTTGAAATCCCCCATAACAACGGTGAAGTAGGTTTTGGAACTATGCATGACCTTTGATATATCCTCATACATAGCCTCCACCTCGTCGTCGGAGTGTGCCGAGGTCGGCGCGTACACCTGTATGACCGTCAACGAGTACCTCTCGGATACTCTGAGTATAAGGTACGCCACCCTAGCCGACACACTCTCGATCTTCACCACGTTGTTCACGAGGGATTTGTGGACGATAAACCCGACACCTCCCTGGGACTGTTGGTCGCCCTCCCGGAAATAGAGCAAGTTGCCGGACTTCAGGGTTATCGTGTCCTCCCCCTCTCTTCGGACTTCAGATAACCCTACGATATCCCAACGCAACCTGCTCAATCCTTCCTCCAGTTCCGCTATCTTTTCGTCGGTCCGCAGTGTTCGTGTGTTGTATGTTGCCAGGGCCAGAAGTCGTCGGTGGTGGTAGCCGGATCTTAACCGGAGATTCTTAGCACCCCTGGCCCCGCTAGTACCCTGGCCGCTACCAAAACCAGGGCACCGGGGGCCGCCGGAACCTCGGGGCCGTGGCCTTTGTGTCATTTTCATAGGGGGTAAATGCCATAATCGCCACGCTTGGCATGCGGGTTGGCGATCGCAGTGTCTCCACCGCACTCCAGGGATGCTGCTGCCCATCCTCCGGTGGTCTTGGTCGTAGTTTTAGGACATACCCGGGTCCTATAGAACGCCGTATTATCATATCTTAAATGGCATTTACCCTCCATGCAGAACGTCATTGTGGCCCTCTTTGTCCAAATTGTCCAGCAGTGGACGTTCTTCGGCTATGCATATCTTAGATGTCCTTGCGGATGCACTTCGACCCAATGTGATCTTTTGTGCAAGTGCCCCTTCCTCTATACTGTTTTTCTTTCCTCTATACAGCTGTCAACCTAGTACAAATTATGTCATTTTTGAGGTATAATGACATAATTTGTACTGGGTTGACAGCTGTCACCGGACTCTTCTTACGTGAAAAACAGTATAGATCTGCTACTATTACATACTAATATCCCGGCTAGCACTGTTACCAGTAACTATTCCTCCGAAAAAATTTCTAAAGGGCATCTCGTACTCAAAACAGAAAATTAAGCATATCAAGTAAGCTCGAAACGCACAGAGCGGGCGCGGCGCGTTGCGGGGCGGAGGCGGTTTTGCATTTTTGATCTTTCCTTACCGACAGGACTGTCGATAGTGTCGTTTACTGCATCATATGTCACACACGCTGTCTCCGCTCCGTTATCCCGCGCGGTTTTTTGGTGCGACTTCCCCCGGACCGCGTTCCGCCTCCGACCCGCAACGACGCTGAGCCGCGATCTGCAGTGTTTCTCAAGCTGTCGGGACATGTTACGAACACGTTACGTATTGTAAAAAAAAGTTAGAGAACAGTTTTCGAAATAGCGTGTGGAATACGGCAATGTTTTCGGGGAACCAATGCTACGACAAGTATATCGATCGAGCCATTATTGGGATTTCAGTCACATGCTGCTCAGATCGCGACTCTGGTCCTGTTATCTAATCAGCGCACGATTGCACGCGTCCGGTTTAAACGGGTCATGTGTCAATTACCTGCTTTGCGTAATGGTTTTCAGACGAACGGCCTTATTCACTGAGTGAAGCGAAGGTCTCCGTTTCAGCTGCGACAAAAATGCTTTTGCATGTCCAGATTTGCGGATGTTCTGCTTGACAGGTCTAACTTCTCAACCGATTTTCGTGAAATTGTGTGAGCAGGTCTGATAATTATATAGATAGCAGTTTAATAGTAAGCTGCTGACTTACCTTGCAGCAAACGACCTTCTCAGAGATCGGCAATATGGGTTTCGCCGGGGCCGTTCCACTGGGGATCTCCTTGTGTATGTTACGCACTACTGGGGCGAGGCCTTCGAAAAACACGGTGAGGCTCTTACCGTGTCTCTTGACATCTCGAAGGCTTTTGACAGGGTTTGGCATGCTGGTGTGGTTTGGCATGGCTTTATGTCCAGCAGTGGACGTCCTTTGGCTGATATGGTGGTGGTGGTAAGGTTGAGATTACGTTGACAATTTTTGAAGGTCGGGCCTCAGGAGGTTAAGTCTTGTCTCCCAACAGGGTGATAACAATCTGGTTAGTTTCAACGCCACCAAAACGCAAGCCAGTCTGTTTACCGCTAAAAGAAGCTCATTCAATCTGGTTCCTACTTTCCGAGGTACATACAACCGTGTCTGTTGCCAACGATCTCGAGCTGCTTGGCATGAGGTTGAGCTCAAACCTTAACTTCGACACTACCATCGAGTCCAAAGCCGGAACAGCGGCCAAAAAGCTGAGCATCCTAAATAAGGTCAAGCCATATTTCACGCCTGGGCAGCTTCTTTCTTTATACAAAAGCCCAAGTCCTATCTTGCATGGAGTATTGTCACCTTTGGGATGGCTCGGCTAAGTACCAAAGTACCAACTTACCGCACTCGACTCCGTGGACCGCAGAGCCAGGAGGCTCATTGGCGGCAGTACGGTAGTGGGAAATAAGCTGCAGAGCCTATCACATAGACGCAAAGTAGATTGTCTGTGAGTCTTCTACAAATTGTACTTCGGGGAGTGTGCTCAGGAGCTCCATGAGCTCATACCGCCTTCCCCCTTATTCCATCGGATATCCAGACGTACGGCTGGCTAACATCATTACCTGGTCGAAATTTCTCTAATTCGAACCAAGTGCTTTGCATCATCTTTCATAATGCGCACTTCTAAGATTTGGAATTCTCTGCCGCCGTCTGTATTTCCGAATTCATATAACCTATAGACCTTTTGAAGGCACGAGTGAATAGGCATGTTCTGGGTGAGCTCGTTTCATCTTCGGCCTCATCTTTGCCCCCTGGCTAGATGCTGGCCAAGAGCAATCCCATTTTTAATAAAAACAAATAAAAAGAAGGATTTTTTTCGCGAGGTCTACAGAGCCGCTAGTTTATTTTACTGGCAGGTAAAATGTACGAATAATTATTGTAGTAGGTAGTTAGTTATTATTTTAATTTCCATAATGCTTTCATCCGAGTTGGCACTTAATAGGTTCACGGCCGGGAATGCTATAGCATTCAAGTCATCTTTTATTTCGTGACATGACATGACATGCACTGTCACTGAACGTGAACGTTAGTTACACGTTAGTTAGTTAAGACCACGCAAAACAGATACAGAAACAAGAAAGAGATTTATAGGTGAAAAACTTGAGAAAATGACCTGTTGTTTGTCGTTGTGACGTATTCGAATAGACAAAACATATTTAAAATGTGTAACACAAACAATACAAATGTCTATAAAAACACGTCACAACTACACACAACAGGTCATTTTCTTATTTTTTTTACCTATACCACTTTTCGACTCTATTATTTGTATAATAACGTTATTTTTTGTAGCCCTTACTACTTAGTAAAGTAAGTCACTTCATAACACTTTAAACTCTCGCGCTTTGTACACATTCTATTTATTTATTTACCGACGTTTCGGTAATTAAGGTAAATAAATTCGTGTTAGACCTGTGTACGAATATTTTAAGAATAAGTCACTTCACTTTCCTAACAGCTGAAATTAAAAGTCATAATTATCCACGTGTACGCCTGATTTCCCATGTATAGTCGCGGAATGAAATTTTGGTCACTTTTCGACCTTAACAGCATTAAAATAGAGTTGAAACGTGACGAACCTTTTCATTCCGCGACTGTACATACCTATACATGTTATTCGTAAATTAAAACGGTTAACTTCCAACCGGAGCTCGGAGTGAAAAATTTAAATTGATGGACGGATTCCAGAGGTCGTGTGTTCAAGTCCCGCCCGGTGTGATCGAATTTTCACTCCGGTTGGAAATTAGGTATAATTAACCTTAGCGGACAATTACGCTAGTAAAAAATATTTACAGATAAAATGGTTAATTCATACCGTCTCTCATTCCAGGTTCCCTAGTGTCCTCGATCCTGGCCATTGGAGCTGCCATCAGCGCCCTCCCCGTGGGAGTCCTTGCGGAGAAGGTCGGCCGTCGTCCGACCATCCTCATCCTCTCAGTGCCGTTCCTGCTCAACTGGCTGCTCACCATCTTCGCCAACGGTCCCGGAATGCTGATCGCTGCTAGGTTCTTCGCTGGTTTAGCTACTGGTAAGAATGTCTCTGCAACCATCCTTTTATTGAAGTATTAGCAGTTATTCTTGTTCAACTGGCTGCTCACCATCTTCGCCAATGGTCCTAGCATGCTGACCGCTGCTAGGCTTTTTGATGGGTTAGCAACTGGTAAGGATTTCTCTATCATCATTCTTCTATAGAAGCAACTGCAAGATATAGTTTCTTCGCTACAGGCTTCAAGCGTTGCCCGTGGTTTTACTCAAAAACAGGTTGAGTCATCGTCCCACCATACTAATCCTCTCAATGCCGTTCCTGGTCAACTGGATGCTAACCGTCTTCGTCAGCGGGCCTGGCATATTACTAGGTAATATCCTGGGTTAACTACTGGTATTTTTTTAACAACTTTAGTAGACTCTCTGAGCAAGATCGAGACAGTCAGATTTTTCATGGGAAAAAAAGCTTAGCTTGATTTCCTGTTATTTTTTTTATAATACGACGATGGCAAATAAGCTTACGGCCTGCATGATGGTAAGCAGATACCGTAGCCTATGGACACTTGCGACATTGGCTTAGTTTCATAGACAGTTCGATTTCAACCTGAGCTTGAATCAGTCATTATTGAATCTTCATCTTCAAAAGATCATAAAATTGTAGATTCCATAATTCAAGGTGCTGTATTCCACATGCCCGTGAAACTACTCTGCTCTGTTTTAATAAATATAGCATTATGAATATAAATAGGTATTCCAGGCACTTGTGGACAGATTTAGACTTTAATAAAACCATATAAAAGTAAGTTGCTGTACCAGTAATGTTATGTTAGATTTAAATCGCAATAACTGCGGATTTGCTACTAATTATTATGAACAATGTCCCTTGAAGTACGCCGAGTATTTATCTTGCAAATAATATTGAACTATGCTGCACTATGCGTTGCGCTGGCCTCCATACGTTGTTGGATAAATTTTCATAAATTAACAACGCATTCTAGCGTAATAGTACTGCTAGATGTCTTTATGTATATTTAGTACTTCATAACATATGAATATGAAAGCAATATAGAGTACCCACCCGTTGGTTTGACGTAAAATCATTAAGGAAGTTACAGAGAGACAAGCTTCTTAATAATAATCGGCTTACATACTGGCTTACATCCCAAAAATATACTTTAAAACCAAAAATGCAACAACTATTACGAGTCATAACTTGATGCTCAGCATTGACTGCCGCGCTATAGTCTCGTGGTGTCAAGATCCATTACTTGGAGGTCAGAACTTTAAAACAAAAATTCACCGCATTGAAAAAAAAAAAAATTGTTGGACATAAGAGGTTACTGCAGATGCTCCAAGGAAGCGTCCCTTTATTTTTTTGCTCCTATTACGGGCCACACCCCGAATACCTTATTATTTACTAGTCCATTTTTGACTTTAACACATTATTATGGCTATCGAAAACTAACCTTATTATATTCTCCTTACAGGTGGAATTTGCGTGGCTGCACCCATGTACATCGGCGAGATAGCCGAGACCTCCATCCGAGGCGCATTGGGAGCCTTCTTTCAATTGTTCCTGACTGTGGGAATCCTGTTCACTTTTGTCGTCGGTGGCTGGACGCATTGGAGAACACTGTCCATCATTTCTGCTGTGCTTCCTCCTCTCCTAGTAGCTGTCTTTTGGTAAGAACTTTTCTTTCTTGACCGCTAAGCTCCACCTAATAATTCACCATCAATGCCTTTGTATCTGAAATCCATGGATGAACGCATTAGAGGACGTTGCGGAGTCTATTCTATTATTTCTGATGTGCTGCCTCTTCTGCTAGTGACTTTTGGTATGAAATTTTCTTAATTAACCACTCTCACTACCAGCAGGCGTATGATGGTTGCCATTTTATCACTTATCGTCGTGGATAAGACATTCGTCATGTTCTGACAAGTATGTGAGTACGAGAGTGACGGGCGTCTTATTCACAACGATAAGTGATAAAATGGCAACAGAACGACTAAAGAATGGGGATTATTCGGGAACACGAGGTGCGGAATGTGAACGAGTTTTGACGATCGATCGACGAATTTATTTGAAACTGGATTATACGTCTGCTGGCCTCAGATTTGTGTAGGTGCAAGCCTATTCTCCTCGGAGTGTGCTGGCAGTGGACAGTTGAGATTCCACTGAAGCGCAGAAAAGCGGACACGGAAATCCCAATCACAGTGTCCAATCACTTTGCGGTCAGCTTCAGAAAAACTGCAGAAAGATGTTTTTCGAACCTACGTACATGGGTGTCACTGCTGGGCAAAAGCCTCATCAGTCATCACTTGATTGCCTTGACTCCTGCACTTGTTACGGCCAGTTGTCCAGAAAGGCGTCTCAATCATCTAGCCATCTGTGTTAAGATAATAAAAAAGAATATTAATAATTTTTTACATCCAGGTGGATGCCTGAAACTCCTCAGTACTTGCTGAAGAAGAATAGGAGACGAGATGCGGAGCGCGCGCTGCAGTGGCTGCGCGGGCCTCATGCTGACCTCTCCGTGGAGTTGGAGGATATGCAGAAGGAAGTGAGTACATATTCATTGGTACTGGTTGATTGCGGATCGGGTTGTTTACTTATGGTCATAATGTAGAATGAAATATATAAATGCACTGAGAGTTCGGCTGGAGAAAAATATTTGGTTTCCAAGTTCATCAGCATGTGATTCAGGCCATAATATGAATTCAATATTCCCATGTTCTTAAATAAATTACACCAAGAAAACAAGAATCAAGGCGATAGTTGATAAAGATAATTCTGCGTAAGTACCTACCTAATGATGCTTATTAAATATTTTACGACCACGTGCCTCATCAGCTGAAGAAATCAAATAAAATTCAGAAAAAAAAAAACTTTTTCAGCAAACCTTTAGCTTAAACCATATGAAAATTTGTCTGTGAGTTGAAGGTGCCAGTAGTAAAGAGAGAAGGTCAAAAAGGGTCCGTCTTCGCTATCAAATAGTTAGTTATTAATGCTCTGGATTTGTTGCCCCTAATTTCAAGAAACTTCTTCTTCCCAGGTGGACCAGGCCTCCCGCCAACGCGCCGGCATGCTGACCATGGTGACGAACCGCACGTCTCGCACGGCGCTCATCTGCTCCCTCGGCCTCATGTTCTTCCAACAGTTCAGCGGCATCAACGCCGTCATCTTCTACACTAACAACATCTTCTCCGCCGCCGGCTCTGACATCGACCCCGTTATCGCTACAATTATAGTTGGTGTCGTTCAGACTTTGGCTACTTACGCTAGTTCTTTACTCATTGATAAAGCCGGAAGAAGAATTCTCCTCCTCCAAAGTTGTATAATCATGGGCGTCTGTCTTATTATCTTAGGTATCTTCTTTAAGCTGCAAGCTGATAAGTATGACGTTACGACTGTAGGCTGGATTCCGTTGCTTTGTCTCGTCCTCTTCATTATTTCTTTCTCACTAGGGTTTGGCCCGATTCCATGGATGATGATGGCAGAGTTATTCGCTGTTGAGTTCAGGGGTACTGCTTCAGGTATTGCTGTCATATTTAACTGGTGTTTGGTGTTTATCGTGACATTATGTTTCCCAATTATGATGGAGGTCATTGGTATATATAGCTGCTTCTGGTTCTTTGCCGCTTTCATGATCATTTGTGTGTTCTTCGTTTTCTTCCTGATTCCGGAGACTAAAGGTAAGACTGTATCGCAGATCCAAGCCATATTAGGTGGGAAGAAATAATTTGCGTTTGTATTTATTGCTGGCAGTATTGATGAACAATTTGTGACTTGTGGATATGAATTACGAAATATTTATTAACTTTTTTATTCTCAAGTCATTAATTTTATAGCTATAGGTAAAAGTTGCGTTTTTACGAAACATTCTGTATTGTAGTAAAAATAGCCCAATACTTTGTAATAACAGTTTCCGAGGCATGTTTCAAATCATCAAGCTAACCATAGCATGCTTTAACGTAAATCAGAAAAGATCCGTCCTTTCGAAAACATGTACAAGACAAATACGTTATACATAGTATATTTGACATGCATTATAGAGGGCACGCAAAGTTACATAAAAACATCTTTAACAAGCAGTTTAGAATTCCTCCTGGGACTCCCTGACTCCCTTGGAGTCGTAAGCCTTCATGGACTACGGAGTCTGCTTTCCATCGGGATTTTTGGTACAAAGAGAGCATTAAAATGTCGTTTCAGAATTCAACATTTCCGTATCAGGAGAAATAAATCACAACATTTTGAAACTTGTGAATGTACCTGCGTACTTAAAAAAGAGAAGCTAATCTGACCAAGTGCACTACAAAATGATGTTTTTATTTTCTTGGATTCTAATAGGGTGAAAAATGGATACATATTTTTGTAGTCAACTGTACATGTGCCGATAATTTTGACCCTTACGGGTAGCTATCTGTTGCTGCATTTAGTTGTAATGCTGGCATTTCCACCGGACAACCATTTAGTGTATATACGAGTATTTTGAACAATGAATGAGAATTAATACTCAGTGTGATAAGAACTTGTAGGGCCCGATTATCCAGATAGGGACATACACCAGAAGGACAGTCGCTGTCTCTCTACCCCTTTAGTGATTTTGATTACTGAGAAAGAGAAAAGTGACTTTTAACTCAGGTCATATATTTAAGGTTCTACTTTACTAGATGATCTTGGCCCTGCAATATTTATTTATTTATTTATTTAGTAGATTATGTTTAAGCAGTGTCTCAGTAAAATGTACGCGCATGTGACACCCCTAGGAGTTGCAGGCGTCCATAGGATGCGGTGACCGCTTACCATCCGGCGGGCCGTACGCTAGTTTGCCACCGACGTGGTGTTAAAAAAAAACAATGGAACTATGACGTTGCTTATACAGCGCCATCTATTGGTACTGGGCTTTGACAGTCTTTATAATTTACAAGTGTCTGGTACGGATGAATGAGGGTAGATTAGAAGACTGGAAGTTTTTATATTGTTGTTTCTGTGTTGTTTTAGTCTTATAGCATTTTACGTTACATACGTGAGTGGTGGAAAATCATGGAAGATTTTTACCAGCAAGGTGTGGCGTGAAAGGTTCATACTAGTGACGATAAAAGTCATTTGTTGAATGTGAATAGGGTTTTTAGACAAAAATATTTTATTTTCATGATTGAGATTTCACTGTAACCTTAAGCTGCATTAAGACATGGCTAAATTTAGAACGTTAAATAGAAATACCTCCACCTCATAGAAGACCGCGGTCGTAATGACGCCACTACTTTTTTATGATTGACTGACCAGCGATTCACCCTAGTCTCACCTAATAGAAAGCGTTGTCAAGGCCTAAAAAGTTGCTCACCGGTTTAGTAATAGGCTATTATCTTGAAGAGACCCAGATTGTATGTATCAGCAAATACAGACGACGGCAGCAAATTCCAGATCTGTTGGCATAGGAAAGAAGTAGCAAATCGCTTCGTGCGAATAAATGGTAGACTGATGGGAACACAGATGGCAAACGAGCTCGAGGCCGGTCTCCTACTAGATGGACAGATCAACTGAAGGACTCATCTTCCTCAAAGTTCTATTCCATCGTGAAGGAGGCGATGAACAGAAGCCAATGGAAGCAAATAATGTACTCCAAGTGTAGGTCGCCTGGTGATGACCACGATCCTCAGTCATGAGGGAACGACCAGATAGAGAGAGGTATGTGGTGTTGGTGTCTTTTCTAGTCCGTTTAGAGGGAGCAAAACTCGTGTCAGCTACCAAGGGATCAAAATAGTATTTTGCTTCCTGTCGGTAGGGGGCAGAAATGAAAAAAAAATATCACAGAACGCGAAATCGAGTTTTGACCCCTCTAAACGGTCTAGAAAATACTTTTTTTCGAATAGGAAAAGTGTAAGACAGTTTTTCTCCATTGCCATATGAAGCTGACTGTACTCTATTTAGTAATGTCTATAGGCCGCCGAGTAGACCCCCCCCCCCCCCCCCACAAGGTGGACTGATGAGCTGGTCGCGGGAGTCCGCTGGATGCGGATGGCGCAGGACCGGTCATTGTGGCACTCTTTGGGAGAGGCCTATGTCCAGCGGTGGACTTTTTTCGACTAATGATGATGATATGCCCGTTTAGGCATAAGTGGTATCCATCTAGTAAAGATCAAAATTAGTTAAAATTATTATCAGGCTTGCACTCGTTACGCAGTCAAAGAATTGTAATAATTTCCGCGTAATGGACGAGTAGCCTTATATTATAGGAATAAACAAGATCAACATTGTATTATATGAGCCAATGTGGTTGTACCTTGTTTCGCAGACGGAAGTTTCATAGAATGTATGTTTCCCATTATTATATTTTCATAGAAAGCATTTTTTTCACAAAGGGCCGCAGTTCTAACCTGACCTAACCTACTTTTCTGGTAGACCTATACTGTTTTTCACGTAAGAAGAGTCCGGTGACAGCTGTCAACCCAGTACAAATTATGTCATTTTTGACGTATAATGACATAATTTGTACTGGGTTGACAGCTGTCACCGGACTCTTCTTACGTGAAAAACAGTATAAATGATTTCTACATAATGACCTAAAAAGCCTATATAAAAAGTTAACGGCTTCGGAAACAAGATTTCTATGAATTGAATAATTCTATGAATCAATACATTCTATGAAACTTTTGTCTTAGAAACAAGAGGACACCGACCCAATGTACTTATTTTTATAATTATAATATTGTTGTTGTCATTTATAGATAATGTGCCAAATATGTTGAGCTTTAGGTTTTAATAAATAATAATTTATCTAATTATTTTGATGTTAATTTTGTTAATAATACGTAATAAAGAAAATTATGAAAACAAGATCGTTTTATTCATACAAAATACGAAAAACATAAAAGATAAAGGCTCAACTTTAGAATATGCAACACCGAGTTTAGCGTTCATATTTTTTTTTTATAAACAGTACTCATGATTAGAAAGCTTTCCACAAAATTTCAAGTTGCGGAAACGTAAAAAAAAAATCGGACAGTTTCTATACTAAAATCGGTAATAAACACCACACAGTACGTCACTCACGTCACTGGAGCCTAGGTATATCAAAAACCGAATCAGAGCACCCCACTATCCACGTGGTCTTGTCTGCCCTACTTCTAGAGTGTATATAAAAATTCGGAGGCGCGAAGGGAGAGCAGCCCTCGCCCGCCGTGACAAAGCGCGGGAACCGTGCGAGGTGGAGCGGCTGAACCTGGTCGCCGAAGGCGACCAGCAAGGCGAAGCTGCGGAGCCGAGCATGGACGACCGTGCTTTGTTACGTGAGGGCGGAAGGGGTGCTCGTCCCGCAGCGCCGGAGCTAAGGCGGAGTCGGACTGTCATGGCGTAGTATTATTTACCGATTTTAGTATAGAAACTTTCAACTTTACTTTTTTTTTTCTCTTAAACCGTACGTCTCCGCAACTTGAAATTTTGTGGAAAGCTTTCTAATAGTCAGTACTATTTATAAAAAAAATATGAACGTTAAACTCGGTGTTGCATATTCTAAACTAAAGTCCTTCCATGATAAATTACAAAAGCAATATAGCGAAAAAAACCTAATTTCTGAAAATATATAATGGACTATAAAGGGTAGTATTTTTTTAAACTATACTACTGTCCGGGTGGAGTTCAGATTGTTGGACTATAATAAATGCTTTTAATTAGTTTAATATCACTGTTATCTCTCAAAATATCCCAGAAGAATTTTACAAGTTATAGTGTACCGAACATAAAATGCGAAGGACCTACTTGCTGCAAATCAAAATAATCTTCACTGAAGAAACGAAGACGCCTGGCTATCCCTGTAGCCGGTCTTCCTCTCAACATCATCGAGTCTCGTCGCCAGCTCCGATATCTGCCTCTCAATAGTCTTGACATCACTTCTAAACCCCGTGACAGTCGCGTCAAGATCCGTCAAAAACGAGATCTTGTTACACAACTCGTCGTATTTCTGCGCAATGAAGTTCCTGGCGTTCTGCGAATCGGTGAGTTCCTTCTCTATTTTCTGCACCATCTCGTATTTTAGCTCGTCTAGTTTGGATTCTATGTTGGGGCCTAAGATATGAGAGCCCTTGAACGTTAGGTCATCGTCTCTCTGTTTTGATAAGTAAATTTTCACGTTGGAAGACATTTTTAGTTCTTATGGTACACGCGAAATAATTTTAGGTTTTCGTAGCTATTGCGCATTGTATAATTTATTTTTATTATGCGATTAATAAAAAGCGTGGAATTTAAGCAATTAATATGTCATTGTGAGAATAAAGAAAAAGCAAGTCAACGTGACATGTCGTTGATGTAGTTTGATGATACCAAAAAGTTTTCTAATTGGAGGTGAATTTATGAAGTTCGGCTTAAATGGATCGAATTGACAAAAAGTGTGTACCGCTTGCTGTATGCCAGGTTCAGCAACGTCGGCCCAGATCAACTCTTGGATGGAAGCTTTGAGTGGTTACTAACTGACCAGTTCCGTGGTGTGGAAGGCACGTTAAGCCGTTGATACCGTCTGTTGTATATGACAGCAGTCGTTAAGCCGAGACCAAGCTGAGCGTCGTTCAGAGCACTTTGGGTGGCATAAAAACTTCTATTCTAACAGTCAAGTTTCCCACTCACTTGACAAGCCTAATCCCAGTCCAGTTTCTCTTGGGTTGGGAGGTCAGATGGCAGTCGCTTCCGTAAGAACTACTGCCTGCGCCAATTCTTGGGATTAAGTACACGTAGCGATCCCCAGGCATCCTTCAGGATGCAACTGTACCGGGATAACACTAGGTTGATTATGATGATGATTGTCATTAGCATAAGGGCGTGAAGGTAATACAGAAATGTTTGATAATTCTTGTACTGTCAACAGCAAATGTAGATAATCATTTTTTCACCTCAGCGGCTCGAACATAGCGGTTTTGCTGCTTGAAACCAGTGAGCAAAATGCAATTTTGCTGCGAGCGTGAAATAGTTATTTGTTCAACAAGAGAGCAAAGTAGATTTTTGCTGCGAGTGTTGACGTTGAGTCCTGAGCAAGTGAAAGATTCTATAATTGAATCACGAGCATAGCGAGTGATTCAAAATTAGAATCTTGAGCGTAGCGAGGGAGTCAAAGACACGAGATGCAAATATCTTTGTTCTCGTGTGATACATACAATTTTTCACCTCAGCGGCGAGAACATATAACGCAAAGGAATAGTGATAGAGAGAATGAAGTTACTTAAACTAACCTACGATATGAAAAATTAAAAACAAAGTTTTTTTCACGCTCGCAGCAAAATTGCATTTTGCTCACTGGTTTCAAGCAGGAAAAGTCGTTTTCACGCTCGCAGCAAAATTGCATTTTGCTCACTGGTTTCAAGCAGCAAACCCGCCATTTTAGAGCCGCTGAAGTGAAAACGACTTTTCCTGCTTGAAAGCAGTGAGCAAAATGCAATTTTGCTGCGAGCGTGAAAAATATACGTTTTAATTTTTCATATCGTAGGTTAGTTTAAGTAACTTTAACATTCTCTCTATCACTATTTCTTTGCGTTATATGTTCTCGCCGCTGAGGTGAAAAGTTGTATCACACGAGAGCAAAGATATTTGCATCTCGTGTCGTTGAGTCCCTCTCTACGCTCAAGATTCTAATTGTAAATCTAACGCTCGTGATTCAATTATAGAATCTTTCGCTTGTTCGGAACGCAACATCAACACTCGCAGCAAAAATCTACTTTGCTGTCTTGTTGAACAAATAACTATTGTACTTTGTCGTACGAACGTAACAATACTGCGACAGTTGGGAAGCGTCAAAGTAGTGAAAGTGACAAGGTACTAAAATGATCATCTACTTTTGCTGTTGACTATACATATATTGGTGTCGATGACTGTACAGATTTATATGACAGGGCGTATCCACATTCCTCAACATGATTCAGCTTCCGTTACTTTATCATATAGGTATCTACAGTACCTAAGTACTTACTGTTTTACTACTATAATATTATAAATGCGAAAGTTTAGATGTTTGGATGTTTGTCGCTCACACACAAAAACGGCTAAACGGATTATGATGAAACTTAGTACACAAATAGTATGTAGCCTGGATTAACATATGAGAATATTAGGGAGTAGAAGATTACGCGGACGAAGTCGCAGGCAATAGTTGGTTTTAATATAATTTTCTGCCTTAGATTACCTACAGGGAGTATATTCAACAAAACGTATGGATTAAATTGGAAAAAGTTTTATATTTATTACGTACGCGTGTAACCTAAAATATCGGAACAATAACGCAGTACAATATCAAAATGGATTCTAAAGCCAGCAATTTACTAGAGAATAAAATTCTTTCGACATGTGTTTCCAGCAGTGTAGACTACGTAGAGTGTAGTGGCGCAGCGTAGACGGGCATTTTGGACATTGATTATACGTATTATATAGCTATGCCCATGTAGCACCAACTCCCGTAAAAATCGGACACTTTACGCTCGAATTTGTAGACGATTACATATACCTAGGACAGACTGTCCAGTTAGGTAAGTCCAACTTCGAGAAAGAGGTTAATCGTCGAATCCGACTCGGCTGGGCAGCGTTCGGGAAGCTACGGCACATCTTTTCGTCCAATATCCCACAGTGTCTCAAGACGAAAGTCTTTGACCAGTGTGTGTTGCCAGTGATGACATATGGTACTGAAACGTGGTCGCTTACTATGGGCCTCATAAGAAGGCTCAAAGTCACCCAAAGAGCAATGGAGAGGGCTATGCTGGGAGTTTCTCTGCGTGATCGCATCAGAAATGAGGCCATCCGTAGCAGAACCAAAGTGACCGATATAGCCCTTCGAATCGCTAAACTTAAGTGGCAGTGGGCGTGGCACATAGCACGCAGAACCGATGGCCGTTGGGGCGGGAAGGTTCTCGAGTGGCGACCACGTACCGGAAGGCGTAGCGTGGGCAGGCCCCCCACACGGTGGACTGATGACCTGGTAAGGGTCGCGGGTGTCCGCTGGATGCGGGTGGCGCAGGACCGGTCATTGTGGAAGTCTTTGGGGGAGGCCTATGTCCAGCAGTGGACGTCATTCGGCTGAAATGATGATGATGATGATGATAGCTAATTCAATACATTCCGAGCGCAATAGACCCTTAGCCGAGTAGAGCCGAGTAGACCCTTAAGCCGGGTACCCACGAGCGATCTAAGCGTAACCAAACGGATAATGTAAGGAGTTGTTTCGATCCATTCTTAAATGGTTCGCGAAGCACGTACACAGTGGTAAAATTACCCGTTTGATTACAGTTACTCGGGAGTGAGTACCCAGCTTTAGAGGCGGGACCTACATGAAAGCTTGCGTGATGCAAAAGGTGCTAATGCTAAAAAAAATGCTAAAGGTGCTTACAGTAAAATAGAAGTATTCATTATTATTCAACGAAAACAGTACACGATACAAAAACTAATTAAACATATAGCTACAATGGTAGACAACAGGCGGTATTATAGCTAAAAAGCGATGTCTTTGACACAACCATTGGGGATTTTGGAACCCTTATCGATTCGTCATGTTTGTCCGGCCATCCGTCCGTCTGTATGTCACAGCCGATTTACTCAAAGACTATGAGCACTACAATTATGAAATTTGGTAGTAAGGTGTGTGTGTAAACTGGGGGGGCACCCCATACATGTAACTGGGGGGTCAAAAACATTTTTAATGCACATAGGCGTATTAGGCGTGTGGGGTATCTATGAATAGGTATTCAAAAATGACATAGAAGTTTCTCAAAAACTTTCCATTTAGGTCAACCGTTGGCGAGATATTAGCTGTCAAAGTCGTAAAAAGTGTCCCCCCCCCCTCTAATTTCCAAACTATGGAGTTTAAAATTCTGAAAAAACCAACATGATGTATATTAAAAAATCCTTTTAACGATTTTTGGTTTGAATAAGATACGTCTAACAGTTTTTGAGTTATTTCTGAAAAACTGTCTTGCCCAAACAAAGGGGCTTAAGTCCCGTGAGTTTCCTATAAAGAAACGAACTTTTTTGATTCAATGTATTGTATAGTGGTTTTAAATGTAGATTTGGAGGTGTCGGTACGGAACCCTTCTTTGTGCGTGGTCTGACAAGCACTTGGCCGGTTTTTATACAATGATGGTGGAAAATATGCTTAAGGTCTGCCTGATGGTAACCAGACACCGTAGCTTATGGACGCTTGCGACTCCAAGTACTAGCGCGGAATTCGATCCTTTATTGACTTGAGGATTCGTTGTGTTGAGAGCTAGAGACACATGCAGGCCCCTCGCTCCCAACACAGCGCATCCTCGGGAGCTCTGGCGACCTTACTCACCACCAGGAACACATACCGCCACATACCTAACACACACAGTTTAGCACACCCCTAACCTAACACACCACCACACCACCACACACCTAA
Organism: Notocelia uddmanniana; assembly: GCA_905163555.1. Lineage (NCBI taxonomy): Eukaryota > Metazoa > Arthropoda > Insecta > Lepidoptera > Tortricidae > Notocelia > Notocelia uddmanniana. The sequence continues at coordinate 15,237,238 of LR991072.1, forward strand.
TACCACACCATATACCCACCACCACACACCACACTCCTAACCACACACCCCGCCACACCTAAGAGCAAATACTGGTGTTATTATGGCTTCAGTCTTCCCCAGTCGGGCTTCTCAACACACAGACAATAAAAAAATATGAGGAGGTGAAACATAAATTAGTTGCCGTACCCCTTAGTTATTCCAATGTTATAGTGTTCGGCGGTTAAGAAGTCAATCCTGAAATCTGTCATTTCCATACAGTTTGTAACCTGAAAGTCACTTTGAGGCATAGAGAAAATAAGTAAGAATAGAGAGCTAACTCTACCTATATATGACTTCATATATCATTTTTTACTTATTATTTCGTAGTCGACATCTAGCGTCAAATAGCGGAATTATCAGTACTGCTACTCAACAATAGACGCCTTGACGAACGAACAATCGAATGCTCAACCATTTTTAGCTAATATTATAACCGGATTAGCCGGAACTCTGCCTTGAACTCATTCTGCTTTAAATATTAGTAGTAAATTGTTGAGAAATACACTTTTCGTCAGTAGCGACATACGTGACATCTAGTATCTTTATAGCAGTACTGATAATTCCGCTATTTGACGCTAGTTGTCGACTACGAAATAATAAATAAAAAATGATGTATGGAGTTAGCTCTCTATTCTTACTTATTTTTTCTATGCTTTGAGGTTATAAAATCAGTCAGGGTTGACTTATTAACTGCCGACTACTATAGTTATTTATTACCAATGTATGAATTGAATTTTCTATTGCAAATTTTTAAAAAAACCTAAAAAATTTGCATATAAAAATTGTTACATACCATGCTGTCTGGAAGCGATATCATTTAACTATTTGATGATACTCTTCATAAAATACAAAATTCACACAATATGAAGTTCTACTAAAGTAAGCACCAGTTGAAAACGAAAAAAATGTAAACAATGCATGTATTGAATTTGACATATTAAATGTCAAATTCAATAAGTACATTGTTTTTTTTACTTTTTTTTCCTTTTTAACTGGTGCTTACTTTATAAAGGACTATAATCGAATGGACATTCCTACACAAATGTGGTTGGATAGAATCTCCGAAGTGTGATTGTGGAGCCGCGGCCGGTGCAAGACTTCGAGGACACTTGTTGAGCACACCGAGCAGACTTGTTCACCCTAGAAAGTGACGCAATCCAGAATTTGAAAATCTTTCAGTATCTAAACGACTGTTGTAAAATGAATGCCATACGAATAAATAAATCCAATGGAGAGCAAATTTAGAAAAGACACGTTTTGGCACGGTGTCTTATTCTATTAATAAACGGCGATACAAATAATGCTCAATAATACTGTTTATTAGGCTTATTCGTAAAAACTTTGTGAATCGTGTCGGCAGAATCTTACATGTGAGTTGAGTTTTGAAGATTTTTTTGATATGGATCTGTTTCAACTTGCTTCCACGGCCGCACGGTGTGTTCCGTGGAAATTTCTCCAGAGTTCCCACGGATGCTGTGTTGAGTGATGTACCAGTATCTTACCTCCTCTACCTAGAGTTATCTCGGTTGTATTCTAGGGGAATCCGGGGTCCGCTTTGGCAACTAATACAAAAAAGCGACTGCCATCTGACCTTCCAACCCAAAAAGAGGTAAAACTAGACCAATATTAAACGGGTCGTAATAAAAGCTCCAAATATCAAGTGCATCACAAAGCATCAGTTTAAAAAGAAAGTTAGTAATGTCTTATTAAGTAAAATTAAAAATGCAATGCAATAATTTTAATACAAAAATTCTTCAAAAAACCCCTTAGTATTGTGGGTTTTTACTTTATTAGTTCCGCTGTATTGTTGTTCCTAACTATAAATACTAAACATAAAATCATTATAAAAACCTAACCTAGGGTGCCGCCGGCAGCGAGGCAGGGCCTAAGCTACCGGTGGTGTCGGGCGACAGAGAGAGGAACCTCCGGACTATCCGCGCCGTGTCCAGGAGTACCGCCTTCTGTATCTGACCCTTGACCCAGCCATCTAGCGAGAGTCTCTTGAGGTGTTATTATTATTATTATTATAAACTAAGCTAACCTAATCTACAAAAAAACTAAAACGTACTGACTGAAATGCTAACTGTGCGAATACTCCATGAGCGAATAATTAGGAGAGTTAGTATTTTAGTCGCACGTTCAGTTTTTCTGTCTACTGGTTTATTATTTCACATATTAAACTAACCCAGAAAGAGGTAAAACTAGATAGAGATTGCGATTAGGACCGTTTTCTTCACGATGTTTTTCTTCACCGAAATGCTACTGTTAAATATCAAATAATATTCCGTACGTTATTTTTTTCAAAAGTCCAGTGGTAAGCCGGGATTTGAACCCACGGCGTCCCGTGAAAGCCGCGTTGTTATGCCGTTCCACTACAGTAGCTTCCCATGTCTATCTTACGGCGAATAATAATAAGAACCGATTATTCGTGACAAAAACAAACTTACAACAACATACTTCATAGTATAATAACGATATGTAAAACGAATGAGTGTCGGAAGTTGTATACAGGGTGATTCAGGAGACGTGAGCAGGACCAACAGTACATACATAGTAAATGGCAATGAATCGTTCACCATTGTATTTAAGTGAAACACCCATACCTTTTTCCTGTATTTTAATTTTTGTTAAGTTAAAGTTTAATTCTCTACAATCATGGTCACCCTACAACAACTGGTTTATAAAGATTAAACCTCTAACTGTTATGACAGCACTTCGATTACGAAGAAAGTAAATTGTCACATTGAGTGAGATACGATATTTCAAAAGTAATCGGACTCGGATGACATTCAATTTGACACGTATCACTTGACTGAAGTATTCTGATTGTAGAGTGACCATGCATTTCGTAAATAATTTAAAACATTTTGTTTTCAACACCAAAAATAAATGAACGTTAATTTCACTAATAGTGGCACGAAGCAGTAGCTTATGTTCTACTGAATCCGTAGTGTTGATCTTGCTCACGTCTCCCGAATCAACCTGTATATTGTATCAATACAACGTTCAAACAAGAAAGGGTCGGTAACGAATCGGTAAAGAATTTGGCCCTCTCATAATTATGTACATACTTGCTAGTAACATAGAAAAAGAGAAATATGACTTTTATTTTAATCTATGCTAATAATAAATCGCCTATTACATATACAACTCAGCAGGGCAACTTTACTGTTTTTTGTGTTTGGAGGAAATCCTCATTGGATACTACCGGGCCGTTCTCGTTGGCATGCCCGACTCGACTGGGAATTGGCCCAGCCACCTACGGACTAAAACCTCCAAATTAGTTTTGATAATAAAGTTTAAATAAATAAATAAAATATGTATTACATTCTATCGTTTGTCAAATCATGTTAGTTCGTATTATGTAATAAATTTAAAAACAATGTTCATAAGAAAACATGTAGGTTTATTAAATATATCTACTTAATACACCTTTATTTCCAGTAGGTACATTCGTAGGCTCCCAAATACTTCAAATAGTTGGTTATCATAGCCTGTCCTAGAGAATGGCCTTGTTTTACTATTGACGATGGCTAATATTATAGATAATCTGATATTCATAAACGCTGTTGATCAGTAACAACGATAAAATACTAAAACAATCAACAGCTACCTACTACTAATTTTTTTTATCTTAAAAGTGCGAGTTACGTTTATAGCACATCAAATTACAAAGCATTTATGTAGTGCTGTTTAGAGCATATTAGTAATGGAAGTTTACAACCGGAAATTATCATTAAAAAAATCCTATCAAGCCAAGCTTAAGTTGTACTTCAGTCACATTTAAATTGTCACTTTTGTGACGAAACGTATTCAACTGACGGTGATCATCAGTTTATGATGGGTACTTCTTCTTCTTCTTTATCCCATTACCGTCTGCCGGGGCTAGGGCTCGCTTGAGCAGTTTCGGTTACTTCTTTTCATTTCGTCTCCAGATAGCCCAACTAGGTAGATTAGGTACACTAGGCACTAGCCACAGTTAACTACAGCCTTGACTGTAAACTTGAGCTATGAAAAAGGTATCTGTTTTATTTATGTTGGACGTTTGGGTAGGAAAGGGTAGGAGAGTTTTAAAAAGTTGTGCATGCTGCTATATCCTTATATCGCATCGTTTGGCTATAGCTTCAAATTCCCAGGTTTTGGAGGCATTTATCAAAGCTCTCAGCACCTAAAAATATAACCACGACCACTCAGTCAAGAATGAAAACTAGGAAGAAGGAGAGACTGCTACTCCTTTCCGTTCAGTTACGGAATTCTCATACGTATTCTATAATTAAAATCCTTTGCTGTTGGCGCCACCAAAAGTCATAAATAATAGGTCTAGTGTAGATAACGTACTAAGTAGGTCTGTGAGTCAAGTTTAGAGAGCTTTATCTAGCCTATTCATTCCACGGCGATTCTCAAGTATTCTCCAAACTCGTAGTAAGTAGTATGTTTACACGTTGTTAAAAGGAAATTGTCAGGTAGGAAAATTATCGATTAGGATACCTACACTCGCAGTGAAAAATTTCAGGTCATCCTTAATTTAATAACAGCAATAAGGTTTTTTTGTAGTTACATAATCAACCACCACCCAACCCGACTATACCCAACTATATAAGTAATTTCCTGGATCCTATCATGAAAATATCAATATCCAAAAATGACGTTATTTGCGATATCTCGCTCCGTTAAACGTTAACGGGTTTTGCGAGCCTGATTTAAACCCGGTAACGTTATTTTTTAACTGAAAATTTTGCATTTTTTAAAATCTAAAATTAAACAAAGATTATGACAGGATTAAAAAAGCTGTACAACCTAGTACTATTTTAGGAATATCTGACGGTATTTTACGACCCGTATTTATTTTCCGCGAGTGTATGATATAGTGGAGACATGACACGGGGGTGAGTGCTCTACCTAATCTACCTATGGACAACACCTCAAACCAATAATGGGTATATCTTGTCTACCTAGTTCAGGAGTAGCTGAGGTCACCTTATATCTCCGTCATCATGCTGGTTTTATAGTCGTCTGACATACACAAGTGCAAATAATTTAAGCTCGATTGGTTTTGGGCAGTCAAATGTCACTTGCAAGAATTGACCTAAACAGACTAACTATCATACATACACACTGCAAGTTCAATGACGGCTTCTGAAAATCGTTCACTCAGAATAAATCCACCATTATATATTAGCTAGGTACATAATAACATAAAGAAAAATACTTACCACTTGCATTACGAATCAGTTAACCAGAAAATACGTAAGCACTTAACATTAACTCATTTCCTTTAAGGAATAGCTGGCGTCAGCTATCTACAACTCAAGGGTGCTTTACAAGGGGCTAGATAACGCTACTAGTTGAAATAATGTTAATTTTATGTACATCGGTAGTCAACCTTTTGAGCTGAAGGGAGTTACATGGCCTGTTAAGGTAGGCATATAATTTATTTCTTTTTCTGGACTCCAAAATGAGGTTTCCCAATTTTGTTGCGTGCGCGAATGATATTTTTAATTTTGTTAACATTCCATTTTGTAACGATAGTTACACAGTCTGTTACTTAAATTGTATGATTCACTTGTGTCACACTATGGAAACAGTTGGATTGTTACCATGGTGTTTTTACTTTTATTACCAATATATATTTTGAAAATAATTTCCATTTTCGCTAGATCATGATTTAAGAGGCCTTACATTTTTTTATGTTTTGTCCTGTAACTAATGGCAAAGGTTGATATTTAATTCCAGTAAACTGGTTTGAATCATACGATACATTATTGTTATAGATCAAAACCCGAAATTTGTAATATTCATATTTCGACCTAACCACACGTTTTTAATCCGGTTACGCTACAACAAAGACGGGGTGAATATTTTTTTTTATATAAATAACATTTCAAGAAATGGATAGTTCGCAAGGTAATCCTTTCCAATTTAAATAAGCAAATTTTAACTGCCGTATGCATAACATTATCATAACGCCTAATGGTATAAAAGGCCACAATTAACTATGTTATTGCTATTTTTAAACATTACTTTTTTACTTGTGACACTTGTCACTGGTGCTTTTACGATAGAAACCTTACAACTAATAATTTAGTCATTTCAGTAACAGCCCTTTTTTGCAGTAAGGACGTTTATCAATCTGGATAGGTGCGAAATATGTGCTATATAAAAACTATATAATAATTGATATAGGTCAATCAACGCCAGATGTTAGTTAGCTGATATAATTGTATATCTGTATACATATATGTAGGAGTAGGTATGTAGAGTGTGCCCAGTTTATTCCGATTACATATCACACCAGCACCCCACGCGTTTGCGCTCGTGTTTACACTTTGTGAGTATTTTTTTATCTATATTCATTTATTTTTAATTACTTTTTATAAGTTTGTACTATATGTGCCGGGTTCTGTTTAAATGTAACAGTATTTACATATATACATTAAACAATTCGGTTAGTTTGACTTTCAAAAGACGTTGAAATAAGTTAACCTAATATGAATATTTCGGTGTTTTCCAATTTTCATTGAAAAATACGAATATACATATTTTTTTAAAGTAAAGTAATGGCCTTGTCAAATCATGAATTCATTTTTTTGGACGCTATAAAAACGTACTTTGTCTTTGCTACTTATGGGTAGAAATTGCATATATATTTAAAAATAAATGTTTGGTGTTTTGAAATTTGTGTTAAGAAAGTATGAAAACCATATTTTTTATGAAGTATTTAATTATAAACCTACTCATAACGAGATTATTTAGGCCGAAATTTCAGTGCTTCTTGAGAAAATTAAGATCTTTTATAAAACTGTACTGTGTTTAATGTAAAACGGGTAGACGTCTTTAAAAACTGAGCTAAACATGTATGACGTATGTACCCTTATCATGTAATTAGTCAAAATATTTTTTTGTGTATTTCGCGGAAGCGACTGCCATCTGACCTTTTAACCCAGTGGGAAAACTAGATCTTGATGGGATTACTCTTTTATTCATGATATTTTTCTCCATCAAAAGCTACTGTTAAATATCAAATGATATTTATTACATACTACGTTTTATTTATTAATCATGTGGATTGAACGCCGCTCGGCTACTGGTATTATAGGCCTTAAATGAAATTAATGAACTTTATTCTGCAAGTAGACCGCAATGGCTGGCACTTTTACAGGTCAAAAATACTACTAGCGTTTCTGAAAAATAACAACACTGTCGGGAAGAAACGTCGAGCCAAACTCGACAGTCAGTCATTTTCTCCCAAAATATTCTTATTACAATGATAATACGTAACCTACTTAAAATTAGTAAATCTGAGTATGAATACTAAAAAGATGAAAAATATTTACAATGTTCAACAAGACAACATGTCAAAACTGTATTACCAAATTCAAGATAGGCAATAATGGAAATAGAGACACAATAATGGAAATAACTTTCACTAAACTAAACTAACTAATTAAATCGTTTGTTATTCTTTCTTGCAAGAACTAAGTCAACTAATTTCTTAGACATGATACAATGAAAATATACATATATATTAATGCAAATAAGGTCTGGGAAAACCCATTGAATGAAGTTGATGGTATAATATCTAATCGCGTTGGGCATTGCGTTCACGAAATCACTTTTTGCACGTTAGGCTATCTATGACTTATCAGTAACGTTTAAACTTTGATTTGTTTAAAAGATAAACATAATACGCTGGATTTGCATGATTTGGCGATGGTATTGTTTTCGATGGACACAAATATACATAAGGGTATTTAATTAATGATTGTCGAAAACTGACGGTCCTCGGGCGTATGATGGTCGTCGTGGATCCGTCACTCTTGCACTCGGATACTTGTCAGAACGTGACGAATGTCTTATCCACGACGATAAATGATAAAATGGCAACCATCATACGCCTCCTGTCAGTTTGTGACAACCACTAACTACTCTTAAATTTACACGTGATTCTAGACAGCGCAAGTTAAACGAATATGCCTAGTAACGCGTGAGTTTTTGAGAATTTTGACAGCTAAATTAAAGCTTTGAATTTGATAGCTAGGTGCGAGATATGTGTTAACGTTTTTACTCAAAATTTTACGAATGTCCAGATGTCCGGATATCCGCTTGTTCTCCTCTACAGGTCGCATTTATCAACCGATTGTCGTGAAATTTTGTGAGCAGGCTTGATAATTTTCCTTATAGAATATTTATGTCGAGTCAGTTTATAGAAATTTATTAAATGTCTATGTATGTCGTAGCTTTATGAAACGAAATAGAATATCATAAACTTAATATAACTAGTAGACAGATAATATCAATTTGTCTCCAGATTAGGTTGGCACATTATGATAGCAATGATTAAATGAAACATCAAGAAGCATTTTTCGCAATCAGTGCTAAATCACTAAAGTATTATCAATTACATCACCAATACGGGGCCGTTGGCACTTTTCACGAGGTAATTTTCCTTTTTTTTGGTCATAGTATAATGAATTTAGAAGGACAACTATGATACCGAAGAAGCAGACATTACTAGTTAACAAGTAATAGCCGATCTTAAATGTACTTTGAAAAAGCAAACTTTCTACAATTTCCATAGATACTTTGTACATATCCGCTCCTAGCTGCCTGTGCATTATAAATAATAATAATAAATATGTATGTACGACTGTACATCAAAAGTAGCAATACATTTTGAAAGTTCAAACAAGAGCTTTCGACACCTTCATATGCGTAGATGTTGATGTTGATGTTGACTGTACGTCAATAAATACGATTCGAAAGTGCTTGTTGCTAGGCCTATTTGAATAAAGAATATTTTGACTTTGACTTTGACTAGATAAGGTAGGTTAGACTTTCAGTGAAAAAGTAAAAAAAGAACAGGAACTAGTTAACTACACTTTGCGATTTTACTCGTGTAAGCCATTATGATTGTATTCAATTTACTACTCATATATGCCCAGTTGGATAAAAGAATTTCCAACATAGTAACAAAGGTTATTGAGATATTGTAGTACATCATAATTCATAATATGTTTAATGGTCTTTAACTAATGCGTTTTTTGTGCGTATAATTAATTACATAGCTGCTATTTGCGGCTACAATGTAGATCATGAAATTCATGAATGATGTTTTCCTCGTTCATTATGTTTCTTGTAGAATTTTAGTTCTTTCGTTACCGGATTGTTTCAGGAATGGATTTTTTTATTGTTGATGTTCTTTACTATTACTACGTATTGCGAAACGTGTGTCAAAGAAACTTAAAATTATATCAGCAGCTTCAGATAATAATGATTGAATGAGCCAGGCACAAGTTCTTGCAAATGTATTTAAATCGGCTTTTGCTAGCTACGAGAAGCTGGCCGTCGTCTCCCATGTTCGCAGTTTTTTAAAGGTTGCGTACCTCGAAAGGAAAAAACTGAACCCTTATAGGATCACTTTGTTGTCCGTCCGTCCGTTTGTCTGTCTGTCAAGACCCCTTTTCTCAAGAACGCGTGGAGGTATCAAGCTGGAATTTAAATCAAATACTCAAGTCTATTGTCCCTTGGAGCTGTGAAAAAATCAAACTTCTAAGCCAACTATACAGCCGTTTATGCCGCGAATTTCCGCAAATTTTCGACACTCACGAGGGAATCAAAAACCTACAAGGTACTTCCCGTGAACTGAAAATTTTGAAATTTGGCACGAAGCAACGTATTTTAGCACAGATAAAGGAAAATTGGAAAAACTGTAAATTTTCAATGAAATGAAATGAAATCATATTTATTTGCTTTAAGTGTGGTGCGGTTACATAAAGCTCACATAAGATGTCAAATTGTGATATTGATCTACACACTTAGCTTATCCAAGCATGCAAAAATTACAACATTATTTAACCTGATTAAAATATAATTCAATAAATAATCATAACAATATTCAAATTAATTATTTCATTCAATTATATAAATAATAAATAACATACAAAAAGTTCATTTATTATGTAGAAACATTTTTTTTAACCATACAATCAATTCTTTTCTAAATTTGGTTAATGTTGGCAATGATCTTATTTCTAGTGGGATGTGATTAAATGTCCTTATACACATTGCATGACAATTGTTTCTTTGTAGTGCGCTTTTGCATAGCTGCACTTTTAATTTTGCAGGGTCTCTCGTTCTAAGTTTTGAATTGGTTTTCAACGTTTCGCAAATAATTTGGGTTTGATCGAACAAATATTCCTGCCTCTAATATATACATTCCGGTAAGAGTCAAAAAGGTTAAATTTCTTAAAACGTGGTCTACATGATTCTAGGCGTCCTACTCCACTTAAGGCTCTCACACATTTCTTTTGGCACATAAATACACGTTTAACTTCACTTGAATTACCCCAAATAATGAGACCGTATCGTAAAAGAGATGCAATGATGAACGTAGCCGTGATATGCGGTGAGAGCTACTTTTTCGCCGGCAACAAGTTTCAATCGTCTTAAGGCAAATGTAATATTTTCTAATTTTGCACAGATGTTATCTATATGACATTTCCAATTGCAGTTACGATCTACAAAAATGCTTAAAAATATTGTTGCATCAACTTCTTCAATAGATTCTCCCTTGCATGTAACGATAAGTTTTGGTAAAAGTGTTCTCCTATTACTAAATTGTATGTATTTTGTTTTTTGCGTATTTAATAAATCATTATCTTCCAACCAATTACATATAGAGTCAATCGTAGCATTTATATTATTTATGTATGCGTTATCAATATTATTATTAGAATTAGAAATTATAAATAATAACTGTTGTATGTGCCACCGATTATATCACATATTAGTTATCTAAATGTTAACGATTACCACCATGGTTTGCACAACTAATGGTGTCACTATATTATCGAGTACATACAGCGTTCGGTTGCTATTTATTGAGTTAATCGATAAACAAACATTTTCAGTAGATATTTGAGCTATATACGCAAGATACAACTCTTTCTAATCTGATAAACTTATCCTGCTGAAAACTGATTTCTGAGCTGGTACTGAGAAAACGCTAGTGCCTCCGTCAAGATATTTTTCTCAAACGTTATGTGTTTTGAAATATGATATTGTCGGTTGTATGCTTCGTTAGTGGATATCCGATAATATCTTGTCCAATACGGTATTTCACTGATAGTCAAATCAGCAACTTTTTACGAAATGTGCCTAATGTCACAATTTTCTATGGTCAAACTGCGTACTTTTTTCAAGTTTATGTATTTAAAAGTCTTTAGAATTGCATAAATAAACTGTCCGAGTAGTTTCGTATGATTTGTTTATTGGTAACTCAAAAAAGTAAAATATCAGTGCGATTTAGCTCCCAGGCTTGTAAAAGTCAGTATCAATTGCCGCGTGGCCAGATTGACGTCGTCAAAACAAAATCAGAACACGATTGATATGCATTACCTATATCATGTTATTGATAAAAAAATACGTATACGAACTTACGTTCGTAGACATAAAATTTTGTGGTATTGACGCAGTTTACGGATTATAGATAAGAATAGAATATAATAGAATAAGTAGATAAGGAACGGAAAGTAAGCGCCCCATTGACAGATATTTTTTTTGTAAAAATTACTATTCGGTTACAATTGCATGTTACAATTACAATTTTAGTACCAGAAAATAATATATCATAATCAGCAGGACATAAAGAGTACCGTGGTTTACCTCAAAGCACGCTTTAATAAAATAAATTGGAGAAATTAACTCACGAATTCGCCCCTATTTATCCATTTGTTAACGGAGACTTGAGACAGGTGGCATAGCGGAACGTCTTCTCGTTCGTATTTGGAGCAGCCTAACTGGGGAAGTACCTACCCCTTACATCATTTATAATGCAGCCATAATAACACCACTACTTGCTCCTTAGGTATGTGGTGTTGTGTTTCTGGTGGTGAGTAAGGTCGCCAGAGCTCCCGAGGATGCGCTGTGTCGAGAATGAGGGGCCTACATAATGTCTCTATACCTGTCCACACAACGAAAGTCAATTAAGGATTGGGAACATTGTAATTCTTCTGGAATCACAGGCATCCAGAAGCTGCGGTGTCTGCTTACCATCAGGTAGACCGTAAGCTTGGTTGCCACCGTCGTTATGTAAAATAAGTATTTTTTTAACAAAAACATCGACTCCAAATTTTGCCAGACCCCATCCTCTTGGAGAGATTTTTATTTTTTGCCTTACCCCATCCTCTTGGTTTATAATTTGAGGAGTTCCTTCGATTTTTCCAAGATCCCGTCATCAGATCTAGACTTGGTGGCAATGGGACCAACTAGAAAATGCACAATTTCAGACAAAAAAATAATTTTTGAAATCGGTCCACTAGTCTCCGAGTAATCGGTGAACATACATAAAAAATAAATATTCCGACGAATTGAGGACCTCCTCCTTTTTTTGAAGTCGGTTAAAAATGTTACTTAAAGAAGATTAATGAATAACAAAGTATCGATAAATGACTCAGTCTGACAATAACTCGACTGTGTTAGTTTTCCATATCGACTTTTCATGTCGCAACCATTACTTATCGAACAAACAACGGACATATTGCATTCCGTTCGTTAGCAAATGCGTTTATAATTTGTAATGCATTTATAAGTAAACACTTATGGTCTGCAAAAAGTCTTATTTCCTTGATGCAATGGTAAACACCATTTATGTATGTGTCATGTTAAGTGTCAATGTTTATTGTTTTCATATGATGATTCAATCGTTTTTTAAAAATAGCGTTTTAGAAGAAATTCTATTATTTCAGGTATACTGAATCATATCAGATTGATACATCTGCCAACACGATTTTTAAATTGATTCAATACATAGTTTTTTTAGACAAAATAATACTTTTTTGACGGTTGATTGGTAAGACGAAACGGAAAACAAGATGAATTACAGAACAATAAAGAGTTTAATTAATTACTCGATTTTTTTTAATACTAACTTGCTCTCTTCTCTATTAGATAAATTAAAGTATGGAAGTTTAAACTTATGGGAAAACTAAGTATAGAATTTCTCCAAATCAGAATCAGAAATCGTATCGTCAAATTGTGCGAGTAGAAGCTGTTATAAAAGTTTTCGTGTGGCACAATCAAATACCTCTACAATAAGCATATAGGTACTCGTATTATCAGCAAGCAGAGATGATTACTAAACTTAATTATGCCTACATTTTAATTGGTTCTTTTGTGTTGCGAAAGTTACCCATATAAATTGTATGACCAATTTTCGTAACACAAAGGAACCAATTAAAATATAGACAGTCCCTAACTATGTACAATTTTTTTTGCAATCCACCTAAAATAGCCAAACGTCAAAAATGTATCTATGGTCTAGTCATCATCATCATCCTAGCGTTATTCCCAGTACAAACGCATCCTGAAGGATGCCTGGGATCCGCTACCTGATCCCAAGAATTGGTGTAGGCACTCGTTTTTACGAAAGCGACTGCTATCTGACCTTCCAACCCAAGGGGGAAACTAGACCTTATTGGGATTAGGCTTGTCAAGTGTGCAACTTGACTGTTAGAAGTTATCAAGCCGCCCGAAAGGCCTCTAACTTGGCTTAACGACTGCTATCATAGACACCAGCCGGGGGTCAACAGCGTGACGTATTCCAAAGCACGGGACCGCTCAGTTAGTAACACTCGAAGCGGTCACCCATCCAAGGACTGACCCCGCCCTATATTGCTTAACCTCGCATACCGCACGCGGTACGCGAGCGCCGCTATAGGCCATGAACGCTCCTGGGGCTAGTATTGAAATGAAATATATTGTTTGGTCGGTTGCCTAGAAGGAATTAAGTATATTTAACCAAAACTATGTCCTTAAATTTATCTGAAATGAAGGGAACCACGTTGCATTTAGGTAAATGGGATTCCCATTATAGGCTTGCGAAAAAGATGGTCAGTGATAACCGTTACGTAATCATATCAGCTAATTAAATCTTTCGATAATTATCTGTTACTTTTTCTGATCATATATCGTGATCATTGAGTATTAAGTACCTAAAAAGTTGCATAATGACATTTGTGAAATCAGTTTACATGGCAACAGAATTTTACAACACAATACTCGTACAATATAAATAATCTTTTCACTTCCCCTATTTCGAAAAAAGTCTTTTCTAGCTCGTTTAGAGAAGTAAAAATCAAAAATATGGATTAAGAAAGACTAATACTCCCAGTTAAATCATAGAATGAATGGCATAGATAATCACCAGAAGCCAAATCAGTTTTCCCTACTTCCACGTGGTCTTGTCTGTCCTACCCTTTTTTTTCGTGGAAAAAACCTACGATCCAGTCATCAGAGAATGACCGGGTTATGTGGTATTTCTATCCACTACGGCCTGTTTAACCTAGTTGGTAGTGACACTGCCTCCGAATATTTGTGCATTTAGCACGGATATTTGTTGTATATCGTCGTCTAGTACCCATAGTACAAGCTTTGCTTAGTTTGGGACTAGGTCGATTTCTGTAAGATCGTCCCCCAATATTTATAATTTGCCATTGCGATCTAATGCGGAGGATTCCAGAATCTCAGTACTGAACCTGAACACAATGGAGCCCCCCCCCCCCCTACGCTTTACTCCTTTTGGTTCCTGTCAATCGACGTCACCTTCCCTGATGTTAATAGTCGGGTGCTGTGGTCCCCGCCACGTGGTGTACTCTGATCCCCGTTGACTACCCCTGGAGTGTATGAAAACCGCGGAGACAGAAGCTCTCAAATAAAGATTCTGAGTTGAACGAGCTGACGAAGTGATTTCCTAGCGGGAGCTCTGGTGGAGAGCGGATAAATAGACTGCGCCTGAGAAATAAAAGCAAAGCAAACTGATGGGAGTTCATCTAAAACTTGTTCAAAACTTGACCCTTGACCCATCAATGGTCCTGCCGGAAGACCAGCGCTGACTCCTGAGTCAGCACCATGCTGAGGCGGGACCATTTCATGGTAAACTTTAAAAATTGTAAAACTTTTTAACATTTTGTCTGTTTGCCATGAATAAAGCTTTTCTATTTCTATAAAACTCACAACACTCAACTTCGTCACTGAACAAAACACTTACATGCAAGTAGACCAACGACCCTCCAAACAAGTGTCCATTCTGATGGAAAATACAGATAGAGGAGCCACTCCGGCCTTTACGAAGAGGTTCTTGATTAGCATGATAATATCAATTATCATAATTATCATACTACTGATTGCTGCATATATTATGTACAGTCAACCAATTACATTTCTGGGCCACTTCGTACCTTGTTACAGTAACAATAATCCCATCAAAAACATAAATGTGAAAATGAGAGCCAAGTTCAATATTAAGAATATGCGATGCTTGGTTGTCGTCTTCACTGACAAAAGAATTGAGATCTAAATGGGTGCCAAGTTCCGTAGATTCTCTGAAATGGTGCCAAGTCCGGCACTATATAGTTTACAGTAAAACTAATTTACTGCGGCTTAATGCCGTTTGAGCTTTAACTTGGCAGTTTTCTTAAATATCCAACAGCTTTTATGGTATTATAACACACTGCATAGAAAACTGCCAAGTTAAGGCTCAAAATGCATTAAGCCGAGTGAATTAGTTTTACCGTAAACAATATAGTGCCGGACTTGGCACCATTTCGGAGAATCTACGGAACTTGGCACCCATTTATATCCAAATTCTTTTGTCGGTGAAGATGACAACCAAGCATCGCATATTCTTAATATTGAACTTGGCTCCCATTTTCACATTTATGTTTTTGATGGGATATCATTACTTTTTGTCTATCTTCGCCAAATGGTGTTTTTTAAGAGCGAATGCACGAGTGCAACATACCCAAATCGCTATAGGTGCAACTCAAATATTTGAAGAGTTCCCTCGATTTCTCCAGGACCCAATGATCAGATTCTTACCTGATAAATATGAAACTACCCCTGAAGTATATGTATAAGGGTTCCGTTTTTTCCTTTCGAGTTACGGAACCCTAAATATAATTAATATCGTGTATTTTTCAATAGCAAAGAAATAACTAATTAAGTACTTGTCCAAGTTTATATTTGACTTTCTGGCCTGATTACATTATATAGCAAAAGTTTTTCACTGCGTCATCTCGCGACATTGCGCAGGGAAAACTTGTAGGCGCTACATTGATAGCTTTCAGGTATTGACCTGAAAGTCTAATCCAACTATTACTATTTCGCATGAGAATAAGCACCATAGTGTTCTCGCCCGGTTCTACCTTCGCTGTTGTAACTTGTTAGAAAGAGTGCGTTGCACACGTATGATTTTGATATGTGATATGTCATGATCTCTTTATTTTCTGTTTTGATACCAACGGTTTTTTCCTACATTAAACCTTAGAAGCAGCTTGTGCCTAATTGGGGATTAAAATAAAGAAAATATTTACATAACCTTGACACAAAGACTCATAATTAGTGATAGGTATTAATTGAATTGTCCACTCCCCTTATCATTATCAGATAGGTGTATGTCAAATGAAGGTTGTTAATAAGGTATTTAAACGGTATATTTACATATCTTAATACGCTACAAAGATAATTCTTAAGCGTATACGAGAACAAATGTTATTGCGACAAAGTTAACAAATAACAAGTGCATGGATGCGTAGTAGGTAACACCTTAGCGTTTTATATTGGGAATGAAAATAATCTTTATGTTTTTTTATAAATGGAGTTTCCTACACCTATTATTAAATATTAATGCGGCAGATATTTATTTATCTCAAATATGCAATCAAATATTGATGTTATGTTCTTTATAATACGCTGCGATGTATGACGTTTCAGGTGCGGCTAGGATAAGAGGTCGGTATTGGAATTTCATACAAATCTTTCAGGCGTAGGTAGTGCATTCCACATAAATTCGTGGCACAGGCATCATGACATTCTGCCACTATGCGTATTAAAAATATATTTTGTTTTTTTTTGTTGTTTATTTCATTGCATGTTTGAGAAAAGCGCTATACTTATACATACCTCGGCGGGAAATATGGGGTTGCCCGCCTCAGACCTATTTGACTCGAACTCGATCCGAAATATGTATGTATGTATGTATGTAAAATTCTTTATTGTACATGAGTAAAACATAACAGTAAAACAGTAATTACAAGGACACTAAGGATATCACTAAGGATTGTGTGTAAGAGAGGAATTGAGCGAGGGATATCTGCAAGCACTATGAATAGTCATAGTGATAAATTTGTTTAGATTTAATATCTCTGTAGTAATTTTAGTTGTTAATGTTGTAATTTGTGCGGCTCTGGTTTTAGCTGTTAACAAATGGTTTTAAAAATAATTATATAAATCACAAGACCTCCACATTATCACTTCATTCTATTGTGGCTTACGTTTTTGGTTTTGTTACTGTAATCCTATCCTATACCAAACGAGCAACATTTATACAGGGTGTGGCCTGTAATAGGAGCAATAAATTTAAACATTCATTCTATTGAGTGTCCGTAGTTACCTTGATCTGATCCTAATGTTCCAAATTGCTTAAACTCAGAGATATAGTCATTGAAAGTTTTTATCCATAATCAATGAATATCATCATTGCTAAATTGTCAGTTATCGGTCGTTAGATGTCTTGGTACCGAGGATTTCCTTGGTACTGAGGTGACATTTCTTAATAAATATCTACGCAACAAAACATATTTCTATAACGATCGAAACTAGTTCTTATCCTCACGCACTAGAAACTATTAATTCGCGAGAGATCGGTATTCCGTGTTTGATTATTTGCACGTTTTCTTTTGACAACCAATTTAATTTTAAAGTAATGTTCTCCGCAAACCACTTTTATTCATACTTTATTGATCTAACGTTCTTATCTTATTTGAAAACACAGACATCAGAGAAAAGCAGACTCGCAGTATTAAGCCAAATGATTTTCCATATAGTTGTCTCTTTAATCCTTATGGTGCACCAAAATGAGTTAGAATGCGACAGATAATACAATCATTTTCGGCTGTTAACAAGTTGTCTCGATTTGCGAGCACACCAGGATGTCAAATCCCATATAAACTTAACACACCATAACGTCAGTACAGTACAATTTTCAGTTATGAAGACGGAGACACTGACAGGTGAAGACGTGTCAGATGTCACTTGTCTGTCTCTCTCAAACTTTCTGATTTGTACATTAGTGAGAATAGATCAGACGTACAAAAATCGTTCAACTTAAATGAGCGGATCTGCTTTACTCTGATATCTGTGCAATGTAACGACATTGACAATGTAGGTTGACAAATCAAAAATCAAATCCGTCACTGATTCAAAATGCCACTAATTTATTACGACACTCTTGAACTGTGCGATATGATTTTACTTTATGGAGAAGCCAGAGGAAACGCGAATAGAGCCTTAAGATTATATCGCGATCGGTATCCAAATCGGAGGCATCCAGCAAACGGCCGCGTTATTATAAACGCAGTGCAACGCGTGCGGGACAATCTACCCGTGACCGGCGCCCGGGTGCAGCCCGAACCTGAGGGTCTACTCCGAACTTCGAAATTCGAAATTCGTATCGTGCCGTCCCTTTCCGTCATATAGTGTATAACACGAGAGTTAAAGGGACGGCACGACACGAAGTTCGATTTTCGAAGTTCGGAGTAGGCCCTCTGGTCCGGCTGCGGCAGTTAATGTTCGTTTACCACTGGAACGGCGAATCCTACGAATTTGTTTGTTTGTAATTGAAATCTCTAAAACAGCGCTAACGCTTTTAATGTTTACAATATATATCAAACGTATAGATGTGTGATCTTATATTGTCCGCATAATGTAACTGGAATGTAAAGGTGCCTTTCCACCAGAGATGCTGCATGGCTTATTTATTTAAATTTTATTGCACAAATAAATCAGTACAAATGGCGGACTTAATGCCTCAAGGCATTTTCTACCAGTCAACCATAGGGCCAAACAGAAAATTGCGAAGATAGGTGCAAGAGACAAACTTGGTTGGAAATACAAAAAAAACCTTAGGTAGAGCTAAACGAAAACCCGTTTCCATTAGTGCTATGCTATGTGAACCAATGAATATGTTTGGTGGATTCAAACGCAGCCATAGCAACGTAGCATTTCACATCTCTAATGGAAAGGCACCCTAATAGGGTGGACAAGTATGCAATCATACATTGCGCGCAGCCCGACACGCACTCGGCCGGTTTTTTCACGCATATAAAAGCAGGCACGTACTCAGTAAATGCTCTTTATAGGGTGATAATGATTTCTAAATGTACGACAGCATTTTACCTTTTTCCTGTCTCGCGTATAAAGAATATGATTAGCGACGTTAAGCAAGGAAAACCGGTACGGGAAAACGTACGCACTAATTTCGCATGTCGAGTCCGTAAATCAACACAATAGTCCTGGCGGCTCGCCACCGGCGCAAGCGCAGCTTCCTTAACGGAAGTATGGCGTTGTTTCTTTATGTATACTATTACTACAGTGGCAAACAAGTTTTTTTTTTATGAAATAGAAGGCACGAGCAGACGAATCGCCTGATGGTAAGCGAATATCGCTGCCCATGGATACTCGCAACACCAGAGGGGTTGTAAGTGTGTTGCCGGTCTTTTAGGGCCTTATCACACTTGCGATTTGCCAGCGAGTTCGCCTCCATACAAAACTCACTCACAAATCGCAAGTGTTAAGGCCCTAAGATGGGAGTACGCTCTTCTCTTGAATGTTTGAAGGTCTAATCGGTCCGTGAAGTATGGTGGTGAATAGATACCGTAGCCTATGGATACTTGTTCTAGAGGAGATCATTATTATTGTTTTATTTTGGGCCTTTGTATGCCGCTTAGACTAGCGTGTGATCTATAGTGGCAGCCCTGTGGAGTTCATATCATCATATCATATCATATATTGCAAACATAGTAATGTGTACAAGATCTTAAAGGTACATTAGTTCCATATGGGCCCTGGCCGGGCGTAGCAATGTCTTACATATGCAATTTTTTACATTTAGTTACAAGTCAATTTAGGTATAGCAAGACCCAAGTAATAAGGCGCGCGGATTAAGCAATAATGGTCTCTCGGTCAACTGCTTAAGAGCTTTGACGCGCGCCATATTAATTGGGTTCTCCTATAAGACATTATTAATATTAGTTACCGTGAAGACACGTTGATTCCAGAAACTTCCAGATTCTTTGGGCGGTGATGTGTCGTAGTATGGACCTCTACTGGTTATAGAGGATATTCATCCCGCACTCTTAACTTAACACAACACATACTACATACCTACAGAATAAGCAGTGGTTAGTAGGTAGGTAGTTATGGCTGCGCTGTAAGGAGGTACTTCCCCGTAATAAGTTGAATATCAATATTAATAAACAACTATTACCAATTAAAATGCTATTGCAACATCATATATATTCAACGTCGGATATGAACGTGACAAATCTCTTTGTATGTTTACGAGTCCGGAGATGAGGTGATAATGAGAGACAGATTAACATCAGATAATTTTCGTACGCTAATGACTAATGACGGTTTCCGTCAAGGAAAATATTAGAAGCGTGATTGGAAATGGCTTGTTTTAGATACAATTGTATGTATATAGGTACACTTATTTTTTTGTAATGTATGTTTAAACAAAACACAACAAGGCAGTCCGCCTTTTCTACGCTAAGTTCTACTTTTGTCTGCAAAAAAAGAAATAAATAAACAATAAAATAATTCGAGCCCTAGCAAAATAAGTGGAAATAAAAAAATTTAGGCAAACCGAGGAACTGTTAACAATGATCGTAGTATAATTTAATAAATAGAGCAATGGTCTATTTAACAATAACATAAATATTAGTCTCAACTAACACCTTAAGAGACTCGCTCGATGATCAAGAGTTAGATCAGTTAGATACAGAAAGCGGTACTCCTGGACACGGCGCGGTCAGGTTACTTTTTCGTCCACGTAACCACCTCTAGCTTAGGCCTTGCCTCGCTGCCGGCGGCACCCTGGGTTATGTTTTTGTAATGATTCTATGATTTGTATGCATATAGTTATATATATTTTAATTGTAACCCCCATCACATTAGGCGAACTTTAAGGGTTTTTTGTTGACTATAGAACCATAAAAATAAACAAATGAACATAAATAAATAAATAATTGTATATTAAATACTACAGCATAATATTCTAGATGTAGAAAAATAATAAGTAGGTAGTGTAGGAGCATTCGAGAATTTCTTCCACTTCCCCTTGTACGAGGCCACAGGCTGACACTACATGAACGGTAGTATGAGTTCCATAAATTAAACAAACATATCATTAATATGATAAATATATTAATATGTTATCATATCACGTAGATGCCGGACCCGGCAAGGTCTAGTCGGGTCTGCTCGTCGGTCGCTTCGGCTGAACCCGAGTTCAGCCGAAGCGACCGACACCTTGGAGATGTGTGAATACCGATATTCACACATCTCCAAGGTGTCGGTACACGATCGCACTAGGAATGGAAGAGCACATGCTATTATTTATTCTATGGTCTAGTTTCCCAATTGGATCGGTAGGTAATATGGCAGTCATCATCATCCTCCTAGCGTTATTCCCAGTACAGTTGCATCCTGAAGGATGCCTGAGGTCCGCTA
This sequence comes from Notocelia uddmanniana, assembly GCA_905163555.1. Lineage (NCBI taxonomy): Eukaryota > Metazoa > Arthropoda > Insecta > Lepidoptera > Tortricidae > Notocelia > Notocelia uddmanniana. The sequence continues at coordinate 15,258,829 of LR991072.1, forward strand.
CCTAATCCCAAGAATTGGCGTAGGCACTAGTTTTACGAAAGCGACTGCCATCTGACCTTCCAACCCGAGGGGGAAACTAGACTATATTGGGATTAGGCTTGTCAAGTGAGTGGGCAACTTGACTGTTAGAGGTTCTCAAGCCGCCCGGAGGCCTCTAACTTGGCTTAACGACTGCTATCATAGGCAGCAACCGGGATCAACGGCTTAACGTGCCTTCCAAAGCACGGGAGCGCTCAGTTAGTAACCACTCAAAGCGGTCACCCATCCAAGGACTGACCTCGCCCGACATTGCTTAACCTCGCATACCGCCGCTGGGCCACGAACGCTCCTCGGTAGGTAATATGGCAGTAATTTCCACAAAACTTTTGATTGGACCCTATTAAACTAATGGACGGCCTGTTTAGCCTAGTTGGTAGTGACACTGCCTCCGAAGCTAGAGGTCGCGGTTTCGAATCCCGGCCAGGGCATTATTTGTGCATTTAGCACGGATATTTGTTCTTGGGTCTTGGATGTTTTCTATGTATTTAAGTATGTATTTATCTATATAAGTATAAGTATGTTGTTACTCAAATCCTCAATGCAAAAAGTAAAAAGTAAAAGTAGAAGTAGTTTATTCTTCAAATTAGGCATATTACATGCACCTATGAACGTCAATAAACTACCACCGGTTCGGAAAAATATACCTCTGCCACGAGAAGAACCGGCGTAAGAAACTCGGCGAGGTGTCATTTTTTCAAAACAATATACATTATATAGTTAAATATAAAATTACATTACTACAAAATAACTTAAATAACAATGCTACAGTAGAAAATATATTTTCGCGATAGATTACCCGTGCAGGACGCTATCACTGCCAAACATCCCTATCCATGATGTAATCGTTTATCTTATAATTATGCTCTTGAAATAAGTGTTTGTTTTACTACAGATTTGAATTTAGAATTGCTAAGTTCAGTAATGTGTTTAGGAATTTTATTGTAGAATTTGATACAACTTCCCAAGAACGACTTTTTCGCCTTTACTAGTTTATAGAAGGTTATTTTGAGTTTCCCAGTATTTCTCGTGGCTATTGGTTTATCAGCGTTCGTTGGAAAATTGCCCAAATTCTTCCTAACATACATTATTATTTCAAATATGTATAGGGACGGCAGGGTTAGAATATCTATGCACCGAGGTCACTCCGCGAAGCCTGTGGAAGGAGGATCCTGTGCTTCTGGTCGGAGTTAGGCTGGCTAGATCCCTAGCCGGCGTTCACGTGCGGAAAAAGGAGTCCATAACTATATACCGATAGTACAAGCTTTGCTTAGTTTGTAACTAGGTCGATTTGTGTAAGATTGTCCCCCAATATTTAGTATTATTTATTTATTTAATGAATAAAAGTCAAATTAATATCACTAAATATGTGTCGGCAACTTGTGATTCTTCTAGCGTAGCAAGCTTTTTTGCTTTCCATCACGCCACCACAAAAATCTAGATTAGTCAACACACGATGTACCGGAAAGTTCCGGAAAGCGGAACAATTAGTCACTACACCGCCCTTGGTCGCGTGTGTGATCTGCATCTATTGGATTGTTTTCTATGGACAGGTAACGCCGATTGTGCACTGCCATGCATCTATCGGTGCACTATGTATGAACATTTGATTGGGTATTTGCCACATGTTAAAATTTATGACATGGTGTCACTCTATGGATAGTAAACTATCAAAATATCACAATCACAAGAAATTAACAAAAAAATATATTGAAAGAAATAAAAAATAATTCTATTTATTTTGGTTATTTTTAGTTTAAGTTTTTTTTGAGTTGTAGTTAGCTTGAGTTTTAATTTATATTCATTTTGTTAAACTGTATTATACATTGTAGTATATATTTAATGATAAAAAAAAATTTTGTTTCTTTATCGTCCAAAAGTCAAGTAAAAAGATAAAAATAATGAATAAATTGTATGACTACGATATACCTTAACGTAGTTTTTCACTACTAAAACTACAATATACTATATTTCCCCATACAACATTTGATTCGAAAACTTGCCGGTGACGTCATAAGCAATTGTTGTAGGAGCCTTAGCGGGGGTCGCTGGCGACGGGCTAATTTTGTCTCTAATTTTTGCCCTTTATTGTGTTGTTGAAGTTGGTCACATAATAGATATTTACGATACAAGGGTTGTAAAACAAAGAAAGGCCGATATCGCAGATTTTTGAGGCCCGAGCCGCAGGCGAGGGTCATAAATATGCGAGAGAGAGCTTTCTGTTTTACGACCCGTGTTTTGTACACAATTTTACGTCACCACTTGGCCAAAAAGTGAGTTTTTCCGGACGCGCAGCGTGCGGAAGAACGCGCTTTTTGACAAGGTGTGGTGTAAAGACATTTAATCGTCTCTAAAAACTGGTTCGAATGCTACTATAGTGGAAAATACCGTATTGTGCACCACGAGACAATTCAACTGATAATCCACGCCTTTGGAGCTTATTAATGTATGTCATAACATAATCCGCAAAAGTTTCATTTCCCATTTCTCTTTTTTCTTTCTCTGTAACCTTCTTATTTGAAGATTATTATGAAACCAACCTAACGTAACAGACTCTATATGATAATTGTTTTAAAGTGCTGAAAAGTTAACGGTTTCATCATTTAAGAAATGATAACAATGTAAAAATAGTTGGCCTATATAAAGTGTCACTCGCCTTAGGGCTCATTTTATTGGCCACGAGAACCCACATCCCGCATTCGGGGAGTTAAAAACGGTACAGGCTTGTCCAACAAATTAACAACTAAATGTTAGTATAGTCTGAGGTCTATTCGATTATGATATTTGCGTGCACACGTTCTGATAGCAGCAAATCCTCAGAATAGTACAGGGTTGGCGCTTACGACTTCTCTGAAGTCGCAAGCATCCATTGACTATGGTGTTTCTTATCACGCAGGCCACGTGGTATTTTGCCGCCATTTTGCAGTGGAAAACCTCTATTAGACATCATAATTATTATGTGCACGTAAAGTCTCTATGGACGTTTAAAATGTGATGTTTTAAGTATATAAGTTATCATCTTATCATTACATACATTTTAACTATATAAATAGGTTAGGGTCATAGAATTTAGCATAAACACCGATAACTTTGATAGCGATAAGTTTTATACCTAAAAAAATCCTGCACCGTATTGCCTTAGAAATAAATATTATATTGCAATGGCAATTATCATTGTTATGGAAAGGGTTAGTGACGTTATTACTTATTATCATCAGTTTATACTGAGGCGGGATTCGACGTGTTTTATTGACAACTCGTGACATGGCGATATGGCGATCATATGACCCCTTTAATAAAAAGTGGCATCCATAGGCTACGGTGCCATCGGGCAGACGGTATTCGTGTTTAAAGCCGTCGTCGTATTAAATAAAAGGCAATATCACTGTTAAAATAATAAAAATACATTCATCCCTTGACTTAAAGTGTCAGTTCGTATGGAAGACGCATATTGTATAAAAACAGTTCATTAAGAGATGTAATAATCACTTCCGCTAAATTGATTTTCGGAATCTTGTTGACATACCAGCTTCGTCACCTTACCAAAACTCAAGTAACAATGGATCGCTACAGAGACAAGAATAGTAGTGCGTGTTAAAAGAACAACAATTAATAGTACATAGAAGATGAGATATTGTATTATAATTTTAATGGCACTATTAGTTCATTTTAGGACATAATGTGACTCTAGAGGGTAAACTCTGCGTTAATGTTTATTTTTAAACTTAACATCTTGGATTGAATTTAAAGACTGGTATTTGTGGCGTCACTACTGTCATCTGCCAAATCTGACATGTTCTGCAACGCGCTATCGAAGTTTCTAAAATCACTTGCATAAATATAACTTCCAACTAACTCTCAACGGACTTCGGTCCCTGAGAGATCTCTCTATCTATGTCGTCCACAGTGGTGACCCCGACAATGGACTAAAGCGCAACTCTGAAGATCCTTGACGCTGCCTCGCAACAAACTCACTTCCTCTCTCTCTCTCTCTCCCTCTGAGTGTGCCACCTAGCTTGCTTTCTATTCATGCCTGGTACACTCCGCTTCCAGCGACTCGACCTCTCTCCTCATCCGCTCGTCATCCTGGCTCTGAGCCTCGCTCGCCACGTTGACTCTGAGCACTCTCTATCTACGTCGTCGCTGACTCCTCCGTCTGAAAGGGGGGCTGATGTGGCGTCACTACTGTCATCTGCCAAATCTGACATGTTCTGCAACGCGCTATCGAAGTTTCTAAAATCACTTGCATAAATATAACTTCCAACTAACTAAAAAAGGTATTATAAATGGAATTGCTAATAAGACCGAAGTATTTTTCACAGGACAGACAAAGTAAAAGGTACAAAAAAACGTGCAGTATATGTATATTGATGTCGCAAATCCATAAACAATAGACCACCTACTTAAGGATAATTAGCATAATCTAATCCGAAGTAAATATTTCGTAGATATTAGAAGATTAGATATTTGTAGTTTTATTATCAGTAAAGTGCCATGACATGTTTACTGCGCATGACGCAATATCGCGCCAAACCGCTACGCCGAGTTTCCGCTACAAAGCGGGAAATACATGCTACGTTGTAGCGCTAGGAAGGTACGGGAGCTATTGCTTTGAAGTAACGAATGGTGATAGAGTCGGCAAAAACGACTTCTGCGCTGGTGCTTGATCCAAATGTACATTTTTCTCAATAAATATTTTGGATCAAACTACAAAATCAAAAATTTATTCTGCAGGTAGGCTACAAAGCCAGTTTTACAAGTCAAAACGTGAATTATACAATTAAAGAAACTAACAATAATAATGATATCAAAACTATACTGATTAATGTCATGCAATGAAAATAAACTTGTAGTTTACCTATTTGAAAAATTTGAAGGGTGGAAGGAGGATTTGATTTTACACTTAAAACAGCGACGTGAAAATAATATTTTCATGAATCCTCTCATTTAATGTGTACCTACGCAAACCTTTATTCTCCGATATGATAGTTAGCTATGAACATATTCTTGTAATGTTTTACAAGGCAAGCTTTTGTGAAACCGGCCCCTGGACTTTTAAAGACGTCTAAGAACTGAACTGGGGTGTTATTCATAAACCGACTAGTCCTCACCTCTCACCTCACCTGTTTTTATATGGAAACTGTCAAAATTTGACAAATGACATTTGAAAGGTGACAGGTGAGGAAGAGTCGGTTTGTGAATAAGAGGGCAGGTGCGTTTGCTTTCGCTTCGACATATGTGTATGTGTGAGCGCGATGGCGCGAAGTACTAGGGGTCTATTCTACTGGACGTATTGAATTGTAATCGATTTTAAATTTGTAGCACGCTTGTTTCTGTTTCTTAAACGTAAGCTTGGCCCGCGTGGAATAGATGAATAGATTAGATTTAAATTCTGTTTGAATTAGTTTTTTAGTTGCCGTTATTCCTAGTTTATCCGAAACATGAAAAATGAAAATGAAAATATTTTTATTTGGGTTTATTAATTTTTAAAATACATTTAAGGTAGGAACCTCCTTTTAAGCATAGTGTTTGCTTGTGTCAGGAGACCCCGCTCTTCCATGAATTGGTTAGGTTTCACAAAACATAAAATATTAACAATTCTTATCTGTAAATTTAAATGTGACAATACGTGTATACAACTTTTATATTTAACAAAGCTTTATATCCCTCATATATGTTTTGGCCATAATAGGATTCAATTGAGGCAAAAAAATCAAGTTGTATAAACTTAATCTTAGAATAAACTCTCTGAGAATAGTATGTTTTTACGATTTTTAGTAGTCAGAGGGCGTTGCCAGCGTCTTGTTGATTTTAGGATTCGTTGTGTCGACAGTGACAGACTAATAAAAGTCCCTCACACTCAACACAGCGCATTCTCGGGAGCTCTGGTGATGTTACTCACCAACAGAACCACAACACCATATACCTACATCGAATAGTGTTGTTCTTATGCGGCCGCTGTCTTCTGTTACGTGGACTCTATTCTTGTTATGAAAACAACACATTGTGATTGAACACAGATATGTAATAATAATTAATTGCATTACGAATGCATGTTTGTTGTGGTTAGCATCACCCATAAATCATAAAAGCTATTCATAGATGTTTAAAGCTTTAGGAGGTAAACTTTGGGAATTTCCGCTATTTAGACTTGTTGTTTATACCGAGATTTTCCTGTTCTATAAAAGGAACCTAATGTATGCCACAAAACAGTATAGACGAACAAAACGTAATTGTAACATTTGGTAAAAAAGTTATCTAAATATAAACAAGTAAAAAATATCTTTAGTAACATTTAGACAATTAAGACGAATCGATTGACGTAAGAAACATTAAAATCATACATACAAATACGTAGACTGTTAAACACATTACCCTCCTTTGCATCACGCAGTTAGGTAATAAAAAGTAGTGCACCGCTTGGTTTCGGATTGTCTGTATTCAACACGCGCAAAGTAATTTTATCAGTCCTATATAATTAATAATTATATTTTAAAAATAAATTTAGTACTGTAATTATCGGTACTACTAAAATACAGCAAAATAAGCTAAATTTGAAAAAAAGAAAAGTTTTTCAAAAGTATTATTTTATTAAGTAACAATAACTGTTTATGAACAATCTTACACAAATCGACCTAGTTCCAAACTAAGCTAAGCTTGTACTATGGTTACATTATACTAGGCGGCGATACCTATACACACTTATATAGATGTACTTAAATAGAAAGAAATCATCCAAAACAATTGATTATTCCTGCTCATCACATAAACACGGAACCACCAGATTCGTAGGCGGGGTCATTATCAACTAAACTAAACTGGTCATCGTCGTGGTCGTATTTTAACCCACTTCATCCTGACTACGCAAACTTCCCTATTTATGAAAACATAATTAATTTCCTATAAACATTGTCCCTACAGCTCACCCAGCCTGCACGTACTAGTGACGTGCCGTGACGAGCGTGACGTATGGAAGAGCGAGCCTACTCATACGACCCGGTGCCCGGCGCGCCAGTCAGCAACCGACGCACCATGGAGACGGGGCAGCTGTGGCGGCAATATGTCATCGCGGGCGTCGGTACGTAACAAAATATAGTTCGAAATTCAAAGTGAGTTCTTGGAGTGTTTGTGCTGGCTGGAACGAAGTTCCAAGATTTTAAAAAATACGGTTTTTGACGGGTGTGGTGGAAGTAGTGGCCGTTAACAATTTTCGGGATTTAAAAGTAAACATGTAAGTAGGACTGAATGGACCATGCGGATTGTTTTTTAAAGTGAAGTACTGGCCGTTGAAATGAGGAATTTAAAAGTATACATACCTAAGTTGGGTTGATCACGTAAGTTTGAAGGGATGGAAAAAATGCGGATTGTTTTTGATGGTTGATTTAAGTGAAGTACCTACTGACTGTTAACTTCGGGATTAAAAGTAAACATGTAAGTAAGACTGAATATTTACCTGAACGTTCCTCTTTTTAAAGCGAAGTAGATACGGCCAACCATCAAAAGTTGAGATTTAAAAATAAACATGTACCTAATAGCTGCAAGATCGTGTAAGGGTTGAAGAAATAGTACGATTGGTTTCGGCCTTTAAAAAATGATTGAAAATAAACATGTATGAAGATTACAATATATATTCTCTAATCGGAATCAGTTTTATGAAAACAATAACGATACAATGTAACAGAAAAATAATTACAGTAAATAATTAGATTTTGTACCTACGTGACTATAGCAAGACAACCTCACATCTTGCAATAGTTTTCTGTTAGTTTTCATAAATTTAAGAGATACGTACAGTTAAATGTTTGTTTATAGTCAAAGTAAGAGACACTGTGTAATTTGAAGGACAATTTTCGCGCGAAAATTGTACCAAAGGAACAGCACCACGCAACGATTCTTTAAAAAAATATTTTAATAATATGATAATAAAATTGATTATTTTACATGAATGAGCAAAGATCAACTACTTATCATTGCAAGTTATCAATACGTGTGTGGTATCAATGTTTAAGTCACACTTATTAAACGCAAAGATTGAATGGCAACGTTAATTGAGTTTTCTTTTGATCGTGGTCGATAGATGACTTCGCATTATTTGACTTTATTGCTAGTTGTGAAAACAATGTGTAATTTATTCGGAATCCTAACAGGCATTGCGCAGGTCAATGATTTACATTTAAATGTCAATACTTATACTTTTTGTAGTGCAGTATGTTAATTGGTACTTTAAATAAAAGATTACCATTAACTGACGCCTGTTTTCCGAAAAGGGGTAGCACAGAGCACATGAAATTCAATGTTGACTGCCAGTTTTAGCAGTTGTAGGTTTACAGATGAAGAAAATTACATATTGCAGTGATAGTATGGCAACCCATCGCTCACAAAATATGGCAAATGACAAACCTATTCGGAAAAGAAAATAAAATAAATATTTCATCTTATCAAATCTGTAGGTACTATTATCATTACCTAATATTTTTGTTAAAGGGTTATCTTGAAGTTAACTATCATTTCTTCAAAATCTTCATAGATGTAGCGTTTCGATTTGACAGATGAAGTGTGCTTGATATTTACGACGATATAATATGATAATCTAATCTGTCCCATTTCGACGATATCACGAAGAATACATGTCGATGTAATCTGTTTTTCGACTTGATTATTTTGGATTCTACATATCGCCAGGTCATGCTGGCATGAATGACCGGCATGCCACAAATCGGTCGACCGAAAAACGACTACGTGAATCAAAAGTAGGCTAAACTACAGTGTTGCTAGTAAAATGTTAGTACAGTCAAGTGGAAAACATATGGATGCATATAACTTACTCATATAAATGTCCCCTAAAATATGGATGCATTAAAAAAAGCTTTGCTTAGCTTGGGACTAGGTCGATTTCTGTAAGATTGTCCCCCAATATTTATTTCTTTATATTTGATTTTCATTGTACTATCAGCATCAATGTGAACTGACCATTCTTGAACCTTATTGCATCGAGATAAGGTCTACCTAGGGTAAGTTAACTGTGATGCTGATAGTACATATTTATTGCCAGCCAATACATTTAAAAGAATCAATGTAATGTACTGGTAAATCAACATTACCAAAAGTTAATTATTTATATAACAACTAGCGGCCCGCCCTGGCTTCGCACGGGTATTTAAAAAAAAGTTCAAAATTATAATACACACATTTTAGTAAGCATCCCTAATTTTTTTGGAAATATAATATAACCGATGTCACCCGAGGATAGTGTTAGCTTTCCAACAGTGAAAGAGTTTTTTAAATCGGTTCAGTAGTTTCGGAGCCTTTTCAATGCTAAAATTTTTTACACCTTGGGTTACATTATTGGCATTTAAGTAAGAGTCACTATTTTTTGAATAAATATTATAGCCTATGTCACTCGCGGATAGTGTAGCTTTCCTACAGTGAAAGAATTTTTTAAATCGGTTCAGTAGTTTCGGAGCCTATTCAATGCAAACAAACAAACAAACAATAAAATCTTTCCTCTTTCTAATATTAGTATAGATTAATACTACAGAAGTCCCTTCTCTTAATGACGTTAGTTGTCAAATTTTAGCCTTTAAAAATAACAGAATACGATGACGTAAGCGAGGGTTATCGGCTGGTCAAATCAACATTCAATGATTTTTTGATCTTACGTTGTGTTGTAAAAAAAGAGAACAAAGTAAAAATAGTGAATAATCTTTAATTATTTTTTACCATTTTAGTAAAAATTAAATATTTGCGGCAGTGTGCGATTTTTGGTGTGGCAATCAGTCTTATAACTTACCTGAACCGGGAGGTTACCATAGACACGCTTCGTTTCGCGCCAAAATGTTTAGGAAAGGTGCATCGGTTTTATATATAGCCAATTTTAAATATTCTTTTGAATACCTTAAATAAGAAGTGTATTTCTCTTTATGTATCTGGCAGAAGTTTGTGCCTGTAATCTTGTGGATAATACTCGTAACTAAGAAAATTGCTATTTAACAGACTGTTTAACAGTTAGATCTTTAAATCCAAGCAAATCGTGTTTTCCGCAATGCAACATGTCAATTCTAAGTATACCAATGAGAGAAATTATCATGTATAGCATGACGTGATCGTCATTATGCGATGATGATACTTGATTGTAGTTGAATCTCAGCATGAAAAAAATCTAATGACATGCTTCGATTGCGGAGTCGTAGTCGTATCGACAATGTAAATAAACTAGAGTACTTAGTTTACTTTGATCAATTTAGTTAGAAAAATAATAAGTAAATTAAATTAGATTATTTTGATAAATTTACCTGGAATAATAATAAGTAAATTAAATTAGATTAATTTGATAAATTTACTTGGAACAATAATAATAAAAATTAAATTGGATTATATTAAGATTGTACCCGGGTATGTCCTAAAATTACGACCAAGACCACCGGGGGATAGGCAGCAGCATCCCTGGAGTGCGGTGGAGATACTGCGATCGCCAACCCGCATGCCAAGCGTGGCGATTATGGCATATACCCCCGTGAATTTGGGCGAGGCCTATATCCAGCAGTGGATGTCTTTTGTTTTTTATAAAGTACTACTACTAAATTAATACAATACTTAGATTGTTATTACAAAGGAGCAAAATGCAATATTTCATCGAAGTTCAGCGCGTTGATAACATAATTTTTTTTTAAACATGAAATCCTGGTCGTAGTTCGGGGTTCAAAGCGCCACGCCCGAGTTAGAAATAATTTTACTACCGTGAAACAAACCCTTCTTTTCACTTTTCCTATAAGAAAGAATATTCAATCGATAAGTTACTAAAAGAGCACACATTGTCGTATTAAAAAATATATATATACATATGTACGAATTCGTGTTAGTGTGTAGTCGTATAGTTACGATTACCCATATTAGAAAGGGAGTAGACATATTGAGTCTCTTTCTGCTCGCGTTTTCGACTACACATGGTACTCTACTTTTACCTAGTATCTCCTATCTCTATGATTCATTCAATAATTTAAAGGCGGTTGTTGTGACAAATTGATACGTCTGTAGAACACTTTTGTTATATTTTAAGTTAAAAGAAGATTCAATAAACAGACGGCAACGCACTTGTGTGTCTGGAGTCGCAAGTGTACATAGGCTACGTTGTCTGCTTACCATCAGGCAGGCCGTAAGCTTGTTTGCCACCCTCACTGTATAAAAAAAATATTTTCTAGTCCGTTTAGAGGGAGCAAAACTCCTCTGAAATGAAAAAAATAAAAGAAAACTGGGAGCAAAAACTATTTTTGCTCCCTCTAAACGGACTACAAAAAACTTATTTCTAATTGTAGGGGTAAAAATAAATATTCAGTTATAATAAATATCGGTTAGTAACTTTGGCTGTAAGAAAATAAATGCACTTTTTCGATAGTGCTTGATTCAGCTGGCGCGAGTCTATTTCACTCGACGTATCTTTATGACCACTATTATTATTTTCTTATGGTTGTCTTGTGGTTGTGTATTATGTGCGAATTATTGTCTACTTCTACCTATATGTTTCTGTTTTGTTTCTGTTTGTGAGTATTTGTATTGTTTTGTAAAATAGGCGTAGGGGTCTATGGATATATATTTTAATTATAATACCTATAAACATACTGCACTATAAAATCATATGTAAATTTAAGATAAATAAATATTTAGGGGAAAAAATTACACAAATTGGACTAGTCCCTCAATCTCAATAAGGCTTGTTTTCGATATATGTATTAAATAGATATTTACTTAAATACATAAAACTAGTGGCTCTGTGAGCTGTAGACCTCGCAGTTTTTTGTTTAATTTCAAAATTTCTAAAACCTGACTTGACAAAAAAACATAATTATCAATCCTGCTCACAAAATTTCACGAGAATCGGTTGAAAAATGCGACCTGTAGAGGAGAACATCCATACAGACAGACATACTTAAGAATTTTTGTCGAAAGCTGAAACGGAGACGCTTCGCTCGCTTGGTCAAAAATACAAGACCCAGGAAGCAGGAAATTTTGTTGGTCACATAAGCAAATTCCGTAACTGGGATTCGAACCCGGCACCTCCAGCTTCGTAGGCAGTGTCACTACCAACGAAGATAAACAGTCCGACGAAAATAAGTATTGACATTTAATGTAGATCATTGACCTGTGCAATGCCTGTTACGATTCTGATATTGGTATATTATAGCGCGTATTCGTTCTGAAATGGTTTAAGACCATGTGTCACGCGTGCAATCAGATGATTGTAGAAACTGCCTTAAATGCCTCTACTGTTCACACGTATAAATTAAAAAAAAACCGGCCAAGAGCGTGTCGGGCCACGCTCAGTGTAGGGTTCCGTAGTTTTCCGTCCGTCACATTAAGTTGACATATTAAGTACAGAAACACAAAACCCTAAAAACGGGCCCACAGAGGACGGTGATAACTAAAGAAAGAGTTATAGATTCGCACCTGCTCAGACCCCATTAAATCAGGAAAAATCTTAACACCGCCATGTAGAAATGAGCGTTCCACGTACAGCGACATCTATCGGCAAATTAAGTAAACTATTGCGCGCGAGCTTAAAGTATGGAAGATGATTTTTATGGAATAATTCTTTATTGCGTGAACCGATTTTCACCGGTTTTACTTTATTTGAAAGCACGTCATTTCATTGTGATTTTGTAGAAATGACAGGTACAATAAACACCTGTTCATACGGTTAAATTACAAACTTAGTTCAGAAATTATTATTGTAATTTTTTCAAAAACTATTCAACCTATCAAGTTCAAAATAATTTTCCTACAAAGTTTTTATAAAGTTCTACTTTTGAGATTTTTTTCATATTTTTAAAACTTATGGTTCAAAAGTTAGAGGGGGGGGACACATTTTTTTTTTACTTCTGGAGCGATTATTTCCGAAAATATTAACATTATCAAAAAATGATTTTAGTAAACCCCTATTTATTTTTAAATACCTATCTAACAATATATCACACGTTAGGGTTAAAATGAAAAAAAAAATCACTCCCCACTTTACGTATAGGGGAGGTACCCTAATAAAATATTTTTTTCCACTTTTTATTTTACCACTTTGTCGGCGTAATTGATATACATATTAGTACCAAATTTCAGCTTTCTAGTGCTAACGGTCACTGAGATTATCCGCGGACGGACGGACAGACGGACGGACGGACGGACGGACAGACAGACATGGCGAAACTATAAGAGTTCCTAGTTGACTACGGAACCCTAAAAAGAACCTAGAAATGCCTCGTATAGTCTACCTTGTCGCCTGTACAGTCGACCAAGAAAGTGGTTTTCTACTTCGACTCTATTGTTACAAGTATTTGTACTTGCCCTGTTAGTTAGTATGTATGATGTGTGGGGCAAATCTTGCAACTGAAATTTACACTAGTTGTCCTCAACGGTTTTAGCTAAAAGGCATACTTAGTTCTGTAACAATGCAATGAGGCAGGAGACAGAAGCTGACTATAAAAACTGTCTAATAAATTATGTAAATGATTATTATTATTTTCTCAAACATGCAATGAAATATTGATGTTATGTTGTGGTTAAAGAATTTATTAATCTCAAAAGAAATTTACATTTCACTTAATGAGATATATGTATTAATTATGTTCTATGTTAATTCGTTAGTTTGCGCCTTATAATGTTTCTTATAATAGGCTGCGAAGTATGACGTTTCAGGTGCGGCTAGGACAAGAGGTCGTTAATGGAATTTCATACAAATATTGCAGGCCTAGGCCGGCAAAGTCCTCTTTTTTAATTTCCACCACCACCACCACCATATCAGCCCTAGGACGTCCACTGCTGGACATAGGCCTCCCCCAATTTCATGGTAGGTAAATGCCATAATCGCCACGCTTGGCATGCGGGTTGGCGATCGCAGTATCTCCACCGCACTCTAGGAATGCTGCTGCCCATTCCACATAAATTTGTGGCCCAGGCATCATGACATTCTGCCACTATGCGTATTAAAAATAAAACTAAGATTTTTTTTGTTGTTTATTTCATTGCATGTTTTAGAAAAGCACTATACATACTTCCGCGGGAAATATGTGGTTGCCCGCCTTAGACCTATCCGGCCTCGCTTCGCTCGGCTGTCTATATGTCTTCGGCCGGCAACTCCTTTCGTCCCGGCCTCTGTAGTAATGTACTATACAATAGGCGCCTAAACACAGCAGGAAATGCGAGCATTTCCGAAAAAAGTATTTTCCTGTCCATCAATGAGAAGTTTCCTTATCTGCGTACCGTTTTGGCTGACACACAGGGTTCAACGACCGCTCGTGACATAACTGTATCAAGATTATAATAAACTGAATCAAGTTTATAAACTCTATAAAAGTAACTTAAACATTCATCTTTAAGGTGAACAGGGTGTAAGTAAAGTAATAATAAAAACTTAAAACATTATACTCCATTAGTGCTAATTGAAATTAAGTGGTATTTCTTTTGGACACTACAAAAAAATAAGGGTTTTCAGTTAGCAGTTCTCTTTAGGGGGCTAAGAGCTTTATATATTTTTTGAAATTTTCCTGAATCATTTCACAGTGTTCACTGAAGTTCAGCAAAGGTATTAGTTTTCGTTATGATCATAATCGTATCATTAACAGTGAAACTTTGTAACATGATGCATGACCATTTAATTTTTCAAGTGTCATTTGAAAGAAAAATAGACATAAGTCAATCTACGAACAAGCGAAACTAAATATATATTTATTTTTTTAATTTATTTGCTCATACATTAAAAGACAAAACTATTCATAAATTATAAAATAAAATGTCAAAAATAATAATAGTACAGTAGAGCTTAATTAAATTAGTGACCCCAAAGGGTCTTCACTCAGCTTGGCATCACGAAGCGAGTTACAGGACACGCTTCGTGACGCTGATTTCCAGTGAAGCCATTATATGGGTTAGATGACCACCACCACCACCATATCAGCCCTAGGACGTCCACTGCTGGACATAGGCCTCCCCCAATTTCATGGGGGGTTAGATGACAGTGAATGATTATAACATAATAAAAAGAATCACAGGATCAAAAACACAAGAAAACACAGGTTAATTTGGTAAAATTTGCGAGTTTTATGTCGAACCACATGTGGTTATTAAGCTTTTCCTGCTTAAAGCGGAACTGGACTTAGGCCTTAGTCTTCAAAAAGCATTATTTCACAAAGCAGAAATGTAGGAAGCCTAACTAATAAATAAAAACTTACAAAGGTGCACTTAGCGGACGCGTGTTTTGACTAGGAATCATCTTATTTGGAATCTAATCATACCTAATAATGTCATATAGCTCTAGAGCAGGAAGGATGATTTTTCCTGTTCGTATATTGTTTTCCTGGCTTCATCGTTTATGATCCAAGAAAACGATTATTGGATGCACTTAGACAATATACGATTTGATAAGACATTTTGTTGGGTCGTTAATAAAAACAATTTGCATTAACTTGCTATTTATGGTAAAATAAATTGTAGATACCAATTAGAATAGTGGCTGCGCTAGAAGCAACACTTATACTTAATTGCCTTGTTATTAAAACAACATTAAAATCAGTAGGAAAATTAAAGAAATATTGCTCCCAGCAATTGTGGTAGCGGATTAGGTTGTGGCCCCGGGCATCCTTCAGCACGACTAGCACAAGACGGCGCGAGAGCTATATCGCGCGCGAGATAGACTATCCGTCTTTCTCTGTGTGTACCCATTAGATAGAAACGGATAGTCTATCTCGCGCATAATATAGCTCTCGCGCAGTCTTGTGCTATCCGGGCAGGATGCGACTGTACTGGGATAACGCTAGAATGATGATGATGATTGCTGAGAGCAACTGTGACATTTCAAAAGATCGGGTCGATCTCTTTTATTAACAACTGAGCTACACGAAGTGACAATTAATAATATAGGTACTTTAATGCTAGTAGTTTCTAAACATTGTTGTGCTTTGAAAATTATATTAAATTATTTTTATCCCACGTTTGAATTTAAATGGAATCGTGGATTAGGTACTTCTAATGTTTTTGACATTTTAAGTCAGTAGTCATATATAATATAATAATATATACTGGGGGACAATCTTACACAAATCGACCTAGTCCGAAACTAAGCAAAGCTTGTACTATGGGTACTAGACGACGATATACATACTTATATAGATAAATACATACTTAAATACATAGAAAACATCCAAGACCCAAGAACAAATATCCGTGATAAATGCACAAATAAATGCCTTGGCCGGGATTCGAACCCGGGACCTCAAGCTTCGGAGGCAGAGTCACTACCAACTAGGCTAAACAGGTCGTCATATATTTTTATAGTAGTTAATAGATATTTTTATCGATATTTGTGTCCCCTTTTCCTACTCCCACTAAACTTACTCTACCAGCTAGTTAAGAGGGCGCAGTACCCTCGGTTCTCCATACAAACCTATTTACGCTCTCATTTTAAAACGCCATGCTAGAATAACATGAAACTTTGTATACACAATGGGATCCGGCATATCTAGGTCGAAAATTAGTTTCTGTTGCTAGAAATTGTAAAAGAAAAAAAAATACAGCGGTTTTTTGTTTTTTTTTACGGCTTGTATGAAAACCTTAATAATCGCTGTTTTTTTCTCCATTATAATTTCAAGCAACAGAAACTAATTTCCGACCTAGATATACCGAATCCTATTGTGTATACAAAGTTTCCCGTTATTCTAGCATGGCGTTTTAAAATGAGAGCGTAAATACGTTTGTATGGAGAACCGAGCGTACTGCGCACTCTTAAATCTTATGCTGCTCATAGGCTGTATTATTTTAACTCCGGAACGCAAAAGTTGTAAGTTTCACAAGTCGGATTAAAGAAATTTGTTGTCTCAATATAAATTTACATTTCACTTAATGAGAACTTAATTAGTAACAAATTAATTAATTTAATCCAGTGAGCGTATTTGTTATTAATATGTCATAATAACATAATCCTAAAACTAAATTAACAGGCAATGCAGTAACACATAAAAATAAACGGGTAGACATATAAATGAACGCTTGATTCGGCAGTTAGGTAGTAGCATGCGCACGCGCAGTACCACGTGTTGTGAGCTACACACGGCTATACTGTAATAATAATCATTTACATGTGTATCTGTCTGTGACATCGTAGCTCCCTAACGGGGATCGGTACCTACTATTACAAAATTATCTATTGTGAAATCTTATTGCTAGCAATAATCTTAAGCTAATTTAAAAATGACAAAAAAAAATCAGTCTTAAGTCTCAAAGAATCATAGAGTGGTCCCCTAAATCTAATGATTCGATTAAAAATATTATATTTTAATCAAAAGTATAAGATCAATGCGCCATATTAATTTTTTCTCTTCTCTCTCTAGAGTTATTTTGTGTCGGAGGGTTTTAAGTTTCAAATTAATTTTTATTTCAAGCCAAACATTGTCAGAGACATACATAATTACCCGCTAAAAGAATTTTAATTGCCTTAAGGAGTACCTACTTTACTTCAAAAGTACATAATTAATAATATTATGGTTGATTAAAAGCTAATCTTATTCATGTATATATAAGGTCATATATTGAAATATAGTTATAGAATAAGTAGCTACTAATTTTATTTACTCAGGTGGGGAACAACAGTAACCTCGATGGAGACAATATGAATTTATGAACCATGAGTTATTTATTTTTTAAAGGGGAAACATTACACATCACACATTATATTTGCACTGGTGCCAGAAGAGAGTTGAGCCGTAATGGGTCACCAATTGCACACCTTGCGATGCATACACACGATCGGTTGCAGTACCCGGATGGGAGTTATTTATAACTACGTAACACTACTTCCCAACGCAATTAAAATCACTCACACTGTAACAACAATTTTATAATAGTATATTTTTTTTTTCCAATGTGTCATACAATTAGCTCGTAAGTAAGTTTATTAACTATATTGTCCTCGATTTCGGTGTCGATACAAACCCGATAGGGCTTAACGTCACTTTTCTGTTAAACCAATATATAAATTTTCTAATGTAAATAAAAAATAAAAAAAAATTAAGCAATATGATATTTAACAGCTGTAAAAAACAAATACCTACGTCACGTTACACACAACTTACGAAAAATACTCTGAAAACATCAAGATTCATTCATGCCGTTCCAGCATTTTTGACGATTCGTAAAAAGTTGCTCGTCAAATAATTGTTGCACACCAAATGCCGTATTGTTTACGATATTCTTTTATTTTACTGAAGTTTAATCGTTATTATTTTTTTGAAGTGGAATAAGAATTGCCCAAATACTGAAAGCTTTTGCTCTTTTCTGTTTCAATTACTCGGCTATTTCGATCAAGCCAACTGATCTAAACAAAACATCGGCCTTTTTGATATCCACCATAAGAGTTACGTTAGTGTCCATTAATATTTATTTTGCATGAATTACTTAAATGTGTGTAATCTGTTTTCATCGCCCAAATATTCCTTAAGATAGCAAATAAGCCGATTAACTATCACATGAGACGTTAACAATCGCAATTTATCGCGTAATAAATTATTTGACCTACAATAAAAAATATCTAATTATCAGGGTTGTCACAGTGTAAACAGTGATAACCTAGTGTGGGTTACCATCAACAATTAACTGGCCAATGGTAGACCTTAGCGCTAGAGATAAGAGCTAATAATGATCACACATCGTTATCGTGGGTCCAAAAACAAAAACTGCGTCCGCGTCTTCGCTCCTATTGGTCGCAGCGTGATGTTATATAGCCTAAAGCCTTCCTCGATTAATGTCCTATCCAACACAAAAAGAATTTTTCAATTCGAACCAGTAGTTCCTGAGATTAGCGCGTTTAAACAAACAAACAAACTCTTCAGCTTTATAATATTAGTATAGATAGGAAAAAAACAGAAGACTCTCGTATTGAGAAAAAATTATATCTACGAGTTCTATAATTCAACTTTCTTTCTAATATTTTACAAATACATATTTAAAACAAAAATATGAGCTTCGCAATCCTAACACCAACTTCTTCAGTCACTTTTCCAGCAACTTTAGACATTTGTCATTCTTGATCGATTTTGTCGTAATTTTGCAGCAACATAACAAAACCGTGCATGTAAAAATGCCTCGAAAAAAACGTGTGGTAAATGTGTTGAGTTGTGGCTAAAGGATTATCCCAAATTGGCTCTCAAATTTACATATAATAGGGTATTTCACAGCGCTAAACCATTTTTTTACGTTGCAAATAAACAAATCATACGAAAATACTCGGAAAAAATCAAACTTCAGCTTATTTATGCAATTTTAAAGATTATTAAACACATAAACATGAAATAAAGGACGCAGTTTGACCATAGACAATTGTGACGTCATTAGGCAAATTTCCCTACAAACTTACTTAGATCTTATTGTATTTACATGAAACACAATAAAAAACCGAGCGTTTTTGACGTTCTAACTAAAAAACTATAGAACCTGCTCACAAAAATTGTTGAGAAATGCGATCTTCAGAGGAGAACAACCGGAAATCCAGACATCTGGATATCCGGACATCCAGACATACGAAATCACTTTTGTCGAAGCTGATACGGTGACCAATTTTCACGCGGTCGACCAGTATGAGCCAAACGGAAACTATAGTAGTGCAGGATCATAAACGCTGAGACGAAAAGATTGCCTTGGATCTACTCTGAACGTGACTGCATAGTTTCATTTATAAACCCCAAACATATTATGATGCGCAAAGGCTACGACCCTAAAGAGACTAAAGACTTTGCGGTAGTGCACTTTATCTGTGTAGTATTTAGTAGCAACCAGCGAAGCTCTGCCCGGCATTTTTCGTGTTCATATTTATATTCATTTACTTATTGCGATCATGTTCATTTTCCATACAGACGGTCTTAAAATAGGTTATATACGGTTGGTAAATTATACCCCGCTAGGGCATTGCAATGTCTTATCTACTACCGTGCCAACAAATAATTTAGAATCACATAAAGAAAGAAAGAACACAGTCTAGTTTTGCAATTCAGTTATCATTAGCTCTAAACCAAATGAATCATTATATTAAAATTAAATCAATTCCTTATATCTATACTAATCTATACTGGTATTATAAAGCTGAAGAGTTTGTTTGTTTCTTTGAACGCGCTAATCTCAGGACCTACTGGTTCGAATTGAAACATTATTTTTGTGTTGGATAGTCCATTAATCGAGGAAGGCTTTAGGCTATATAACATAACGTTGCGACCAATAGGAGCGAAGACGCGGACAAAGTTGCGGGCAACAGCTAGTCATGCTATAAGAGGACTAAAATGATACTGTGTTTTACCGGAAAATACGTTTTTCCCGAAGAGAAAAGCTAGATTGATCTTTCACCGATGTAAACCATTGAATTGTAAATATCATCAAAATCGTTAGCACCGAGAAAAATAAAAAAATATACAAGAATTGCAAAAAATATATTAATATAGGGGTCTTGGCACCGAATACACTTTTGTTCCGTTCGGTGTGGAGACCTCTAGCCCGTGTGGAGTCAGTACACGTCAGTTCTACAAGGAGCTTTCCAAAAGGCTCGTAGACCCCACAGGGGACAAAAGAGCTGGCAGCTTCCTCGCTCAACGCATTAAATTAGGGTTGCGATTCAGCGAGGAAACGCTGCCAGCATTTTGTGGACTATACCGATGGGGCACAATTTTTTTAAATTTGTTTTAATCTTAGATTTAGTATGTACGTATGTAATAATTCGTTCACTTTTCGGGCTGTTCGGCTGTGGAATGCTTTGCCATTGAATATAAGATGTGCTAAATCACTTCTCATTTTCAAAAATCAGCTGAGACAATATTTTTTGTCACTCCCTTAAAATGCCTTTTAGTATGTGTATGTGTGTATATGTATTTGAGATTGTATGTATGTTTGTGTATGTTTTTATTATCATCTGTATGTATTTATGTGTGTATTTATTGTATACTATGATTATGTTAAATTTGGATGTATGTGTTATTATTACGCTCTTCTTGCTGTATTTCTGCACTGCCTGTTATTAATCTTGATCAAATATTTTCTGCTACCCAAAGGTTGTTTGGTAGAGATCGCTTAAATCGATTAGACCGATGATGATGATGACTTAGATAATAAATTTAATAAAAAATTGTATATGTAATTTTTCTTAATAAAAACGTCAGAAATGCTCGTTTATCATGAATAGTGGCGAGACTGTATAGATACAGTGTCTTTCAAGGTAGCAATTAGGTAGATAGGTTGTATAGACCACCTACGTATCTACTTGACACTGTAAAATAAAAATTCCTAATATATTAGGTATATTTTCTAAGAATAACATTTCAACCGTTTAGTAAAAAAACTCACTATGAAACGTAGAGCTTTATATCAACAAAACAGTTCAAGGCTGCTGTATTTTTGTCGAATATAACATAATATTTAGAATATCTTATCAAATATTTGCGCGTTATTCGGCATTGGCAATATGATAATCGTTGTTCGCATATCGCACCCTATGTTTTATTGACGGCTTTAAATGTTGACCAAGAAACCGATAGCGGTCCATTTTTACCGATTTAAAAAAAAGGAGGAGGTTCTATGTTCATCTGTATGTATTTTTTTTATCAAGTCTAGACCCTGCGTCACTAATCACAATTTGCAAATATAACATTATATAAACGTTTATTTAGTTTTAACGTGTCTTCAAACATAAGTCGGCCTGTTTAGCCTAGTTGGTAGTGTCATTGCCTCCGAAGCTAGAGGTCCCGGGTTCGATTCCCGGTAAGGGCATTTGTTTCTGTGGTGAGCAGAGACATTTACCCCTGAGACTTGGACGTTTTCTATGTATTTAAGTATATATATCTATTAAATATATCGTCGTCTAGTACCCATAACACAAGCCTTATTGAGCTTACTGTGGGACTAGTTCGATTTGTGTAAAAAATGTCCCCTAATATTTATTTGTTTATTATTTATTTATTAATTTATAAGTAACCAAGTAAATATCTAAAATAAAAATGTATCGAGTAAAACAAATACACTATTATACAACTGCTTTCTTTTTAATTTTTTAAAGAGGCACACCTAAATTCCCGTATTATACCACCATATCGATTTTTAATTTAAATAAAATTATTTAGCTGTCGCAGAAAAAATATTGTATGCAACGTTACATAATTAGGTTTTAAATTTTTCTCCTTCAATAACAAAACCCACTACGCTCATTTTTTTTTCTTTATTTTTTTTCAAAAAAAAATTACATTTTTCTAATTCAGAATTACTCGCCAAACTAAACGTTTGATGGCGAGACGCGCTCAGTTATTATAACAAAAGTAACTTAACCTATTTCATTGCCAGCTTAATTGCTATTGATTTTTAACCAAACCAAATGTTCTTAACCAAAATATCTCCACATACAACTTTGTGAGAAGGAAAAAAACATATTCTAGCTAAAAGAGGCTTGACAAGTTTCATGGATATAAGTTCTAACCGAGGATAAAATTTATTAGGTTAGGTTAGGTCATCCAGGAGCCATTCCTTTAATTTTGTTTTTAATATAAATTTACTAAATAATGGAGTTTGACTTAATAGACTAATTTGGTTAAAAGTTTTATGCTGACACTCTTTGCCCATAATAATTGTTAGGTTTAGCCCTAGGTTGGACAAGTTTTTTGTCTCTGACACTTCTAGTATTATATGTATTTTTAATACTTAATTTATACTCATTACTGTAGTAATGCTCCAAAGCGATCAAATATTTGATTTTTCTGTCTACTGGTAGTATTTTACAAATCGGAAAGTTTATCATATTCTCCTTTACAATTTTGCTTAACTTTCTTACTAACTAAGAACTTAATCAGTCTTCTTTGTAATTGTTTAATTTCTTTTACGTAGGTGACAAAAGTTCGTCCATAAACAATGAGCCCATAGCTGATGAGTGAGTCGGCCAGTGCATAATAAAGAACAACAACCCGTAATTTGTTTTTATTAATTACTCTGTTCAGTTGGTAGAACTTTCCTGACACAGACCTCAACCTGTCACAAACATTGTTTACATGTGATTGCCAGTTGAAGTTTGTATCTATGGTTAAGCCTAAATATTTAAATTATTCAACATACTCCAATTTAGTACAGCTACAGTATGGCGACTGTCCAATTTTAGGAACCCTTATAATGTATATGTAACTGTTGCATAAAAATCTATTTGGACTCGCGTGCATAAATTAACTAGGTATGTAAAACAAATCCAGACGACTGATTAAGCTAAATTTTAATATTTTTTTAATACGGTGGCAAACAAGCACAGGGCCTGCCTGATTTTAGTTTCTGTTGCTTGAAATTATAATGGAGAAAAAATACAGCGGTTATTAAGGTTTTCATACAAGACGTAAAAAAACTCTAAAACTCGCTGTATTTTTTTCTATTACAATTTCTAGCAACAAAAACTGATTTCCAACCTAGATATGGCGGTTCCCATTGTGTATACAAATTTCCATGTTATTTCAACAAGGCGTTTTAAAATGAGAACGAAACTACGTTTGTATGGAGAATCGAGTTCAGCCGAGCGTACTGGCGACTCTTAATAATTGTTGCCTCGAAAATACTACGGATTCACATGAAAAATGGACGTTACGTGGATCAAACTCAGAATAATTTACATAAGTATCAAATAATGATATTCCTGTAAAATTACATCGATCAGCATTCGCTATCATATCTAGTTTATAGCGTAGATTAACATAATATGTTATTATCTGCGCGGGTGGTTGTTATCAGGACATAGTTTATATCTTTAAGCGTTTTATCGACTTGTGTATGGCAAGAGAATTTGCGCTACTGGCTCAACGCAGGGAAATTACTTTTCCTCAAATAAGTGACTGTATTACATAGCAAGCACGTTAATATCAATATTATTTAGACGACCACTTTGGCTAAGTTGGTAGTGACCCTGCCTACAAAGCCGGAGGTCCCAGGTTCGAATCCCGGTCAGGGCATTATTTGTGCATTTATCACGAATGTTTTTCCTGGGTTTTGGATCTTTCCTTTGTATTTAAGTATGTTTAACTATATAAGTATGTACTCGTATATCGGCGTCTACTCGTAGTACCCATAGCTTTGCTTAGTTTGGGACTAGGTCGATTTGTGTAAGATTGTCCCCCAATATTTATTTATTTATTTATTCTAGTTTTCCGTAAGACATCGACAGCTGCAATGCTTGGTTTTATTATAGAACTTTAAGAAATTAATTTAGATTTTTCTTATAGCTTTCATAATTTCTCGCACTTTTTGCGAAAAGCACTACATTGCCTCGGCCGGAACTGGGCCTACCTGTCTCGTATTACTTACGTCTAAAAACATACGGTGTGATGCAACTCGGCAGAAAGTAGTGTTGGTAAAGACTCAAGTTTTTGGAGTCTTGAATTCAAGAACTTGACTCATACTTACGGGACTTCAGCTTAAAAGACTTTCGAGTCTTTTGAGTTATGAGTCGAGTCCTTTTTCGAGTCCTGTAGTCACAACTCGAGCCTTAGAAAAGACTCGAACGATCGTATCTTCTATAGTATTTTTTTTATTTTACTTTAGACGTGCCTCAAATACTTTAATCTAATAGCAAAGACTCACTTTTAAAGTTTCTATTCAAAGAACTGATTTCCACAGTACCTACTTCACTGAGTAGGCCGCGTAACCTTACGTGTTTCTACAAGAACAGTTGAGTTCTAATAATAATGAGTTAAAAACCTTTTGTTTACCGTTAGTAAACGAAACTCTCAAGTCTATATAGAAGACTCGAGTATTTTTAGAGGACTCGTGTCTCTACAAACACTCAAGTTTCGATTAGTCTAAAAATCTAAGTCGAGTCTTCGGAATGAAGACTCCAAAGACTCAAGTCTTTACTTTACCAACACTAGCAGCAAGTCCCTTCTTTCCCGACTGTTTAGTATTGTAATATATACTTACCTTTGAAGTGATCGCCTGAACCCGTCGGCTCAGGTGAAGTTCAATGGCGCGTGCGCGTGCGCCGGAAGTGAACTATTATCCGCGTTCACGCCACGCGCTAATCTGTCCGCAAATGTTTGTAAAAACGTGACTAACTACTGAAAGACACTACTGAAACACAAAAAAAAAAGTCGATTTTTCTCTCTGCTACACAAAGGTAGTATAGAAGAGATAGCTTTTTATCGTTAAGACCGGCTATTGTTTTACTCTTCTTAAATTTCGATATGGTCTGTAAGTACTATTTTTGTACTTTTATCCAGATGTGCAATAAAGAGTATTTGTTTTGGTTTTAACAAAATACTCGTACTATTATAAATATTATAATGCTTTTCAGTATCCAGTATAACTTAACTTTGCATTGTCGTAACACTTCAAACTATGCTTTTTTCAGAAAGTCGCTTTGTATACAATTTTTAAAACTTTCACGGGTCTTTATTACCTATAAATAAATAAATAAGGGGATATTTTTTACACATATCTAACTAGTTCCATAGTAAGCTCAATAAGGCTTGTGTTATGGGTACTAGACGACGATATATTTAATAGATGTATACTTAAACATAAATACGTAGAAAACGCCCAAGTCTCAGGAACAAATGTATTTGCTCACCACAGAAACAAATGTCTTTACCGGGATTCGAACCCAGAACCTCGAGCTTGGCAGTGTCGTGTTGGTACGTTGTTAGTGACCAACTAGGCTAAACAGGTCGACAAACGAGCCGACCTATAGTTAGTTCGATGCGATATCTCTTTGACTTTATTAACAGACTTCAATAGGAAGGAAGGAGGTTTTCAGTTCGTCTACATGTTTGCTTTATTTATTTTTTTATACCACGTCGGTGGCAAATAAGCGTACGGCCCGCCTGATGTATTTTTTATTTGCATGGTGTTTATGTTCCTTGATAACTCTTGACCGCGTTGGCCGATTTTGATAATTCCTTTTTTGTTTCAAGCAGATTCCCCGAAATTGATCCCATATAAATTTGGTGTGGATCTGATGATGGGATCTAGGAGGAATTGACGGAACTCCTCGAATTTGATATAGGCACGCATATGCTGATTATGGTATTTTCTGTAGGTAGCGAAGCATTGGCTCTAGAAAACCACAAATTTGGTGAAGTGGAAGTTGTCATATGGAACGCCTCAATGATGTGGGCACTTCACAGATTCCGATAAAATTTCGTTGACGTAGCAACCAATGCTCGTAAAATATACGTTTTGAAGTGAAAATTATGATGAGGAACTGAAGGTCATTATGGGTTCCCTGAGGTATTGATGGAACTCCTCAAATATCTGAACTGAAGTAACCACCTCATTTGCTATCGAAAAGCAGTACAGGTGGTGAAGTGGGAAGGATATGTAAAAATGACATGTGTGTGGCATAGCAAAGTACAAAATTGGAGTCGTTTTTTTTTGGTATACAATTATTTTACACGTTTCTGTTTGCGTCGGCTGTTATAATTTCTAGTTGTTACCTACTAGGCGAAATCCTAACTCGTATAATTTAATAGTAGTTTCGCAGACAAAGCGTATTTTTTTTATCTAACACAAATATATATAAGAAAGATAATATTTATCAAACAATTGCGAATCCATATTTGCTCGATGTCTGAATAAAGTACGTTTGTCTTAAAATGATAACAATGTACTTAATGCTTCTAAAAATATGCGTTAAGATTATCTAAATATTTATAATATTATCATATCACTATCAGACAGGTTAGTGAGATTTACCTTTTACATTGTTTAAGCAACAAAGACTAATCTGTACTCTAATGTTATAAAGCTGAAGAGTTTGTTTGTTTGTTTGTTTGAGCGCGCTAATCCATAGCGACTTCGTTCGCGTCTTCGCTCCTATTGGTCGCAGCGTGATGTTATATAGCCTAAAGCCTTCCTCGATAAATGGACTATCCAACACAAAACTAATTTTTCAATTCGAACCAGTAGTTCCTGAGATTAGCGCGTTCAAACAAACAAACTCTTCAGCTTTATAATATTTAGTATAGATAGGTACTAGACGACGATATATTTAATAGATATGTACGATACAAATGGTTCTGCTCACCACATACCTCTAAACAGTCTAAGCAAATGCCCTTACCGTGATTCGAACCCGGCCAGCGGCGCGCGCGGCCGGGCAGCGGGGGGCGGTTTTCCAGCTTCATAGGCAGAGCCAGTACCAACTAGGCTAAACAGGTGATAAATCCTAAGATGCCTAAGCAACAATCGACAAACTATGGAGGTGCCACTTTTCAAGATAATGTACTATCGGCCAACGCTAACACAATCAACAAAACTTCACAACACTTTCTCAACAAAATCGTCTCCCGGGGGCCAATTCTCGGTCCGATCGAGAATCGAGATGCATGTCTATCGTGACATTGTATAGAATGGTACCGTCACTTGTATGGAATCTCTAATAGAGATCATCTCGATCGAACCCGAGAATTGGCCCCCAGGCTGGCCGTTTCTGTTGGTAGATAATTCAAATAGAGAATGCTGTGAAGTGCATTCGAAAATAATTCTATACCTGGTAATCTGTTACTTCAACCATTTGACACTTTGTAATACCCATAGAACGTAAACACGCAAGACTTATCGGAATTATAAATAAAATCACGTAATAATATTAGGGCTTTTCAAGTAATTAAAAATAATATTTTGCTTTTCTTAATGTAACATTTTTTTAGTTCATTGTTATTGAGTATTTTACGATAATAATTCACCACCCAAACAGTTACGTGTTATGTCGTTTTCTTTTTAAAACTAGTGTTGTGACCAAGATTGTCGTTTCGATTCAGAAGAAATTTCCGTAAATTGATAGAAATCGATTAGGTACGCATATATTTATAACGATAAATTTATAACCAAAAAAATCTGTTGACGCTGTAACCTAAATCCCATCAAAAACATAAATGTGAAAAAGGGGAGCCAAGTTCAATATTAAGAATATGCGATGCTTGGTTATCGTCTTCACCGACAAAAGAATTGAGATCTAAATGGGTGCCAAGTTCCGTAGATTCTCTGAAATAGTGCCAAGTCCGGCACTACATTGTTTACAGTAAAACTAATTTACTGCTGCTTAATGCATTTTGAGCTTTAACTTGGTAGTTTTCTTAAATATCCAACAGCTTTTATGGTATACTGCATAGAAAACTTAAACTGCCAAGTTAAGGCTCAAAATGCATTAAGCCGCAGTAAATTAGTTTTACTGTAAACAATGTAGTGCCGGACTTGGCACTATTTCAGAGAATCTACGGAACTTGGCACCCATTTAGATCTAAATTCTTTTGTCGGTGAAGACGATAACCAAGCATCGCATATTCTTAATATTGAACTTGGCTCCCCTTTTTCACATTTATATTTTTTGATAGTATAGCCGTAGCGTTGGCAGATAGTACATTGTTAACATTTCAATGTTCGCGTATTATTTAGACATAATTTTTCCGCTACCAAACAAACATAATTTGATAACAATTCGCCGCACCACCCGTAGTCCGTGTATTACAATAATGGCTATTGTGCCTATTTTTAGAACAGTCATTCTACTAGTAACCGTAGGAAATGACAAATCTGCGAGGCATACAGCCATATTCAAGCGTTGTACAGTCAACGGCAAATGTAGATGATCATTTAAATACTTTGTCGCATTTAGGCGCCTGTCAAAACTGTCAGCTGTCAGTGTCAACCGATACTAATGCAGTACTGCCCCACTTCTGCGCATGGTATTACTACTGCGCAACCGTATTATGACAGTATTTCGTCAAGTAAGGAAATCTCACATCGGTAAATTCACGTCAAAGAGCAAAATACCTATGACATATCGATCCTAAGTCACCTAAGGCGACTTCCTGACTTGGCGGCGCGGGATCGATATATCATAGGTATTTTGTTGTTTGACGTAAGCTGACTGATGTTAGATTTCCTCACTTGACGTAATACTGTCAGTATTACGTTTGAGCAGTAGTAATACCATGCGCAGAAGTGGGGCAGTACTGCGTTGATATCGGTTGACACTGACAGCTGACAGTTTTCTCATATCGTACCGCCCCCGCATCGACAAGCGAGGAAGGCGCCTAACGTAACAATACAGCGACAGTTGGGATGCGTCAAAGTAGTAAAAGGGACAAGGTACTAAAATGATCATCTACTTTTGCTGTTGACATATTTATACTTACTGTTGACGTATTCTGTCACATATTTATACTATCAACTCGCGTATTGACTGTCATTTCATCATTTCTCAGTACGGGGTGCCATCCACCGTCCAGCCCAAAATTTATATTTACAGGTAGCGTACCGCGTACGTCCGAATATCAAAACAACTAGTTGATATTGACATTGCCTCCGAAACTAGAAGAAGAGAATGGCATTTGTTTCTGTGGTGAACAGAAACATTTATCCAAGAAATATTTATATTTGTCTGTAATTTAAGCAAGGGATTTGTATACAAAATGTAATATTTTTAAGTTCTACCTATATCTTGTTTATTAATAATATAATTAGATATAAGTTAGTATTGCTGTGCCCTTACGGGTCCATTTTATTACTTCTTTGTAATATTATGTCACATTAAGAGAGCAATAAAATTTTTTGATTTTGATTTATTCCTGAGACTTGGATGTATTCTGTGTATATTTAAATATATATACATATTATGTATCTATTAAATATATCACCGTCTAGTATCCATAACACAAGCCTTATTGAGCTTACTATGGGAGTAGTTCGATTTGTGTAAAAAAAAAATTGTCCCCTGATATTTATATATGTAGGTATAATAACTAAAAGCATATTTTATTTCCCCATCCCCTGTATCATTATCACGTATTTTTAATGAAATAAACTATTTTGTATTTTTGTATTTTGTATTTGTATTTTGATTGATTATAATATTTAAAACTTTTCACATTTTTCTCCATCTATAAATAAGCCTGCGAGTACAATAGCTAAAAGTGGCACTGAAATTAATTTTTGTGTGCTCTGCCTACCCCTTTTGGGAATATAGGCGTGAGGGAAGAATATCTCGTCTGTCGGTGGAGTGGCTGTTTTATCGCGGTATTGGTCATCGGCCACAGCCGTAGTGTCATATCATGAGGGTCTCAGATTATGCAAGTCACTGTCACTGTCCCGAATGTTAATAAAAATATGACAGTACCTTTATGTCTCAGTCCAACTACAACTAGAACATAACAATAATTTATACCAAAATAAAACCAACTCCAATTTTCTATTTGCTATGCCACAATTTGTGGTTTCCGTGAGCCAATGCTTGGTTTCCTACACCTGCAGAAAATACCGAAATCGCCATATGCGTGCCCATCTAATTCGAGGAGTTCCCTCGATTCCTCCTGGATCCCATCATTAGACCTTCACCAAATTTATATGGGACCAATGTGGGGGTACCGGAATGAAACAAAAAAAGAATTATCAAAATCGGCCAACGTGGTCAAGAGTTATCGGAGAACATACATACATAAAAAAACAAGCAAACATGCAGACGAACTGACAACCTCCGTCCCTTCTATTGAAGTCAGTAATAACAAAAAAGTAAAGGGCCCCATAGTACCATTACAAGGCGCTCATAAATATCTGACACGTCTCTATTTCTGGAGTGTCAGATTTATTTTTAATTTTATTTATAATCATGCTACATTAGCGACTCGGGGTGACTTTAGCCATCTTATGAGGCCCATAGGAAGTCACCACGTTTCAGTGGCATATGTCATCACTGGTCAAAGACTTTCGTCTTCAGACACTGCAGAATATTGGACGAAAAGCTTGTAGCTTCCCGAACGCTGCCCAGCCGGATTCGACGATTAACCTCATTCTCTTTCTTTTTTGGATGCGGGTGGCGCTGGCTCGGTCATTGTGACACTCTTTGGGGGAGGCCTATATCCAGCAGTGGACGTCTTTTGGTTGATATGATGATGATGGTGCTATAATTAAATACATTTTTTAATATGAAGATTAGATATTTCTTTACATAGAACCGTCCCGACACTGAATATACCGCACCAGCCACGTACTCGTAACTGCAGCGGCAGACAGGACGGGACCACTAAACGACACTACAATCTTACGACCACGCGCCATCTGATATTTTTAAATCGAAATGACTTCCCAGCAGTAGCTTTAAGTTGAAGATTACTGAGGTCCAATTTGACTGTTAGACGAGCAACACTGCAGATTTCTTCTTCTTTTTCTTAGTCGTTTTTATGGATGTTTACTCAAAGTTATATTTGCTAACAACTTACAAATAATAAATTTATACGGACGAGTGTCGGCAGTGAGTTACGTCGCGGAACTGTATGCATACCTATTTTTCCCAACAAGTCTATCATCATCATTTTCAGCATCTAATCGCCCACTGCTGAGCGTAAGCCCCTCTTCAAGTACGCCAATCCTGTCCTAGTCCAATCTTAACCACAAGTGACCCAAGATCTTCCTAATGTCATCTACCCACCGAGGTGGATGACCGACCTATTTTTTTTTTCAGAAGTGACCAAAATTTTGATCTATCTGCAGTCTATGCGTAGTTGTAAATTGTAATACTACAACGTGCCACTAGGAGTTATTTACCGTTTCCGTGTAAACACAAGGGCTGGGTCCCATTACAAATGGCAGTTACAACCGTGGTGACTGGCTATGTCAACATATAGGTACATGTCGGGGGCGGTATTCACATCTGTGTGTTCATGATATAGCTGGGCCATTCTCATTTTTGTGTACACTGTCACAGCCGTGGATGTCATTACTGTTCTGTAATGGTACTTGTTCACCACCGGGGTGGTTTATATATATTTTGAGAATAGTGAAGTAGAATGGGTTTCTTTTTTAAAAATAACCCAATTGCATTAATTTTTTCGAGAATCATGTTTAAAAATATACCACTAATACTTTTCAAACTCACGTATTTGTCGAAAATGCAGGAAACACGGTGTTTGGTAATGGAACCTTACGTAATTATTCACATTGTATGTTTATGTTTATTAACACTTTATTAATTGGATGAGCGCTCCTTATCAAACAAGATAAGTTTTTATTACTGCATGAACGGCTCAACGCGATTCAAGTTCACAATAATAACTTTACCATTTATAAATATCCATAATCGTTTATACATATGAAGTAAGTTCGCACTTGCGAAAATAATTTAGGTACCAATGTACCGTCAACATGAATGGTGAAAATGTCATGGAAGTCTGCAAAATGTAGTCTGGTAGAAAGATGAGTATTGACGACCTAAGGCTAAGACCCAAAAAAAATTGTGTTTCTTGGGGCTACTTCTGCATTATATCAAAAAATATTGAATTAATTAGTTGGAATGTTAAATTTGTTTGATCTCAGATTAATCAGTCTAGACATCAAAATAATAATACCAATGTTTAAGGAGATGTACATATACAAATTTGTATAAGAGTGGCAGACAGAGATAATTGAGAGAGTGATCATTTGTTATAATTTTTAAAAATCATTACAATTTTTAAAAACGGCACTATTAGGTACTACGATGCCTCGGCGGGAATGGCTATTCATGGACGCGTATATTGACGGATAAAATTAAAATCAACTTTTCCGTGAATTACCTTTTCCCGGCCTCTGTAATAATGTACTATTACACCACACCTTGCCAAAAAGCGCGTTTTGCCGCACGATGCGCGTCCGGAAAAACTCACTTTTTGGTGGTGACGTAAAATTGTGTACAAAACACGAGTCGTAAAACAGAAAGCCCTCTCGCGCATATTTATGACCCTCGCCTGCGGCTTGGGCCTCAAACATCTGCCATATCGGCCTTTCTTTGTTTTACAACCCTTGTATCGTAAATAGCTATTAAGAGCTTTTCCGTCCCTCTTGGACGCAAACGACTGATAGAGGGCCTTTATGTAATTCTTCCGACCACCAATAATAATGAGTTGTTTTTAATACCTATTCGTTTTATTACAATAGTCTTGTAGATAGGAAAGGTCAATGAGTAGTTTAATTCGTTTTTATAACACCGATAATTATTATGGTAAAAGATAACTTATCAGTATTATTAACTGTTCTCGGTACTGCTTACACAGAACGTATTCTTACATAAGTAGAAAAGGTAAATTATTAGGCGCATAAAATTAGCGAAACCTGGACATAATTCGATAATTGTAATTTTCTTTTTCTATGATTTAAAGCAGGGGTTCCCAAAGTGGTCCAGGTGGACCCCCAGGGGTCCACAGGAGACTCGACGGGGGTCTACGTTGACGTGACAAAAAATGGGGGTTTTGGGAATATGGTAGAAATGTGGTGTAGGGGGTCTACCGGAACCAGTTAACTTTTGAAAGTGGTCTAGGAGAAAAAAAAGTTTGGGAACACCTGATTTAAAGTATTGTTAGTTATAGTTAAAATAAAAAGAATTAAACATTTTAAGGCACCGCGTCAATGTTATAAAAACAAAATACTAAATTCTTAACACATTTTGATTTCGTAAGCAAGCCATAATAAATAACTTTGTAAAAGTACCTGTACTCGTATTATGATAAGAAAAAATATCATTTAATCAATTATTGTGGATATTTTTTGTTTAATATGATTCTTATAGTACTAATAAAATGTTGACGACCTATTTAGCCTATTTGATAATGACACTGCCTCCGAAGCTAGAGGTCTCGGGTTCGAATCCCGGCCAGGGCATTATTTGTGCATTTAGCATGGATTTTGTTCTTGAGTCATGGATGTTTTCTATGTATTTATCTATATAAGTATGTATATCGTCGTCTAGTACCCATAGTACAAGCTTTGCTTAGTTTGGGACTAGGGCGATTCGTGTAAGATTGTCCCCCAATATTGATTTATTATTTATTTATATTAAGCAAAAAAATATTCACGATAATTGATTAAATGATTTTTTTTATATCATAATACAGGTACTTTCACAAAGTTATTTATTATGGCTTTCTGTTCTCTGATCGCTGTTCTGTTGGATTAATTTTTGCACAAAACAAAAAAAAACGATATTAGACATTTACAATCTTACGCGTAAGATTATGTACTAACATATCCTAACAGTTTATAATCTATCAAGAAATATACATATACGTAATATTATAAACGAACGGTTTTTACAATTTTACGGTACTTAAATAATACAATTAGAGATTGGACTCCTTTTGGCCGTCACTCAACGGGAAAAATCCGTTTTGGCCAAATTGTGCCACACATTTCCTAATGCGCTGCTGTAATTTCTGAATCGATGCAAATGCGCCCTGCCAGCCTATGCTCCTAGCACATACAACACACGCAGCCAATACATTCTAACAGTTAATATGTTTTTTCCAGCTAACATAGCGATCGCTTCGACTGGTTACTCCATGGGATGGACGTCGCCCGTCAACATCAAGCTAAAAGACGGCAATCTGACCGACTCGCCTCTCCCGGCAGTCATCACTACAGCGGAGGAGTCATGGATCGGCTCCATCCTTACCCTCGGAGCTATACTCGGTGAGTAACAATAAATATAATATACACTCGATGAATGGACCCGGGTATGTTCTAAAACTACGACCAATATCACCGGGGGATGGTCAACGGCATCCTTGGTGAGCGGTGGAGATACTGCGATCGCCAATCCGCATGCCAAGCGTGGCGATTATAGCATTTACCCCCCATGAAATTAGGGGAGGCCTATGTTCAGCAGTGGACGTCCTTCGGCTGATATGGTGGTGGTAGTGGTGGTGGGGTGGATTGGTGAATCTGACAGATTTACCTTTCGCGGCAATTGTCATAGTAAAGCGGTGTCATAGATCGGCTTCATCCTTAACCTCGGAGCAATACTGGGTGAGTAACGAATATGACCGATTACACTTGGTGAGAGATGAATCTGACAGAATCAACACTACCGGCAGTTATCACTACAGCGGAGGAGTCATGGATCGGCTCCATCCTTACCCTCTGTGATATACTAGTAAC
Organism: Notocelia uddmanniana; assembly: GCA_905163555.1. NCBI lineage: Eukaryota > Metazoa > Arthropoda > Insecta > Lepidoptera > Tortricidae > Notocelia > Notocelia uddmanniana. The sequence goes on from LR991072.1 coordinate 15,293,797, forward strand.
GAAAATGACCGACTACATTAAGTTAGAGATTAATCTAACCGACTCGCCACTGCCAGCAGTCACCACTACAGCGGAGGAATCATGGAATGAATGGCTCCATCCTTAACCTCGGATGAGTAGGTAACGAATATGACCGACTGTACAAAAAAAAACTGTGTCGATAGGTGGAAAGTCCCGATTGCTATCCAAATATTTGTCTATAAGTAATACTTAATACTATCACAATAAGACTGTCCATTCGATTCGATCATGGAAGATTATTATTGAACGTATGATCAATAATATTAATAATCTGCCATGGTAATTTTTGATTAAAAACACTCGCGTGACCCGTGCTGTTCCATTATCAATAATCACGTAGATTCTTTGGAAAAGCAACAGATACTCTATCCATATCTCAGGCCTGTCATATATGGTCTTGAAGATATCTGTAACCCGTCTTTTATTGGTACTTATGAATTTGATCTGTTGTTACCTCGATGCTAGTTAATTGTTTTGACAAGGCGTCGAAAGATTTTTTTTATCTTCTAACTACTACTGCCACATTTCATATGGTGTTCCCATTCCTCTTATTGTGGATCCTACTAAGTTTGTGAGAATATTTAGCCATCTAACATGTAAAAAGAACCGAACAATTTCATGATACTTTTCAGAAATAAATAACCTAAGAAAAGCAGAAGCTATTATGAATTGTAACTGCTACATGAGACCCATACAGACATTTAATAGCTCCTCTCATGAAATATTTTGTAAATTACGGATGATTTAGTTCCATCTATCTGCTTTTGTTCCTAAATAACTAACACTAATACATATATTTAATCGAAAACTAATAAATATATTATACTAGATGAAAGCCCGGCTTCGCTCGGGTGAAATAAATAAGAATAAGAAAGAAATAAAGTAAACATTTATTCGTGACAGTTATGCAAACGACGAAAGAAATTGTGTACAAAAATGTATAAAATAAAAACATTACAACAACGGATTATGATGAAACTTCGTATAGAAATGTAGTCTGTAGTCTGGATTAACATATGGAATACGGAGTAAAAGATTACGTTGACGACGTCACGGGCAAAGGCTAGTATCTTTGCAAGTTAATCCTAAGCATTTTTTTAGGGGTAGTATTTAAAGGCACATAAAAAATTTGACACCGTAATCAGTACTGATTTGTATAGCTAAAATACTAATCGTTCATTAAAATTCAGTTCAGATTTGTAATTATTAAATATTGATGTGTCAGTCAGTATTTTTGGTGCGAAGTCAGAGCTGCTAACGCGAACGAAAACAAATGAAGTTCGTGTATCACCGTCTCTGTCGAACTTGCAAAATCGAGCGACACAGAGGGAAATACACGATGTTCGTTCGTTTACGTTACGCGGTAGCAGCTCTCTATTCTCCGCCAAATTCTATTAAGTGGGGCCCTTTACACTCAATATTATGTGTCAATATTATCGCGATTTTTAAAATTGTATGGATTCTGATACACGCTTAATATTATCACTATACTGGTGTGTCAATATTATCGTGGTTTTCAAAATCGTATGGATTTTTCTTCAATATTCATTGCACGTGATACAGATCGTGATATGAGTATATTGCGTGATAATAATAACCATGTAACAGGCCTCTATGGATGTTGCTTCAATATTCAGTGTTTCGCGTGATAATAGTAACAGTTGGTAATATTTTCTACAATTAATGGAAGCTATTTAACAACTTGTTCCGTTTTGCCAAAGGTATTTCACATTCCGATACGCGCACCATCCAGGAATAGGAGCCGTCAGACCAGAGGGCCTACCGCGATCTGAAAACGAAGTATTTCCCTCTCCGCGCTCGAATATGCAAGTGCGACAGAGAGGCATATATATTTAGTTTTCGGTTGGTAGCACTTTAGTTCGAGCGCGGCGGACGGTCGAAGAAAGTCAAAGAACATTCCGTGTGTTGTCTGTCACACATATAATTTTTTAACTTTCCATCGACCTATGAACTTGAAATTAGGTGATAATGTTTATAATGAAGTATATTTTACCAAAAATATCAATATATTGATAAATCACATTTGTTTTTTAGTTGTAAGGAACCCTCAGTGCGCGACTCCGACGCACTTGGCTGTTTTTATTACATTTTGAATTTTATTTCTCTTATAGTAAAATACCCTATTCGTTTTAAAGTTGACGCCTGAGGGCCTACCGCGAACCAAAAATGAACTATCTTCCTCTCTGTCGTTCGAATATACATGTGCGGGAGAGAGGCAGATACTTCGTTTTCGGTTCGCGGTAGCGCCTCTAACGTCCGAGCGCGGCGAACGGCACGTTTAAAAGCCATAAGTCACCTAGTAGTTTGTCACAACAAAATAGAGACGCAGCTTTAAGATGGCGGACAGACTCAGCAAACATTCAAGTGGTGTCCTTTACACGATTAATATTATCACAATACTGGGCTGTCAATATTATCGCAGATTTCAAATTTGTATGGATTCTGCTTCAATATTCACGTGATACTTATCGTGATATGAATGTATCACGTGATAATAATAACCATGTAACAGGCCCCATACATTCGCTTTGAAGGCGGTTGTTGTGACAATCAGCCTAGCTAGTACGATAGATTATACCGTTACGTTTTATGTGACGTTTATATACATTTCGCCCATATAACGTGACAGTATAAGTTATCGTGCTAGAGCTAGGCTGATAGGTGTATAAGTAGTTTGTGGGTGTATAGAACGCTTGAACGCTGCAGACGCGGCTAGCCGAATCCACAGAACGCAGCCCAGCAACCTGGCCAACACACCGGACGCAAACATAGTTAACAATTTCCGAACGTACCCAACCCGACGCTGTCAACCAACGAATTTAATATGGCCGATCTTTCGTCATAAAATTAACACTTTTAAATGCAAAATACGCGACAATCCGAATTTTGCGGATACATATGTTCAACTCAAAAATCGTTATTTTTATACGTTCTTCAATTTGAGACAGGTCTCGTTCGGGTCTACCGTACCCCTGCACGAAATTATTAATATAGATAAAAACCATTTCTAACCTGTACTTCGGCAGTATCTACTCAGCCCAGCTGGACAGGATTGGCTTCTCTCAAGCTTTAACCAGAGAGTTTTAATCCATTTATTGTTTCTATTTTAGTTCTGTAAAGTGCAAAATCTGCACTTTAGGCTGGCCAAAAACTCACTCTCACTGCCAAAATGTTTATCTCCACACTGAGTCACTCTGGAGTTAAACTCAACCAAAAAAATGCGTGTTGTGTTTGATAGTGAAAACAACTTAACCACTCAAGTGCTCGCGTTAAAAAAAAAGGTAGTCTAAAGTGCTCAAGATTCACCGAGCATTAGCAGCGCATTGTCTTGTGTTGTTAATAAATCGGTTGCCTGGCTTCGTCTAAACTTTATGCTATGATTCTTTTTATGTTATAAAGCTAAAGGAACAGGCAATTTGTTTATATAATTAATTACATATATCACCATAGTAAAATATTTTTTAAAAAAGTCACAAACTTTACATACCGTTTCGAATGAGATCTTTTGCAATAAATATATTTTTATTTTAAAATCTAAATCGATAACATATGTAAATGTTATGTTTATTTAAAACTGTAATAGTTTACGCTTCGATTGATACCAAATAAAGTATATGATCCCGGGGAAATATTTTGCATAAAACCTTTTTCATTTGCAATGTTTACATTGTCAGTTTTTCAATTCGCCGCAAAACAGTGTAGTTTGTTTGTGATTTTTGTATGAATAATTTAGGCAAACGAGTACAAAAATATTGTCAGACGTAAATAGAGACACTATAAATCTTTAAATAACAAGTGCCAATTTTGTCAAAATCGCAACAATTTCTGTCACAAATTATCAATAACAAAAAATAGCCTTACATACCTAACGTAATGAGTGCCGCTTTTGACGCCCGATTAAAAATAATTCCATACACTTCAAACCACATAAAACTCTTAACACATATACTACACATGTTACACTTCACAACTTAATAGATATTCGACCGATTACAACTCGATTTATATTTTTGTTCTCATTTCAAAAGTATACAAAAACCCACGCAAAGGTCCGGACTCAAACTAACGGACATACTCCGGCGGACCTGCGCTGTCAAAATTTAATCATGGCGGCGATATAGGACGGGATACACTGGTGCGCAACGAAACCACAGTTCACGCAGTGATCGTCAATATTGAAATTACGAAATTTACATTTCTTATTAAATCAATTACGAATAGTTACAGATCCTTAACTTATGACTTATACAATGCTAATACGAAATTAACAGCGGTACACTCATGGTGACTTTAATTACTTATATATTCTTGAAGTAATAATAACGTTTGGCATTTTATTTTAAATATCATTGGCTGTCGTGATATAGAATAACTGACAAAGTAGAAAAGTTGGAAAACCGCCGATATTTTCATTTCAAAGTTATATATCTCAACAAAGGCTGAACCGATTTTGATAAAACATGTTTTACTAATATTATCGTTTCCCGAGAGAAAAGTTATGTTATTAACTTATTATAAATTCGAGGAGTTAAAAATGCAGTATTTTTTATATACACACCATAATAGTTGCAACTTTTTGGCTCGACATATCAGATCTCAATGACCTCGTGTTTACGCATTTATAGTTGCTTCAGTCATATTGATCCACGGCTATAAGATACTACTAAATTTCTCTTGGAAATCCTGCTCTGAAAAAAAGACAACCAAATAGTTCACCAGTTTAAATAAAAGCTACGATGCCATAGAGAGATATACACATTAAACTTATAACCCCCCTCTTTTGCGTTGCGTAGTATAGTAGTAGTAGGTACGGTACCAGAACTGACTATATTGTAATTTCATATGTCAGCCGAAGGACGTCCACTGCTGGACATAGGACATATATTTATTTGGCACCCCAACAAGTTTTTTTTAACTCTAACAGGTTCTCATTGCTGAGGTGATAAGTTTTATGTGATGTGGTATGTGTGTGGTACACGAGAGCAAAGTTACCTATATGCATATCGTGTATTCAAATCCCTTGATACGCTATAAAATCTATCATAGAATCACTTGCCACGCTCCCTAGTGATTCGACTAAGGCATCCTTCGCTACCTCGGGATTCGAAATTATTACTCGTCGTAAAAAAACGACTGCTCTCTTATTGCACAAATAATTATTGAATCCTTGTCTGACACATCCCATAACCACTAACGAGTAAAATTACAATGAAAATTTAAGAAATTAAATTAAATTAATATTTGAAAAAAATACATCACAAGTAACAACAAAATTCATACACTTATTTTGTGAGGTAAGTATTTTTTATTGGTACGTGGTTTTCACTGCAAATTTTTGGGTGTTAAGTTAAAACGACTATACAATAGTTTATATGCGAGCTACAAATAACTGAGATAACGGTAAATACGAGCCAAAATCAGAACTGGTTTTTTGAAAAAAGAAAACCATACATTCTTATTTGAACCATTACATGGAATATGTGAATTTTATAAATTTATATGATCAGTTGAACAAGTAAAAGTGAACCCTACCTCTACTTCATACATTCATAAATAAAAGGTAAGCAGTTACATTGGTAATGGGCCGCCACTTAGTATGCGTAAAAGAACCTATCAAAAATGAATAAACTAAATTAAACCATTCTGCGACAATAGCCCAGTGTGCACCACGCCTTATGACATAATACGTGGATCCGACGCGAATCGGCGGAAGTGCCTTGTGCAACCACAGTTGCGTACAATAGTATTTATAGACGTCACAAGTTCATTCACCTAATCCTGCATAGAACATACCTAATTGTTCATTAAAAGTGGATTTATGTTGATTTGAATAGACGCATTTATTGATTTTAATAGCCTAGTACAGAAATATGGCATAATCACATAATAATGTACGATTTAAAATTAACCTCTCAAAATTTTCATCACTCAACGTACTTTGTTGGAAGAATTTATTACATTCCATTTTAATTAGTATCGAAATATATGCTTCGTCTTATGAAGCAGTAAACCAGCATTAATTTGGTATATAATACCAATTAAAAAATGCACAATTGATTGCTCACAGCATTTTTTAATCGCGAGCTCTCTCGCTGACGTACCGAACTTCGATGGTCATGAAAACAACTTTTATATTTTATAAAAATTGTTCCTTAGACTGCGGTTTTAATTTTTTTTAATGTTGCCACATTCATACTCTACCTATATAACTCAATTAAAAAGCGTTCTTTGCATGTTCCGCATAGCAACAATTTAAAAACCGTTGGAACTCCAACTCGCAACTAGTGTTGCGAGAGCACTGTACGTTTTCCCAAGTCGCAACCCTAGTTGCGGAGAGCACGTGAGTGGATAAAATCGAAGGAATTCTTCATCACCATCGTGCGACCCACTGCTAAGGAACAATCTATTGAACACATATGTTTCCATTCCAGGTCCGTTCATCGGTGGTCCGCTAGCCGCTCGCATCGGACGCAAATGGACCCTCATCGCATCTTCGATTCCTCTCTTCGCTGGCTGGATCCTCATCGCAGCAGCTACCTCCGTGGGCTTCTTATACGCCGGGCGGTTCATGTGGGGTGTAGGTGTCGGCATGCTGTTCACAGTGTCACCCATGTACTGCGCTGAAGTTGCCACGGTGAGTGCAACCTAGATTAAGTAAACTAGCTTATATGAACATGTTTTTCATCTCTAAACCTACAGTAATCTACTGGCTGCAATGGCGTAGCTGGTAGCTGGCAAGGCTAGTACACTAGCGGAAATCGTTTGGTGCTATTGATGGTAACCCTCCCTAGTATTACCCGGAGTACAGTCATCAGCATCAAAAGTAGCTACGCATTTGAAAAGTTCAAAAGTCTTTATTACAAGGGAATAAGAGCTTTTGACTCTTTCATACGCGTAGCTACTTTTGATGCTGACTGTACTAGCTGATTTATCAGATAACAAATATTTTTTGAAACCATTGGCGTATATTTTTAGACTTTATTGAACCCTTACAAGAATAAAGCCCTAATTTAGTACTTTATGACTAAAAATAAATTTAATAGACTAAGGAATTTCGATGAAACAGTTTGCCTAATACAATATTAGTTAACGAATTTCGTTCAATTAGTTTCTTAATTGTTCTCTCAATGTTTATTTTTAATATATAATATGTACCTATCTAACTGATCGATTCTAATTATACAGCTGACGGGAGATTATCAGAACGATTTTGAACAATAACCCAGTTTAAAGTGCCCCAAATAGATTACGAAGATGACAGTTATCCGGTTGACCCAAGTTAAAAGATCGTACAGTCGAAGGCATAATATGTATACATTTGGTGTGGCGCGGTGCAGGAGGTTTTTCATTTTTAATCTTTCTGAAACTGTCGGCTGTCGATTACTGCTTCATACGTCACACACGCCTTCATTTTATCGCGCTACACGGTCCGCGAAAGCGGACGCGGTCCGGGGTACGTTGTACCAAATCGCGCGGGATAGCGGAGCGGAGGCGACGTGTGTGACATATGACCCGCTTGACCTGCTCTGTGCATTTCGAGCTGAAGGGTCTTGACAGACAAACAACTAATTGATCTTATAAGGGTTCCCTTTTTTCCTTTTGAGGAACGGAACCGTATAAAGTAGTTAAGTGGCGTTATCCATGGCATCCTTGTTTGCAGGACGATAGCCGCGGCGCCCTCGGCTCGTTCCTGCAAGTCTTCATCACCGTTGGTTTCCTGCTGGTGTACGGTATCGGGCCTTACATATCGTACAGCGCCATCGCCTACGTCGGTGTCGGCTTTGTCGCAGTGTTCGATATCTTCTTCTTCTTCATGCCTGAGACGCCGATCTACTATCTGTCAAAGAGTGAGTAGCTACTAATTGAGTCTGTGTCTCTTGTATAAAGCTCTGGTCTGTGCTGCTAACCGAGCTGTAATAACTCTATTAAATCTTACAGATGACCGCGAATCCGCCGCTAACTGCCTGATGACGATTCGGGGGAAGTCCCGCACTGGTGTGGAAGCAGAGCTGGACGCAATGGCCAGCGACGTCGCCGCCGCAATGGCTAAGACTGCCACGGTACGTGCAAAGCCATCAGAGGGATCGGAAGGTCCAATGCCTATTTACCTACGTACAAACGTCACCTCTAAAGTGTGGTAAATAGGTATCCGAATGCACGATCCCATTGTCCATACGAAAAATTAACAAAAGTCGGTTGTGGTTAATAGTTAAGCCACCCAATATTTATTTATTTATTTATTATTTTATACAAGAACTACAGATACTTATTATGCGGGTTAGCAGTCCATCCAAAAATTAGACTTTTGTTAAGATAGAGACAGAACTAGGTGCTGACTTATTTATTATAATTTTAATATTAAGAGGGCGCAGTACGCTCGGTTCTCCATACAAACGCATTTATGCTCTCATTTTAAAACGCCATGCTAGAATAACATGAAACTTTATATACACAATGGGATCCGGCTTAACTAGGTCGAAAATTATTTTAATAGGTCTAAGGCAACCCCATATTTCCCGCCGAGGTATGTATAGTGCTTTTCTCAAACATGCAATGAAATAAATAACAAAAAATCAAAGTTTTGTTTTTTATACGCATAGTGGCAGAATGTCATGATGCCTGTGCCACAAATGTATTTGGAATGGAAATTAAAAAAGAGGTCTTTGCCGGCCTAGGCCTGCAAGATTTGTATGAAATTCCATTAACGACCTCTATTCCTAGCCGCACCTGAAACGTCATACTTCGCAGCAGCAGCATAAGGAACATAACATCAATATTTCATTGCATGTTTGAGAAAAGTAATTTATTCTTCAAATTAGGCATATTATATGCACGTATGAATGTCAATAAACCACCACCAGTCCGGAAAAATAAACATCTGCTACTAGAAGAACCGGCGTAAGAAACTCAACAAGATGTAATTTTTTCAAAACAATATAAATTGTATAGTTTAACAACTGGGCTAACTGGGATAAATTAATCTTATTATCAATAAACAAAACTCACGAAAACACTCGGGAAACACGCTTCACTTTTTCTTTTAAAGATTTTATTAAATAAATGAAGTTCAGTAAATGGACGTGACGCCCCCTATAAGGTCGACTGATGATCTGGTGGCAGTCGCGGGAGTCCGCTAGATGCGGGTGGCGCAGGACCGGTCATTGTGGCTATCTTTAGGGGAGGCCTATGTTCAGCACTGGACGCCCATCGGCTGATATGATGATGACGATGATGAATAAATGGACGCTGATTGACGATAGAATAGTCGTGATGTCACTTGTTCAATTCCCCTATAAACTACATACCGACAAAGTATTTTTGACGTATCATAGAGTTTGTAGAGATTTCAAAAGTTGCTGTCAAAATCACACAGAATGAATGAGATTTTTTTCCCTTTCAAGGTAATTATGGCACTGGCACAAGATCGAATTTCATCTGGCCTGCGGCAACAAATTGCACGATACCAGTCTTTTATGGGAATTTACCATTCGTATTGTTTTCAGATCGCCGACGTGTTCAGGGGCAGCAACTTCAAGGCATTCTACATTTCGTGCGCGCTGGTATTCTTCCAGCAGTTCTGCGGCATCAACGCTGTGCTGTTCTACATGACCAACATCTTTGAAGCCGCTGGCTCTGACTTGGACTCGTCCATTGCCACCATCATCATTGGAGCTGTGCAGGTCTGTAGAACTTTGTTTAGCTCTGATTAATTTACTTAGTTTGCCATTAACGATCGAGAATCTTGATTGAACAAGGAATCGTCTTTCATTATCAGAATACTGTTTTCTCATTTATTCTTCGGCGGAATATTTTGTCTTTGATGTTACAGTATCTCGATAAATTAGTACAGTAATATGAAGTAGGTATCTACAATCAGTAAATTTAAGATAGCCAACATCGTAGCGTTAAAATTTTTACTATATCTATATATCCATTTTCGTTGCCTATATTTTGATTCGTTGTAAGTGCTATCGATACCCAAAATAATTCTTTACCGCGTGTATTTTTTTTATCAAAACAAAACACTGATAAATTATATACTATTATCTTCCTCGTGTATTTTTATTTCTTCGGTGTGGAAATATGACTTTATGAAAGATAAGTTGCGGAGTTTATGGGCTATTTTACGTAAATTTTATTTTGATAAATATATTATTTAGTTGGGCGCTTCGTGTGTGACCCCATTCGTCGTGGATCGACTGGGACGACGTCTACTTCTGCTCTTCTCTGCCTGCGGCACCACCATCGGTTTGGTTAGTACCTTCGATTTTTGTTTCACCATATTTAATTAAGAATTTTAATACGATTAAACGCAGTGAGATACCTTATGCGTGACGTTTTTAAATCATAAGTTTCTCCCTCTAGTTACTGCGATTCCTTACCGTCACCGTATTTCGGGCACCGGTGTACCCGGACCTCAATTCCCACTGGCAAAAAGACCTGGAAAAATATCGTAGACTATGAATGCTTGCCAATCCAGCTTCAAGCGCATTGTTTATCCTTTAGTGATTCGTCGGCCTCTTTAGCCTAGTTGGTAGTGTCATTGCCTCCGAAGCTAGAGGTCCCGGGTTCGATTCCCGGTAAGGGCATTTGTTTCTGTGGTGAGCAGAGACATTTGTTCCTGAGACTTGGATGTTTTCTATGTATTTAAGTATATATCTATTAAATATATCGTCGTCTAGTACCCATAACACAAGCCTTATTGAGCTTACTGTGGGACTAGTTCGATTTGTGTAAAAAAAAAAATGTCCCCTAATATTTATTATTTATAATATTTATTATAGTGATTTGAGTACACATTGTGCGGCAGCTCCAAGTTTGCAGAGACAAATGAAAGTCCCTCATTCTCAACACAACACATTCTCAAGAGCTCTGTTAATCTTATCGCCAGGAAACCACCACATCTCTAGGTAGACGTGGGCGCTATGTAGGCATAGCCAGTACAAGATGCAGTGAACCAGAAGAAGTGTCAATCAATTATTATTAGATTATGGCTATTACTTAACATCTGTCATTTCAAATGGCAAACTTCTCCCCGTTTCTTCTACCAGTTTTCATTTTGACGTTTGGCATTGACTTATAAAGTTTCACATTAATAGACATGAACTTGTCAATCATTTGATACGATAATTGATAGCCACTTCAGATCTAGTCGTCTCTCGAGTTTAGCCGATGGGAAATCTTTATTCACATCTGTAACATAAGTGTGTATCTACATCATACCTCATATTCTTATTCCAGGCCCTCCTCGGAATGTTCTTCCTCCTCGACGATCTGGACAGCCCTGTGGTCTCCAGCATCGGTTTCCTCCCCATCCTGTCCCTCGTGGTCTTCATCGTGACGTACTGCGTGGGTCTCGGACCGCTCCCATGGGCCGTTATGGGAGAGCTGTTCCCCATTGAAGTTAAAGCTGTGGCCGCGCCTATTGCTACGGCTTTCTGCTGGACGCTGTCCTTCTTGGTCACTAGGTGAGTGTAACTAAAACAGAATAGGGCGATAGTCTCTCCCACAACTCTTCAGATTGGGAGTTACTCCGACTGATTTGCTTAATACCCAAGTATTCTGTTTGGTACGAGCTGCTGCCTTGTTCGTAACTAACTGATGTCAGATAGACTGTCTATTCTACCCAAAAGCTTTAAGATATATTTTATTAAGCGCTAATGGCAAGCATGGATCGAGACAGATGGAGACAAATTAAATATTAGAGCTACAAAATCCGAAATTGATCATGATCCTCAGGAATGTGGGAACAGCTGAAGAGAGAAATATATCTAACCTAAAATCCTCTAGATACTTCGGACCAATCTCCACTGAAGAGAGGAAAGACAGTGAGAGATTATTTTTTATTCATTTATTCTCAACCCGGAATCGCCCACTGCTGAGCATAGGGCTATCTCTTTGAGCACGCCACTCGATCCTGAGCTAATCTTATCCAGAACTTCCAGAAGTGACCCGAGATCCTAATGTCATTTACCCATCGAGCTGGCAGATGAACGGCGCTTCTTTTTACCTAACGATAAAATCCTACCTGATGTTAAAATTTAATCGTAATTCCAGGTACTTCGGGCCCATCTCCGAAGCGCTGGGCATGTACGCCGCGTTCTGGATGTTCGGCGTATGCTGTATCATCGCCTTCTTCTTCACGCTGTTCGTGGTGCCCGAAACCAAGGGCAAGAGCTTCGCGGAGATCCAGGAGATGCTCTCTGGGAAGTAAGTATTTCTCATTATATACACCGTGGGCTCGATTAACCCGACAAACTTTATTAGCGTGTTCCTGAGCGTGACCATATCTGGAGACTAAAGTTTCATACAAAGTTTGCACGATCATCTCAAATTTTAGAGTGTTTTTGTTATTGATTTTTGTGTAAATGATTTTATATCGCAACTTGGTAAAGACTGATCTCTAAACGAAACGGAGACAATAACAAAGAGACAGATATTACTCAGAAATACATCATTACTAAAAAAAACCTTTGATAGTTTTAGATGATAATGTTCTTGAGTGAAAAATTGATCACCCCGGGCGGGATTTGAACCCTCTGGAATCCGTCCATCGCTCTTAACCAACTGAGCTACCGCGGGTATCCGTCGTGGCAACGATCTGGTTGGAAATTATAATTTCGCAAGGCGCATGATTTCGCTTGTAAAAATATTTACAGTTTGAATGGGGTAGCACATTGTTACTAACGATTCTCAATGTAATTTGAGACGTTGGTGCCGTTTGAGAAGTTGTAGAAACATCTCGGTAGATGTCGCTACAAGCCTCCTTAAGGCTTAATTAGAAGAGTAAAGTGATTGAAAGATTCGTTGACACGAGGGATACCCGCGGTAGCTCAGTTGCTTAAGAGCGATGGACGGGGGTCTTGGATTTAAATCTCGCCTGGGGTGATCAATTTTTCACTCCGGTTGGAAAACACACAAACACAAACTTTGTTGATAAATAGATTATTTTCGTTAACCTATCGAATTTTTGTTTCCTACGAATTTCTCATGGGTTTTGGTTTTGAGAGTTTCCAAGACAACGTCATCATCATTAAAATATTCGTTACACAATAATATATATCCTCTTACTTACCTTTAATAATCTTCTTTTCATCTTTATTCAGGCCATCAAAGGGGAAGGCGTAACCGCTCACACCCAATTCTACAGCCATCGCCACAAGTTACCCACCGATACGTGGCACCTAAAACCAACTTATATTTGCGGTCCACGAACTGACAAAACAGCTCAAATACGCTTCTAATCCTGTGACATAACCGCTAGTTCCTATTTCACCAGCAGCAGAGTTAAAATGGTAGCTTCGTGTCAGCTCTCCGAGTTGTTGTTTTACGAGTAACGTCGCATCTTGCGTCGTTGTGAAAGCTACTTTGTTGTGATTGAATTAAAGTTCATATTTAAGAGTTGGTTAAGATAGTCGTAGTGGAATTTACGTATTAATATTTTATACTCTTATATTGTTAGCAGTACCTATAGGTTAGTTCAATATAACCTGGCCTTTGTAGGCTTATAATTTTTTTACAATTGCGGGATAAGTATTGCGTGAAAAATAAATTTTCCGCCCGAAACCAGGAAGTAAGAGAATCCCTGGCGAGTGTGTAATAGACCTCTTCGCCTAGCTGCTCGGTATTGCTAGACTCTAGCAATACAAAGTTTCCAAGTTGAAGACAAACCTCACCCGCCAGGAACAAAAATGTAAATCCATTAATGTCCCAGGCCTGAAATGAGGTATTTCCTGGCCAATCCCAAGCAATTAGAGACTAAGTAATATATTTCCAATGTATTTGAGATTTCCCAGTGAAAATATTACAGGTAATATTGAATATTTAGACAATTTGGTATGAATTTATTTTAAGTGCCTGTACTGATTTTCTACATTAATTAGTACAAATTTACAAAATTAGGATGGATAGTTGAAATGTGATATAAATAGGAAAATTATGACTAATAATCCTGACAAAAGAGTACACACACCGAGACAGAGTCGAGTTAAAATAAATAAAAAATGGAACCTATAAGTTGTGTAATATGACAGTTTAAACCAGAACGTTACAGTTGATTCTCTAGAGTGACTAGACACTCTGTTTCTTTATTTAAAAAAAAACTCGTAAAATTACCAATTTTTGGGAAGAATTCCCAAAAACCACTAAACTAACTAAAATTAGTAGTCATAGGTAGGAGTTTTAAAATATTATTTTTAAAATTTAGATTTTAATTGACGGCATGAGTCATTTTGTAAAAATAAATATTTTATTTAATAACCGAATTGTATATTTTTGTAAGAATTGTATATTTACCGATTTTTGACCAAGACTTCAAGCTGCCGTTAAAGCTAATTTTGTTGACGAATAAAAAAATAAAGTATGATTTTATTTTATTTTACACCCTTTGATGAATATTACTATGGGAATCTGTTGTACATAAATACCACCTATTTGGGTCTTAGGGTGGTATTCCACTCGTCCAATATCTTTGTCAAATCTTTGAACAAAGTTCTTTGACGTAGGCCCATTCCACTCATCCAATATCTTTGTCCAAGTTTTTTTTTCATGCATAGCCATATTGATTTAACTGTCATAGGAATCTTTGATCAAATGTCGGGGTTCCATCCAAGTTTGATGAAATCATCCAATTTATTTGATCAAAGATATTGGATGAATTTAATACGGCGTGGTATTCTACTTATCCAATATCTTTGTCCAATTTCTTTGTCAAATCTTTGATCGAAGTTCTTTGACGAAGGCCCATTCCACTCATCCAATCATCTTTGTCCAAGTTTTTTTTCATGCGTAGCCATATTGATTTAACTGTCATCAGAATCTTTGATCAAATGTCGGCGTCCCATCCAAGTTGGAATTGAATATTGTATATTGGACAAAGATATTGCATTAGTGAAATACCTCCCTTAGAGCAGCGTGCTATGATGATGATTTGGTGTTGTGTACCTTGAGCAAGGTCGCCAGCGCTCCTGAGGATGCACTGTATTTTAGGAGGGAGGCCTGAATATATCTCTAACTCTCAACGCAACAAATAAAGGATCAATAAAGGGTCAGCAATGCACTTCTGACTCTTCTGGAGTCATATTCGTCCATAGGCTACAATGTCTGCTTACCAAATCTTTTTTTTTTTTCAAATAAAAAATTTCGTAAACTGACTCATCGAAAAATATATATAATTATCGAACCTGCTCACTAGAATCGCTTGAGAAATGCGACCTGTAGAGGAGAGGAGAACAACCGGAAACCCGGACATCTGAACATCTGGACATTCATTCATTCATTCATTCATTCATACGAAATCATTTTTGTCAAGGCTGAAGCGGAGCTAGTTTCATCGTCGTTATGTGAAAAAAAACAAGTGCGAGTCGGACTCGCGCACGAAGGGTTCCATACCATTATCTATAAAAACGGCAAAGGGACCGACTCGCACTTGGCCGGTTTTTAATATTTGTTGTTATAGCGGCAACAGAAATACATTATCTGTGAAAATTTCAACTGTCTAACTATCGCGGTTCTTGAGATGCAGCCTGGTGACAGACAGACGGACGGACAGACAGCGAAGTCTTAGTAATAGAGTCCCATTTTTACTCTTTAGGTACGGAACCCTAAAAACAGGATGATACCATAGTTACATTAGTTACCGTTTCGCACGTAACAAAATGGAGTTCAACATGAATATGTTGATAAACAACAAAGAAGTCGCTTCGGATGAATGAAACATTACTTACACAATGTATTACCATAATAAGAATGTAGAACTGATTGCTAATTACTGAAACATCGTCTTCAATGGGAAAACTGCAGGTTTATTCACATTCCTTACTTTGCGTCCCGATTTTTTATTGATTTATTATTCGAGTCGAGTATTAAGTAGTGGCTATTCCGCCACCTTATAGCATTGCGTCCATTTCTGATCTATTGCGATCGCCACCTACAATTCTCTTCAGCTGCAATTTTTTTTTATATTCCACGTCGGTGGTAAACAAACGCTTGGTAGTAAGCGGTCACCGCAGCCTATGGACGCTTGCAACTCCAGGGGTATCACATGCCCGTTACCGACCCTTCCGTACGTGACCATTAAAAGGTTCTGAGGATGAATGCCCTGCCGACGGCGAGAATATTTTTTATACACAAAATTGAACGTTCGGTTTACTTACTTACTTACTTTAACGGCGCAACGACCCAAAGAGGAGCTTGGCCTCCGAAACGAGAGCACGCCACCTTTCCCGATCCTGCGCAGCCTCCTGCCAGTCTTCGACCTGGAGCTGCCGCAGATCCGCCTCCACACTGTCTTCCCAGCGATACCTGGGTCGACCAACCGGGCGGCGCCCACTCAGTCGCCCCAAGTATGCTTTCTTGACGGCTCGATCCTCTCCCAATCTCAGTAAGTGGCCGAACCAGCGAAGTCTGTGCGCCTTTGTTTCGCCGATGATATTCGGTTCGGCCACCAATTCTTCGACCTCGGAATTTCTCCTGATCCTCCAAGAGCCGTCAGCCGGTTTACTACTGAGTTAAATTTGCAGACCTGCTTTGCTTCAGGTACTTATTGTCTCAAGTCAACATAAAATCATAACTATGCATGAGATCCAGAAATCCTGCTATTTCGAAGAACTGCTGGATTTTGCTGAACTCCAGAAACTATGTCTTCGGAGCACATGACGTGTTTGCCCGAACTTGAATATAATTCACTTACGAGTACTCCGCTTCTCTCACGCTTCTTCGGCCGCCGTACATTAGAAAGAGCACGGATTGAACATTGAAGTGCAATGGAAATGCGAATGTGATGAACCAAATTGTAAATGTATTTCAATATGATTTCAGAGCGACAGTAAGCAGTATTCTTATACTGTTGGTTGAATAAAGTAGCTTAGTTTAAAAATGTGTTTATGTAAATGTTGTACATAAATTTCTTGATAGGTAGTGGCCGTTATTTTTTTCACGCAAAATGGAGGAAGGCCAGCTTTGGCGGCAGTATATCATCGGCGCTATTGGTGTGTAAAAAGATTAATATGACTTTAGCCATCAACAAAACGAATCCTCAAATTAGTAGATGGTCAGCAACGCGCTTGTGAGGCCCCGTGTAGTATAGTTTATATATATGTAGTATAAAAATAAATATTTATACATTTATTAAGGTTGAGATTACGTTGTCAATTTTTGAAGGTTGAGCCTCAGGAGGCTGGACGAGTAGCAGGCGCCCATTTTTTGCCATTAATACCCATTAGAACTAAAAACTCACAAAAGTAGTCGTAATAAAATTGTGAATTACATAATAATTTAGATACAAAGAAAATATTTTTTTATTCACAAAATTGTATGTTCACTTTTGACTGTTGACTCAACGTCAACATAAAAGCATAACTATGCATGAGATCCAGAAATCCAGATTGTTTCATGCATGATCTAGCAAGAATATTGTACCTACATGACATCCGTGAGGTATCTTTTTTTAAATGCGGAGTGACTTCCATCTGCTGGGGTGACATTGATAATACAGATTTTATGACCAATAATAGTTTTTTTTCAGTAACTTTAGTAGTTCGTACAGTTTCAGAGTACTTTAACTATTTGCCTGACTAAATTGTGCATAGAAAGAATACTAGTAATGCCATTGGCAACGCGCTTGTGAGTTTTCTGGAGTCGCCGGCGTCCATAGGCTACGGTGTCTGCTTACCGTTGAACAGGCCGTAAACTAGTTTGCCACCTTCGTCGTATAAAAAAAAAAACAATGTACCTCAAAATTTTTACTAACGTTACCCTGGTTCACCTTAGAACTTGTCCATCGTACGGCCATCTCCGGCAATACGGTATTTCACTGATAGTCAAATTAGCAACTTTTACGAAACGTCAAAAACGTATCGGTTAGTATGAAGTTTGTGGAGAAATGTGCCTAATGACGTCACATTTTCCTATGATCAAACTGCGTCCTTTTAAGCATGTTTATGTATTTAAAAATCTTTATAAATGCATAAATAAGCTGAAGCTTGATTTCATCCGAGTATTTCAGTATGATTTCTTTATTGGTAACGTATTTTTAATTGATAATATATTTTTATAGCTGTGAAATATCCTATATTATTCTAATATGTCTACAGCGAATATAGGCATCGTGATGACGGGGTACTCCATGGGATGGACATCGCCAGTCAACATCAAGTTGAAGGACGTGAAGCTGACCGACTCGCCGCTGCCTGAGGTCATCACTGTGGATCAGGAGTCATGGATCGGCTCCATCTTGAATCTCGGAGCAATACTTGGTAAGCATTTTACAGTTTGCGCCATTTCAATTGTCGTCTATGGTTAGTAATGAACAGATTGCTTTCAAAATTTTCATAAATGTCTGGAAGAATTTCTTTTTTTTCTCTCCTTCAATGGAAAACTTTGTGGGTGTTTTTTTAAAGAAAATATTAGTTTGAGCCGAAATAACTAAACACGTGCTCATTATTTTATCATGTTGTCAAAAATAATAGTACATTACGATACAAAGGTTGTAAAACAAAGAAAGGCCGATATCGCAGAAGTTTGAGGCCCGAGCCGCAGGCGAGGGTCATAAATATGCGAGAGGGCTTTCTGTTTTACGACCCGTGTTTTGTATACAATTTTACGTCACCACTTGGTCAAAAAGTGAGTTTCTTCGGACGCGCAGCGTGCGGAAAAACGCACTTTTTGGCATGGTGTGGTGTAAAATCATTTTTTTTATTGCATACTTAATGTGACATATTATTACAAAGAAGTAATAAAATGGTAAATAACTAGCAATTTGCTTGACAAAACTCTCATCAGAAGTTAGGTTTAGTAAATTTTTAGTACTTTGGAAGACAATTTATCCCAATAGGTTGAGATTGGGCAGCTAAACAAAAGATGCCAGACAGTTGGGTACCTTTCCTTTTAGCTTGACTTGACTTCACCTACTATTAGAAAGCTGTAATATGACATCACGGTTTTTGTTTAACTATATTACTAATATAAATCTTATGCCATATATCTTTTATTTATACGCCAATATTGATAGTGTGCTTTTGTAAAACAATTTAACTAATATAAATAGTATACATATAATATTCATAGAAATGAATAAACTGATTGGATGACTGGTAGCAAGACTGACGCATCTTTAACAGTCCCATTAGTGCTTAAGCACGTAAGTTATTACATTTTAGCGAGATAACTCAATCGGTATGAGTCATATATGGTTAATTTATCGCTGTAAAACTTCCGTCAACTTTAGTCAAGTAGTGCCGGTCGACTGGGGATACTTTAGAAAAAAAACCGGCTAAGAGCGTGTCGGGCCACGCTCAGTGTAGGGTTCCGTAGTTTTCCGTCCGTCACATTAAGTTGACATATTAAGTACAGAAACACAAAACCCTAAAAAGCACGTCATTTCATTGTGATTTTGTAGAAATGACAGGTACAATAAACACCTGTTTATACGGTTAAATTACAAACTTAGTTCAGAAATTATTTTTGTAATTTTTTCAAAAACTATTCAACCTATCAAGTTCAAAATAATTTTACTACAAAGTTTTTATAAAGTTCTACTTTTGAGATTTTTTTCATATTTTTAAAACTTATGGTTCAAAAGTTAGAGGGGGGGACACATTTTTTTTTACTTCTGGAGCGATTATTTCCGAAAATATTAACATTATCAAAAAATGATTTTAGTAAACCCCTATTTCTTTTTAAATACCTATCTAACAATATATCACACGTTAGGGTTAAAATGAAAAAAAAAATCACTCCCCACTTTACGTATAGGGGAGGTACCCTAATAAAATATTTTTTTCCACTTTTTATTTTACCACTTTGTCGGCGTAATTGATATACATAGTAGTACCAAATTTCAGCTTTCTAGTGCTAACGGTCACTGAGATTATCCGCGGACGGAAGGACAGACGGACGGACAGACGGACGGACAGACATGGCGAAACTATAAGGGTTCCTAGTTGACTACGGAACCCTAAAATGGGCTACTTCGATCATTTAAGATGTAACATTCAAGCAATACTGTTGGCAATATGGTAAATTCAATTAAATTAACACCAAGATAATGTACTAATAATTTTCCTGCCACAGGTCACAGGAAAATTTATGAGAAATACCAGTTTGATCTAAGTCACCCCTTGAATCAAAGTAACCAGTTTACGGTACGTGAATTTACCAACCACGAACTAAGTAGAAAAAGAATTTATTTATTTAGCACACAAACCATTACAAAAAAAGTAGGTAGATGGGGCTCCAATTGCAATTGATTGGTGGACATTACCTAGGTACTTAACTCATCCAGTGCGCTACTATGCAACATATGTATACTGGTGTGCAACCCTGTGATCTGTCATCATGATATATACGTCCCTATACCCAGGTATAGACGACCCTCATACGCCCGCTGTACAACCTGGGTACAGGCGTATGATGGTTGCCATTTTAACACTTATCGTCGTGGATAAAACGCCCGTCACTCTCGCATACTTGTCAGAACGTGAAGAATGTCTTATCCACAACGATAAGTGATAAAATGGCAACCATCATAGGCCCGCAGGAATCCTTTCATAGATAATATGGAAAAGGCGTAAGGCAATAAGCTAGTGCGGGTTAGGGACTTCACATACACTTTTGAATCCTTTGTAGATGTATGCAGGTTTCTTCACAATGTTTTTCTTCACCGAGAAGCCAATAGCACCGAAAATAATAAGCTAAAATAAGTTCCTATCCATGTATTGAAAGAGCTGTTGAAAATCTCACCAAGGTTGATAATCTTCCAGGCCCATTCATTGCTGGCCCACTCGCCGCCCGCATTGGGCGCAAGAACACCCTGATAATATCCTCCGTTCCTCTATTCGTGGGCTACATCCTCATAGCAGCAGCCACATCCGTGGCGTTCTTGTACGCTGGTCGCTTCATGTGGGGCGTCGGAGCGGGCATGCTGTTCACTGTGACTCCTATGTACTGCGCCGAGATAGCCACAGTGAGTCTCCTAAATGATCATTACTGAACCTTTGCTATTGCTTTCAAAATGTCTGAGAACCCAAATACGTTCCTTACTAAAGTTAAAATAGTGGCCGCCATTTTAATTGTTTTATTCACTCGTCCGATTACTTTCAAAAGTCGTGAGGGTGGTCGGACGACACGTAAACATGGACCCGTTATCGGAATATAGGTAATAACTGATAGTAAAATTACGTTGTCTTGTGCGTTATTAAACTGTACAATGCAAACTAGAAAGCTAAACCAAGAAGAGCTGTCTGAATCAAAAACTATGCCAGTATAGGTAGTATTTTACTACCTTCATTATGTATACCCTCTCATTCATTATCTATATTTTTTATACCACGTCGGTGGATAACAGGCTTACGGCCTGCCTGATGGTAAGCGGTCACGGCAGCCTATGGACGCGTGTCACGTATATACACAATACACATATATACTGATCCTTTTATGTTCCAGGTCAGCAGCAGAGGTGCACTCGGCTCGTTCCTGCAAGTATTCATCACGTTTGGTTTCCTGATTGTGTATGTCATCGGACCCTTCGTATCGTACTTCGCCATCGCCTACGTAGCAATGGTCGTCCTCGCTCTATTTGATGTCCTGGTCTTCTTCATGCCTGAAACGCCGATCTACCATCTTACTAAAGGTAAGTCTGAGTACCGTTGAAGTAACACTTATTAGTTCAATTAAATTTATTCTTTCGGTATTTTTTCAAAGACTCAAGCCGTTGGATGAGTGCGGTGCAAGACCGGTCATTATGAAGACCCTTGGGGGAAGCCTTTGTCCAGCAGTGGACGTCCTTCGGCTGCAAGTTTGTTTAAATTCGCACTGTATCCAATTAAAGTACCCCAGGGCGACCGAGCTCTGCTTGTGTTTTCCCGGAGAATACGAGTTCTTCCGAAGATAAGACCAAGCTAGATCGATTTTTCGCCCTCGTAAACCCCTTTATTGTAAATTTCATCAAAATCGTTAGAGGGGGTTTCAAAATGTCAATAACAAACAAATATATAAATATATATTGTATAGGATAGGATAGTACATAGTATAGACACTATAATAATTCATAATTCGTTTATTGCACTTCCACAGTATTCTCACGTATTCCACCTTTAATGGTCAGTGTCCTTGTTACTTTCCTGCATTATGTCATTATTTTCCTGTTTTTAGAGTTCCATATCAAAATGTGTCCAACTGAACTTTGTGACCTAGTAACTTCATGTCTAAATATCCATGTGTCACCGGCAGTTTTTTCTGCTAAAACTAACATTCCAACATGATTATTTTTCAGGTGATCGTGAGTCTGCTGCGAATTGTCTGATGATCATTCGAGGGCGGTCCCAAGCCGGCGTGGAGACAGAACTCGAGCACATGGCCAGTGACGTCGCGGCTTCAATGGCTAAGACTGCCACGGTACGTCATCAATCTCAAAAATAGAATCATGTGACTTCTGGACATACAGGGTTTTCTGAACAACGTCATCAGCCATTTTGAGATGTGCTCTCATGATGACAATACAGCTAGGTCTTAAAAATATACAGTTTAAGTGTACAACATGAGACTATAAGGGCCTCCTTGATCGTTATCAGTATATTAGGCGTTCGTTCATCGTCAAATATCGTATTCTCACTTTTTTTGGACATATCACATGTCAAGAAGACATCTGTGGACCGACTTGTAGTGTAGGGAAAAGTTGAAGACTCACGGCAGGTCACCAGCACGCTAGATCGACCAAGTTAAACTGTTCACTCCACGAATATACGAGAAGAGCTAGTACGGGAAGGATGGAGGGGATTGTGAGGCTTGCCGCCAGCCCTGATGAGACGAACACCACCCCTATGCTAAGAGTGTGACGACAAAGAAGAACTTTTAGCGTTATTAGCTCAATCCTCTTCTGAGAAGGGGCCTGAGCCAGCAGCGTGGGTAGGCCCCCCACAAGGATCAATTATGTAATTTATTTAATCAGGAATATTCCTTCCAGATCCGCGACGTTTTCCGAGGCAGCAACTTCAAGGCGTTCTACATCTCGTGCGCGCTGATGTTCTTCCAGCAGTTCTGCGGCATTAACGCCGTGCTGTTCTATATGGCCAATATCTTCGAGGCTGCTGGCGCGAAGCTGAGCGCGGCTATAGCTACGATTATTGTTGGTCTTGTTCATGTAAGTAGCAAATTGTACATTTGAATATGTTGATGTTCATTTACGCGATTGGTACTCAAAATATCATCTAATAAGATGCGTCTTTCTATGCTGTATTTCTAGCGAAGCACCATTAAAGGTCGTCCACGTAAGTGAGACGGCTTAAAAGGGTAGTGGCTGGCAAGAGCTTGCTCACTAACCTTCCGGAGACCCTTGTCGTTTTTCCCTGCAACCCTACCCAGTTGCAAGCTGTCTCAGTTAAGCGGTCGTCTTAGGGTCGTCGATCGATAGCGACCATGAAGTCGATATTATTATATCTACAATACATAACTTATTTGTTTAATCCAGGCGGCCGGGTCCTGGACAACTCCGTTCGTCGTCGACCGACTTGGCCGACGAATGCTAATGCTCTTCTCCACTTTTGGTTCTGCCATTACCTCGGTAAGTATCCTATAGTTATACACAAGTATGAAAGCGAAAATGCATGTATAAGTTATCCTAATCCGCAATAGGACAGCGTAGGGACAACTGCCCAATCCCTCACATAAACGAGGAGGCCTGTACCCAGGAGTATAAAGCATATAGGCTGATGATGAATGTATACCCCTTTTCGTCTCTATTATTACCGACTTCAATAGAAGGAAGGAGGTTCTCAGTTCGTCTACATGTTTGCTTGTTCTTTGTTTATGTATGTATGTTCGCCCGATAACTCTTCAAGTTTCTTAGCTGATTGTACCAGGCGTTAGGTTTTCTCTAGTCACCTCGCCTTTTAGCACGCGTGTCGCGCCACCGCACGAGTCACCAGAAATATAACGTAAAAAGGATTTTGAAATGCTTACGATCCGGAGAGACGCTTTTTTTAAATTTCTTATCGAAATGTAACTGTTCCAGGCACTTCTAGGCATCTATTTCCTGCTCGACCACCTTGGCAGCCCCGTGACGCCCTCCATAGGTTTCCTCCCCCTCCTGGCTCTGGTGGTATTCATGGTGACATACGGTGCGGGCCTTGGGCCGCTTCCATGGGCGAAGTACGTTCAAATCTCGTTCTCGTTCAAACCAAGTAAGTTCAAATCTCGGATATTTAACTAAACTTGAAGCACTAAAACAGGTTTTAGGTATGGTGAAACCAATAATATTAGACTTCAAAATCTTGGAATCTTGGAGTCAAGTTTGCAGAGACTACAATAAGGTACGGCGCGGTGTACTGAAAAATAATATCAACAAGTATGCCGTCTACCCCGCTAGTGGAACCTTTGTTCGGCAGTGGACTTCCTTCGGCAGGAATGATAGTGATGATGATTTCCTGCATGGCTCTGATGTACTCTCCGTCCTAGATCTGGTGGTGTTCATGGTGACATACGGCGCAGGGCTAGTGTCACTTCCATGGGCGGTCAGGAAGGAGCGAACTGTCCCCTAGGCCCAATAGAAGTCAAAGCAGCAGCTGCGCGCGTTGGTACCACTTTCCGCTGGCTGCTGTCTTAATTTGTTGATTACCAAGTTAGTTCAAATCTCGGGGATTTAACTAAACTAGAAGTACTAAAACAGGTTTTAGGAATAGTGAAACTAAGAATATTAGGCTTCAAGATCTTGGAAACTTAGAGTTAAGTTTGCAGACTACAATGAGGTACGTGTACTGAACAATTATGCCGTCTCCATCGCGGGTGGCACTTTCGTCCAGCAGCGGACTTTCTTCGGCGAGAATGACGGTGATGATGAGCGATCCATTCCATGGGCGAGGAGCGAACTGTTCCGTATACCGTAGAGAAGTTAAAGCAGCAGCTGCGCTCGTTAGAACCGGTTTCTGCTGGCTCCGTCTATCTTAGTCACCAATTAAGTTGTGCGATTATCCCACTTTTCTACTGGTATGAATGTGATTCCTTAATTCCATCACAATCTCAAAGGGGCCTTGTCAATTTGTTACATCCCTTGCTAGTCCCACCAAGTTTTTCTGAAGTACTATACACATTTTTTCATTTTTATTTTTTACAGATACTTCGGTCCGATCTCGGTGGTCCTTGGCATGTACGTGGCATTTTTCTTCTTCGGCGTCTGCTGTTTGGTGGCGTTCTTCTTCACTCTCTTCTTCCTACCGGAGACAAAGGGCAGGAGCTTCGCTGAAATCAGAGAGATACTCGCCGGAAAGTATGTTGGAGTTTTCTCTTGCACATTATGGTATTTTACTGCATACTTGCAAAATTAACATGTTTTTTTTTACAGGTCATCAAAACAAAAGCCGTGTCAGTAAGCAAGGAACTTCGAACACGCCTTCGGTCTCGTAGCATCAGCAAATGAGCAGTTACGGAAAATTTGCCCAAAAACTTTTTTAAATCAAACATTAAATATTTTGCCAACTACTATATTATACCACCACCATATCAGCCGAAGTAAGTCCACTGCTGGGCATAGATCTCCCCCAATTTCATGGGGGTAAACGCTATAATCGCCACGCTTGGCACTCGGAATGGCGATAGTAGTATCTCCACCGCACTCCAAGGATGCTGCCCCCGGTGGTCTTGAGAGATGGTATCTTGTTTTTAACAGTCCATTAAATAAAATAAAAACGATAGTTTACACATTACGTGTTACATACAAAAAACTACACAGTTAATTCACTTGATTTATTAAAAAATTTCATTTTCATATAACCTCGTAAGTCCCCGCGTACTTGTACAAGTACAAAATAATGATAGTACTTGAGACTTGACATTTTAACTGCCTAGTATAAATAACTGCCTAATGTACTTTACCAAGTACAAATTAAGGATGCGCTAAAAACCATACACATACTGAATAAAACAAAGGACAAGAATTTAGACAAATTCGAAAAAGTCACGTCTGGGACCGAAGCACTACACTTAGTTTGTACTTGTGGTAGTACACTGGGTAGTTACGACTACTACATTTGAAAAAACAAAGGACTTACGAGGATAATTAATTACCTACAAAAATAAACTTATTCAAAATCCTTGCTAATATTATCCATGGCTTGCAACACATCACATATGCTCCCAGCATATAATCTTATATCATCGTCTTTCTTAATTTTCAAACTAGCCATATACAATTTTTTATACATATCAGTCATTTTCTCATAATCCTTATTCGATTTAGATCTGCAATACTGTATTATGCTTTTGAGTATGTAGTGTAGTCTGTTTTCGTATAAAGATAGTAAGCTATGTTCGTTCTTGATGCCTTTTTCGTCTTGGTCTTCAGATTTGGGGATGTTCTGGTCTTCTGGATCCCTGTGCTTGAGGAGTTGCATGATGGAGTGGCTTTGGCGAAGCAGTTCTATGGCAGTTTGAAGGGACTTGAGTTTTAGGTTTGGTGATACTGGAAAGAATAAAGGCATGTTAGATAGTCTAGCTCTAGTTTTTTCATATGGCTTAAAAACGGCAATGGGAGTTGATTCATATCCCTTCGGCCGCTTAGCCACAGATTCGTAACAAGTTACAAACATACATTTTTCTGCTTGTAAGAAACCCGTTGCTATCGCAAAACACCAATTAGGTTAGGTTTGTTAGGTAGCTTCAGATGCCCGAAGCGAAAACTGCTGAGAAAGGACCTGCTATAGAGGTTACTTCCAAACGCTTATAGAGCAATCAGAATTATGTCGGCTTCAATCGTCAGCTTAACACTAATATCAGCCTAAATGTCCACGAAATGTACGTCCATGGACTTTGATTGTTGAACCATTTAAAGCTCTCTTTATACAGAACACTTCATAGCTCAACATCAGTTTGACACCTTGTGGCGTCTGAAACACCGCTCTATTCTCCCAGACAGAAATCATGTCAGCCGAATGACGTCCACTGCTGGACATAGGCCTCCCCCAAAGACTTCGACAATGGCCGGTCCTGCGCCATCCGCATCCAGCGGACACCCGCGACCCTTACCAGGTCATCAGTCCACCGTGTGGAGGGCCTGCCCACGCTACGCCTTCCGGTACAAATAAAAAAAAACCAGAAAAGGCAGAAAGTAGGTCCAGGCAGAAATATCTAGCATCTAAGTTAGGTCCCAATTTTGTATCATAGCCACACTGAACCAGTTCTCAAGAGACCGGGCCACTGATTGGCGGATTCAGCCGCGATCCCATTCCGTTCACTCTAAACGGAATGACTGTAATTACATAAAAACACACACACACACACACATAAATACACACATTATACACCCACATACACACACATAAAACATTACATTATATAAAAAGACTGGCAGAACTGAATCCATCTCTCTTCCTTCTTGGCTCTTTGGCCGCGCATGAGTTAGTTACCTACACATTTATTCATTTATTTAGGATCACCAATACATCATACAAAATCCATAAGTATCTTAAGTAACATTTTAGTTTGATGTTCGCCTAATTATATAGGTAACACAACACTAACGTAAGCATTACTTCCATAACCTGCAACTTTCCTATTGTACTGCATATTGCGTACGTCAAATAAACGCTAAAGAATAGCTGGAGTTTATCATCACCACTCCCTTCACCAGCAAAACTTAAAAGGCTCAACAATTAGTCTGTGACTGTACAAGGTTGCTTACCCGCGGCGCTACATTCGCAGAGCGCGACATGTTCCAGCCGCGCCGTCAGGTACATGCCGGCGTCCTCTAGACAGGCAAACATGTGGCAGCATGACATGTAGTTGACACGGGCTGAGTTTAGGAGCGATCGACGTTTCGGACCTTCTTCGGAGGTTATTCTGAAATTACAAAATACATTATTTGTCGGCCTGTTTAGCCTAGTTGGTAGTGACACTGCCTCCAAAATTTGAGGTCCCGGGTTCGAATACCGGTTAGGGCATTTGTTTGTGGTGAACAGAAAGGAGAATCGGATGTTTGATTAAATATATCGTCGTCTAGTACCCATAACACAAGCCTTATTGAGCTTACTATGGGACTAGTTCGATTTGTGTAAAAATTTGTCCCCTAATATTTATTTTATTATTACCGAATTTCACAAACTACGAAACTACAAAAAGATGCACCCAGAGAATATACACATTAAAATTTCTAGAACAATATTCCTTTTCTATTCTGATAAAGAGCGTCTTCAGTGGAATAGCGAAGGAATATTGATCGAGAAATATTATCTTGGAATTCCGAAACCTAACGCCAATTCCATCATTTTTTTATACTCTTATGTAATTATCTGAAGATCTCGGGTCACAGCACGGGAATAGCACATTTTTTCCGCTATGCCTGAAGGTTCACTGGTAGAGAACGCTTTATGGCATTATGTCAGTCTTTACGCCATTTATTTGTGTGAAATAATAAACCAGTAGACAGAATAACTGAACGTGCGACTAAAATACTAACTCTCCTAATTATTCGCTCATGGAGTATTCTTCTTCTTCTTATGGTGCCTCTCCAACTAGTGAAGGTTGGCAGTCAGCTCCGCATATCTCTTTCGGTCTTTTGCAAGGTTAAAAAGCTCCGCGGCACTTGTGATTCCCGTCCATTCTCGGATATTTCGCAACCACGATTTCTTCCTACGGCCAACTGATCTTTTGCCTGCCACTTTGCCCATTATAACTAATTGCAAGAGCTCGTATCTAGCGTGCCCAAGAACGTGACCCAGATAGGCAACCTTCCGATTTTTAATGGTTGACATTAACTGCCGATTTCTCCCAGCCCGGCGCAGCACTTCAACGTTCGCCACTCGATGTCCAGTTAATGCCCAATATACGTCTATAGGCCCACATCTCGAATGCTTCTATATGTTTTCGGAGATCCTCTTTTAGTGTCCAGGCCTCGCATCCGTATAAAAGTATTGGCCATATATAACACTGCATTAGACGAGTGCGTAAAGACATCTTGAGGCTGCGACTACAAAGGTACTTTTTCATGCCATTAAAGGCGCCACGGGCAATTTCAATGCGGGTTTTTATTTCAAGGTCACTGTACCAATTTTTAATTCACCCATGTGCCTAGATATTTATACTTACGCACCCGTTCTAGTACTCTGCCTGCTACAGAAATTATGGGATTCATAGTCTCTTTCTTGGTGACTAACATGACTTTTGTCTTTGAGATATTCATGAAGACCCGCCTTCAGGCTGTACTCATTGACTCGGTCAACAATATGTTGCAATTCGGCTGCTGTAGATGCTATCAAGACTGTGTCATCGGCATATCTAAGGTTGTTGATGATACGCCCGTTAATCTTGACGCCACAGTCAACCCCTTCTAGTGCTTCTGCCACGATTGCCTCCGAGTACAGGTTAAAGAGTGTCGGGGATAGCACGCTACCCTGCCGGACTCCTCTCTTTATCTGCACCTCATGGAGTATTCGCACAGTTAGTATTTCAGTCAGTAAGTTTTAGTTTTCTGTAGGTTAGGTTAGTTTATGCTCGGAGCTGTTATTACTACCCTTTATTTATTTAATCTTTATTGCAAAATAAACCATATAGTACAAATTTGTACTAGGTATAAGGTTTTATTTTGTGCAATATTAATTTAATAAATAAATGGCGTACTCGGTGAGAGGTCTTTTGGTCAGCAGTCGGCCATTAGTGGTTGGAAATGATCATGATGATGAATGAATGAAAATCATGATGTAATTATATATACCTGTACTGCGAGTGATATAACGAGGCTAGACGGTGATGTATCATTGCGGCGCGGAACTGGTACAAGTACTGTCGCGGACCCGGAGTCAATTGGCAGTATTTTAGTGCGTGCTTGAATGCTTCGGCTACTTCTGTCACCTCCTAGAAACATATAACTCATTTAGTAGCCTTGTATAGGTTACACGGGGCCTATTGCACGATGACTTGTAACTTACATTACAATCGGAATTATCTTTCTAAATAAATATTAATACTGCGATCTCATGTTATCATGCTTACGTGGAATCGACTTCACGCTATGGGCTTATACTATGGGGACATAGAAGTGATAGTAGCCGAACATTTGTCGGGTAAGAGCCGTACATAAAACGCGACCTGGCGAATCATGTAGGCTTCTGTTTAAAAAGATTGGTCGGCAACACTTTCCACGCTTTATGTCTACGAAATAGTTTGATATATCATTGTTTATAAAAGCATATGATACTCATCCTGGCTCCTGTAGAGACAGTGATGATTATTCATTTCGAAACACAGAAAAAGCTGCCTAATGTTCATAAAACGGTGAATGTGTCTGCCACATCTCTATTAACACAATTTATACTATTGGCAAAGGCCAATAATAATAATAATAGTTGATAATCTGGAAAAATGGCTGTCTTGTTCTACGAAGTATGCTTATCTTTTATGACAGACGATAATGGGGTTAATAGGACAATGGATTGGACACAACCAAAACCCACCAACTATAGCATGTTGTGCTAGGAGGCTTGAATGTATGTCTCGCTGGTGCCTACACGTTGTGTTAGCTGTTCCGTGTCTGTACTCAAATTAGTCCGACTGCCAGGGCAGTCTTGCATGAGAACCGCCCATGTGTAATGATGGCAGGATAGCTCCCATTGAACTAACTCTGTAACTCCGCCGCTCTCGCCTCGCCCGACCAGTAAAACCGTGACGTAGGACTATCTCCTCTTTTCCCAGCTGATAACCCGTCTGCAAGACTGAGACCGCTATACTCACGTCAGGGCAGTCTTCCATGAGAACTTCTCGTGTGTAAAGATGCCAGGATGTCCATTGGACTAACTCTCCGATTCCACCATAGTCCCTCGTCCAACTAGTTACAAAGTGGTGAGGTATAGAGCTGTCCCGTTTTTTCCCAGCTAAAAACCTTCCGCAAGAGAGAGAGAGCTATACTCACGTTAGGCCGACTGCCAGGGCAGTCTTGCATGAGGACCGCTCGTGTGTACAGATGGCAGGATAGCTCCCATTGAACTAACTCTTTAACTCCACCACTGTCCCCTCGCCCAACTAGTTTCAAAGCGGTGAGGTATAGCTCTTCGGCCGTGTTGTAGAGGTTGCGTTTCTTGTCACTGCAATCCAAACGAAACGGGGAGGAACGTTTAATATAATTAACTGTCAATATTTAAAAGGAATATTTTCTTGTAAGTACGTTTAACTTTTTCATACTATCTGAAGAGATATAAATGTTGGTTTTGATATGGAACGCTAAAAAGAACATCCACATATCAGGTACTTTGTTCTGAGAGAAAGAGGATTCAGAGATGACGAGACGATCGACCGATATACCCCTTCGAACCGCTAAACTTAAGTGGCAGTGGGCGGGGCACTTAGCACGTAGAACCCATGGCCGTTGGGGCGGAAAGGTTCTCGAGTGGCGACCACGTACCGGAAAGCGTAGCGTGGGCAGGCCCCCCGCACGGTGGACTGATGACCCCTGGTAAGGGTCGCGGGTGTCCGCTGGATGCGGGTTGTCAGGACCGTTCATTGTGGAAGTCATTGGGGGAGGCCTATGTCCAGCAGTGGACGTCATTCGGCTGACATGATGATGATGATGACAAGACTTCATTATAAACTACATTCGGATGTCAATTTAATTTGAAAGAACCTCTATTGTGATTATCAACAAATGGAATAAAATAAATTACGACAAACAATGAAATAAATTAAATAGTATTTTCACATTTCATTCAAATTGATGCCATAAAATGTGACCGTAAATAGTTATTTTCCCCTCACTAGCTCGGAAAGCCGTCTTTTATCCTTTGAAACAAGCGGGTAAAAACGCATTTTATCCACAAGTGGCGAAAGTAATTTGACCTTGGAGCGTGTTTGAGTAGCTTTTGACTGATAACAAAACGTAAAACGCTCATAATAATGGTTCGTTTGATATCAATTATCATTAAATAAATGGTTTGAGAATATAATAAAAGATACCAAATTTAGCTTTATTTAATGATTTAAGTCGTAAACCTTAAAATTCTATAAGTAACATTTTTTTTATAATGATATTGAGTATAATTGTAAACGCACAAGTTAAGTCGATGCAATTTCAAAACGCATCGTCAGAAATGTCATCGTTGTCAACTAAAATATACACAACTTGTCACCGACTCCGACTCGCGTAAATATTATACACAACTTCCAGAGTTTTCTGTTATAATATCGTAAAAAAATCAGTGATTCCAGTGAGGAAAATCATGCCTGTGGAACTTTGTTTTTTTGCACGTTGCACTTTCCTCGCTATAGTGAGGAGAAAAGTTTTGTGTTACACACGGGTGCAAAGCTGTAACAATAGTTATTTGTTATACAACGGTGCAAAGTTGTATTTTACCCGCGAGTGTGGAACTGAAACACGAGCCAGCGAAAGGATTCTATAGTTGAACCACGAGCGAAGCCAGTGGTTCTAAAATAGAATCCTGAGCGTAGCGAGTGTTTCAACACACGAGAAGTAAAATACAACTTTGCACCCGTGTGTAACACAAATTTTTCTCCTCACTATAGCGAGGAAAGTGCAACATGCAAAAAAACACAGTTCCACAGGCATGATTTTCATCACTGGAATCACTGATTTTTTTACGATATTATAACAGAAAACTCTGAAAGTTGTGTATAATATTTACTCGAGTCGGAGTCGGTGACAAGTTGTGTATATTTTAGTTGACATTGACAACGATGACATTTCTGACGATGCGTTTTGAAATTGCATCGACTCAACTTGTGCGTTTACAATTATACTCAGTCATTATAAAAAAAATGTTACTTATAGAATTTTAAGGTTTACGACTTAAATCATTAAATAAAGTTAAATTTGGTATTTTTTATTAATTTCTCAAACCATTTATTTAATGATAATTGATATCAAACGAACCATTAATATGAGCGTTTTACGTTTTGTTATCTGTCACTTGTGGATAAAATGCGTTTTTACCCGCTTGTTTCGAGGGATAAAAGACGGCTTTCCGAGCTAGTGAGGGGAAAACCTTATTACTCACTCGAAGTTTCCCTGGTCACAATGTGCCTTGAACCTCAAGTACCGTCCCTTGTTACAGTACAGCAAGGCTAGGTTAGGCACGTCGTTAACTTGCTCGAAGATGGCGGATGCCTCGTCCAGGCATTCTGACGATCGCTTCGAAAGTGTTTGAAATTGCTTCAGCAGTAACTGCGCTTTGGGGTCTTGTGGGTCCTCCTCGTTGTATTTGGCGTAGATTTCTGTTGAAGTATTAAAAATCTTTCAGCCATTCAACACAATAATAAAATAAGTTTATGTAAAAACTTTCATTTTAGGTACAAAATTTTATTGCCGAATTGGAACCTACAGCTATTTTTACACAGATTGCAGCTTAATTAGACATACAAATCCAAATACAGGAACTCACGGTTAAAACGCTTATTAAAGAACATGCAACGTTACAATTACAACAATGCATACATGCAGAAAATAGAACTACGTTAATGAGCAATATTGAAGCTATGAACCTGGTTATTCCAAAGATGTACAAACAGTATGTTTAAAGAGGAAAAGAAAATAAATCGCTTACTCAAACTACGTGTTAATTTTCACCTCGTGGTTTATAATTTACTTGTCTCTCATCCATCTATGAAGGAGGGTTTACTTACGTTGGGCATCGTTCATATAACGCACAGCGAGTTCGTTAGTGACAGACGCCAGTCGTCTTTGTAGTTCCGCTCGCTTGTCGCTTGTCGCCGCTAGAGCGAGACGATAGTACGAGCAGCAAGCGAGCATTGACGATAGTTCGTTGTTTGGTAGCGATATGTCTGAGGATATAAGAAAATTGGTAGCTCAGGAATATGTATGCGAAGTAACAAATATATATCAAAAAGCGATTTCGGAGCCGTTTTAAATATCTCACTTTCGATCAGGCTCTCACGGGAGACACTGGCAAAGTCTGATTCATCAGGGTAACATTAGGAGAAAAAGCTGGTTGGCAAAAAGTAATATTAACTCCCGGTATGAACAAGAGGAACCGTTTTGAAAATATTTGATACAAATAGTGAGACACTTACTTAAATCGAATTCATTCGTCAAAACCTCGTCCACTTCTTCCACCATGTCATTTTCTATCTCCAGTTTAATCTTACTGTCAATATCATGATCCGTCTCAAACTGTTTCCTAAACTGCTCCAGCCCACGCCAATTCTTGCTTATCTGGAAGAAATTATCACCAACCCTGCCTATGAGACAGCTAGATTCCACTACTTTACTTTTAATTATCATATTACTTAACAACTTTTGGCATTTGCTAGCTAGATCTATGTATTTCAAGGAGAATCCATATTGCTCATTCGCGTAGCTGTATTCTGCTAAAGTAGCGTAGGCAAGACATATTTTCTCATATAGTAAAGTCTTTAGATGTAGTTTCCAGGCAAAATTGTCATCTCTATTAGGTTCATTCCATGATGGAAGTTTCTTTTGTTCTTTTCGAACTAAAATGGCATTCTTGTCTATGTTGCTATTGGCTTCTATTAAATAGTCGGTTTTGGCTTTTTTTTCTTTCATTTTCCTTCTGCGGCTTCTTGAGTTATGTTCTCTGGGGTCGGGTTTGTCGATCTGCTTTATTGGTTCGTAGTTCATGGAGATGGGTTCGTATGGGTTCGCCATTTTGGGATGTTGCTCTTCTATTAGGATTTGTTCTTTTAGACGTTCTCTCTCTTCTTCCTGTTGTACAAAATATATTATAATGTCAATTTAGTAATTGTTGCTATAAACCGATTGGGGACAGGTTAGTGCCCCCGCCGAGAGAAACCGAAGGTCTTATTAGAATAATTATGATTCGACGTCTATTCTGAACTAATATGTTTCAAAGAACGAGTACCTACATACATATAATATATAATAATAATAATATTGGGGGACAAACTTACACAAATCGACCTAGTCCAAAACTAAGCAAAGCTTTTACTATGGGTACTAGACGACGATACACATACTTATATAGATAAATACATACTTAAATACATAGAAAACATCCAAGACCCAAGAACAAATATCCGTGATAAATGCACAAATAAATGCCCTGGCCGGGATTCGTACCCGGGACCTCTAGCTTCGGAGGCAGAGTCACTACCAACTAGGCTAAACAGGCCGAAAATATGTTTAGCAAGATCTGAAAATTCTATAATTTAATTCATAATGTATTGGCTATGTGCGAAGTAGGTGGTGGGGGTAAGCTTAACCGTTTCCTACGATTCGTTTCGTTTGTACGTATTTATTTTTTCTCTTATTTATTTCAGTAAAATTTCCAATACGGGGTCTTTCTCGTTTACTAAAGTAAATAAAATATTCATGTGTCATTATTTGACATCTCTGAGTTTTGACATTGTCTCGGGACCTTTGGCGTTTGACGTTTCAGACGTGCACATAGCCAATACCATTTATGCAAAGTTTGTACAGCATTGAGTTAAAGTCGAATAGATATTTGTTTTTTAAATGAGTCAGAGAAAGCCAAAGGCTAAATTTTATTCCGATCCCGTTTTACGCCATATAAAACCACGCGCGTCAGGTCTCATCATCATCATGTCAGCCGAAAGACGTCCACTGCTGGGCGTAGGCCTCCCCCAAAGTCTTACATAATGACCGGCCCTGCGCCATCCGCATCCAGCGGACACCCGCGACCTTTACCAGGTCATCAGTCCACCGTGTGGGGAGCCTGCCCACGCTACGCCTTCCGGTACGTGGTCGCCACTCGAGAACCTAGCGTCAGGTCTATATCACTAGAAATAATGTTCTTACCTTACACTTGTCCATGGTAACATTGTGCAGCGCCAGCAGCCCTTTAAGTGCGTGCCTCAGTGCGTGGCCACAGCGGTCTGGGGGCGCCACTCCGAGACCCTTACCTTCCGGCCCTTTACGTTTATTGTCCTATAGAAATGACCATTGTTATAAAAACGTTCATAGAGTTTGGGGTGCAGGAGAGGCGGTTGCTCAGGGAGGGATCATAGGTATTGAACTATAAACATGAACATTGTTATGAGAATTTTCATAGAATTGGAGATGCAGGAGAGGGGGTTCTGAGGGAGGGATCATAGGCATGTTTACAATAATGTTGTTTACTTTCTATCACTAGCATAATAATCTTTGTAGTAAAACCATTCAGGGTGTAACTCAGGGAATGATTATAGACACAAGATTACATAATGTTCGTGTAACTTATCGTGATTTTTAAAACATACATCATAGCTATGAATTTGGAAGGTATAATTAGATTATTTCTCTCATGATCATATTCAGCAGGTTTTAATTCATGATATTGCTTCTACTCGTACTTTAAAATTGTGGATTACAGATAGGAACAAAATAACTATCAGATTACGAAATATTTTCAAAATGAGGGACGTTATTTATACATTACGTTCTAGTCATCGGAAAGGTTGATTTTAGTGAAATCCTCTAATCAAATATGGGGATCTACATTTTATTTCATGTCTGGCATCTATCCCCGCTTCCCCGCTTATAAGTTGCCATAATAAGCAATGCATGAAACTAAAACGGGCCTAATTCATCACTATTTAGGAACACATTCACTTTCAATCATAAATAATATATATAGTAACATACCTCCTCTTTACTCTTAATCTTGTCACCAATATCCCTCAACGCCAATCCTCTCATCTGTAACGCCAACGATTTCTCTTCTTTTTCCCTATCACCATCCCCTCCTTCACTAGCAACTTTATCGCCATCCTCACTAATTTTAACATCACTTTTATCGCCATCCTCACTAATTTTAACATCACTTTTATCACCATCCTCACTAATTTTAACATCACTTTTATCAACATCCTCACTTTTAATATTACTTTTATAATTCTTGTCCCCACTGTCCCCGTTGTCTTTTCTATCACTGTCTTTTTCACAAGCTTCAGTGATATCGTCGGAAGTGTCAGTGTCATCTTTCAGTGTTTCTGTCACATCTTTCACGCTATCTGCGTCCCGCTCTGACGTGACTTCTGTTGGTTCGAAGTCGGGGTCTTCGTGTTCGGAGTCGGAGCTTTCATCTAAAACCAAATTAATAAATTATTACGTAGCGATAAAATTGCCAAAATTCGGGAGAGCACATGTTAATACGCACCTGACATGACTACTAATTTTTTGTAGGAGTACCCTAATTTTACAATATACTACATAAATGAATCAAAATAATTTATAGTGTCAGAATGTAAGCTATATTTTTACTAATAGAAGAAAACAGTAGCAGAAATATAGAAAGAAATTCCCACTCGATAGTATGAATTGCATTATAATTCAAAACATGCAGCCAAACTCACGCAACGCGTGGGAAGGCCCTAATAAAATGGACCGAGGATCTGCACGACTAGCACAAGACGGCGCGCGAGACAGATTATCCGTCTCTATTTAATGGGTACACACGGAAAGAGACGGATAGCCTATCTCGCGCGTGATATAGTTCGCGCGCCGTCTTGTGCTAGCCGTGCTGGTCAAGATCGCGGGAAGCCGTTGGATGAGAGCGGTCATTTACGCAATACCAACAAAATTAGCAAAAAATAAAAATTTAAGTCGTTAAAATTACAGTTTTTAGAGAGGATCAAATGTTTGTATGGGACCAAATCCAACTACAATCAGAGTAAAATAAAAGACAAAGATGACAGTCAAGGTACAACATAGCTGCTGAGCACTAGAAATGCTCCATACTAATTGTCACTTAAAAGAGTTAAAAGTAAGGTCACAGTTGGTCCGTATTACCGTTGTATGGAAAACCAATTCGCTTATTTGGTCGTGATTTATTTCGTTTTGGTACACAGTTGTCATACAATTTGTTGTGTATTGAAACGTAAAAATCCTAGTGTTAGTTTATAATTTACATTAGGACATTAAAAAAATCGATACCTTCAAGTCTTGTATAACATAAGTTTTTAAATGTTTGATCATTTGATGATACTTTTTGTTGTGATAATTTGATAGTTTACTATCCTTATATACACACCATGTCATAAATTGTAACATGAGTATTTGTAATACTTTATTGTACAAATGTCAACACAGTTAACTGACCAATCGTGACCCTTACTACAATGACAATAGAGTGCATGAAGTGTTGGCGATGGTGCTACTGATAAACTGACCTTTGAAATCCGGACAAGCCGGATTAGTAGTGGCCGGCACGTACAAGTCCGCCAACATGTAGTGCGACGAGGCTACTATCTGCGGGTAGCACTCCACCTTCAGCAGGTTTATCGCCTGCTCTAACAGCTGCCGAACATGTTTTGACCTAGACATACACACAATAATAATAGTAGTTTATGCGCCGAATTTCATAATAAGATCATACAAGTGAGACATTTGATCCTGAGACTTGGATGTTTTTCTATGTATTTATGTATATATCTATTAAATATGTCGTCGTCTGGTACCCATAACACAAGCCTTATTGAGCTTACTGTGGGACTAGTTCGATTTGTGTAAAAAATTGTCCCAATATATTTATTATTTATTTATTATTTATTTTAAGTGTTTTAATGCCTGATTATGTACAGTTGCATACACTAGTTTATCTACATCCATATATTATATCCTCTTTCATGTGTTTCATATGCAACCATTGAGCCGGCGGAAGCATGTTTACCGAGACAGCCCAGCGCGCCCCGGGCCTGTACTGTAAAATTGTACGTGATCTCATAATGATACGATATATCGTGTAGTTCTGGCGCGGAGGGCGCGCGGGGGACGGGGTATATTGTTAAGCTGGTATTTACGGATGGATTTTAAACACATTAAAGAGGATTAACTATATGGGTGTAGATAAATAAATAAATATTGGGTCGACAATTTTACAATAATCGAACTAGCCCTAGTAAGGTTATGGGTAATAGACGACGATATTTTCGACCGAGCGAAACGAAGGTCTCCGTCCAGACGTCCAGATGTCCAGATTTCCGGTTGTTCTCCTCTACAGGTAGCATTTCTCAATAGATTCTCGTGACCGTTTAAATAACATTAACAGTACTAAAAGTTTGTTCGGGTAGGTATCCTCTATTATCATTAAAACAAATAGAAATAAATCTGTGTGTGTGTGTGTGTGTGTGTGTGTGTGTGTGTGTGTGTGTGTGTGTGTGTGTGTGTGTGTGTGTGTGTGTGTGTGTGAGTGCGACCAACTTAAATATGTATAACTAATCTAAACCACACTTTTTATGACTTCTTCAGTTTCAAAGTAATTAAGGCTATTTAACCAAAGGAATAATTTACGTTTGGCCTCAGGAAGGGACGCATTCCCGATATCACATAATTTGTTAACTTTGTTATAGAGGTATGGATGAAGATAACTGGGAAAGCGTTTAAAGAAAAATGTATTACTGTGTGGTATTGGAATCTTGTACACCCTTCTGCGCACTAGCAGTGGATATAATTCCGAGGAAATGGTCATACGATGAACCAAAAGGGAAACCCTTAGAAACATTAGCTGCCTTACAGTGAGAACGCCCCATTCTTTATATAGTTTGGCAGTGGAGAATAACCGAGGCTTCCTGAGCATGACCTTTAAGATGCATCGTTGTGCTCTTTCTAAACTTAAAAGGTGCGAGCTGGCGGCACCTCCCCACACCGTAATGCAGTATAAGAGTATTGGTTGGCAAATCGAAATGTAAACTAACTTTAAAATGTCTTTACCGGCAGAGTTTCTCAGTAATTTTACAATATATATTAATTTTCTAATCCTAGAGGACAAAGTTTCTATATGAGCCTTGAAATTAAGTTTTTCATCCAGTAGTATTCCTAGGTATTTAATCGAGCTACAGTTAGTTATGAAATCATTACTTGCGCTAGGCAATGTGGCGTCTGAGGCTATCACAAGGTCTGGACGATATTTTGGAGATGAAACAGTAGTCTTATGGAAACAAAGGTATTTCGTTTTTGTAATATTTAACGTAAGTAAATTTTGAGTTAACCATTTAGATATCTGGGCCAGACCCTTTTCAGTCGCCGCAAAACACGTTTCCCAAGACGATTCGTGGAAAATGAGAGCAGTATCATCTGCATAACAGACTATTTCAGCGTATTTCTCACAAATGGAAGGCAAATCATTAATGTAAATCAAGAACAAAGTGGGACCAAGAATGCTTCCCTGTGGAACCCCGAAAGCTACCGTCCTTTGGGAACTCACCAAAGCGCCCAGTTTTAAACATTGACCACGATTTGACAGATAACCTTTGAACCATTGCAATGCAATGCCCCGAACACCTAATATCTCCAGCTTTCTGAGTAAAATCGGAATCGATACTGTGTCGAACGCTTTAGCCAGATCCAAAAAAACACCAGTGCAAACTTCACCTTTGTCAAGATAAGAAGAAACAAGACGAGTAAGTAACGAAACAGCATCCTCCGTTGATTTGCCTCGCCGAAAGCCGAATTGTCTGGGTGAAAGCAAATTTTCTGATTCTAGAAATGTTATTAACTTGTTATTAACAATTTTTTCCAGAATTTTTGAAATACTTCCTAGGAGACTAATTGGGCGATAATTACCTGGGCAGTCTTTAGAGCCGCCCTTGTGAATAGGAACTACTGCCGCTACCTTCCAGCTATCAGGGAAAGAGCCCGTGGAAATACTTAAATTGAAAATATATGTCAAGGGTGGAGTTATTAAATCTTTGACGTGTTTGAGGAGGCGATTGTTAATCTGGTCAAGGCCGGGGGCGCTATCTATTTTGAGATTTGTAATCAGGTCTTTTACTTCAGCTTCGCCAGTAGGACTCATAAAGAATGAGTTATGAGGAGTACTTTTAACCTTCACCTTTGACGCCAGTGCATGTTCTGTGGTCTTTTCTCGAATCAGGATTTTGTTAGCTAAGTTCTGTCCCACTGATGTAAAGAATTCATTCGTAAAGTTGAGTGAATCCTGAACATTGGGTTTAATAGAAGCAAGTTCAGGGGACTGGTCGTTCTTTTGTTTGCTGGTATGTGTAATATCTTTTATAGTGCTCCACAATTTTTTCGGGTTATTCTTATCTTCAACAATACGCCTACTGTCATACGCATCCTTGATTTTACGTAGTAATCCTATATAAAAATTTCTATACCGCGTGTATGTTATTTTGTTAAAGTCATTGTCGGGGTTTTTCCGGTACTGAGAATGCAATTTATCTTTATGTTTTGAGCATCGCATTAAGCCTGGAGTCATCCAAGGCTTCAAGCAATGACGAGAGCGACTTACAAGTTTATTAGTAGTATGATTTCTGATAATCGGGACAAGTATTTCTGAAAACGCGTTCGCTGCTTCCGTTGCGGATGTTTTAAATAAAATATAGCGAGGTCTACAGCTCACAGAGCCACTAGTAATACATATATAAAATAATTAAAAATATTTCGCATGACCGCTAGGCTAGGCTCGTTGACGACACAATACAATATAAATACACTTTACAGTACATATGGTGCTAGATTACCGCACGAGTGCGGTAATCAGCAGATTACGTGCATATGTCGAAACTTTAAAGAGCCATATGTACTGTAAAACGTTGTACGATACACGTGCGAACAGGTAATTCGCAACTCGTGTCGATTTAAAAGACTCCCTTCGGTCGTGTTTCAATTTATTACCTCTCGTTGCGAATTTCCTGTTCTCTGCACTTGTATCGTAATGTACTATTATTGCATACCTCACATAATAATAGCATGTACAAAATGATTTTTTCTTATGATTGACTGACCAGTGATTGGTCCTAGTCTCACCTGATGGAAAGCTATGACAAGGCCTAAGATGTTGCTTACTGGTTCAGTAGTAAACAAAGATATGAGGAGACAAGAGGTAAAACAACAAGTGTACCGAAACGTTAAAAGCACTATAACGAGACTATACAACTGGTATTTAAAATAACAATAATTTTGTACTAACCTGTTAGTAAGCCTCATGTTCCTTGCCACCCTGTATAACAACATGGCAACTGGTGTCGTGAAAGGATTGTCCAAACTATCAGGACATAATGACGTCAGATCATAAAGCTTCACTACGTCATCATGAGGTCCTTTAAACAACCAGTAAGTATGCCCCGCTTTAGTCGCATTGTACTTCAGAAAGGACAGTATATTCTGAGCCACATTCCTAACCACTTTCGGAGAGAACTTTGAATTCTCCATGTTAGGCAAGTCTTCGGTCTTCATCGGCTCATATTTCTGTACGATCCCGTCTAAATGGTAGCACATGAGGACCTCGGGAACGTTGCACATTAAGTTGTCGAGCCAGTAGTCTATGCCAGTCAACACGTTGATGGGTTCTCTCGCGTCTCGGAGTCTTAGGGATACGCAGGGTCGGTCTTTGTCTCCGAATATGGGCAGGTCGCTACCGATAAGCATCTAGAAGCAAAGCAAGCTGATAAATAAAGTCTATTTTAATGAAAGTAAATAAATATTTTTTAGAATAATTTTGTATTTAGCAGTAACGCTGCTAACGAGAATTCTAAATTTCAAATTAAAGAGAAAAATTGAAAAATTTTGTGTTTCGAGCAGGACTCGAATCCGCGACATCTAGCATACGCGGCCAATAGCCACTGAGCTGTTGGAATCAATCAAACTCAGGCACGAAGTCGAGATCGTGAACAGACAACACTTTCAATTTACAAAAAATCGGCCAAGAGCATATCGGGCCATGCTCAGTGTAGGGTTCAGCAAATTGCAGCTTT
Source organism: Notocelia uddmanniana (assembly GCA_905163555.1). Taxonomy (NCBI): domain Eukaryota; kingdom Metazoa; phylum Arthropoda; class Insecta; order Lepidoptera; family Tortricidae; genus Notocelia; species Notocelia uddmanniana. The sequence continues at coordinate 15,336,478 of LR991072.1, forward strand.
CTAGCACTAACAATCACAGAGCAAAGCCTTGGACAGACAGACGGAGATGGTGAAACTATAAGGGGAAAGTTGACTACGGAACCCTAAAAACAGCAGTCAAAATCAAATTCCCAAATCATTCGTTTGGGATTGTGAGTCTCTGTCTGTGCCGTTTTTAGGGTTCCGTACCCAAAGGGTAAAAACGGGACCCTATTACTAAGACTTCGCTGTCCGTCCGTCCGTCCGTCTGTCACCAGGCTGTATCTCAAGAACCGTAATAGCTAGACAGTTGAAATTTTCACAGATTGTGTATTTCTGTTGCCGCTATAACAACAAATACTAAAAACAAAATAATAATAATAATAATTAAGGGGGGGGCTCCCATACAAAAAACGTGATATTTTAGCCCTTTTTCATGGCTACCACTCGCCGAGCTAGATCTCAAGAACCGTAATAGCTAGACAGTTGAAATTTGCACAGATTATGTATTTCTGTTGCCGCTATAACAACAAATATTAAAAACCTGCCAAGTGCGAGTCGGACTCTTTTTATAGATCATGCGGTACGGAACCCTTCGTGCGTGAGTCCGACTCGCACTTGGCCAGTTTTTATTTTAACTATACCTGTATATCCTCGAAAGTCCAAAGTACGTTTCTGTTGTAGAGATGCGTTTGGTCGTTTGGTGGTTCTGATCTGGTTTCCGGCTCTGGTAAATATGGACCTTGAAGGTTGAAGGGGCGAGATTTATATTACTTCTAAGACTTAAAATTACATGGACAACAAACAGGTCAGTGGTATGTAAATAAATAAATAAAACAAAATAAATATTGGGGGGACAATCTTACACAAATCGACCTAGTCCCAAACTAAGCAAAGCTTGTACTATGGGTACTAGGCGACAATATACATACTTATATAGATAAATATATACTTAAATACATAGAGAACATCCAAGACCCAAGAACAAAATCCGTGCTGAATGCACAAATAATGCCCTGGCCGGGATTCAAACCCGGGACCTCTAGCTTCGGAGGCAGTGTCACTACCAACAAGGCTAAACAGGTCGTCCAATTATTATTTTTTTAGTTCGAGATAATTTTCAATCACGAAAAATTGACACTTGACAGAAAGTGATAACCACGTTGTCAGTTAAATGCACAACTTGCAAGTTTTATTAATTCCTATTTAAAGTAAATTATTTTGATGTAAGTTAACATCTCTTAAAGCATTAGCATCTAATTTGGAAGCACCTTATATTTACGACGAGGGCGGTTTATTGAATCTTGAGTGATTTGAGTGAAACGAAAGATTCTATTTCAGAATATTGAGCGTAGCGAGGGATTCAAGCGTTTACGTTACAGAAAAAAAATTGCTATCGTTTAACACACACTGCTTTTTACACCGCATATGAGGACATTGTGGACCGCTGTTAAAAAATGTCTTACAAATAATTTTGCTACCACGTGGCACATACTTCTTTTAACACCTACAAGAAAAAGAGTCATTGTTGCTCTTAAATGAGGGAAGAAAAGTACGGCTTTAATCCCTCATTCAAGGGCAACAATTAATGAAATGATATTTATCTTTGTTGAAAAAACAAATCGGATTTTGCAAGCCACATTAGAGCGTTCTATTATCCTAATAAAATATGGAGTCGCTGTCGCCGGACGCGGCGAGGAGGCTATAAATAAAGGTTAGCTGGAAGAGATCCCTTATAGGCATATGTACTTCGATCTTGTGTGACATGTATATGCTTTAAGAGGGCGCAGTACGTTTGGTTCTCCATACAAACGTATTTATGCTCTCATTTTAAAACGCCATGCTAGAATAACAGGAAACTTTGTATACACAATGGGATCCAGCTTGTCTAGGGCGGAAATTAGTTTCTGTTGCTTGAAATTATAATGGCGAAAAAATACAGCGATTATTAAGGTTTTCATACAAGCCGTAAATAACTCAAAAAACTGCTGTATTTTTTTTCTTTTTCAATTTCTAGCAACAGAAACTAATTTCCGACCTAGGTATGCCGGATCCCATTGTGTATACAAAGTTTCATGTTATTCTAGCATGGCGTTTTAAAATGAGAGCCTAAATACGTTTGTATGGAGAACCGATCCACACCGATCGATCGTACTGCGCCGTCTTAAGGGACCCTGTACGCTCGACTGAACTCGATTCTCCATACAAACGTAGTTATGTTCTCATTTTAAAACGCCGTGCTAAAATAGCATGAAACTTTGTATACACAATGGGATCCGGCATATCTATGTCGGAAATTAGTAAGAAAATAAAGCTAGTTTTTAAGTTTTTTATGTCTTGTATGAAAACCTTAAAAATCACTGTATTTTTTTCTCAATATTAGTCAACACCGTGGATAGTGGTTTCACAATATTAGTACTCCTTTCTCACAAAAATGCATACTAGTGACGCCCGCATAAGAAACTCCCAGCCAAACCATCACAGATGAAGGGTGATGACCTCTTTGAATACGGAGAATGCTATTAGACGCTTCTTTACTATTGCGAGCGTACACTCTATCATTTTGTTTATTACAGTTTTCTTCTATGTCAAAAGTTTTCTCGTCCGAAAATAGTATACAACGATGCTTATTTTTAGCGTACTTCTTCAATAAAGCTTTAGATCTTTTAAGCCTTAAAGCTTTAAGCCGACTATTGAGAACATGGCCAGTTTTTCGTTTATAAGCACGAAGTCTCAGGTCTTGATTAAGCACTCTTTTCACCGTGTTTCTGCTCAAACCCATCTGGAAGGCCATAACTTTTTGTTTCCTAGCGGGATTTCTGGCAATGCGTGCCCTAATTGCTTGAACAACCGCTGGAGTCCTAGCTGTACGCGGACGACCGCTTCTTTTCTTGTCATTTAAACTAGAGACCTCACTGTATCTTTCTATGGTACGATCCACAAATCTTAGAGAGAATTTTAAATTTTCAAGTAGCTTAAAAATTTTAGTCGGCGAGTGTCCACAACGATATAGTGCAATTATTGCGGTACGGCTATCTTTAAGCGTCCACTCCATGTTAAAGAAAACAGAAAATTGCAAAATTATACTACTCAAATATTTAAAAAAGATTCGAAATTCAAATGCACAACGGTTTTTGTTTTAGGAGTTCCAAATTTAAATTTTAGAGGTCAGTGACAGAACTTATGAGCCGACTAAGTATATATATATATATATATATATATATATATGTGTGTGTATGTATGTATGTATAAATATTTATTTTTATATATGTATAGTATTATAAATATAGTATAAAATTGTTGTAATTATTAGTAGGTTTCATAAATTATTTCGGCACCACCTACTGCGAATTGTAATTATTTGCTTTGATTTCCGCTACCCAAAGGTTGTCTGGTAGAGATCGCTCTTTAGCGATAAGACCGCCTTTTGTTTGCCTCTACTTATTGTTATTACGTACTGTACTGTGTCCTTTAATTGAGGTGTGCAATAAAGAGTATTGTATTGTATTGTATTGTAAACGTGCACTCACCTGGTACGGGGCCGCCGGGCGCTGGGCACGAGGCCTCGGGTAGCGAACACACACTGTGCGACAGGAACTTGTGTGTTAACTGCAGCGCATTATGCGCAGGCGGCGGCGTTAGGCTCATCCGCTCCTGAAATTGCATTTCTGTATAGCATGAAATGAAATGAAATGAAATGAAATGAAATGAAATGTTTAATGAAATGTTTATTTGCTTGAGACATGGTTAACAATTAGGTGGAACAACTTTGTTAGGATCAGCACATCTCGTCAACATTTGGACATGCAAAACTTTACAAACTTATGACTACTTAATACAATTAAATATTTGATTATAATTCCTGGGCAGGACTCGCTTGCGCTCGGCCGTCTGTCATACTCGTCAGGCCCTGCAGTGGTGTATAACCCCCTTATTCATAAAACTTAACAAGCCTCTGTTAACTAAAAGTTGTTTCGTCCCTTTCTCACAAACATAAATGTCAAAGTGACAGATAAGGACAAACGAAGTTTAGCGGCTCGTTAACTAATAGAGGCTTGATGGACGTTTATGAATAAGGGGGTAAGTGTTTAATCTGATTTTAAATACCGCTTACGATTACAAACGGTTTGGCGAAAGTGGTGCAACCCATCCTATTCCATAAAAAAATTGATAACAGAACTTCGCTGAATTTGAAATTCATTATTTTTTCTACGCCACCCAAAGGTTGTCTGGATGAGACCCCTTTTTAGCGATAAGGCTAACTGTTTCGGAGCCCCCCGATGTATATAATTTCATTTGCCATAACACTAGTGTTTGCCATAAAATTTGTTATATTATGTAATTTAAATAAACTTTACAATACTTGTGGTGCTACTTTAGCGCACGAGTGCGGTAATCAGCAGATTACGTGCATATGTCGAAACTGTAAAGAGCCATATGTACTGTAAAACGTTGTATGATACACGTGCGAATAAGTAATACGCAACTCGTGTCGATTTAAAACACTCCCTTCGGTCGTGTTTCAATTTATCACCACTAGTTGCGAATTTCCTGTTTTCTGCACTTGTATCTTAATGCACTATTTCTCAAACATGCGCTTAAATGTACGTATTAATATCACGAAAATAAGACATGAAGCTTCTTGTTTATGGATCCCTACATTGATGTAGGGAGCAAGTATGAAACAAACATTATTGTCAGCTGCTCTAACTTTTTAAATTTGCAACAGATTACATAAAAACGTTTTTCGAGAAAAACACTGCTTAACTCTGACATGCATATATATCCTAGAATTATGTCTATTTGTTAGAAATCAGCCAGAACACTTTCCAAAGAGAACCTATAAATTAAATGTTCGATCACAATATAAATCTGATCTCAAACTTCCTAAAGTCAATAACTCAATGTTTAAAAAAGTGCTTTAATATCAGCCATTCGTGTTTATAATAATCTTCCAACTCATATAAAAAGCATAGAAGATAGCACTTTTAAACGGACACTAAAAAACTGGATAATAGGTAAAGCCTATTATAATTTAAAGGAATTTTATTCTAGTGAATTGTAAATAGATTTTAAGACCATAATGCGGAGATTGAGTGGCAGTGACAACAGCATCTTGAAAACGTTCGTTAATAAACTGGATGCGCCATTACCGGGGCACTGGAATAAACTCCATGTAGGATTAACCAGTGCTAAGGGATGTTACATCTAATCTTTCTTTTTAGATTTTATCTTTTTTTACTCTCACCCTAGTCTTTAAGTACCTAATGTAACTAACAAATTATGGATCTATGGTCTGAAATAAATATTAATTATTATTAACATTGTATACCCGGAAGGGTAACTGTTGATACACTTACATTTGCACCATCTTTGTACCTACACAGTTTTATACAATAAAGATTTTCTATTTTATCTAAAAAAGTGAATTGTATTTTCAACTTACCTTCTCTGACATGGTCTTGAGAATATTCTCATAGAAGAAGTCCTTCAGCCACGACCATTCTGACTTCATTAGGTAGTCGTAGACGTCGAAATCGTCCAGGAGCAGTGTGTTTTCTACGCGATGGACCATCATGCTTACCTGAATAAAAATATTGATATTCAGCCGTGGCCAGAAGTATTAAGCACCCCTTATTTTTCTTTGTAACTTATAAATAAACTATGTTTTTAATTACAAAACTACACATTGACGCAAAATAGAATAATGTATATAAACATCTAGAAAACTTTAGCAGATATAATTTCGAAGTTGCTATTTGTCCTAGAAAACTGAACGCTAAAAATAATCGGGTTCGCAATAAAAGGACCAAATGCCTTTTTTTAAGTGCAATTATTTTTAACGTCAATGAATAGCTAGTGTTATTGAAAAATATTAGAACTTTCTATAATAAAAGACATAAAATGCTTTATTCAAAGTTTTACTTTTATATGAAAAACGCGGGAGTGCTTAATACTCCTGGCCAAGGCTGTAGTTGAAATTTTCTGAACTGAGCTATTGTTGGCTGAAGCAAATAAATAAATAAACAATAGTTATTTATTTAAATAAATAGAGCGCTCGTAGCCCAGCGGCACCCGCCTACCGCGTGCGGTATGCGAGGTTAAGCAATGTGGGCGCAGGTCAGTTCTTGGATGGGTGACCGCTTTGAGTGGTTACTAACTGAGCGCTCTTGTGCTTTGGAAGGCACGCTAAGCCGTTGATCCCAGCTGCTGTCTCGACAGCAGTCGTTAAGCCAAGTTAGAGGCCTTCGGGCGGCTTGAGAACTTCTAACAGTCAAGTGCCCACTCACTTGACAAAGGGGGGTCGAAGTTGCACCACGTCCGTAGGGAGTACCCACCGTTACCCTACACGTGACCACTGGGTGGTGCTAAAAGTGCAACAAAAACTGGCAACCGTACTTGTCTTCTCGAAGATCTCACGGTTCGTAAATAAATGCCATACGATTAAATAAATAAACTATAATTTCGTTTTACAGTCGACGTACGTTCTCTTCATAGAAAAAGGACTACTTAATACCAAGTCCATCTACCCAACAAGGAATAATGTTCAAGATTCAATATATACATGTAATGTACTTTTTCTACCATTTGTTGTTTAGTGGCTGGTTGGAGTTTACGAGAACAAAAGCAGATAATCGGATTGTATAGAGACAAAGCCATTATTAATGAAGATGAGCTCAGTTCAGAAAATTTTAAGAATAGTTTAACAGATGAACCTAGGTTAAACTTAAACCTCTAGCCGCTTTTATACAAGAAAAATGTAATTTTAACCTTCCTAATAATAATAATCGTATGGCATTTGTTTTCGAACCGTGAGATCTTCGAGAAGACAAGTACGGTTGCCAGTTTGTTGCACCTTTAGCACCACCCAGGGGTCACGTGTAGGGTAACGGTGAATACTCCCTACGGACGTGGTGCAACTTCGACGCCCCTTTGTCAAGTGAGTGGGCAACTTGACTGTTGGAAGTTCTCAAGCCGCCCGAAGGCCTCTAACTTGGCTTAACGACTGCTGTCGTAAACAGCAGCCAGGATCAACGTCTTAACGTGCCTTCCAAAGCACGGGAGCGCTCAGTTAGTAACCACTCAAAGCGGTCACCCATCCGAGAACCGACCTGCGCCCACGTTGCTTAACCTCGCATACCGCACGCGGTACGCGGGCGCAGCTGGGCCACGGACGCTCCTTAACCTCCCTTATTAAAGGAAATAGAGATGTATATCTATAAATAGGGCTCAAGTGTGATTGATACCTGAAAGCAGTGATGCAAGCCTACTTCGAAATAAGCCTGGTAAGATAATTTAAATGATAAGAGATCTTAGTCCAATAGCAATAAGGTTCAACTTACGGTCCCGTTGGGCTGATATGGCAACTTGAGCAATTTCTTAATGCACTCGGCGCCGGAGATCACGTCCACGGCGCCCACACAATCGGGGAACATGTGAGCCATGCGGAAACTGGAAAAAACGACCTTATTACTGTACACGTAAGGTTAATAACTCATTGAACAATGTTGAAGTATTTATATGAAATCCATACTAATATTATAAATGCGAAAGTAACTCTGTGTGTCTGGGACCTCTTCTTGCTTAAACCGCTAAACCGATTTAGATAAAACCTTGGTATAGAGATAGTTTGAGTCCCAAGAAGACATAGAATAGTTTTTATTCCGGCAATCATTCCTTAGGGGGTGAAAAGGGGGGCAGAAGTTTGTATGGGCGAGCGATATTTAAGCCTGCACCTACAACAATCTAATAGCAATTATTTCTATAATATAATGAGTTTCACGCGGACGGAGTCACGGGCAAAAGCTAGTCAGATAAATAATGAATTCAAGCAGGGAACTTGTAATGACAACTTTGTAGCTATTGCAATAAGGTCCATAATTGGCCGCGAGCACAATACGATACTCTAAGCGCTCATGTCGGGGCGCTTTGCATGCTATAAAGTAGGGTTTCTTAAGAGGGCGCAGTACGCTCGGTTCTCCATACAAACGCATTTTTAAAAGACACAAACACAAGCACAAATTGTAAAAGAAAAAAAATACAGCGGTTTTTTTGAGTTTTTTACGGCTTGTATGAAAACCTTAATAATCGTTGTATTTTTTTCTTCATTATAATTTCAAGCAACAGAAACTAATTTCCGACCTAGATATGCCGGATCCCATTGTGTATACAAAGTTTCATGTTATTCTAGCATGGCGTTTAAAAATAAGAGCATAAATGCGTTTGTATGGAGAACCGAGCGTACTGCGCCCTCTTAAAGTGTGGTCCGGGGACTCCTAGGGGGTCCGTGTAATGAACACCAGGCCAGGAGACAATTGCCTAATCACAATCATTTTTTACTACACAACGACCATGGCAAACAAGCTTACAGCCTGCCTCATAGAAAGCGGACGCCATAGCCTAAAGATGCTAGGTACTCTAGAAGCATCACAAGAGGGTTGCCGGCCCAGTATTGACTTGAGGATTCTCTGTGGTGACAGCTAGAGACATATTATAAGGATAGTGTAGGCTATGGAAATAGATATGCAGCATTATTATCAATGGCCATTTGTAAGTCATGTGGACCTTTGGCCCTAAATTATTTACCTATTGTAGCCAAAGGCGTATGCCGGCATATGGAGCACACTCATTTCAATGGTCATAACTTTAGGAGGCATGTGGACCTTTGGATCTAAGGCGCGAATTACACAGAGGCGGCGTAAGGTGAAGGCGCGCCGCAGGAATGACGCTTCAAAACATTCTCATACAAAACGTACAAAGGTGATGTATCGGTGAATTACACTCAAGCGGCGCAGCGCATGCGCCGCACCTTCACCTTACGCTCATCATCATCCCCCTAGCGTTATTCCCAGTACAGTTGCATCCAGAAGGATGCCTAGGGTCCGCTACCTAATCCCAAGAATTGGCGAAGGCACTAGTTTTTACGGAAGCGACTGCCATCTGACCTTCCAACCCGAGGGGGAAACTAGACCTTATTGGGATTAGGCTTGTCAAGTGAGTGGGCAACTTGACTGTTAGAATTTCTCTAACCGCCCGTAGGCCTCTAACTTGGCTTAACGACTGTTATCAATGTTATCATAGACAGCAACCGGGATCAACGGATTAACGTGCCTTCCAAAGCACGGGAGCGCTCAGTTAGTAACCACTCAAAGCGGTCACCCATCCAAGGACTGGCCTCGCCCGACATTGCTTAACCTCGCATACCGCACGCGGTACGCGGGCGCCGCTGGACCACGAACGCTGCACCTTACGCTGTCTCTGTATAATTAACTAACTAGGCTGGCACGACGACACAAAGTGATTCTTGGCCTCCGAGACAAGATCACGCCACTTTTCTGGGTCCTGCGCTATTCTCGCCAGCTTGCATCGGCCCCAAGCTGACGCAGGTCCGCGTTCACCAAACCGTTCCAGCGATAAAAAAAAATAAAAAATATAATAGGGGACATTTTTTACACATATCGAACTAGTCCCACAGTAAGCTCAATAATGCTTGTGTTATGGGTACTAGACGACGATATATTTAATAGATATATACTTAAATACATAGAAAACATCCAAGTCTCAGGAACAAATGTCTCTGCTCACCACAGAAACAAATGCCCTTACCGGGAATCGAACCCGGGACCTCTAGCTTCGGAGGCAATGACACTACCAACTAGGCTAAAGAGGCCGACTTGGGCGCGATACTTGGGGTAACCCACAGGACGCCGTCGGTCGGCCAAAGTATGCTCTCTTCACCTGTCAATCTTCTCCCATCCTCTCGAGGTGGCGAAGCCAGCAAAGACTATGTGCTTTGGTTGCACCCATTATATTCTCCTATGCTCTTCAATTTGGTCCTGGAACATGTCGTTCTGTATAATTGGCACCTAATTTGTTTACCTAGACAATGGAGTGGTCCCCGTCAGTATCTGCTTGAGCCCGTAGGAGTCGATAGCGGCCCAATTGGATGGAGGCATGTTCAGGTCCGTATTGCATTGCAGTCGAGCGTAGCTGACTGGTCGTGGGAAGGCTGTGTACTTGACCACGGCTGTTGATTTGATGCCAGGAGAAGGACTGCGGTCCTGAAAATTATTATGTGTGAAGTGTTTTCCAAAGAAAGAGGCCTAGGTCAAAAATACCTCGCATACCATGCTTTAAGTAGAAAATGTCAAACAAATCAGTTTGTATAATAAAAACCGGCCAAGTGCGAGTCGGACACGCGCACGAAAAGTTCCGTACCAGAAAAAAAACGCCAACAACTACTCTGTTGTATGGGAGCCCCCCTTAATTATTATTATTATTATTTTGATTTCAGTATTTGTTGTTGTAGCCACAATAAAAATACATAATCTGTGCAAATTTCAACTGTCTAGCTATTACGGTTCTTGAGATCTAGCTCGGCGAGTGGTAGCCATGAAAAAGGGCCAAAATATCACGTTTTTGTATGGGAGCCCCCCTTAATTATTATTATTATTTTGTTTTTAGTATTTGTTGTTATAGCGACAACAGAAATACGCAATCTGTGAAAATTTCAACTGTCTTGCTATACTAGCGGTTCTTGAGATACAGCCTGGTGACAGACGGACGGACGGACGGAAAGCGAAGTCTTAGTAATAGGGTGCCGTTTTTACCCTTTGGGTACGGAACCCTAATAAAGGCTTAAATAAATAAGTATAGTTGAAATTATTTAATATGTCCGAATTGTATCAAATTTTTCCGTTCAAAAGGCGACCTTACTCGTAGTATCAACAGTGGTGGATTTATTTAGTGGTAAGAAGGTTCAAATTCTAATCATCATCATCATAATATAGCTGCATCATAGTGTAGCTCTTGTCGGTGGAGTATTCGCCATTCTGTTCAGTTCTCTGCCAATGCTTTGAGCTCCTGATACGACATTACATTGACCTTCTCTTTGCAAGGGCGGATCCACCGTTGTGGGCACGATGGGCATGCCCACAACCTTATTAGACTTGTGACGTCACACTTTTACGGTCTATATCGATAGGCTGATGGTATTAAACGCTATGCCTTAATAAAATAAAAGTAAAAACACAATGAATCGTGTGTGATGTGATGTCTGTCCGGATTTTCTCCTCTAGAGGTCGTATTTCTTAACCAATTCTCGTGAAATTTTGTGAGCAGGTTCGATAATTATATAGAATTTTTTTGTGGAGTCAGTTTTTGGAAATTATGAAATTTGATTTTTTTTTGCGTAGTCTACAGTTCGCAGAGCTGTGGCTCAGTTGTGGTTGGTATTGATAGCCTAATTAAGTCTCTCCTGGTATCTTTCCTTCAATTATAGTTTTTATGTAATTGTCATGTCGTATCAGGTGCCCCAACATATTTCCTCTTCTGTTCTCAATCACCCTCAAAAGCAGTCTCTTCTCTCCTACCAAATCCAAATCCTCTTCATTTGTTTTCCTTTCTGTCCAGCTTATGGCTTCCATTCGCCACCAGCACCACATTTCTAATTCTAATAGCATTAAAAAAAAAATAAGACACTTGAATAATTTCAACCATACCTAGGTAAGTTTTTTTTTATAAAAAGGCTTCTGGTAACTTTAATTTTCAATACCAATAAAGTAAATAAGTAATCACAATATAAGTTTGTATCAAAAATAATTTTTGAGGCACACGTTAATTGCCTACTGTATCTTATTTCCACTGTCATCATCAACTCGCTGAGAGGATTCCAATGAGCTCAAACACAACAAGTTATTCCTGTGTAGTTTAGGTGTTCCAATGGGCACCTTCTATCTCCATCAACAGATCAGCTCTGTAGTACAATAATATTACATTGTCACCGAACTTACATAAGTATGCCAAATTTCAGCTCAATTAGATTAGATTATTTATTTCATGATACAAAATTACAGTATAAATTTGCATTTGCAATCGGTTGAGGATCACTGCTTTAAAATTACAACACATACTTACATACTGTTTACTCACTACGTCACTGCACTTATCACCTTTTGTAATGAAACACTTCCTTGACAACTTATAACTCATTTAATTCGGATGTCGACTGGAGCTTTATACAATCCACGACAACACTTCGTTAGCGTGTTCACGTATGTAACACCGCCATCTACCATGGAATTAGTGTACAAATAAATATAAGGAACTAAACATTGTAGTTTAAACATTATCGGCCCCCAAGGACGAATTGTCCTTTACAAAGATCCATTGTAAACAAAAAACACGAGTAAGTACTAGTGAAGACCTCCAATGAATTGGTGAATTCAAATAACATACGCAACAAAACTTAGTAAGCTGACTGAACAAATAAACCATAAAATAACTTAAGAGTCTATACCTAAGAATCCAGGGGTAGTGGACAAATTTTAGCAATAGGTCTGCGAAAGGTACCATTTTTTAATTTTAAAGTAACAACTCTGGTTAAACCATCTCTACCAGGATGCTTATCTATTATTCGACCTAACAACCACTTTCCGGGAGGGAGTCTTTCGTCCTTTACCAAAACTACTGTTCCAATTTCAGGATCTACATTTCGAACATTCCATTTGTATCGATTCTGGAGTGTCGTTAAATACTCTGAGCTCCAACGAGTCCAAAGCGATTGCATCATCCTTTGGAGCAATTGCCAGCGATCTAAACGCGATACTGGTACAGTTGCGAGACTTTCTTCCGGAATAGTGATGGGAGCTTCACCTATAAGGAAATGTCCGGGGGTAATTGGAGAAGCATCATCAATGGAACTACTAACTGGAGTTAACGGTCGCGAATTTACACAAGACTCTACTTGAGTCAACAGCGTGGTATACTCTTCAAACGTGAGTAAAGTCTGTCCAATAACACGCTTCAAATGGGCTTTAATTGACTTCACGCCGGCTTCCCAGAGTCCACCAAAGTGTGGAGAGCCAGGAGGAATAAAATGCCATGTAGTTTGGTCATTTGCGAGAATCTCGGATATTTCTCCAACCACTTCCGACTTCCTGTTCTTAAACATTGTGTCAAGCTCTTTTGAGGCTCCTACAAAATTTGTGCCACAGTCACTCCACAGATCGCTACAATGACCGCGTCTGGAAGTAAATCGACGAAATGCTGCGATGAAAGCAGCTGTAGATAGGTCACTCACGAGTTCTAAGTGAATGGCCTTAGTTACAGTGCAAACAAATAAAGCAATATAGGCTTTGCATGTTCGTTTACATCTACCAGGGTACATTTTTAACTGGATAGGACCCGCAAAATCCACTCCGCTTTTACGGAAGGGTCTATCGGGTGTGACTCGACAGGCAGGCAATTGACCCATTAATTGATTCATTGGTGCTGCAGATTGTTTGAAACAAGGAATGCATTTATGGATAATCTTCCGAACTAAATTCTTGGCACCAATAATCCAATATTTACAACGGATACCATTCAAAGTCAGTTGAGGACCTCCATGCAAACAATGAATATGCGCATCACTTACAAATAGGACAGCTAAGTGACATTTCGAGACTAGTACGACAGGTGACTTGATGTCGAAGTGCACTTTAGCGTTGCGTATACGTCCAGTAACTCTTATGATACCATTTTCATCTATGTATGGGGTAAGAGAAGATAATTCACTAGATTTTAGTAACCTTTGGCCTCTTCTCAGCATTTGTAATTCTTCTTGAAACCAAAATCCTTGAGAGAGTCGAATACAAATGTTTGTAGCATATCTCAATTCAGCTACTGTAAGATGCTGAGGAAAAGTCTCAGGTGCCATCTGATTACGAGTAGCATCAGCACGTGTCTTACACAATGTCACAAATCGCATTAGATATGCTGTAACACGGATCAATTTCGTTAAAGTGGAATATCTAGCTAAATATGAAAAACGATCGTCACTCTCGTTCGATACACCAGCTTGTAGTGCATTGATTTTACTACCATTTCCTTTCGACTTTTCTTTGACTTCTAACTGTGTTGTTGGTATGTCGAGTGAGAGCGAGCGATAGTGATCAAAACCGTTGTCTTGGTGAAGCATAGTTGGTCCATGCCACCACAAATCGCAGTCTTTAAACAAGTCAGGACGAATGCCTCGTGACGCAACGTCCGCAGGATTTTCAGCCGATTTGATGTGGTGCCATCGTCCACTACTTACATTATTCACAATCTCAGTGACGCGATTAGCTACATAAGTCTTCCAAGTGTTTGGAGTTCGTCGAAGCCAAGCTAAGACAATCATTGAATCTGTCCACGCAAAGACAGACTCTTCAGGAAGTTGAAGACTATGTTGCACATCTTTGAGTAATTTCGAGAGTAGTACCGCGCCGCACAGTTCCAAACGGGGCACAGTAACCTGCTTCACTGGTGCCACCCTAGTTTTGGCAATAATCAGAGATACATGGATCCCGTGGGGCGTGATAACTCGTAAATAGACTACAGCAGCGTAAGCTAAACAAGAGGCATCGCTAAAGCCATGAATTTCTACTCGTTCATTGCTCTTGAATTGTGTGTGAACCCAACGCTCTAAATTCAAGGTCGGCATGTGACAGAGCTGGTCTCTATAACTTGACCATTCTGTGGCAAGTTCGAGGGGAAGTTCATCAGTCCAACTTATACCACTTAACCATAGTTTTTGCAAAAACATCTTAGCAGTAATGATGACCGGCCCTAAAAAACCTAGAGGGTCAAATGCTTTTGCAATGTCCGACAGTACTGACGTTTTGGTGAAGCGTTCTGTAGGTTCCGGAATGTCTAGCTTAAGCTCAAAGACATCATGATGTGAGTTCCATCTAATACCTAAAGCTTTGATTGTGTCATCAAGCTTAATATCGACACTTTGTTCATTTGTCTTTTCCGGGCTAGGAACCTTTTTCAACACGTCAGAGCTGTTGGATGCCCATTTGTGCATTTCAAATTTACCTTTAGCCATAGCTTGTGTAATACGACTCTGTAGATTAGCTGCCTCTTCCACGTCATTCGCACCTGTGAGCAAGTCATCCATATAAAAATCGTTACTGATGACATCTACCAATTCAGAAAATTCGTGTTTCTCATCTTGTGCGAGCTGTTTTAGTGTGCGAATGGCGAGAAATGGCGCACACGACGTGCCATACGTTACGGTTAGTAGACGCTTCTCGACAATGTCATCGTAAGGAGAAGAGCGCCACAGTATGCGCTGATAGTCGACGTCTTCCTTGGCGACGAGTATTTGGCGATACATTTGTTTCACATCAGCGAGTAGACAAATCTTGTGAGTACGCCATCGAAGAATCAGATCGCGCAGGTCTTGCAAGAGTGATGGGCCAACAAGTAGCTCGTCGTTAAGTGATGAGCCATCTGACGGCTGTGCAGTACCATCAAAGACCACTCGAAGCTTAGTTGTGGTGCTTGATTCTCGAATCACTGCGTGATGAGGGAGATAGTAGACTTTGTGAGTGGGCACATGTTGTGGGTCTACATCTTCTAGGTGGTTAAACTTTTGGTACTGTTCGATGAAGTCTGAATAATCCCTTTGGAATTTAGGCTTGTGTGCAAATCTCTTTTCCATGTGCTTCAGTCTTTGTAGTGCGATTTGTCTCGAGTCGCCCAAATTTTTTTCGTGATTGTCTTTAAAAGGTAAGCGAACGACATAACGACCATCTTCTTGTCGAGTGTGTGTCTTCTTATAGTGCTCTTCACATTGTGCCTCAAGATGCGTCATTGGTTTTTCATGTGGCTTATATTCTTCAGACTCCCAGAATTTGCGCAAGAGTTGATCTACCTCAATGAGTGCGTTGTGTACCGTTATAGTGTGAGGTGGCAGATCATTCGATGATTTCGTGGCCCCAGAGACTAACCATCCCAGTCTGGAGTTTTGTGCTAGGAGAGTGTCGTATTTGTGAAGTCCTTTCAGTAAAATACAAGCGTAGACATCGGCCCCCAGTAAAACATCTATTGGTCCCGGTCGTTGCATGTGAGGATCCGCTAATTGCAATTGGGACAGGGCAGGCCATTGTGAGATGTCAAACTCTTTAGTGGGTAACAATGGTGTCAACTTCGAAAGTACGTGAGCGTTAACTTGCAGTATGTGGTGGGTATCTATTGGTGAGTAAATATCCAAATTAACGACGTGTCGTGCATGTACAGAGTGATTCCCGATGCCTGTGACGTTAGCTGACTGTGAGGTCTTCTTCAGTCGCAATAGTTGCACTGCTGACTCCGTAATGAAGGTCGCTTGTGAACCTGGGTCAACTAAGGCTCTGAGGTGCACGAGAGAACCACTGCTATCCATCACACCAATCTGTGCTGTAGCCAGAATAACTTGGTTGTCGCTTAGTGAAACCTTCAGACTTGTGAGTTGCGAAGATTGTGGGTCATCAGGTTCTGTGGGTGTCTCAGTTGTAAGCGGCTTTGCTGTTATGGTCTGGTAGTGCAAGAGCGTGTGGTGTTTGCGATTACACGTTCTACATGTTGTGACTTGTCTACAATTCCGAATGGAATGTCCCTTGACAAGGCAATTGAAGCATAAGTTGTTGTTTCGTACGAATTCTTTACGTTGATCTACGTCGAGTTGTGCAAATTCGGTGCAGTGACAGATGTAGTGACTTTTCTTACAGTATGAGCATTCCGTATCAACTTCAGTAGTGAAAGATCTCAAATTCTTCATCTTTGGTGCAGTAGCTGGTTGTTGAAACGTGAACTCCTTCTTTTCTTTCTTTTGTGTAGCTTGAACCATTTCCATAGCCCTGAATCGTCCTTCCAGGTATGAGGTGAGATTCTTATAAGTGGGTAACTCCGTCGAAGAACCAAGTGACTGCTCCCAAGCTTTGTGAGTTTCGTTATCCAACTTGGATACTACAATGTGCACGATAATTGAATCCCAAGTAGTCGTATCTATTTTTAAATTTGCGAGACTACTGAGACACTGGTTTGTAGTATCAAGCAGATCCTTGATGCCTTTAGAGCATTCGTATGTGAGATTCTTTTGGTTCAGCAAACGATTCAGTATGGTATTAGCTATCACTCTATCATTACTATAGCGGCTGACTATGGCGTTCCATGCCTTGCTATAGTTGGCAGCTGTGATCTCGAAATGACGGACGACTTGTTCAGCTTCACCTTTCAAGCTCGATCTCAAATAATGATGCTTGTGTATATCACTCAGTCCCTGCTCATTGTGGATCATTGAAAGAAACAAGTCCTTGAAATGCATCCATTCTTGATAGTCACCAGAGAACGAGGGGATATTTATGGGAGGTAACTTGCTATGCGAGACAGTTTGAGATGCTTGAGGTGTATGAGGTGAGCCAACTTCTTGCTTTGTGACAGATTCCGTCAGTTCCAATAAACTCGTCTTGAACTCCAGATACAAATCTTCAACATCATTGTAGAGTGCCTTTAATTCCTTCTTTTCGTCTAACTTCTCAGCAGTTTTTAGGAATTCGCGATGTTGAGAAACAAATTGTGACCAATACTCTTCAAGCGATTCTATTCTTATCTTTAAGTAACTTGCGGAGTATCGCGATGATGATGTTTTCTTGTGATTAGTTTGAAGTCTTTTAATCTGACTAAAAAGCTCTTCTTGTGATGCTATGTTCGCCATTGTTTCTAAGTGATTATCAAATTTCAAAGTATTTGTGGTTTAGCCAAAATTATTCTAAGTCCATGATAACACAAATTTTCAAAGTCAATTTATGAACGGAAATTACGCTAAGTCCCAGAATTCACAAATTGTACTAAGTCCAAACTTGACGCGAAAGTTAATGTTCACCGATTTTTTTTCTAAGTCCTAGATGCACGAAATTGCACTAAGTTAATATTTACACGAATTATTCTAAGTGTCTGTTACCGCGAAATTTACTAAGTCTTTGACACTTCACTTTTTTTCCACTGTCACTGTACTCACGATTATCCTTGGTTCGAAGGTCCAATGTTTACTCACTACGTCACTGCACTTATCACCTTTTGTAATGAAACACTTCCTTGACAACTTATAACTCATTTAATTCGGATGTCGACTGGAGCTTTATACAATCCACGACAACACTTCGTTAGCGTGTTCACGTATGTAACACCGCCATCTACCATGGAATTAGTGTACAAATAAATATAAGGAACTAAACATTGTAGTTTAAACACATACAAACATTGTAAGTTAAATAAAACCTTGTAAAATCTTTTTTAAACCTTATGATTGCTAAGGTATGAAGTAGGCCAAAGAAAAGGTGGACGACCTGTGTGAGATAATATGAAGAGGTAGGATGTGGGTGAAGAGATGATGGGCGATAGAGAGTTATGGAAGAAAAATATGCTGCACCAACCCCAAGTAAATGGGATAAGGGTAAGATAATGATGATTACCAAGGAGTTGAATCCTCTCCTACCATAAGAATTCTTTGAAAAATGTGGGCTGGCGTTCAGGGCAAAAATATGCTATTATACTAAAAATAATAGCCTTTATTTCATGCAATCAGTAAATAAATAAATACATTTTATTCCTAAAAAACTAGTACTTATTCACATGCCGCCCCTGCAGAAAAAGCCTCCCAATCCCTGCCATTCCCTCCTACTCTGTGCCATTCTCCACCAATATTTGTCGAGGCTCCAGAGCTCGTCTCTCCATCTGAGCTTGGATCTTCCCCGCTTTCTTGTTTTGTCTCTCGGTATCCATTACTAAATAATTATACTATTACTAAATAAATAAGAATGCATGAAAGCATGGCCAACATAAAGTATTCATATTTGCACCTACACATATGCCTGTAAAGGACTATTTTACGTTTAACATAATACCGGTCATCACAACTAGGCTGTTGAGATTTAAAAAAGTTTACTTTATTTAGCAGGGACGAAGAGCAATTGGAAGGCACAGAAAGCGATGGATGGATTATATGAGAAAGAAAGGAGTAAGCGCTGAAGTGACTAATGATATAGAGGAATGGAAGAAGAAAACATGAAATCAAAAAATCAAAATCAAATATTTATTCTGCAAATAGGCCACAAGGGCAGTTTTACATGTCAAAGCGTGAATTTATTCAATTATAAAAAAAACTGACAACCTTACTTAATAATAATAAATGTTGCGCCGACCCCGCGTAAGCCGGATAAGGGCAGTGCAGGGAGATGATGATGATACTTTATTCAGCAATGTTATCCTTTATGTTCATGCAATAACCCTATTATTTATAAAGTAATGGTTCCAAGGTTTGGTTTGTCCATAGAACGAAATTTTGAAAAATTAGGGGGCAAAAATAATTATCCAATGCATGAGCGTTGAATGGAAATAGAATGTTCTAGGATCATATTTATAATCGGTCCTTGAGCAGCAGCCTTGAGAGCAAAACTCTCCTAGAAAAACTTCGTGAGACTATAGAACGATAATATGACAAACATAATATAATAAACACACGGATAGGAACTAAAAAAACATTGAAATAAATTAGCACTTTACCTTTGTACGAGTGTATTCATGTTCATCTTCTTCCTCCATATTCAGCGATTCAAATAACCAGTACACAAATAAAATACGACGCGATCTATTTCGCTTTCGTCAAGTAGGGACAAACGATAAAATGAATTTATGTGGGTTTTGAGGAATTTCACGCAGATTGTTTTTCTCGTTTTAGTTTGACTTACAACCCGCTTGTCAAATATTTCATTCTCAGTCGCATTTCACTTGGGGGCGATAGTTGGTCTCTGTCGTGTGAAAGTAGTGAGATAAGGATAGCGTAAGGATTGTTATAAAATATTCGACACAGAAAACGTGACAACCACATGGTACGGCGGAATTGAACGGTAGGAAGTGACACTAGTGACAGATGACATTCATGACATCTCTTCTTTCTTTTTTTTATTTATTTAGAGCATTGCTATATTGCCAATGAAACCATAAGCTCAAGTAGCTCAACAATTACATTATCAAATATAAGAACTTAACTAAAATCTTATTTTGCTTATAATATAGTCATTACTTAAGAAATGTCGTTTCTGAACGGAAATTGAAGCAATCGCAAAGCGAAATTAAGTTTTAGGAGACTGCACGTGCCACTTCTTCATTTACACGATTATGTTAGCAAGCTTATACAACCTCAATAATATTCATAATTTTTAATCATTAAGACTTCAGTTTTACTTCGATACAATATATTTTTGTCATCAAATAAATTGGATTTTCTTGAATCTAATTTCACTAATTTGCTACAGGTTCTGGTCGAACGCTCTCTTGTAACGGAAAGTTTGACATTCATTTGAAATACATTTGCATCTCTCGCTCGCTCGAGTCGCTTTGCTCTTGCTCGTGTAGATTCATGAAACGTAAATATAATAATAATCACATATTTTCAAATCAGTGCAAATTTTTACCTATTAGAATGGAATAAAAGTGTTAACATGGCTATTTCTGCGCAACGGGACCTCGTAAGCTCTATGAAATTAGAAACATTTTTGAATGTTTCCATTATTAGCAAGCTGCATCCTTTGCCCTCTGATTTGAGGCAATTATTCAACAAAGATGTTTTGGAGAAGCTTACACAGAATGTGTTTAATCCCCTTTCGTACTACTTAGTCTCGATTGTGGACCCAGGAAAAGCATCGGCGTTTTCTTGGCCTTTGTACGACACGAAGACTGAAAGAGCTTACAGAAATGAGCTTTCAAGCTTCATAGCCGACTACAGTGGTAAAGGACTGCTGTCTCCGGTAATGTCGTCGTATCTGGTTAATCCGGCGTGTTATAAAGTTACTCTGTTTATGTTTCAATTATCCCAATTGGCTGTTCAGTGTACGCTCAAGTCCGTCATGAAGAGAGAGCAGCAGAAAAAACTTTACACGAAAATGACTGATAAATACAAATCTCAAAATGAAGGTTTTATGGAAGAAATTGAGAAGGAAAATGAATTTGTGTACCTAAAGTTATCTAGCTACATAGAAAAGAGGAAGAAGTATGAAAAAATTGCGGAATTATTTAGGAATGGTGTTACTTCAATGGAGGATAAACTGACTATGTTAAAGCCTAAGGAAAAAGTTGCGAAATGGGTAGATAGCTTTGAAATGGATAATACAATAGATGAGGAAACCAAAAACAGTATACTTGAAATAAAAAACTTCAACAAGCCAGCTCAGTATTTCAACCAGTGGCTGGAAGACATTGACGCTGATCTAGATGGCTTAGAAGAAGAATGGAACAAAAAAATGTCACCCATAGTGAATTCTGCATCAAAAACAATGTTGTTAACAAAAGAGTTAATAGAACGGCAAACTGGAGAGGCAGATAAAAACTCTTTCATAATCGAATACAATCCTAATGATGAGATTTGTACGAAAACTTTATATGATAAAGTAAATAGTCAGCAGAAATATATACTTAAAAATATTGTGAAAAATGATAGGTTAAGTTTTCCGAACCTTATTCGGGGATACATAGTGGCAGTGAGTTATGTTTTGAAGAATAAGCAGATAGACAATGAGATATATCGGTTTAATGACTATATGGAACAGAGTAATAAAAGTTATTTGGAGATGGTTGAAGCAATGAAAGCTTTGACGGAAAGATTGAGGAATGCTGAGGCTCAATTAGAGGTAAACATTGAATTTTCATCTTTTTGTTGTAGTAATAAAGCCATGTTTATGCATATGGTATTATAAAATATAATTTTTGCAAGGTCAAAATGTTGCATTAAGGCTATGTAGCCTAACTTGCCTACCTTAAGATACTGAGATTTTCTGTCTAATATGTATTTATTAAAAAAAACGATATGCAGTCGGCACTCAAAATATAAGCTAGCCTGTCTGACCTGTCTCACTGACATATTTCTTCCTTTGCAGCCTTCACCACTTCCTTTCAACCAGTCAATATCAGTTAAGGATCTCACGGAAATACCAGCACTGCCAGACCTCTCAGATCTTTCCATGAAGAGAGACATCCTCACATACTTTGACTTCACACCTCTCGGAGCTAATAAGCATCAGTTCAATTTACGAAGAGCAAGCACAACATCCTTTCTAAAACCACAGAACAAATCAGTAATGTATCAAGCTCCTAGAGATGACTTCCTGAAGAATTTCATATCAGCCAGTTATGACAAGAGTTCAACATCCACCGTGCATAACTTGTCCATCATTTCTCAAGTTCATGGGAGAAGCAATGAGACTATAGCAGATTGCGCCTCTGGATTTACAAAACAGCAAATACAAAGATTACTCTCAACTAACAAAAAATCCAGTAGTACGAAGAAGCATAAATTTAAACTAGATAGACCAAGCATGATTATAAAAAGAGGCGGTTTATTTAATGTTTCAAACAGTTCAAAAGCTGCATTCAATGGTTCAAACACTTCAAGCGAAAATGGGCTGTTCCGATGTCATTCATCACCAGATCTCTTTGTGAATAAAGAAAGTAGATACAGTAGAAGGAGAAAGCTTTCAATCATGCAGGAAGGCAGTCCTTCTCTTTTAGAAGTGTCTGGCATCATGACTTTAGAGAAAGATACGCCGGAGCAACACAAAGAGAATATTGTTAATTTTGAAGAACATACACCAGATCATGCACACATACAAATGCCAACTTTGACCGAATCCCCAAGCTTTCCCATACCATTTTTAGTAATAACACCAGCGGAAAATAAAATCATAGACAATTTAAATAAAGACCATGGCAATAACAGTGTAAAGTCTGGTATAGCACCCATGTGTTCAAAAATAACGTCAGACAATGATACTGAAACACCCAAAAGCAAAATACCCATACCAGTAAAGCAACCAAGCTCTATAGAAAAAATAATAAACAGATTCAAAAAAGTAAAAGCCAATGTAATAGCACAAGAGGCTAAAGACAATGAAATAAAGACGATAATTGAAGAAAAAGAAAATTTCAATGCAGTGAACGTAGATGTGTTTACAGCAAATAAGGTCTTATTGCCAGACCTATTAAGTCCAAGTTGCAGTATGCTTTCAATGAAATCGAGTGATTTCTTGGAGCAGATTTGTGATGATGTTGATACAAAGACTGAAAGGAAACCTAGAGAGAGCTTAGGGACAGCTTTGGGTGTTGATAATACATTTTTAGACCAATTTGATCTAATAGACTGAGCTATATTGTTTTATATGTTAATTGTTAATGAAGTTAACTGATCTGCTTTCATGCTGAAGCTCTTATGTGTAGTGTGAAATACTTAGATTATGTCAATGTCACAAGAGCTTTAAAATGTAGTATTTCTTGTGTAAATAATATGAAACACTTTGCTGTTGCCATGTAAAGCTGGCGCTTGGGTAGAGTGGATGGTGCAAATTGTTATAAGTGTGGCAGCACCATTAGGCGCCAGGTGCGTAAGGGCTGATCAAGGGATAGATTAAATTAAGGGTCCACAGAATCAACATGTCTTTAAAGACATATGGTGCAAACTGGCTTTGAAATTTTAAATGACATGTTCTTTCCGTGTACCCTATAAAATATTGCAAGTGCCTTTTGAGAGGCTCAGAATGAACTGCCGCACCCTGATCAGTTGCTAGGGCCGGTGGTATGGTGTTGCCATAAAAGGAAATTGAATTTATAGACTTCTTACTGCAGAGAAAATTTTGTGCCTTGAAAGTCGACTCTCACTTTGTTAGGTACAGTCCCCGTGAAATACATCTGTACTATTTAGGGCTTAAAAATCTTAAAAAATATTTTAATTACTTATATATTTGTTAGCACTTTGTTTACTCCAATATATCTGATGGGGACTGTGCCCTGTTTGTAATTACTCTTTTATTTATAAATAAATAAATAAAAAATGTTAAGCACTAGTAAAGATTAAATTTGTCACAACAACTGACAGACGCAGCTATAGTTCGATTAGAATAAAAGGTGTGTAATATGTATTACTACATACATCATTCTAACTCATAGGCCGGCAACGCACTTACAACCCCACTGGTGTTGCGGGTGTCCATGGGCGGCGCTAATCGCTTACCGTCAGGCGATACGTTTGCATCTTATATCATACAAAAAACTATAGCAGTGTCTGACAGTTGTTGTGGTAAATTGTATCGTTTATATAGTGTGCTTAAGCTGATAATGATCATGAATGTTTATTTAATCTTACATTCTATATCACGACTATATTATATGTATAGAAGAAAGGCTAATTTCCAGTGATCGGTATGGGCGGTGAATTTTTTTAACAAGACTTGTAAAACTGACATAAAGGACTGCTTCATCATATCATCATGTCAGCCGAAGGACGTCC
This sequence comes from Notocelia uddmanniana, assembly GCA_905163555.1. Taxonomy (NCBI): domain Eukaryota; kingdom Metazoa; phylum Arthropoda; class Insecta; order Lepidoptera; family Tortricidae; genus Notocelia; species Notocelia uddmanniana. Next base: position 15,360,557 of record LR991072.1, read on the forward strand.
ACTGCTGGACATAGGCCTCCCGCAGACTTCCACAATGACCGGTCCTGCGCCACCCGCATCCAGCAGACACCCGCGACCCTTACCAAGTCATCAGTTTCAAGGACTGCTTACAGCCATGAAAATATTAATATCTTTATAACAAATCCGTGACTGATATATAGTTAAATTGAACACTAATCTGCCAATATTCTTATTCTTCTTGGTTGTAAGTTCTCCTTTATGTCAACTATACAAGTTTTATAAAAACTTCCACCGTCCGTGCCGATCGCTGCTAATTTCTAACCCTTACCTTAATTCTGAATTAAATAACTTATTGCACAATGTAGAATAAGCACATTTACTGAATACATAATCATATAGTAAGAAGCAATTGGTTTTCCAATTTCTTGATGCTCCCATGTATTATTTATATTTACCATCGACAGATGTCGTCTAACGATATTTTGTACCGTGACAGCTGAATTACTACCCGCCCCCCAGCTAGCAAGGAGTATATTGAATGAGCTTAAGTGACGTTTTAGCACTTTTATGACCTGTTTAGCCTAGTGGTTAGTGACGGTCCTGGGTTCGAATCCCGGTCAGGGCAAATATCTGAGTGGTGAGCAGCATGATACAATAATACAAGGTATGACACTCCGGGGAAAATTCCTTGTGCTAGTGCGAGTGACACAAGCCTACGTCATCACTGCTATCGAGCCTGTCGGTGGGCGGTCGTAGTGTGAGTTCGTGTGTGTACAGGCTACAGGACAATATAGGCAGGAGTAGCAGACCTTGTTTCCATGGACCATGGTGAGAATATTTGATTAGAAGTCTAGGATGTGTATGTATTTAAGTACCTATTTATATCTATTAACCCGTGGAACGATTTCAATTAAAAATGTATTGTAATTTCAACTACAACAATATGAAGGCAAGGTTCGGAATTCAAAATTCTTTAGTAATACGTGTGAAACTAAGATGTAGCTACACTCGAAAGCAAATAAACGGCGACACGTATTTATTTCATGATAACGGTTAAAACAAAATTACACTTATCTCTTAAATATATTATTCTAACTTTTCCGCAGTTATGATTGTCCTGAATTTCTTCACAGTCCCAATTTAAGCTAGATTTTCAAATAAATTTGTTTCTAAATATAAAAATAAAAGAAAACTGGCTAACAAATAAAGTAACAACTTTTTACTAAAAACGTTTATTACAAAAATAAAATACCTTAAATATAAATAAAAAAAATTCATAATAAATTAGCACCTTATTCATACAAGCTTAGCATAATTGTACAGAATTACATGAAAACTGTACAGAATTACGGTCAAATGGATCATGGGGCCAATTAAAACTATTTATCTAATCCTCTTTGTTTTCAAAATGAACTAGCATCAAAAAAAGCTACACATTAACACTTGAGGAGTGTCTTTTCAAAAGGGTTTAATTTTTTTGTAACTATACTTCTAAATTGGACTTTAAGTTTTCTTGGACAAGGTTCTGTTTAGAAGTACCGCGAATACAAAAATAAGCCCTTTTGAAAAGACACTCCTCACTTACTGTCAGACTTAAATCTTGAATATACCCTAGATACCGTTGTAGCGACCTATATATAGCGTCAGCCCGCCTAGCGGGCGTTAGTAGACTTTCCAGCATCTGAGGGAAGTGACCCAGCGTCTGCTAGGCGGGTGACTGGAATTCGGGTCGTTATTCAAGCAAAATTTAATCCATAGGTATAAAAAGCTATTAGTTACTATAGTTTATTCAGATCTAAAACACTGTCCTCATGTCGTAAATTTACAATTACCGCTACGCGTTCGGAAAATCTTATTTCCTGGCCAATGGACGACATACGTGCACGCCACTAGCGGTAATACCTAAAGAAAGCCTCAGGCCAATCGTCTTGCATCGCCTCGTCTTCGACCCGGCTGAGATACTATGTAGGTACAGTCGTCATGTGTTAAGTAATGTAGGTACAATCGGCTACAGAGAAACCTGACTCCCCTACATACAAATTTCTATACATGGGGTCAATGCAAATTGGAATATCAGCACTTAAAATATAAATTGTAATATAAAAATAGAGCCCCTTGAAACGGTAGGTGTTAATTAATAAGACCAATTTGCTTGTCGAATAGTTAAAATACTCGTATTACACTTAAACCTATCTAGTTGAGCCTTCTACTCCTAATTTGGCCAATCTCAACAGAAGTATTGAGAAGGATCTAAAATCTTTTTATTTACGCATTCTATCGCATTTTTACAATTAACAAAAACATATACAGGGTGTCCCAAAAACCAACGCCAAAACGAAAAAGGGAGATAGTACAACCCATAAGCATTCAGATTAAGCAAATATGACCTTAATGAAAAGTTCATGGTTTTCGAGATATTGGCCGTTTTAAAAAACTAGTGACTTTTGATACCCTGCGTCACTGTATCCATTGCCATCACTGCAAATTTAAGTATTTTGTAAATCGGTTTTTTGCAGGATGTTACCAAAAACATACCCTATCGAATGTCATTTAAATTTATTACATGCCATGGTGCTATAGTGGTAAAACTAATAATCAAAAAATAAATCAATCAATTTTATTAATTTAATCTGCGGGTTTGATCGAGTTTAATTTCAAAAAAGTATACTAAACTAATTTGGCACAAAATGTTAAAAAATTGCAATTTTATTGCAGTTTTCAAAATGGTACTGCATATTCTAATGTACCCAGTAGTTTACGAGATAATACTATTTTACACCAGAAGGAGCTTAAACTGCAATTATTCCATACTTTGAAGCCCCTACCACCTACGAGGATCAGAAATTGAAATTCGAATAAAAAATCGATTTGAAATTGGAACATCATTCAATATTTAAGTTCAAGTCGGTTTAGGATTAGTTTAGTAACTTCAGTACATTTAGTTAAATTCATTTGTATCCTCTTAACGTTATTACTACTGGTCGTGCCCCCTAAGGAGCCTTAGTTACTTAGTTTAATTAATCTTTCATACAAAAATAATTCTGGTTGTCATTTACCTTTAAAGTGAATAAAAATAATGAAAAAAAAACGTTACCAGGGGGCCTATGATGCTAGCCATTTTATCACTTATCGTTGTGGATAAGACATTTGTCACGTTCTAACAAGTATGTGAGTGCAAGAGTGACGGATGTCTTATCAACAACGATATGTGATAAAATGGTTAGCATCATAGGCCCGCTGCTTTATTTATTTAAATCAAATGTTCAAATTGTCGGCCATTTACTTGAATACAAGCTCGGCATCTCCTTAAAAATGCTCGACTGATGCGACGTGCACTTCTTGTGACGTCGTTTTGTGCCTCTGCGTAAATGCGTTGTCTCAGCTCCGCTATACTGTTAATCGGATTATTGTACACTTTTTCTTTGATGTAACCCCAGTAATAGAAATCCAGAGGATTTAGGTCTGGAGATCGAGGAGGCCACAAAATAGGACCACGACGCCCGATCCATCTCTGTGGATAAGTTTGGTTTAAATGTTCTCGTACTTGCCGAGCATAATGTGCTGGACAGCCGTCATTTTGCAGCCACATTGACCTTCGTGTAGCTAAAGGCACGTCCTCAAGAAGATTTGGCAACTCATTCTCTAAGAAATGTAGATAATTTTGGCCATTTAGTGTTTCTGGTAATTCAAATGGGCCTATTATTTTTCCATCTAATATTCCAGTCCAAAGGTTCACTTTAAATTGGTACTGCGACCGATCTTCCCTCATTAAATGAGGGTTTTCTAATGCATAACTGTGTAAATTGTGCATGTTCATGAATCCATCTCTTTTAAAAGTGCTTTCATCTGACCATAAAACCATGTTTATGAAATTTGGATCCTCTCTGTGTTTCTGCAGCATTGTCTGGCAAAACTGTACTCGAAGTGGGTAATCACGGGGCAGCAATGCTTGAACACGTTGTATGTGGTATGGATGATATCCATAACCAAGTAATATTCTATTGGCAGCAGATTTTGATACCCCTATGCTACGTTCAATGTTACGTGTCGAAGTAGATGGGTCATTTTGAATCTCTTGCAAAACATCTTCATCGTAATCTGCTCTAGGTCGTCCTACTCCGCCACGATTACCAGGCAAAACGCCTTGTGAGTATGCGAGATGAACATTTCGAAATACTCGATGGTCCGGATGCCTTAAATTTGGATATCTTTCGCGATAAAGTCTAGCTGCAGCACTAGAGTTACCCCGACATTCCCCATAGATGAAATGCATGTTTGCATATTCTTGAGGAGTATAATTCACTGGCATAATTTATGTAACAAACACACTACACTTAGTCTCAACTAAATGAAATAAAATTACTAGGCAGAACACGAGTTCGAGATGCACAGAAAGTTAATTTTTCTAGTTAAAATCCAAATCACAAAGCAAACACGAATCCAAGATAAACAAAGCAAAGTTCATTAGTTAGACAAAATCGAAATCACTAGGCAATACTTAAGTCCTGGTAAAGCAAGCCCATTTAAGAAAATAAGAAATCGAGCCAAATGATGCACATCAAACGGATTAACGAAGTGTACTGAAATAGCTAAAATTTGATGTAACCAGAAAACCGAATTGAGTTCGAATTTTGAATTGTGTTCCATTTTCAAATGAAGTAATCTTCAAATCGGATATGTTCGAAATTCAACCTCTGAACCTGGTAGGAGCTCTGGTTGCAAACTATGGAATAATTGGAGTTTAAGCTCCTTCTGGTGTAAAATAGTATTATCTCGTAAACTACTGGGTACATTAGAATATGCAGTACCATTTTGAAAACTGCAATAAAATTGCAATTTTTTAACATTTTGTGCCAAATTAGTTTAGTATACTTTTTTGAAATTAAACTCGATCAAACCCGCAGATTAAATTAATAAAATTGATTGATTTATTTTTTGATTATTATTTTTACCACTATAGCACCATGGCATGTAATAAATTTAAATGACATTCGATAGGGTATGTTTTTGGTAACATCCTGCAAAAAACCGATTTACAAAATACTTAAATTTGCAGTGATGGCAATGGATACAGTGACGCAGGGTATCAAAAGTCACTAGTTTTTTAAAACGGCCAATATCTCGAAAACCATGAACTTTTCATTAAGGTCATATTTGCTTAATCTGAATGCTTATGGGTTTTACTATCTCCCTTTTTCGTTTTGGCGTTGGTTTTTGGGACACCCTGTATGGTAGTTGAGAACATTAAATTCGATCGCATTTTTACAATTAACAAAAACATATATGGTAGTTGAGAACATTAAATTCGATCGCATTTTTACAATTAACAAAAACATATATGGTAGTTGAGAACATTAAATTCGATCGCATTTTTACAATTAACAAAAACATATATGGTAGTTGAGAACATTAAATTCTATCGCATTTTTACAATTAACAAAAACATGCCTTGTAAATGGACACTTTTGATTACGATGGATATGGTAGTTGAGAACAAGCATATTATAACGCGTCAATCTGATGAAATACCAAAAGTGACCACTGTACATACGCTTTTGATGGTTCCAAGAAACTCCAATGTTTAATTAAACCAACAGACGCACGACAATGCAATGCACCATTATAATCGCTCAAACAGTGCTAGTGAATAGGTTTGCTGAAATCTATTATGTTTAGTGCCATGTCGCGGTCTATCGTATTTTACTGTAATACTCCTTTAAATCCTCGGATCATTCTCCTCAAGCTTCACCATTTTCTCTGAGACCTCCCAAAGCTTCCTCGCCCTCTGCGGATCCGTGGCAGTAGCCGACAGCGCGCTCTCAGCGCAATCCGAGAAATACTTTCCAGTTACCTTCTCAAGCTGATCATCCACCGCCAGCATTACAGACGTCTGGCAACCTTGGAATGGAGTCTTGAAGAAGCATTTGTTGATAGCCCAAAGCCCCCAGCTGAGAGGGGCGGGGACAGACCTCCAGATTCCACTGTCAATCATGCCTGGGTGAAGACAGTTTGCTGTCACTCCAGTCCCTTCCAAACGCCTCGCCAGCTCTTTTGTGAAGAGGATGTTAGCTTCCTTTGAAGCGTAGTACAGGTAGCCAGGCAGAGTTGACGTCGGGTTGGGATTGTCAAGGTTGAACGTCGCTAGGCGGTACAGGGAAGAAGCTACAACGATGATCCTAGATGGAGCGCTTTTCTTCAGCAAGTCTATGAGAAGATGCGTCAGCAGGAAAGGCCCGTAGTGGTTCGTTGCCATGGTCAGCTCTATATCATCCTGAGACTTGTTCTTTTTGAAGGTTTCTGCATAACCAGCGTTGTGAATAAGAATATCTAGCTTCTCTACGTTCTTTTTGATGTCTTCAGCAAAGGCGCGGATGGAAGAGAAGGAACTGAGGTCCAGCTTCTTAACTTCGACCTTGGGGTTCTTTGTGGCGTCGATGATTTTCTCTGAAAAAGGATAAATTATTGAGAAATTTTCAGTCGCATTTGCATCGAAAATGTGGGTCATGGTGAAATTGGCTGCCAAAGAGTCCTGGTGTCAATAAGACAAGCCTGGGTATTCTTGGTGAACTCAAAATCTTATAATATAGGTTGTAATATGCGGGTGAAGGAGAGGGAAGCCATGCATTACAGAAATTCATTTTGTTAGTCCTCCTAAGTGGTGCCCTGGGTGATAATTGTACACGAAAGTACCTACTTATGTATAGGCAATTCATGAATGAATTAAAGATTTTTTTATAAAACAACGTTGGAAAACAAGCCCACGACCTGTCTGTCTGTCAGTAAGCAGACACCGTCGTAGGCTAAAGATGCTTGCAACTCCAGAAAAATCACAAGCGCATTGCCGAATTAAATCGACTTAAGGATTCGTTGTGTTGTCAGCTAGAGCATGCAGCCCCCTCTTTCAACAAAGCGCATCCTCAGGAGTTTTCAAAATTACCTTGGAAACCCAGTATGAAACAGCATCGAAAAATCTAGAAGCAACTCACCTTTGACCTTCTCCGCCGCCTCAACGTTCCGGCACGCCATGATGACAGTAGCGCCCCGCTTGGCGAGCTCCCGCGCCGTTTCCCGGCCGATTCCGCTCGTGCAGCCGGTCACGATGACAGTCTTGTTGTCCATCCTGGCTATACCGCGGTAGCGGCCGCAAGTGAACTGCGCGTATAACCTGGGAAGAAGTAGTTAAGTTTTCAACTCTAAAAAATCTCTTTTCACTTCTCATGCTCTAAAAGTTCGGCCTTACGCTCTGCAGAGGCGACATAAAGTCGCATTTTATGCTCTAGAGTAGAGATGCAACGGATAGTTGTTTGGATACCGGATATTCGGCCTTACCACCTGCTGAATATTCGATATCCGGCCGCCGAATATTCGGCCAGCGGAACTATACCTACATTTTGAGTTATGCAACTGCGCGTCGTGCAGTTTTTGACCTGTTTCGTTAGTGAACGTTCGTTTTATACACCATAATTTGACTTTGGTGGATTTCCAGTATTGAATACAAATAACTCGCTTTTTAATTATCACGAAACTTACTTAAAAATATTTTCTTATAAAAACGTTAAATTTAAATAGTTTCAAAAGAATACGCTAGTTCGATTATGACCGTGATTGTTTTTAGATTCCATTTTTTACCCCAAAATCAAACAAGTATACTATCCGGTATCCAGCCGGATAATACGTAGCTATCCGGTATCCGGCCGGATATTAAAATAAGGGCCGGATACCGGATAGTAACCGAATATTCGGTGCATCTCTACTCTAGAGCATAAAGTAAAACCCGCCTGCACGCGCGCCGGCGCGGCGCCGCCGCCCGCGGTCGACGAGCACAGAAGTATAAATTTGATAACATAACTTTAATTATATGTTTAATTTTCTCGCGATCGAACTGAAATGCAGAGTGTATAAAACTTGTGTATAAAACCCATTTTATTCTCTACTTCGCCTGCGGCTCGGGATAAAATGGCTTGTTTTATGCACTTGTTGTACAATCTACTATTTCACTTCTCATGCACTAAAAGTTCTTCTTTATGCTCTGCGGAGGCGACATAAAGTCGCATTTTATGCTCTAGAGCATAAAGTAAAACCCGCCTGCACGCGCGCCGGCGTGCGTGCAGACGTGCGCGCAGGCGCGGCGCCGCCGCCCGCGGTCGACGAGCACAGAATTAAGTATAAATTTGATAACATAACTTTAATTATATTAATTATATGTTTAATTTTCTCGCGATCGAAGTGAAATGCAGAATGTATAAAACTCGTGTATAAAACCCATTTTATCCTCTACTTCGCCTGCGGCTCGGGATAAAATGGCTTGTTTTATGCACTTGTTGTACAATCTACTATTTCACTTCTCATGCTCTAAAAGTTCGTCTTTATGCTCTGCGGAGGCGACATAAAGTCGCATTTTATGCTCTAGAGCATAAAGTAAAACCCGTCTGCACGCACGTCAGCGCGGCGCCGCCGCCCGCGGTCCACGAGCACAGACAGAAGTATAAATTTGATAACATAACTTTAATTATTCTAATTTTCTCGCAATCGAAGTGAAAAGCAGAGTGTATAACTCGTGTATAAAACCCATTTTATCTTCTACTTTATATCGACCTTCGCCGGCGGCTCGGGATTGATAAATTGTCTGGGATAAAATGGCTCGTTTTATGCAATTGTTGTACAATCTACAATAGTAGGTACCTAGGTACAGCGAATGTTCACTGCCTAAGTAGTATATTTTATTATAGGAAGGTAATACCTTCATTGGTGACTCTAAACTTCTATATAGAGATAGAACCACTGTACTATTACTTATTCTGTGCTCGTGGAGGGCTGATTTTTTTTGCGTAAATAATTGCGTTTATTACAATTTAACGATAAATATTCAAAAAGGAGGCCGCTATGTAAAGTAATTCGTATTTAAGTACCTTTTGAATACATTTATTTGAAGAAACTAGTTTTTACGTTGCTGGATTCGTCGATCTACCCGTCCAAAATTAAAACGGCCGTTTTGTTTTATTTACGAGCTCATCGATCGAAAAAAGACCAGTTAAATTTAAATAATCATAATTATTTACGAATGTCGCTAGTGTACACGTTAAATCACCCTTAAGGTTGAGCTTGGCTGATCCTCTACTAGATGACGCTAGCGGTTACTTATCAGATGGTAGGTTGGGGCCTACATGCTTTAGATTAGAGATGCAACGGATAGTTGTTTGGCCGGATACCGGATACCGGATAATCGGCCTGACCACCTGCCGGATATTCGGTATCCGGCCGGCGGGTGCAGGTTTTGACCTGTTTCGTAGTGAAAGTTCGTTATATACATCTCAATTTAGCCTTTGGTGGATTTCCAATAAAAATAGAAATAAATCGCTTTTTTACTGATCACCAAACTTACTTAAAATTGTTTCACAAGAATAAACTACTTTTGATTATGACCGTTACTATTTTTTAGATTCCTTTTTTTACCCCAAAATCAAGCAAGTTTACTATACGGTATCCGTCCGGATAGTACGTTGCTATCCGGTATCCGGCCGGATATTAAAATAAGGGCCGGATAGGCCGGATACCGGATAGAAACCGAATATTCGGTGCATCTCTACTTTAGATCTATAATGCCTGATTTCTGGAACAGGTACCTGATGCCCAGGAGTACGGTGAAGACGCCCAGCACCGCTAGGATCACCAGCACGATGAGGAGTGGGAACACCCAGAACAGGTAGCTCGACCTCCAAGCTTCCGCTACGATCATGTCTGGAACAACGGGGAGTTTAGGGATTAAATAATGTCAAAAAAAACCGGCCAAGAGCGTGTCGGGTCACGCTCAGTGTAGGGTTCCGTAGTTTTCCGTCCGTCACATTTTTTTTTTGAAAAAATTACAAAAACTATTCAACCTATCAAGTTCAAAATAATTTTCCTACAAAGTTTTTATAAAGTTCTACTTTTGAGATTTTTTTCATATTTTTAAAACTTATGGTTCAAAAGTTAGAGGGGGGGGGACACATTTTTTTTTACTTCTGGAGCGATTATTTCCGAAAATATTAACATTATCAAAAAATGATTTTAGTAAACCCCTATTTATTTTTAAATACCTATCTAACAATATATCACACGTTAGGGTTAAAATGAAAAAAAAAAGCACTCCCCACTTTACGTATAGGGGAGGTACCCTAATAAAATATTTTTTTCCGCTTTTTATTTTACCACTTTGTCGGCGTAATTGATATACATACTAGTACCAAATTTCAGCTTTCTAGTGCTAACGGTCACTGAGATTATCCGCGGACGGACGGACAGACGGACGGACAGACATGGCGAAACTATAAGGGTTCCTAGTCGACTACGGAACCCTAAAAATTACACTGTTTATGTCACTGTCACTGTTTACATATTGAAAACTAGTTTCCGTATGAGTATTTCGGCACTTCACTGTTTACATACCTACATCCAATCCTACATCAAAAATCTTGTATTACTTTTGGTAAACACAGTTCGACAATCGTTTCATATTTGTTTGAGATAACATTTCTCAGCCTTTATGGCACCATGGAGAAGCTAATTAGCGTATTTAAATACTATATTTTAACTAATAAACTATTTAAAACGAATATTTTCTCGGAGTCGATGTTGCTCGTGGGGCTAGCGCCATCTACCCTCCCCTTAGGTATAAGTTTGTTGTAAAAAAAGTGTTTTCAAGTGGTATTCAATATCCTGTTAAGAGTACACAGTTTTTGTACACCAAGAATGACCAGTTCCAATGTTGTACGGGTTGTACCCACCAATTTCGCTCCATACAGTATTTGGAATGACTTTCATATGTTTTTTATACTACGACGGTGGCAAACAAGCTCACGGCCTGTCTGATGGCAAGCAAACACCGTCGCCTATGGACGCTTGCGACTCTAGAAGAAGCACAAGCACGTTGCCGACCCTTTATCAACTTGAGGATTCGGTCAATTGCCAGCAGGAGACACCACGCACTGGTAGGTGCAGCCGCAGAGTGGGTGCAGGTTCTGTTTTACCCTGTTTTTAATTATATCCCATCAAAAACTTAAATGTTGCCAAGCCAAGTTAAAAAAATAACATAAGTTAAATATTATGAATAATATATGCGATACGTCGTTGTGAAAGAACTGAGATCTAAATGGGTGCCAAGTTCCGTAGATTATCTGAAAAGGTGCCAAGTCTGGCACTAGATTGTTTACAGTAAAACTAATTTATTGCGGCTTAATGTATCCACACATAGGTATATAATACAAAAAAACCGCCACCAATTACAAGACCTCGGCACGTGGTTGCTTTTAGATGAATCTAGTCGCTGGCGCTAAGTATATTTTCGTGCCAGCCCAGCGCTGGCACGCACCGCTATTATAGCGCCAGCGACTTCTCTCCATTCTATACTGTTTTTCACGTTAGAAGAGTCCGGTGACAGCTGTCAACCCAGTACAAATTATGTCATTATACGTCAAAAATGACATAATTTGTACTGGGTTGACAGTTGTCACCGGACTCTTCTTACGTGAAAAACAGTATAGGTAGGACTTTATCGTTTAGAAAAAATGTCAAAAAAAAGTTACATGTGAGGGTGACTGTACTTTAAAATACGCACGTATATGAACTGTAACATTTGCACTCAATGGATCTAAACTGCTATAAGAGTACACAGTTTTGCAGTCGCACATATTTCACTCACTTAAACCAATCCTATGATGAAAATATTTACGAGCTTAGACGACGAAATTTAGTCGCTCACTGAATATGGATAGACTAACAATGGTTAATTACAAAATACGTGTCAACATTTGACATTGTGTTTTGAATAGAATCCTAATTAGTTTCGCAAAGTGTCCTAATGATTAATTGAATACAAACGCGTCGCGTTATTCATTGAAGAGTTAACGAGAGGTTTTTTTTTCTTATTAAAAATGGGATTGCTCTTGGCCAGCATCTAGCCAGGGGGCAAAGATGAGGCCGACGATGAAGCCAGCTCACCCAGAAGATGCCTATTCACTCGTGCCTTAAAAAGGTCCAGGTTATATGAACTCGGCAAATACAGACGCCGGCAGAGAATTCCAAACCTTAGAAGTGCGCATTATAAAAGAAGATGCAAAGCGCTTGGTTCGAATTAGAGGAATTAGAGGTAACCATAAGCACCCTAACTAAAAACACGAGAAAACGTTCGTTTTGGTCTGTCACTGGATTGTTAACCACTAAAGTTGGTGACTACGACGCGTATGATCGTTGCCAATTTATCACTTATCGGCGTGGGCAAGATATTCGTAATTCATTAACGTTCTGACAATTACTACCTATGCATGCGAACATAAGAGAGACGGGTGTCTTATCCACGACGATAAGTGATATAATTTTTAAGAAAAAGAAACCGACTTCAGTGGCGGAGGCCGGTAATAGTACCTACATTATACGATACAAGTGCAGAGAACAGGAAATTCGCAACGAGTGGTGATAAATTGAAACACGACCGAAGGGAGTGTTTTAAATCGACACGAGTTGCAAAACTTGCGAATTACCTATTCGCACGTGTATCGTACAACGCTTTACAGTACATATGGCTCTTTAAAGTTTCGACATATGCACGTAATCTGCTGATTAACGCACTCGTGCGGTAATGTAGCACCATATGTACTGTAAAAGATTATTATACTTAGATGGAGCACTCTTAGATTCCATACAATGAAATCAAAATGGCTATAAGTATGTTTATAGTGGCAGAAGACTGAGTACCCTCAATACCTCATGGAATCCTCCATCAGAACTCAAGCTTGACATAAATGTCTTGAAAACCTAGCTTACTTGACAAAGATAACGAAGAGAACAAATCGCCAAACTCCTATAAAAAACTATGCGTCGTTGAAGAGTTCTGTTCTAATCATCATCAGCAGTTTCACTTCATCAAATGTTACTTATTTAAATGTAAATGGTATCAACCATGTTTATGAAAATACTAACATATGAGGAGTTCCCTGGATTCCTCATGGATCCCATCATCGGAACTCAAGCTTGAGCGCCCAGATGCCAGTTAATATTCAAATATCAGCAAAGCATTGGTTCTTTAGTGCTCAGCTAATCTGATTTGATATTTAGGGGCACGGAAGTGCCTCCGCCAAGACAACCAAACATGTAATTTATGTGGGGTACAAATAAAACGCCGCAATGTAAAATGAGATAAGATTAGATCTAATTAGTATGCATATGCACATAAAGCAGCAGTAATTATAGTAGTAGAAGCATTCGTACCACATTTGAATCACCGCTAGCAAGTGATCAAATAACTAATTAGAACAAAGTTAACGAACTAGAAATATCCCATTTCCATAAATATTTATCCGTCCGTCCGCGAGCAATTTGTTATATAATAGAATATATATAAATAATTGCTATTAAATTGTTGTAGGCGCAGCCTTAAATATCGCTCGCCCATACAAACTTCTACCCCCCTTTTCACCCCTAAAGAATGATTTCCGGAATAAAAACTATCCTATGTCCTTTCCCGGGACCGGGACTCATCCCAGCTCTATACCAAATTTCATTTAGGTAAATCAGTTTAGTGGTATAAGCGTGAAGAGGTAACAGACAAACAAACAGACAAGAGTTACTCTCGCATTTACAATATTAAAGTAAGAATTAGTAAGTAGAATTAGTAAGTATGGATAAAAGGTATGACCGAATTATATCAAATTAGTCAGTTCAAAAAGCGACCTTATTATCCAAGCTAGAAGGTTCATATTCTAATGGCTTTCGTTTTAAAAAGTACGTTATTTTAAATAATTTTTTCAACTATAGTTATGTAACCGCACCGCAGCGCCGCGGCTCGACCGGCAATCGGCATAGTACAGTCAGCGACAACTAAGCACTTAAACACGTTCACAATTAACTACACAGAGCCTTATTCTCTTGACATTAGAGCCTGTGTGTAGCTCATTTTGATCACTAGGCCCGCGTAGCTACTTCTGCTGCTGACTGTACTATCAGCATCTTAGCTGACCATTTGTGAACCTTATTGCAACGTGACACGGTCTACTATTGGTCAATTAACTGTGATGCTGATAGTAACTATGTATAAACAGAAACTTGTTAAATTGAACTCTTGAAACTCAACCTCGCATTTCATCCATTGATTATAGATTGATTTTATTTGTACCAGAACAAAACGGAAAAAAGATGGCATATGTCCTTCTCCTTAACTTAAAGTATGTTAATACTAAAGTTCATTAAAATCAGTATAGCAATAGAAATGAGATACCTAAAGTAACAGAAAACGGAAATTTGAAAAACAAACCAGTATTTACATCAAATCTTGACAACTTATTGCAGTACTCAAATGAACACTTACTCATAAAAAGCCAATGCTTGTTCCCAAACAGAAACAAAATAGGATCGGCACACATTGTGACAGCGCACTGATAGAAGACAACTTTCACTTATGTTAATCTGTTAAATAATTTTGGAGCTTCGTGAGTTGCGGATAACCAACATTACTAGTTTTAACGGAACGCATAAGGTATGTACAATGATGAAGTCATAATGAATGGATTGATGACGATGAATGATTAAATGTCATTGGGTCAAGTTGGGAATGAATTAATTCAAATTCATTCACCGACAAGTAGGGTCACACATTTTTAAAGACTTTAAAAAAGGAGGAGGTTCGGTTACATTTTGAAGTGACTTCAAAAAGGAGTGCACATTTTTACGTGGATTCGGCTGATGACTGTATAAGTAAAATACGCTTTCCATGTCAAATATTAACCCACTAAGAACGAAGGTATAAAAACGGGCCAAGCTCTCAAACCATGTTCACGCCAGATACGCGTGTTCTAATTAAAGAGTTTAAGATTAAATTCTACCCTCACTTATTTTAATAATAGTAATAAAGATTAACTTACATCATCCAATATTTTGTCTGACACGTGAACACTATGACTATGAAAAACGATTGATTTTTATTTGATCAACAAATGAAATTTAACCTTAAATTATTATTCAACGTTCACCGCACAACCTCACACAACTAAAAAGAAACCATAATTTACAAACAAGTTAAGTTCACAACCTTAGTCCCCACTTCACGCACTCACGCGCATATCGACGAATAAATATGGAACTAGCGTTTTTACACACAAAATACTTCACAATACGAAGACAGTGGCGCCACTGAAGAACGAAATAATAAGATGGTTGTAGGGTACGTAATTTGAAGATCCATTAGTAAACAATTTTCTATTTAGTTTGGTGCATTGCTGAATAGCAAATGGATTGAGTAATATTACTGTAAACTATTTAAAATTACTCATCAATGCATAATTATTAATTATACATAACGGCATCATATGAAATAAAAGTGTACTTAAGATGCGTACCGAAAAGTTTACGTCACGTAATAAAATAAAACCATTTTTTAGTGTATTCCTCCACGTCTAAGCGTTTTTCAATAATATTCTCACATTTTTCTCGGATAGTAACTTGTTTTAGTCTGTGTGGGGATCCACATCCTACCCAATAGGTACCAAGACCTGACTGGAGATATCACATATGTTTACGTTCGTGCGTAGTTCTCAAGACAGTGACAGGGCTTACATTGAATGTAGATCCACCTCCAGGTGTCCTCCAAAACGACTTCTACCATAGAGTTGTGTTTGACGACCGCCCACTCAAATGACATCACGATTGCCTTTCCTAGTACAGCAATCATGATAGGGAAGGTTCATAAATATCCGAGTACCCTTATGTCCGTAACAACTCGTGTTCACATATTTTTGATCACTTTGTCCGTGCAGTACTTTAGAACCGGACTTTACGTAACTTCCTTATAATTCAAAAGTATAAAACAGCACAAATGGAAAGAAATAATGCCAAATCAATCAAACATGCCGCGAAAATAGCAGGCTTGATAGATGACGTAATGCAATACAACCACTCACTTTTTACTAAATAAGCTGGTGTCCTCACGAATCACCTTTGTACCTATGAATCGTCAAAAGGCTTTACGAAAGTTGCTACTATACTATGATTACTATGAAGTTTGTTAAGAAAAGAGAGTGCTGTAACGTCATAGTTGGCAATATGCTCAAGCCCTTCGACAATTATATGATTTTATGCAAATACAAAGTTTACGCTTGGTTTTTTGAACTTTTCTACAACAATATACCTACAGATTACGACGCCATCTATCTAGAGACACGGTTTTGGATATAAATTGTAACACTATTTGTAAAAAAAATTTCCCCGACGTATTTATGCCTATATCCGAATGCCTCCGTTTCCCAACTGGGTGCACGGTAGTGCACAGCCAAGTCCAGTAAATTTACGCGTACTCGTAACTACCGCCACCTAGTTTCACGCGCTACAAATTAACTAAACTAAAACTATTATTAAGCTACGTAATTAAAAAATAATTGGACCGGTAGTGAATTCGTTAATTACTCAAACAGTAACGGAATGGAACTGTATGACCTGTACGGTTTGATGATTTTGACTTTCCTATCTTGCTTAAACTTCAGGATTTCGTTGTGTTTGTTAAATACTAAGGATCAAGAATGTTACAACTGTTGAGATTCTAATACCTATTTGTTAATACTAATCCACCTTTGAATCGTTTGGGCCATCTGCAGACAAAATTGGCATGTATGAATTTAAGAATAATAGATGAATGTTAAATATTTTTTCACCTCGGCGGCTTGAAAATGGCGGTTTTGCTGCTTAAAACCAGTGAGAAAATGCAATTTTGCTGCGAGCGTAAAAAAAAAGTACTTTTTAATTTTTCATATTGTAGGTTAGTTTAAGTAACTTCATTCTGTCAATCACTATTCCTTTGCGTTATATGTTCTCGCCGCTGAGGCGAAAAGTTGTATGTATGTATCAGACGAGAGCAAAGATGTTTGCATGTTGTGTCTTTGAGTCCCTCGCTACGCTTAAGATTCTAATTTAAAATGTAATTAAATTATAGAATCTTTTACTTGCTCGAGACTCCACATCAACACTCGCAGCAAAAATCTACTTTGCTCTCTTGTTGAACAAATAACTAATATCCACAATAACTTTCTCCTAGACAAAAGCGCAAGCGCTCCACAATGCACGCCATAAATGCTTCACGAATCATCCATGTGTATTTTAAACTACACACTAATGGTTCCGTAGAACAAAGATCCTCGGCCTGTTTAGCCTAGTTGGTAGTGACACTGCGTCCAAAGCTAGAGGTCCCGGGTTCGAATCACGGTAAGGGTATTTGTTTATGTGGTGAGCAAAAACATTTGTTCTTGAGACTTGGATGTTTTCTATGTATTTAAGTATATATCTATTAAATATATCACCGTCTAGTATCCATAACACAAGCCTTATTGGGATTAATATGGGACCTCTTCGATTTGTGTAAAAAAAATTGTCCTCTAATATCTTTTTTTAAGATAAAAAGTACGCGATAGACTGATTTGATTGACAGACCTATCCACCTGGGTATCGAAATTTTAGGGATATGGTCCCTTCAGTTAAGCAACCCTAAAAATCGAAATTGTGTAAGATTGACCATAACATAAATATGTATTTATTTATTGAAGTGCCAACCACACCTCGGGTATTTGTGTAAATACACGAACATATTCGTGTCGCATCTCTTTCTTTGATAACGCAAATAAAAGAGAGGCGAACACACAACCGGAAGTGTGGTTCCACCATTACACTCAACGTTTTTAGGGTTCCGTAGTCAACTAGGAACCCTTATAGTTTCGCCATGTCTGTCCGTCCGTCTGTCCGTCCGTCCGCGGATAATCTCAGTGACCGTTAGCACTAGAAAGCTGAAATTTGGTACTAATATGTATATCAATTACGCCGACAAAGTGGTAAAATAAAAAGTGGAAAAAAATATTTTATTAGGGTACCTCCCCTATACGTAAAGTGGGGAGTGATTTTTATTTCATTTTAACCCTAACGTGTGATATATTGTTAGATAGGTATTTAAAAATAAATAGGGGTTTACTAAAATCATTTTTTGATAATGTTAATATTTTCGGAAATAATCGCTCCAGAAGTAAAAAAAAATGTGCCCCCCCCCCTCTAACTTTTGAACCATAAGTTTTAAAAATATGAAAAAAATCTCAAAAGTAGAACTTTATAAAAACTTTGTAGGAAAATTATTTTGAACTTGATAGGTTGAATAGTTTTTGAAAAAATTACAAAAACTACGGAACCCTACACTGAGCGTGGCCCGACACGCTCTTGGCCGGTTTTAATTTAAGTTTCGTCACCAATGATATTTTAAATTTGGGTATATTTTACATTTTGTATTTCAATGCTAAGCGAGTAACTGTCAGGGAGTTTGAGACCGGGTAGACGTGCTCAGCTCAACATTTATTTATTTATTTATTTTTATTTATATATTATATTCCATAAATTAACACTTCACAGTCAAGCTACACAGTGTTAACTGGAGATTATACTTGACATAAAATATTAAAAACATTAGTCAATTATCGTTAACATTATACATCATTCAAATAATTTGTTTTAGTAAGTAACTTTATTTTAAGCTATTGATACTTAGGGCACGGGTTCGCGCCGGCGGCGGGACAGCGAACAGCGCGGGCCGGAGCGGCGACGGAGCTGAATACCGGTGACGGAGGGCACGCGTAGAGGGATAAGCGCTAGTAATGAAGGGTTACTAACTTACTATTTGACTAACGATACATTCCTTCGGGTCTCAAGGGAGGATTTGCAACCAGCAAAATGCATTGCATACCTAGTGTAAGAAGGCATTCTCTACAAGTAGTACAGTCAACTATTAGGACCGAAACATTCATTACCAATCTCGCATGCGCTTTATTTGATTATTGACCATAACTATGATTTTGAACGAAGTCTTGAGAGATAAATTGAGTCTTTCAGAGTTTTGAGGTCACACAGGTCACTCGCGCAGTCGAGATGACAAAGGGAAAGTTAGCAAACACCTGAGCCAACAGGCTTACAAAAGGTATTGATGAGAAGGACAGGAAAAGATACCGGTATTTTGTGCGACAACTGTGCATAGTAAAAGTTTATAGCAAAGTAACTGTCAGGGAGGCTTGCATCTATTTACGGATCGATCCATGATAACTATATGGCACTGGCAGCTTTCTCATCCCACACAAAATTAGAAATTTTACAATTTGCATACAATCATATTTTAATGAACACAGCTTCCGCTTACGATTACGGTTTGGTGCAACCTAACTGTATTCTAATCTATAGCTTCTGATGATATGCAACCGAACTGTATGTTTTGCATGTGTAAATATTTACAGTAAAACTAATTTACTGTAGCCTTACTGCAGCTTAATGCATTTTGAGCTTTAACTTGGCAGTTTTCTGAAATATCCAACAGCTTTTATGGTATTATAACATACCTACTGCTAGAAAATATGCGATGCCATTGGTACCTAATCATAATCAGTTTTTATTGAGCTCTCATAGTATGAAAAATTATAATTATATTGAGATTGACAGTTATCTAAAATGATGAAGTTTATGCCACACCTGGCCAAAAAAAGGCTTTTACCGCACGCTACGCGTACGGAAAAAACCGCTTTCTGGTCAAGTGTACTAATAGAATGATGTACACAACACGGAAGGTAATAAATAAAGCCCTCGATCGCATATATATACGTCCCTCGCTTACAGCTCGGGCCGCAAAATCTGCGATCTCAGCCTTTCTTTGCTGTACCACCCTAGTTGTGTAAATGTACTATTATCAAATGTTGACAATTTAACTGGTCCTTAACACATCCACAAATTTTATAAAGACATGAAAGAACGGAACCTGAACCACTCAATATACGTTGACAAGCTTAGTTTTTGCAATGAAACCGTAATTACGCATCGCAATAAATGCAGAACGGGACTTGCTTAAGCAAAACTGTGAAAACACGGGCCAAGTCATTAGAAATTGTGGCTAATTTGCCGGGCACGAGCCAGCAGCTTTCTCGCGACCGCAGACCTAACAGATGAAATAAAACTTTGCATTTTGCGTTTATTGATCTGATTTGATGGTGAGACGGTTTTAAATTTCGTTGGAACCTAAGAAAGTGTGAAATAAATTGCATCGCTGAAAAGACATCTCATTGCCACATTAGTAAGTAGGATTTAATGTAATTAAAATGAGATACCTATAAGAATCATGTTCGGTTAATTTAATGATATAATCATATTCAAGTTGAACGTTTATTATTATACTGGCATGAAAATGACATTTTCATACGTTACTCTCTTCTACATGGCCCTAAACAATTTGAACTCATTTTACTAAAATTTATAATGAAGCGAGTTGGAAATGAGAAAAAGCTTGGATAATAAATTAAAAATGGATTCCAATTCCATACATTTTTAGTCAAATAGATTCCTGATTTTTAGAGACACTTACTTGTTATGTACTTTTAATAAGTGCCTATCGTATCGTTTACTTCTAAACTGGTGGATAAAATCGATATCATGCAAATTACATAGGTAGGTACTTCATTATAATTTGCGTATACTTAGTGACGCATTGTACTTATGAACTTATCGCTCGCTCATTAATCTCATTATCTACGTTCTACGTAAACTGAAATTAGATATAATTTAATATAAGTTGTACTTTTATTATGTATACTGTTACAAGTGTATCTCATAATCTTGCTCCCGTTTCTTAAATAATTACAACATATAACCTTAAAATCTTCTAAAACTTTCACCGACAGAATTATAATTATCATTACCATCCGATTATGATATTATGAAGAGTACTTTGCCTATATATTGTTAAGCAAGTAACATAAATTGGAAGCTCTAACTAGGATGTTAGCATTATTGAATTATAGATACTTGTCACCAAACTTTGCTTGCCGGCACCAAAGTATAGATACCTAAATCGTTTTGAATTGAAACTGTAATTCGGTATGAAATGAAGCATTTTTCGATCTCTTAATATTTCCATATAATTACCTTAACTAGCTCAGTTTGGAAAAAATACACACTTTTCTATACAATGTATATTCACCATCAGGAGAACCGGAATAGCTATATTTGTATACTATTACTTTGCCACCCTGTATAGGCCTGAAGACATCTGTACTAAACTAATGTTAAACACAGGTACTTAAAGGTAGTAAGTTTGTGACTGAAAGTTTGTATACCTAGTATAACGGAAAATCTTAGAAAACTTCTTCAAAAACTATTTCTATACCTATATGTTGTGATCTCTGCCTACCCCTCTGGGAAACAGGCATGATTATATGTATGTATGTACAATAACGTCAATAATTAGGTAAATTAATGGTCAGTTTGTTTGGTGTAGGCGGGACCGCAGCTTCCTTCAAGGATGGAACCGGGTTAACGATAACATTATAATAATAGGAAGAGGAGATGATATGTACATTGTACAAAGTTAAGTACATTGGTAACGTTTTAGTTGAATCTGTGTACCGAAGCACCATGAATTCAAAAGCAATTATTATTATTGTAGCATGTTTGTATGATAATTATATCACTTACCGGCTGATTTATTTTTTCTTCAACAAAATACACTTTCTCAAGCAACTTGATATTAAATCACGTGCGTGTTCGCTCGTCTACGAATCCGCTTAAACTGATTGGTACTCCGGTCATGCCTTCGATGCCTCCAAAAGCTTTCCTTTATATTCGTTCCTTACATACAAAGAGCGCTCTTCCTGCCTTATAACAAGGTTGAGGAGATCTGCACATCTATGTTGGTTCTGAAGGCTTTCTTTTATGCGCTGTTATTTTATTCGAAAAGCCTCTTTAAATCAACGTATTAAGGGCCATTGAAAATGTACATGTTTATTATTTTTCTTATTCTTTTTAGTATTTTTTTACAGTTAGATAACGCATTAGAGATTGCTGAATTTAAATGATGCAGCTACTGTTATATTTGGACAAAAAGTTTTGAAGTGAACGTCCTAACTATGAAAGCGTAGGTACACAATTTTGGTAATGATGTAGCGGTGACATTAATTTTTTAAATGATGTTTTCGACTTTACCTAGAAGTTGATTTACTTTATTTCCCTTAATTTTCGTCTTTGGTACTGTAATAATTATATATTTTTAATAATAGTTGCAGTCCCATTGTTTATCGAGGTTAATAAAATTATTTAAAGTATTTTGCACCTGCCTTTTGCTACTCCCATAAAAAAGCTTTGCCCAATTCGCCCGAAAAATGGGATGAATTCCAAAATAAAAAGTAGCCTATTAAATCCTATTTATCATCATACCAAATTTAATTTTGAGCTAATAAACAGATAGTGATTTAGTTAATTTGTTTATTCAACAAACATGAAAAGAGGATATTTAAAACAAAACAAATAATAGGAGTTATTTACAAAAAATGGAATAGATAGTTATTTTGTAAGAGTTACTTTTGTATCTAAATACTCGTATAACGTTATTTTGGACAGTGTACTGAAAGTACCAAAAAGTAAGAAATAGTACATTACTATAGAAGCCGGAAAACGAAGGGTTGGAGGCCAAATAGATATTGATCCGCGGATAGGGATACGCGGCCTGCAACCCAACTTTTGTCGCCGAGATTTGTATAGTGCTTTTCTCAAACATGTGTATTGAAATAAATAACTACACCACTCAACAAACAAATTTAACAGACGCCATGTTTGACATTAAATTAAAAAAAAATACTTCCCGGCCTCGGCCTTCAATTTTGTATGAAATTTCTTTACAGTTCTCCCGAGTTGTTCCGCCACGTGATACTTTGAAGGCTGTTATAACGCACGTAATGACGAAATTTCATTGCATGTTTGAGAAATAGTACATTACTACAGAGGCCGGGACGAAAGGGGTTGCCGGCCGAAGACATATATACGGATAGGTCTAAGGCGGGCAGCCCCAAATTTCCCGCCGAGGTATGTATACTGCTTTTCTCAAACATGCAATGAAATAAACAAAAAAAAACAAAATTTTAGTTTTAATACGCATAGTGGCAGAATGTCATGATGCCTGTGCCACAAATTTATGTGGAATGGAATTAAAAAGAGGACTTTGCCGGCCTAGGCCTGCAAGATTTGTATTAAATTCCATTAACGACCTCTTGTCCTAGCCGCACCTGAAACGTCATACTTCGCAGCCTATTATAAGGAACATAACATCAATATTTCATTGCATGTTTGAGAAAATCAATTTTACTATGATGGTTGCAAAACGCTTTTACAATGTAGCATTCAAAAGTCAGAACCATTAACACCCACATTTAGCATTTTGAGTCCAGCTATCAGATTTTTTTGTATACAACATACAATGGTACAGTCGTCGTCAAAGATGCGTTTGCACTATTCGCCTTAGCTCAATGAAACAAGGTGCAGAAGCATATTCGCATATCTTTGACGTCGACTGTAAATAATAGTACATTACGATACAAGTGCAAAGAACAGGAAATTCGCAACGAGTGGTGCGATATTTTAAAACACGACCGAAGGGAGTGTTTTAAATCGACACAAGTTGCGAATTACCTGTTCGCACGTGTATCGTACAACGTTTTACAGTACATATGGCTCTTTAAAGTTTCGACATATGCACGTAATCTGCTGATTACCACACTCGTGCGGTAAAGTAGCACCATATGTACTGTAAAATAGATTTTGTAACTACGATTTACCCACCAGGAGTACATATTATATGGATGCATATTTAATAATATACCTAAGTTTATAAACTAATTCAGTTTATTTAACATTTTGGTAGACAGTTAAAATTGTGATTATTCATTACAAACAATTGTACATAAATCTAATCCAGTTCCTATTTAGACAAGTCTTTCTAACCAAGCTATCGGATAAATTAATAATACATTATGCTAGATTTAATCTATAATCAAAGATTTCCCCTCATTTAAGAGAAACTTAGTGCAGGCAACTTTGTTACCGAGATGGTATCGAACCATGCCATGACCACAACGCAGCTATTAAAAAAATGCTGGACGTTGTCTATGACCTAGTTTTTTTAATTTTGCAAACTTGGCGGTGGCGCTACCTTGTGGCTTTTAGTGATGTGCGTATGTAATTATTATTCACCTTATTTTTTTTTCCACATGTTAGGAATTTTTACAATAAATTTATCAAATGTAAGATATAAAAATACACGTACAAAATATGAAAGCATTATAAAAAACCTAACCTAGTGTGCCGCCGGCAGCGAGGCGGGGCCTAAGCCTAACTACCAGTGGTTAGGGCGACAGAGAGAGGAACCTCCTGACTATCCGCGTCGTGTCCAGGAGTACCTATATATAATAATGTCACTTGTCACACTTGCCATCGCAACACACATTTAGTGCCGAAAATGCATTATCCACACAAAAATGACACGAATTCATGTAATCGGCACCGAATCAGCTAAATGAAACATTGTTAATATTCGTATCACTAACTAATGTCATCATCATTCTAGCGTTATCCCAGTGCAGTTGCATCCTGAAGGATGCCCAGGGTCCGCTACCTAACCACAAGTGTTGGCGTAGGCACTAGTTTTTACGGCAGCGACTGCCATCTGACCTTTGCAAATTGCAACACAAGGGGAAACAAGAGATTATTGGGATTAAGGCTTCTCATGTGAGTGGGCAACTTGACTACCGTGTCTACTACGACTATGTTATGCATGCTATGAAACAAACTTTATAAAAAAGTGTCACTTTTATGCCACATTTGCGTTACGGTATCACAAAAGTTCTTGTGTGACTTTTGTGTTATAAATTATAATTTTGACGGCCTGACCCATATAGCAGAGTGCATGTTATGTTATGCATATTTTCCGGTTGCTCAGGCGAGAGCGATTGGTGGCGTATGCTACATATCGTAGGTTCGAATCCTGCTCGGAGCACAAGTAGACGTTACTACTGTTTAATATAAAATACTACCTAATTATTGTTGTCATTAGGTTTTTGTTTTTATTCATAATATAAGGTTTCATGTTATGCATATGTTAGGACTTATGTACAGGTAAATTACTTTTGAGACGTTTTTGAATCGGTAGTAGTATTTGTATATTTACAGGGACACACTTACACGTTGACGTATACAGACACACGTCAACGTGTGTGTGAGGCTGGCTAGGTCACAACTATAAATGCAAAACGTCTCGAAAGTAATTTACCTGTAAGTATGTGTATGTGTATGTTAAGAGTCACGACGCCTATTCAGCACGGTTAGCACAAGACAGCGCGCGAACTATATCGCGCGCGAGATAGACTATCCGTCTCTATCTAATTGGTATACACAGAACGAGATGGATAGTCTATTTCGCGCGCGATATAGCTCGCGCGCAGTCTTGTGCTAGCCGTGCTGGAACACTAATAATGCCACATGTTATATCTGAAATAGGTTGTTAAATATTCCCCAGCGCACCGCACAAACTGAATGTCAATAATAAATAACGAAACACAAGCTTAAGAAAACAGTCGGTTGTAACTGTTCTTCAGAGATCGCAGAACTCTAAACCCTCTTATTTTACTAACAATGTAAAAGCGACGTTCATCTGTTAATTATAAAGTACATTTTAAAACGATAACGTTACCAGGTAACAAAGAGAATTCTTGACTGTTAGTGTTTACCGACAAAAGGCTCTTCCCTCTTGACAAAATCATAACTTATTGATGCTAGGAGTGCAATATGGCGACCTCGATGTTTGTGGGTACTGTACTGTCAAACACTATTTATTTATTTAAACTTTAAACTTCATTGCACAGATATAAATAATTTTTAAGAAAAAAAACCGACTTCAATGGGGGAGTCCGGTGAAAGATTATTAATCTTAGCTGGTGCACTCTTAGATTCCATACAATAAAATACAAAAATGGCTATAAGTATTTTTATAATGGTAGAAGACTAAGTACCCTCAATTCCTTATGAAATCAAGGAAAAACCTTGCTTGCTTGACAAACAAAACGAAGAGAACAAATCGCCAAACGTGAACTACGCGTCGTTGAAGAGTTCCGTTCTGAACATCATCAGCAGTTCCACTTCATCAAATGTCACTTTTATGAATGAAAATGCTTGATTAGTTCATGAAAATACTAAAATCACTATTTGTGTGCCTTTCACATTTGAGGAGTTTCCTCGATTCCTAATGGATCCCATCATCAGAACTGCCTTTTGACAAAAACGGGACCAACTTGTATATATATACATACAATCAAAAAAAAAAATTTCAAATCGGTTAAGAAATGACGGAGTTATGGAGTAACAAACATTAAAAAAAAAAAACATACAACCGAATTGATAACCTCCTCTTTTGAAATTTGGAAGTCGGTTTAAAGTACAATTGGCGGACTTAATGCCTTAAGGCATTCTCTACCAGTCAACCATTGGGTTAAACAGAAACTATAGAGGTTCAGGATCATAAACTAACACTAAGTATTGGAAAACTAAGGAATTTTTACCAAACCTAAAGTTAGATATTCTGATAGGTATTTCGCAGCCCTATCTGCTGTCCATGTATAAAATATTCTAGGTTTGTACGACAGCCTGTAAATAAAAATTCTTTATTTTCAGACATTTGGAAGTCCATAGATTGTTAATTACTGGCAAAGAGCGTACGCCCATCTTAAAGGCCGGCAACGCACTTACAACCCCTCTGGTGTTGCGAGTGTCCATGGGCGGCGCTAATCGCTTCCCATCAGGCGATTCGTCTGCTCGTTTGCCACCTATGTCATAAAAAAAATACCTTGCACCTACTATTGATATGTTATGATCTATGTTAGTAATTCATTACAACAGAAGGGAGCTAATAACTACATATGAACAACACTATGATGTAGAAGAAAGATAGTTGCTGTTATATAACATTTATAACAGCCAGTGTGGAAGCATTATAATTGTTCAAAAATTGCCCGTGTGGTAACACGCTCTTATTCACATCTCTGAGTACCCTGCCAGAAATTATATGTTTGAGTTACCAAATTGCCGAGCGACGAATTCGGAAGCAGGTGCTTAATTGGGTGAGATTGTGACGTGGCCATCACAGAATAGTATAATGACGTGGCTCCAATTCGACACTGCTTTCGTAATCTTAGGCCATCCATTTGATCCAAAAAGTTACTTTCTCTCACGGAATGAGTAAAACCTTTTTACTCACTGATTTTTCGCAGCAATATAGGCCAGTTCGAGCTGCTGAGGTGAAAATGTTATAATGTAACGAGGAACAGTAATCCTGAAGAAGAAGTACCGAAGCGCTCGAGACATGTCGCATGTCGCTAGTAATAACAATGAATATCTGCTTGTTTATTTCCCAATCTGTGTCTCCGTTACAATTTTTGTTGTTTATGAAATTCTTTTAATTCCCGTCAATCAATATCATTCTTCTTAAAATTTGACTGGCTACAGCTGTTTCTGTAAAAAAATACTACTGGATCAGTTAGAAGCCATTGTCATCAAGTTTTTCTTCTGCAAAAAACTAAACTCGATATTACGTAACACCTTCATTGACGACTGTCCAAGAGTGCTTATAGAAATTGACGCTTGCGCATATTTGATGACGAGAAAGCGGGCACTCTTCCTGAGTTATTACGTCACGCGTTTTTGTGTTGACTGCATGTACTTTACCAACTTGAAATCAAAACGTCTTTGTACCATTCACGGAGTTGTAAGTTGAATCTTGTGACAGGCTGAATAAAGTTGATCATTCTTTGAAATGTTGAATTTGTTTGATCGTTTTATAACTTTAGGTACACGATACTATATTGTACTTATTGTTGGAAAATAGTTTGAACAAACGAAATGCAAGTTCCGTTGTTGCCAAGTAATATTTTGTAAACAGTATTTTAACTTGTGGCGTCTGAAATGCCACTCTATTCTCCCAGGCTGAAAAACCTAGCATCTAAGTTAGGTCTCAATTCTCAATTTTTTTAACATAGCCACACTGAACTCGTCCTCAAGAGACCTGGCCTCTGATTGGCGGATTCAGCCGCAATTCCATTCCGTTCACGGACAATGGAATGACTGAATGTACCTATGTAATGTAATGGCTGAGCTGAATCCAGTCTCTTCCTTCTTGTTTCCTCGCCTGCGCATGAGTTACCTACGCATACTATCAACCGCATCTTTACCTACTGTAAGCAACTTTACTTTCATAACCTGTAACTTTCCTATTGTATACATCTGCATATTGCGTACGCCGAATAAACGCTGAAGAACAGCTGGAGTTTGTCATCACCACCATCTCATCACCACCATCTCATCACCACCATCCTCATCACCATTCTCCTCACCACCAAAAACTCTATCGACCCTGCTTCAGGGGCGGGGGGACAAAGGGACAATACGGTATTTCACGGATAGTCAAATCAGCAACTTTTTACGAAATGGCAAAACGTTCGGTTACTATGAATTTTGTATGGAAATGTGCCTAATGACGTCACAATTTTTATGGTCAAACTGCGTCATGTTTTTGTATGTAATAGTATACATTACGATACAAGTGCAGAGAACAGGAAATTCGCAACGAGTGGTGATAACAAGTTGCGAATTACCTGTTCGCACGTTACCGTACATATGGTGCTACTTTACCGCACGAGTGCGGTAAGCAGCAGATTACGAACATATGTCGAAACTTTAAAGTGTCATATGTACTGTAAAACGTTGTACGATACACGTGCGAATTCCCTGTTATCTGCACTTGTATCGTAATGTACTATTACAGTACATATGGTGCTACTTTACCGCACGAGTGCGGTAATCAGCAGATTACGTGCATATGTCGAAACTTTAAAGAGCCATATGTACTGTAAAACGTTGTACGATACAAATCCAGAAGTTGTAACAATTTTCTACCACACTGACGCCGGGCTAGAGCTGCTAGAGCAGTGTCAAATGCCTTCACCGGCCTTTGATCTACCTCCTATATCAACCACATTGCCCGCTTGTCCTCAGTGTCCTGGTCCTGACGAGGAAAAATAATATCCATGTGGATATTTTATTCTTCCCATTGATACAATATGATATGACCATGTAATTTATCTCTAGGTACATTTACGTTGGCTAGATATCTAGTTTCACATTTTATACCCATATTACTGACGCATCAAAAGCTGCATAAATAGAAAGTGCAATTTCACAAAATGCACTTAGGAAGTCCCGCTAACAATGACCAATTTATCTTGACCCCTTTCGAGCCATCATCACACATTCTACTACGGTAAGTTAAAGTATCGTGTTGAGAGCAGAGCTCATGTTATGTTGGACAAGTAAAATGCATTCATCCGTACCGTTAGTGACACTTTCTCTGAGTTAGTGTTGTTAGTTGGTGTTTTGATCGATTTGTAAGATCTTAAACTAGCCTTTGTCCACTTATTTTTACCATAGACTATCCAGCAAGAGTAATAAATACAGGAAATACTTACAAACAGAGCCGTATCATGCCATCCCAAGGTTGTGTTCAGAGGAATCGTACTGTCGAGTAGGTATGGAACCAAGGTTAACAGTCCAGATATATATATATACCGGCTTTTATGAAAATTCCCGGATACACCAAATTTTCTCCACTCAGTTGTTTTGAATTTTGGGTGGAACTCTTGTTGTTGAATTGTAATAATGGTAATTAACCAAAATAATACATATTGGGGGACAATATTACACAAATCGGCCTAGTCCCAAATTAAGCAAAGCTTGTACTATGGGTACTAGACAAATAAATACATACTTAAATATATAGAGAACATCCGAAACCGAAGAACAAAATCCGTACTAAATGCACAAATAATGCCCTGGCCGGAATTCGAACCCACGACCGTTTGCTTCGGAGGCAGCGTCACTACCAACTAGGCTAAACTAAACAGGTCGTGAAATGAGATAGAACGGGACAGATAGTACGGCCCTTATTCAACTTTTACGAACTGTCTAAGTTCAAAGGCACACCAAAATATCAAATCCCATATGAACCAAAATGTCACAAACGTCAGTTCAGTACAATTTGCAGTTATGAAAACGGAGACACTGACAGGTCAAGACCTCTCACATATCACTTATCTGTCTCTCTCAAACTTACTGATTTTTGCATTAGTGAGAATAAAATCGTTCAACTTTAATGAGCGGATCTACTTTACTCTGATATCTGATGCGCTGAATAGGCTAGCATAATGACATTAATGAAATCCTAAGTAGGTGCAAATAGCATGAACATGACCCTATCTGTCACCTTGCGTAATTAAATAAATAAATATTATAGAGAACAATTTTTTACACAGATCGAACTAGTTCCATAGTAAGCTCCATAAGGTTGACGACATTTTTTTAAAGATAGGTATATTACAGAGGTTACAAAATTAAAAATAAGCACATTTATATGTACTCGAAAATATTCCAATTTCATATTAATACTTACTTAATAAATGTAGTAGTTCCTCATTCCAAAAGATAGTAAGTGACTATCTTGTTTCTTGTTTTGTTTATACGAGGGCCCTTACGGATGCACTTCGACCCAATGGGATCTTTTGTGCAATTGCCCCCTCCTTTATACCTACTCTAAGCTGTTCTCCAATATTTCCACAAACTGGATGATGGAGCTCAGCGGGAGTACTTTGAATTCCTTTGGTTCTGGGTACCCATTACCAAAGTCATTCATTCTTTGTCTGGCAAGGGCGTAACATTCACACAGTAAGTGTTCCATTGTCTCGTCGTCCTCGCCACACATCCTACAATCTATGTTGTCTGACAGTCCCATCTTGGCCAAGAGATCCTTGACCCCGAAGTGACCTGTAAACACCCCAGTTATAATTCTGAGCTGTTTTCTGCTGAATTTCCAAAGCTTCTTGGTGCAGCTTGGGTCCACTCCTTCGATGAAGAGCTTTGAGTGCCTTAAGCCCGCCTCATTCCTCCACTCCTGTTGGTGTATGGCTTTGGCGTAATCCTTTAAGGCCGATGTTATGGTTCTCTGCGAGAAAGCGGTTCTGGCCCTACAAAATGGCCTGTTGATCCCATTTTTGCCAGTTCATCTGCTTTTTTGTTGCCGATGAACCCCTCGTGCCCTGGTATCCATACTAGATGCACTTTATTATGCCTTCCGAGCTTATTCAAAGCTTGAACGCCATTGTAAACTAGTCTAGAGTCCACTCTCGGCGCCGTACGCGCCTTGAGGGCTGCTTGACTGTCACTGAGTATATAGATAGTCTCTCCTTTGGTTCGTCTGTCTATATTCTCCTGTGCACAGGCAACTATGGCATATGTCTCCGCCTGGAAGACAGTCGCGAATTGCCCCATGCTCACGCTACTTTTATAGTCTTTTGCATATATGCCTGCACCCGTACCGGATCCTATTTTAGATCCATCCGTGTACCAGATATTGTCTTCACCACCAGTACCTGGTGATTCCAGGAAGTGACTAACAATAAGTAACACAGCAGCGGCACAGTGTAAAAAATCATACAGGCAGGCGGATTTAATAAAGTGTACTGTATTACTTTACTACGTAGTGTGTATTACTTTTTAGCGTTGTGACTGTCACAATTCAGCCTTAGTGACGTCGTATAGACGATGGCAGTGTTTCTTCGCATTTTCGTGAACATCTTGGAAATTAGTTAGCTATAAAGAAAAAAAAACGGGTTTCTTGTATTGGAACGTTTATCTGAAATTTATATATGGTTCATATTTTTCATAGATAACGTTTATTGATATTAAATCGATTAATGTGTAGGTACCTACAATGTACCGTACCTCTTTACCTACCTACTTTACATCAAGAAGGACTTTAGAATATGCAACACCGAGTTTAGCGTTCATATTTTTTTTATAATTATTCTCACTATTAGAAACCTTTCCACAAAATTTCAAGTTGAGGCAAAGACGGTTTAAGAGAAAGAAAATTGGAAAGTTGAAAGTTTCTATACTAAAATCGGTAATTAATACGACGCCATGACAGTCGGACTCCGCCTTAGCTACGGCGCTGCGGGACGAGCTTCCCTTCCGCCCTCGCGTAACAAAGCACGGTCATCCATGCTCGGCTCCGCAGCTTCGCCTTGCTGGTCGCCTCCGGCGGGCTAGGTCTGCTCTCCCTTCGCGCCTCCGAATTTTTATATACACTCTAGGGGTAGGGCAGACAAGACCACGTGGATAGTGGGGTGCTCTGGTTCGGTTTTTGATATTTGACATACCTACGCCCCAGTGACGTGAGTGACGTAACTCACCTGATTGTCATGGCGTGGTATTATTTACCGATTTTAGTATAGGCTATGTGCGAAGTAGGTGGTGGGGGTAAGCTAGGCGATCGTAGCGCACACCATGGCAGAAATGTGTACTTACCGGGGACCACTGTCAAATTTACTTTCACGTTTTCTATTGGTTTCTTAACGGTTTCCTACGATTCGTTTCGTTTGTATGTATTTATTTATTCTCTTATTTATTTCAGTAAAATTTCCAATACGGGTTCTTTCTCGTTTACTAAAGTAAATAAAATATTCATGTGTCATTATTTGACATCTCTGAGTTTTGACATTGTCTCGGGACCTTTGACGTTTGACGTTTCAGACGTGCACATAGCCCAAAGTGCCCAATTTTTTTTACGTTTCCGCAACTTGAAATTTTGTGGAAAGATTTCTAAACATGAGTACTGTTTATAAAAAAAATATGAACGCTAAACTCGGTGTTGCATATTCAAAAGTTGAGCCTTACATTATCCCCCTTACACACTGGCCATCAAAAACCTAACGTCACGCCCGTCAAACTAAACGTCAATCACGAATAAGCTTAAATTGCAAATATACTTAAAGGAAAACTTACAAAAACATAATGTCGGCCTTCGAAGCCCCCATACCCCTCTCAGATATAGAGACGGTACTGGCATGGGTGGACACCTTCAAACTATCGAGACCTACTAAGAAGATAAATAGAGATTTTTCCGATGCAGGTTAGTAAGAGTAACTGAGCAGTTTGAGTTGTACTTTAGACTCTTGACCGCCACACTACGAATAAAGTGACGTTCTCTGTACGCCACAGAAATGGCAATAAAATACATAATGGTCATGTATTTATTGACGACGTTGGCGTGTGAGCCTTTTCATTGGCTGTCACGAATGGATGACTGTGGCGGTCAAGAGGTTATAAGCGATAATTACATTAAGAGGACTCCATGCCCCAGCTGACCTTGAGATTTCAACCGCACTTCCCCGCTGGCTGCGTTTCCCCTGATGTAAACATCGCGGTGACTCGCTAGACGATTTTGCTTAGTTCGATATAGCGTGAGGTCCTAACACCGAGAACGATGTTTTCATATTAGTGTTATTTAATTGAAAATATACTCAAGTCCAAATAAAACTGATTCCCTTTGTATCGAATATCCATACAAAGTGTATGTGCTAGATTTGTTTGCTCTTGAGTGTAAATTGTCGGCCTCTTTAGCCTAGTTGGTAGTGTCATTGCCTCCGAAGCTAGAGGTCCCGGGTTCGATTCCCGGTAAGGGCATTTGTTTCTGTGGTGAGCAGAGACATTTGTTCCTGAGACTTGGATGTTTTCTATGTATTTAAGTATATATCTATTAAATATATCGTCGTCTAGTACCCATAACACAAGCCTTATTGAGCTTACTGTGGGACTAGTTCGATATGTGTAAAAAAGTCCCCTAATATTTATTTATTTAATACAAAAGTGATAGATTAAGTACGGTACGCAGTTTGATTTTGTATGTATTATACGTTTGCATTACAATATTACATATCAATAATTGATGTGTACTTGTATGTAAATTAATGAAATATAGAGTACCTACTTACTGAAAAAATCGGTCGGACGTATGTAGCATGCGCCGACCGCAAGTACCGCAACAGAGGGCCTAATCCGAACTTCGTATCGTGCCGTTCCTTTCTGTCATATAGTGTATAACACGAGAGTGAAAGGGACAGTACGACACGAAGTTCTATTTTCGAAGTTCGCGGTAGGCCCTCAGTGTGAAGCTCGAAACGCACAGAGCGGGCGCGGCGCGGTGCGGGGCGGAGGCTGTTTTGAATTTTTGATCTTTTCCAAACTGTCGACTATCTATAGTGTCGATTACCGCCATGTGCTGATTATGTCACACACGCCGTCTCCGCTCCGCTATCCCGTGCGGTTTTTTGGTGCGACGTGCCCCGGACCGCGTTCTCTTATGTATACTGTAGCTTTACCACAAAACCGCTTCTGGCCCGCAACGACGCTGCGCCGCGCTGTTTGCGGTTCAAGCTTGAACAAGATGGTAGGTAGTCGACCGCATTCGTTGAACAACTGCTGCAATCGAGTCGGCGTCCTGTAGCCGGATACTTATTGGTTTGTTCTGGGCCATTTTATGCCGCCTTGACCACTAGTTAATCTATTGTGGGAGCCCTTATAGTTCGTTGCTTGTACCCACTGCTTCCAAGAATTTCCAGACTTTTTGCGCTGCAATTTGTTGTATCTCTTCTGACTGCATGATGTATACGATAGGTCGGTCGTTGTGAAGACTACGTTCATTGGCAAAAGTTGTTTGAAACAAGATCGGAGAATGAAGAAATGTTGGGTACCGCGTAAGATTAGGCTCTCAATTGGTATATACCAAACGCATTTCAATATGTTTTACGTGTTTGTGATTGCAAGTTTGACACCGCGTAAAGATACGCCCGTTGAAATACGATTAGGATCGGAAGCAATGAACTACCTGCCTACTTTCTGTCTTTCCCGTTGAATAAGAAATTGTTGAAAAATCATCGTCACATTGTTACTCCGGTTACTCCAATCACCATATACGGTTCAACCGCTCCTCTGTGACTGCTACTTCTGTTCCTAATGTCAGGATATAGGTACATACTGATATTTCTGGGCGCTACAAGACAGTCGCCAATTTGTGATCAGATGAACATGCACGCAATTATATTAAACCAGCTTTAATCTACAGTACTTCTCGCCGAGATCCTCAATGTGTACTACCCAAAACTGGTGGAGATGCACAACTACCCTCCACGGAACAGCCACGCGCTCAAGCTCAACAACTGGATGACGCTCAACAGGAAGGTGCTAAGGAAGCTGAAGCTCAACCTGTGCTGCTCAACGATGGAGCAGCTGGCCAACTGCGCGCCTGGAGTTATTGAGAGGGTGCTTATTATGGGTAAGTTTTTTTAATTAAATAATAGGTTTTTTGCCATTCTTAGATGCGCCTTGGGATGCAGCCCCAACCTCAACAGTCAAATAATTGAGCTCAACAAATGGACTTCCTTCAATAATGCTCAGGAAACTGAAGCTCAACTTGTAGTACTCAACGATAATAGAGCTCTGACAAACTGCGCACCTGGGCCTCAAGTGCGCACTGCGCAGTTTGCCAGAGAGTTATCGAGAATGTGCTTATTATGGGTAGTTTTTGCTCAGCAACTTGCTGGTCTCCAGCCTTTTTAGAAACCAGGATAGTGCCGCTCTAACCCCAATGTTTCAGCAATCTTGTTTTGAAAACGAAAATTAAACATTCTGTTTCAGTCCGAGAAAAGATCCGTCGCGATGAAGAACTCAACAAGTCCAAAGAAGACCAGGAACAGATGAACAGCGGTGGCTGCTACTATGATGCCTGTGGTGATGATGGTCAGTAATTATGGAAAAGAAACTAGCCTAGGAAAGTATTTGACGAGTTATTGAGTTAAGAATGTTAGCGTGAAAGAGTTTTAAGATAACGTCCTTATCTTATACCTGGAAAATATACTTACATAGGCCTGTATTGATGATGATGTTCAGCAACAGTCTTCACTTTTCGACCCGGCAATATACGTTGAATCATCGATGTCAAGTTGGTAAACTAGCCCGACGGTGGCAGTGTAAGTCACGGCAGTTTTAGTCCTAAACTTGTTCACTTCCTTTTAAAGAATTTGGGAAAACCTCGGTATGAATCTCATTTCTCATTACACAGTCGTGGGATTTCACGGGACAAAATTTCTCATAACCGTACCAATTGTTCTTATGTTCAAAGTGAAAGGATTTAGAGAGATTAGGGTAACGATAATTATAGAAATCAAAGATAATTATATCTCCATGTCAAAGGACCATGGGCAGCATTGTATGGAGTCTGGTCCTGTAACGCAATATACGTTGAATCATCGTTGTCAAGTTGGTAAACTAGCGCGATGGTGGCAGTGTAAGTCACGGCAATTTTAGTCCTAAACTTGTTCACTTCTTTCTTAAAGAATTTGGGAAAACCTCGGTATGAATCTCATTTCTCATTACACAGTCCAGTCGTGGGATTTCACGGGACAAAATTTCTCATAACCGCACCAATTGTTCTTCTGGTCCTATAACGCAATATACGTTGAATCATCTTTGTCAAGTTGGTAAACTAGCCCGACGGTGGCAGTGTAAGTCACGGCAATTTGGGTCCTAAACTTGTTCACTTCCTTCTTAAAGAATTTTGGAAAACCTCGGTATGAATCTCATTTCTCATTACACAGTCCAGTCGTGGGATTTCACGGGACAAAATTTCTCATAACCGCACCAATTGTTCTTCTGGTCCTATAACGCAATATACGTTGAATCATCTTTGTCAAGTTGGTAAACTAGCCCGACGGTGGCAGTGTAAGTCACGGCAATTTTAGTCCTAAACTTGTTCACTTCTTTCTTAAAGAATTTGGGAAAACCTCGGTATGAATCTCATTTCTCATTACACAGTCCAGTCGTGGGATTTCACGGGACAAAATTTCTCATAACCGCACCAATTGTTCTTCTGGTCCTATAACGCAATATACGTTGAATCATCTTTGTCAAGTTGGTAAACTAGCCCGACGGTGGCAGTGTAAGTCACGGCAATTTTAGTCCTAAACTTGTTCACTTCTTTCTTAAAGAATTTGGGAAAACCTCGGTATGAATCTCATTTCTCATTACACAGTCCAGTCGTGGGATTTCACGGGACAAAATTTCTCATAACCGCACCAATTGTTCTTCTGGTCCTATAACGCAATATACGTTGAATCATCTTTGTCAAGTTGGTAAACTAGCCCGACGGTGGCAGTGTAAGTCACGGCAGTTTTAGTCCTAAACTTGTTCACTTCCTTCTTAAAGAATTTGGGAAAACCTCGGTATGAATCTCATTTCTCATTACACAGTCGTGGGATTTCACGGGACAAAATTTCTCATAACCGTACCAATTGTTCTTATGTTCAAAGTGAAAGGATTTAGAGAGATTAGGGTAACGATAATTATAGAAATCAAAGATAATTATATCTCCATGTCAAAGGACCATGGGCAGCATTGTATGGAGTCTGGTCCTATAACGCAATATACGTTGAATCATCGTTGTCAAGTTGGTAAACTAGCCCGACGGTGACAGTGTAAGTCACGGCAATTTTAGTCCTAAACTTGTTCACTTCTTTCTTAAAGAATTTGGGAAAACCTCGGTATGAATCTTATTTCTCATTACACAGTCCAGTCGTGGGATTTCACGGGACAAAATTTCTCATAACCGTACCAATTGTTCTTCTGGTCCTATAACGCAATATACGTTGAATCATCGTTGTCAAGTTGGTAAACTAGCGCGATGGTGGCAGTGTAAGTCACGGCAATTTTAGTCCTAAACTTGTTTACTTCTTTCTTAAAGAATTTGGGAAAACCTCGGTATGAATCTCATTTCTCATTACACAGTCCAGTCGTGGGATTTCACGGGACAAAATTTCTCATAACCGCACCAATTGTTCTTCTGGTCCTATAACGCAATATACGTTGAATCATCTTTGTCAAGTTGGTAAACTAGCCCGACGGTGGCAGTGTAAGTCACGGCAATTTTAGTCCTAAACTTGTTCACTTCCTTCTTAAAGAATTTGGGAAAACCTCGGTATGAATCTCATTTCTCATTACACAGTCGTGGGATTTCACGGGACAAAATTTCTCATAACCGTACCAATTGTTCTTATGTTCAAAGTGAAAGGATTTAGAGAGATTAGGGTAACGATAATTATAGAAATCAAAGATAATTATATCTCCATGTCAAAGGACCATGGGCAGCATTGTATGGAGTCTGGTCCTATAACGCAATATACGTTGAATCATCGTTGTCAAGTTGGTAAACTAGCCCGACGGTGACAGTGTAAGTCACGGCAATTTTAGTCCTAAACTTGTTCACTTCTTTCTTAAAGAATTTGGGAAAACCTCGGTATGAATCTTATTTCTCATTACACAGTCCAGTCGTGGGATTTCACGGGACAAAATTTCTCATAACCGTACCAATTGTTCTTCTGGTCCTATAACGCAATATACGTTGAATCATCTTTGTCAAGTTGGTAAACTAGCCCGACGGTGGCAGTGTAAGTCACGGCAATTTGGGTCCTAAACTTGTTCACTTCCTTCTTAAAGAATTTTGGAAAACCTCGGTATGAATCTCATTTCTCATTACACAGTCGTGGGATTTCACGGGACAAAATTTCTCATAACCGTAACAATTGTTCTTATGTTCAAAGTGAAAGGATTTAGAGAGATTAGGGTAACGATAATTATAGAAATCAAAGATAATTATATCTCCATGTCAAAGGACCATGGGCAGCATTGTATGGAGTCTGGTCCTATAACCAACAAATCTGAGAGTTAGGGATTGTACGGAATTACACCATATTGATACTGATAGTGGAGAAATTATAATAACACGTTCTAAATTTAGCTATAACCGAAGTGGCGTACCGCAGGGGAGTATCCGTGGCCACTACTATTCCTGTTGTATATAAACGACTTGCCAAACCATCTAGAGCATAGTTGCATCATGTTTGCGGATGACACCACATTAATAATTAAAGGTGATGATATAGATAATTTTAATAATCTCTTAAATGATACTCTTGCAAAAGTACAAATCTGGTTGACAAAAAATTATCTAAGAATAAATGTAAGTAAGACTCATGTAATACAATTTAAGACATCTAGTAGCCGCAAGATAAACCTAAAAGTTAATTGTAATAATGAGCTAGTCGCTGAAGTCGAAACCACAAAGTTTCTTGGTTTTAGTATTGACTAATTCTGCGACTGGAAATCGCATATTTCGGAGATATGTCAAAAACTCCAAAAATACGTATACGCCTTGAGAAGGCTAAGTAGCACGTGCTCTAAAGACGTCGCACTTATCGCGTATCACGGTTACGTATCCTCTATCTTGAGATATGGGTTGCTTATCTGGGGTAACTCCGTAGACGTGACTAAGGCATTTTTGGTCCAAAAAAATGTATAAGGGCTGTGTGTAACAGCCACTACTTGGAACCATGTAAACCCTTATTCCAATCTACTAGAGTCTTGTCGCTACCCTGCATGTATATAAAAGAGATGTCGCTGTTTGTACATAAACATCCGAACTTATTCCCTACACATGCCGAGATTTTTCCAAGGTCTACTCGAAATAGGCAAAAACTTCTTTTGCCTCTTGCTAAAACGCAAATTTATAGGAGAAATGCATTTTGTATGGCCATACTAATTTATAATAAGTTGCCTAGGGATATCAAAACCTGCCCACATGGTCAATTTAAAAATAAACTCACTGACTGTCTATTAAAGGAATGCTTTTACTCTATAAATGACTTTTTAAATAAATGTATAGAATAATTAAATTAGGATTAATTAACAAAATTTAACATAAATCAGAACAATGAATTACTATTCAGTATGATAATCAAATGTATCGAATTATTGAAATAAATCACAATATAAATAATGAATAATGAATGTTGATAATGATAGTAATGTATTTTTAGTCATAATTATTAAAGTCAATGAATTGTAATATTGCATGCCTGAAATTGGTAGAACATAAGCACATTATTTGTACACTAAGATCTGTTTTGTAAATATGTTCTGGCAATAAACGCTTTGAATCTTTGAATCTAGGTCATTACGTCATTAGATAGGTCTTTAAATCTACTTTATTCCGTTCTATGGGCACCAAGTTGAATTCCTTTGCAGAACTGAGATATTTACGAGTAGATTTAAAGACGTATTTACTTAAGATTTAACTCTCAGTTTTTTTGCTTTGGGTAGGCTACCATTTTGACGCATGTTCCTTTCATCTAAATCGGTTCAATGGTTTAAGCGTGAAAAGGTAACGAACAGGCAGACTATTTGTTCAGTGGCGAAATGAAAGTTTGGTCACATTTCAACTTTATTTTAATGCAATTAAAACGTGACGATTCTTTTCATTCCCTGACTTCCACATTTCTGTTTGTAGAACACGTGCTGGTGGTACCACTGAAGTCCAGGGTCAACGGAGTGCTTGAGACCATCCAGCAGAAGGTCGTGAGCCATGACCTGTACCTCACGGCGAAGCAGGAGATCAAGGACTTGCAGGACTGCAACGACGTTCTTAAGAACAAGGTTATTACTTCGTAATCATCATCATCTACAAATACAAACGCCATCAGTGCCATCGTCATCTTAGTTGTAATAACTATAATCACCAACAAAGTCTTCGCTATTATCGTAACCAACCCCACACCAAAATCACCAGAGGCATCAAGATTACTAGCGTCATCATCAACTTGGTGGTGCTAGTGTATAGTTCATGATCTACGGAGTGTTAGAGAGGCCATTCACTGACACGATGAACGGTACCAAGTTAGTAATATTATATTTTCACACCCGATATTCAGAAAATACTTCCCTATTGCCCTCAAATGAGTTATCAAATTTGTAATTTTCTTCTCAATAGCAGGTATTAAAAACAGTATGTATCACATGTATCACCCTCTCGTGCGTGAACATTAGAATTCCTCGTTACTCGAGATTCTACCTTAGAATCTTTCGCTTCACTCAGGTCAGGTTTAATGAATGAATGAATGAATATTATTTATTTCAGGTATTACAATCCATAATTTGTTAGTAGGTACATTGAATGTCATTACTCATTAGCATTTGTTAGTAAACATTAATTATAAATAAAATAAAACTAATAAAAATAATTACAACATAATTTTCGGACTGAAGCAGCCAGATGTCGTGTGAATTTTCACCCAGAAAACCAAAATGGGATTGTCCCACCGTTCGGCAATCACTTTCAGGAAGCTGAATATATCTCTCTCGCCGTAAATATAATTTTGCCTCCTAGAGACGCAGGTTACTATTCTGTTGCAGGTCGAACACTTGGACAATCTTTTGAAACTAAAAGATGAGAGAATAGAAGAATTGCAGAAACAGTTAGAGAGGAAACAAACCCGGCGAAAGGAGGTTGAGGCTCTTCAAAACAGCTTATCCGTACCTTTCGACTCTTCCCCACCAACACCTAAGATCACTGATCCAGCCAATCTGCTTAGCAAATCCGCTTCACTCAAATTCAACGAATCCGTTAGTAGAATCCCTGTATTTGAGGATAAATCCAAAGATGAAATTATATTGATGACGTCTGAAGATCCCGTTGAAAAGAGCTTAATTAGTGCAAGTTGTAAGCTTTCAGGTGAAATTAAATCGGCTAAATCTGAGGATTCGGTGCCTAGGATCTTGGTCAATGCAGCTTCTAAGACATCAAATGAAATTAAATTAGCTAAGTCTGAAGATACCGTGTTTAAGAGCTTGCTCAGTGCAAGTTTTAAGCCATCGAGTGAAATTAAATTGGCAAAGTTTGAAGAAACTTCTAAGCCATCGAATGAATTTAAAATCGTAAAGTCGGATGATAATATTCCAAAGAGCATAGTCAGTGTTTCTTCCAAGCCATCAATTAAAGCTTGTGAATCGATCAGTAAAATACCCAAACTAGAAGAGTTTTATCTTAGAGACGTATCCAAAATTTCTAAGTCAGAAGATAAACAGATTAAAAGATCTGAAGAAAGAATATTGAAGGTTGAGTCGATGGGGAAATTTGATGTGAGCGAATCTAAACAAAGTCTAACAGGAATTAACACATGTGAGATTATCGGAGCAGTCGAATATGATGTTGATAGGGTTGAGTCTAACATATTTCAAGAATATGAAATGCATGAAGAAAGGTCAGACGAATATATTGATGAATTTAAAGATAGCGTAGAAGATGTCATGGTGACCATTGAAGATAGTATCAAAAAGGAGGTGAAGGAAATAACTAACCCGTTAGAATTTACTAATCCAAATTTTATCTAAATTGATGTTAAACTACCTACGTAATTTATTAAATTTCTGATTTATTTTACTGATTTGTACGTTCTAGTTATACATATTGTGTTAATTAGGGTTAAAATGATTATACAGGATATTTTATTAGAGTTTTAATTGTATAATAAAATTGTGAAACATTGACGTTTAGTTTCTTAACACTGAGCATTGGATTGGAATAAGTCTAGCATGCTGGGGTGCTTCCTCAAGATGTTCTTTATTTCTTGTACTCTTAGCTTCTTGAATTCATCTTTATCTTTCCTATCGTCCTGTATTTTACCGTCCCTGCAGTAAAATTTAAATTGTTAAAATTGATGTTAAAACGGCATTGGTTCGATATTTATTACACAGTAGCTATTAGATATATCCGAGCGAACAAGATGCTTTGAAATATCTGAACACGACTCTTGTTATTATTGGTAATCGGGACTTAATCGCGTACAAAAATTATTCACCTGAGGTGTACCCGACGTTTCGAATGTATCGCAACATCCGTGGTCACGAGCTGACTGGCTTCAGCGGGTACCAACATCTTCTAGCCGCACGGATTTTCCGTACTACCCGCACTTGGTCTTTATTATTCACATTTACACAAGGGTTGTCACTGGCCCGACACACAACACTAACAACATCCGTTAATGTAATGGAAGACGTATTTTGACGCTTGCACTTACTTAATAACTGGATTGAACGAAGATGAAATCTTTAAACCCTCATCCCGGTTGAAATTACGATGGTTTTTGATTTCAACGGCTTCACGTACCTTTCTACTGTAAAAATGACGTTCTGTAAAAAGGACTTTCGGTTTATGAAGCTCAATCCAGTGGTTTGGTCCTGACTCTAGTAAATGCTCGGCTATGGCAGACTTATTAACCTGACGATTTCTGACAGCTGTGATGTGCTCCTTGACCCTTTCTGCAATGGTTCGCTTAGTCTCACCAATGTAAGAACTCCCACAACTGCAGTCGATCTTGTAAACGCCAGGTGATTGATAGGGGATAACATCCTTTGGCGATCTTAAATGCCCCGCAACCTTGGATAACGGTACGTATACGGTTTTAATGGAGTACTTTTCTAGTACTGTACTGATTTTGTCCGTTACCCCTTTAACATAGGGCATGTATGCTCTAGGCTTTCGTCTGGGTTGCCGTCTGTCTACTTTGTACCCATTCCACCTAAGGACCTATTCAATATGTGCCTTCTCACTCTCTAAAAATTCAGGGTCTCATAGGTCCTGTGCTCTGTTACGCAGAGAGTTAACCACAGACTGTAGGTGGCGGGGATGATGGTGAGAGAGAGAGTTTAGATACCTGTCTGTGTGTGTCTGCTTTCTATAGACAGTGTGCGTCAAAGATCCGTCACTTCGACCGATCACCTTGACGTCCAGAAAAGGCAAACTGCGTTCTGATTCCACTTCATACGTAAATTTAATCTTCGCGTGAATGGAATGGAGATGTTGGAGTAATTCCTCCACTTCCTGCTTTCCACCTTTCATTATGCAAAAAACATCATCCACATATCAGGTGAATAATTTTTGTACGCGATTAAGTCCCGTATACCAATAATAATGTGTAATAATCGTGCAAGTGTAAATCGATATACGACTCTTGTTATTAAGGAATTAGAGTAAATATGCAATTTTTACTACCACCATATCAGCCAAGGGACGTCCACTGCTGGACATAGGCCTCCCCCAAATTCACGGGGGGTATACGCCATAATCGCCACCCTTGGCATGCGGGTTGGCAATCGCAGTATCTCCACCGCACTCCAGGGATGCTGCTGCCCATCCCCCGGTGGTCTTGGTCGTAGTTTTAGGACATACCCGGCAAAGATAATATAATCAGTAATCACTACGTTATACCCGGGTCCAATTTTCACTACAATGCGGATAAATTCTGCTACAGCATCTGAGGGCCTTTAATGTCAGTTGATACATACGGTTGCTTCGTGGTATTCTGCCCCACGACTTTAAACCGGTCGAAGAGGATATGCTGGTTGTAGAAGCACTCCTTTGTGATCTCGTCCAGGGCTTCTTTCATCGGGAGAAGGTCTTCCACTGAAACAAACAACAAGTAGTTTAACCTCTTCACCGCCCCAGTCATCTAGTCGTGACAGCCAATGGAATGCCTCACACGCCACGGTCATCAATACATGACCATAATGGACTAGATTGTCAGTTCCGTGGCGTACACAGAGCACGTCAGTTCATTCGTAATGTGGCGTTCATGAGGTTAAATAAGAAGAGATGGTGGAACGACCCGGGTATGTCCTAAAACTACGACCAAGACCACCGGGGAATGGGCAGCAGCATTCCTTAAATGCGGTGGACATACTGCGATCGCCAACCCGCATGCCAAGCGTGGCGATTATGGCATTTACCCCCCATGAAAT
Organism: Notocelia uddmanniana; assembly: GCA_905163555.1. Lineage (NCBI taxonomy): Eukaryota > Metazoa > Arthropoda > Insecta > Lepidoptera > Tortricidae > Notocelia > Notocelia uddmanniana. The sequence goes on from LR991072.1 coordinate 15,404,933, forward strand.
TGGGGGAGGCCTATGTCCAGCAGTGGACGTCCTAGGGCTGATATGGTGGTGGATGGTGGTGGAATTGATCGTTACTGTTACTGTTCTTTCGCACTAGCAGAAGCGTTGCACCACAGTAGTAGTACGTAGTAGTAATAACGACCCAAAGTGGATATTGGCTCCGAACAACAAAGACCGCCAGGCTTCCCTTTCCAGACGACGACGGCCTAGAGATCAGTTAGCTCCTTCTGGACTCCGTCGCCCCATAGCATAGAGAAATAAGTAAGATAGAGTGCTCACTCCATACATCAGTTTTGTTATCAAAACTATGGGTTATTTTGTAGTCGGCATCTAGCGTCAAATAGCGGAATTATCAGTACTGCTACTCGACAATAGACGCCGTGACGAACGAACAATCGAATGCTCAACCATTTTTAGCTAATATTATAACCGGATTAACCGGAACTCTGTTTTGAACTCATCCTGCTTTAAATATTAGCTATGCTATAAATTGTTGAGCAATACACTTTACGTCAGTTGCGCCATACATGACATCTAGTATCTTTATAGCAGTACTGATAATTCCGCTATTTGACGCTAGATGTTGACTACTAAATAACCCGTAAAACCTGATGTATGGAGTGACAACTCTATTCTTACTTATTTCTCTATGCCCCATAAATACCTAGCATGCCCAACAAGTCTTCGATCAGTTACACGGCCCGAGTAGGCTCTCCGGACTGCACAAACGTTACCCATTAGGACTACGTGCCCGAGCTATCGGAGTCTTGCGAATTCCGTTATTCTTAAGATGTTTAAGGTGAAAAACTTAAGTAAAGCCACGTAAAGCCCCTCTTACGTGTAGTTGTGCACTGTCCGAATAGGCTTAGGTCCACAGAACAGAAAAAAGCAGAAACAGCTGTTTTTTTTTCTATTCCATGGTAATGTCTATTCGAACCACGTCATAACTACCTACATACAAGAGAAAGCCTTACTTAACTTTTTTACATATAGAATATTACCTTTAAAACCCCTAGTCTAAAAGGGTACGGACCATTGCAGTACAAGGCAGTAGACCTATAATCAACTCGTCTGATGTCTGTACACCAACCCCGTCAACCACTAGCTTGAACTCTTATAACGATTCCACGACTTTTGTCAAGTATCTAGGCTCCGGATTATGCTATGCACCATTCCACGGCAAATTAATACACCGAGGATGGTTTATTTGAGGGCTTCATACACAGACCTAGATGAATGTCTATGGTCTATGGCTTCCGAAGACTATAATAGTATTTAGGACGACCCCGCAGATACATACGCTCTCTTCGGCGCACGATCACTTCTTAATCTTCTTATTCTCTTGTGGCTGCAGTCATATTGCTTCGACTGGTGAAAAAGACTAGTCAACCGGAAGATCTGACGGTTATGCCGAAAATAATAAGTAAATACCTTTAAATATTCTGGTAGTGCTAGAAGCGATGGAGGGATACGGATCTTTGCAGGTACAAGGTGGTAGTCCCGTTATCAACTCGTCTGACGTCTGCACGCCAACCCCGTCAACCGCTGGCTCGAACTCTGATAACGATTCCTCTTCTTCGACGATATTAGCTTTGGACTTGTGTTCTAGACGCTGCTTGAGGATTTCTAGCTGTTCTGTAAAGGGTAGAGTCGATTTATAAAGATACTAGGTTTTACCCACGACTTCTTTCGCGAAGAACACTTCAATATACCTATTTGTCGGCCTGTTTAGCCTAGTTGGTAGTGTCATTGCCTCCGAAGCTAGAGGTCCCGGGTTCGATTCCCGGTATAAGGGCATTTGTTTCTGTGGTGAGCAGAGACATTTGTTCCTGAGACTTTCTACGTATTTAAGTATATATCTATTAAATATATCGTAGTCTATAGTACCCATAACACAAGCCTTATTGAGCTTACTGTGGGACTAGTTCGAATTGTCTAAAAAATGTCCCCTAATATTTATTTATTTATTTATAATATAATTATTATATTGTGCCGAATGAGATTATTTATTATGTATTTATTTATTAACATTAATTATATCGCATATGCAATTACAGAGTCCCACAAAACAGTTTGCATAGTTTGACTGTGGGATCGAGCAGTCTCTTCTCTCTTCTAATATTATGATTCTATATCTATGGGTACAATAAATTAATTTATGCACTTAACAAGCTACAGCTTTTTACCAAGATTAGCTTTATTGGCTTCCTGTCTGATGTCAGAGGGCAGGCTGTTGAGTATATAGAGTAGGCGTTTCCGGAGACACCTATCGCCGTAGTAATTAGTGACCCTCGGCACAACGAGCCTGCCCGCCGACATCCACCTGGTATCACAAACATCGTTACGGTGTAATTGTAATTGGGTGTACTCTCGACTGCCATGATTATTTAACACTAATAAATATTTATGCTTAAGGCTCACCGGTAGAATATTACAAATTTTGAACAAATTTCTATAATCTTTTTTTAATCTTATCTTTAGTTTTATTATTAACTAGCTTGCATACATTCTAATTTGTTTATGTTCGTTTTAGTCGTTAATCCGTAGCAGTCAAGAGCATAACCAATTATGGATTCAACTAGAGATACATATAAATACTTGAGTATATGTAAACGTATTTTAAATCTTAAAAAAGTCAATATTTTATGAGCGAATGAAATAAACTCTATTGTTTAGTCGAATTGATTTTTAAGAATTTAGCAGGAAGGTACGTCTCGTATCCATCGAACGTCCGATCAAAGATCATGTATGTACTGGCTCGCGTGCATGTAGCAGGGTCGGCCCCAGGGTAGAGCAGATAGACGCTCTAAGCGCCAGATGCCTTAGGTTGAAGGATCCTTTCGAGTGACGCTGAATAATCGCTCCACAGTGATCAGATACTAAGGTGGGTTACACCAAAGCATCTGTGTAAGCGATGTTGGTTAAAATCTGATTGTACATGGAAAGTTTGACAAGTTTCCGTGGAATGACAGCTGCCGGCTCCATATTTAATGTTGATCGGTCTGTAATCATTTGTTGGTGCAACCCACGCTGAGGCCCTGCACGCAACATGACACCGAAAAAGTATGATGCCCACACCAAGTGAGCATGTCTCCGAACAAAACTGACGTGTCACTTACCAGGCGAGCATGTCTCGTAGCCGTCGAAGGTCTGTTCGAACAGCATGTACGGGCTCGCGCGCATGTATCCAGGTAGCGTGCGCATAAAGGAGTCTACTTGCATTCGCTGGCATTCCTCCATGGGACAGATCTGTACAGATAATCAAAATTATAAATATCTCATCATCATCATATCAGACGAGGGAATAGCTGCTGGACATAGGCCTCCCCAAAGAGTGCCACAATGACCGGTCCTAGGCCATCCACATGCAGCGGACTCCCACGACATTTACCAGGTCATCAGTCCACCTTGTGGGGCCGCGCCTTCCGGTACGTGTTCGCCTCTCGGTAACCTTTCGTCCCCAACGGCCATCGGTTCTACGTGCAATGTACCCCGCCCACTGCCACAGTTTGACGATTTGGAGGGCTATTAAATTAGTTACTTTGGTTCTACTGCGGAAGGCCTCATTTCTGATGCGATCACGCAGAGAAACTCCCTGCATAGTCCATTTCATTGCTCTTTGGCTGACTGAGCCTTTTTATGAGGCCCAGCAGAAATATCTGCAATGAATTTATGATTTCGTAGGACAAAATAATAGGTAAAGGCAAGGCTATGCGACTCCGCTGGTTCAGTCACGTTCAAAGGATGGGAGACTATCGTTCCGTGAAGAGAGCGTACGTGGGTCTGCTCAGTGGAAAATGTTCAGTTGGTCATCCCAGATACCCCTGAAATGATGAAGACGTGAGGTGGCGCGAAATAGACAAAAAGATGCGTTCTCTTGTCTAAGAGGTCGGAGATCATGATCTTCCTTGGGTCAACGAATCAGCGTAGTGAGTAAGTAGGTAAGAGATGTTTAATTATACTAATAGAAACGTGTAAACTCATGTGATCAATGCGCATAGCGATAACGCCGAAAACACTCATTCTGAAGAACTAAATTCTAAAGATGTTGCCAGAGACAATTAAAACGTACGTGAGTTTAACCGTTGGTAGTAAGTAATAATCAGAAAGGCCATGAACAATGTCTTCAAGCGAGGGTCCTGAGACGGTGGCAAACAACCTAACAGTGACTAATGTTGCAGGTAGGGCATCCTCAGGAACACTGACCTATCACGATTTGAAGCTATCATGTTCATTAACATAAGAATTATTGTCAAAACGGGGTATTTACCATGTTTATTACGTTTTGTGTGTTCCCGAAACATACATGGTAAATTAGAATTACTATGTTCAGTTCAGAACGGGGTTTTTACCATGAATTTACCATTTATTGAGTTCCCGATATTTCAGCGCTTAGGTTAGCTTGAAATCTTATATACATGCTAAATACTCGTACCTTGTTTTTAATAGTAATTCTACTGGCTGGCATAATTAACACCGGAAATACAATGGTTATGGCAGCGGTCTTCTTTAAGGTACATCCTTACCCAGCCCAAGGGGGGAAGTATACTTATACTTCCCTACTTGGGCTGCTCCAAACATGAACGAGGTACGAGATGACATTCCGCTATGCCCTACTACCTCTCAGACTCCTTCACTTTTTGCGAATTTCGTGATGATTTTAATAAAAGAAAGAAGGCTCCACTTTTTTGTTGGAATAAAGTTATTACCCCAATGTCCGGTCATGATCTTGAACCCTTTGTCAGGAGTACATGCTTCCACCGTGGGTTCACATCCCCAAACTGAATGTAAAGTTGGACTTGTGACATTATCAGATCGTTTTGTATGGGGACAGTGAACGTGGTCGTAAAGGTCGTTCAAGAGTTGAAAACGTGAATGAGACTCACCTTTTCGTAATTAATTTTATGATCAGTACCAAGCTTGTGCATGTTGATAACCTGAAGGCTGTCTTGGTGGAGGCTTCTGGATAATTTAAATTTTATTATTGTTAGTTCATTGTCACATTTAACATTAATCAATCTGATCAATTGATCATATATGATCAGTAAATCCGATAACTGGTCGTTATAAGAACCATTAGTCGGGTGTTCGAGCCGCCCTTATTGGTATCAGGTCTTTTCTTATTTCTTGTGAAATATACCCTTAGATAAAATCACATTAGTAACACTAAAGTTAATCATTGTTCATCAGAAAACAGCATTGGCTATGGTGTCTCTTGGAGGTTAATGATATACGGTGAATAAGAGTGGATCCAGCACACTTCCTGGCGGGACTCGCCATTTTTAGGGTTCCGTAGTCAACTAGGAACCCTTATAGTTTCGCCATGTCTGTCCGTCCGTCTGTCCGTCCGTCTGTCCGTCCGTCCGCGGATAATCTCAGTGACCGTTAGCACTAGAAAGCTGAAATTTGGTACTAAATGTATATCAATTACGCCGACAAAGTGGTAAAATAAAAAGTGGAAAAAAATATTTTATTAGGGTACCTCCCCTATACGTAAAGTGGGGAGTGTTTTTTTTTTCATTTTAACCCTAACGTGTGATATATTGTTAGATAGGTATTTAAAAATAAATAGGGGTTTACTAAAATCATTTTTTGATAATGTTAATATTTTCGGAAATAATCGCTCCAGAAGTAAAAAAAAATGTGTCCCCCCCCCCTCTAACTTTTGAACCATAAGTTTTAAAAATATGAAAAAAATCTCAAAAGTAGAACTTTATAAAAACTTTGTAGGAAAATTATTTTGAACTTGATAGTAGTAGGGTTTTGTGTTTCTGTACTTAATATGTCAACTTAATGTGACGGACGGAAAACTACGGAACCCTACACTGAGCGTGGCCCGACACGCTCTTGGCCGGTTTTTTTTGTGCTTATGTTGACCAATACAAGGCCAGTCCCAGGGGAGAGCGGATTGGGCGGCTGCTTAAGACGCCAGGTGCCCGGGGACGCCTAAATGCCGAATGAGAAACTAAATCAAGGGAAAGAACATTTCTAAGTCCGGGTCTGGATCAATATGTTACAATTTTGCCGTTCTGACCTGTTTTATCTAATTCAAACCATTGCTGTCATCTATGTACATAGCAAGAAAATTACGACATAGTTTAAAAGCGTGTAGCCCTATGAAAACCAGGATAATTTAATAGGTAGGCATGATGATAAGTTAATGCGCTTTTAGTCGAATCCTGTTGTTGGTGCCAAGTGGCTTCGCGTGCCAGTGCTGGTAGGGTAGGTACTAGCACCAGCCAGCTGAGCCTTGGTAAGCGTCCACAAGCACAAGCTTGTAAACTCGGGGGTGTTTGGCTTTGCTTGCGTGAGCTTGTCCCGATCCGGACTAGTGTCTGTCTTTGAACACAGGGTTTGCGACATATTCACGTTGGTACGTAATATGTCAAGCCAAACGTAATACGCCGACACAACTTCGACGTGCACGTTTGCTATGCTTGCCTATCCGGAACACACTTAACGCACTCGCTAGCGTGAAATGGCATCCAAGCGTTTGTCAAGGCTTGGAGCTTGTGGACGCTTGCCAAGCCTCCGCAAGCGTGTAAATGTAGCATATATTTTCTTTACAGTTCAGCGTGACTAGATTCATATAAATCGTACAATGCCAGTCCAGCGCTAGCGCGTACCGCCTACTGGCATCCGCAACTGGATTAGTCTAAAAGCACCTCAGCTACTCAGATACGTACCCTACGCCTTCCTTTGCGATTTCCTCACTATCAGCCGATGTTTGCAAATGAAGACTGTAAAAAAAATATTATAGGCATTAATACTGGTCCAAATTGAGTTGTTGAGTCTGAGCAGCCGGCCTCAAATATCTCTTGAACACGCTCCTTCACAGTGCTGCTAGGTCACCTCAGGACTTACGAAAAGTCTGCAATGGATGAGGAAAAAAAGGCTTTAGATTACGACATTGTCATAAGCGGCGGTAGAGCTTAGGTACAAACCTAAGACCGCTGCCCTAATAAGTACTACTGGCGGATCCAGAAATTTGATTTTATCTCAAATCGTATTACCTATATTTTCTCAACCATTTGGACACCAAGAAAACCTGAAATTTTTGCACGTTATCGTGCCTCTACGGTGCCAATGACGACTATAAATGACGCGGTGTACGTTGTCAAAATCACCTTCATGTTACACTAAGGTTCAATATCCTTTCTCTTAAGGAAAACAAGCTGTCCCAGCGAACTTCGTTCCGCCTCCGGCCCGTTCCATACAAAATGTATGAGAATTTTTTTCGTATACTTTACCGATATTTTAATAGTTATTCTGCTATTCGTGGCGGTATATGGCAAATACACAAAAAATCGAAAATCATAAAAACCGGTCTATTCGTTCTCGAGTTACCCAAGTAACAAAATGTGGTCTTGTAGTGGTTCCGGAGCCAGGTCTGTAACAGACTAGTAAAAGTTTATAACCACGGAAAAGGGCCCATTTTATACGCGTACTTTTGCTAATAAAACACTCATAGTAGACTTGGCGAGCACCACTTAGACCAATAATACACTTATAGTTGGACTACGCAGAACTATCTGCTCCCGCAAAGTCAGCTATGAGCATCTAATAGAACCAGACACCACGACTTAAGCCCATAATAAACTTATAGTTAGATTCCGGAGAACCATTTGCTCCCGCAAAGCTCACTATGAGCATTTAATAGGCGTGTAACGTACTCCGCGCTTCTGTTACTAGCTACTTCAAACATTTGTGAATTGTTGTTGTGTTGTGTGCGGTCGAGGAGAAAAAAATAAAAATAAAAGGTAAGTTCATCTATTTTGTATATAATGCATTAACAAGTATTTCGCATGTAATATTATACGTGCATACATGTTTGCACGGCAAACGCGTAAGTATTTTCGGTGAAGTATATTGTGTTTTACATCTCAATTTTTGTTCGCCTTTTTAAACGGCGTATTTACTAAGTTGTGTTTAAAAATAATATTAGTCCTAACAGCATTGTCGCGCCATATTGTGACGAATTAAGGTTCCGCATACAAATGTCTTATGCTTAATTTTAATAACTAAGAGTTTATTATTTTTATGTTTTAGTTGTGACTTTCATCGAATTATTATGGTCATATTTCTGGACGTATTCCATTTGTTTATATCCATTTTTGTAATAATTTAATAAAAACCTAATGACTCAAAAGAAATCAAAATGGCCGTAAAGATGCGATAAATATTAAAAGCAATTGTCTTCTTAAATGGACTTCACGAAGATTTATTTGGACACTAATAGTTTTACAAGAAACCTTTATACAGAAATTAAGACTATAACAGTAATCGAGAGTCCACAATAATACCAAGTACACTTACTCTTAGAAGAAACCACTGTATAACTAATTCACATATATTACACACCCCTACATTGACTTATACTCCCCTATAAGGTCAAGTAACAAATGCAAATGGTTCTAAGTGCATTTAGTTCTATAAATTACCATTACTGGCGTATGACACTTATACCGGATTTATAATTACTTCTTGTAGGCGATTATAAGTGTAACTTACTGGACCAACTTTTCTCAAGTGTATTTACACCTTTGCAACACTTTTATAGGCCATCTTTGCCTTTACTGCGCCTATAATTTCGTTCTATACACGACTATAAGTCAACTTATAAGAACAGGTGTACTATAAACCCAAGCGAACTCCGTGTAACCTGTTATAAGCTTGGTAGTAAAACCTGGAACCACTAAGAGAGAGGTACTAGTGCTGTGAGCCTGTAAACTGTGCACTACAGGAGAACTTTGTTACTTGGGTATAAATTGTGTAAGTAACTAACACGACTTTGTTACATATTATATAGATATAGATGAGTAGGCGTGTAAGAGTGTCACTGCAGTACATGAAGATTGGCGTTCAAAGGGCCAGCTTCTCAGAGTAAGGATTTCTATAGAGATCCTATACGAGTTTCACCAAGGGGGACAAAAAAGCTCTTATGCAGCTAAATTGAGAACATATGTTAAAATTCTGGCGGGTTACCATAAGCAGCCTTTTTAATTTGGGCGGGTAATTGTTTATTTGCCTCAAATTATTTGACATTGAGGCAAATAAAGAAAAGCGGAACTATGACAAGGACAGCAAATAATATGTTCTTCTCTGTCGCTCTTATTCAATTTAGTATATGACCATCTCACTGGGTAGCGGTATTATTATTTGACGTCTACCCTGGTACTCTGAGGCCAGCCTTGTTCAGATCATCATAATCACCTGCATTTTTTTGTATACAAAGGCTAACTATCTGCATTAGCCTGATGATAAGCAGACGCCATAACCTATTGACCCCTTATTAACTTGAGGATTCGTTATGTTGACAGCTAGTGACATAAAGCAGATTCGTCACTCTCAACAGAGCGCATCCTCGGGAGCTCTGGTGGACCCTTACCGCAAGGAACACAACGCCACATACCAATAGAATCTAAAGATCAAGTAGTGTACTCGAGTAAGTAAAGCACGAAACGCACATAGCGGGCGCGGCGCGGTGCGGGGCGGTGGCGGTTTTGAATTTTCGATCTTCCAGAAACTGTCGGCTGTAGATAGTGTCGATTACTGCTTCATATGTCACACACGCCGCCTCTGCTCCCACGCGGTTTTTTGGTGCGACGTCCCCCGGACCGCGTTCGCTTTACCGCAAAACCGCCTCCGCCCCACAACGACGCGGCACCGCTCTCTGTGAGTTTCATTCTACCGCTGCAGAAAATAAACTTACTTACTCTTTTCCGTGAATCGTTCCCGATAAAGGGAAGTCTTTTTGCGGCTTAAACTCCCTCGGATGATCTTGGCTCGATGACTGGAAACAACGAATACAGGTTGGTCGACGACATTATACTTAACACCTAGATCGATAAAGTACATAAACAGAGGACGGTGTTGTACCAACTCTTTTCTTGGATTTGTTTTACAACAAATATGGCGTCTAGTGTACCTCTGCTTGGACGCGAGCTTTAGAAGACCTGGATATCGCCTAGATATAGATCCGTGGAAGCGCCATATAAGCAGGTACATTGTACACCGTGTGACAGCATCTTCAAGCCAGTGGTATTATGGGGCAATGCCCTACCTTAAAATATCATAGCCCCACAATGACATTAAACTAGTACTTAAACCGTTTGTTCATAGTTTACACAAGTACATTTTTAACAAAAAAACACCGACTCCAAACTTTGCCAGATCCCCATGCTTCCCTCCTGCTATATAATTTGAGGAGTTCCCTCGATTTTTACACGATCCCGTCATCAGATCCGGATTTGGTGACAATGGGACCATCAAGAAAACAAATACATCCAAACAAAAAAAGAATTTATGAAATCTGTCCACTTTCCACTAGTCTCCGAGTGAACATCATTTAAAAAAAACCGACGAAATGAGAACCTCCTCCTTTTTTTAAATCCGGTTAAAAATACTAGGGAAAGGCCGTTCGTTTAAAAATGTTTTTTCTCTAAACATAATAATGATATTCAATTCACCCTGGTTCTTGATATGCAGATGGACACGTTCTTGTTGCTTCCGTTGCAACCGTTACGCTTTTCCCGCTGCAATCAAATAACAGTTGATTAAGGTTTTTTAAATATATGTAAGTACCTCGATAATATACTAACTGGAGTCTATTCTAATTTCTAAACAACTAATTAATATAAGTAATTATGAACAATAATTTATCGCTGCAGAATATTACAAATCCTTGGTTCGAGAAGCGAGACCGGGTTCCAGGTATGGTTTTGATTGTGTCCAATCCACTGTCTTATTGTACGGTTTTGCTACCTCATTATCGTTCTTCATAAAAGATAAGCATACTTCGCAGATAAAGACTGCATGCATTAACATTTTACCGGATTATCAACTCTACGGCCTTTAGCAAAAGTATAAATTGCTTGAATAGAAATGTGACGTTAGACTCACTTCTGAATTTTATGGCCGCCATTTTACCTGAACACCTGAGAACGAAACGAGCAGAAAGACACACTGATCGCCATTTTTCTATTATTGATCTCGTAATATATTGATTACGGAGATAGAGTCGATAATTAGTTGAACTTTCAAGGCGGCTGTAACCACTTTTTACAATATGGTCATATTGGTGTTTTGCGGTTTTGGTAAGTAAAGATATTGTTCCTTTAGGTGCATTGGACCCAACGATCATACCGAGTTCATTATTCGTTCTTAATATGCTTATCCACCCGGTATCTTGATATCACTGTAGTTAATTGATTCTTCTTATTGGTCGAGCACTCTCTTGGGAACAGAATGGTGTTCGGTAGATCGTATTTTTTTCCGAGGACAGCTTCCATGTCGGTTAGAGGCCTCGCGAGTTTGAGCAAGGAGATTGGTGGAATCAAGTAGCTTTTCTAACCAGGTCAGTCCACCAAGTTAGTGATCAGTCACGTGATCTATTGCAGTTCATTGTTGTAAATTATGAAAATAATATTTGTAGACTCACCAGTCTGGTGGCCGAAGCTATTTCCATGGAGTCCCTCGCACCGAGAAGGTTGGTCTTCGGTGGCATCACGTTAGTTGATGTGCTGCAAATGTAGAAGTCATATTCTAAGAGTTAGAATTATCACAGTACCGGGGTGTCAAGTCAACATTATCGCGGATTTCAGAATTATTTGGTTTTTGCTTTAATATTCATAATGGTAGGGGAGCCGAAGAGGGGGGTTTCAATTTTACTCAAGCGCGTCAGAGATATGGGGGATACCTGGCGTATACCATAGAGATACCATACGTCCATTATCAGAAATACGTGGGGCGTATACACTATTAACATGTGACGCGCTCAAGTCACTGCTTTGTTACACTGTTTTAACTGTACACGCCCTACCGGCGGAGGTGTCATCAACCATATAACCTATTTTTTCTACCACCTAATTTTTAAAACTCATAGGTCCCAACGACGCTTAAGGGCCTACGCTAGCAGACGCAAGTGCACGGAGCGGGCGCACGCCTGCGGGTACTCGCTCTAAGCAACCCGCCGCGCGTCAGTGTCACTTAGCGCCGTTCATACTATTTTTCGATAGGCGTGCGCCCGCTCCGTGTAATCCGCGCCAGCTAGCGTAGGCCCTAAGTAAATCCACATTTAGCATTCTGGGCTCCCCAACTACGAGTACAAAACGTATTGCGATAAAAGTGTATCGCGTGGCCACTGTGTAAACGGCCCAAATGGGTCAATAAGCACTCTATTACAACTTTCATTGTACTTTACTTACATAAGTTTCAAAATAGAGCCCATGTTCCCGCGCAATTCATTGCTGTTGGTGGTGACACGCCGACTGCCCCACCTGGAAGACTGGAGCAAAGCAGAGCTTAAAGTCTGAGGAATCGTACCAGCAGCACAGAAACTGAAACATGCGTGCCTTTCTTTGGGGGAATATAGTGTATTAGGTGTAAAGAATGCTAGCGAAATCGCTGGTTTAGACATACCCTGCGTCCACCCCGCAGGTCGATGTATACTGCAGAAACAATTGAATGGTCCACTCCACGGAAAGAACATGTCTAGTCCTTTGAAATTTCAAAGACAATTTGCACCATATGTCTTTATCAGTTAGGTTGCTTTTTGTTATGAAATTTAAGTGGTTTGGACATGTTTTTTCCGTGGACCCTTCAATTTTGCGGATTCACTAATACATTTTTCTCCAAATGATTCATTCACCAGCTCTAGTATTTTCTGAAATCTTTGATTGTAACAAAAAACCTAAATTAACGTTATATTAACACGATACTTTCTTAAAAAAAATTGAGTATTAGCGGATATACGAGTAGGTATGTCAGCGTATCAGCGCTTTGATTTGACACGAATATTTGTTCCCGAGTCTTGGATGTTTTCTATGTGTATCGTCGTCCCATAGACCCATAGTTATTATTATTATTATTTCTTATTATCTCTGTATTTATTTTCTTACTTAAGTTAGGTTTTTACAATAACTTTATAAAAGTAAAATATACAAACATACCTACATGCAAAATATAAAAGCATTTTAAATAACCTAACTTAGGGTGCAGCCGGCAGCGAGGCAGGGCCTAAGCTACCGGTGGTTAGGGCGACAGAGAGAGGAACCTCCTGACTATTCGCGCCGTGTCCAGGAGTACCGCCTTCTTTATCTGACCCCTGACCCAGCCATCTAGCGAGAGTCTCTTAAGATGTTGGTCGAGACTCTTCGCAATTAGACCGTTCGCAGATACGACTATCGGGACAATGATCGTCGAATCAACATCCCACATGGCGGTTACCTCATGTGCCAGGTCTAGGTACTTGCTAGCCTTATCCTTCTCGGCCTTCACGAGGTTCTCATCATGGGGGATGGTGATGTCGACGAGCACTGCCTGGCGCTTCAATCGATCTGTCAGCACGATATCAGGTTTGTTGGCTATAATAGTCCTGTCCGTGATGACAGATCGATCCCAATAGAGCGTGGCACGACTATTTATTATTATTATTATTAGCCTTATGTTCCACAACCACCACCATATCAGCCCTAGGACGTCCACTGCTGGACATAGGCCTCCCCCAGTTTCATGGGGGGTAAATGCCATAATCGCCACGCTTGGCATGCGGGTTGGCGATCGCAGTATTTCCACCGCATTCTAGGAATGCTGCTGCCCATTCCCCGGTGGTCTTGGTCGTAGTTTAAGGACATACCCGGGTCCAGCCTTATGTTCAGACTTTTTTATTTGTGTTCCATTAGGTATTTGTGTCTTGCTTTTCTTCTGCAGGTCTGATTGCCCCTCGGCAAAGGCCTCCTCCAGCCTTTTACACTCATGTCTATCGCGTGCGGCTCTGTACCAGGTCTTCCCTGCTACCTGGTATATATCATCATCCCATGTACACAGTACCTACCCATAGTACAAGCCATATTCATAGTAGTCTTTGGTACAAGCCTTGCTTAGTTTGGGACTAGGTCGATTTGTATAAGATTGTCCCAATTTTTTTTTTTTAATGCAAATACCGTTATATCATAATCTATCTCGCGAGATTGTAAACTGTCGAAAGATGTTGAACCGAAAATTGCAGTGCTTTCCTCCAGCGAGTCGATAAACTCTAACCACGCCTGCGCGTATGTTACGATTCACAACCTTTTTACAGTCTCAGGAGATGGATTATATTATAATCTAACGATGACATATGCATACGCATACACGTTTAGCAATAGCGGGATAGTTATTACCTTATTACCCATATTAGAAAGGGACACTAAACTTGAGTGCTTCGATTTTTTTATTGAACTTTATTTTATTTGACATACAGGAGAGGAGACGTCTCGCAACTACCATAGAGAAATAAGTAAGATAGAGTGCTTACTCCATACATCAGTTTTGTTATCAAAACTACGGGTTATTTTGTAGTCGGCATCTAGCGTCAAATAGCGGTATTATCAGTACTGCTACTGCTCAGTAATGCTCAACCATTTTTAGCTAATATTATAACCGGATTAACCGGAACTCTGTTTTGCACTCATTCTGCTTTAAATATTAGTAGTAAATTGTTGAGCAATACACTTTTCGTCAGTAGCGACATACGTGACATCTAGTATCTTTATGGCAGTACTAATAATTCCGCTATTTGACGCTAGATGTCGACTACGAAATAACCCGTAAAAACCTGATGCATGTGGTGAGGACTCTATTCGTACTTATTTCTCTATGCAACTACAAATGCTGAAAGCACTTGAGTCTTTACGACAAACTGAGTGTATCGAGCTCGCGAGATTGGCCACATTTAGATCTCTACTTCTAGAAATTATCTCCTGCCTCTATGATAAGGATAGACTTACCATATTGGAGTCGCTATCTTCCGGCTGGTTAGCCTGGCACTCCCACTTATTGTCTATCGGAAGATGCTTGGGATATACGTCCTTGATGACTTCGGCGGCGGGACAATTGGCTTTTACGAACATCTCGTTGAATACTGGAAGGCAATTGTGCGTCACGAAGGATATTCATGATTAATGATGTATTACATGGATAATTTTACCTGGAACTTAATTGACCGAGTGAAACGAACGTCTCCGTTTCTGCTTCGGAAAAAATGCTATCGTATATCTAGATTTCCGGCTGTTCTCCTCTACAGGTCGCATTTCTCAACCGATTCTCGTGAAATATTCTGAGTAGGTTTAATAAATAATATAGATTTTAGATCGAATCTATTTTTTGAAATTAGGAAGTTTAAAAAAAAGCGAAGTCTACAGCTCATAGAGGTACTATAGTTATGGTTAAAATTATCAAATATAATAATACTAATAATAATGACTTTTTGTAGAACTGTGACTTATTGTGTGTGATTTAGGTTGAGTTGCACTAACTTACGATCACACAGCGATCAACGTTAAATATGGCGCCGGCAGCTGTCATTCCATAGAAACTTGTCAAACTTTCCATACATTCAGAGTTTTACGAACACAGCTTAAGACTGTTTGGTGCAACCCAACCTTAGTGTATCAGGAGTTTTTAACGAAAAGCGGTAGCTAAAATAATGGGGAATGTCTGAAATTTTTAAAAGTCCTTGATTATTTTTCTAATGGGAGGAATAACCGTCGCCATTAACAGAAATAAGTTTCAGATTTTTCGGTTGCGCCATATATTTTATAAAAATACAAACATTTTATATCACCTCGCGTCTGCCCCGTATCGGACTACTAAGACATTTCTAAGTCCGTCGAATATTAAAAAAAAAACACCTGCTTGGATCTGTGGTACGCAATGACAGTGACAGGTCATCATAGGTTGGCCGTATGACTACCGAAAAATCTGAAACTTATTTTTGTTAATGGCGACGGTTATTCCTACCATTAGAAAAATAATAAAGGACTTGTAAAATTTTCAGACATTCCCCATTGAAATTATAGGTCTGTTCCGAATCCGTACCTATATATCCTATTTTAGCGTCCCTGTTTCAGCTTACGCAAAAAGTTTTTGTATGTCTCCCGACATATCCGGCTGTTCAACCGATTCTCGTGAAATCTTGTAAGCAGGTTCTTACATGGATTTATTTTTCGGGTTTTTTTGGTAATTTTGGAGTTTTTGGAAAATTTCAAAACATTCCATATAATAATGGAATCGCGTGATCTACAGCTCACAAAGCCACTATTAGATAGACCGGGTATAGATACTACAATGGCAAGCATATCAATACAAACATAAGTTTTAAAATTAAGGAAAGTATAAACTAAATCAATGCTTGCTCCTGAGTACGTGGTGTTATATTGATGGTGGTAAGTAACGTTGCCAAGAGCTCCGGTTGGATGCGCTAGTAAGGAACCTGAAGTTCTCTAACTGTCTATACAAGGAATCCTCAAATCAAAAAAGGGTCGGCAGCGTGGTAGTTCTGGAGTCGCATGTCCGTAGGTGTCTGCTTAATATACCATCAGGCAAGCCGTATGCATGTTTGCTGTAGCGTCATGTAGCGTGTCAATAGAATTTCAATCCCAGTTCTCTGATTTAAGGCTCAAATTACATTGCATTTTCGTAAAAAGTGACTCATCCTGAAATGAATCACCATAATGTAAAAAATTTGAGGATATATTTTGTTTTTTGTAAAGCCTTTCTAGATTGGCGCGGCCTGGAAATGGGTTAACGAGGGGGGGGGGGTACGTAAGGAAGGACGCTCTTGACGCTTTTGCTGTACTTATATAAAAAATATATATACCAAAAATACCGACTCCAATTGTGTACTTCGCTATACCACAACTTGTGGTTTCCGTGAGTCAGTGCTTGGTTACCTACAGAAAATACCCAAATCGGCATACGCGTGCCTATCAGATTCGAGGAGTTCCCTTGATTCCTGCTAGATCCCATCATCAAACCTTCATCAAATTTATATGGGATCAACTTGGGGGTACCTGCTTTAAAACAAAAAGAATTATCAAAATCGGCCAACGTGGTCAAGAGTTATCGGGGAACATGAACTGTGAACCACCTTCGCCCTGTAGTCGGCCTGTTTAG
The DNA here is from genome assembly GCA_905163555.1 of Notocelia uddmanniana. Classification (NCBI taxonomy): domain Eukaryota; kingdom Metazoa; phylum Arthropoda; class Insecta; order Lepidoptera; family Tortricidae; genus Notocelia; species Notocelia uddmanniana. The sequence continues at coordinate 15,421,868 of LR991072.1, forward strand.
CTTAGTTGGTAGTGCCATTGCCTCCGAAGCTAGAGGTCCCGGGTTCGATTCCCGGTAAGGGCATTTGTTTCTGTGGTGAGCAGAGACATTTGTTCCTGAGACTTGGATGTTTTCTATGTATTTAAGTATATATCTATTAAATATATCGTCGTCTAGTACCCATAACACAAGCCTTGTTGAGCTTACTGTGGGACTAGTTCGATTTGTGTAAAAATGTCCCCTAATATTTATTTATTATTTATTTATTTATTATTACCTTCATTCTATTGAAGTCGGTTAAAAAAGTACAAAAACTCACTATACTCCTTCCACTTGCGGGGAGCTGTCTTCGCGGCTGCTGCCTTGGCAATAGCAACGACTTTGCGACGCTGCGGTGGCTGGAACGCCTCCATATCACCAAACATGACGAACGGCCTGCAGGGGGAATCAAGCAGTTCCCACCAGGTCTTCTCCCGTAGCGTCCCTAAAAATAGAATTATTGCACAGGCCGGGAAAAGCCAGTTCAACAAGTTGATCTTGACGGACGACGCGAAACGGAAACCGAGACATATACAGGGTGATTTCGGGGTCGTGGATTAAGAATCAGTTCTCCGACTTGGTATCTGTTAGGCATTTCAAAAAAATTGTAGTGACACGAAACAAACGCATTTTATTTTTAATTTATTTTAATGAAAAAAATACAAAATCACAAAAAAATGGTAACCCTACTCTGACGGATAGTAGACAGTGGGGTAGGCTGACCAAGTTGTATGAAAAAGTATTATTTGCCATAAAAATGTGAAAAATGAGAATTATTTGAGTTATCCTTCATATCGCCTATGTTGTTGTTTACTTTGAATTTTTGATCATGTACAATCATTCCAGATCACGACCCCAAAATCATCCTGTATAGTGTTTTTCTCAAAAATGCAATGAAATTAGACAATTATATCTAAGAAAAATCCTAATGAAATTCTAAGGATTCAGTAATAAAAACCCGCTCTACCCGGCCCCACTTCTTTTGTTTCTGTATGGTTTCTGTACACTGCCCGCCGCCGCCGCGTCCCGAAAACAAAAGACGGCGGTCTCTTTGCCGACCTAGGTCACCTAGGCATTTAAATTTGTATGAAATTCCGTTTCCCGTACCCGAAACGCGATAATATTATACTTCGCGGCCTATTATAACGAACATGACGTCAATAAATCATTGTATCTTTGAGAAAGGTAATTTACCAACAAATGGCAATAACAGTCATTAGTACTAGAGTATATCGCACGCGGTACGCGGGCGCCGCTTGGCTGATGATGACTAATGATAATGAATGACGGAAAAAAAACTAACCATCTTCATCCTGCTCGAACTGCGTCGCCTCACCCTGACCCTCACTCTCACCCTCACCATCACCCGCACCCTCGTCACAAGTACACGGATCCTCTTCAGGGTTGTCGACGATGGGCGCCTCGGTCTTCAGCAGGGCTGGCACGTCAAACACGTACTGGTTGGTCTCCGGGGTACCGCCGGCGAAGTGGTACACGTATTCTTGGAACTACAAAAAGGGACTTCCACTGCTTATTCAAAGTTAATCGTGAATTATTACAATTTACAAGTTTATGTTTGGAACGACATGTCAATCAAAAATGTATTTTCATCTAATTTGTAATTTCAAATAAAAATATTAAGAAATCTAGGTCCACAATACAAAATTCGTCAGTAACACAAGTGTGATACTATATCGCTCAAGGCCCTCAAGGGTACAGGTAGCGGCACGTAAGTTTAGCGCTGACCGTTTATGCGCAGAAGTCGAAAATAAGGTATCTCGGGGGAGGGCAAGGGCGCGCGCGGGCGTGCGCAAGCGCTGATTGGCTCTCCTGACGTACTCTGTCCCGCGCACCGATACGACGCCCCGCTCACTTCTGGTGTACAGTCGCGTTCTAAATTGTATTGTTGTTACTGTTGTTGTTTTCTTTTAAGTTTGAGTTTGTGTTTTATTGACCGTTTTAATTAAGTTTGTGTTTATTTGTGATTTGAAACAGTGAACTAGAAGAAATACTGTTATGTGAAGACAGGCACGGAAAATGGTTTATGACGTGTCTTTCTTTTTTAAAGACAGAGCTAATGAATTAATTGATTCTTTGAAACATATTAAAAGTCTGACTGACGAAACCACGAATATGTATAATGTGGATTTAAACATGATGAAACAAACTGCACAAGACGGAAAATATGAAATTGAATTGTGTTGTCAGTGATTTAGGGAAAATTTAAAAAAGAATAGTAGAGGCTACAAAAACAGCTCCCGCTCGCGACTTCGTTCGTGTGGGAAAGTACGATATGTACTATATCTCGGAGCTAAATGTCATCCAGATCCGTTCAGCCGCTTTGGCGTGATTGAGAAACATCCATCTATACGAGACTAGTTTTAACGAACTAGCTAAGATATAAAAGAAGGACAAACAAAAACACGTTCTTTATTAATAAGTATTATTGTAATCAATTTGTAGACATAACAATTGCGCGCGCGACAGTACCTGTGCGCAGCTATCCCCTCTACGTTTCGTTCACCGCTAGACTTACGTGCCGCGACCGGTATATTGGTAATAATTTTTAAGAAAAAAAAAACCGACTTCAATGAGGGAGGTCGGTGAAAGATTATTAAACTTAAATGGTGCACTCTTAGATCCCATACAATAAAATAAAAATGGCTATAAGTATGTTTATAATGGTAGAAGACTAAGTACCCTCAATTCCTCATGGAATCATGGAACAACCTTGTTTGCTTGACAAACAAAACGAAGAGAACAAATCGCCAAACGTGAACTACGCGTCGTTGAAGAGTTCCGTTCTGATCATCATCAGCAGTTCCACTTCATCAAATGTCACTTTTATGAATGAAAATGCTTGATTAAGTAGTTCATGAAAATACTAAAATCACTATTTGTGTGTCTTTCACATTTGAGGAGTTCCCTCGATTCCTAATGGATCCCATCATCAGAACTCGAGCATGATAAAAATCAATCGTGAAAATAGAACTTGCTTAACAAACACCGCTAGAAGGACAAATCGCCAAACGTGAACTTTTCGTCGTTGAAGAGTTTCTGTTCTGATCATCATCAGCAGTTCCACTTCATCAAATGTCACATTTATGAGAATACTCGATTTGTTGATAAAAACACAAAAATCACTATATGTTTGCCTTTAAGATTTGAGGAGTTCCCTCAATTCCTAATGGATCCCATCATCAATAATTTTTAAGAAAAAAATCCGACTTCAATGGGGGAGGCCGGTGAAAGATTATTATACTTAGATGGTGCACTCTTAGATTCCTTACAATAAAATAAAAATGGCTATAAGTATGTTTATAATGGTAGAAGACTAAGTACCCTCAATTCCTCATGGAATCATGGAAAAACCTTGCTAGCTTGAGAAACAAAATGAAGAGAACAAATCGCCAAACTTGAACTACGCGTCGTTGAAGAGTTCCGTTCTGATCATCATCAGCAGTTCCGCTTCATCAAATGTCATATTTATGAATGAAAATGCTTGATTAGTTCATGAAAATACTAAAATCACAATTTGTCTGCCTTTCACGTTTGAGGAGTTCCCTCGATTCCTAATGGATCCCATCATCAGAACTTGAGCATGACAAAAATTAATCGTGAAAATAGAACTTGCAACAAACACAGCTAGGAGGACAAATCGCCAAACGTGAACTTTTCGTCGTTAAAGAGTTCTGTTCTGATCATCATCAGCAGTTCCACTTCATCAAATGTCACATTTTTTGATGAAAATGCTCGATTAGTTGATAAAAACACAAAAATCACTATATGTTTGCCTTTAAGCTTTGAGGAGTTCCCTCAATTTCTCATGGATCCCATCATCAAAACAGCGTTTTGACAAAAACGGGACCAACTTGGATATATATAAGTATACTTACAATCAAAAAAAGAATTTTCCAAATCGGTTAAGAAATGACGGAGTTATGGAGTAACAAACATTAAAAAAAAAACATACAACCGAATTGATAACCTCCTTTTGAAATCTTGAAGTCGGTTAAAAATAGAGCATGACTAAAATTAATCGTGAAAATAGAACTTGCTTAACAAACACAGCTAGGAGGACAAATCGCCAAACGTGAACTTTTCGTCGTTGAAGAGTTCTGTTCTGACCATTATCAGCAGTTCCACTTCATCAAATGTCACATTTTTGTATGATAATGCTCGATTTGTTGATAAAAACACAAAAAACACTATATGTTTGCCTTTAAGATTTGAGGAGTTCCCTCAATTCCTCATGGATCCCATCATCAGAAATCAAGCATGACAAAAATTAATAGTGAAAATAGAAATTGCTTAACAAACACAGCTAGGAGGTAGAGATTGCAAATCCGTTAACTTTTTAGAAATCCGGATTTTCGGATTATTTTTCAGAAAAAATCCGGATTTCGAATAAAATCCGGATTTTGACAAATGACCTTGAAAATCAGTAAAAGCGCCACAAAATCGCTTTTTTTTGAGTAAGTTAAGTACAGAAGAGTGGCACGTCTCCTGAATGGTCATTTAAGACTCATACCACTCTTACGATGCTAAACAATAGGTGTCAAAAAATACAATAGAAGTATTTCAACTCTTTATTGCTTCCATAAAATTGTCATCTAAGATTATTATTATAATGTCCTCTTCTTATAATCATCATCTTATTATCAGCAGTTCCACTTCATCAAATGTCACATTTTTGTATGATAATGCTCGATTTGTTGATAAAAACACAAAAAACACTATATGTTTGCCTTTAAGATTTGAGGAGTTCCCTCAATTCCTCATGGATCCCATCGTCAGAAATCAAGCATGACAAAAATTAATAGTGAAAATAGAAATTGCTTAACAAACACAGCTAGGAGGTAGAGATTGCAAATCCGTTAACTTTTTAGAAATCCGGATTTTCGGATTATTTTTCAGAAAAAATCCGGATTTCGGATAAAATCCGGATTTTGACAAATGACCTTGAAAATCAGTAAAAGCGCCACAAAATCGCTTTTTTTTGAGTAAGTTAAGTACAGAAGAGTGGCACGTCTCCTGAATGGTCATTTAAGACTCATACCACTCTTACGATGCTAAACAATAGGTGTCAAAAAATACAATAGAAGTATTTCAACTCTTTATTGCTTCCATAAAATTGTCATCTAAGATTATTATTATAATGTCCTCTTCTTATAATCATCATCTTATTCGATGACACAGAATAATGTAATATTTATCTTTGCCAAAGATACAGGGATATAACCGTAGTTTAGGCGCATGCAACCATTTGTAACTTGTACGAGTAAGTAGGTTCAAGCACAATGTAGCTATAAGGATTTTTTCAATAAATCATTATTATTGGTACTATTGTATGTCTTTTCCGCTCACTATTATTATTATTATTATGAATTATATCAGTCTTCTCTGATAAAATAGGGTTTTAATTTAGATTAAATAAGGTGGGTATTATGTAAATATGACTTAATAGCTTATTTGCATTAGTCAGGATTGCTGCAAGAACATGTAATTTAGATTTTAATTTCATAACAAACAAATCCCAATATCCGAATTTTTGACTTATAAAATCCGGATTAGAATCCGCTCGTAAAATGGCACCGAAATCCGGATTTTCGGACTTCGGATTATCCGGATTGCAATCGCTACTAGGAGGACAAATCGCCAAACGTGAACTTTTCGTCATTGAAGAGTTCTGTTCTGATCATCATCAGCAGTTCGACTTCATCCAATGTCACATTTTTGGATGAAAATGCTTGACTTGTTGATAAAAACACAAAAATCACTATATGTTTGCCTTAAAGATTTGAGGAGTTCCCTCAATTCCTCATGGATCCCATCATGAGAACTGCGTTTTGACAAAAACGGGACCAATTTGGATATATATACTTACAATCAAAAAAAGAATTTTCCAAGTCGGTTAAGAAATGACGGAGTTATGGAGTAACAAAAATTAAAAAAAAAACAAACAAAACTTGATAACCTCCTCTTTTGAAATCTTGAAGTCGGTTAAAAATATGATATAATTTACAAGTCATAGACGGACCGGATAACCCTACTTTGTGCTTAAGCCTCTCGATTCGGTAACCCAATCAATTTGCTTACCATTATCCTTCGATCAATAATAAACCTAGATACACTATTTGCCTGTCAACGGCGTCCACGCTCAAGAGTGCTTAAATTCCGTTTAAGCACTCTTGCGTTCACAGTCGCGCGCTAGCCATCGGCGAGTCAACATGCCTAAGTGCTCCGTGAAAAAGTGCAAAAACAACACGTTAACAACGTTAAAAAAGGATGGAATTTCGTATTTTCGATGAGTATTTATTTAAAGTTTCATAATTTATTGAATTTGTAGTTATGTCAGGCTATAACACGCTTATAAAAAATATTTTATGTAAATATTTGAAATACTCAAACAGCCAACCAGCTACGCTGCTGTCTCTTTCCCTCACGTTGAGTTAGTCGTATATTGAAACGAAACGGAGAACGGACGAATTGGACTATAGTAAAATTTCGAATGATAGGAGTCGCGGACTGAAAACTTTTTTACGAAAGTTTACATGTATTGTTTTTATTGTACACACATAATTATGTATGGAGTGTATTTGTATTTTACTTTATTCATATATCAAAATCGGGTGGTAACAGTTTGTTTGTCTGACATGTCGCTCTGCTCAGTATACGTTGTTTAAATCAAAAACTTTTTTACTCATTTTGATACGGTTTTCACTTACATGTAGCTTACTAACCTAACTTACTATTAACCTTAATACAGTTTTCCAAAAAATGAAACTGAGAGAGATAAATGGAGGCAAATTATAGCTAAAGAAAGAGGTGAAGAATATTTTAAACCAAATGATTCTAGCGTGGTTTGTTTCTGTCATTTTTCAGAATTTTGTTTTACGCATATAACTGATAAAAATAAACTATGTATTCAGTTTTCATTTAAATTTATTTCTTAATTATTGTCACTAAACTGACATTGATTAACTTTTTTTAACAACTCACGCTAATTGGGTACACTTATTTCTGAAAATGCCCTTGTAACATTTAGTTAAAGCAAATTGTTCGTGATGATTTAAATGGTATGAAAATAAAAAAATATGAGGGTACAATCTTACACAAGTCGACATAGTCCCAAACTTAATAAAGCTTGTAATATGGCTACTACATAATATATACTACTTATATTTAAATATAAATAAATACATACTTAAATACATAAAAAACATCCAAGACTCAGGAACAAATATTCATGCTCAATTGCTTACCACACAAATAAATGCCCTGACCGGGAATCGAATCCGAGACGTCCTACTTAATAGACAGACAGGGTCGCTATCAACTAAGCCAAAGTGGTCGTGGTGGTATAAATCGACGTTACCACCTGACAAGTCGTATGCTTGTATTCCACCGATGCCTATTAAAAAAAAAAACAATTTCGACTCCACGGCACACGATACGGCCTCTGTTCCAATGTTGACATCTTATCAGTGGAAAATCAACAGAAACGAAACTGAACCTAATTGCTCTTGATTTACGGTGTACAATCTGTTAACATAATGCGGACTTTTGTGGAAATTTTCCACAATCGATACGTGCATTTTGTAATGTTATAACCGCCAAACACTATCATTCAAAATAAAACGTTATGCTAGTGATGTAAGGCTTAATATCGAATAAAAGGAAATGGTACAAATCGCATTACTTTTTTTTGTGTGTCTCCTATACACGCACACTGTCGCAATGAAATTCGGACACTTTTTCGACTTGAATTTGCAGGTGATAGTGTATCTAGGTTTATTATTGATCGAAGCCATTATCCTATCATAAGGTAAGATTAATTATTATTGACCTTATGATAGGGTAACCCTATGGTTACTCTATCATACGGTTACCTTATGCCTATAGTAAAGGTAAGCTTATCGGAAGTGGTAGCATACTTCTTAATAGATGTGTTCCAAAGGTTGTGCGAAAGAGATCGCTTTAAAGCGATAAGACCGCCTGTTGCTATCATTATGGGCTATGTAAAATTTGTGTTACATTTTTCTATTTTGATATTTACGATTATTACAGTAAAGCTCAAAACCCTAACGGAATCTAGACACGCGACAGCGTGTCCGGTCAAGTTCATCCCAGGAACTGGCGGACAACTCAATATAAATAAATACAATAGAAGATTTTTTTGTTTCTATAAACCCTACATATACAGGGTGTGGCCTGTAATAGGAGCAAAAAATTAAACCGTACACTATTGAGCTCTCCAGCAATTATTTCCAAATGATTTTAATTGAAAAAAAAAGAAAGTTTTTTTTGGAATATTTTTTTCGCAAATGTAGCTTATCTGTACTTTTTTACTCTACTGGAGTGATATTAATAACAATCTATATTAATAATTTCGTGCAGGGGTACGGTAGACCCGAACGAGACCTGTCTCAAATTGAAGAACGTATAAAAATAACGATTTTTGAGTTGAACATATGTATCCGCAAAATTCGGATTGTCGCGTATTTTGCATTTAAAAGTGTTAATTTGATGACAAAACGTCGGCCATATTGCCCACAGATTATATTGCTATATTAAATTTGTTGGTTGACAGTGTCGGCTACGTTCGAAAATCGTGAACTATTTTTGCGTCCAGCTGTGCTACCGCGAACTTTGAAAATCGAACTTCGTGCCGTGCCGTCCCTTTCACTCTCGTGTTATACTCTATATGACGGAAAGGGACGGGACCATACGAAGTTCGATTTTCGAAGTTCGCGGTAGCACAGCGGTATGTTGGCCAGGTTGCTGGGCTGCGTTCTGGGTGATGGGCCATCATCGCCCATTGTGTGGATTCGGCTTTTAATCGTCTAGCAAAATTCTATCCCTATCTCGCTCTATCTTATAACTTAGTGGTACTGGGGGTCTACTCCCAAATTCGAAATCCGAACTTCGTATGGTGCCGTCCCTTTCACTCATATAGTCTATGACAGGAGAGTGAAAGGGACGGCACCATACGAAGTTCAGATTTTGAATTTCGGAGTAGACCCCCAGCTCATGCCGTTCGCCGCGCTCGGACGTTAGAGGCGCTACCGCGAACCGAAAACGAAGTATCTGCCTCTCTCTCGCACATGTATATTGGAACGACAGAGAGGAAGATAGTTCGTTTTTGGTTCGTGGTAGGCCGTCAGGCGTCAACTTTAAAACGAATAGGGTATTTTACTATAAGAGAAATAAAATTCAAAATGTAATAAAAACCAGCCAAGTGCGTCGGAGTCGCACACTGAGGGTTCCGTACAACTAAAAAACAAATGTGATTTTTCAATATATTGATATTTTTGGTAAAATATACTTCACAATAAACATTATCACCTAATTTCAAGTTCATAGGTCTATGGGAAGTTAAAAAATTATATGTGTGACAGACAACACACGGAATGTTCTTTGACTTTCTTCGACCGTCCGCCGCGCTCGGACTGAAGTGCTACCAACCGAAAACTAAATATATATGCCTCTCTGTCGCACTAGCATATTCGAGCGCGGAGAGGGAAATACTTCGTTTTCAGATCGCGGTAGGCCCTCTGGTCTGACGGCTCCTATTCGTGGATGGTGCGCGCATCGGAATGTGAACCTTTGGCAAAACGGAACAAGTTGTTAAATAGCTTCCATTAATTGGAGAAAGTATTACCAACTGTTATTATTATCACGCGAGACACTGAATATTGCCTGTTACATGGTTGTTATTATCACGCGATATACTCATATCACGATCCGTATCACGTGCAATGAATATTGAAGAAAAGTCCATACGATTTTGAAAACCACGATAATATTGACACACCAGTATTGTGATAATATTAAGCGTTTAACAGACCCCATAAAATTTTAAAAATCGCGATAATATTGACACATAATATTGAGTGTAAAGGGCCCCACTTAAGAGAATTTGGCGGAGAATACAGAGCTGCTACCGCGAAACGAAAACGAACGAACATCGTGTATCTTCCTCTGTGTCGCTCGATTTTGCAAGTTCGACAGAGAGGGAGATACACGAACTTCATTTGTTTTCGTTCGCGTTAGCAGCTCTGACTTCGCACCAAAAATACTGACTGGCACATCAATATTTAACAATTGCACATCTGAACTGAATTTTAATGAACGATTAGTATTTTAGCTATACAAATCAGTACTGATTACGGTGTCAAATTTGTTATGTGCCTTTAAATACTACCCTTATAAAAATGCTTAGGATTAACTTGCAAAGATACTAGCCTTTGCCCGTGACGTCGTCAGCGTAATCTTTTACTCCCTATTCCATATGTTAATCCAGACTACAGACTATATTTGTATACGAAGTTGCATCATAATCCGTTGTTGTAATGTTTTTATTTTATACATTTTTGTACACTATTTCTTTCGTCGTTTGCATAGCTGTCACGAATAAATGTTTACTTTATTTCTTTCTTATTTATTTCACCCGAGCGAAGCCGGGCTTTCATCTAGTTTATTCAAAAAAGACTAAAAATTTATAAAAAAAAATTAAAAAATGCCAGAAATATTCTTTCAAACCAAAAATGTGACAACGATTATGAGTCACAATTTGAAGCAACCTCAAAATCAGCATTGACTGCCGCGCTATAATCTCTGGGTGCCAAGATCCATTACTTTGAGGTCGTAACTTTAGATCAAAATTTCTCCCAATTGAAAAAAGATAAAAAAAATGTGGACACAAGAGGTTACTGCAGATGCTCTAAGGAAGCGTCCTTTAAATTTATTGCTCCTATTACAGGCCACACCCTGTATAGCGACTCTTAAAGGACTGCATTATTAAGAGTTGTTGTTAAATGGAGAGTAGAAAAATCGATACTACTCGTATGTCACTAATAAATCTACACTAATATTATAAAGATGAAGAGTTTATTTGTTTAACGCGCTAATCTCAGGAACTACTGATTCGAATGGAAAAAATCTTTTTGTGTTGGATAGTCCATTTATCGAGGAAGGCTTTAGGCTATCTAACATCACGCTGCGACCAATAGGAGCGAAGACGCGGATGAAGTCGCGGGCAACAGCTAGTAAAAAATAAACTTTACAAACAATAAAAACTTTAATTGCTAATAGACTGGCATTCTTGTCTGACGTTTCCTCTGCGTTTTTCGATGCTCCAGTATTTTATAGTTTTTTTTTTTGTTGATTTTGTGAGCAACTTACAATATAATAACGTAGCCGAGGTGAACACGTGTCAGGTAATTCTAATCACAACAAACAAAAGAAAGCATTTCTTAGAATCATCGGTGTATGATGCCGACAGTCGAGGTATGGTTGAAATTACGAGAAGTATCTACTACAAAGTCCGACAAGAAAACTACCATGAGATTTTGGATCTTCGTATCTTGGACAATAAAGTCGTTATATGAACGGACTGATTCGATACAATTCGGTCAATTCAAATGATTTTAAAGACATGCTAAACAATAAAGCAACAAAACAACAAACAAAAGAATGTACACAGCTGCAGTTCTTATTGATATTGGCAAATTAGAAATTTCTGTTTATTACTTAATGATTAGGTATTCGTTGTCGCTATTTAGAGTGGGTGTGATGCCACATAGTGTATCATTGTATGGATAACAAGGTAAACTAACCATGTTCAAGTAATTTCGACGTTTTAGGGAGTTTGTCATAAAGTCTGTATAAATTATAAATCCAGGCCCGATTACACTTGAGACCGTAATTAGGAGATAAAAATAGAACTAGTAGAATGCCTCGATTTCAACCCCTGTGTAAGAGACCAGTTTATGTCTTCCAGGCACGGGAAAAGGAGACGCGCCACTCTTCGGGAATGGTGTTCTTTTGGACAAATTTCCTCTCGTGAGACTTTGCATGTGGAGGAACATTTAATAACTGGCAATTTAGAAAAGTCGAAAAGTACCCGACATTATCATTTCTTTCAAAATCTAAAAAACGGTTGAGCCAATTTTGTTAAACATACCTAAGATTAAGAACCATCGCCGGAAAAAAACCGCGTTCAAATTCGTTCAGCCGTTTACGACCTACGATGCCGCAGATTGACACACACAGATAGATATTCATCTCAAACGTCTAACACTCCTCTTTTGCATGGTGCGGTGGTTAAAAATACTATCATTTTAACTCGATTATGTCGCTTAATAAATATGTATGTATGTAAGTAAATACTTTATTGTACACAAAACACAGGTAAAAATACAGACAAATTCGATTATATCGGTACAAATGCGAACTTATCCGTTTAAGATACCTCTTCCAGTTAACCTATTATAACGTATAGTTTGATTAGGCTGAGGAAAAAAAGGAAAATAAAGACGCAGCTCTGGTTTTTTTTAATCGAGATAATTGTAAGTAATCATGTTTCGGCTCTAAATCAGAGAAACAATTATACATATAGCCAAGACTTAAGAATCATAAATCTGAAAAAAAACCCTTATTATTTCGATTATTTCCTATCTCGTCAGAGCGGCATTTCAAAGAAAGCGATATTTTTCATTGTTTCTTTTGGACCATGGCCAACACAGTAAACTTACCATTCATGCATTTATTCTCATTGTAATAGGGGTCACGAATGGTCAGTTAACCGTCTTGGCGTTTGTACGCCCTTAAACAAAAGATACCTGGCAAAACCTTTTTGCGGCGCCGCGTGGTGATTTACGTGTAACTTTCCAGTTTTTATTAGTAAACAATTGAGAAACATTATGGTCCACAACTCCATATTGTGTTCTTATATGAAATCTATGGGTACCACTGGTAGTAATATAAGATTTCAAGCTAACATGGTCATTAAACAATTTGACCCGGATATGTCCTAAAACTACGACCAAGACCACCGGGGGTTGGGCAGCAGCATCCCTGGAGTGCGGTGGAGATATTGCGATCGCCAATCCACATGCCAAACATGGCGATTATGGTCTTTATCATGTGTATATTACGTTTTTTGAGTTCCTGATATTTCGGCGCTGTTGCAAGCACCATTTTAAAGGATTAACAACAAATGGTGCTTGCAACAGCACCGAAATATCGCAAACTAAAAAAAATATACATGGTAAATCCCCGTTCCCCGTCACCGTAATTCTAACCACTGGTGGCTGGCTGGGTGGTGGGTGGTTGAGGTCTTGAAGCAGTAGCAAATTTGAAGTGGAAAACAACCTCATTTCAGGTTTTTTTGCTGACTTAGGTACGAGTATTAATTAATTAATAGATTTTTTATCATTTTTTCAGATAATTGAACTGGCTCATTTAAGAGCTCGTTTTCAACGAACACTGGAGTAACCAGTCTCCTTAACTCCCCGATTACTGTTAATTAGTTTATTTACTCTGACGTTAATGTGAATTGTTGGTATGCGCTGAACATCGAAAAACAAAATAAGAAAAAGACCCTTTAGTAAAATAAACAAACACCCGCGCCACCGTTACAATTCTATAGGTACCTACATAGATACTTGTATGAACTAAAAAATAAATACGATTTTAGCCTAAGGACTCAAAGTACTAATATTATTTGAACTGACAAACAATCAGCGAGGCCATTGACACCCCATTGATGTACTAAAGGCAAATAAAACTTATTTCTATTGGGAGTGGAACACACAGCAAATTTATCGTCTTACCGTCCGTGCCAGCTACGGTTATCAAAAATAAGTCTAATTCAAGTGTATTTAAAAATTACATTTGTTTGAATTGGTGTTTTAACCATGACATGACCATATTGGTACCATATTACCCCACTGAAAATCAGCGCCGCGGCTTGCCGTGGCATTATGCTGAGTGGGGTCCTTTTTAGCGTTATTTCTTTATGTTATTCCACAGACCACTTAAACTATAAGTGGTCAGTGGGGAAACTAGACATTATTGGGATCAGGCTTGTCAAGTGAGTAGGCATGTTTTGACTGTTAGAGGCTTCGAACAATAATAAACAAATTATTGATCGAAGGTTAGAAGTTCTCAAGCAGTTTGAAGATGGCCTGAAGGCTTCTAACTTGGCTTAACGACTGCTGTCAAAGACAGCAGCCGGGATTAACGGCTTAGCGTGCCTGCCAAAGCACGGGAGCGATCGGATAGTAACCACTCAAAGCGGTTACCCGTCCAAGAAACTGACCTGGCCCCACGTTACTTAACCTCGCGTACCGCAAGCACTGGGCCACGAGCGTTAATCTAGTCTACTAAGTACATCGCCAAACGTGAACTTTTCGTCGTTGAAGAGTTCTGTTCTGATCACCGTCAGCTGTTCCACTTCATCAAATGTCACATTTTTGTATGAAAATGCTTAATTTGTTGATATAAACACAAAAATCACTATTATTATTTTTTGCCTTTAAGATTTGAGGAGTTTCCTCGGTTCTTCATGGATCCCATCATCAGAACTGCGTTTTAACAAAAACGGGAACAACTTGGACTTACAATCAAAAAAAGATTTTTTTTCTATTGGAGTGAGTATTTTGGACCCGGGTATGTCCTAAAACTACGACCAAGACCACCGGGGGATTGGCAGCAGCATCCCTAGACTGCGGTGGAGATACTGCGATCGCCAACCCGCATGCCAAGCGTGGCGTTTATGGCATATACCCCCCGTGAATTTGGGGGAGGCCTATGTCCAGCAGTGGACGTCCTTTGGCTGATATGGTGGTGGTGGTGGAATATTTCGGAAAATGTTCACTTTATCGAAAAATGTTTGATTAAGACTTCTATTCATTTTGAAAGACCTATTCAACAATACCCCACACCATAGGGATGAAAAAAAAAATCATCCCCACTTTACGTGTTGAGATACTGTTGGGAGGTACCTTTTTTTTTACGGCTTTGTCCTTAATGTAAGTGTTCCTAGTTGACAACGGAACCCAAAAAAACACCGTGGGCGGGTTTGAGTGTTGCAAGTGGCCCTATCTCCCAGCCCTACCGTAAGTCCCAGGTTTATAAAAAAAAGTGGACACACACATCAAGTAAAACGTGTCTACTTGCTTACTTTATTACCGGTCCACACGAAAAATCCTCACCCGTAGCTTGTCAACTCATTTTACTAGTCGATAAATGTTACAGATTCTCAACTAGAAAAAATACCATGCGACCTGCCCGGCTGGTATGATAGCTTATACCGTCACGTTTTATGTGACGTTTCAGTACATTTTGGCCATATAACGTGACGGTATAAGCTATCATACTAGCCGGGCTGGAAACATTAAGAGAAAAAGGAGCGTTTTGTTCTATCACTGGCATTTTTCATTGACTGGAGCACTTAGCCCAAAACGCTATTGTCATTTATTATCACCACGCTGGGACAAACGTATAATATTCTTGTTACCACTCAGAGCGGTTCAGTTACTCATAATAACCACAACGTTGGAAACAAAGCGTAATCCTCCAGATCAGCGAGTACAATCGCCATCGTCGTGGTATTAAAAAAATGTTTTACTTTCCCGCGCGATACGGTATTTAATAACAGCGGTAAAAAAAATGTTACCAATAAACGGTGCTTGCGAAAATACTCGGAAATCATCGAACTTGGACTTACTTATGCTATTACTGGACAGCAAAGAGACTGTCTTTTGTTCAAAGAGAATATAAAATCACTATGTTTTCTTTTGTTTTCGGGGCGCGGCGGCCGATACCTACGAGCCCGCGCGGGTGCGCTCCAGAAACAAAAGACGTTTTTATTACTGAATCCTTAGAATTTCATTTGTTATTGTTATAAGTTTCTAATTACATTGCATTTTTTGATTAATGCACTATATATGTATGTCTCGGCGGGAAAGGCAATTCGTGGACAATTTCGTGGACGTATCATTTGACGTAACGTAACCTACTCGTACTCCTTTGCATCGTGTAGCGTCGCGTCGTCCGTCAGAATCAACTTGTTCGCGGATAATTTTTGCCCGGCCTCTAAAAACTTAGCCATTAGATAATGCCATTTGGCATTAAGCCCGCCATTTGCACAATTTATGCACAATTGTACAATAAAGTTTGAATAAAAAAAAAAGTATTTAGTTTGACTACAGAAAACTGTGACGTCATTAATAGTACATAACCATAGAGCCCGGGAAACGAAGGGTTGCAGGCCAAGTAGATATAGACAGACGGATAGGGATACGCGGCCTGCAGCTCAAAGTTTCTCGCCGAGATTTGTATAGGGTTTTCTCAAACATATGCAATGAAATAAAAAAACACCTGTTTAACATTACGATTAATCGATATTAAATACATGTTTGACATTAAAATTTAAATGAACTTCTCGGCCTAGGCCTAATTTTATATGAAATTACAGTTCTCCCGAGTTGTTCCGCCTGCAACGTGATAAGTACTTTGAAGCCTGTTATAACTCATGTAATGACGAAATTTCATTGCATGTTTGAGAAACATGAATGATATTCCTCTTGTATCTTCGTACATACTAAACTAACCGATCATGTTTGAAGTTTCGTAAAAAGTTGCTGATTTGACTATCGGTAAAATACCGTACTGATGAAGAACTTGAAGAAGCGAACCTCTTTAATGATGCTCCTCATCTTCTCCCGCCATTCGTGGTCAACACGGGCCGCGGTCTTGTACCCCCGCGACAGATGCAGGATCAACAGCTGACCCTCCGTAAGTATGTCTTGTAGGGTGTGGATGTACTTCGTGTATTCTGGAATATCAACAGCATTTTCACGGCAATTCTAAATAGGAGTCATCATCTAGTCTCTAAAAGTTCTAAAACATGTCTACTTATTGGAGCCTTTTCCACGGTTATTATTATCACGCGATAAACTCATATCACGATCCGTATCACATGAATATTTAAGCAAAGTACCATACGATTTTAGTTACCGCGATTATATTGACATCTTAATACTATTGTGATAATATTAATCGTGTAAAGGACGTTATTGACCTCTATTTCAGCTTCTTCTGCAAAAATGCTTTCTTATCTACGTTCTCCTCTACGGCTCGAATTTCTCAACCGATTCTCGTGAAATTCATATCTTCGTCTAGTACCCATAACACAAGCCTTATTGAGCTTACTATGGGACTAGTTCGATTTGTGTAAAAATTGTCCCCCAAATATTTATTTATTTTATTTATTTATTTATTTTGTAAGCTTGTTTGATTATTTTATAGCTCAGAGTACCTTACTCTGAGTTTTATAGATTTTTTTGTAGGGTCAGTTTATGGAATTATTAAATTTAAAAAATATTTTTTTTCGCGAGATCTATAGATACGCTCTCTGAGCCACTAGTTTGTATCTCTCGTGGGGTCGATGGGTCGGTTATAGCGACCAGCTAATTTTGTGTGCCGGTTTGCGACCACTTGGATGAGTTGATTTTGGATTGACACTTGGATAACGAACAAATAAAATGCATATGTGCAACTCACTGTTTCTTTAGGGTCTATAAAAATATGTAATAATGTCTGTAATAATGTCCGTAGTTCTTTCGTATTTCTTTAGCTGTCGTGTCGCTAACTGACGGCCGGGCTAACATTAAAATGTTTTGTGGTCGCGTAACCGGCCTAGCGACCCTACTTATACCTAGTGCTTAGTCGTAAAGTAGGACAGTCGTCTTACCAATACAGGATGTTTTTATTGATTTCCGTTCCTTCAAGCATATTGGCTATGTGCACATCTGAAACGTCGAAGGTCCCGAGACAATGTCAAAACTCAGAGATGTCAAATAATGACACATGAATATTTTATTTACTTTAGTAAACGAGAAAGACCCCGTATTGGAAATTTTACTGAAATAAATAAGAGAATAAATAAATACATACAAACGAAACAAATCGTAGGAAACCGTTAAGAAACCAATAGAAAACGTGAAAGTAAATTTGACAGTTGTCCCCGGTAAGTGCACATTTCTACCATGGTGTGCGCTACGATCGCCTAGCTTACCCCTACCACCTACTACGCACATAGCCAATAGCCGTGCATAGATAATTAGATATAGAAACGACGTAGCATATTTAGTTTTTCAAAATTCTAGAAAAAAATATTTTTGTCATTTTCATACAAAATAATTAATTAAATCACCAAGGGTGAATGCAAAACGCCCTTAAGAGTTAAGCAAAACTTAATGTCAAGTACTTATGACAATATTCGGAATTCGAATGACACCGCATATCATTGACGTCAACATTGTTTATTTGTTAAGGAACTTTTATACTATCCTAGGGGTGTTAATAAACGAAAATGAATTTTTGAATAACTCCGAAATGGTACGAATTGGGATACTAGTGTATTAGAAAAGATTACTTTATTTCATCTCAGAAATGTGCCCTCGCAATTAACGGAATTCAATAAAAACAGCCTGTATATATATTGAAAATAGTTACGTTTAATTTCGAGACGAGTAACTTTTTACGAAAAAGCAAAATTAAAAAACCCGACTGCGTAAAAAGTCTTTAAATAGTGACATTTGGACAATTAAGACGAATCGATTGACGCAAGAATCATCAAAATCGGCCGACGCGTTTGGTCTTTTGGAGTGCCATAAAGGAATAAATATACCTACATACATAGACTGTTAAACACATTCCTCCTTTGCGTCGCGCAGTCGGGTAAAAACATACATACAGTATAGACTGTTAAACACATTACCCTCCTTTGCGTCGCGCAGTCGGGTAAAAATGCAATTTAATCGGAAAATTGAGATTGAAATTCTATTGACACGTGTGTGGTCGATAAATCGTAGGTACCTGTATCTGGAAAATATGTAAAAAAATATACCGACGAACTGAGACCCCCCCTGGCCTACCTTTTTAACCGACTTCATAAAAGGAAGAGGTTCCCAATACTCCGGATTTTTTTTGAAGTTGAAAATAAAACATATTAGCTGAATTGAGAACATTCTCCTTTTTTTAAGTTTGTAATAAATATCAGAATAAGTATGCACTCCAAAATCTTGACAATAGAGGCGCCTGTTGATGTATGTTAGCAACACTTCTTCGCATTCACTCCGACATATCCGACGGCAACTTAATACTATTATCTAAAACGGTATCGTTTCGTAACTTATAATTTAATATATTCAATGGAATGTTTAATGGTTTTGTTGTAGTGTACAAAATTATACAATACTAAAAAAGGTCAATCACATAAATCTCATGGTTACATTGTAAAATTAGGCATTAATGCAAAAAATAGCATAGGCTCTATTACAAAGAAATAATGTTTATGTTTGCATGACAGCCGCTATAGAAAGTAGGTTATAAAAAAAGGATGAAAAAGGTGGCATTGTCTTATCTATGACCGGCAAACGTCTACCGCCAGTCCGTCATTCAACCGGCTAATTTCACGTTGCTTGTGACCTTTTGAAGGGCTAAAGGTGCTTCACACGAGTACACGACTGTCAGACGGTCCGGTCCGTGTCGTGGGTCAAATTATGCTTGCTGTCAACATTTTTCTTCTTTAATCGCATGTTTCACACATATAAATAAGAAAATAAACAATGTGTGAAATAGAACAACCATTATAACTGACATTCGTGCTTAATTATTTCCATTTGAAACGTACATGAAAAACTTAATATAAGGTATGTTGAGATAAGAACGGATCGGTTCAAGAGCGGATAGTTCAAATATCTACTACTAGAAGAGATTTTACATTGCTGGCAACACGCTTGCCTATTCCATCTTGTTACGCCCCGCGCCGCCCACCTCAGTCAGCCGTGTGACTTCATACCGAAAGGTTGTGTGCAGCAGCGTAAAATGTCAGAATAGTGCTTTATGACGGGTGATCAAGAAATCTTATCATTTCCATGGCAGCGCATCTCAAGAACCAAGTAAGTTTGGCCAATTCTCTTGTATTATTTGTGCATATTAAACTTATAATACTCGTTCACTATTATTTTGAACTACAAATAAGGAGTAAATTAGGCTGTACGATTATATCCGATTAGTATATAATTCAACCGGCGTTGGAAAAAAGTACTGGATATACTTTTATTTTGGCACAGAAAAGATTGGACGTGGTAGAACTTAAAACAAAAATATTTTGAGATTTCTCGTTTGTTTTTGAATTATGTGAGAAAATGTTGATTTTGTATCCTTAATAGGAAAAAGAGCGGATATTTATTTTTATGAACCATACGCGCAAACTGCACAAAGCTCATTAAAGTTGTCACTCCAAATAAGATGTAGTTGTTATAAATTGAAAACTACCGTCATTCACTTTTATTTATTTCATACTTTATATTATTTGTAATAATGTTTACACAAATGCTCTTTGTTTTTCGCTTAAGTAATTTGTAATCTTGGATAAATATATAAACCAGAGGGCCTACTCCGAACTTCGAAAATCGAACTTCGTTGCGTGCCGTCCCTTTCACTCTCGTGTTATACACTATATGACGGAAAGGGACGGCACGATACGAAGTTCGGAGTAGGCCCTCTGAACTGAACTGAACATGCAATGTTTCACTATGAGAAAAATGTATATAAATACTAACTTAAGACTTCTATTGAATAAAAACGACTGCAAATATGCGCGATTTAAAAAAATGCATTAAAAATATATAAGTATCATGCTTATTAATAACATACAATGGCAACTAAAGGGGTCGTTAATTAAGTTAGTCAAAAAAAAAATAAACACCTAAACCCTATCAAGGTGTCAAAAATTAATCCGATGTCATCCCAATATCCCTTAGGTATAATCTGACCAACAAGGTACGTTAATGGCACCAAATCAGTCAGTCAGTAATATTAACGTACAAAGATTTGAAAATTCTTAGCTATTTTGCTACTGACATGGATGTAGAAACAGGGAAGGTGTGACACAACTCACCCTCAATAATCTTCATCTTTTCCAATTTGGATTTTCTTCTTTCTGAGCACAATACATACATCAGGCCAGTCATATTCTTACATTCAAGCTGTGTAAGCAGGGCTTGTACTTTTTCCTTCCTTTCCCTGTGAGCTTCTCGCAACATGTAGCAAGATCGCATCTGTTCATGTCTGTAAGTAATTTTTATAAATTCTTTGTAAAAACTAAGCAATAACTCATCAAAAGAAAAAGTTTTTATTTAATTTCAAGCCATCTAGAGTCCTTGCCGAAAGTCGGTAAAAAGACAGCTGCATTGTCGGGAATATTTTTGTGTAGATGAATTTGAGACCCTCTATAAATATATTTTAATTTTAGTAAAAAAAAACTAACTCTGCGTCTTGATTATCAATTCTCAAATAATGTTACATTACTTACTGCAGCACGAAGTCAAATCTTTCCTTCATCATGTTTAATTGCGTTTTTAATTCTTTATCAAATTCTGCTCTTAACTCGGCTTCTCTTTTAGCAAGCATTGCTTCGATCTCTGGATCATCATTTTTCATGCTTTTGGATATTTTAGGATGTTGATGAAGGGATTCCTCTCTCAGTTTGCCCCCTGAATTAGCCCTGGAAATATCAACCCTCGAAGCAGGAGGGCTCAGTTGCTCTTCCCTTATCACAGCAAGACCATCTCCGTCTGCGATTGTAACGCTGCGCTCGCGGGATACGCGTCGAGACATCTGAAATACTTTTTGCATGAGCTACAGCATGATGGCCATGATGAACATGACCACCGGTTTGGGCTGTAGGATATTACTATGCTAACTGGTCTGAAACAAGTGCAATACATTTTTTTAATAAATGAAAAATGCATTTAAGCATACGTCGTTACATCGATATGGTTAAGCAACACATCGACAAGCAAGGACAATACTTCGTGCCATAAACCAAACTGACGATGAAACAGTGAACGTAGAGATGCCAGCATGTCGATGCAGAAATCCGGGATGACACGAGGTTCTTTTTTTTCAAGCCGCGTTTGTCTGTTGGTCCCCTATTTCCTCAGCTAAATTTATACCTCTGTAAATAATATTTTCTCACATAAATAAACAAAAGGGCGTTCCGTATCAGGCTGTTAAAAGAAAGGCTGAGGAAAGAAGTACTTGGAGATTGCTCTCAATTATATGATTATGAGATCATTAAAGAGTGTTACTGATTACTATGCCCCTATGTTTTGTTTTAATTGACTACGGGTTATGATTACAAAAAGCTAAAAATACACTACCTAACTTTTTCATTGCGTATTTTGTGTTCAGTGCGCCAAGAGAAAGGTATATTGGGTACCATTTTTCGTCTTTATTAGTTGCCGTACATAGGTTCAAAAGTGGCTTCCTTTCCTTCCTTCCACTTTCTTGGCTAAGTTAGTCAAATTATTCGTTGATCTATATTTGAAAATTTGTTAGGTTTGGATTTGGATGAGACGTTTATTTTGTATGGAACGCGCGCCGGCTTGTATTTTCTTTTAAACAAAGATAAGATACCTACATATATTTTTGTTAAATGATATTTAAATTATTTTCTTATGTAATTACTTTATTATTAGATTTATAGTTTATATCATTCTCAGCATTTAGCTAATTACATGATTAGTTTATTAGTACGTGTACGTGTATCATAAATTTCTAATTGAAATATTGAATTGAATTGAATTATTTATTGATAACATTAATAACAAGTCATTATTGAATGTTTACACATGATAACGTAGTTCATTTGATTATCCCGCTAATTACTTTACTATTATACAGTAAGTTAGGCCATTAGACAAATAAATATCTTTATTTAACCCACAAAGGGATATTTTTTTTGCATTTGCATGCACAATGCCGATATGATATTACTTTCACTATGATATAGATATATTAGGTATTGAGGCAAAAGGTGATTTTAATGCGCAATATATAATAACTAATTAATATTATTTTTAATGAATAAAAGGAAAATTTGTATGACGTTATGGCAGCCTTAATTTGTGGAACCAGCGTATCTGGATAGAGTAAGTATGGAAGGAAGCTTCGGAGGAAGATTCCCCTAATAATCCAAGAAGAGAGTACTAAGGATGTGTTACCGTTACATAAGAGATGACTATGAACAGTCGTAAAAAGAATTACGTACATTGTCGATATAATTCTACCTAAGCCTAACAAAAATATACACGTATTTACAGGGTGGGCCCGAGCAAAAAATTTAACGGTGGACTAGTTAGCGGGCCGGCAAATATTTTCAAGTGGCCTCAGTTGAAAAAAAAGGTTTTGTTATTTTTTTTTAAAGATTCTACGTGTATTTTTATCTTGGACGATTCTCACCGAACGACTGGAGTCGGCGCGCACCCCACTAAATTCAAAATAATTCGAACCCTTCATACAGAAGTTAGATTTCATATTTGAATGGGTTATGGGCAGCCAGTTGGCGGCTGTCGGCTCTGCCACAGCCGTTTGGATACGAAGTGTAGCTTCTGTATGGAGGGTTCGAATTCTTTTGACTCTGGAGGTGTGCGGGCCGTCTCCGGCCGTTTAGTGTGAATCGTCCGTTACTGGTCTGAAGTGATATTAATGTCCTCAAATAAAAACCAAAATAATGCAAACCAATTATGACTCCTAACTTGATATACTATCTCTAGCACTGCATTGGCTGATGCGCTATAATTTCGTTATGTCAAGATCCATTATTCGGAGGTCATAACTTTAGATCAAAATTTCTCCGAATTGAAAAAAAACTTCTTTGGACACAAGGAGTTTCTGCAAGTGCTCTAAGGAAGCATATCTTTAAATGCAGTTACAGTTACAGGGTCCAGCTTGTAGAAATAGTAAACACTTTATTGCACAAATCAAGTACATAAAAGAAAAATAAACTTAATTTTTAACACCTTCGCCTTGTATAATAATTAAGTGGATCAATTTGTCAATGATTACTCTCATAAAGTTATTCTACTACCACCATACCACTCCTCCTCATACGTATAACCCAACCCAATAGGATTCATATGGTCTCAAGTCAACGTAGAAGTAGCGACAAAAATAAGGCTTTTGAAATGAGTGCTGTCGAGCATTTGACTACCGAAATTTGAAAATGCCATGAAATGAATTATTTGGAGTCATGCTGATTTTTTTCCAGCACGAAGCAAAAACATTAGGAAAAAACATTTTTTTGTTAATTTCTTTTTAAATTTAATTAAATATGTCATTTTCTAATTTATTTGTAACGTATTTGTAAAATCACAGTATTTATTTTGAAACATAAAACTAGTATATCTCAAACTTTGGATAAACACTCTTTTTTTTGCCGTGGTCTTTTTACCTGCTGTCGAAGAACGTGCGAGTGCAAAAGATATTTTAATATTTTTATGGTCGTAATTCTTAGCTTAGTTTGCGGATAGTAGTTATAAATCCCTTTGTTTTTATTTGACCTGAGGAGCTGAATAGGCATTCCTACTCAAATACCGAGAATAAAACAATGGGTAGCCAAACCTAAGCTGAGGGACTACCGCGAACCTCTGCGTATCTGCCTCTCTGTCGTGCTTGCTAATTCGAACGACAGAGAGATAGACACTTCGTGTTCGGTTCGGTTCGGGGTAGGCCGTCATGTCGTAAATGAATCGGAAGGGATAACAAGCCGATACCTCAGATGGTGGAAAGATGTTGTTTAGTTAGTAATTAGTATTGAAATAGTCACCAACCAAGTGCGATAATGTCAGCAGACAAAATCGTGTGTTTAAAAATATGTGCACGTGTGTTGACCCTCTTACAATCTCACTCTATGAAATGAGTTGTGGCAACACATAAATTTTGCAGTCGTGAAGTTCGTAACATGTGATGTTTCGTGAAAAGTGTTAATTTTTTACGAAAAACAATTAGTTATAGTGCCAAATCGTGTCTGAAAGTGTTGAGGACATATCAGTGTGAGTGTGTTTCGTGGTGTAATTTGTGATAGAGGCTTACAAGTCCTCAAGTGCAAATTACATGGATAAAGCCGTCACCTGAGTCCGTAAGGTTAGTACTTTTTTCATCTGTTGTTTGTCCCAAAATAGATTTTTGTGCGGGTCGCAATGATATTTCAGTTTTGTTTGTGTAACGCCTTCATGTGACTTTTCAGTTTTTTCATGAGACCTTGAACTAGAAACCTGTATCAACCTTTTTTCGTTATCAAGGTTAGGAGTAGCGCGCGGGTTTTCGTTTCACGCTAGTAATGTTTACATATTTACCGTTTCTAAAACTCCAGAAGCTCCATTATCAACATAAATCGTTGTTATTTAGAAATTCGGATTGATTTCGTAACGTCCAGTGCATACACAGAGCGAAAAAAATCGGACAATCGTGACCTAACCTAGAACGAAATCTGGTGCAGTTTTTTTGCAACAATTGCTTTAAAGTACCGTTAGTTCATCCGTGCGCGTGTAATTAACAGTTTATAACTTTGTTGAGTGCAGTTTTAACTGTAAAATGCAGGGAATCATGTGATTCTTGGATTGTTTTTACATTTTGACAGTTATTGAGTGGCTGCGAGCGGCTTATCTGTGACTCTGTTACTCCCGAGGTTTTCACACATATTATCATGATAAAATCCGTAAAGATGTCAGAAAACTTCCAGCAAAATAATGAGGGATCTCTGAAATAGGTTAAGTGTTGATTTTACCAATATTTACATTAGCATAACCTTACTTATCTGTACATGTGGGTGGAAGTAAACTTCATCTTGATTTGTTAAAACAATGTGTTTGGTACATTATTAATAAGTACCACGATCTTTTGTCTCTGGATATTATTAGTATTGTGGATACACATGGTGATTTTCAGTTAAAACAATTAAGTTGGAAATTTTGTTTATCTTATTTACATGTTCAAAAGGCTTACAAGTGCCAAGTTAATGGTATGAATGTTCTATGACTTTAACCTTATAAAACACAAGTTAATGTTGAGCCCATATGTTTATATATATTAGTTTATTTTATAAATGTCTTCATATATTACTCTTAATGCTCTCTCTCTAATTGTATCATATATATAACCACAGGCAATCACTAAATGTCAGTAATTTAATTAAATCCCTGGCACTTTAAAGTCAAGATTAAAATGACAATGAAACTACATTTGTATGGAGAATTGAGTTCAGCTGAGCATACTGGGTCTTAAGTGCGCTGTGAATATCTACAAAGGACAGTAAAATACATTATGCCATTTCTCTGCATTCTGTGTGATGCTAATCTATCCTAATTTTCCTAAAACAGTTGCATTTGAAAAAATAGTGCCTACTTTGAAGCAACAGAAACTAATTTCCTGCCTAGATATATGCAGGATCCTAAAGTGTATACAAAGTTTCATGTCATTCCAGCATGCCATTTTAAAATGAGAGCAAAGCTATAGTTGTATGGAGAACTGAGCTTCCTGCGGCCTCCTAGGATGAGTTAAAAGTGTGATAACATACCTACTATCAGGTAATTTGATATTTATAATGCATTGATGTGTATGCAATTTATATCAAATATCCAATATTTATAATAAATATCAGATCAAACCCTGCTACTTATGCTTGGGATAAGGTAGCAAGCTCTCTATAACTTCATGCAACCAGGAAATATAGAGAGGATTTACAATGACATTTTTAAATATGAAGAAGGGTTTTCTTTATATCATAGCTCTAGCTGTGCCCATGGCTCCAACCATGAGGGTTTTGGTCCATGTTGATTCCCCTTTGAAAGAAAAAAATTAAAGTATTTATCTATCAGTTATGTCAATATACATAACTGATAGATAAATACTTTCATTTCATTTAATTAATTCTGAACAATGTTGTCTCGAATATACTTAAATACATAGGTTCAAACTCAAGGATCCAAGAAGCAGGTGACTGGGATTCGAACGGGACTACCAGCTGCATAGATAAGGTCACTACCATCTAGTCTAAAGTGGTTGTCAATTACTATTAGTATGAATGACTCACTTAAATGAGTTTTCTAGTAATTACACTTGTTACCAATTAAATTATCTCAACAAATTATCAAATTGTTATTAAACAAAAGATCCATCATGTTTTTGTTTAGATATACTTGGAATATTAGATTATTATTTGTTTGTTTACAACAAACATAATTTTTTTACTTGCAACTACATATTAGCTTTAGTGACCAATTGACTTTTTATTATTAGAATATACTTTTTTTTCTTGTTTACAATACCACCACCATATCAGCCGGAGAACGTCCACTGCTGGACAAGTGGACATAGGCCTCCCCCGAGCATGGGGGGGTAAATGCCATAATTGCCATGCTTGGCATGCGGGTTGGCGATCGCAGTGTCTCCACCGCACTGCTGCCCATCCCCCAGTGGTCTTGGTCGTAGTTTTAAGACATACCCGGGTCCAGTTTTAGGACATACCCGAGTTTAGAATACCAATTAGGTATTAATAAATATTTTTTTTTTATAGGTAGTATTATATTTTCTTTTTTTTCTTAAATAAATTCAAAACTATGTATCTCATAATCATACCTGTGATAACTCATTAAGTAATGGAGCCACTTCATTAATTAGGTACATAATTAGAATTTTAGAACATGTAGGTATTGTTTTCGAGAATAGTATAATCTTACCACAACATCAGTACAATTTTTTTGACAGTAGTACCTTAAGTCAAGATAATAAAGACTATATTTAACTAAGCCACATGGCAAATATTACCCAAGTATACATTTAAGGAAGTTATACTAGAAATCTATTTAGACAAATGAGGTCACCCCCTGCTTCCCATTATTCTAAAATGCAAGTATTGTGTTCTTCCAAACATACATTCACACGCTGAAGTTTCCACTTTATCCCTTTGCATTAAGGTTGATTTTTGTCAGTTAACAGTGTTGTCAATGGTACTTATCAGGACTGGCACTAATGCACGTGGAATATGACTCATTTATGTTTGATGAAGGCAAAAATATTATGAAATGTATTTCCATACCACATGTATTCTTGTGTTTTGAAGTATTGCGTAATATACATGATACAACTCGAGGTGAGAGGAGGCATGTGCCCAGCTCTGGGATGTATGGTCCCCCAGTTTTTGACCAAATTTTTGGACCATAGATAATAAGACTTGATTTGTCTACAATTTTATTTATTCTGTTGTGGTACGAAAAATTCTTATATTATTTATATGAGTAACTTTCGTGTCAGAAATGTCAGAATAGAATCAATGAAATTGTAGATGAAATAAAAGCCTTAACATACATATAGGCTAAGTATATCTTTTGTAAGCCTTTCTATATCCTACAGATTGATATCATAAATGCCAGACTTTGTGAGGATATTTGCTACTCTTTCTACAAGTACGCCTTTTACACGCGTAGGAAGTCGCGGGAAGTAGTATGAAGCTCGAAATTAATAAAAACCGGCCAAGTGTGAGTCGGACTCGCGCACGAAGGGTTCCGTATCATTATCTGTAAAAACGGCAAAATATCACGGTTGTTGCATGGGAGCCCCCTTAAATATTTATTCTATTCTGTTTTTTAGTATTTGTTGTTATAGCGGCAACAGAAATACATCATCTGTTAAAATTTCAACTGTCTATCATGGTTGAAATTTTAACAGAAGATGAGATTATGCCTGGTGACAGACGGACGACAGCGGAGTCTTAGTAATAGGGTCCTGTTTTACCCTTCGGGTACGGAACCCTAAGTAAGCTTACTAAGAAGTTTGGGAATGTGTGTTTGGCTTGAATGAAAACATCTTGCAGATCATGATCCTAAAACAACTTGCAGGGTTGCTGAAGCAGAGTACAGGTAAAAAAGTAAAGCTCCTCTTATAGTTGTGATATGTTGGAATAGACATTACATATTTAAAATTTGTAACACAAACAAAACGAATGCCTATTTATAAATTATTGTACTTTACTTCATTTTTGTTCTTATACGGTACTGGATTTCGGTAAAAGCGAACGACGAAAGGACAGCCACAATAACGCCATTATATCAAAAATTCATTAAAAGCCAAGGTACAGATTGTTCAATTCATGAAGACGCGCCCACCTCCTAACAAACGAACGTTACAGAAACAATGAATTCCGGACACCAATTGCCATAGTTTTTATATTTAGTTTTTTAATCTCGAAAATATTTCCGCTTTTCTTAACATGCATCTAGAAGCCATATTCACAAGTTATTCAGACATTTGCTTTGTAACTAAGCCTTAAATAAAACACTGAAATGAACATCTATCAGATATCACATTTCTGTTGTACACCGGTTTTAATGTCAGGGCCTGCAATAGTGCTCTGGCTACTCCGCTGTCGGACGCGGCAGCAGCACTGTTGCAAGTTCGGAAGGCTTTTGTTTATAAAATTAATAAAATAGGTTAGATTTAGAAAAAATAAGATATGTTGGTTGATCATAATGGTGCGACATGATCACCTGTGTGACAAGATCCTTAAATAAAGATTTTTTTTGTTACATTGAACTGACAATGCGTGAACCTTATTGTAACGATATTAAGGTCTACTATTGAATCGGCAGTGTAACGTGTTACCTGAATTTGTTTGTACCCACCTAAACAATAAGCAACGGTCACGCAAGTGCTGACCATCTGTGGATGTAAACAATAGATAAGAAAGCTCTTTAGTTGTGTAAAAAACCTTTGTTGAGGTAAGTACATGAATTATAAGTCTCATTGCTTGTTTGGCCGAGTTAGGTCGCAAAATCAGTATGGGATTTCTAGGAATTTGTTGATTATGTTGTTATGTATGACTAAAAACGGTCCCTACACCTAAAATCGTCTTTTCAATCTGAGTTGCTACAAACAAGTGTATTTTCATATAAAGTATGCCCTAAATACCCAAGTATGTCCTAAAACTACGACCAAGACCACCAGGGAATGGGCAGCAGCATTCCTTGAGTGCGGTGGAAATACTGCGATCGCCAACCCGCATGCCAAGCGTGGCGATTATGGCATTTACCCCCCATGAAATTGGGGGAGGCCTATGTCCAGCAGTGGAAGTCCTAGGGCTGATATGGTGGATGCCCTAAATTCAAGGGATATAAGTTTGGTATAAGTATGCTATAGTTGAAAACTCTACTCGCTAATATTCAACAAGGTCATAGTAAATGAAATCCATTGTATAACACTGAATGTTGGAGCTTTCTTCCACTTCCGCATGGACGGACGCGCCGGGAGAAAATGAGGTGCCTGATTATATTGCAATACAGTAAAACCCCATTAACATGATTCTGAAGGGACCAATGTTTTTCGAGTAAAATGCAATGAAATAAACAAAACGCTAGTAGGTATTGCACCTAAATCGCAAAACAACACGGGAGGATAATGAGCGAAAATGAAATGTATGTGCTCACTCTCGTAGAAAATCAGTGCATCATAGTAGTTTTGGGGCAGGCCAGTAATAGTACATTATTGCATTCTATTATTTTGCATGCTTATTTAAGTAGAATATGGCGGACTGTAATATAAAATTGTACCAACATAATGTGACCCGTATTCAGCAAATAAATTTCATTTCATTTCATTTCTCAAAAAATGCAATGATATCAGAAAATTATCAGAAAAATTCAAATAAATTTTTAAGGATTCAGTAATGAAAACCCCGCGCGGTCCGGTTCAACTTTCGTTCCAGGGGCGCACCGGCCCGGGCTACTAAAATAATAGACTTGCCGGCCTAGGCGTTCATTTTTGTATGAAATTCCATTATAGGCCGCTCGTTTCGCCGCACCCGAAACGTGATACTTTGCGGCCTATTATAATGAATATAACGTCAGTATTTCATTGCATATTTGAGAAAAAATATTAAGTATAAATATGCTATTATAATTTCGATACTGATTTCTGTCCCAAAGCAAAGATCTGTTTGGGAATATATCTGGACAGAGGACTGTGTATCTGGGGCATGGAGTCTATTATCTCAGAAAAATATACATCTAGATTTCCATTGAATTACTTATTTAAATTTCGCTTTAAACAAACCTTCATACCTTTGTCTGTTTGCTCTTCTTTATAATTATGTTACTATTTTTTTGTTATTTATATAACTTTTACCATTTTTTTGCTGATGTGTTGATGTATTGTTGTGATTTAAGACAGGCTGTCAACTGCCTGTCTGAATGTCATGAAATCTGCCAGTAACAAGTATAAACACTAAAAAGGTAGAAAGTCTATGCAATCAAATCACTAATAATCATTTGTCCCTGTAATACATATAAACATTGTTTTTATCTAATGAATATGTTTAGTTAGCGACAATAGCATTCAATTCACGGCACGACCATAAACAGGTTTTTGTATCGTGTGTTAAATTCTCAATTGTGATTGCAGTATTTTTTTTCTAAATATGAATAAGTAAATAAAAAAAAGAAAACTTCAAACTAAGCTTAAAGTCACAGATTAACCATAACCACCAGTTACTTAGAGCAATATGAAAGTTTAAAATGAAATGATACTGTATTTAATTTGATTAAATGATTTAATTATCTAAATGAATTTCATATTTAATTTATTAATATTTCATGACATAACTTGTGTTGTGTATACAACCATTCTGCCCGCACATTTTGGCGCGAAGATTTATTTCAGTCGGTCTCATTAATTTATGCCTCGTTACCGCGCCCACGCTAAACTTCTTGTCATGTTTAATGTCACTTAATGATAGTGTGTAGATAGATCAAAGAATATAATACTCATTTCCGAACCAACTACAAAGATACTCCCCTCTAATCCTACCTACATTGTGGACATAAGTTTTGTCATAAAACACAAGCTAGTACATAATGGAAGGTACTGATAATGATGTGTAGTAACGGAGAGAAAGGCATAATTTTTTCGTGTCCAATATCGTCATTTACGTCCATGTTGCCCAGCAATAACACCACTTGTGGAGTGTTGTGTTCCTGGTGGTAAATATAGTTACTAAAGATAGCGGGGATGCACTGCATTGAGAGTGAAGGATCTGCATTTTTCTTGAGTACCTAGTCTACATTTACAAGACCTCAATATGATATAGAGCTGGCAATGTGGTTGTGATTCCACTGGCGTTGCTAGCATCCATAGGCTACAATATGTGCCAGGCAGGTAGTTGCCACGTGCATAAAATAATCAAAAGATTAAACCCCAAATTCTCTTCTTTCCAGCGATGGAGTCACATGTTTTGAACACATACCACCAGGCTCGCTACCGTACCATCGGACACAAAAGGATGGGGTCCACTAGTGAATCCCTCTCCTCCGAGAGCAGCTGCAATCAAAACAGCCCCGAGTACTCGCAGACACAGCCAGAGTATGTGGAGAGGAATGATTATGAGGAGGAGAGTAATGAGGGTGAATACTGGGATCAGACGGTGAGTTCTTAGTCATCTTTAGACTTGCATGATGCTCTTTTACCTAGAGAACCTTTAACCAGAAAGAATTGCTCCTCACCCAGCCAGAGAACCAATATTTTACCTCTGTGAACCAGCCCGGCTAGCACAACTTGGCGCGCGAGCTATCTCACGCGCGAGATAGGCAATCCGTCTCTTTCTGTGTGTCCTGGCCTCAGTCCACTTAACTATAACCAGAATATTAATAATTAAAAAAATACGTATAAAATAGGCCAAAATCAGGGGCCAGTTTAAAGAGGTAATTTCATAGCTATGTTGGATTATCATTGAAGTAACATATACACATCAGTCTGTATCAGCATTCTAGTAATGGAGCGTTCAAGTATTACGTAACGAATTTGGGGGGAGGGGGGAGTCTTGTAAAACGTTACGATGCGTTACAGAGGCGGGAGGGGGTATTTTGAACTAGGCGTTACGTAACATTGTTTTTTTTAACCCTTCAGAAAGGTTGCCTAGAGAGATTCTCTCACGCATTTTATTAAACATTATTTTTTTCAAAATTTCAAATGGAATGACTACTCTAGGTAAAAATGGTCACTTGGTGGTTACGTAACGTTTTACTAGGTGGGAGGGGGGGGGGGGTACCGAAAAACGTTACGGCACGTTACAAGGGAGGGGTGGGGGGTCAAAAATCTCCAAAAATTGCGTTACGTAATACTTGAACGCTCCCTAAGATTCCATTGTAAATCCTGTGAGATAGACTTGGCAATGGCAAACTGGTAAGCCCATTCCAAGCCAAATGATCGATCGCCGAATGACCATGCTAAATTAAAAGATTGACGATCGAACGACCCATTTATCGTAATTTGTAAT
Source organism: Notocelia uddmanniana (assembly GCA_905163555.1). NCBI lineage: Eukaryota > Metazoa > Arthropoda > Insecta > Lepidoptera > Tortricidae > Notocelia > Notocelia uddmanniana. The sequence goes on from LR991072.1 coordinate 15,454,854, forward strand.
TTTCAGGCAAACACAACTCAAACAAGTCAAGATTCCAGTTCTGACGAAGAGGAGAACATAGAGGTTGTAGAACTTGATAACCACCTCGCTGAAAATGCAGAAGACTCTCTAGTCGAGGGTGATGACTATGACGTCATTCAAGTGTACGCCGTTCACCCAGACTTAGACCTTGAAGCTTCCTCAGATGAAGAACAAGCAGATTATTGCATCCATGAAGAAGTTAATTCAGATGAAGATGAATACGCACAAGACCCGGAGAACTATAGAGAAGAAACCCAATATGAATACCAAGAGAACAGAACAGATGTATCCCAAGATGGTTTAGATATTAACCTTGATGGTCCAGTAGTTTCAAATGTCGATGAGTATTTTATTAAGGAAAAACCTAAACCTATCTTGGATTTAAAAGACGAACCTGTAGTCAATGACGTTGATGAGTATTTTATAAAAGAAACTATGAAACCAGTAGTTCCACAGGTACCTAATGTTGACGAGTTCTTCATCAAAGAAAAATCTGAGGATACCAATAAGCAATCACATATTGTTAGAAGTGTTCCTCAGGTTGAACCTATTGTAAATGCTAAAAATCCAGAACCAAATGAGCCAGACCCTATAAACGAATCTGATTTAGATGTCCTCCCAAACATCGACGATATCAAAAGATTTTTGCTTGAAGATATTCCTTATAAATTCAAGAGTACGCAAAGATCATGCTCAGTACCTCATTCTCCAATGCATCACATAGCTTGCATGGATGACGACGCCAAAACCTGCCTAAGCTTCGAAGATTTGAACCTAGACTTGTCTGATTTAGCATTCGACAATGACAAATACAAATCTGACAATGGTACCAAAACCGATGATATTCCACGCACTTTGACAGATGAGGATGTAAACAGCTTTTTGATTACCAACAATACTGAGCAGAAATGCGATAAGAACGACGATGACTTCAGCACCCAAGATATGGAAATAGATAATCCTGTAGAATCTACAATTAACACTGTGGTAGAACCGCCGAGAACATCGACTCCTATTAAAAAGCCGAACGTTCTAGACTTTTGTATAGAGAAACCAGCGATAACTCCAGTGAAACTCGAAGTCAGTGACGCTAAAGCTGAAGCAGACGATTTTGTTGACGTAGAATCCTGCAACGACGCTGCTGTACCAGTGCTGGCGGCGAATAACTTGAGCTCCCTTCTGGAACAGTTTGAAGCGAACGAGAAGTTCGCCACCAAACCGAAAAGGATCAAGGAAGAGGCTAAACCTAAGCCGAACGGCTTGACGAACGGTATGCGTTTGCAAGATGCAGGCGTTCAACTCAACAAGAACAAGATGCGGCAAATACTGGTGAGTACCATCCCTTTCTTCTAGGTCACCTCATACATTTTTGAGAGACTATCAAGTTATACTCGTTTGCAGATGCCGACTAAAAACACGGCGCTTCGCTCACCGAGCCCCGTCCGCAACGACCACGACTACTGCTCCACGAAAAAGAGGCACAGTCTGCCCGCTCTAAAGGGCGGTCAGAGCCTCCTCAAGCCCGAGGTGCTTTCTAGCAACAGCAGAATCCTCAACTCTAGGCATAGATCGTGCAAAAACAAAAAGATCGTCTACCATCTCAGCAGTGACGACGAAAGTGACAAGTGCGCTAAAAATAAAACGAAATCTAGTGATGACAGTGATGTAAAGGCTAAAAAGACGATAAAACAACCTATAAAACCACCAACCCCCTCTACCTGTCGGAAAAAACTTTCACCCCCACATAGTGCTAACAATACTTGTAAAGATAAAATTAACAATTCTGTGATGGTTAAAAATGCTTCAAAAGCAAGTGATACTCTCAGTAGTCAAACGAACATTAGCATTAAGTTAACTATTAAAAATAAATCAGAAGTTATACTTAATCACTGTGATGACAAAAGCTATCAGCGAGATAATAAAGATATTAAAAAGTGCATGTCTAGTGTTAGTAGTAATAAATTGAACGCTGAAACTGTTAAAATACAGGAATTAGATAGCGAGAAAAATAAATACTGTGTAAATATTAGTGACAATAATTGTGTGAGTGTAGATGTTAAGACAGAACCCCGTCCGAAAGAAGAGCACTTTTACACGGCGTTGTTTAGCAATAAGCAAGATGTACAGATACCAAAATCGATGGAAATAAAATCCGAAAAGAGACCAATAGATGAAGAAGTTAAAGTTATAGTTGATTTTTCAAATAAAAACGAAGAGCAGCCACTGAAGAAAAAGAAACTAAACCTACAGGAGTATAAAATGCGAAGATCAGTTACGTCAAATAACAGTTCTGCTGCAGTGAGTCCTGAAGCGATATTCCCTGACTTACCAAGTCCCAGTCCTCCAGAAAAAGTCACCATAAATTCTGTAAATACAACACCCCCCAATGGTACGATAATTGCTACTGAACAGAAAAATCCTGAAGCTCCTAAGAAAATATTTGATCCGATCAGAGAAGCATCTAGAAAGATACTCATGAATACAAAGAAACAAAAAGCCGAGGCTATGAGGAAGAGGGATGAAGATATCGTGATGAGTAAGATACCAAAGGTGGAGAATTTGGAACTACAACCTCTTATAAGTGATGCTGAAATGCTTAAAATCGTTGGAGCAATGGCGCCAGAAGATGTACCAACGCCTATAAAAACAGAAAAACCCAAACCAACGGATTACGAAGAAATAGTGCTAGTTAGCGTAGGTACGAACACTGATGAAGCGGTTTTTAAACAGATGGAAAAATCTAAACCAAAAGTAGTTAGAAAATCTCAGTCACCTCCTATAGATAAAGCATTAATCAATTTCAAAATCAAAAAGTCCGAGGCCATCCTAAAACAAAATGTCTTTGATGTGCGAAAGGAAAAACGAAGTCCCGACGATAAGAGAAACTCAGATGTTAAAATAGACAAGGAAAGATACAAGGGCATAACTGCTGCTTTAAAGAGTGTAGAAAAGCAAGTTGATACAAAAATCTCAAGCAATTCCTTGTTCGCATCTATTCAGGATGTCGTACTAAAGAAAGCACCAGAGAAACCTGTTCAAAAACCTAATCAACCTAAACAAGTCAGAACTTACAGGACTACTATAATACGCGATTACGATGCTAAAGCCGATCATGGCGAAGACAAAGTAATCCTACATTTAGGTAAACATAGGAGAAAACCTGAATCCGCAAATGTTAATGTTCAGACAGAAATGGAGCATGTCATAGCGAAGCCGAAAGCAGCTACTAGAGAGAAGAGTCCAGTGCAAAGGAAGAGGAATGACAGTGACATGTCAATGTCTAGCGATGCTAGTCTTTCACGCGACAAATCAACTACAGATTCAAGTCTGAACAAGTCAAAGGAAGCCCAGAAACGTTCGCGCTCAGTGGAAAAGCGATCACGCTCTAACGAGAAGCGACCACGCTCAAGCGATAAACGCTCCCGCTCAAGAGACAAGCGGTCTCGTTCGCGCGACCGGTACGATAGATACAGGCGGCGATCTCGATCCCACAGCCGTAGAAGACGTCGATCTCGCAGCAGAAGCGTCAGAACCCGTCGATCTCGCTCTATCGACCGCTATAGACGAAGAAGACAGTCTCCTTACAAAAGAAAACGCACAAGGTCGCCTTATCGTCGACGATCGCCGTCTCCGCGGAGGGACTACCGTCGTTCCCCGTCTCGTTCACGCTCGAGACACGATTCAACGAGATCTAAAAGCCCTACAAAGACCCCTCCCTGCACGGAGAAGAAGTTTGAGAAGTCATTCACTCCCCCGTTAAGAAAACCGACTATTTCCGAAAGCTCTGATTCCTCTTCTAGGTAAGCATTGCTGTTTAATATTTGTCAATTTCTGTTGCAGGTGTTTTTGAAGCATGAAATTGCTTCGGGAATGTTTAATATTTGCCACCAAGCAGTTGGTATTTTAACTATTTTGTAGAATATTCTAATAACCTGGCATTCTAATAACCTCGCCTGCGGTTCGGGATCGATAAATTGTCTCGGATAAAATGGGTTGTTTTATGCTCTTGTTGTAAAATCTACTATAATACTTCCCCTACCGTGAAACAGCATAATTTTTAAGTATAATGGAAACAGTGACTATAGCTTCCTTTGGCAGAGTTGGCAGCCGTAGTGCATAAATTGACCACATCGTCGGTTGACAACCGAAACTCACTAAGTAACAAATACCTACTTAAAATAATTCTCTTATCTTACCATCCCTTCAGTACTGAGATACGAGGTTTCTAAGAGTAATGACAGATTTTATAGTGACTTTTGTTTGTTACCCGGCGATATGTAGAATAATTACACCAAAACTGAATACTGACTGAAAAATATAGGGAACCAACGCGAGGCATATCAGTTAACCGTTTCTATTTATTAAACAAAGGTGAGGGTCTTTTTGTAAATGTTTATTAACTCTGTGGTAGTGTGATAATGATAAGGGTTGACTTGCCTGCTGGAAATTAGCCTATTCTGTGATTCTCTTTATTCGTATGAAAGAGGTTACCTCAAAATGCAAACGACCTGAAATTTTCACTAAGATCGAAGTTCGTATATCTAGGTCTCAATTACTCTTGTATATATAATTTACTACATACTACATAATAGATATAGACTGAAAGTAGTATATTCAAAGAATAAAGATGAGGATACACACTTCAATCTTCGTGACTTGGACCGCCCCCGAATGACAGCAGAACTGCCCATGACTGCACTGTTAACAAAACACAGATGTTTAATATTTGTCAGCTGTGGTAACGCTGCGGACCACTTGCTACAACTGAAGTTCCTTTTATCTACACTCATATATATCCTCTTTAATGTGTTCAAACACCCAGCTTAACAATATTCCCCGCCCCCCGCACGCCTGCTGCGCGCGCGTGCTTTAACTACATTATATGTACATATATCATGTAGTAATGAGATCACGTACTAGTTTACAGTACAAGTCCGGGCCGCGCGCGCGGATTGTCTTGGTAAAGATGCTTCCGCCGGCTCAATGGTTTCATATGAAACACATGAGATAGGATTTAATATATGGATGTAGATTAATTAGTGTATGCAACTGTACATAATCATGCACAAAAACAAGTGTGTGTCACACACTCCCTACATAATTTGTGTGATCTTATCTCGTGTTTTAATGTCTCTTATTGTTATTATGTAATGTAACAGTTGCATAAACTACTATTAACACAAACAGGAACATGAAACAACTTTATATTGTCCTCCATACCGGTTTTTGTTAAACATTTGTTTTTTATTGTTTAGTTCGTCATCTTCGTCCAGTTCGTCGTCATCGTCCGACCGGTCGCTTTCCGCGCGTTCTAGCAGTCCAGGGCAGGAGCCCTACAGGAGGAAAGGTTACCGGAGCTACAGCCCTGAAGACAGGTATACTAAATTATTACGAAATCCTACAATAATGGGACTCACTAGCGCTCGGCCGCCTATATATACTCGATAGGCATTATCCATTCCTGTATTTGTTTGTGTATTAAGATGACGATATTGATATATGATTTTTTTGCAGGGAGAGCAACAAGCCGGTAGAAGAGAGACGCATAGTGTTCGTCGGCAAGTTAGAGAAGGACAGCACTAAGGCGACGTTGCGAGCTCAGTTCTCCAAGTTCGGTCGTATCATCGAGGTCCGACTACATAATAAGGAGGATGGGTGAGTTTCATATTTTCCTAATTTGTAAAATTGTGTATTTTTTTATACTACGATGGTGGTAAACAAGCTTACGGCCTGCCTGCCTGCCTGGTAAGCAGACACCGTAGCCTATTGACACTTGCTACTCCAGAGGAATCACATTGTGTATTTATATATCTCAAATTTGTAACATGTATTTATACTTATCAAATTTGTAACATTGTATAATTATATTTTTCAAATTTGTAACATTGTTTATATATTTTTTATAATTGTAATTTTCTGTATTTTTTTTAAAATTTGTTACATTGTTAATATAAAAATCGTGCGTAACATTGTGTACTTATTTAGTTTTATTTCTATTGAGCTGGTCTGATTTTTTTAATACCACGTCGGTGGCAAACAAGCGTACGGTGCGCTTGATGGTAAGCGGTCACCGCAGCCTATGGACGCCTCTGTTTATTTGCCGTCGAAAGTTAGCCATAGGAACTTTGTAGTGAAACGCAAAATATCGGAATCCCACCAAGATTGACATCATTTAAATAATAGTTTTGACAAGTATAAAATGAGAATCTCGCTTACGTAACGCGTATGCACAAATGCACAGTAGGACACAGCTATCTATAATGCACAAAGCTCGAGAACATATTACACTGTCAATTTAAGACAAGTGAAATAGTATCAAACCTCAAACCGGTTTCCTAGGATTATCTTAAGTGTTAAAAGGAAAGTGTTATGTAAGAAGCAACATTCTCGTGCAATCCTCCTGAAATAAAAGCAATAAACAAGATTTTTATTTGAACTGAATGTTGTGGTCTTTATAATGTCTAATGGCGTAGCGAGGCGAACTAATGTCAATATATTTGGTCACGCAGGACGCGTTACGGTTTCGTGACGTACTCCCGCGGCCGGGACGCGTGGAACGCCGTGGAGGCGGCTGCCCAGTTCCCGCAGTACGATGTCGGCTTTGGCGGTCGCCGTGCGTTCTGTCGCCAGTCGTATGCGGATCTCGGTAAGTGTTTTTTTTTATACTACGACGGTGGCAAACACACTTACGGCCTGCCTGATGGTAAGCAGACACCGCAGCCTATGGTCACATACGACTCCAGAGGAATCACAAGTGCGTTGCCGACCCTTTATTGAGGAACCTGCAGACATCTCCAGCTGTCAAGCTACAGACATGCAGGCCCCTCACTCCCAACACAGCGCATCCTCGGAAGCTCTGGCGACCTTACTCGCCACCAGGAACACAAGAATAAGAATTGTTTATTGCCACATATCCAGAATTACATAAGAAAATAAGATAAAATTCAACACCACATACCTACCCAAGGGGCAAGTAGTGATGCTATTATGGCTGCGGTCTTATGTAAGGCGGAGGTACTTCCCCAGTTGGGCTGCTCCAAACGTTTTGCTGTGCCCTGCCTCAACTCTTCTAAGTACTATAGCTTATTGGTTCAGGGGTCAATGTTCCACCACCATATCAGCCCAAGGACGTCCACTGCTCGACATAGGCCTCCGCCATAGGTAAATGTCATAATCGCCACGCTTGGCATGCGGGTTGGCGATCGCAGTATCTCCACCGCACTCCAGGGATGCTGCTGGCCATCCCACGCTGCTGGTCTTGGTCGTAGTTTTAGGACATTCCCGGGTCCACCGGGTCAGTGTTTAAAATGTTCTAAACCAAAACTACCAAAACAGAGATTTTCTAAGAAATTTCTAGGTTTCTTATCACGGTCATTATTGGACTTTTTCATACAACGGCGGTAGCAAACAAGCGTACGGCTTACCTAACGGTAAGCAGATACGTACCCTATGGACACTTGCATCTCCAGAAGAATCCGAACTTTTATTGTCTTCAAGAATTCGTTGTGTTGACGTACCCTCGGGAGCTGTGGCGACCTTACTCACCACCAGGAACACAAGACCACATACCCTAAGTGCAAATAGTGGTGTTATTATGGCTGCGGTCTCTGTAAGGTGGAGATACTTCCCCAGTTGGGCTGCTCTTAATTCCCTCACATCCACTCAAGCCTGTGTCGAGCATTGGGCACGTATTTAAGTACACCCTCGTAAGGCCCATCAGCCTAATTATAGGACCAAATATTAACCTTAAGGCGAAGCGGTGGGCAAGCTCTTTCCATACAAACTTTGTGCAAGTTTTTCTTCGTTTGTGTTTGCACTTCAGTTACTATCTTTGGTCCATATGCTTATTTTTTTGTTAGCTATGTCTTGATGTTTTTCTATTTTAATTATTTTTTATGAAATAATGCAAAATTTCAACATCAAGTTCTGCGTGTATCCAATATGTACCAACAAAAAATAAAATTAAATGCTGTAGTGCCAAAACTAACGCAAAAAACCTTTGTATGGAGAATGGCTTGCCCTACCCTGCGCCTTAACAGCCCAACTCCTGAATTTTTTAAATAAAAATGTAACCCTATTTTGAATCCTTCATATTTAAAATGCGGTTATTAGTCTTACTGACCTTTTTATAAGCTTTATATTACTGTTAGTTTTAGTTTATGTATATGGTCATCTAGTACAGTCAACAGCAAATGTAGATGATCATTTAAGTACTTTGTCGCACTAATGTAACAATACTGCGACGGTTGGGATGCGTCAAAGTAGTGAAAGTGACAAGGTATTAAAATGATCATCTACTTTTGCTGTTGACTGTACATAAAACAAGCAAACGCAATGTTACAATATATATAGATCGATTTTTGAACGATTGTCTCCTAATTGGTCTATTTATGGTCTCCACAGACGGCTTAGAAGCCGAATACACCGAAAGCGCCTTCCACGGCGCCTCCTCAGCCCCATCCCGTCGCGACGATATGTCCTTCGAGCAGATGCTTCTAGATGTCAAACAGAAGCTCAGCCAACGGAAGAAGGAGGACGACAAGCCTTGACACTGTCACGGGTGGGGGACAGTCTAGCCGGGGACAGAGGGACTCCTCGAAAGGTATCTTATCTTATCTTATTTATATGAGGGCCCTTGCGGATGCACTTCGACCCAATGGGATCTTTTGTGCAATTGCCCCCTCCTTTATAGTTACTCCAAGCTGCTCTCCAACATTTCCACAAACCGGATGATGGAGCTCAGCGGGAGTACTCTGAATTCCTCTCGAAAGGTAACACTGTCAATATCAGAGGACAGCCTCACGGGTGATATCACGATGGCCCCTAAAACTATGCCAGATATCACGGATAATTAAGGAGATATTTTAGCTCTTGTTTGTTGGAGGTATTGTGTGTACGCTAGTTATATCAGTGGTTCGTCTTGTCATTCCACCGTCAGTCTACTAAATTGCAGTAGAAATAAGTGCATCATTGCATAAATGCTGCGCACCAATACGGAATTATACTGATAGTCAAATCAGCAACTTTTTAAGAAACGTCAAAAACGCTCGTTTAGTATGAAGTTGTAGGGAGAATATGCCTAATGACGTCACAATTTTCTATGTTCAATCTGTGTCCTTTTTTAATGTTTATGTATTTAAAAATCATTAAATGCATATACAAGCTGATGTTTGATTTTAGCCGAGATGTTTTCGTATGATTTGTTTATTGGTAACGTAAAAAATATACTTTTTTAATGTAATAAAATACCGTATTTGGTGGACAGATTGTTACGTTACGAACCACGTAACTAAAGTGTCTTCAGTGTTCATAGACATGAAAAAAACATCGATGGCTGAGTCTGGCAGCGATGTGCATATGGTATATCATTAAGCCGGTTTCATATTTCTCTGACGTATCGTATCTTGACTCGGTACAGTTTCATTCATATTCATCTAATGCATGATGGCGTTACGGCTCGAGCCTGCCGTCAGATAAGTATCAATCCGGCTTTGTTGTTTCGTTATAAGATAAAGAAACAATATGTTTATTGTCATTAGTGTACACACAAATACAACGCTCCGGTTAGTGCCTGGCTGAATGAACCCCCTTGGTCGTTTAAGTGTCTGGGCGCGTGCAATGCAGTCAGCTATCACTGACAGCCCGGTTTTGTGTTCCAATCGTGCAATCGAAAAAGACATTTAAGAGTATCGTGTTAGAGATCATTTTTGCTCACGCCGTACCTACTTTCTTTCAGTAGATTTCTCTTTAGTTTTTAAATTGTAAATAGTAGTTTTAGCTTAGTTTATTTTTGTATATACGTCTTAATCCTACCTCTGTTTCATATAGTTTTCAGTTTTTGTTCGCTTATTCAATGGACTAAGTGTACGAATTTATTGTTTGAAAAACGTAATGAAAAAGGGTATCGTTAAAAAAGAAAAATATAAAAAATATGCTTACTAATTCGTTTGAATTAAGATACCGACCAGATGAAGGTAGCACAAAAATGTTTTGAAATATATATGAATGTTATTGTTTGTTTCATACAAAGTTTGTATGAAAGCGTGTACGATTGATGTTTGTCGTATGAGGCTTCGTTCTCCACTGAATTTATAAAAAAATGTATGTTTATTGTGAACAATGTAACAAAGGCAGAAATCTGCTAATTTCAATATGAGATCAACAGAAATATCCTTAGGATGTGTTAACCCACACATTATCGACTGGTCATGTGTACATAGTTTTAACGATTTTGTCTATTAATTAAGATAATCTCATATTATTTTTATTTTATTTTTTATGAAAATCTGTCAGGAATAATCCACACATTGAAATTACATGAGTATTTTCAATCATTTATGTTTTAACCTTTTCAACGCTCAGTCAAATACAAAAGCTGGCACTCACACACCAAGACATCGAAATGTGAAACACGAAGTTGAACCCTATGCATGTAGGTTGATATCGCACTGCACGCCGTGACCGATATATCCGTCGTTGTCGTTGAACCGATGGTGCGGATATATGCGTCGTTGGCGTCCAAAAGGTTAATTAGTGTTCGGAAACTAAAATAATGTCACTCGGTAGTATTTAAAAGAGATATTTTGACTGGACAGATTTTCATAATAAAAAAAATGCAGTCATTATAGTTAGTTACCTTTTTCATACCAATTTCATGTAGGTATCTGTTGTAAATGTTCTTACCCGACTGCGTCTGCAAAGTTATTTCAAAGCTTAACGTTAATAACGTTGTTCTCTATGAAACGTAGGTTTATTTATGTTTGATGTACATTTTAGATTTACTCATACCCTCATTTTATTTTAAATGGTGTAACATAAGGTGTAAAGGACATAAAGTCGTGAATTCAAATTATTAAGTACTAGCTTTTGCCAACGACTGCGTCAGCATGCAACTCGTTATATTAAATATTAAATATCGCTCGCCCATACAAACTTCTACCCCTAGATAATTGGGATTCAGACACTACAGAGAATCTTTGTCCCAGGAACTATTCTTGATGTTTTAAATTTGACACTAAGATTCATGTTATTGGCAAAGTGTTCTAATTTATTTACTCAAATATTAAGCTTAAGATGTCTTAGTACATAAGGTCGATATCTGATTGCGACAGTATCGAAATTGAGCCCTATTCTCGCTTCTAAAAGGTACCTTTTTGTGTGACACTATCACAGATATTTCTTTTCTGTCCTTTACGCCTTACGACATAACGCGCCATCGAAAACATTTGTCTAAGCTTCCATTGAGATTTTTTGTGCCAAACTAAAACGTTCCTATAGCTAGGAATTATAGTGACCCTACGGAAGAAGGGTACAAGTGCCGTACAATTGTATAGGACTTGTACCCCTATTCACAAGAGCCACGGTATTATACTTTTGTATCAACATACAAATTACTATTAAAATAATATGCACTGAGTTTTAATACTTTAATTCAACTTTTAACTGAGGCGCGGCTAAACGCATGTTGAGGTATTAAAAATGGACAAAGTCTTCCCCACATTATTCATAAAACTTGCAAACGTTCTGCTAGCTAAGATTAATGCTGTCCCTTTCTCAAAAACTGAAATGTCAAATGGACAGATAAGGACACACGAATTTTCGCGGCCTTTAAAAAATAGGTTTGATGGAAGTTTATGAATATTGGGATTTATTTGGAATGTATTGTTTTTACTTCTCATTTACGACTGCTTAAACTTCGAAAGCCCCTGGTATAGAAAAACAACGCCCTCCCCTCCAAAATTCAAAACGCTTCAATGTTTTTATAAAAAGTATTTATCAAGCACCACCAAGACTTCCAACGCATGTGTGCGTGCTGAGACAGCCGTCAAACAAACAACTCTTTTTACCCGACTGCGCGACGCAAAGGAGGGTAATGTGTTTAACAGTCTGTGTGTATGTTTGTTCCTTTGTGGCACTCTAGAGACCAAACGCGTCGGTCGATTTGGATGATTCTTACGTCAATCGATTCGTCTTAATTGTTCAAATGTCACCAAAGACATCGTTTTACGCAGTCGGGTTATTTTAATTTCGTAAGGATGTGACTAAACACGTTGAAATAGTAATTTGGAGGGGTGGGCCATGTTATAGTATCGTGGAGGGGGGGGCATGGTGTCGTGTGTGTGTCGTGTCGGTCTACTTGTTTAGAGCCACAGATGTATACAATGAGTCATCTAACAAAGGGCAATTTAAATATGGCTGCATTAAACTTGTGCATGCATTTTGATTTTTTTTGAATGTGAATGAGGATTGAAAATATACAGTTTTCTAATTCAAGTGTTTATACCATATTCATTATATCACTACAATTCGTGAAAACAAATCATATTTTAGTACTTTAAAGGGGCAACTTCAAGATACAAAAACAATAAATACAATAACTGTAATGATTTAGTTTTTAAAAATCACCATGACAACGGTTTTAGAGAAAATATACACGCGGATATTTGTGTAGTGTATTGTGGGCGATGGGCTAGCAACCTGTCACTGCAATATCACAGTTTCTTCATCGAATAAACCTGCAACAGCTAAAAGTGGCACTGAACAATAATTTTCAATGTGCTCTGCTCTGCCTATCCCTTTCGGGAATATAGGCGTGAGTTAATGTATGTGTGTTCGTGTGGTTTCGTGTTTCACGTGTATACGATTAAGTCGTAATCAATAAAACCATACATGACGAATTTTAAAAATTAATTGGTTAGTATTTCCCTGCATTTTATCAATAAAAGACCTAAATAGTCAGTACTCTTTAACAAATGGACCGTTTGATAACGTGACTTATTTCCGAAGTCACGGACTTGCAGTTGTCCCTAAATGACTCAAATGTAATTTGTTACAATTAATTACTGGTATATTAAATATGGTATAATAATAACAAGTCCTATATTTGCATGGAATGGTTCATGTTTGATATCAATCAAGACTTATGGACTCGACTGTATAACCGCGGTTTAGTCAATGCCAATAATGTAACCGACTGTCCACGATCCTATAACTAGAATAAATAGATGCACTGAACAATACTATAGTTTTACAGAGCTTTTTAAAGCGCTAGGCGCTTAGACTAAGGCATAAAATAGGGCAACCCCTAAGCGGTAGATAAGCGACTTAATTAAGTGCACGTTAATCTAGGTTTATATTAGAATCCGAACAGAAATATAGATATTTATATTAAAGCTTACATAATTAAGGTACGTGGATTTATAAATTTTACATGTACAGTGTGTTCTGGCGGTAAGGTCGCTAGTAGTCCTGAAGATGCCGTGTAGGGATCTGTGACCTCAGTTTTATTAAAAAGGTTGGCAACGAGCGTGTAAACATCGTAGTAAATCAATGTATTGAAGCTGAGAAAGGAAGTTAAAGCACTTTTACAATAATTACTTTGATATTAATATTAATGTTTCCACATTAATTATGAAAAACTCTGCTTAACATCCTCATAAGTACCTTAGGAATGAGTTCCTTCAATTTTTTCATACAATTTCTGTTCGGATTTTTCATACAATATTGAAGGCCTAGTCAGCGCGAGTGGGAGTTTCTGTTGTGATTGTATTTATTTATGTTCTGTAAATGTCATCTTTTAAGTTAGGTTAGACCTTCTGATGGCTGCGAAAGTATATACATGAAAGTTTCATTCGGTAGATATCCAGAATTTGGAAGTGTAGGAATACAGTGTGTTAAATCGACAACGGCATTATAGTGAACTTGTAAAGAATAACTACGGGGTACAAATAGTTTCTTTCTCAAAGCCGGTATAGTAGTTTCTTTCGTATTTCTCGAGAGTTAGAGCAAAAGATAAAAAATAAAAATATGTTAGTGCAGAATAAAAACTAAACCGAAAATGCCTTAAAAATATTGCTCCAGTTACAAGAATAACTGTAATGATGTTCGATGATGCAAAAAGCTCCACTGACTTTATATGTAAGTGAGCACTGAGCAATCATGATAATACATGATGTCGTTGTCACTTGGATTTCGTCGAAAAAGAAAATCGGTGTTATCCCAAAATTCTGCTATTGAAACTAGTGACTGTTAAATATATATATTGGCAGCTTAAATGACAAACTTATGAACTGTAGGACCTTACACACTGTATACTATGTTTTAAGTTTGTGCTTTTACAAAGACTGCCAATGGCGCCAATATGTCAAAATGTGACCCAAAGATGGCGTACTAGTGTTTTTAAAAATGGCGCCCTATAAAACTCAATGCGTCAATATATCTTTCTATCTAATATAGTGGTATAGAGACGTGTAATGCCGCCATCTTGGTTCTTGGGTGCACAGGATTATGCGCATGCGCATCTTTCTATCTAGTATAGTTGAAATACGGGAGGGAGGGTTTTTATTATAGTCTATCCCATATTAAACAGAATAAAGCCCATTGAGTTAAAAACCCTAGTACGCCGGCGAGAAATCCACGAGAGTTTATCAGTAGCATTTAGTTCGTTTAGTGAAATATTAGTCTAGTACATGTTAACACTTATGAAAGTTTTCTCTAATCTTAAATGACTTATTTGTTTTTAAGTTCGAAATCTATGTGCATACATTCTCACTATTGTCATTTGAAATTATGTTTTATTTCCTAGATGTTTAAGTGTAATATCAATTACTTATCGGTAGATTATTTTTGCCGTAAAGTTGCAATTGGAATGGAACAAAATGGAACGCTTGTGCTATTATGGAAATGATGCGTAAGATAATATTTCGTGAAATGTAACTCTGGGCGTATACGCTGTTTTTATCATTGTGTCTGAATACCTTAGCGTAAGCGTCATGTGTATAGAGTTCTCGTTGTGTATGACCTCATTAAGAGTCTGCACGAAGCTCGGTTCTCCATACAAACGTATTTGTGCTCTTATTTTAAAACGGCATGCTGGAATCACATGTAACTTTGTATACACAATGGAATCCGGCATATCTAGGCCGGAAATCAGTTACTGTTGCTTGAAATTATGATGGAAAAAAATACAGCGATTGTAAAGGTTTTCATACAACATCTAAAAAACTCAAAAACTCGTATGTCTTTTCTATTACAATTTCTAGCAACAGAAACTAATGTCCGGCCTAGATGTGGTAGATCCCATGTTGTATACAAAGCTTCATGTTATTTCAGCACGGCGTTTTAGAATTAGAACGAAACTACGTTTGTATGGAAATCCGAGTTCAGTAGAGCGTGCGAGGGACCCTTAAGCGTGGCGTTGAGCGATGCGAGGTGAAACAATCATCGTTCTAGCGTTTTTCCCGGTTGTGCCCTAACGACCGGGGGGACAATATTTGGCGTAGGCAAAAACGTGGACTAATGTGGAGTGAATTTTAGTGCTACCGTGCCGGCCAGCGCCACGCGTGCGACGTGTCAGTCTTGTAATAATCAATTCTTTTAGGTATTTAACCCATTGACCGCTGTGGACCTCTCAACATTGGCATTTGATTGATTTTAGATAGGGCCGTTACAATTTCGGCCCTATATAAAATCAATGACTAAAATTCAAATCTATTAAAAAAACGCAACCGAAAACATACCTACTATTGATTATAATTGTAATTTTTTGCTTGCGTTCGTTTAACAGAATTTCCTCTTAAAACTTTATTCCTACGTTTCCAATGGAAGAAAGTCAAAATAAAAAAAAATAAAAACTAATGGCCAATGTTATTAATATTACCGCTTATATTGAAGTGAGGAATTCTTAGACATGGCAAAGTCCTTGTGACATTGCAACAAGGTTGAATTTCGCCTGACACGTGCTTAAGTTTTCCATTATACGTATCCAACAGATAATTTTAAACGAGTTTGCTTTATTTAGTTAAATACCTAAAAAGGATTGGGCTTTAGGTAAACCTGATAGGCGCAAGATGATTTATGAAATTATGATCGAAATATACGCAAAATTTAGAACCTTTGGGCTAACTAAAGGTGTTTCGTGTTGTCGTGCATACAGCGCCAATAACGACTATAAGTGTTATGACGTACGTTCTCAAAGTCACCTTTTTGCTTTACACTAACGTTCATATTCAATCTTATAGAACATGAGTTGGCGTGCATATGCCACCTCCGTATATGGACAATGGCGGCCAAATGGTCAGTATTGTAAAGAAATGAAGCATACTGTTGTGTGTGCTACATAAATATATTTCAACCATTTGGACGCCATCTTTCGAAAGCAAATAATACTTTGTAGCCAAAACGCAGCATATCTAGGTGTTCTTAGCGTCCAAAGAAGTTTCCCCCCCTTGGTGAACAGTTCATGTAACGTGATTATTAAAGTTAAGTAGAAATGGACTGTACTTATAATGAAGGGAAAATGTGACTGAATAACTTCACTTAATTCCTATCAGGTTTTTCAGATTTAGTTTACAAACAATGAGATAACATGGGTCTTTCTGCCTCCTGTGGGACCCATACCATGCATGATAATTATCATCAAATAGTACACATGTAAGTCCAATATAATAGTTTAGTACATACATCTTACTATAGTACCAGTGAGAATGTTTTATACATATGTTGTTGAGAATAAAGTATTTTGAACATATTTTTTGTCTTATTTGTAGTGCTTTATTCAACCGAACATTCAGTAGTTAAATGCGCAAAAGTTGGTATACGAGGGCTGCCTTTTAAGTTGTGTCGTTTGGAAAAACTAAAGACAATTTAAGTGTTAAATGGTATTTATTGTTTTTCAATATGTAATACACTTTATCATTCGATCGAACCAATTTTCGAAACACTTATTCCAGTCCGAAGTCGGGGTCTCCAAAATGGTCGTTTTGTATGCCTCAACCGCTTTTTCAGGCGTCTGGTACCGTTGACCACGAAGTCGTTGCTTGATTTTTGGAAAAGTAAAAAAATCGTTAGGGCTTAAGTCTGGACTGTACGGCGGGTGTTCCAGAATTTCGACGTTTTGCTCTTTTAAAAACGCAATTGTTTGCCGGGCGGTGTGCGAGCTCGCATTATCGTGGTGCAGTCTTATACGACGTCTTGTGTTATTTTTTCGAAACTCGCCGATGACTTCTGGTAAATAGACAGTGGTATACCAGTCAGCATTAACCGTTTTACGATCCTCGAGCACGATGGTGGTAACGTGGCCACTTTTCGCCACAAACGTGGCGACCATTTTTTTCGAAGTGCTCCGTGAGCGTATTACTTTGGTCGGTTTTGGCTCATCTTGGAACACCCAAACAGTCGACTGCTGTTTAGAATCGGGACCGTAGGCATATATCCAAGATTCGTCACCACTGATAATGTCGTAAACATGTTTCGAGTTTCCTCGGTTGAATTGCCGCAGAGTTTTGCGACACCATCGAATGTGAGCCGTTTTTTGGTCTTCACTGAGTAAATGTGCTATCCAGCGTGAGATCAACTTTTTTACGCCTAAGTGATCATGCAAAATACTGTAAACACTGGTCCCTGAAATACATAAGGAAGCTTCTATCTCACGGTATGTGGCATGGCGATCTTCGACGATCAGTTGCCGTACAGCATCAATGTTCTCCTGGGTTACGGCTGTTTTTGGTCGACCTTCACGATGTCTATCACCAAGACTAGAGCAACCACGTTGAAATTCTAAATACCAGCGTTCCACAGTCCGGAGGCATGGTGCTTTATCATTGAAAACCGCAGTCAACTCTTCGAAGCACTGAAGTCGCGTTAAGCCCCTTTTGAAGTTGTAAAAAAATATCGCACGTAAATTTTCTTTCGAAATTTCCATTTTCACAACTGAGTTGTCAACTTTGAACGAACGCTGTACTAAAACGGTTGGGCCGATTTCGAGTCAATCTTTTGTTTTCGAATTCTAAATTCAAATATTTTAAGATGACACTAGTTCTTTTTTAAGCAATCACGGGAAGTTTGCAAACGACAGATCTTAAAAGGCAGCCCTCGTATTGAATAGAATGAGAGAATGAAAAATAAGTTTATGTTAAATCGAGGTAAATAATTAATAATTTACTTGGGCAGGTACAGAGCATAGGGGCCATCCATATATTACGTCACACAAAATTGCGACTACTTAAACCCCCTCCCTCCCTCTAGTCACGCTTTTTCCTATCCCTTTAACATGTACTGTCACGTTCAGTAACCTCCCCTCCCCCCTCCATTGCTGTGACGTAATATGTGGATGGCCCCATAGAGGAGTCAGATAATTGACATGAGTTCATTTTAAAATTTGGCTGTGTGGACTGAGTAATGCTGAAACACATGTATTTAGTTTTTTCAGTATTTAGCGTCAATAAATTAAAATTTTTAAGCCATTTTGATATCTGAGCCATTCCCAACTCTGCACTGATTTTTACCTCTTCCCACGAGTTGCCTGTAAAAACAACGGCGGTGTCGTCTGCATAAGCGAAAATATTTGCATTCGGGATGCTCATATCGCAGAGGTCGTTAACATAGACTAAAAACAAAGTTGGGCCCAATACGCTTCCCTGAGGTACTCCATATAGTACGTCCTCATCTGCACTGACATAATCACAAAGCTTGACACGTTGTTTCCTATATACACGTATCATCGATCCAATTCGGTTGAGCCGTTGAGTATTAGTTACGAGGGGACATACGTAGGAACGGAAATAGAAATAGAAACATTTACTAGTATTATAGTTAGTATTAGTAGTAGAAATAGAAATACATACATATGTACATACAGGTCAAGCACTCGGACTACGCAGGAGTCGGGCAAAAAGCATCAAAATCATTCAAAATATAGGTGGAAAGATGATTCGAAATAAAATCTCAACATTTTCTTTAACAATTTATTATTGTCATACTGTGTCCATCCTGCAATACATCCGATGCAACACAAACGGCGACACATATAACATTACACTTAATATAGTAATTGATATAATGTCTAGCCACCAATCGTGTCAGCAAAAGAAAACATACACTTGTCCCTTTCTTTGGGGTAACAGTGCTAGCGTAAGAAAGAGGTAGGTATATTCTTTAAGCTACGCTCCAGCAACACGTGAGATTGGGGGGGCCTTTTACACGGTTATTACTATTACGCGATACATTCATATCACGATAGGTATCACATGAATATTGAAGCGAATTCCAAACAATTTTGAATACCGCGATAATAATATTAATCGTATAAAGGGCCCCATTGGCCAGCCTTCAATTCTTACATATTATCCAGAAGATGCTAATTAAAAACAAATGCGTGTGAAAATGATTACCAGAGAAGGATTACTTTTTTATGGATTTTATTAATTTTATTGTATTTGAAGGGTCCACGGAACAAACATGTCCAGACCACTTAAATTTCATAAGAAAAAGCAACCTAATTGATAAAGACATATGGTGCAAATTGCCTTTGAAATTTCAATGGACTAGACATGTTCTTGCCTTGGACCTTTCATTTTTTGTTTGAAAGCTTTTTGCGATAACGATAGTGTGACATAAAAATAGTCACAATTAAAGTTAAAAACACTTATATTTTTTTTATTATTATTATTTGTAAGCTACTACACATCAATAATCCCGTCTGAATAACATTGTACACATTTACACGAAAGTATGACTAAAGTACAATCTCACAGTAATTTAGTTAAATGAGCAAACGAAATAAATTACATGTAACCTAAGACTTAATTAAATAAATTAAAAAATACCAACAATTTTACATTGAGGCTGTTCTATTTTGGAATGTTTCGTATGATTTTTCTTCATTATATACAAAATTACAAACAATAATCTATCAAAAAGAATAAAAAATATAAAAAGCAATACACGTTACTTAATTAGTTACTTATCCTTAATTATAATATCCTCGACAAGTCTGGGAGGTTTAATAAAATATAGGCACAGCCAAAATATTTTTTTTTAAAACGGGGCAGCAATTTAATAAGACAAGGGTCAGTAATCTTGCCTAAAAGTTATACAATGTGTTTTTAAGTTGCCTAAAATAAATAAAAAAGGAAGTGATGTTGAGAATCGCAAATCGACAGCAAGGGTTATACTAAGGTATAATCGGTTTACATAAAATTTTCGTTACATTCTGTATACAAATGTACCAGTATTGAGCAGAAAAAGTGACTCTTTTTTAGTAAAAAGTGTCACAAAAAAACGTATTTTTGAAAATATGACATTCGATGTTATTTTAAAATAGAAATACCCGATTAACTTGATGGGTAGATCGCGCTCATGCTCTGTTGCTTTCAATGTTACTTCTACCATCTACAAACCTATACCCACAGGCAGTTGAAAAATACATTTTGTTATTTGTATTGTTACAATACTTACTACAATAGTACATTACTACAGAGGCCGGGACAAAAGGGGTTGCCGGCCGAAGACATATAGACGGCTGAGCGAAGCGAGGCCGGATAGGTCTAAGGCCGGCAACCCCATATTTCCCGCCGAGGTATGTACTTATATAGTGCTTTTCTCAAACATGCAATGAAATAAACAACAAAAAAAACAAAGTTTTATTTTTAATACGCATAGTGGCAGAATGTCATGATGCCTGTGCCACAAATTTAAGTGGAATGGAAATTAAAAAAGAGGACTTTGCAGGCCTAGGCCTGCAAGATTTGTATGAAGTTCCATTAACTACCTCTTGTCCTAGCCGCACCTGAAACGTCATACTTCGCAGCCTATTATAAGGAACATAACATCAATATTTCATTGCATGTTTGAGAAAACTCTCTTACTTCCGTTGAAAAACCGTTACTAACACCAATTAAATTAAATTTCGAAACACCGGGTTCACCGGAAGTATATGAGTACCGGTAGTGTTCGTTTCAACAAGTGTTGCCACAGTTATCTTCTACTTTCGCGTAATTTACGAATAAATATTTATTTTGCAACGGCCCATAAGTAGCTAAACTCTCGTTATATTTGAGATACATATAAAAGCTACTAGTTATAATAGATAAGTATTGTCATTTTCGAGGTCATAAACATAATAAAGCTTAACGTGAGAATCCAGCTCACATTTGCTTCTCAATATGTATCTCAATTTAATATGTTCCATATTTTTCACTATGGAAAATAATCGAAAGGACCTCCATGTCTTCCATAATATGGAACTCTCTGAGATGGTGGTCCCAATAGGTTTTATGAGTCATAAATACCTATTTAAGTCCAATTTCAAATGTATTTTTTTAGTCTAAAATAATGTACTCGAAATTATTTTTACTAATTAATAGATATAATTAAATGGTATATAAATAGGTACTTTATACCTAATTATCTAAGGATTGCCGACAATCGTTACAATATCGAAATCCAACCTAGATACATGTAATTTTACACTCGACAACAGTCAACAAGTCTTACATTTACATAAAACGCTAATATAAAAACACTTCTGTTTATACTTTTTTCAAACATCGGTGTTCGTATATTAAAATTCGATAAATATTATAAAAGCACATTTATGTCATTTAAATTGGCCGTTTACACTATCTCGTAGTATAAAAAAACTCCAAATTAAAAAAAAGAACACTGGCAACATTGACTATATTTTACACTGGCATGACTAAAGTTACCAGAAACAATTTAAACGGCCGTCTATATTTTTTATATATTTGGAAGCCTAAGCTATTCGTGATTTTGTTGATTTTATGGTCTAAATAATTTTTTATACCACCTAAGTATGTTTGATAGTACGAGTCCATCACTGGAATGTGCCGGGAATGGTCGGATATGTGAGCGAGTATCTTGCATTCGTTCGAGACGTTCACTGAAAAAAAAAACAATATTAATTTTTTTATGGGTCAAGGGCTATTCAGTACAATAATGCGTTTATGGTATTGTTGAGACTGCCACGTTTCAGCCATGTTCGCCGACGCGCGCGCAGAGGGTTTTGACGCCGTCTGGCGCAAGAAAACTGCCTCGCTAATGGTCAGGGTGCGCGGCAGTAACAACAGCATTCTAAATATGATAGCAAATAAGTTAGATTGTCCTCTAATGTGGAATCTCAGTCAGAGAACCAAATACCTATTTTCAATTGCATAGGTACTAACATAGGCTAAGCATAACTAACACCGATTGGATCTCAGTTATCCTTGTTAAAAAAAAAATGTTTGGTTTGAAATTCGGAGCGCTCGTGGGCCAGCGGCGCCCTCGTGCCGCGTGCGGTGGGTGACCGCTTTGAGTGGTTACTAACTGAGCGCTCTCGTGCTTTAGAAGGCACGTTAAGACGTTCATCCCAGCTATTGGCTATGATAGCAGTCGTGAAGCCAAGTTAGAAGCCTTCGGGCGGCTTGAGGCTGAATTGGTTTGAAAAATCTATAATGCAGC
The DNA here is from genome assembly GCA_905163555.1 of Notocelia uddmanniana. Lineage (NCBI taxonomy): Eukaryota > Metazoa > Arthropoda > Insecta > Lepidoptera > Tortricidae > Notocelia > Notocelia uddmanniana. The sequence goes on from LR991072.1 coordinate 15,477,114, forward strand.
ATGACTTACGTGGGGCGGAGGGGGGATCAAAAGCCATTCTTACGTAATATTTTATAAATCGGAATGTGCATTTTTCAATCGACCATTTTCTTCTGTTTTACGGCAATTAGATGTACGAGTATAAATGACGCCCCAGGCACTATAGCCAATCAGCCTGAATAATCGTATAGTTCTTAATAGGAATTAAAATAAGTATTTTTACCTTCATTTTCGGCCTTACTGCCATCGTCATCTTTTGTATGAGATGAGTTGCACATGCTTTAAGAGAAAGAAACAAATAAATTAATTACAAGCAAAATTGAATAAATGTTTAAGGTTATATACATATACGCTGCTAAGAATTAATGACCCGGGTATGTCCTAAAACTACGGCCAAGACCACCGGGGGATGGGCAGCAGCATCTCTGGAGTGCGGTGGAGATACTGCGATCGCCAACCCGCATGCCAAGTGTGGCGATTATAGCAATTACCCCCCATGACATTGGGGGAGGCCTATGTCCAGCAGTGGACGTCCTTGGGCTAATATGGTGGTCCTAGCCTACTTGCGGGAGAGAATCCATGTTAGATGGATACAGTAGCAGTTATTTGAGCTCTGTCCTCCTGTCCTCATGCTACTTACGGGAGAGAGACTAAGTTCGAGGAATACAGTAGCAAGTTACTTGAGTTCTGTCCTCCTGTCATATGCTACTTACGGGGCAAAGACCAAGCAAGAGGGATACAGCACCAGTTGTTTGAGCTCTATCCCCCGGGGAGACACCAAGTTCAAGGAATAAAGTTGCAGTTATTTGAGCTTTCTTCTTGACATGAGTAAATGATGTTCAGTACTTACTGGTGAGGGACCCTATTCCACGAATGCGAGTGCGAGGATGCAACAGCAGCAGATATACGGGCACCGCGGTGAGGATCATGAGGCAGCCGATGCCCGTCTCCACGGGAGTCACGTACGCTGGCACCACCACCACCATTACAGTGCAGATGAGGTATATTGCTGCAAAATAAATGATCAGAGTTAATCATACAAAGCTTTTTATGCAGGGTCTTCACCGACTTGGGTTAATAGTAAGCGCCTTTGACTAATAATAATCGTATGGTATTTATTTTTCGAACCGTGAGATCTTCGAGAAGACAGTACGGTTGCCAGTTTTGTTGCACGTAACGGTGGGTACTCGGTCTTTGACTTTGGACTCAGGACATACTTAAGCTACTGATTATCTTTATACTTAATACGAAAGGAAGCATCTTCCCAGCTAGCACTGTAGGTTTTATGGCCATGTTTCACGGCTGAAATCACCCAAAAGTCATGTAAAACATGACGATTGAACCTGTCATGGAAGCTGGGCTGTAGATACTTACCGGGGAAGAATAGGTTGACTTTAATCGGTCGCTCCAGATCAGGCCTAGTCCACCGCAGAACTGGGAGACAGACCACCGCCGCTCCGATACTCAACTGAAAATATAATAAGTACATTATTATTTCCATCATCATCATCATATCATATCAGCCGAAGGGCGTCCACTGCTGGACATAGGCTTCTCTCAACCGTGTATACTTGGGCAAAAATAGGTCTACGGTCTCTCCCGCCCACCACAGCACCCGACTTTGATAGTTGATTGAAGGGAAGGTGACGTTGATTGATAGGAGCCAAAAGGAGTAAAGCGCAAGGGGGAGGGGGTCCAGTGCGTTCAGTACTGAGATCCTGGAGTCCTCCGCATTAGAGCGCAGATGGCGGTCACCGTGGAGTTTTTAGTGAAATACCATAATTATAACCCCGTCATTCCCCGATGACTGTATGACTGATGATGATAAAAAAAACATAATGACCGGTCTTGCGCCACCCGCATCCAGCGGACAACCGCGACCTTTACCAGATCATCAGTCCACCTTGTGGGGGGGCTGCCCGAGCTACGCCTTCCGGTACGTAGTCCGTTATTATTTCCATAACATTGTTTTATTCCTGACAGAATAACTTGGTATCTGAAAGATTGGGTTGGGTCCATAGCTGGGACATGGATCCTGAGCGGAGACTGCTGCTGATTTCACCTCCCATTAATGCGAGGAGGCGTGTGTCCAGCAGTTAATAGTTATATAGGTTGATGATCGACGATCGAAGATTAATCATTCATTTAGGAAGCCAGGTGTACTATCAGCATCACAGTTAACTGACCATTGGTAGACCATATCTTTGTTGCAATAAGGTTCACGAATGGTCATTTAACCTTGATGCTGATAGTACATATAAATTATAACTATAAGAAACATAATTTAGGGCGAGTTCAGACTATTGTAGAAAGGCAGCTTGTAGAGATCGTGAGGTTGTAAACCAAGCATAAGGAGCACAGGACCCAGAGCGCAAATCGTAGCGTATTCTGCGCTCAAAGACTGCTTTTCCACCAGAGCCAGTGAGTTTTTTTTATTTAGCTTAAGCTTGGAACACACGGAGCGGGCGCGGCGCGGTGCGGGATGGAGGCGGTTTGCATTTTGGACCTTTCCAAAACTGTCGGTTGTCGTTTATTGCCTCATATGTCGCACGCCGCCTCTGCTCTACCACGCGGTTTTTTGGTGCGACGTGCCCCGGACTGCGTGCACTTTATCGCAAACCCGGCTCCATCCCGCCACGCTCTGTGCTATTAGACTTTATTTCTGGTAGAAAATAGCTTAAATTTAATACTGATAGAGATGAACTAGAGCTATTCGCCCAAGTAGCAAAGCCTACATAGTTGATGAGTGCATAAAAGTCAAATACGGTGAGGTGGGTGCTACGGCTATAATAGCACTATCCTCACTGGATTATTTGGTTGAATGGTAGAGCTGGTAGATACATTTAGCATATTCTTTCATTTATTGCATTAAGCCCGTCATTTATACATTTCTCCAGTACAGTTTAAATAAATAAATAACTATTGGGGGACAATCTTACACAAATCGACCTAGTCCCAAACTAAGCAAAGCTTGTACTATGGGTACTAGAAGACAATATACATACATATATAGATAGATAAATAAATACATACTTAAATACATAGAGAACATCCACGATACAAGAACAAAATCCGTGCTAAATGCACAAATAATGCCCTGGCCGGGATTCGAACCCGGGACCTCTAGCTTCGGAGGCAGTGTCTCTGCCAACTAGGCTAAACAGGTCGTCATTCAACAGGCTGTTTAAATGAAGAGATTAATTATTCATACATGTTTCGAAGGCAACTGCAATTCTGTGGCTTTAGTGAAAAGGGCTACAAGTCATATACAACTGTACAGCACCTATACCCTTTTTCACTAGGGTCACAAAATGAGTAATGGCTTACCCAGGTAGCGAAGCCCACGTAGTTAATAAGCGCGTAGATGTCGGACACGGCGAGGTACAGCAACGACAGCAGCGCCACGGCCAGCACGGCCGGCGCCGGCGTGGCGCGTGACGTCACCATCGTCAGCATCTCCGGCATCTGGCCCTGCGCCGCGCCCGCGTAGAACAGCCTGGTAGTCACATTTCAAACTGAAGTGTTGTTGATCATCTGACATCAACTGTATATATTTTTACAGGCGGAATCGTCCGCCGGAGGGAAACATCGATAAATTGATCACCACGGGCGGGATGTGAACCCACAACCTCTGGAATCCCTCCAACCGCCACCACCACCATATCAGCCAGGACGACCACTGCTGGACATAGGCCTCCCCCTAATTCACAGGGGGTGTATGCCATAATCGCCACGCTTGGCATGCGGGTTGGCGATCGCAGTATCTCCACCGCACTCTACGGATGCTGCTGCCCATCCCCCGGTGGTCTTGGTCGTAGTTTTAGGACATACCCGAGTCCGTACATCGCTCTTAACTTAACTAACTGTGCTACCACGGGTATCCCTTGTGGCGACGAATCTTTCAATCACTTCATTCTTCTAACTAAGCCTTAGGGAAGCTTGAAGCGACATCAACCGCGAAGTTGCTACAACTTCTAAAACGGCACCAACGTCTCAAATTACATTGAGAATCGTTAGTAACAATGTGCTACCCCATCATGCACTGACACACTCTGACTAAAGCATCATGATTAGTACATGTACTGAATTTATGTCTAATGTCATCAGACATCAGTTTCTACGATGAGGGGTAAAGGCGAGAACTTTCAATTGATCGCGATTTTTGCATGCGGATTAGCCCGAGCCCTAGAGCGGCTTGAGAAATTTAAAAAGCCAAGTTCGGCCACGCGTTTTATAAAAGCCTAATTCCCATGAGTTCTATTTATAATTAAGGTAAGACAAGATGATAATTTCGTTTGAAATCTATGACTTACACTAGTTTTGGTATCAATCTTCTTCCATTGTCAATAGATTACTGAACCAGCTCCACAAACTTGGCATTCTTTGGGATCCTCCATGTGCCATGATCTTGTTGCCGACATAAATCATCACTTACCGAGAGGAAGTCAAGAGCACACCGTTAACAGCGCCGAAGGTAGAAGCGGCTACGAAGAGAGGAATGGTCAGTGCAAACCACCCGAACAGGCGTTCGGCGTACGTCACTGCTACCGCCGCTGTGCCCAGCATCTAAAAACCGTAGAAATATCTGGATGCAGAAAATTCTATACTCGAGCCGATCTGTGCAATGCGAGTGAGCTTACGAATCAGGTTCGATGATGAAGTTACAGAACGCTTATGTAATCCCTCAAGGGAATTGCAAGTTCGGTGACAGGGAAACGACCCCTCACTCTGAGTAACCCTTCCATGGGGACTATGAAGGCAGTTGTCTTCATGGATATAAATTAAGGGGGGGCAGATGCTTTCTAGTTAGAGCCCATTCTCGTGTCATGATGGACAAATGTAGAACATGACACTCATACATCTATCTGTTGGGTCTTCAAAATCACAGGGTCCCGAGGTTCATACTCCTAAATCTTATGGACGGTGTTTGTTGGTTACCAAGGCAAAGTCATGGCAGCTCGGATGTTTCCTGGTAAGGCATTATACTTGTAACGCCTCTTCTCGTTAGCTAGACTTCCAGAGAGAGAGAGATCGCAAATGGTTGGAGTTATCTCCATTCTAGGATGGAGGTATTGGGGCAAAAAAACACCCAGAGTACGATCACAAATGCGATGGAAGGACGTCAAGAAAACAGATGGGAGGAATTGGATGGAAGTAGCGCAAGATCGGGTTAGCGCAATATGAAGGAGCACCCTACACAAAACTAGTTGAGAACGGCTAAGAAAAAGAAGAAGTATGATACATTAATACAAGGTATGACACTCGGGTGATACAAGCCTACGTCATCACTGCTATCGAGCCTATCGGTGGTTCGCGGTCGTAGTGTGAGTTCGTGTGTGTACAGGCTGTACAGTGACGTAGGCTTGTGTCACGATCCGGTGCAGCCACAGATATCAGAATAAAGCAGATCCGCTCATTTAGTTGAACGATTTCTATACATCTGATCTATTATCACTAATGCACAAATCACTAAGTTTGATAGAGACAGATAAGTGACATCTGACACATCTTCACCTGTCAGTGTCTCCGTCTTCATAACTGAAAATTGTACTGAACTGACGTTGTGGTGTGTTAAGATTATACGGGATTTAACATCCTGGTGTGCTTTCAAATGGAGACAACTCGTTAACAGCCGAAAATGATTGTAATAATACTTAAGTACAATCATTTTCGGCTGTTAACGAGTTGTCTCCATTTGAAAGTATAAACTATCTGACGTATTCTAAGTCATTTTGGTGCACCATAAGGATTAAAGAGCCAACTATATGAAAAATCATCTGGCTTAATACTGCGAGTCTGCTTTTCTCTGATGTCTGTGGGTGTAGCAGACCTTGTTTCCTTAAATCATGAGAAGGGGTTACCTCGGTGGGCGAGAGCGTGGTGTAGAAAGCGACGTTAGTGAAGGTGTACACGATGGTGACCAAAGTGCAGGAGATCGCAATGGCGCGCGGGAGATTACGGACTGGGTCCTTCAGCTCCTCGATGATGAAGTTCAGGTAATTCCTATGGGAAAACAATACAAGTTCTTTTTAGCAATTCATCATATTTTCATAATAAAAAATTAGTATTAAGACTAAACTACATTAGTATTAGAAATAAATATAATTTTCTCAAACATGCAATGAAATTTCGTCATTACGTGCGTTATAACTTAGGAGCGTTCGTGGCCCAGCGGCGCCCGCGTACCGCGTGCGGTATGCGACGTTAAGCAATGTCGGGCGGGGTCAGTCCTTGGATGGGTGACCGCTTTGAGTGGTTACTAACTGAGCGCTCCCGTGCTTTGGAAGGCACGTTAAGCCGTTGATCCCGGGTGCTGTCTATGATAGCAGTCGTCAAGCGAAGTTAGAGGCCTCCGCGGGCGGCTTGAGAACTACTAACAGTCAAGTTGCCCACTCACTTGACAAAGCCTAATCCCAATAAGGTCTAGTTTCCCCCTCGGGTTGGAAAGTCAGATGGCAGTCGCTTCGGTAAAAACTAGTGCCTACGACAATTCTTGGGATTAGGTAGCGGACCCCAGGCATCCTTCAGGATGCAACTGTACTGGGAATAACGCTAGGAGGATGATGATGTTATAACTTATAACAGGCTTCAAAGTATCACGTTTCAGGCGGAACAACTCGGGAGAACTGTAAAAGAATTTCATACAAAATTGAAGGCCGGGAATATATATTTTTTAAATTTTAATGTCAAACATGGCGTCTGTTAAATTTGTTTTTGAGTGGTGTATTTTTTATTTCATTGCATATGTTAATACATGTTATAACTGACGATTCAAAAGTGCTTGTTGCTAGGCCTATTTGAATAAAGAATATTTTGAATTTGAATTTGCACAGTACAAATCTCAGCGAGAAACGTTGGGCTGCAGGCTGCGTATCCCTATTCTATATGTAAGTATTTTTGTTTAACGCATGTGGTGATCTTTTGTAAGTAATAAGGCGCATAGCATGTTAGTTCTAATATGAAACAGTGTACTTATTGTTGAAGGTCCAAATAAATAAATAAATAAATATATCTACTTGGCTTGCAACCCTTCGTTTCCCGACCTCTACAGTAATGTACTATATAAGAGGGTCAATCTTGCACAAATCGAACTAGCCCCATAGTAAGCTCAATAAAGTTTGTGTTATGGGTGCTGTACTGATATATATATTTAATAGATATAAATACTTAAATACATAGAGATCAAGACTTACAAACAAATATTATTATCATCATCCTAGCGTCCCAGTACAATTGCATCCTGAAGGATGCCTGGGGTCCGCTACAAATATTCATGCCCGTTACATAAATATTTTCTTTGATCGAGATTCGAACCCAGGTCCATCAGCTTCGTAGGCAGTGTCACTCCCTGGTCCCTGGCTAAACGTCGCCATAATTATATAATTCAGGGTGAGCTCCTACCTTGTACAAATTTTCATCCCTCTACAAAATGTGTACCATTTTCTGAGACGTCAACTATTTTCACACAAAATTTATTCTAAACAGGTTTAGCGATGAAAATTCAAAAAACAAACCGAGTTACTTTAAGATTCCCCCGTACGCTCGGCTGAACTTGATTCTCCATACAAACGTCGTTTCTTTCTCATTTTAAAACGCCATGCTGAAATAACATGAAACTTTGAATACACAATGGGATTCATCATATCTAAGTCGGAAATTAGTTTCTGTTGCTAGAAATTGGAATGGAAAAAAAAAATCAGCGAGTTATTGAATTTTTTAGGTCTTGTATGAAAACCTTAATAAACGCTGTATTTTTTCTCCATTACAATTTCAAGCAACAGAAACTAATTTCAGAGCTAGATATACCGGAGCCCCTCGTACACAAAGTTTCAATTTATTCCAGCGTGCCATTTTTAAATGAGAGCGAAACTACGTTTGCATGGAGAACGGAGCTTACTGCGGACTCTTAAGTACATTCATAATATTAGTGGTTTTTAGTGAGCACGGATAAAGGGGTATAATTTGTCTCCATTTAAAAGGTAGAGATGACAATAGAAATTCATACGAACTCTTAAAAAACCTACTCGAAAAGTTTACGGAGTAGGTACGGTCACGGACTTTAATTGTTGAGCCATTTAGAGCTCACTTTATACTGGACACTTTATAGCCAACTATGGTGCCCAGTAATGAAGGGAGCTCTAAATGGCTCAACAAAAGTGATCTCAATCAAAGTGACAGATAAGGACAAACCAACTTTAGCGGCTTGTTAAGAGTGCGCAGTACGTTCGGTTCTCCATACAAACGTGTTTACGCCGTCATTTTAAAAAGCCATGCTAGAATAACATGAAACTTTGTATACACAATGGGATCCGGCATATATAGGTCGGAAATTAGTTTCTGTTGCTTGAAATAATAATGGAGAAAAAATACAATGATTATTAGGTTTTCATACAAAAAATTCAATACAAAACTCAAAAAACCGCTGTTTTATTTCTTTTACAATTTGTAACAACAGAAACTAATTTCCGACCTACATATGCCCGATTCCATGGTGTATACAAAGTTTCATGTTATTCTAGCATGGCGTTTTAAAATGAGATCATAACTGCGTTTGTATGGAGAACCGAGCGTATTGCGCCCTCTTAACTACTTATAATAGAGGCTTGATGGACGTGTATGAATAAGGGAGTTAGAATGTATAAGTACATTGATCGTCATCGTCATTGGTTCAGACCTGGTTCTGACACTTCTGACGTAATGATGGGAAACCATCTACAGAGTAAAATTATATCTTACCATCCGTTGTAAGCGAACAGGCCAGAATAGAAGGAGAGGCAGATAGATGTTATTTCGCTCGATGTTCCCTCGAACGTGAAGTGTTGCGTTTGTCCTGAAACAAATCATTCCTTAATTACAAGCTTCGTTTTTGCTACGCCATTTTGGCTACGGAACCCTATAAGCTCAGTTGGTAATACGCCTAGGAAAAGCTAGTTAGCTAGCGCATTTAAATAGGCGATGATAAATGCTTCTCTCTGGTTCCTACGTTACAATCTTTAGGGAATCAGCCCGGCTAGTATGATAGCTTATACCGTCACGTTATATGGCCAAAATGTACTGAAACTTCACATATAACGTGACGGTATAAGCTATCATACTAGCCGGGCTGCTGACGAGATACAACCGCGATACAACCGGCTGACCAGTTTATTTATTCACAATACGTAGCATATATTTTGTCATCATCATCATCATCATCCTAGCGTTATTCCCAATACAGTTGTATCCTGAAGGATGCCTGGAATCCGCTACGCAATAATTAGGCACAGATAATGTAACTTTTATGAAATATCATTATATCACAGAGTTTGATTTTGTTTTATTCTATATGTTACTAAATATTGTTCGGATTGTTTTTTTTTATTATTTTTACTACTAATAAAATTATGTCTGTATTATAATTTTTAATTGTTATCTCTTTTTTTTCTTATTGGATGTATTTGTCAATTTTATTAAGGTTTTTGCATAATTTTACTGGACTTGTTTTATTTTTGGGATGACATCTGTACAGTGGTCAAGAAGATTGTATTATGAAAAACTGGCGATCCGTTGGTGGGTTGAGAAGCAGCAGCCTCCCAGACATTTTTTTATCAGTAATTTCCTCTCGAGTGAAACTTGTATCAAATGATAGTAAAGGCAATACCTTAAGAAATACGAGGTTAAGTAGAGAAGTAGTGAGGAGGGTCAGTCCTTGGGGTAACCGCTTCGAGTGGTTACTAAATGAGCACTCCCGTGCTTTGGAAGGCACGTTTATCCATTGATCCCGGCTGCTGTCTATAATAGCAGTCATTAAGCCAAGTTAGAGGCCTTCGGCTGGCTTGAGAACTTCTAACAGTCAAGTTGGCCACTTACTTAACTAGCCTAATCCCTATAAGGTTTAGTTTCCCCCTTGAGTTGGAAGGTCAGATGGCAGTCGGTTAAAATTTGGTTGAATCGAAAGTTTGACAAGTTTCTATGAGATGACAGCTGCCGGAGCCATATTTTTCATTTTTATTTTTTATTAATAATGGGATTGCCCTCGGCCAGCATCTAGCCGGGAGGCAAAGATGAGGCCGACGATGAAGCGACCACACCCAGAAGATGCCTATTCACTCGCAAAAAACTCGTCTTTTAAGTTGATCGGTCTGTAATTGTAACATGGTGTAACTCGGCCTGTTTAGCCTAGTTGGTAGTGACACTGCCTCCGAAGCTAGAGGTCCCGCGTTCAAATCCCGGTAAGGGCATTTGTTTCTGTGGTGAGCAGAAACATTTGTTCCTGAGATGTTTTCTATGTATTTAAGTATATATCTATTAAATATATCGTCGTCTAGTACCCATAATACAAGCTTTATTGAGCTTACCATGGGACTAGTTGGATTTGTGTAAAATTGTCCCCTAATATTTATTTATATATTTATTTTTACTCTAACCCTAGTCTTTAAGTACCTAATGTAACTAACAAATTATGGATCTATGGTCTGAAATAAATATTAATTATTATTATTATATTATTATTTAACTCGTCTTAAAACTTTTACAGTAGCGTTAATTCGTCTCTTACAAATCTTACAAAGTTGATTGACCAGCTCGCGTAACCGTTTAGTAATTGAATTGGATATAAGATGCGGCAGGGGCGGAACCGGGCAATCTTCTCTAATAAGACCCGCCGACGCTTTCCTTTGAGCATTTCAAAATGGATTCGACATTTTGAGGTCTTAGGTGACCCTTACTTGTTCTAAAGTCTAAATAGTTTCCCCTTTGGGTTATAAGGTGTCGTTGGAAGGGGTCGTAAAGTATGTACTCATATGTGCACAGGTATTATAAGACCGGGATTAGTTTATGATCGGAATAGCTGTCAATTGTTATTTCATACACACTTTGACGCAAGGATATGGAAAAAGTGACATATTTAATAGTACCTATTCTAATCGCGGCTAAGGAATATATCTGTCATAATTTATAATTTATCAATATTACGGCTTAAGGTTGAGATGAAGACTTTTTGTCTGCGTAAACACTCAATGACGTAAATATTACGGAGTGTGTAAAGCAAATAATATCGAACAATGCCAAGCTGGTTTGGACCACCATGCACGCTTGTTACAGGTGTTCTGTTATAAAACCAACATTTATACAAAAGATGAGATTTGGTTCACATTATACGATGAGGAAAACAAGAGAACTGTTAAATAACTTAGTAGTAAAACGGATAAACAAGGATGACTTACATACATACATATAATCACGCCTGTTTTCCAGAGGGGTAGGCAGAGATCACGTATTTCCATTTGCTACGATCCTGACATACAACTTTCGCTTCATGAACTCTCATAACATTCTTCATGCATGCGCGCCGATTTAGGGTACTCTTGTCCTGGCCTTTCTGCAGAATATCTCCGATGACTTGTTGAATTAATATCTCTATTTTTTATATTTCGATTATTACATTTATATCTTATTTCTAGTATGAAATAAAAGTATCTAGTATTTAATGCATAAATTGGTTACAAAACTATCATATTTACGATAATTGACGAAATACAAACCTTAAGATGGAACAATTTTTAAATGCTCCGGGAATATTCCAGTGGTCGAGGCCCGATCAAATTATGGGCGGAAAGATCTAACAAGCACTTCTTTATTCCGCCCTCAAGGCGGGCAATTTACGGCAAATTGAGTTATCCCGTGCCAATGACATGAGTGCCAATGACGGGTTTTCTTTCCAAATGCTTGTGATCGAAACGTGTTTAAAGCGAATTGTTAAAGCTGGGGCGTTCCTAGCCTCTTACAGCTTCGGCTAAACTCAGCTATCGAAGGTCTCCAAGGTGAAAATCCTCCCGAACGTGATTGACAATGACAGTCATCGAACCACGACTGCGTTACCAAGATCTCACCAATTAATCAATCCTGTCACAGCTCAAATTTAAAACTCGATTGATCACAATAAGTCATTAACTAATCCTAGCATATTTCGGCCACATCGTGAAAAAGGGTGATGAGAGCTTGGAAAAGTTGATAGTGGCAGGGAACACAGAGCCATGAGGGAACGACAAGAGAGAGATATAGAACTAGATAGAACCGAGTGCTACACAGTAAAACGGGATGCCATGATTTGAGTTTTTAGGGTTCAGTAGTCAACTATCTAAATTCGCCATCTACGTCCGTCCGAGCGGCTTAGCTCAGAAACCGTTAAAATCTTGAAAAAAGATTTTTGGGGTACCACTACACATAAAGTTGTGTTGGGTATAGTTGGATAGCACGTTTAAAGGTAATATTGTTTCTTTTTTACTGATCAAAATAAATAAGGCTTGTCGCCAGACGAACATACCTCCCCCAAGTAAGTAGTGTGTTCTTTAACTAGTTTTTGATTCAGGAATCCGTTGCGTGATATTAAACTTCAAAGTGCAAATTTTTTCTGAAGTAAAGTCTTGCCCTTCCCTGCTAGCTAAAAGGTTGCATACCTAGTAAGGTATGTGAAAAAAAATGGTAGTTGAATATGTTGTACGAGTATATATAATTATCATCAATTTAAATGGAAATTTATCAAAGCTATAACTTAAGAAAAGTACCTGGAAAAACAAACTTTAATTGATACAATCAGGCGTGAAATGAAAATTTCGATAGTTATGTGTTGTTAGTTCTGTGTATGAGCTGAATCTAGTAAATATAAGTTTGTAACAGTTCGCATAACGTTACGGGTGGACAGCTACGGAACCCTGCATTACACGTGGCCCGACACGCACTTGGCCGCTTTTTCTAGCTATCATCGGTTTGATTGGACAGAGCACCTTTCGTACGTTCCCGAAAGTCAACTATTTCATTACCATATCAACACCAGAGCTGTTACCTGCGACCGACCCACCACCACACCACCATCTTCACAGCCGTCAGCCAGACCACCCTCTCCGGACGGAAGCCGCCAAGGGGAATGCCAGCCACACTCCAACCGAACAACCAACCTACTCACGACCTTAACTTCTATTACCTACACGTGCAGCGCGGGCCCCTTCTTCTTTTTAATAAATTTACAAACATGGATTCCGACTTTGATTTCCATCCTGTAGAACCAGCCGGACAAGTGGCTGGCTTTGTTGTGGTGTGGCTGGTAACGGTATGATGACTTACCTCTGCATAGCTGGTAAACTCCTCCGCCGATGATGATAAGCAGGGCCAGGAGCTTCGCGTACGTGAACCAGTCTTGCACACGCGTGGCGGCGCGCACTGACCAGCAGTTCACGAATGTCAGGAGCACTGGGACAAGAAGCACAATGAGTTTCGGAGAAATTAGGTTCTATCATCATCATCATCATCATCATGTCAGCCGAAGGACGTCCACGGCTGGACATAGGCCTCCCCCAAAGACTTTAGGTTCTATAGGCCATGAGAATCATGTGAACTTACTCGTACGTTAGACGATTTTCAAGTTAGAGGTTATCAGGTCAGGTTAGGTGTCATTGCGATAGCCTTTGGGGGATGCCTATGTCCAGTAGTGGAGGTCCATCGGCTGATATAGTGATGGCGACGACATAGTTAGAGGAACAATCGGAGTCCCGTTTCACGGCGCCATAATAAGTTACAAATTTAAGTCTAAAGTGGCAACACTGACCAGTCTTCTGACATGAAAACGAACGAAGTTCGAATATGCCCCTCTTTGTCGCTCGAATATGCAAGTGCGACAATAAGAGAGAGATACACGAACTTCGTTTCTTTTCGTTTCGCGCTAGCAGGTTGCGCCATTTCACCAGTGTTGCCAAGAGCGCTTTGACAAGCCAGTGGTCAGTATCAAATGATATTCAAATCATCACGGGCCAAAATTCGAGTCCTTTGGCTACCGCTGCTTCATAACCTAGCACCTGATCAGGGTGGAGCGATTCATTCCACGTTACTTAAAAGGCGCCTCCAAATATTTCTCTTTTCCTTGATTTTTTCTCAAGTAGCATTTAGGCGTCCCTAGGGCATAGGCACCTGGCACCTAAAGCTGCCACTCCATCCATTCAATGCCAGGGCCGAATCAAAAAAAGAACCATAATCAAAAAGCTTACGTATGCAGCAGGCTGCCAGCAGTCTTGTGGCGTTCTCTGGCGGTTCACACTCAGGAAAGATCGGCTTAAGGGCGTACTTGCTGAATGTTAGCGCGACTATCGCCTGTGAACAAATTAACAACTTTACAATTTTGTGTAGCACTTTGTTACTAACCAACGATTGTGGACTTTTAAGACGTTGGTACCAATTAAGAAGTTGTAATAACTTAGCGGTAGATGTCGTTACGAGCCTCCCAAAGGCCCTAAGGTAAGTTTAGGTACTAACATAGTTATTTAAGTTTATTTGTAATACTAACACTCTATGGATTACTTTGTCCGAAATATATGTTTTTTTTACGGCGTACCTAATTAGAAGAATGAAGTGAATGAAAAATTCGTTACCACGAGGGATACTAATACTAAACTAAGCTACTGTGTAGTTGGTAAAGAGCGATGCACGGAATACAGAGGTAATGGTTTCAAATCCCGGTCATTTCAAATATTTATTTCATATTTCAACTTGATTAAAAATAGCTGACCAAATTCTTATATAAATTGCTATTGCTAGTCCTTGAATGAATCCACCGATAGAAATACGAACTTTGATCTTCAGGGGTTCATGGTAGCCCCCCATAACTACGACGAATACGCCACTATTGGAAACACAAGTAAACTTACATATTACTTTAACCTGCCTATAATATTTCAGCAACTCCATTGGCTTCTCATAGTTTCTATTTTTATTTTTAAATAATAGATCTGATATTTAACTAAGTTTTTTCTACTTTGATCTATTAAAATGTACTATATTACATAATTTTGCACACATGATTACCTTTGATATTTTGACATTCAATTGTAACAATGTAGAATATAAAACGGCCCCATGTTGGGCGCCATTTTTCAATCTCATACGTTAGAAATCCTGATCCAAGATTCTGCTGCAATAAACGGAGCAATAGGGTTTTATTACTGATCCGATTTAAAGTCCAATACATCCAGGACAGAAAGGACCATTTCTATATTGAATAAAGTAAGAGTTGCTTGTTACTTCATCGTAATAGAAAGAAAATGTTTTTATACGTTTTAATTTATACTTGTTTCAAATCGTACGGTTACATCAGGGTAATATAATGATTTATCATCATACAAACATACCCATACTTACTATGCGCCTGCGGGCTAAATAGAACGGAAGTCGAAATGAAGTAATGAATTTATTATTCATTTAAAAGTCTTCCTGCATTCACACTCTAAAAAACAGTTTTGCAGGGCTTTTGTTATAATTGAAATTTTTGTTGCTTGTTTAAGTATCTAAGAAATTAGAAGACTCACAATAACAAGGGTCAAATACAGAAAGTGGTTCTCCTGGACACGGTGCGGATAGTTTTTTTCTTTGTCACGCCAACCACCGGTAGCTTAGGCTCGCCTCGCTGCCGGTGGCACCCTGAGTTAGGATTTTATAACGTTTTTTTTTGTTTTGTAAGTATTGTTTTATATTCTATACTTTTTAAAGAAATATCGTAAAGACCAACCTAAGGAGCGTTCGTGGCCCAGCGGCGCTCAATGACGGGCGATGTCGGTCCTTGGATGGGTGACCGCTTTGAGTGGTTACTAACTGAGCGCTCCCGTGCTTTGGAAGGTACGTTAAGTCGTTGATCCCGGTTGCTGTCTATGATAGCAGTCGTTAAGCCAAGTTAGAGGCCTCCGGGTGGCTTGAGAACCTCTAACAGTCAAGATGCCCACTCACTTGACAAGCCTAATCCCAATAAGGTCTGGTTTCCCCCTTGGGTTGGAAGGTCAAATGGTAGTCGCTTCCGTAAAAACTAGTGCCTACGCCAATTCTTGGGATTAGGTAGCGGACCCCCGGCATCCTTTAGGATGCAAATGTACTGGGAATAACGCTAGGATGATCGTAAAGACCAACCTAAGACAAAAAATATACCAAGAATAATAATAATAGCTGTTATGTTATAATTTGAAGGTTTGTGTTGTTGTCCCTCGTTATCTCAAAAATCACTGAACGGATATTTACATAACTATCCTGTAATGCCCCTGTCGGCCATACTCGTATTACTTGACAATTACGATCTAGGCATCTTCAAAACAAGAGTAAATAGGTTATTACGGAACCTGTGAGCTTCACCTTAGGTTCTTTCATCACCTACTATCTTAAAGGACTCGGGAAGATTTCTGAAAAAATCTTTCTAGCGCTTACTTTAACTAGAAAAGACCCACAAAGAACGACCTTCACTTGCGGAATCCATTTCTTCTAAATCTGTGCTGTGTAGGAGAAATAAAACAGGGTGGTAAACTAAATATAGAACTGCTCCGTCTGCCTACATTACGGTCTAGTCGACCTACGCAGGCACATTTACATACTCTAGCGATCAACCTCGCTGTTTTTACTGAAATTGCATTGGCAAAGACATGTAACTGCTTTGTGTTTTAGCATCCCCGATGTCGGCTCTAAATTGATATTAATAACGTGAACAGCTAGGAATACAAATAGTACGGGGTAAAACAATAAACCTACTTCGGGGTACTCAAGAGCACGGATTTCTACTCGTCGGGATTCTTCAAATGTTAAGAGCATACTCGTAACTATTATATATAGAAGTTTTAGATAAACGTCTAGACTCTAGAGACGAATAAATCAGACTATATCAATTACATCAAGTGTTTTAATTAATATTAAATGCGCAAATAAACAGTAACAGACGTGGAAATTTATCATAGCAACCAACAGAGATACCTACAGCTTTAATAAGGTTAAAAGGTAATGGCTGTCTCATTGCAACTATAGCTGCACCTTTGTCAATTCCTTTCTTACAAACACAGCGACTCATGCATTCGCAATCTAAAAGGATCGATAGTACGAGTAGAATCGGTTTTTTGAATTTGTAATTTTCTAGTTCAATCTTTGATCAATATCGATTGTAGATTATTTAATACTCGTACTGGGTAGTTTTTTACAAAACACAAAATAAATGAAATTTAATCTGCCGTTAGATCACACACACATACATAAACTCACGCCTATATTCCCAAAACGGGAAGGGGGCGTTCTCGTTAGGTCACAATGACAGTTTTAGGCTGGGTTGCACCAACTTACGATCACAGACCGATTACCGTTAAATATGGCGCCGGCAGCTGTCATCCCATAGAAACTTGTCAAACTTTCCATACATTCAAATTTTAACGACCACAGCTTACGATTACATACTGTTTGGTGCAACCCAACCTTAGATAAAAATATACTAGTGTTTTTGGAAAAGAAAATCACTGTCGATAAGAAATGGAAAAAACTTTTTTCTCCAATAAAATTGACAACCATATTTTATGGCGCCTGCAACTTTAAAGGATGATTCACAGTACACCGTTCCGTGTCCGGGCCGACCCGTTTACTATGACAGCAAACGCAACGGCCGGCGTATTTCTCTAGAAGAAAACGGGCCGGCCCGGACACGGAACGGCCTACTGTGAATCACCCCTAATTAGGTATTTCACCGATCCAACCGTAGCAGGTATATGGGTTACGTTTGTAAACTTTTGTTGACGCTAAACGAGTCTATTACTAAACCAAGGTCGACTCATTAGGGTAATGGGTTCCATAGTTTGGACAATGGTAGACAAACTTGGCGAAGGCTGTGCGTTGCTAATCATTAAATGGGTAACGGGATCGTTGACGAACCTATCTGGTAAATTAAACACTTAATAGGTATATCGTATATACGTAAATTAGATACTTAGTTTATTTTTACTCATATCCAGAGGCCCATTTCATATCAACTTGTGTTACAACTGGAAGTATATTTTCAACTTAGCTTTTTTACGTAAGTTTATTATCAACTTTATTGTCTACGATTGCGGTGACGATACAACAAACCCCATAGGGTTTAAAGGCACTTTTCTGTCAAACCAATTAACTTTTAATCCACCACCACCATATCAGCCAAAGGACGTCCACTGCTGGACATAGGCCTCCCCCAAATTCAAGGCGGGTAAATGCCGTAATCGCCCACGCTTGGCATGCGGGTGGGCGATCGCAGTATCTCCACCGCACTCCAGGGATGCTGCTGCCCATCCCCCGGCTGTCTTGGACTTGAAGGACTTTTAATGTTATAATGTAATTTAATAAAAAAAACTCTTTTCATAATAAAGATATAATATAAACTAAGCATAAGTATTGTTCTCCTCTACTCGCATTTCTCAACCGAAACGCGTGAAATTTTGTTAGCAGGATTGATTAGCCAGAGCCATTTTAAAAAACTGAATCGTCAAAAATATTCCATATTATATTTATCGACTTTGCGAGGTCTGCAGCTCACGGAGCCACTTAATAGTAATACAAGTTTCAAGTTATTATAAAATGGGCCCTAGGACGCAATCAAATACATAAAGAACACCAGAATGTCATCCATCTCATATTTGGGATTGGAACAACCCAACTGGAACTCCCTCAATCTTATCTCTCTATCATTTAATGTCAACTGAAGATGTGCTTCTTAAGATTGACCATGGGTTCAATCTTCCCAATTCATCCCCCTCCCATTCATCAACGTCCTGACGTTCTCCCGGTCGTCTCCTAAAGCAGCTTAGGGTCCGCTTAAATTTGGCGTTGGCCCTAGTTTTAAGAAAGCGACAGAGGGAAAATTGGACCTTTTGGAATCAAACCCTTTTCCTCACAAATTTATCCTACATTGAAAAACTGCTATCAAAAGATATTCCGTACACAAGTTATTTTTAAAACCCCCTGGACTATCCGGGGCCCGGTTCAAACTCACGACCTCCAGATTGCAGGTGGCGTAACTTACTGCTCAGCTACAGTGGCTTCTAGGATCTAGGGTTAATGGAGTTTTTGTGCCACGTCGGTGGCAAACAAGCCTACTGATGATAAGCGGTCACCGCAACCTATGGACGCCTGCAACCACAGGGGTGTTACATGCTTTATAAACTCTTTAAAATATTATATATACTTATACACTCCTTTCTTGAAGAACAACATACTGTAGTCCCCAAAGAAAACCTCGGCAGGGAGCTCATTCCTCAACCGGAGCGTCCGAGGGAGGAAATTCCTCTGAGACCGTACCGTACGTGACCACTTAGGTTCTAAGGTATGATAATATCTAATAATAATAAATATACTTTACAGTACATATGGTGCTATATTACCGCACGAGTGCGGTAATCAGCAGATTACGTGCATATGTCGAAACTTTAAAGAGCCATATGAACTGTAAAACGTTGTACGATACACGTGCGAACAGGTAATTCGCAACTCGTGTCGATTTAAAACACTCCCTTCGGTCGTGTTTCAATTTATCACCACTCGTTGCGAATTTCCTGTTCTCTGCACTTGTATCGTAATGTACTATTATTGCGTATTACAAAGTGAGAACAGTATAAACAAAAACCTTAGACTAGTACAATGCAACAACAGGCGGTCATATTGCTTATGAACGATATCTTCCAGACAACCTTTGGGTAGCAGGAAATTCATAACTCACAACAGTTTACCGGTAGTGCAGAAATTCAAAAGAGTGCTTTGGAGACACATTCATCAATACTATAAAGAAATGAATAAATAAAAACAATGATAGCATAATAAATAAACTATACTAACAGTATAAGAAACGAATATAAACAATAAGTATATAATTTACACATGCAAAAGGCAATCAAGGGAGCGACAAGAGATGCATTTATTTTATTTTATTAGATTTTTTTTTGTATGATGGCGAGGGCAAGGGTTGCTATGGTTGAAGGCGGCCGTGGCCATCATGTTAAACAGTTCTCCAGAGCACAACCCATTATACAAACGAACACGCACAAGGGGGCAAAGTTTCCCCTTTAACTTAACGGTTCAATATCACTTGTGGGTTTGGGACCACAAACGCCGTAGAAGAAAACAGAGATGGCAATATTCTCTGTATTGCTTCCTGCATCTACGTCACAGCCTCCGCCGCATTCTCCAGCCACGCGCCAGCCGGACGAGGAGCGAGGTTGTGGGGAAAGTACTGGGTTTCTCTGGAGCAATGAGTGAGACTACAGTTTTTGGCGACACTAGTCTGGGATCGAACGTCTATCTAGGTATCGTAACCATAAACATTGCATATCCTGGGGTATTGCTGTGTTGAGAGTGAGGCACCTGCACATCTACAGTGTCTAGCTGTCAACACACCGAATCCTCAACGTAATAAAGGGTCGGCAGTGCGCTTGTGATTCTTCTGGAGTCGCAAGCCTCCATAAGTGACGCTGTCTGCTTACCATCAGGCAGGCCGTAAGATTGTTTGCCACAGTAGTAGTATAAAAAATGTGTTGCAAAATTGTAACTTAATTTCCAATAAATTCATTGATCAAACTCGTTGGTTTCATTCCTTTATACATCTGAACCATGAGGCCAGGGTAATAGTGTAATAGGAATAATAAGGTATAGGTTAGGTACCTGTGAGCATGGTCTAACGATCATGCACTCGATCCACAGCCTGATGAAGGCCGCGAAGGGCCCAAACGTCTCCATAATGTAGGCGTAGTCGGCGCCGCTTTTTCGGATCATGGTTCCAAGCTCGGCGTAGCAGTATGCACCGACCTGGGGAAAATTACAGCAGTTATAGATTTTTAGATAAGATATGTGCTCCTGGTAGAAATAATGTGCAAGATTGTATACTGGAAATTGTTATATACAAACTATATGTACAAATATACGACAGATCCCGGGCATGTCCCAAAACTACGACCAAGACCACCGTGGGATGGGCAGCAGCATCCCTGGACAAGCGGTGGAGATGCTGCAACCGCCAACCCGCATGCCAAGCGTGGCGATTGTAGCATTTACCCCCCATAGAATGGGGGAGGCCTATGACCAGCAGTGGACGTCATTGGTGGATAGAACAGATAGATGACACAAGAAGAAATGACAATAGAGAGATCTCTTAGGGACCGAAGTCCATTGAGAGTTCATTGGAAGTTTATTTTGAGACTGATTTTAAATACTTTGATAGCGCGATGCAGAACATGGCCGATGTGACAGATAACAGGAGTGACGCCACAGATCTACCTTTTAAGAGGCCTTTAAAAAAGTGGACACGTCCACTAGCGCCACTCGTAAGTTATTGTGATTATTTAAATTTAAAGATAGATATTGAAAAAAAAACCGACCAGGCGCATGTCGGATCACGCACAAAGACGAGTTCCGTGCGGACATCTACTTACATTTAAAAATTACTATACAATACATTGAATCAACGAAGGTCGTATCGTCCTTAATAGGGAACTCATGGCACTTACCTCCTTGTTTGGGCAAGACAGCTGCAGTGATTACTCAAAAATGAACCTTAATTGATAGCACGTAGGTTGCCTTTACATCGACTTGTTATAAAGTTATAAAGTCATGGAGTATGTGGCACTAAATTTACTAACTTTATATCAAGTCAATGGTGGCGTAAAGGTGAATACCAGTCTGTAAGCTGTAGACCTCGCGATCTTTTTTATCAAATTCGAAATCTTCGAAAAACACAATCGATTAATAAAAATCAATACATTATCGAACATTCACTCAAAATTTCACGAGAATCGGTTGAGTAATGCGACATGTACAGTAGAATATCTGATTATCCACCGGGCAGACATACGAAAGCATTTTTGCTCAAGCTGAACCGGAGACCCTTCGCCCGCTCGGTCAATAACTAAAAGATAACCTTGTTACCTAATGTTTTGGTTATAAATAGTATTGAAAAACGTGTTGCTGTACAGTTGAAACACAAGTCAAGTTATCAGCAGATAGCGGGGTCAACGACATTGACCGGCAATAAACTTGAAATAAATAATATTTATAACAAAATCATATTACATCAGTAATTGGGTCAGCATGTCGGCTGAGAGAAATAATTGAACTTTATTATGCTTGTGTTTGATTGCAGGACATTCACTTAGACTTGTCCTATTTACTTCGAGTTAGGCACGCCGCATACGGGGTGAATTTCGCGACAGAAATGCAGCCGTTCTGATTCCATCCATCTCCTTTCTATCAACACAATGTATAGTTCTGCCACAGGCAGGCAGACGAACTCAGCGGTGTCATCCAGCCCGCCTATCTATGGCAGCCCATTCCTAGACTGGCATGGGAAGTAACGAGGAAAGGAGGGAGAGCCGTTTTGCGGCAACGTTACTCGTCATGCCGAAGCATGGGATTGCTCTTGGCCAGCATCTAGCCTGGGTGCAAAAATGACGCCGACGATGAAGCGCGCTCACCCAGAAGATGCTATGAAGATTTAACTGTTGAATACTAAAAGACTAGTAGAAAGAGAGTTTCTGGTGATTTTTACATGCTTTTATTTAACTTATATGTAAGTACCTATGTAAAGCTGCCTTAAAATTTGAAATACTTTTTTCAGCCACTTGCCGGTATCCCATTAAGCTGAAAATTGGCATACTTATGGAAATTTGATGACATGGAGATGATGGATTAGATGAGATGGAGAAAGAAGATGGCTATAGCAACACCTAAACTACACAAGATAAACTCGTCGAGCTTGGGCTCATTAGAACCGCCTCAACGAGTAGTGGATGACTGTGGGAATAAAGATAAGTACAGTCGGCAATATAAGATTATATAAAAAACGAATAATTCAGAAACTTATTTAGAACTAAAAGAAAATTTTGTACCATATCTTTTTCTTTATTGTCTGTACCCAAGCTCAATTATTTCTCAAAGTCAATTCTCCGCAAATACCAAATAACAAGTCCCCGGGGCAATCAAAGATGGATTTAATTTGCTCGAGAGCTTTCAGAGCTTAATGAAAGCTTTTTGGTGAAATTGAAAATATCTTGAAATTTGCGGTCTAAGATGATAGTGCGAAATTTTGTGTACATTTTATATGAAAGATTAGGCTCATTTGTTAATCGAATTTTTTTAAAGAGTTTATACTAGTGCGTCATATTTTTCATTCTATTTATTAAGAAATATGTATAGGTAGTATTGAAAAATATAGTAGAAAACAAATGGTATCCGAATTTTAATAAGATAAAGCCACCTACATCGGTAGGCTTCGCCGAATACCTAATACTTTTCTAAGCGCTGGTCTGGTAGACTCAGAGATGTAAACGACCACTTAAGTTATGGTTGTATGTAACCGGAGAATATTGATTATATTTTTTGTTAGTACCTCTTTTTAAACCGAATCAGGCCGCCACGAAACAGGCATAGCCTAGTGTGGGGCCGCAGGATATTGTTAAATGTTATTAAGGTTTTCTTTGAAATAACTTTTTTTTTAGTTCTTGCTGCTTGCGGGATAAATCCTTAAATATGTATTTTACCATATTGTAGAACCCCACGGACCCCACGGTAACCCAGACTAGTGGACTCGCGTTCACGGGGTCAGTCTGTCCCAACACGCCTGTCGGCTACACGAAGATGTTTCCAATGATGGAGCCCGCGATTACTGCAGCCGTTCAGGAGCAACTTACCATACTGTAGACTCCCGAGGCTACCCAGACCAGTAGACTCAAATCACGGATCAAGTCGGTCGCAGTATGCCTGTTGGCGACACGAAGATGCTCCCGAAGATGGAGCTTACGATCACAGCACCGTTCAGGAGCAACTTACCATACTGTAGACTCCCAAGCCAACCCAGACCAGTAGACTCGCGTTCACGGATCCAGTATGTTGCAGCACGCCTGTTGACGACACGAAGATGCTCCCGATGATGGAGTCCACCACCACAGTACCATTCAGGAGTAACATTTTACTATCCTGGCCAGCCAAGACCACCCAGACCAGTAGACTCACGTTCATGGAGCCAGTCTGTCACAGCATGCCTGTCGACGACACGAAGATGCTCCCGATGATGGAGCCCACTATCATAGTGCCGTTCAGGAGCTACTTACCATACTGTAGACACCTTAGGCCACCCAGACCAGTAGACTCACGTTCACGGAGCCAGTCTGTCACTGTTGACGACACGAAGGTGCTCGAGATGATGGAGCCCACTAACACAGTGCCGTTCAGGAGCAACTTACCATACTGTAGATTCCCGAAGCCACCCACACCAGTAGACTCGCGTTCACGGAGCCAGTTTGTCACAGCATGCCTGTCGACGACACGATGATGCTCCCGATGATGGAGCTCACAATCACAGCGTCGTTCAGGAGCAACTTACCATACTGTAGATTCCCGAGGCCACCCAGACCAGTAGACTTGCGTTCACGGAGCCAGTCTGTCGCAGCACGCCTGTTGGCGACACGAAGATGCCACTCCCGATGATGGAGCCCACGATCACAGTGCAGCCGTTCAGAAGTGACATCTTCGCCTCCAGCGCTCCCGCATCTTTGCTTTCTTCTTCTACTTCCGCTTTTAGGTCTTCGCATTCTTCGTCCGTTGCCTTGTTTTTGGGTGACCTGATAAAGAAAACGAAATTGTTAATAATCGAACTTACTACGTCATAATTTCAGGCTGTTATACCTGCGTGGAGCTCTCCTATAGATATATGTAATACGACTTTTGTTAAAATGTTTTAATTATCTCTACTGTAAGAGATGAAAATAAAAATAATTATTTGGATGATTAAAATGTAATAAGTCATATCAGTATCTCTTTATGAAACAAAAAATCTAACTTTTTTTTTGTGTACAGCAGGTGCTCGAACTTTTGAACAAACGTCATACTAAATGGAAGCGTTTAGACTTAATATTTTGGATATATCTAGTTTCATTTTAAAATAGTTATTCATATGATTTTACTCATTGGGTAACATGCTTTTGTTTTCAGTTTAAAGTTTTTTACCATCTGTTTATTTACGAAATAATCGCTTGGTTACACTTAACAATTACACTTTGTATACGGGCGCATCAGTGCGATAGTTCAGCGTCGAATGATGTCACACCGGCATTTGAGAGAGAGCGAAACAGGAGGTCTACTCCGAAATTAGAAATCTGAACTTCGCTAGTGTTTCACTCTTCCCTTTCACTCTTCTGTCATACACTATATGAGTGAAAGGAACGGCACCATACGAAGTTCGGATTTCGCATTTCGGAGTACGAGTACACCTCCTGACCAACTACCGCGCATCCACGCCGCGCGCTTGTGTAGTATCTAATACGTTGTAACTTGTATTTAATCTGTGATAATAATTAATGGGTCTAAAATTGTATATTAAAATATCCCCTCAAAATTCCTGCTTGGAGTTTTGGGATTTAACTCACTCGAGGTAAGGCGAAACTATGGACTTATGACTTGTGCTGCTAGAGTTTTGCGAGGGAATTCGGACTGTCCAGATTTAGTCGCGCAGATAGTACGCTTGCTTGTCCGTTCACTATCACAACTGAAAGTCAATCTCCGACCCCGCAATTATCCTCTTCTAGCAGTACCTAAGACAAGCACAGTGTCCCATAGAATGTCTCCACTTGTACGCAGTCTCCAATACATCAATGAGATGCTCGCATCAGCACCGGACTGTGATATTTTTGCAAGTAGTTGGATGGTTATATGTGCAGAGTGCATGAAGTTCTGTGAGGCGATGGATAAGCGACCGTCTTCTGTAATATTTTAACTCTAGGGATTATATATCTTTGAACCGAGCTTGGATTCAAGGTATTAAGAAAATTTTGTGTTATGAATTTCGCAGTGTCTTAGGCTTAAATCCTGTAAAACTGTGTAATCTTATGAAATAAATAAATAAATAAATATTAATGTTATTTTAGTAATCACCACCATAAATTGAATGAGATGGATTGATAGTTTCTCCTGTATACGCACAATTGCTAAAACAAGAAATGCTAAAATTCATCACCAACCTTTAAATTAATTACAGAATACAGAATTTATTGGGTATGGAAAACTAATTCTACGAGTCATAGTTACATATATAATTATATTAGTTACATGATGAACTAGCATGGTTAATTAGCAGAACATTTGTATTGATACTTGGAAGTAAGTCAGGCGATTCGTCTGCTCGTTTGCCTCCTATGTCATTAAAAAAAAGTACCTACCTATAAGTCCTATTGTAGCGCACATTAACAGCAGCACCTGCGATCTTCCCCACCATTTTAGCGTGATTATAGAGAGACTACACTATAATATAATAGTCTTCCATTTCTACAAAATAATATAATTCAGCGACACCGTGAAGAAATCATAGTCAGCGCCATCTAGTGAGAATGTTCCGTAAAATTCTCTCTCGGACGCTTACATTGCTAAAGAGATACAAATGATTTAATTTAAAGAAAAATATTATGGTACATTCTAAATTTACAAAAAAAAAACAAGTCTGACTCTGCTATGGTCCCACCGAGCAGACAAGTTAGAAACTAGCTGACATATCTATCATTTCACTATATTTTATGAACTAAAAACTCCTTTAGGTTGATTTAACACGTGTTAGAAGTGACTATGTGCCTAATTTTAATGGGTAAATTTACAGGTTTGACCTTTGCCACTTTTAAAAGCCTGCTTCTGCCAAAGCTTTGGAAAACAAAGCGGCAGAAAAGTGTTATTGGATAATATGACCTGGTATGAACCTGTACGATATCATAAATTCATAAATCCCTGTCATAATATTATTAATACCCTACACACACACAAGCGCACACTTTCACAATGAATGCCCGACTGGATGGCTTCTAAAGTATGTCTTCCGTTGGACACACAATTGGGACGTAATCTTGTTAAGCTATTTTCGTCGCAGATTTGAATGAACTGCAAGTAGATAAACAGCGAAACTGTCATCGGGCGTATAATGCTTGCCATTTTATCACTTATCGTCGTGGATAAGACGCCCGTCACTCTCGCACTCGCATACTTGTCAGAACGTGACGGATGTCTTATCCACGACGATAAGTCATAAAATGTAAACCTTCATAGGCCCGCAGATTGTACAAATACTAGTTTTTGACCGTGATTTTGCCCCTAAGGCTGGGTTGCGCCAAACCGTCTGTAATCGTAAGCAGTGTTCGTTAAAATTTGAATATATGGAAAGGTTGTCAATTTTCTATGGGATGACAGCGGCCGGCACCATATTTAACGTTGATCAGTGCTATGGTGTATTTTTCTGGAGGAATTCACCTGAAAGAGTGCAGGGTTTTAGTTCTCAAAAGAAATGCCTTCGATCGATTTGTGGTTGACGTCCAAGGGAGTCTATTAAACCCTATTTCATTAATCGATTCTGTTCTGACATTGCCGAGTTTATATATATTTATGAAATGGCTAGTTTTGTGAAAAGGTTCCTTCTCTTTTTAAAAATCTTAATAGTGTCAGACTTAGTAGGAAAATACAACCTGAATTGCTAAAAAGCGCATCTCTCTCTAGAAGCATTTTGGCTTCAAGAATTTATAATAACATCCCTAATACTATTAGAGACTTGGATACATTAGGACAATTTAAACGTAATTTAAATCAACTGTTAATTAAGAAAGCATATTACACAATCAATGAATTCATGTCATGACTGACAAATGGGGACAACTTTAATTTTATTTTATTTAATTTTCTAACGGCAAAACATCCACCACCGCCACCATATCAGCCCTAGGACGTCCACTGCTGGACATAGGCCTCCCCCAATTTCATGGGGGGTAAATGCCATAATCGCCACGCTTGGCTTGCGGGTTGGCGATCGCAGTATCTCCACCGCACTCTAGGAATGCTGCTGCCCATATGCTGTCTTGGTCGTAGTTTAAGGACATACCCGGGTCCAGTACTCAGCAGGTTCCGGGTCGGCAAAACATAATGGGACCTAAGAACTGTAACTATACCTATTTAAGATCTCTGTTGTACATATTTTACAAATAAATCAAATTGAAATTGAAATCAGTCTGTGATCGTAAGTCGGTGCAACCCAGCCTAAGTCATGGATCCGAACCGGACTGTGATTCATCAGATTGTTTTACACAAATACTAGTTTTTGACCGTGATTTTGCCTCTAAACGATGGATCCGAACCGGACTATGATTATTGTCTGTTTTAGTGTATAGAGCTCATACGCGGCTGACAGTGAACCCAAGCAACTCAAGACCCCAGAGTTACTTGATTAATGGCAGTGAATTTTTTTACTCGTAAAAAAAGAGATGTAAAGTGTCCCCCTACACAAATAATAAAATTTGGAGATTGAAAAGGTCTCTATGGTCAAAAAGTAAAATGAAAACCTGAATTAAAATTATAATTAAATAAAATGAAAAGTGGGTAGTAATATCGAAACGCACAGAGCGGGCGCCGCGCGATGCGGCGCGGAGGCGGTTTCGCATTTTTGATGTATCAGAAACTGTCCACTGTCATTACTGCTTCATATGTCACACATGAACATGGAGAAGACGAAGATCATGTCATATGCCCATGTAGCAACAACTCCCGTAACAATCGGACACTTTACGCTCGATGTTGTAGACGATTACATATATCTAGGCCAGACTGTCCAGTTAGGTAAGTTCAATTTCGAGAAAGAGTTTAATCGTCGAATCCGACTCGGCTGGGCAGCGTTTGGGAAGCTACCGCACATATTTTCGTCCAATATTCCGCAGTGTCTCAAGACGAAAGTCTTTGACCAGTGTGTGTTGCCAGTGATGGCATACGGTACTGAAACGTGGTCGCTTACTATGGGCCTCATAAGAAGGCTCAAAGTCACCCAAAGAGCAATGGAGAGGGTTATGCTGGGAGTTTTTCTGCGTGATCGCATCAGAAATGAGGCCATCCGCAGCAGAACCAAAGTGACCGATATAGCCCTTCGAATCCATAAACTTAAGTGGCAGTGGGCGGGGAATATAGCACGCAGAACCAATGGCCATTAGGGCGGAAAGGTTCTCGAGTGGCCACCACGTACCGGAAGGCGTAGCGTGGGCAGGCCCGCCACACGGTGGACTGATGACCTGGTAAGGGTCGCGGGTGTCCGCTGGATGCGGGTGGCGCAGGACCAGTCATTGTGGAAGTCTTTGGGGGAGGCCTATGTCCAGACGTGGACGTGATTCGGCTGAATGATGATGATGATGATGTCACACACGCCGCCTCCGCTCTACCGTGCTACCGAATACCACGCGGTTTTTTTGGTACGACGTCTCCCGGGCCGCGTTCGCTTCACCACAAAACCGCCTCCGTTGCACCGCGCTCCGTGCGTTTCAACTGTTTCAAGCTTTAAAGATGACGATCGAATTACATTATATTATAAGAGAAACATAATCACTCCCGTATTATCTACGAGAGGAGGCTTGTACCCAGCTGTGGGACGTAAATGTCAAAAAAATTGGGACATTCCAATATTTTCTCAGACTTGACAAAATGTCCCCAATTTAACACACTATTCGATGTCCGTTTTGTTACCGCCATACATAAATGTATGGAAAGTAACAAAACTTTTAGGGGGACACTTTTTTCTTTTTCTGGAATCGATAGAGTTATTGATTTGATTTCCATTTGAATGAACCCATATTCTGAAAAAAAAAACGAAATTATACATTTTTTTAATTCCCCAAATAGGTATAATGATCTGATGATGACAAACTTACCCCCTTATTTATAAAACTTAACAAACCTCTGTTAACTAAAAGTTGTTTTATCCCTTTCTCACAAACATAAATGTCAAAGTGACAGATAAGGACAAACCATCTTTAGCGGCTTGTTAACTAATAGAGGCTTGATGAACGTTTATGATTAAGGGGGTTAGTCACTACTAGATAAAAGAAAGTTTGTTTAATAACCAAATTTTTTTTTATTAGCTGAATAATATGGGTAAAGAAATTAAGTTTATTTAATAACCATGAAAATATACATTTTATTAGATGAATAATAAGCTTGCCATCGAAGGGCCGTTCATATGACTGAAAAAGAAAACACTTCATTTTAATTACATTATCTATAAGTAAATTAGCCGAATATGGTAGACCATTCAGAGAACTACAATAAAACCCACACTACTGCCAATGAGTAATTTATAGACCCATATAATCAATGTACATCTCTAAGGACTTAGGAATAATGGACGCTCAGAGACCATATACATCTCTGAGATATTAAATTTATTGTATATACTTTTGTGTATTCGGACAGAGACCGTATATATACGTCACGTTTTTTATATAATGTATTGTAAGTTTATTTTAATTGAATATTGTGAGTTTGTTAATCACTATAGTTTTAAAATCATTATTATTATTGTCTACTTTTTTTTTAGTTCTGCAATTCTGTTTTGAAAACATAATAATTATCATTGTCAATTTATTCAATTGTATAATTCATGCGATGACATGTAAAAAAGCCCTTGTGGCCTATTTGCAGAATAAAAATTTTGATTTTAATTCTTTGATTTTGAATGAAATAGTTTTTTAACGAAATCTAAATATTACGCGCGTGAATTTGGTTTGCCCTCGTTCTGTACTGTTCTTCCGGTATCCACTTACGTTACTTGTTTATTATAAGAAAAATAGAAAGTAGACGAAGCATACAGTTTTAGACACCCAACCTGCACCCAACATAACATAAGATAATATAATAATATAATATAATATAATAATATACCGACCACCATATCAGACCTAGGACGTCCACTGCTGGACATAGGCCTCCCCCAATTTCATGGGGGATAAATGCCATAATCGCCACGCTTGGCATGCGGGTTGGCGATCGCAGTATCTCAACCGCACTCTAGGAATGCTGCTGCCCATTCCCCGGTGGTCTTGGTCGTAGTTTTAGGACATACCCGGGTCCAAACCCAAATGGCATGAATAAGATTGGAAGTGTGTGGAATTTAAGGGGCATGGGACATTTACCCAGCGTGCGTAAAGTTCTAATGTCATTTTTCATAGTATAAAACGGCTAAGTGCGTGTCGAATCACGCACAATGAAGGTTTCTATACCTACTGCTAATAGTCCTAATTGAAAACCACTATCATATACTGTGAATTATAATAGCTCGTATCTTCATAGGAAAGTCACGGCCCTTTTACTTGGGTGAGGCAGTTTTTCAGTGATAATTTAAAAACTGTTGGGACCTACCAACAGTTTTTAAAACTAATATCTTGTTCAAATAATTTTTTGTTGAAAGTTCCTAGCAACCACTATATGTGTAACAATTTTTCATATTAATTTTATATTATGCAGTAACGCTCATCATCGTCCTAGCGTTATTCCCAGTACAGTTGCATCCTGACGGATGCCTGGGGTCCGCTACCTAATCCCAAGAATTGGCGAAGGTACTAGTTTTTACGGAAGCGACTGCCATCTGACCTTCCAACCCGAGGGGGAAACTAGACCTTATTGGGATTAGGCTTGTCAAGTGAGTGGGCAACTTGACTGTTAGAAGTTCTCAAGCCGCCCGGAGGCCACTAACTTGGCTTAACGACTGCTATCATAGACAGCAACCGGGATCAACGGCTTAACGTGTCTCAGTTAGTAACCACTTAAAGCGGTCACCCATCCAACGATTGACCTCGCCCGACATTGCTTAACCTCGCATACCGCACGCGGTACGCGGGCGCCGCTGGGCCACGAACGCTCCATATTATGCAGGAACGCTGCTAACGAAAATTCTAAATTGCAAATCAAGGGGGGAAATATTAAGGGGATGGGGATTTTCTTTTTCAATTTTTCGCTTTAAATTGAAATTTAGATTTATGGCGAATTATTTAAAGAATAAATGCTTATCTTTAAAAAACAAGTACCTCTATTATTTAAAAAAAAAAAATATTATTTATGTACCAACAAAGAAAATATATACAAGAATACTCAACCAAAATAATATCAATAAAATTAAAACTAACTTTAATAGTACGTACCTCTTTTGAATATCCCTTCAGCTAATAGGGACTGCTGAACTTATTAAAAAGTAACCCAACTGCTTCTTCTAACATCTGCCTTTGATTTTTCAGTTGTGGGTCACGTACGAGGGCTGCTTTTTAAGTTGTGTCGGTTGGAAAAACTAAAGACAACTTAAGTGTTAAATGGTATTTATTATTTTTCAAAGTAATCACCGTGATATGTAATACACTTTTTCATTTGATCGAACCAATTTTCGAAACACTTATTCCAGTCCAAAGTCGGGGTCTCCAAAATGGCCGTTTTGTATGCCTCAACCGTTTCTTCAGGCGTCTAGTACCGTTGACCACGAAGTCATTGCTTGATTTTTGGAAAAGAAAAATAATCATTAGGGCTTAAGTCTGGACTGTACGGCGGGTGTTCCAGAATTTCGACGTTTTGCTCTTTTAAAAACGCAATTGTTTGCCGGGCGGTGTGCGAGCTCGCATTATCGTGGTGCAGTCTTATACGACGTCTTGGGTTATTTTTTCGAAACACGCCGATGACTTCTGGTAAACAGATAGCCCTCGTATTTGCACATAAATGTATTGATTACATAAAATACGAGTATCCATAGTGCATATATCAATAGCGAAAGGCCGTTGACCGGCATCGGCAGTTGGTTATGAAATCAAGTCTCACACCAACTATTATCAATGACCCGTCGACTTCTAGTATCTTACTGCTTAAATTTTGTTTCTTCCTGCTAAGTAGTTGGACATCAATTATATGCTTATATGTGCACTATGTCTATTAAAAATGTATAAAATCACTACTTTTTAGGGTTCCGTACCCAAACAGGACCCTATTACTAAGACTTCGCTGTCCGTACGTCTGTCTGTCCGTATGTCACCAGGCTGTATCTCATGAACCGTGATAGTTAGACGGTTGAAATTTTCACAGATAATGTATTTCAGTTGCCGCTATAACAGCAAATACTAAAAAAACAGAATAAAATAAATAATTAAGGGGGCTTCCATACAACGAACGTGATTTTTTTGCCGTTTTTATAGATGATGGTGCGCAACACTTCGTGCGCGAGCCCGACTCGCACTTAGCCGGGTTTTTTTTCGTAAATATGTGGTATTGTGTACCTGGCGGTGAGTAAGGTCGCCAGATTTCCGAAGGATGCGCTGTGTTGAGACTGAAGGGCCTGCATTTGTCTCTCGCTGTCAACACAACTAATCCTCTAATCTATAGCGGGTTGGTAACGCGCTTGTGATAATTTTGGGGTCGTAAGTGTACATAGAATACAGTGTCTGCCTACCATCAAGCAGGCTTTGAACTTATGAAATTTTGTAAAAAAGACTTAATGAATGAATTCACGGTCCGTATAGTGTTCTAAATACCTACTATACAATAGACCAGAGAATGCCAAATACGTTCGGCCATACACGTCCTCATACATGCTCTGCGTACAAAAAAAAAACGTCGTGTGATATGTTCAGATTTATATGGAGGCGATTTATGGGAGCGTCCGGGGCCCAGCGGTGCCCGCGTACCGGGTGCGGTATGCGAGGTTAAGCAATGTGGGCGCAGGTCAGTTCTTGGATGGGTGACCGCTTTGAGCGGTTACTAACTGAGCGCTCCCGTGCTTTTGAAGGCACGTTAAGCCGTTGATGTCTACGACAGCAGTCGTTAAACCAACTTAGAGGCCTTCGGGCGGCTCGAAAACTTCTAACAGTCAAGTTGCCCACTCACTTGACAAAGGGGGGTCGAAGTTGCACCACGTCCGTAGGGAGTACCCACCGTTACCCTACACGTGACCCCTGGGTGGTGCGAAAAGTGCAACAAAAACTGGCAACCGTACTTGTCTTCTCGAAGATCTCACGGTTCGTAAATAAATGCCATACGATTATATTAAATAAAATTCAGATTTATATAAAAAGACTGGTTTCGTAACTAGAATAACACTGACGGGACGTAGCCAAAACTGTCATTCCCAAATCACCATTTATATACCCGCATTTAGCAGTGATGACCTCCAAATCACTTTATTCACCCCAACTATAAACAAACAATACAGTCTGAGCAGGAGCAGATTGTGCTTAGACTGCGCCCTTGAGCAACCCCAAATTCGCTATACTATTATGTCTTCAGTCAGTATTGCCTTAAGTCTTTAGCCGTGAAGTGATGTTTTGTCCCTTTAACCGCCGAGAAATTTTCAGCCAACATGTCCGGCTCGCCGCCAGTACGAAATTACACAATCTTTTATATATAAACTAATCAAATTAAAACTTCTGAGAGAGATTAATATCCTGTTATTAAACATACCAGACATTTGACTTACTGCGGCGAAATGAGCTGCATAAGTTGTGTGTTATATCAGACCACGGCGGTTAAAGGGTTGGGGACACCATTCGACACAAATCCCGGTATCCTCAATCCCGGTACGACCTATAAAAATATCGCAATAATAGAACTACATGCTCTGTAGGAATGTGTGTGGTGAGTAGGGTCACCAGATGTCCAGAGGGTGCGCTAAATATGTTGAGTGAGGTACTTAACATTTGTGTTGTTCGGTAAGTGAGGTGATTAAACTAAGTGGATTATACTTGTACCTACATACTTATACAGGGTGGGCCCTGTACCAGGAGCAAAAAGTTAAACGGTGGACTATTTAGCGGGCCAGAAATAACTTCCAAGTGGTCTCAGTTGATTTTTTTTTCTTTTCTTTATTTATGGCTTACGTGTATTATTATTACTTTTCTGAAGTGAAATTAATGTCAATTTATCATAAAAAGTCAATAAAATAACAAAAAAGAAATTACTCTAACTTAAAAATAATTAAAACTAACCTATAAAAAATATAAATTTGGCCCGTTAGGCAGGGTGCCCATCATGCAGGCAGCATTCCCGCGCTGAATTGCAATAGCGATTCTTTGTGCGAGAAAGCTGCCCGCACGAGGATCGCCGGTTGCCTCCCGCAAACGTTTGCTGAGCATCCTGTGAAGTCCACGCGCGGCTTTGCCCCACGAGCCGAGAGTCTCGACACCGAATGCAGCGAACTCGTATTGGGTGCTGAGACACTCGTATTTGGTGGCCTTAAGCCGTTCTCGAGCGTCTGCCGCGGCCCCGGCACGCCTGCTGGTCGATGGGAGGTAGGACGCAGACAAAGTGTCGGCACATGTGGCGTCCCACACTAGAGCGCGACCCATCCTCCATGGAATTAAAGACATCCCGTCAGGGCGCTTGCCATCACCCCGCACGATCTGGGCCTCCAGAGCAGCGGGAACGTTGGCGCTGATGTGTGTTGTGTGTTGTGTGTTGGTGTGTGATGGTGTGATGTGTGTGTTTAGGATGTCGTTGAGTGCGGCGTGGCGGGACAGGCGGCCGGCTGACTTGTGATTTAGGCTAGCAACCTCATTATACATCTACATGCGTCCCACTGCGGGCTACTTAATGGAAGGGGTATTAGTTCCCACGCTAACCCAGTGCGGGTTGGGGTTAGCAACTTATTGCTAAAAATGGCACTGAAATTCAATTTCATGTGCTCTGCCTATCTCTCTTATCAAAACAGGCGTGAGTTTATGTGACGTGACTTTAACAGCAATGTTTGAATTTCTAAATGTTCACTTTCAACATTGATAGCATATTGTATTTAATAACGATGATTCGAGGTATCATATAGAGAATAAGAAGGAAATGCGCATATAAAAGCTTTTTCCTTAAAATAACCGGATAAAAAAAACATTAGTTTTTCCTGCTGCAAATAATAAGTAGCATTAAAGAGCCGTCAAAAATAATATGCCATTGGTTGATCCAAGAACCGGGCCGATCGATGTCCCGCCAGGGGATGAAATGGGCATTATTAGTTTGGACAAAGCCGAGCCCTTGAAACCTGACTGTGCCGGAAGCAATAAGGGTAAGGAAGATCAACAGGGTGGAAGATGGAATCATGGCAGTTCTAGTCGAGAGCGGACAGCCGATATTGCACCGGCTGAAGATGCTGAAGTCTCTGCCTTATCACCGGCTGGCTCGCCTTCGTATGCTCAAGTGGCACAACGTAAGATTACCACTCGGGCTCAAACACAAGCCTCGACTGGGAGCGCCACTCGACAGGAAGCTCACAAGCACAGTTCGCCGCCTCGCCGTCATGTAGTTAAGGGTATCGGCCTAAATCACAAATTGCAGACGATAGAACCGAATAGGAGGATACATGCTTGTTTCTTTAAGCCTTACACCACGTCTGAACTTATTAAGTGTCATAAGGAAGAACTGAGTCAGGTAACCAACACCAACATCAAGGTTGAAAAATTAAAATTACGGCATGAAAGCTACGCGTCATTTTTAATCACCGTTCCTGAAAGTCTCTATGAACTCTTCATGAGCGCTGAAGCATGGCCATTCGGGACACGAGTTAGCGAGTGGTTTCAGCGATCCGCCGGGGGTGCAAATCGAGCTCGCCGCCACCCCGCTTCCGGCCGGAGAACAAACCAGAAGGGTGAAGCGAATAAGCTCGCGCCGTCACAATAGCGGCGATGGTACCTCTACGCTGCATATAGTATACCAGAACGATCGCGGCTTAAAGACCAAACTGAGTTTCTGGCGTCAAAATGCCGCGCTTTTACAGGTGGACCTCATTGCGGTTACGGAGACCAACCTGGACTCGTCGATCGGCGACCCTGAGGTGGTTCCATACTCTTGGACTATGCTCAGACGTGACCGGGGCGCTAGAGGAGGAGGCGTGCTCTTGGCTGCGAGACCTGGCATCACCCTGCGTCGGCGCTCGGACTTAGAAACCTCGAGTGGAGAGGACATGTGGGCCTCTGTCACACTCAACGGCTGTGAGTTTTTAGTTTGTGTGATATATCTAAAACCCAGTGCTGTCGACTCTGACTACATGACGTGGTTCTGCAAAGTTGAGGACAATTGTACAACGATGCGAAATCCGAATTTTGTAATCTTAGGCGACCTCAACTTGAAAAGTGCTAGTATAAATGTAAATAATTACCTCAATTATTTTTTGACATTTTGTAAACTATCTGATTATAACGACATTATGAATGATAAGGGAAGTAAGTTAGATGTTGTGTTAGTATCAGAATGCGTGGGTGCAGTGAGAGTATGTACAGCCTGCGAAGGCCTTGTGGAACGCGCTGACGTATACCATCCTCCCTTGGATATAACGGTTACTCCAAATCGACCCGGAAAGGCTAATCTGGTGGAGCCTAGCAATATCGACCGGACCACAGACTGGAATTTTGGTAAAGCGGACTTTCGTTCCCTGTACGATCTTGTCTCTAAGATGGATTGGAGCCCGGTATTGGCTGAGAGATGCGTGAATGAGGCAGTAAAGCGACTATATTCCCTACTGTACAGCTGTTTCGACTCTTGTGTTCCAAAAAAGAGTCGTAGTACGAAAGTCACCAGAATGTACCCAACTTGGTTTCCAATTGACGTCATTAAAGATTTAAAACTCAAAGGCAACCTGCATAAGCAGTGGAAGGTCTCTCGTGATCCAAATGTGTATAGTCGTTTTAGTCAGCTGCGTGCCAGGATTGCGAGCGCGTATGCAACCTACATAGATAATATCCAGCGAAGCATCAGAACGAACCCTAAGTCCTTTTGGAATCATGTCTCTAACCTGCGGACGAAAGGTGGTTTTGAAACAAATGTTGTATACAAGGGCCAAACATTTAATGGATTAGCAGCTACAAGGGCTTTCGCGGACTATTTCAGTAGCGTGTTCCTTCCATCTGCGCCACAGTTATGTGCAGAACGGGCCGGATTAGCTGCTAGTGGTCAGTTAATTAACATTGCGAGTTTTACGCACTACGAGGTTAAATTCTTCTGTTGGCCCTGACAATGTCCCTCCTTTTATAATAAAAGCCTTTAAGTCCCAACTATTATCTCCCTTAGCTCATATATTTAATCTTGCTCTCAAAACCGGCAATTATCCTGATCACTGGAAAATCTCAAGAGTGACTCCAATTTTAAAATCGGGAGATAAATCTCAGGCTAAAAACTACCGTCCCATCGCTATTTTGAATTCTTTTGCCAAGGTTTTTGAGAGTGCTTTGCACTCAATGTTGTGTGAACAAGTCGAACCATACTTGGACGATGCGCAACACGGATTTAGGAAGGGTCGCTCCGTTAATACCAATCTTCTCTCACTTGTAGACCACGTCTCCAAAACACTCGACGTTGGTGGCCAAGTTGACGTCGTATACCTAGATTTTAGGAAAGCGTTTGATCAGGTCGATAATGATATCCTATTACAGAACTCTCCTCAATAGGGTTTGCTCCTCCACTCTTACGATTGTTTGCCAGTTACTTGAAGGATCGCAAGCAATTTGTCCGTCTTGGATGTTTTGAGTCAGATCCGTACCACACGAAGTCTGGGGTTAGTCAGGGTTCCATACTCGGCCCCTTCCTCTTCACGATCATGGTGAACGATCTTTCCAGGTGTCTCGCTACTGGTAGATCCTTATTGTATGCTGATGACATCAAAGTTGTGGTGGACATCAAATCTCCATCAGATTGTCAGAGCATGCAGTGTAACCTGGATGCGATCCACAGATGGAGTGTCGAAAATCGCCTGTATATTAACACTTCCAAGTGCTACGTCATGAGTTTTACTCGATCTAGGCGTGGTGTACATGCAAACTATTTTGTTGATAATGTACCTCTCTCTCGTGTTCACTCGGTAAAAGATCTCGGGGTCGTGTTCGATCCCGAACTTACATTTCATAGCCATATACGTACACTAGTAGGTGAAGGTTTTAAACGTCTGGGTTTGTCTTCCGTAGCTGCAAAGACTTCACGCATATTGGGGTCATAAAGTTATTGTACTCGGCACTTGTGAGATCAAAATTGGAGGCAGGTTCATGTGTTTGGAGTCCACACGAGTCAACCTATACGCTTATGCTGGAAAAGGTCCAGAAGTGTTTCTTGCGCTATCTTTTTAAAAAGTCGTATGGTTATTATCCCTTTATCTACCCTACTGCTTATTTGCAGGGCGTTCTCGGATACAACTCGCTAGCAACGCGCAGATTGTTCGACCAGCTTATCGCAACACTTCGTATCCTGCGGGGTCGTCTCGATTGTCCTAGCCTGCTCGGTGAGGTCTGTCGCCTCTTTGTGCCCGATGGGCGTGCGCGGTTCCGTGTAGATCGGCTGCGGCTTTTCGCTGTCCCTCTTTGCCGTACGGTCTCGCGTCGTAACTCTCCTATTTGCCGCTCTTTGCATGCGCTCAATAAGCTCGACGCTGTGCAACTCTCCTGTGATTTGTTTGCGGATGGCTGGCCGGTTGTTGAAAGAGTGTGCTTGAAATTGTGTGAGGTTCTTAGTTAATAATATAGTATATAATTTGTTGCTAATGTATTGATAATTGATGTAAGCTCTTCGAGGCTAGATAAAGAAATGTAATGACTTTAGGATATTTCCTGTAATGTTACTTTTTTTTTTCATGTTTATAAAAAAAAAAAAAAATATACCTACGTATTGTAGGTACTACGTATTGTAGGTTTATTATAACCCGGATATTACCCGGGTACATAAGACAGAGAAGAACAGTACGAAAACTAGCAATCGTTTGAGTTTAGTTACCGCGAAAGAAGCCTAAGAGAAAATACCTATATATATAATTATTATTGTCAATCATCATCATGGTGCCAAGTCCGGCACTACATTGTTTACAGTAAAACTAATTTACTGCGGATTAATGCATTTTGAGCTTTAACTTGGCAGTTTTCTTAAATATCCAACAGCTTTTATAGTATTATAACATACTGCATAGAAAACTGCCAAGTTAAGGCTCAAAATGCATTAAGCCGCAGTAAATTAGTTTTACTGTAAACAATGTAGTGCCGGACTTGGCACCATTTCAGAGAATCTACGGAACTTGCCACCTATTTAGATCTCAATTCTTTTGTCGGTGAAGACGACAACTAAGCATGGCATATTCTTAATATTGAACTTGGCTCCAATTTTCACATTTATGTTTTTGATGGGATATCATTACTTTTTGTCAATCTTCACCAAATGGTGCTTTTTAAGAGCAAATGCATGAGTTACTATACAAAATACCCAAATCGCTATGGGTGTACCTCAAATATTGTATGTATGTAAGCACTTTATTGTACACAATAACAGTTTAAAACATATACATGTCACACAGGATCAGAGTACAAAGGCGAACTTATCCCTATGAGGGATCTCTTCCAGCTAACCTTTGAGGGATTGAGAGATTTTTAAAAATAATGAGATAGACAAACTTACACCGTGTACAACAACGTTACAATGAGTAAATATATTTTGTAGCTAAACCATAACTAAATAAATACCCATAAATACATATGTAATAAGTAAATATACATATATAATGAATAAAAAAATACATATACCTATAATAAATACATAAATACAGAATAATTATATTCAAAATTACAATATATAAATAATTATAGTACTCAACCAAATCACAGATCGTTGGAGAGCCATAATTTCTTCAAATTTTTCTTGAGTGACGCGACAGACTGGGACTGTCTTATTGACAAAGGTAACGCGTTCCACAGCTTCACAGCGCCCACGGTGAAAGATTTAGAGTACGTTCGCGTCATATTTGACGGTACAGAAAGAGTAAGGTTGGCGCTAGACCTCAGACGGTGACCACTGCCGTCAGCCATATATCTAAATCTCTCAGTAAGATACGGAGGAGCAGCAGGATTAAAAAGTATGTTGAAAAGCAACGACAGAATATGCACATCTCTGCGCTGGCGGATCGGCAACCACTGAAGCTGAGATCGGAAGTTGGAAATGTGGTCATATTTGCGGAGACCGAAAATATACCTGATACATACGTTTTGTAAGCGCTCAAGCTT
Organism: Notocelia uddmanniana; assembly: GCA_905163555.1. Classification (NCBI taxonomy): domain Eukaryota; kingdom Metazoa; phylum Arthropoda; class Insecta; order Lepidoptera; family Tortricidae; genus Notocelia; species Notocelia uddmanniana. The sequence goes on from LR991072.1 coordinate 15,517,691, forward strand.
GTCAAGCAGCTCTTCATTGAGGTCAAGGAACGCAATGTCCCCATAGTCCAGAAGTGGAAGAAGAAGAGACTGGGCAAGAGTCTGCTTGGTGTGCATAGGAAGAAAATTCTGTAAGCGCCTTAGTGAGTGGAATATTTGAAGAGTTCCCTCGATTTCTCCAGGCCTCTATAATCAGATTCTTACTTGATAACTATGGGACCACCACTGAAGTATACAGAGTCAAACAAAAAAAGAATCTTCCAAAACGGTTAATAAATGACGGAGTTCTGAGGTAACTAGCATAAATAATTGACGGAGTTCTGAGGTAACTAGCATAAATAATAATAATAATAAAAGTAATAAAAAACACTGTTTTCTGATTTTTTCTAGTGTACACAAACAATTACTAAGCTACATGCCAAATTTCAGCTTTCTAGGTCACCTGAAAGTGGGTTAGTCAGTCAGTCAGTCAGTCAGTAGTAAAAATGCCGTTATTTGGAATTTAATATCTCAATAACTATTAAACCTATAATTATGAAATTTGGGGTTCTAGTTGTTCTAAAAGATCTTAATACATGTACCAAACTTCATTTTTTTTGTTCTTCATAGATTTTGAGTTAATTGGGGGTCTAAAGTGGCTCCAAACGGTTCGTGTAAAATAACATACGGCTGCCGTCCGCCAGTTCCTGCGGTGAACTTGGCTGGACACGCTGCCGCGTGTCTAGATTTGCTTGATTACCCAGGTGTATGGTAGACGTCTTCCTTTTATATACTCGTAGACTCATACCTCTATATACAGAGTGTTTTTATTGAATTCCGTTAATTGCGAGGGCACAATCCTGAGATGAAATAAAGTAATCTTCTCTAAGACACTAGTATCCCAATTCGTACCATTTCGAAGATATTCAAGAATTCATTTTCGTTAATTAACACGTCTAGTATAATATAAAAGATCTTTTACATTTAAACAATGTTGACGTGCGTGTCATTCGAATTTCGAATTATCATACTTGACATAAGCTTTTGCTTAACTCTACGTTAACTCTTAAGGCCAGTTTTCATTCACCCTTGGTGATATAATTAATTATCTTGTATGAAAAAGAAAAAAAAAGTTTTTCTTGAGTTTTGAAAAACTAAATATGCTACGTCGTTCCTATGGATATACACGGTTATATGCTTGAAGGAACGGAAATCAATAAAAACAGCCTGTATACAATGCAATTGTTGAGGATTTCTGTATGAGTACAGAATTGAATCAAGCCAAATCATTTAAATAAAAGTAGGTTCTCTGCCGGCGTCTGTATTTCCGAGTTCATGTAACCTGGACCTTTTTAAGGCACGAGTGAATAGGCATCTTCTGGGTGAGCTCGCTTCATCGTCAGCCTCATCTTTGCCCCCTGGCTAGATGCTGGCCAAGAGCAAGCCAATTTTTAATAAAAACAAAGGTCTTAATTTGGCTGAATTACATTACCTTCGTAAAGGATGATTCACAGTAGGCCGCACCGTGTCCGGGCCGGCCCGTTTCCTTCTAGAGAAATACGCCGGCCGTTGCGTTTGCTGTCATAGAAAACGGGCCGGCCCGGTCACGGAACGGTCTACTGTGAATCATCCTTAAGTCGTAACGAACTTAACTTGTTATCATTTTATTAGACATTGACATTGTCCAACACATATTCACGCATTATTAATTTTAAATTACACTTGCACATCTGACATGGGAAAATGCGTCCCACTATGTTATTTGCCGAGTGAAACGAAGGTCTCCATTTAAGCTTCGGTAAGAATGCTTTCATATGTCCGGATTTCCAGCTGTTCTCCTCTACAAATCACATTTCTCAACCAATTCCCGTGAAAATTTGTGAGTACGTTTGGTAATTACATATAAATTATTGGAAAGTATGAAATTGAAAAAAAAAATCGTTAGGTTACAGCTCACAGAACCACTAGTTTATTGAATTTTCTCGTTAATTGCCATCAACATGCATTTAAAAATAATCAAAACTAGGTAACAACTCGGGCCAAGAACGCGTCCTTGGGCGACCCCAACGCCTTACGTAGCGCTAAGCGATCTCTTTCAACTCTTTGAATTGCCGTACAAAGGCCTCTGAGAGCGTTTGGGAGAGCGTGTTCTCATGTACCATTGTTATGTACCTACAGGCTCCATTGTATTTAAATGTACGTATAACGTAAATTGGTATCCCATCAAAAACATATATGTGAAAATGGCAGCCAAGTTCACCGACAAAAGAATTGAGATCTAAATGGGCGCCAAGTTCCGTAGATTACCTATCTGAAAAGTTGCCAAGTTTGGCACTAGATTGTTTACAGTAAACCTAATTTACTGCGGCTTAATGCATTTTGAGCCTTAACTTGGCAGTTTTCTATGCAGTATGTTATAATACCATAAAAGCAGTTGGATATTTAAGAAAATTGCCAAGTTAAAGCTCAAAATGCATTAAGCCGCAGTAAATTAGTTTTACTGTAAACAATCTAGAGCCAAACTTGGCAACTTTTCAGATAGGTAATCTACGGAACTTGGCGCCCATTTAGATCTCAATTCTTGTCGGTGAACTTGGCTGCCATTTTCACATATATGTTTTTGATGGGATATCATTACTTTTTGTCAAACTTCATTAAATTGTGCTTTCCCAGAGCGAAAAGAGTTACTGTACAAAATACCCAAACAGCTATAGGTGCACCTAAAATATTTGAAGAGTTCCCTCGATTTCTCCAGGACCCTATAATCAGATTTTGACCCGATGACAATGGGACCACCCCGGAAGTATACCGTTTCAAACAAAAAAAGAGTTTTCCAAATCGATTAATAAATGACGGAGTTCTAAGGTAACTAGCATAAATAATAATAATAATAAAACTAATAATAAAATCACTCTTTCCTGATTTTTTCTGGTGTATACACATAATTACCAAGCTGCATGCCAAATTTCAGCTTTCTAGGTCATCTGGAAGTGGGTTAGGTTTTTGATTACTAGTCAGTCAGTGAGTCAGTCAGTCAGTCAGTGGTAAAAATACCGTTTTTTGGAATTTAATATCTCAATAACTATTCAACCTATATTTATGAAATTTGGGTTTCTAGTTGTTCTAAAGGATGTTAATACGAGGGGCGATCAATAAGTTTTGATAATCGGTATGAACCACTCTGTAAATGATATTCTTTTAATGTGGGTTATACCATGACACTAATCAACATTAAATTAGATCAAAAATATATAAACATTATTCATTTGTTTTTCTATAATTGCTAAACAAAAAACATCTGAATGGAAAAAATAACAAGATGGTAAAAATAAGAGTTGGTTTTGTAATTATTTGGAGTGGTGTGGAAAAAGTTCTAATGCACTTATAAAAAATATTATAATTGAAAATAAAACCTTGGTTTACCATTACGGTTTAAGGAATAAGCAAGTTATCTGTGCAGTGTTTTTTTGTATCTCCAGTTCTGTCATTAAAATTAGGGTGTATTTTTCGACTTCTTCCTGGACTATTGAGACCTACCAATAAAAACTGCGAAATTAGCCTTCACCAATTGAGCACAAATATTATTGGAGAGTTGTAGAACATTATTCTATTAGAGTTGTGAAAAATATTATAAATAACCTGAAGAAAAAATATCACGAATTTTCCTCAGAAATTGTACTTCAGAGCCTTCTAATGGACGAGGGGGCTGCTCTTCAAGTAAAAATCAGAACTGATAACCGTTCCCACTGTTATTCAGCCTTAACTTCCGACTACTACTTCTCATTCACATATGTTCAAAACCAACTACATGAAAATCACGAGCTGGTGATGACTTAGTGAAGGTATAAAAATTGACCTCAAAAAGTAAAATTGATTTTATTAGGGTAAAATAAAACAATTGAATAACGTTAATAAGTATTTGAAAATATAGAAAGTGTGCATGTTGTAATTAAAATATAACGATTTACATATCTCCCATATTTAATACTGATTATCAAAACTTATTGATCACCCCTCGTATATGTATCAAATTTCTTGTTTTTATGTTAGATAGATTTGGAGTTATTGGGGGTCAAAAGTGGCTCCAAACGGTTCGTGTAATATAACACACGGCTGCTGTCCGCCAGTTCCTGGGGTGAACTTGGCTGGACACGCTGCCGCGTGTCTAGATAAGTTGCATTATTTATATTCTTGTTTGGTAGAGCAGCGTAGTATACGCACAGCACAATACACAAACAAAACTTATTACACAGCGAATATGTAGGTTGAAAGGGGCATAGCAAAAGATGACGTTCGTGTTCTCATCTTCAACATATTCAAGTCCCAAGTCAAAAAAGCGTCCATAGACCAAGGTGTCTGCTTACCATCAGGCAGGCCGTAAGCTTGTTCACAACCGTCGTTGTGTAATAACCGTAATACTTGTATTACATATACGTAGTAACCAGCTAATTAAATAAAACCTATATATTATTTTCCTCACTAAAATATTGATGAAATATTTTTTTCTCAAACATGCAATGAAATATTGATGTTATGTTCCTTGTAATAGGCTGCGAAGTATGACGTTTCAGGTGCGGTTGAGACAAGAGGTCGTTAGTGGAATTTCATACAAATCTTGCAGGCCTAGGCCGGCAAAGTCCTATTTTTTAATTTCCATTCCACATAAATTTGTGGCACAGGCATTATGACATTCTGCCACTATGCGTATTAAAAATAAAACTTTGTTTTTTTGTTGTTTATCTCATTGAATGTTTGAGAAAAGCACTATACATACCTCGGCGGGAAATATGGGGTTGTCCGCCTCAGACCTCTCCGTCTATATGTCTATATGTCTTCGGCCGGCAACCCCTTTCGTCCCAGCCTCTGTAGTAATGTACTATTCCATAAGGATGAGTTACCTCCTGCACACAAACTTATATTCTACAAACTAACAAACTCTACATCTGGATAATATTATTATAGAGTTCCAGTAAACTGGGTGACTTTGATAAGAGGGGTGAGTTCAAAGCGATATTTTCCAATTTATTGTTTCTTTTTCGCATATACTGTAAGTCTTGGTTTGTTGATTAAGTCTACCTAATAGCCAATGAGCTCTTATGGTACATTATCAATAATGCAAGTAGCCTATTCTATCATTTCTAAGCTCCCATTACCGAAATATTGCTATTCACACCACGGAACGTCATTATTGCGTTCCATTGGAAATAGAACCTCCATTCCTATATTATTCCCTCTATTAAGGTCACCTCACACAGCCAGTATACATACATGGTTTACTAGAACTATTTAATCGCATATAATATTATGTATGAAATAAATCTTAACGTACTTTTATTATTAAATCAGATGATAAAAAGTTAATTTAAATAGTAGACTAAAAGGGTGTACAACTCGCCTTCATTATAGTCCAACTTTTTTTATCTGAATGTCTGTCACATTGCGAAATATCTCAGGAACCACTTACGCTAATGATTTGGAAATTGGAATAGTTTTAATCACGGTTACCTAAAAAAAAAAATTACATGGTAAAAAACAAGTGTATGGCCTGCCTGATAGTAAGCAGATGCCGTAGCCTATGGATGCTTTACACTCCAGAAGAGTTGAAAGCGCGTTGCCGACTATTTATTAATTTGAAGAGTCGTAGTGTCGATAACTACGAGTAGAGCCAAATGCAGGTTTCTCATTCTCAAACACATCACATCAAGGTCTAAGAAGAATCCTTCCCTTCCCTAACAGATGGTCGAGGGAGGCGATGGCTGAGATACGCGTCATACTCGTGATCGGGTGCTGTTTGTGAAGTCCGGTCTGCTCATGCTTGCAAGGGCTTAGTAAATACCTTAATACTAGTGTTATTTTATTGTATGTAGATTGACCAGAGACATAATCCTGCTCTGGATTAGTTTTATTGTTATTGACGCTTAAAGACGTTATACATCTCTAACAATATTAAGTTTACTTATTTTAATTTTATCGCTTAGTGATCATCTACATCTCTAAGGACTTTGAAATAATTGTTATTAATCGTATTTGGACGCTCAGAGACCATATACAGCTTTGAGATATTAAATTAATTTTATATACTTTTTGTTTATTCGGACACATATCGTATTCAATACGTCCTTAATATTTGTAAATTTATTTTCATTGAATTGTTAATCAGTATATTTTTTAATCATTATTATTAAGTAATATTGTCAGTTTTCTTAAATTGTATAAATTCACGCTTTGACATGTAAAAGTGCCCTTGTGGCCTATTTGCAGAATAAATATTTGATATTTTTTTGAATGATTTAAAGAAGCACATATCAATATGTAGGTATATTAACAACAAGGAAAAATAATTACTACAATACTTTCTTGATTTTCCTTTTAGCTGTTAGATGCACCGCCTACATTTTTTCTGCTTTGCCTTAAGGCTGACTGGTAGAGAATGCCATATGGCATTAAGTTCGCCTTTTGTACGATAAGGTTAGTGCAATAAAGATTAAATAAATAAATAAATACTATAAATGAACATCAAATTGAAATAAGAATTGGAACACTAGCTGTCTGAATGACATTGAGTTATACAAGAAAAAAAAGCATACAAGTGAGTAGCATGAATTTCATAATAATATTTATAATACAGATGAATTTTTGTTATCATAAAACTCTTACTTCACATTATACCGTACTTAGATAGTCTCTAGTAGATGCCCTAAGGTGTAGAGAAAAATAATGACCACAATATATCAGAAAAAAGGTTATTTTTTTTACCCTTGTCTTTATGTCCATGGCGACAACCCTGACCTACTTCGAATCCCCTACCGTTAACTGGGGATTCACTCATCTGTCACCTAAGTAGGAAAGGGGTTAAAATATGGATGTTAGTTTAAAAATGTTGTGCACTTCATTTAAAATATTTTTCTAAAACCACGATGGTGGCAAACAAGCGTGTGCCTCCGTCCGTAAGAGATCCGTTACATGTAGAAGAAATATACGAAGCTACATATTTATTATTTTTCCCCTCACTAGCTCGGAAAGCCGTCTTTTATCCTTTGAAACAAGCGGGTAAAAACGCATTTTATCCAGAAGTGGGGAAAGTAATTTGACCTTGGAGCGTGTTTGAGTAGCTTTTGACAGATAACAAAACGTAAAACGCTCATATTAATGGTTCGTTTGATATCAATTATCATTAAATAAATGGTTTGAGAATTTAATAAAAAATACCTAATAAATAAAAAATAAATAAATAAATATTGGGAGACAATCTTACACAAATCGACCTAGTCCTAAACTAAGCACAGCTTGTACTATGGGTACTAGACGACGATATACATACTTATATAGATAAATACATACTTAAATACATAGAAAACATCCAAGACCCAAGAACAAATATCCGTGAAAAATGCACAAATAAATGCCCTGGCCGGGATTTTATTTAATGATTTAAGTCGTAAACCTTAAAATTCTATAAGTATTTTTTTTTATAATGACTTTGAGTATAATTGTAAACGCACAAGTTGAGTCGATGCAATTTCACAACGCATCGTCAGAAATGTTATCATTGTCAACTAAAATATACACAACCTGTCACCGACTCCGACTCGCGTAAATATTATACACAACTTTCAGAGTTTTCTGTTATAATATCGTAAAAAAATCAGTGATTCCAGTGATGAAAATCATGGCTGTGGAACTGTGTTTTTTGCATGTTGCACTTTCCTCGCTATAGTGACGAGAAAAGTTTTGTTTTACACACGGGTGCAAAGTTGTATTTTACTTCTCGTGTGTTGAAACACTCGCTACGCTCAGGATTCTATTTTAGAACCACTCGCTTCGCTCGTGGTTCAACTATAGAGTCCTTTCGCTGGCTCGTGTTTCAATTCCACACTCGCAGGTAAAATACAACTTTGCACCCTTGTATAACAAATAACTATAATCGAATAGTCATCTCAATAAATAACACAACGATTGACAATCCAACTGATTAAGACGACAGAACCGATATTTAAAAAAAACCTGGTTTGTTGAAGTTGATGATTAATGTTATTAAAACATCTCCATGATCATCAACATCATCAGCATTTCAGCCGAATGACGTCCACTGCTGGACATAGGCCTCCCCCAATGACTTCCACAATGACCAGTCCTGCGCCACTCGCATCCAGCGGACACCCGCGACCCTTACCAGGTCATCAGTCCACTGTACCTATCATCATCATCCTAGCGTTATTCCCAGTAAAGTTGAATCCTGAAGGACGCCCGCGATCCGCTACCTAATCCCAAGAATTGGCGTAGGCACTAGTTTTTACGACAGCGACTGCCATCTGACCTTCCAACCCAAGGGAGAAACTAGACCATATTGGGATTAGGCTTTTCAAGTGAGTGGGCAACTTGACTGTTAGAAGTTCTCAAGCCGCCCGAAGGCCTCTAACTTGGCTTAACGACTGCTATCATAGACAGTAGCAGTTATTACAACATCTCCGAAATTTTAATTGGTAAATCATAATATTATACATCTCCCTCAAAGAGTGTCACTATAACCGATTCTGTACAGCACGACCAAAGTTACTGATAATTATTGTTATTATATCTACGAGTAGGATATAGTTTCCATATTGTTCGCCTTTCTGAGGAAGGACATGAAAGCCTGTAAATAATAATTACATGTTTGACTGTGTATGTAGTAACATTATTGACATTTATGATAACTGATGAGTTCATAAACACCCAATAAATATTATGATCAGATAGGGCGTGGCAACAAACACTGCGTTGCGGCGTCACACCGCAAAAATCATATATCGTCGTTCATATTATCGTTTTTGTGGTACTTGTGGCCACGCTCTAATATAACAAACTGAATAATTAACTTAAACTTTTTATTCAATTGTGAATTTATATGTACAACATTAGATACCATAAAGAACTAAATATACGTACAAATTTGACTGATTGATCAACAAGCTGCCGCTTCATAGTCGAACATTTTAACAAAAAAAAATCGACTTTAACCGAGTTATTCGTCCAATTTCGTCCATTTGTCGTCCACATAATTATTGCAAATTAAAGCTTTTAAAGTTTTCTCATGGATGCCATTGTCAGACTTGGACCAAATTGAAATGGGACCAAACGGAAAGCACCAGCGCTCAAATAAAAAAAGAATCATCAAAATCGGTTTACCCAATCAAAAGTTTTGAGGTAACAAAAAAATACAGTCGAATTGAGAACCTCCTCCTTTTTTAGAGTCTGTTAAAAATAGAGAAAACTCCACATTCCAAAAGTAGGGAGATGGTCTCACTAGAGACTTACTAGCCAGACTAAACAAATCAACTCAGAACAAAAAAAATATCAGCGATGGTACAAACCACTAAACGTGGTGGTGCCTCACAACGGGGTGTCTCATGCCAGTCAGTGTCTCTTTATTTGTCCGGTAATTTGACGTTATGGCCTAAAGGGGCGGACTTTCATACAAATTACTTGGCGTATACACCCTTTTTCAACCAGCCCTCGTTAGTGTTTGCGTAACTATGTGTCAATTCCGAGAATCATTAAGTTTTGTTCTGTTCAGGTTTTGGGGACGTAAGAATTATTGGAAAATCAATATCAAAACAGTTATGAAAAATATGTTTTATTTTTATCCTGTAGAGGTAAAAAACGTATGTCACAACGTGTAAATTACGTTAGTCATGGAATACTATTGATTTTATTTTTTACTGTAACCAACCCGATATGAATATTTATCCGAAATAAAGTTTTTTTTTTTATTGAATATGATCTATAAAACCCGACCTGGACCCGGACCCGGGTATGTCCTAAAACTACGACCAAGACCACCGGGGAATGGGCAGCAGCATTCCTAGAGTGCGGTGGAGATACTGCGATCGCCAACCCGCATGCCAAGCGTGGCGATTATGGCATTTACCCCCCACGAAATTGGGGGAGGCCTATGTCCAGCAGTGGACGTCCTAGAGCTGATATGGTGGTGGTGGTGGTGGATCTATAAAATATATCCTTATTTTCATACATTTATGTTTTTTTACTTGTATTTATTAAAAATATAAACCTATACTACTACACTTGTTGTTTTATTCTTGCTGAAGCCTCAATTAGGCTTGTTTGCAAGAATCAGTTTGGAGTGTAATTATTTTATATGTATTACATTTCTTATTTACTAATATTATTATGTGACCATACAAACTGTATGAAAACGTTAAAAATGAACTCTTTTTGCGGACGAATAACCAAAAACTGGAAATTTTATTGCTACTAAAAAGTAAATGATACACTTGATTTATAATAAAAACATCTTCATAAATCACGGCTGATCATTGAGCTCTTATGGTATTTCTATGCGGCTGATTGATTTGATTTCAGCAATTTTCATTAGTTGCTTTGGAAGGCAGGCTAAGCCATTCCCGGCTCCTGTCTATAATTAAGCCAAGCTAGAGGCCTACGGGCGGCTTGAGAACTCCTAGTAGTCAAGTTGCCCATTCGTTTGACAAACCTAATCCCTATAAAGTTTTAGTTTCCCCCTAGATGGCAGTTACTTTCCTAAAAAAACTAGTGGCTACGGCCATTCTTGGGATTTGGTAGCGGACCCCGGGCATCCCTCAGAATGCAAATGTACTGGGATAACCCTAGGATGATGTGATGATGATTGTCCGTATAAACCTGTACAGACATAATACGGTTTTTCACTGGTAGTCAAATCAGCAACTCTTTACAAAACGTCAAAAACGCTCGTTTGACGTTTAGTATAAAGTTTCCAGGGAATGCCTAATGACGTCAAAATGTTGTTTGGTCAAACTGCGTAATTTTTTTTATTAATTTAAAAAAAAAACTTTAAAACTGCATAAATAAGCACAAACTTGTTTTTTTTTTAATATTCTCGTGTGATTTGTTTATTGGTAACGAAAAAAACTTTTTTACTGTTGTGAAATATCCTATTGCTTCTTAACAGACTCCCAAAAAGAGATATACTTACTAGGTATGGATGTACTAAGCTGTTTTCATACATTTGGCATGATGACCTTGGTGGTCTTATAGTCTGCGTTGTGAATTGTGTTTGCATAAACGTTATTGTCACATGGAATAAAAAATTCAAAAAGTAGTAGTGTTTTAAAGATTACACGTTTATTATCTCAGACCTTTTTTACGTATCTATTCAATTTAAAACACGTACCGTTAAGTTACCGTAATAAATTTTAAAGGCATTTTTACCTACCAGGTTTTGAGATGTATTGACCGCATCATTGCATTAACATTAACATATGAAGGACAAGCCGTACACTTGTCAGTGACTTTAGGAAGAAATGGGGTTAATTTGATACTCGTACGTTTAATTCATGTTAAATACTAATCAAAATAAAAACACGACAGAGAGGAGGCTTTTGCTCAGCAAAGAAAACAATCTATAGCCTACATGCTTGATAAAGTTAATAAATGTAGCGTTATTTTTACGACGCTAAATTCAGTCATAACATACAGGGTGTGGGCTGTAATAGGAACAAAAAATTAAACGGTACACTATTGAGCTCTCCAGCAATTATTTCCAATTACTTAAAATGAAAAAAAAAATTTTTTTTTGTATTTTTTTTGGCAGAAATAGCTTATTTGTACTTTTCTACTTTACTGGAATAATATTAATAACTATTTATTCAAAAAACACTAAAATTTTATAAAAAAATCCAAAAATATCCTTTTAAACCAAAAATGCGACAACGATTATGAGGCACAACTTGAAGCAACCTCAAAATCAACATTGACTGCCGCGCTATAATCTTTGGGTGTCAAGATCCATTACTTGGAGGTCATAACTTTAGATCAAAATTTCTCCCAATTGTAAAAGATATTTTTTTTTGGATACAAGAGGTTACTGCAGATGCTCTAAGGAAGCGTCCTTTAAACTTTTTGCTCCTATTACAGGCCACACCCTGTATATATGACAGACAACTGCTAAACTTTATGAAATACAAGAGTTACTGTGACAATAGGACGTAAAAATTGCATGAACAATGACACCCCAGCAAACCAAAGTCACCCAGTCAATTCTGATGGCTATGCATTTCGTTTGTTATGCAACTTGTATAGGATAATGAGGACGGTGAAGTAAATAGATATTTGTTATGGTAATGAAGGACATAATAACATTAATAACATATATTGACCGTTTGCCAGAAAAAGGTTATTAGTTTAGTGGCCAAGCACAGTCAAGCCATAAATAGGATAACAAATTAACAAAACATTTTTGAAAGCAGTAGGTGGCGGTGGACCAACTGATAACTTTTTTGTTTTCTTTGCTTACGTTGCTCACCGAACTACTGCTACGACAAGAGTCGCGACAGTCCGGTGCTTTGTATCCACCGGACTACTGCTAATAAAAAGTAGCACTAATTCGGTATACGGGACTAATCACCGAACTACTGCGAATAGAGTATTTATTATACGTTCCCTAAGTGACAAATATATCTCAACTACCAGCACAGTAGATATACAGCTTAAGCACCCTAGAACCTAAATGGTCGCGTACGGTACAGTTTCAGAGGAATTTCCTCCCTCAGACGCTCCGGTTGTGGAATGAGCTCCCTGCCGAGGTTTTCCCGAGTGACTATAGTATGGGTTCTTAAGAAAGGAGTGTATACATTTTTAAAGGGTCTGCAAGACGCATCTGACACCCCTGGAGTTGCAGGCGTTCATAGGCTGTGGTGACCGCTTACCATCAGGCGAGCCGTAAAGCTTGTTTGCCACCGACGTGGTATTAAAAAAAGCTCAAGGCAATATCAAAACATAACTAGAGTCCTTTAAAACGTTTTTGGACCTGCACTCCGAGCTCCGTTGGAGCGATAGGGTTGCCTCTCTAAATATTTTGTAAAGGTGTAAAAGGTGTTTGGAATTTGGTTTGAACTGATGTGGTGTAAATGGCTCATTTTTATTTCAAATATTTTATGGCATTTTCTTCAAATCATTAGTCACGTCACGTCGAATAAAAATATTGGGCAGCACGCGCTACAGTTTATTAAAACGAAAGTAGCGCGGCACATATGACCGATACACCCCGAGGTGCCCTTAAGTTTACTGTAACGCGACTAGCGACGTGTTTGTGTGGGAGCGTCAAATCGGACGTTTGTATGGATTTGTTTTACTGCTACAAGCTGTATTTCTACTGTGCTACAGCGTCACAGAGTTGATCATTGGTAGACCTTATCACGTTGCATTAAGGTTCTCAAAAAATATTTTTTAGGGTTCCGTAGCCAAAATGGCGAAAACGGAACCCTTATAGATTCGTCATGTTTGTCCGTCCGTCCGTCCGTATGTCACAGTCGATTTACTCTGAGACTATGAGCATTACAATTATGAAATATGTTAGGAAGGTGTATTAAATTTTTTTTTTCAATGTACATAGGCGTTTAGGGTATGGATAGGCTTTTAGAAATGACATAGAGGTTTCTAGAAAACTTTTTCATTTAAGTCAACCGTTGGTGAGATATTAGCTGACAAAGTCGTAAAAAGTGGGTAATTTCCAAACTATAAAGTTTAAAGTTCTGAAAAAAATCTGGGTTGTGTTTTATAAACACTTTCAAGGATTTTTTGTTTAAATAAGAAAGGGCTAACGGGTTTTGAGTTATTGCTGAAAAACTGTCTTGCCCAAACAAAAGAGTGTAAGTGCCGTCAGTTTCCTATGTAGATACGACCTTTTTTGATTCAATGTATTGTATAGTGGTTTTAAATGTAGATTAGGAGGTGTACGGAACCCTTCTTTGTGAGTGGTCCGACACGCACTTGGCCGGTTTTTATTGTAAATGGGAAAGACGCCGGAAGAGAATTAGGGATTAAAGCAGTGCAAATCAGAAAGGATTTCTTAAACCGCGAGGTGCGGCATGAAGGGAGTTCGACTACATGTGGGTTGAATCCCATACGGCGCCTAGTACTCCGATAAAGAAAAGTCGAAGGGGGGATAAGGTGATGGATGAAGCCATGGTCATGATCATGGGGTCAGTGAACTATGATGCTGGTAGTACACTCGTACTACCTTGTCATTAAATATAGATTAGATATATTCAATACAGACCATACCGAAGCCCAAAACTATACAGGGTATCAACTTTTCCAACTTGGTATCAGTTAGCCATTTATTTTTTAAGCGGGGTTTTTTTTCCGAATATAGGATAAAAAATATATATATACCTGAACAAATTTTTTAACTATCGAAATTATCCTGATTTCATTTTAAAAAATCAATTTCTAAAGCTTCTTATTCTAAAAAAGGGTTTATTCGTAGCTGATTACGTAAACCGGCACAGACCTAAGGACACCCGTCCTTGCTTTATTTATTGGGTATCTAAATAAAACAAACTAAACATCGCGCGGTCAATGACCTTACCGTGCCAAAGAACTGTCCTAGGCAGTCTCAACCTCCACACGAAAATAACTCTAATCCCGTTCATGTACGGTCACATTTTCAACGCTACTAACATGTGACCTCAGATTCCTCAGAAGGATAATTGCAGGACAAGCGAATATGGGCTTTAGGGGGAGGTTCCAAGGTTCAATTTCGAATAGTTGAAATGGCTTGGTGTCCGATCGATGCGACCACGTGGCGACTGACGAAATATCCGTTAGAAATTTCTTAATGAAACCTTTTTTAGGTGTGGTTTCCGTTGTAGAATAGTGGTTATGAGAATAGTATTACGTAGCGTATTTTTTTTTAATAAAAAATGGGATTGCTCTTGGCCAGCATCTAGACAGGGGGCAAAGATGAGGCCGACGATGAAGCGAGCTCACCCAGAAGATGCCTATTTACTCGTGCCTTAAAAAGGTCCAGGTTATATGAACTTAATCTAATTTAAGAAGTTAATTTCTGGTTTATCAGTGATATTATGTGGCATATTGCCTTTGGGCTTATTTTAATTCTGAAAATGGAACCAACCAACCATATCAGCCCAAGGACGTCCACTGCTGGACATAGGCCTCCCCCAATTTCATGGGGGGTAAATGCCATAATCGCCACGCTTCGCTTGGCATGCGGGTTGGCGATTGCAGTATCTCCACCGCACTCCAGGGATGCTGCTGCCCATCCCACGGCTGTCTTAGTCGCAGTTTTAGGACATAACCGGGTCCAGGTGTTTCAGTTAATTATAATTAACAGCCACGTTTCATAACAAGGTATAATTTACTATTATTTTAAGGTACTATTATTTTTCAATCTCTCCAACGGTGGTAGTATCCTGGGACTAACTATTAGGACCCTGGATTTACATAGATTCATGGACAATTTTCATAATTAATTACTGTACAACATACAATGAAAAAAAAACTAATTATATTAACTACTTAATATTTTCTATGAAAAAGGTCTCTGGACGTATAAGAACAAAAAATATGAAAATATTGTTAATAAGAAAATATTAACCATTAAAAAACAATCTAAACAGTAATCACACAAAACTACTACTTTGCTACGAAGCCCATATAACCGTCATATCGGCTACGCGGCGGCTACGACGCGCTACGAGCGCTACGCCCGTAGCAGCGTAGCGCTGAAAACGAAAAGGTCTTCTTACAAAATAGCAACAGTTACATAAAAAGGGTTCTTAAAATTTGAGACTCGAGAATTGTCTGACCTAATTATATAACGTGGCATACAAAATTTTTTTCACGCAAATTGGATTTAATTTAAAAATCGATATGGTGGCACAATACGGGATTTGACGTGTGCTCTTTTAAAATTAAAAAAATTAAAAGTTGTATAATAAATCTATTATGATTCTCCCATCAGTCATATTATGACTTGTGTATTGTATAGACTAACATTTGTATAAAAAAAAATTGTTTGACTGAAAGGATATATAAGTATGTACCTGTATATTTTTAAAAGTTATTCTTTACGTCTGTGCAATTTAAATACGTTTTCGATATAATTAAAAATATTTGAGGCAAAATTCTTGAAATAATATCAATTTTGTATGATTTCAGTTGTCATAAGAATCCTTTGTTGTCATAACACACTTTTCCATTATCACCGTTATGAATTCCGTTATTCTAAATATCGTTGTTTGTATACCCATTTTTTTGATAAATACAGGCAACTCATAAATATTAGGGAACAATTATTACACACATCGAACTAGTCTCATAGTAAACTCGATTAGGCTTGTTTTGTATGTATGACGTCACAAGGCTGAATTATTACAATCACAGCGCACAAAAAAAACAGCAGTACACTTTATTTAATAAATGTCTGCCTCATTAATAGTACTTCTGATCGCTGTGACGCTTTACTTGTCTCTTACTCTCTTTTAGAAAGAGGAACTTTTGAAATAGACTTTTTTTATACGAAATGGGGATATTTTCGACAGTTTAAAAATGTGGATATATTTTATTTCCTTTTATCCTCCCTAACCAATCCAATATTCCGCAGTGTCTCAAGACAAAAGTCTTTGACCAGTGTGTGTTGCCAGTGATGACATATGGCACTGAAACGTGGTCGCTTACTATGGGCCTCATAAGAAGGCTCAAAGTCACCCAAAGGGCAATGGAGAGAGCTATGTTGGGAGTTTCTCTGCGTGATCGCATCAGGAATGAGGCCATCCGCAGCAGAACCAAAGTGACCGATATAGCCCTCCGAATCGCTAAACTTAAGTGGCAGTGGGCGGGGCACATAGCACGTAGAACCGATGGCCTTTGGGGCGGAAAGGTTCTCGAGTGGCGACCACGTACCGGAAGGCGTAGCGTGGGCAGGCCCCCACACGGTGGACTGATGACCTGGTGAAGGTCGCGGGTGTCCGCTGGATGCGGGTGGCGCAGGACCGGTCATTGTGGAAGTCTTTGGGGGAGGCCTATGTCCAGCAGTGGACGTCTTTCGGCTGACATGATGATGATGATGATGATGATCCTCCCTATAATTCCATTAGAAAAAAAGCCCGCCTAAAACAATTAAATGCTTTTAATTATATTCGTCTTTGCCATGCAGTTTATAACCTCAAAGTGACTTTTAGGTTGGAAATTACAGGTGTCAGGAGTCAGGATTGACTTCTTAAACGCCGACCAATATAGTGCCATATATTGTCTGCGTTCAGATTCGACATTGAGTGTATGTATACGAGAATAATATTAGGGGACAATTTTTTTAGAGGACAATTTTTTACACAAATCGAACTACTCGTAGTCCCATAGTAAGCTCAATAAGGCTTGTGTTATAGGTACTAGACGACGATATATTTAATAGATATATACGTAAATACAAGGAAAACATCCAAGTCTCAGGAACAAATGTTTCTGCTCACCACAGAAACAAATGCCCTTACCAGGATTCGAACCCGGGACCTCTAGCTTCGGAGGCAGCTTCACTACCAACTAGGCTAAACAGGCCGACAAATAGTGTGCCAATTTAGATTATAATGTTATATTCTACAACGAATGTCTGTTGTTGAATATAACATTATAATCTGAATTGGCACACTATCACTCTCGCGGGATATTAAATAACACACTACTTATATATCAGTGTGGGGTTATCAGCGTATAACTCAGATGCGTTAGACTGTTACATATTACATGTTGTATCTACTAGGAGTAACGTAAGTCGTGGTATAAAATAAATACATTAAAAAACAACTTAAGAAAAATAATACTTTTGAATTAAAGAGATATTTACTATCGAACTGTTACGATCTCCAGGATTTTTTTTAGCAATAATTGCAATTGCAATTATAAATGAAATAATGTGTTAAATATGTTAGGTATACTAAGTAAGTAGAGTAAGTAGAATTTGCAGTGCCCTTGCAGGGTTTATGTTGATAGCTAGTAAGTTTTTTTACCTATATGTACAACATAAAGCGATAAAGAGGAGTAAATGTGAAATTAAGAGGGCGCTGTGCCGTTATTTAAAATAAATCATAATTAAATCATATCCGATTTATTATTTATTGCGCGTAAGACAAAATCGTAAGACAATATGAACTACTCGGAAGCAGGATAGCAGAAAAAATTCTGACTACGCGAATGCAGGGCGCAGCCAACGATAATCTATTTAGAATTAACTTAGGGCGGGCATGATACAAGAATACAAGGTATAGCACTCCAGGGAAATTCAGTAGTGTGGGTGACACAAGCCGACGTCATCACTTGTATCGATGGTTCTGACGGCGTAAGTGTGAGTTGCTGTATTGCCAGTGTTGTATTAAGACACTCCCCGACCCCCATGTATACCTGTGCGTGTTTTATTAACTTATTACGTTAATTCATGTTTAACTTGACCTATTTTGTTAGCTAAAACAAACAAATGACAATTGTAATGCGTAAATAATACATTTTGCATGATTACGGCAGAAAAAACTCCTTTATGAGTCGTTTTGTTACTATAAAGTAGCAACACGACGGTGACGTAGGCTTGTGTCACGATCCGGAGTGGCAGACCTTGTTTCCTTAGACCATGACGGCGGGTAGTACTTACGATTAAGGACCGATCAAATTTAAATATGACGCCGGTAGCTGTCATCCCATAGCGAATTGTCAAAATTATCCATTTTTTTACTAACATCGCTTGCGATTACAGACGGTTTTGTTAGGTTTAGGCTGGGTGCACCGACTTACGATCACAGACTGGTCAACGTCAAATATGGCGCCGGCAGCTGTCATCCCATAGAAACTTGTCAAACTTTCCATAGATTCAAATTTTCACGAACTCAGTTTACGATTACAGACGACTCGGTGCAACACATCTTAGAAGTTAACAATACTTAGAAGTTAGAAAATTAAAACATATTACACAGATCTGTGATATTACATGTCGAGTGATCTCAGTACATGGGACTGGGGTAAAGAGCACTAGGAACTTAATCATCATCAACGTCATATCAGCCGGAAGACGTCCACTGCTGGGCGGTAGGCCTCCCCTAAAGAGTGCCACAATGGCCGGTCTTTCGCCACCCGCATCCAGCGGCCTCCTACGACCTTTACCAGGTCATCATTCCACGTTGTGGGAGGCCTACCCACGCTGCGCTTTCCAGTACGTGGCCCTATAGTAGTAGAACTTAATATTATAAAGGAAAAAAAAACGACATGGGAATGGAAGGAAATTCGCTTCAAATGCTTTAATAATTTCAGTGAACAAAATTTTAGCGCTCTCTCTGTAAAATCGGACTGAAAGATTCATAATATTTTTTGAATGGTAGAAAGGTAATTTTTTTAAATCTCCTTAAGCACCTAACATAGGTAATATATTACAGCTTAATATTATTCAATCGTCGTAATGGAGTAAGAGATTGCAAAGATATTTTAGACTACGTTAGGTACCAATGAGGTATTTTTTCAGCCGACTGCAATATGAAACGTTCTAAATGATTCAATCAATCAAATTCAAACAATTTTAAATGAGACATGACCGATAAAATTTCTGGTAAAAAAAAACATTTACTGGGCCGTCCATGGAGCGGCCATGAAATGAATGACTTATGAAATTTTATTGATATTGATTCAAGTGTATTCGCGGTCACATGTATTACGCTCCTTCGAATCTTATACACTCAAGGAAATCCTAGATTTAAAGAGAGCACGTGTTACATCAAACGTATAGAAATTAAAGCGCTTTATACTAGTTAATTCTTCAACAAAAACACCTTTTTAAATGGTTTGGCTGAATGAATATTTAGTTTCCTAAAAAAGTAAAGCATGGATTCACACGATAATCTGATGAAAAGCTTAACGAAAATGTCAAAGGTGAAACTAACCCGCGGGTTTTGCTAATCTACGTAATCCTCATTACATGAATGGATATACGGGTATATCCATGAATTAAAACTATAATAAAATAATATTGACTTACATTTTTGCTGTTTTTCACTCACAGATAACAAAGTCACCACACTGATTTTTCCCGCCTTTTTTGGTAGCGCGCGACCAGTCCCGTCAAGTCGGCAACTGAGACTGCCGCGCGTAAAATGTGAGCGGGATGCAACATGTGTTCCACACGGGAGTGAGAGGGTGAGGAATAGTATTGAACGCATAGGGGATGATAGGGTCCGAGATTCATGACTTAGAATTTTGGTATTAAGGGTGCCGGGTGGACTGAGATGTGATATTTTTTATTGTAATTTTGCATCGTTTTTTTATCATAATATCACAAAATATTATTAGTAAATTTTAAAAACAACCTTAAGTCATGTTTTACTGAAGCATATGATGAGAATATGCAAAAAGAAAAATGAATTTCCAATATTTTTTAGGTTACAACAGTGACGTTTCCTAAGGTTACTTTTCACTAATGTACCCCGAGTGTGGAAACCCTATTTTTATTTCATCCTTTTGTAAAAATTATACGGTACTGAGTTCCCCCAAGCATTTTACTTGTTGACCGAGTGTAACGAAGGTCTCTCTTTCAGTTTCGGCAAAAATGCTTTCGTATATCTGGCCGGCGGATTCCCGGATTTCCCGATGTTTTCCTCTAGAGGTCGCATTTCTCAACCGATTTGTTTTTTGTTTTGTGGTTTGTTGACGGTGGCAAACAAGCTTATGGCCTGCCAGATGGGAAGCAGAGACCGTAACCTATGGACACTTGCGACACCAGAAGAATCAGAAGTGCGTATACGTACCCTCTATTGACTTGGGGATGCGCTGTGTTGAGAGTGAGGGACGAAGAAAATAAAAATGAATGTTTATTTTTTAATTTTCCATACACGTGGATTAGGTTAGGTTACAACTGTTCCAAATTTCAAATTGATAGAATTTGTAAGCTCCTGAGTTGTTTAACTGAGAGACTGGAGAGACAGAGTCGCACCAAAAGGGTTCCTTTTGTACCGTTTTGGTACGTAACCCTAAAAATAATATTGTTTATTGACTCGGCCTGAACTGCTTCCTTGGGCTAAGTTCGATACTATTTTTAATCAACTAGTGATATCACCAATGCATGGTCGTACATACATTTTACTTTCACTGCATTTCGAACAGTAATACAGTCCGCCTTACTGATGACAGTGATGACATTGCTTTTTAATTGGGAAAGTAGGCATTGGTCGACATATCACGAGTAGTTAAAAAATAATCGAAACGCGCCGCTCTTTTTGGGTGTAAGGATATTTTATTCGACCCACGCTTAGTCTTTATAAGATACGAAAATTGCTAACAGGCACTTATTCAATAATTAAATATAAATAAAAAATAGAATGTAGACGTCATGACCATGAGTCATGAGCGGCTGCTGAGCAATGAAACCAATAGAGTTACTGTTCAGAACGGGGTATTTAGCATGTAATTAGGTATTTATTGAGTTCCCGGTATTTCGGCGCTGTTGCAAGCACCACTGTCAAAGAAGATAATTATACAACTGTCAAGGATTAACTGGCGTGCTGCGAGTTTTCTTTATAATATTTTTTATAGCGCGGAAATATCGGGAACTCCATATGTACCTAATGAACATGGTAAATACCAAGTTCTGAACAATAATTAATGTTAATGACAATGTTAGCTTGAAATCTTATAATGAAGCCAATGAAATAATTCGCGCGTGTCGAATAGAGCCAGTGGCCAACGTGAGACATAAATTTCGCATTATATATTCACACTAACGCATTAAGCTTATCCTTTTTTTATACAAAAAAAACTATACCATTTTTCACTTTCTTGTATTATATTTTAATAAATATGGATATTAAAAGAAAAATACAAAATACAAACGGATTGTTGTTTTTATTGATTTCCGTTCCTTTAAGCATATAGCCGTGAATAAGCCATAGAAACGACGTAGCATATTTTGTTCTTTAAAATACGAGAAAAAAGTTATTTGTTCAACAAGAGAGCAAAGTAGATTTTTGCTGCGATTGTTGATGTTGAGTCCCGAGCAAGCGAAAGACTATTATAATATATAATAATAAAAATATATGTCGTATTATAGAATCTTTCGCTTGCTCGGGACTCAACATCAACACTCGCAGCAAAAATCTACTTTGCTCTTTTGTTGAACCAATCAATATTTCATGCTCGCAGCAAAAGTGCATTTTGCTCACTGGTTTTAAGCAGAAAAACTGCCGTGCCGCTGAGATGAAAAAATATTTTTCTCATTTTTATACAAAATATTTTTTTTTACGAAGGGTGAATTCAAAACGGCCTTAACGCATTCACTGCCACCGACACATGTGCGTTCACTTCTATGCAAGGTTGTTCCTGGGGGGCGTGGCTGGCAGTGAATGTGTTAAGGCGCAGGGTAGGGCAAGGCATTCTCCATGCAAAGGTTGTGCAAGTTTTTTGCGTTAGTTTTAGCACTATAGCATTTAATTTTATTTTTTGTTGGTACATATTGGATATACGCAGAACTTGATGTACAAAAATATGAAAATAAGAAAAACCAAAAAATAATTAAAATTAAAAAAGAAAAATATCAAGACATAGCTAACAAAAAATAAGCATATGGACCAAAAATAGTAGCTGGAGTGCAAACACAAACGAAGAAAAACTTGGACAAAGTTTGTATAGTTCGCCTTTATACTTTTACATTTTGTTATTTTGTTTCGATTGTAATTGTTTTTTTTGTACAATAAAGTGTTATACATACAAACATACAAATAGTGCAAGTTAAAATAAAAGCTTGTAAAAAGCGGCTCAGTGAGAGTCGGGCCACACGCAATGTAGGGTTCCATAGCTGTCCACCGGTTACATTTGTGGAAGAGTTCACAAACTTATATTTTAGTTATTTGCAAGGTCACAACTAAATAATACCACGACGCTTTAAAAAACAGAGGGTCTACTCCGAACTTCGTGTCGTGCCGTCCCTTTCACTCTCGTTTTATACACTATATGACGGAAAGGGACGGCACGATTGGAGTAAGCTCTCAGGGCCGTTTTGTATTACGGCGGGTCAACGAGTCAACGATCAGCCGGATTATCATTGCAATACTTACGTTCCAAAATATAGCATCTCACGTTTAGCCGTTTCGTCGCCTCTAACTTGGCTTAAAGACTGCTGTCGTAGACAGCAGCCGGGATCAACGGCTTAGCGAGCCTTCGAAAGCACGGGAGAGATAAGTTAATAGTAACCACTCAAAGCGGTCACCCATTTAAGAACAGTGGAATGAGACCCCTGCCGAGGTTTTCCCGTCGGACTACAGTATGGGGTTTTTTTATGATAGACTGACCAGCGATTGGCCTTAGTCTCACCTGATGGAAAGGAGTGTATAAATTCTTAAAGGGTCGGCAACGCACATGTGACACCCCTAGGAGTTGCAGGCGTCCATAGGCTGCAGTGGCCACTTACCATCAGGCGGGCCGTACGCTTGTTTGCCACCGACGCGGTATAAAAAAAACTGACCCGGCCCCACGTTGCTTAACTCGCATACCGCAGGCGGTACGATTATTTATGATATTGTAATCATTATTCAATGTACTCCTTGATTATAATCTTCCAATCTCAACAGCGCAAGCTAAGTAAAAGATATAAATATGTTGGCTATGTGCGAAGTAGGTGGTAGGGGTAAGCTAGGCGATCGTAGCGCACACCATGGCAGAAATGTGTACTTACCGGCGACAACTGTCAAATTTACTTTCACGTTTTCTATTGGTTTCTTAACGGTTTCCAACGATTCGTTTCGTTTGTATGTATTTATTTATTCTCTTATATATTTCAGTAAAATTTCTAATACGGGGTCTTTCTCGTTTACTAAAGTAAACAAAATATTCATGTGTCATTATCTGACATCTCTGAGTTTTGACATTGTCTTGGGACCTTTGACGTTTGTCGTTTCAGACGTGCACATAGCCAATACATAGTAGTCTTTGAGGAGAAGTAGGTGATTTAAATTAAACAGATACATAATATTGTACTATTTGTAAAACAGTCTCGTAACAGGCGAAAGAATAGCTTGACATGTGTCAAATATACGAGTTACATTTTACAGGTTACATAACAGAAACGAAACGCAATCAGTTTTAATTTTTGAACGAAAACCAGCTGATGATAATATGCCACTGTCTCTGTCACTGACAATATTGACGGTGACGTTCATGCGTGTTTCATGTTTGATGTTAACTCTGCAAATACGACGATACAATTTTTGCTATAATATAAATATATAAGAGAAAATATGCCCGAACCCCCGCGACTTCTCGTTCTCTACGGCAGTCAGACTTTCACCGCCCAAGAAATCGCGGAAAGACTATGGCGGACAACCAAAGCATTAGGTTTTCGAGGACCCGTCCAAGCGATGGACGATTATCCCATACATAGGCTTATTCACGAAGAGTTTGCGTTGTTCACATGTGCTACGACGGGTGACGGAGATGAACCAGACAACATGAAGAGGTTCTGGAAGTTTATACTAAGGAAAAACCTGCCAACAAATTCCTTGGTTAAACTTAAGTTCGGCGTTCTCGGGTTGGGAGATTCATCGTATTCCAAATTCAATTTCACTGGCAAGAAACTATATAAGCGGTTAGTGCAGTTGGGGGCTACACCGCTGCTAGATATTGGTTAGTAACTGTGTTAACTGTAGTAGAAATACAGTGAAATAAGTTATCACAAAATAGATAACTAATAAAATAAAGTTGCTCTAGATAGACTGACAATGCGATTTTTTACTGTTTTTATCAACTGAATCAATTAAAGATAATGCCTGCCCTTTGCATTTATAAAAAATTAAAATGCTGTTATAGTCTGCCAGTCTAGTTGTAGGAAAAACATACATTTGGCCTTTTCTTGGAGGTGATTAATTTACCATAAGAAAGGGAGAATGAGTTTCCTAAGGTACTCTTTAGCAACAGAAATGTTTGGCATTTTTTAATCGAATAGCTAATTATTACTTTTTTCAGGCCTCTGTGACTATCAACATGACTTAGGTCATGAGGCAGTAATGATGCCATGGTTCAAACAATTTTGTCACAAACTCCAAAACTTCTTCCCTCAGCTGCAAATTGACAGTTATGAAACAAAATTCACACCTCGCTGGAAAGTGTCACTCATAAAAGATGGTGCGGATCTACCTAAAGACAATGTAACCGAAGATATTTATTTTGCAAAAGGGAAAAAGGACCATTACCATGATGCTAAGATGTATGAATTAGAAAAAAATGTTAGGACCACAGATGGAACTCATTTTCAGGTAAGTAACTTAAAATCGCAACACTTTGGCATTAAAAAGTTCTATCTACTTTTTTTTTTATCAAATAAAAAAAAATTAACAAATCATTCATGTTGAACTCTAAATTGTATATATTTTATTTCAGGATGTAAGGTTATTAACTTTTACTACAGAAAATGACACCAAAGTAGATTATGAACCTGGTGATACTTTCAACATCAGACCTCGTAACTGTAAAGAGGACATTGATGACCTATTCGAGATATTTAAAATGCACAATTTGGACATCAAGCCTTATTACCGATTATTGGTAGAAGAATGCCATGAAGGTATGATTGTAATAAACTAATTATAAATCCTAAAAGGTTATATATATTGGGTAGAGTGAACTCTTTCTCATGAATAAAATTATTGAATTATTTTTCCGGTCTTGGCGGTTTTCTGGTCTGGCAAACCAGAGGCGCAAGTTCGATTCCCGTCTAAAGCCGGGTCCACAGCACCATGTTTTTCGTGTTTGCAATCATCAAACATGTTTTTCGAACACAAAATAGGCGTGGCCTCAATGTTAAGGCCGGTCCACTGCACCAAAAATCCAACAAAACATGTTTGATGTTTGCAAACACGAAAAACATGGCGCTGTGGACCCGGCTTAAGGCTACGTGCGAGATCACGGTTCATTTTTCTTTTTATTTGTTCTCAGTATCAAATAATTAGATTAATTTTGAATAACACTTTTGGAAAAATCTTTCTTGTTAGCATTTTCATCAAGAAAATGTAGTTTCCAAACGTAACGATACGTTTTGTTACTCCATAATAATTATGATCATGTCAATTTTATAATTACTGTTTATTATATTTACTTAACTCAAAATATTATGATAATATATTATAATTGTAAATTCATAAATTAAAAAGGCTAGAAATTAGAAGAATATCATTTTTATTTTATTTTATATTATTTTCACTCGTCTTATTATCTTCTTCATACTATTTAGGCACTACGCAGGATCAAAACGCAAAACGTCAATGTCAAACTAACACGTGTGATTCGCTGTCAGTGTCACTCGCGACTCGCGAGTCGCGTTGAGATTTTTATGTACCTAAAAATGCAAGCATAGCGCTTAAACAATTTGTTGCTTCGTATTTAAAGTTAAAAAAAACCAATATGCTTCGGAGGCAGGCACGTTTGCGCCGCGAATATTTGTATAGGAAATCAGTGGAGGACAAACAAAAGAGTATTCAAGCGAAAAAAGATCAAATTAAAAGGAGCTTGGAAGAAAACATTCCGATTCATGGTGATTTGAGAAAGGAGGCGCTCGCATTACAGAAGAGAATAGATTATGAGGACAAAGGTATGTTGTTTCTGGTTATTTAGTTGATAGTATGGCTTGCTTTTTACCAGTTTCGTCAATCAGGATTCAGGTTGTGTTAAGAATATAAGTATAAATTGACGTAGTCCCAAACTAAGCAAAGCTGGTATTATGGGTATTCATATGTATAGTCAGCTGCAGAGAAATCTTACCACCCTGCATACAAACTTCTATGCAGGGGGCGTCATGTTTCTCGGCCGCTGGCTGTATTAAGTATCATAAATCGTCGGCTGGCAACCAAAACTCACTAAGTAACAAAAACCTACATATCCTCTAGCCGCCCAGGGCTTTTTGGCCAAAGATGGGATAGCGGCCCAATGTCCTTTTTATAGGTTTGAATGGTTCCGGCCCAGGACTTTCGCTGTCTGATATCTTGCCATAGCGTGGGCGTAAGAGGCTAGGTTTTTTCTTGCATCATATGAGCTATGAGTTGAAGGCTAGGAGACCAAAAAAACACCGAAATTCAGAAGCCTTTTTATAGGTCTCCGGGCCGTAATCCCTGAAAAAAAGTTTTTTCTAAAATGCGTATTTGTGCTTTTTAAATGCTACTTTACGTGTCATTATGTTGTTTTTTTTATTTAATTGTCACATATGTTAAACACATCCTATATCAGTAACTTGCGTGATTATTAAAATTATAAATGTTGTTTTTGTACCTACCAATGTCACGTTTTATTAATAAATTGAGCAGTAAGTACGTTTGAATTGATAATGGCTATTATTTTTCAATAATACAATACATTTTTAATAATATAATATCAGTCGAGCACTTATCAAATGGAAATTGAATTCAAAATTAAGCACCAAAATCAATGATGTTAAAATTATACTTAAAAATAGGGTAACGGCCCATAGGCCTTTTAAAATCCTATACCTACTTAGGGTAATGGCAGTAATAATGGACTAGACCAGTTATGAAGTTTTTTTCTGATAACTGAAATATTAGGTCTTTGTCATTAAGTACATTTTCAAACTAGCAATATTGGATCCTCATAACAGGTAATAGCGGCCTTTACACTTAAAGTTCGGACTGCGTTCCGAACCGAGGATAGAACCGTCGGTTCATCCGTCGTTTTTAACCGGGCATGAAACTGCCATGCGCTAATTACGATCAAATGTGGCCACGGTTTGGACCGCGGTTAAATCTGTGATATCTGCCCGCAGTCCGAACTTTATGTTTATGAATAAAATCAGTAAGCAGTTTGGCGCGCGCGCAAAACTGTAGGCAGATGCGTACGCGCCAATCTCACGCATCGAACCGTCCATCGCCGCGCGTCGTGTGTATTTACACGTACGGTTTTAACCGAGGGTTGGACTGGCGCGAGGCGTTTCCCGCGGTCAAAACTTTACGTGTAAAGGCCGCTAATGTCCATTGGTGCCGACACTCTAATACTCATTATTCCAATGATTAGACTAGTTAAAAAAAGTAATAAAAAAAACACATATAGAAAAAAAAACTTTAATGATAATTAACTATAATTCGTTCTTGCTAATTCAATTAATTCCACTATAGATCATTTATCAAATCTATGAAAAGATTTCATAAGTAAATTATTTATTAAATTCAGTCTGTATCTCAATCAGTTAAATGTATTAGGGTATAACAATGTATGTATTATTTTAGCAGTATTATGCTAATATTACTAAAAGTAAAAGCGTTCCTAGGAAACAACAAACTCTCATGACTAATAATAATTATAAAGAGATTAGCCTTTTTAACATCACTGTGTTGTTATTTACAAAGTAGTAAATGTAAAAATATCAAAAAACAAAACAAGACATAAACTTCTTTGTGGCATATAATATCTAAATCAATTATCAAAACAGATCAGACTCTTGAGCCACTTTATGTTGTAAGAACAACTTTGTTGCAAAGTAGTAAATGTAAAAATAGCAAAAAACAAAACAAGACATAAACTTCTTTGTGGCATATAATATCTAAATCAATTATCAAAACAGATCAGACTCTTGAGCCACTTTATGTTGTAAGAACAACTTTGTTACAAAGTAGTAAATGTAAAAATATCAAAAAACAAAACAAGACAAAAACTTCTTTGTCGCTTATAAATAATTATCTTTATTAATTATCAAAAGAGATCAGACTCTTGAGTCACTTTATGTTGTTAGAACTACTTTGTTACAAAGTAGTAAATGTTTAATTATCAAAAAACAAAAAAAGACAATAACTTCTTTGTTGCTTATAAATCTTAATAAGTATCAAAATCAGACTCTTGAGCACCACTAATGTTATTATCACAACTTGGTTACAAAGTAATAATGTAAAAATATCAAAAAACAAAACAAGACAAAAACTTTTTTGTCACTTATAAATATCTTAATAATTTATCAAAGAGATCAAACTCTTGAGCCTCACTAATGTTGTTATCACAACTTGTTTACAAAGTAATAATGTAAAAATATCAAAAAACAAAACAAGACAATTTTTTTTTGTCGCTTATAAAGATCTCTAAAAATAAATCAAACTCTCGAGCCCCACAATAATAATAAAAAAAAAGACTAACTTCTTGCTCGCTAATAATTTGTTTTCATGCCTCGTATTTCACAATTATTATATGAGATTATTTTCGCTACCTTTATTTCAAGCATGAGACTAAATAACTAAACTAGAAAAGGGTTTTTGTCAATTAAGGCATGCCTAATTTTGGTTTAATATTTTATACCTGCATTATTATTATAAAGGCAATGTTATATGTACAATATTTTCGAAATTACAAAGTATTTCATAAAAGTCGGTAACAAAATAATTAATTTGTTAACAATACAAATCAACACTTGAAGAAATATCATTACGAAGTTTTGTCCAACGAAATTGTAGCATCTCAATTCTTCTTTTTATGAAATTGTTTGAAACAATTTCTTCCTTGAGTTAGACATAAATGAATTTTGCAACCAGTACACGTTATTTTAGTTTTATTCATACATCCATTTTTCCGACACCTTTTTTGAATTTCATTCATTTCAGCCAAATGTTCCGCCCCTCGATAGCGTTTACTATCATCAGGAATAGGAGCCGGAGCATTCCGTTTCCTAAATTGTAGTTCTGGCTCCACTTCATCTTGTGTGTCTTCCTGGTAGTTAGATATGTTATCTGAAGTATCTAAATCAGTATTCGCATGGAGAATTGCTTTCGCGATATCCATTTTGAATTGGCGAACTTGCGGTATAGCCTTTACTCTTAGCCCTTTATTCAATTCGTCGTCACGGTACAAGATCCAGGAGTTGGTTATAGCCAAGTCTATAAAGTGCGAAATTACCCTCAGAGTCCATTTTTTTGTTTTGTATCGAAATGGGCAAACTGCCAGCATTCGATCTGCCATATCAACACCCCCCATGTTTGTGTTATAGGCTTTGACAACTTGCGGTCTTGTAACTGAAACGTACTTTTTTAAAGATTTTGACCAGCGATCACAGTTATCTACAGTTTGATCGGCATCTATGTTTGACATAAAAATTATTGGTTTGCTGTCAAGCCACTTAGTTACCACCATATTTTTCTCTGTATTGATGACAGTTTGCCAATTTCCTCTGGGCTTCTTTTTCATCGCTTTATCATCTATCAAAACATTTCTGGCAGAATGAGGGACTCTATTCCTCATGAGAGTACCAGTGCCCATCAGTCCTCTATTTTGCAGTTCCAGAATCAGTTTTTCCGACGTGAAATACCGGTCTGTATATATTTTATGTCCAGCCACTAAATTTTCAGTCAAACATAACACAGCCTTTTCAGCTACGCCAAATTGTGTACCTTCATATTCAGGATACGTAGTGCTTCCTTGATAAATGCGGAAATTGCAAACGAGTCCCTTTGGAGTTGCTAGCACAAATGCCTTCAAACCAACTGGATTCGGTTTTCCAGGGCAAAACTGTCTTAATCCGCAAGTTCCCTGAAAGGGTATCATCATCTCATCGATAGACATATCTTTTGTGCATCCTTGAATTTGGCAACCTTTTAATACAGCATCGAGTAGAGGTCTGACTTTCCACAATTTATCTTTGCGCCTTTCTTCCTGGCTTATATCTTCATCTAGAACTACCTTCAGCGAATTACGGAGCAAAATAAACCGGTTTCTGGGCATGTTATTTGCAATAGCGGGTACTCTAAATTCTTTCGACCAGTACATTCTAATTGATGGATAATTTATACAGGACATTAACATTGTTATCCCAATATAAATATTGCATTCTTCAACGCTGAAATCTAAAGATTGCAAATATCGCGAAAAATAACTCCAGTTTGTTTTATCGACGATATTTTCCATAACCGATTCATCAATGTACTGTCGAAAGTAATCAATTTTATCGAAGGAGCTTCTATCTACCGGAAGATAAGCAGGCTCTGTTAACGGGATAGTATTTGAGTGAAACGTACCTTCCTCCCATTCCAAATGCACAGGCGATTCAACGGTGTCGGCTGAGTGCTCGCCAAACAATTCACTTTCATGGTGAGTCGTATTTCCGCTGCAATGAGTTCCTCGTCCTGCTTGTGATCCTGTTCCGTTTCTGCCCCGCCCTCGACCACGACCACGGCCGCGTCCACGACCCCGTCCCCGCTTTCTAAATGATCAGATTCATTATCTGATGTTGATGAGGTAGATGAACTAGATGGAGATCGACGTGTATTTTCTAAAATGAAATCATCATCAGCTAAATCGTCACTGCCTCCAACGTGTTCTTCTTCGATATCAGATTCGTTAAGTACCTCAGACAAAATTCGTTCCAGCTCTTGTTCGTTTCTTAAGCCTGGTAGAAGAAACAAAACATGCGCATAACAAAAGCAAGACAAAACAACAAACAAATAGTGGCAAAATAACACATTCTATGAACGAAATAAAAGTTTTACAAAAAACATTGTAAGTAAACTAAATGTCCCAATGTTCGACTCTGTCCCAATAGTAAGCACCTCATCAATCTTTATTCATAACAAATAATAAATATACCAAATTTCAGCTCAATCGGTCTGCGAGAAGTGGTTCAAAAAAAAGAAAACAAGAGCGTGTTGGGCCACGCTCAGTGTAGGGTTCCGTAGTTTTCCGTCCGTCACAGTAAGTGTCCCCACTTAAGAGTTAAAATAACACCTCCATGTAAGATATAAGCGTTCCACGTACAGCGACATCTATCGGCAAATTAAGTAAACTATTGCGCGCGAGCTTAAAGTATGGAAGATGATTTTTATGGGATAATTCTTTATTGCGTGAACCGATTTTTACCGTTTTTACTTCATTTGAAAGCACGATTTTTGAGATTTTGTAGAAATTACAGGTACAATAAACACCTGCTTATACAGTTAAATCACAAACTTAGTTCAGAAATTATCTTGTATTTTTTTTCAAAAACTATTCAACCTATCAAGTTCAAAATAATTTTCCTAAAAAGTTTTTACAAAGTTCTGCTTTTGAGATTTTTTTTCATATTTCTAAAACTTATGGTTCAAAAGTTAGAAGGGGGGTCACATTTTTTTTACTTCTGGAGCAATTATTTCCGAAAATATTAACATTATCAAAAAATGATTTTAAAACCCCTATTCATTTTTAAATACCTATCCAACAATATATCACACGTTAGGGTTGAAATGAAAAAAAAAATCACTCCCCACTTTACGTATAGGGGAAGTACCCTAACAAAACATTTTTTTCATTTACCACTTTGTCGGCGTGGTTGATATACATAATAAGTACCAAATTTTAGCTTTCTATTGCTAACGGTCACTGAGATTATCCGCGGACGGAGGGACGGACGGACAGACATGGCGAAACTATAAGGGTTCCTAGTTGACTACGGAACCCTAAAAAACTGACTCAACAGAAAAAATCTATATAATTATCGAACCTGCTCAAAAAATTTCACGAGAATTGGTGGAGAAATGCGACCTGTAGAGGAGAACATCCGGACAGATGTAGCATTTTTTTAATTTTTTTTTCAAATTTCAAAATATCAAAAACTGACTCGTCAAATTTTTTTTATATAATTATTGAACCTGCTCACAAAATTTCACGATAATCGGTCGAGAAATGCGACCTGTAGAGGAGAACATCCGGACAGACATACGAAAGAATTTTTGTCGAAGCTGAAACGGAGACGCTTCGCTTGCTCGGTCAATAAAATAATAACACACAGGAAAAATATTCATAGTAGCGGAGCGATATCAGCATACAAAGTCGGTGGCCATGGTTAGTAATTGAATCTCATTTTCTTGAGTGGTCAGTTATTGGCGATTTACCCTATTTAATACCCGTACATGCAATCAGTACATTTCATAGTCTCAAATCGATGATGTGTTAGAAGCCCGT
This sequence comes from Notocelia uddmanniana, assembly GCA_905163555.1. Lineage (NCBI taxonomy): Eukaryota > Metazoa > Arthropoda > Insecta > Lepidoptera > Tortricidae > Notocelia > Notocelia uddmanniana. The sequence goes on from LR991072.1 coordinate 15,550,376, forward strand.
ATACCTTTTAAAATCCTAGGTTATGTAGGCGCCCGTATGCCTTTCCATAGGTCTCCGAATTATTTATCATCATAAATAACTACATATTGACATTATGTGTTAAATACGTATTAATAAACAAAGATGGATAGTTTATGCATCGTTTACAACAAAATCATTAAAGAAATCTACAAAGATAGCAAAGAAAATTATAGATTTACTCACCACGTCCACGATGTCTCGCCATATTTTTGGAGGTTACGCCGAAACTGACAGTTGACGTTCCACAGACTAACCTATATTGTCAACGTCAGACATTACGTATTCGTTCAGAAATCATTTGAAATCAATACACGGGAAATTTGATCTTCTACGTCAGGTTTTATTTGAAGACCTTTTAAAAGGACAGTTGGGCGTCCATAAGTTGAAAGTGACTTTTTGCTTGGGCCGGAACCACTACTCTGGTGAAGACCTTTTAAAAGGTCTTTGGGCGGCTAGAGGTTAAAGTAAAACTCGTATCTCAATATCGATGTAGTACTGAGATATGAGGTTTTGAGGAGCAGTGACAGTTATTTTAGTGACTTTTGCTTGTCACCTGACGATATATTGGAATCTTCAAGTTTTTATGGACTTGAAGAGGGTTGGCAACATTCTTGTGATTGTTCTCTGGAGTCTCAAGCATTCATAGGCTATGGTGTCTAGTTACCATCAAGCAGGCTAGCTACTTTGCTACTATTGTTGTAAAAAAAAACTTTTAACCTTTTCACCACCAAAGATGGCAAATCAGGCCATCGAAAAATCGTGCCACTGATGTCTGTTCAAACACTATTAATTACCATTCCTAGAACCCTATTACTTAGCTTATCTATGTTTTATGGCTCTGGCATCAGTGCAGGGCACATTACTTCACCATCTGGCACTCAAAAGGTTATATATTCAATGCCAAGTAAGTGAAACTCTTATGCCAAAGGCAACCAGGCAGTGCCTGAGGGAAAAGGCAATCAGTAATTAAAACTCTTTACACCAGTGTTTTTTAACTTCTGTGTTGCAGTGAATTCTTGGAAGGCTTCTTGTAAGGATGTTGTAATTGGCATAAAAAGATTTCATATGTGAAATATAAAATAAAAAAACAAGTTTGAAAACGACCTTGGGCTGTTTCTTGGTAACAACTGACTGTCATGTGTACATATTGCATTGCATTATGTTGCACCCACCCACTTTTACAAGTTTCTGTTTGGCCCTATGGTTGACTGGTAGAGAAAGCCTCACGGCATTAAGTCCGCGTTTTGTATTAATATGTGCAATAAAGTTTAAATAAATATTAAGTTTTATCTGTATTTTATATATTAATATTGCTCACCAAGCATCGGGGACCACCATTTTCAATAAAAACTCAAATAATACTAGTTTGTTTGGTCTACATTAATTTATTCATTTCTATATTAGCATCAGATTTATAAATGTTACACAATGTATGTTGAACAGCAGTTCCTGTTTCTATTGAAGGCCACTTGTTTTTTATTATGTTGTTTAGAATATTTAGTATGTTATTAGTGCAAAAAAATGGGCTACACAGTCAAAGTCGTATTCATGTTACCAAAAAAAAAAAACAACAATAAATTTATACATTCTTGCAATTTATGTTAATGTATTTTGTCACTGAGGGAGTATAGATATTTCCAATGTTGACTGTATACTGCGTAAAACATTAAATATTTGTACAAAATAAATGCAAAAAGTTTTTTTTTCTCTTTTCATTTTTCTATTTGCCATCAGCCTTGAGCCATAATCAGATATGTTTGGAGAAGAAGTAGAGTAAATATCATGTGGAAAGCAAATCCAGCGATGTGACTTCCCTAATTAATTATCTTAAATTGATGCTAAGCGTTTCCTGTTCAGACGATATTTGGACCTGGAAGAGTTGGTTACGTTTGAGGCTAATGTATTACAATGATTTGCTAGTCTGCGCTTGTAATTTTGGCAACATCTTTTTATCTCCTCTTTGATTGTTGGCATTTCCAGGTACTCATGAACTTCTGTGTTTTTTATGAAGTTTGGAGCATTGCTTATTACTTTTAAGGCATTGTTCTGAAATCGTTGGAGAATTTCAATATTGGAGTGGCAGGCTGAGCCCCATAGTTGTATGCCGTAAGTCCATATCGGTTTGATGATACATTTGTAAATCAATACATTGTTTTCTACACTTAACTTTGACTGTCTTCCTATGAGCCAATAGGTATCCCTGAGCTTATGGTTAGCCTGATCTCTCTTGGCTTTGATATGATCTTTCCATGTTAGTCGTCTATCTATGTGCATACCAAGGTATTTGATGATATTTTGGTGGGGTAAGACAGTGTTGTCTAATTCAACTTGTGGTCAACGTTCAATGCAAAAAGTTAAAGGAATTTATTATCACTGACATACATTACATTATACATTAGTGCTTGACTGTACTTTACTATTGTTTATGACTGTACCTATGTTGATTCTAGAGATATGACTAACAATACTGGAATTATTCAAATTTTTGTAGGTACAACATTTTTTTTAAATTGCATTGATCAGTACTTAATGCTACAAAAGGGTTTTGTATTTATCTGTAGTTATTCTTGCTCTTTACCTTAGCACAAGCTTAGTTATACATTCTCGACAACAACTTTGGCTTAGTTGGTGGTGATCCTGCCTATCAAGCCGGAGGTCCCGGGTTCCAATCCTGGTCAGGGAATTATTTGTGTATCATTAGATTCATAAGCACGAATATTTGTTCCTGAGTCTTGGATGTTTTCTATGCATTTAAGTATGTTTTTATGTATATAAGTAGGTATATCGTCGTTAAGTACCCATAGTACAAAGCTTTGGTTAGTTTGGGACTTGGTCGATTTGTGTAAGATTGTACCTCAATACTCCTTATTATTTATTACATAGTTAAGTTTGGGAGCAGGTTTAAGTTTTCGGTATTGGTGTCAAAAGTCCTTAAATGAAAAGTTAATCTTTGACCTATAACTTCAGGGCCTCAAAGAGCAGCGGTGATCGGCGGTTTCAGTGGCGGCGCGAATACTCAGAACTCCCAAGACGATGAGTACCGTTACGCTGGGGTTGAGGATCCGAAGATCATGATAACCACTTCTAGGGAGCCTAGTGCGCGGCTCAAGATGTTTGTTAAGGAACTTAGGTAAGTTGGAGAGAGGGCCCAGGAGAATGTCATCTCATTATCGCACAGTTTTTATTACGTTGGTTTAGTCCACCTCATCAGCACCTGTTCGATAGATTCGTATTCACTTTGCGATAAAAACATGAAAAATATTCATTTATTTATTTAAAAATACAGCATACTGCCAAGGCGCTGATAAACTTAAAACAAAAATCTAATCTAATATCTAAATCTAAGATTCTAAAGAAAGAATACAAAACAGCAATATAATAATAATAACTAAAAAGTACTTTCACAAAATTGCTTAAAGATAAATAGAAGTTTGCTCCAATTGTAGGTAAACGGTTCGCAATATTGTGCATATAAGGTTACTTTGTTATGTAGCCCTTGCCGCGTTGACAATTGGTGAGTGCTCATGCGGCACCGTGGGAGCCGCCTCCTTCGCCAAGAGGTGATGACTGCGGCCGCGAAGGTACTTGTCAGGAACAAACAGACAACATGTATTGATTATTGTGTTTTGCAGGTTAATATTCCCGAACAGCCAGCGCATGAACCGAGGTGGTTATGAGATGTCGCAGCTGATACACGCCTGTCGCGCCAACGAGGTCACTGACTTCATCGTGGTGCATGAGCATAGAGGCGTGCCTGATGCTTTGGTGAGTTCATGTTTATTTTTAAAAAAAATTATTGAATTTATTTAGAAAGTAATCTCCCATATTATATGATATAATACTTATAAAAATGGGTACCACATAGGCCTAAAGTTTCCTATATTACAAATTAATGTAAAAATCGCAAACAGAGAACGTAATAGAACATGCAAATGGTTTGCTAAAAAAATATTATCAATTATTTAAACAATATTACTACTTATTGAAACAATATTACCACTTGTTTCAACTATATTACCACTTATTTCAACAATAAAATATTACCATTTATATCACAATATTATTGTCTAGAAAAAAAAATTGACGAATTTTATTTAAAAAATGGCATTCCTCTTTCCTTCAATCCTTCCTTCTAGAATGGTCTTAAGGAAAAATCTTAGCCGATATTCTATCACATTTTGGCCATAAATATATATCCTTAAAATTACACCGCTAGGGGTAACTACAATTACTTTTTCCGCGATTCTCTCTAAATTAAATATTGTTCCAGGTAATCTGCCACCTGCCCTATGGACCTACGGCCTCGTTCACGCTGTCCGGCGTCGTGATGCGTCACGACATCCCGGATATCGGGCCAATGTCGGAACAATACCCGCACCTAGTGTTCCACAACTTCAAGACTGACCTGGGTGAGTTCCAGAAATTATAACATTGTTCCAGATAATATGCCACCTGCCTTACGGACCTAGTATCCCGGATACCGGACCCATGTGACAAGGGCCATGTCGGAATAGTAGGTACCCGCATCTAGACTGACCTGGGTGATTTTCGGAAATTATAAAATTGTTCCAGATATTATGCCACCTATCTTATGGACCTACTATCCCGGATATCGGACCCATGTGACATGGGCCATGTCGGAACAGTAGGCATCTAGGGTTCCACAACTTCAAGACTGACCTAGGTGATTTTTTATACCATAAAAAATAAATTACAAAATGCCCCCGCAGACACTTTTTAAGCAACAGAGTAGTAAAAGCTTGGAACAAACTCCCAGAGGATGTCATTTCGGCGCTCAATGTCAACCAGTTCAAAAACAAACTAGACATGCACATTTCAATTTCAACAGTACAATGATACCAAAAAATTACCAATCACTGGGACAGGCATCATCAGTTGTTCAACTGCCTGCCTGATTAATAAATAATAATAAAATATTTGCGGACAGTCTTACACAAATAGGCCTAATCCTAAACTAAGAAAAGCATGTACAATGGGTAATAGTGACCCCTTCGTCGAAACGTCCTAAGAAGATAAACTCTTTAGAGTATCTCTCAATGAGTTTTTTCCTGTGTAACGCCCGAGTATATGTAAATGTAAATTCTACATATCATAACCTATGTTAATGTTAAATAATAATTTCTTGTCTGTACACAATGGGACGTTGTGCTTATAGGACGCGACCTGATAGTAGGACGATTTGCTTTTGGTTGTTATACTAACATGACGTTTTGCTTTCGAGTCATTGTTCTAATGGGACAATTTGCTTTCAGGACATTTATGCTAATAGGACAATTTTCTTTTAGGACGTTTCGTTGACGTGAAGTACCGTATTGTTATAAATGTTATAATTTAGAGAACTCTCACTATATTACAGGTCTTCGAGCTATGAGCATTCTGAAGTACCTGTTCCCAGTTCCGAAGGCCGACTCGAAACGGGTCGTCACGTTCGCGAACAACGACGACTATATCAGCTTCAGACAACACACTTACAGAAAGGTAGGCCAACTAAAAAGGGCATTATGTCGCTCCCCATTCATAGTCCTGCTTAGTTTTTGTTGAAATTATTTGAGATTTGTCTGTTTTACATTTCTTTTAATTTTCATGCCTGACACTATTATTTATTTATACACTATGCCATTGTTTAATAATATGTGTGTTTATTTAATAATACATTAAATATATGTATTATATTTATTTATTTTATATTAATAATGGGATTGCTCTTGGCCAGCATCTAGCCAGGCGGCAAAGATGAGGCCGTCTAATGCATAATTATCCACATATATAAATTTATGTAGATATATGTATTGTATTTGTATATTTCAACCCGCATGCCAAGCGTGGCGATTATGCCATTTACCCCCCATGTAATTGGGGGAGGCCTATATCCAGCAGTGGACGTCCTGCGGCTGATATATTGGTGGTGGTGGATATGTATTTTTTATATTGTAGAGTTTTGTGTTGTTTTGTAATCTTTATTACTTTTACGATAATTTCTGCACCACCTACTCAGTTTACATTTCATTTCTCCATTACCCAAAGGTTGTCTGAAAGAGATCGCTCATTAGCGATAAGACCGCCTGTTGTTTTACTTCTGTCTCCCTGTATCTTTATTAACTTTTGTTGTATATGATGATTTATGATGTGAGGTGTGCAATACAGAGTATTTTTATTGTATTGTAGGCAGCAAATTACTCGAAGGACCGAACACAATTTAGTTTTTTTGCAATAGGGAAAGTCTGAAATTTTCAAAAGTCCTTGATTATTTTTCTAATGTTAGGAATAACCGTCGCCAAAACAGAAAAAAGTTTCAGATTTTTCGGTTGCGCCATATATTTTATAAAAATACAAACATTTTATATCACCTCGCGTCTGCCCCGTGTCAGACTACTAAAAAAAATATAAAAGTCCGTCACAAATTAAAAAAAAAACGCCTGCTTCAATCTGTGGTACGCAATGACATTGACAGTTCATCATAGGTTGGTCGCACGGATCTATACCTAAACCGGATTGAGTGACGAAAAAGTGTGACCTACAGAGAAGCCAAACTCGAGGATTGCATCTCGTTTTAATTAGGGTGACCAAGTACATCTGTGGATAGAATGAGGATTATTTCTAATATAGATTCTATGTGCAATGAAATTTAAACTAAATTAGGTAGTAAATAAAATAATAATATTTTTCAAAGAAATATTTATTTTCGCTAATCATAAGTTTATGTATCCATACATTGTTAAACAACATAGTCTTGTGTAATTTTTGCCTAAGCCCTACCAGGGGTGGTTTACTACCGTGACGTCATCGCGCCGCGCAAAGTACATGCGGCCGCCGGCTCACACGTCGTGTGACTATTCAGTGGTTGCGGCGCAGCGTTACGGATCGCACGCGCTGCTGTACCGCTGTACGATCATAAGATTATCCGTTTCGTGTTAAAAAATAATGTCAAAACCACAGCATTATTGTATTGCAGCAGGTTGTAAAAAATATCTTTATATAGTTACCCAAATTCTGTGTCTTTATCTTGAAATGTTGAAAAAACTGACAGTTATCACTCAAAAAACTGACAGTCGTTGAGTTTGGTATTCCCCAACGTTTGACATAAAAGAAAACGAAAATCAAAACGTTGGTTCTAAGAATCCCCTTTTTATTTTTTAAAGTGATGCCTTTAAAAATTATAATAAACTTTGTATCCCCAGGTTATATGTATGGAGTGCCCCCCTCCCCTACTTTAATATTTTTTCGTCATTTCACGTCACTTTTACGTAGCGGTTCATACGAGTGGAACACGCCTTCCTGCTAAATGTTTTAATTGTATTTGTAGTACTTATAGTCTCCGAGTTACTTCGGCTGTCACATACAGACAAAAAGACGGACGGACGGGTTCCGTTTTCACGTAATTGTATTGTAAACAACACTACTACTAGTAAAGTACATAATCTGGCATCCTGCTAATCTGACATTCTGCTTTCCTGACATAAAGCGTCAAAATCCATAATATATTAAAATAGGTTCTCGCTGGTGGTAACCCTAGCGCTGCGGGCGGGGCCTCGAAAGAGCGCGTTGCGTGCGATAGAAAGAGATGGTCACGTTTAGGCACGTTTGGCATACCTATGGCCCTACTTTATTTTCCGAATCTCTTAACAAATGTGTTTTCCCGTGATGAGCCATGCGTAAATTAAAAAAGACGAGGCAATAGCCTTTTTAATTCACCATCATCAGATCAGCACGGTGGTGCCATGATACACGAGTTCGGTAGGTAACAATACAATATAATAACACCACCATACATTGTTACCGAACTTGCCGGTATCCAATTGGGCTGAAATTTAGCATACTTATGCCACATACACACACACGCACACACACAGTATGCTAAACACACACACAGACAGTATGCTAAATTTCAGCTCAATTGGATACCAGCAAGTAGCTGTAAAATGGTTAAAAAATTGGAACGACAACTTAAGTACTTGAACAGTTTAATCACATACAGTCCAAGTTAAATAAAAGCTCGTAATGATAACAAAATTGTTAAAAGATTGAATTTAAACTGACCTTCGGAAAAGGTTTTCTCACTAAACACTTAATATCGAATATTTCTGCAAAACCAGCCCAAGTCATAGTCACCCTAATCAGTTTGACATTTGTCTTGTCGTTTTATCGTAAAACATAACAAATTGTTCCTTACCTGTGAAATGATAGTCTACAATTAATAAAACTTTCACTTTTACAACCCTTCACACAACATGTTTTCACTATTTTCAACTAATTTCATCAGCCGCTTATTTTCATAATTTCAAATTTGACACCATTAACGTTGGGGATACCAATCAATATTTGAATACTACTATATTTATTGCAATACTAGGTTTTAGTCAGTTAATAATGTTGATATTTTATACGATTACAAATGAGGTCAAATGTAAAGTATCCCTGATAAACATGCAGTACTAGTTAGTACAAGCAAGTAATTATTTTCAGTATTCTAAAATACCACAACAAATATTTTTTTTACATTGGCAACTTGTGCGAGTGGGGCACCGTCCTCCGGTTGGTTGCTCTCGCTCGGACCGCTTTCTCTAGTCTGTCTGTCATAACAGGATATTAACTGTATTACGCGGGAATATGGTTCAATTTTGACTGGCTCATAAAAGCTTGTACTCAATCCGGTTTAGGTATAGATCCGTGGTTGGTCGTATGACTTGAACTGTCAATGTCATTGCATACCACAGATTCAAGCAGGCGTTTTTGTTTTCCCTATTGTAGGTTTATAGATGGAGAAAATGTGATATTGCAGTGACAGGTTGCTAGCCCATTGCCCAGAAGATGGATCATGTTATTTATGAAATATAGTTGAATTCCTTTAGTTCCTAAATTGAATGAGACAAAGTTATACTAACAACATTCAATATGTTATGAAATGTTTAAATTTTATTGAAATAGAGATTACATTGGACCCGGGTATGTCCTAAAACTACGACCAAGACCACCGGGGGATGGGCAGCAGCATCCCTGGAGTGCGGTGGAGATACTGCGATCGCCAATCCGCATGCCAAGCGTGGCATTACCCTACATGAAATTAGGGGAGGCCTATGTCCAGCAGTGGATGTCTTTTGGCTGATATGGAGGTGGAGGTGGTGGAGATTACATTATGTTACATATTTACTCGATTGTTGTATACCACCAAGTCTTTATTCTCTTTCCAGGCCGGCAAAGACATAGAGCTAACAGAAATCGGGCCGCGATTCCAAATGAAACTCTACGAGATAAAGCTGGGTACACTGGACGCTTTGGATGCAGCGGATACGGAATGGGCGCTCCGCCCCTACATGAATACGGCTGCTAAGAGACGATTTCTAAGTCTGGAGGATGGATGGAAGGAAGAACAACAGGAATAAATAAATTACTTTTCAAAATGTTTTTATTTTTAATGTCCGATCGGCAACAAATTAGTGCTTAGGGGAATTCTTGGGATTACTTGCCCAAAAATTGCACTCATCGTTTCTTCCTTTTAGGAGCTACGATGCTGGGCGAATATTCAGTGTTTTTAACCGACTTCAAGATTTCAAAAGAGGAGGTTTTCAATTCGATTTTTTGGTTTTTTTTTTAATGTTTGTTACTCCATAACTCCGTCATTTCTTAACCGATTTGGAATATTCTTTTTTTGTTTTTTTTTCAAGAAAAATCGTTGATTACGCAATTATATAAATATACAATTAACCTAAAGAAAAACATGTGAAATAACAAAAAAGAAATTACTCTAACTTAAAAATAAGTAAAACTAACCTTTAAAAAATCTGAATTTGGCACCTTAGGCATGCCCATCATGCAGGCACTTTTTTTGATTGTAAGTATATGTATCCAAGTTGGTCCCGTTTATGTCAAAACGCAGTTCTGATGATGGGATCCATGAGAAATTGAGGGAACTCCTCAAATCTTAAAGGCAAACATATAGTGATTCTTGTGTTTTTATTATTAAATCGAGCATTATCATACAAAAATGTGACATTTGATGAAGTGGAACTGCTGATGATGATCATCACATAACTCTTCAACTACGAACAGTTCACGTTCGGCGATTTGTCCTTCTAGCTTTATTTGTTAAGCAAGTTCTATTTTCACGATTGATTTTTGTCATGCTCGAGTTCTGATGATGGGATCCATTAGGAATCGAGGGAACTCCTCAAATGTGAAAGGAACACAACTAGTGATTTTAGTATTTTCTTGAACTAATCAAGTTTTGCATTTTTATTCATAAAAGTGACATTTGATGAAGTGGAACTGCTGATGACGATCAGAACGGAACTCTTCAACGACGCGTAGTTCAAGTTTGGCGATTTGTTCTCTTCATTTTGTTTGTCAAGCAAGCAAGGTTTTTCCATGATTCCATGAGGAATTGAGGGTACTTAGTCTTCTACCATTATAAACATACTTATAGCCATTTTTATTTTATTGTATGGAATCTAAGAGTGCACCATCTAAGTATAATAATCTTTCACCGGCCTCCCCCATTGAAGACGGTTTTTTTTTCGTAAAAATTATTACTAAGTGTTTTTGTCATTATTAAAAGAGATGTTAACTAGAGTTAATTTTGATTGAGTCTTATTTGTCGGTTTATCCTACCTTTGTCTAGAGATGATCTTGAGCCGACAGTGACTTTAGAACCATCATCATCCTAGCGCTATCCCAGTACAGTTGCATCCTGAAGGATGCCCGGGGTCCGCTACCTAATCCCAAGAATTGGCGTAGGCACTAGCTTTTACGGTAGCGACTGCCGTCGGACCTTCTAACCCAAGACGGAAACTAGACCTTATTGGGATAGGCTTGTCAAGTGAAGTAACTTGACTGTTAGAAGTTCTCAAGCCACCCGAAGGCCTCTCACTTGGCTTAACGACTGCTGTCAAAACCAGAAGCCGGGGTCAACGGCTTAACGTGCCTTCTTAAACACGGGAGCGCTCTGTTATTCACCATTCAAAGCGGTCGCCCATTCAAAAGTTGATGCCAGCCGACGTTGCTTTGATAAACCTCGCATACCATACGCCGTACGCGGGCGTCGCTGGGCCACTAGCGTTCTGCAGTGACTTTAGAACCGAGCGTTTCAAAATTTCAGAGATTCGCCCTGCCACAGACAGACAGATACACACGTTAGACTTATGAATAAATAAATAAATATTAGGGGACACATTTTTACACAAATCGAACTAGTCCCATAGTAAGCTCAATAAGGCTTGTGTTATGGGTACTAGACGAATTATAAAACCCCTCATTTGCGTCAGGGGTTAAAAACTGGGAACACGCCCACTTTATCCATTAGCATAGAGAAAATAAGTAAGAATAGAGAGCTAACTCCATATGACTTCATACATCATTTTTTACTTATTATTTCGTAGTCGACATCTAGCGTCAAATAGCGGAGTTATCAGTACTGCTTCTCGACAGTAGACGCCGTGACGAACGAACAATCGAATGCTCAACCATTTTTAGCTAATATTATAACCGAATTAACCGGAACTCTGTTTTGAACTCATTCTGCTTTAAATATTTGTAGTAAATTGTTAAGAAATACACTTTTCGTTAGTAGCGACATACGTGACATCTAGTATCTTTATAGTAGTACTGATAATTCCGCTATTTGACGCTAGATGTCGACTACGAAATAATAAGTAAAAAATGATGTATGGAGTTAGCTCTCTATTCTTACTTATTTTCTCTATGCCATTAGTTACGAACAACGCATCTTCGAAGTATATTCTTGAGTCAATCACGTAAGTTAGTTTGACATTGTACGTATTTCAAGAGAAAGTTTACTTATCGTTTGAAATCATTATTTGCAACAGTAAGGTCCACGGTCTAAGGAAACAAAGTCTACGCCGGATCGTGACGCAAGCGCACGTCACTGTACAGCCTGTACACACTACGACCGCCAACCACCGATAGGCTCGATAGCAGTGATGACGTAGGCTTGTGTCACTAGCACAAGGAAGTTACCTGGCGTGTCATACCTTGTATTATTGTTTCATATCAAAACAAAATTTTTATTCTGCAAATAGGCCACAAGGGCACTTTTACAATTCAACACATGAATTATACAATTAAATAAATCGACAATAATTATTATTATGTTTTCAAAACAGAATTGCAGAACTAAAAAAAAAGTAGACAATAATAATAATGATTTCAAAACTATAGTGATTAACAAAGTTACAATATTCAATTAAAATAAACTTACAATACATTATATAAAATAAAAAAATAGTGACGTATATATACGGTCTCTGTCCGAATGCACAAAAGTATATACAATAAATTTAATATCTCAGAGATGTATATGGTCTCTGAGCGTCCATAGTAAGGTCTACTAAATTATACACATTACACACAAACAACACAACACAAACAACTTACATTAGGACACAAATACTTATGTATTTCCAGATATGCCCGTCCCAGATTTCCTAAAGCAACCCCTAACATTATACGAAGTGGCTGAACAGTACTGGGACTTGAAGTTCTTCCCGACGCAGTACGTCTTCTCTCTTCTGGCGCTCGTTTCTGAGGATAAGCTGGAGCGAGACAAGTGTATAGAGCTCAGCACCGCGCAGGGGCAGGAGGATTGGTTGAATTATTGTAGGAGGCCGCGGAGGACCGTTCTTGAGGTATGTCTCGGATTTTTTAGACATCAAGAGTTACTGTACAGTCGACTACAAAGAACTGTATGTGTCTGACTTTTGGACCCTATTACAATGCAATAAGGTGCTCATTGCTTTGTAGTCGACTTTACTACACGTTACCAGATATTTTTAACCCTTTGAATTCAGTAAGTGACACTTACACGTTAACTCGTCTTCCAGAACAGATTGAATATGATCCTTAGCATAAAACACGAACGACAACTAGTCAACAGTATTACACGTCACATGATATTTTTAACCCTTTGAACGCCATTCTTCATGAACGTAAGTGACACTCACACGTTTAGTGGAAGGTGTACGCAAAAAAAAACCGCAAATCGATGTACGGTAAAGTATGTAAAATAGGTAAGTACTGAAGTATAACGGTGTCACTTTGTACTATTAAAAAAACAAAAAAAAACCTTATTGAAATTATTTTCCGATTTTTTTTCTTGGAGTTAGATATAAAAGTATATCATGCAACTTTTGTGGTAGGTATATTGTACAAAAAAAAGCCATATCGTATCTCGAGGAGCCCAAACTTGGTATGTTTAGAAAATTATTTTTGTTTTAATTAAAAAAAATGACTGTAATGTAATGATGTGGTAAAATTTTGGAATCGCCTCAAACAACCCTTTCATTTAATAGCACACGATATTAGGTTTCTGAAAACATTTTTTTTTTCTTATACAAAAAAAATTATGACAGCACCCCCTCCTAAGGGATTTCGTTTAAGAACTGCGGGTCAAAAATTTTGTGTTGACCTCTAGAATGCGTGTGCCAAATGGCTAAACTGTACATCGTTTTTTTTTAAATAGTATTGCTCTTGGCCAGTATCTAGCCAGGGGGCAAAGATGAGGCCGACGATCAAGCGAGCTCACCCAGAAGATGCCTATTCACTCATGCCTTAAAAAGGTCTAGGTTATATGAACTTGGAAATACAAACGCCGGCAGAGAATTCCATACCTTAGAAGTGCGCATTATGAAAGATGAAGCAAAGCTTGGTTCGAACTAGAGGAATTTCGACCAGGTAAGGATGGTAGCCAGCCGTACGTCTGGATGTCCGATGGAAGAAGGGGGAAGGCGGTGTGAGCTCATGGAGCTCATTTGCACACTCCCCGAAGTTTTGCGGATATTCTTCGGAATTGAGCTCGTACGCCGTCCACTAGTTCACTCGTCTTCCAGAAGAGATTGAATACGAACCTTAGCGTAAAGCACGAAGGTCACTCCGGCCAACCGATTTGATATCTGGGCCACTTCATCCCTTGTCACAGTGAAAATCAAATGAAAGCTACTAGATTTCATATTATTCTCACTGTGACAAGGTTGAAGTGGCCCCGAAATCAAATCGGTTGACTGTACGTCATACCACCTATAGTCCTTCTAGGAACGACTACACGCGACGCCTTTAGGCGCTCTTGGCGTTCAAGGGGTTAATAGTGTCTGGATAGCACAAGTTGGACCTAAAAAGGGGCAAATTTAAAAAATTAACCTTCCAGTCTTTGTTTACGTGGATTTATAACTTTGATACTTTTATTATTTATCTATTTAACTGATATTGTTAATATACCATTATTAAGTTTAAGTTCATTGCCAAATATTCAAACATTTTGACTATTGACTCGGACTTGGTTAAAATGTGTAAAATATTCCATCTATGGTTATTTCATAGTAAAAGTTATTAATTAGTCTTAATGCGCATTGTTAAGTCCTAACTAACATTAATATTCGTCTTTCAGGTACTTCAAGATTTTCACAAATCAACTTCTAGATTAACAATCGAAGTCTTGTTTGAACTGTTTTCGCCGATCAAACCCCGTTCATTCTCTATTGCCAGCAGTAGTCTGCTGTCTGGAGGTCGAAAGGTAAGGTATAATAGTACATTACTATAGAGGCCGGGAAACAAAGGATTGCAGGCCAAGTAGATAGGATAGGGATACGCGGCCTGCAGCCCAACGTTTCTCGCCGAGATTTTTATAGAGCTTTTCTCAAACATATGCAATGAAATAAAGAGATACACCACTCAAAAATCCAATTTAACAGACGCCATGTTTGACATTAAAATTAAAAAAAAAATTACTTCCCGGCCTAGGCCATCAATTTTGTATGAAATTCCTTTACAGATCTCCCGAGTTGTTCCGCCTGCAACGTGATACTTTGAAGCCTGTTATAACGCACGTAATAACGAAATTTCATTGCATGTTTGAACAATAGTTATTTGTGATACAAGTTCAGAATTTTGCATATTTCCATTCTATGACGCGCTATAAGTAATCATTATTTAAAATGTATGAAAAAATTACAATAAATAAATACTTACCTTTTCACAAACTTCACGATTTTATAATATTTTTTTTATAATTAACAACGATTACCAACAGAATATAAAAATACAATGAAATGCTCTAAATACATTTGCGTACAAAAAACACGGGTCGGTAAAATTCCGTCATACATTTCTAAAATAGTATAAGGTTGCACAGTCTTTTAATCCTGCCATAATCTTTATTTACTTCTTAGTAAGTTACGAACACCCATGACCGTACAATTAAATACCTAGTTCACATTCACTCCACTTAGTCACTATCACACGTGTAAGCACACTCCTCTAAACTGATTTCCTCTGCCCTTTTAACGTGATAACCTTTCCTGATCAACTCGTCCACGACTTGCCCATTCAGCTGAACATCCGGCCAGTAATACGTCGAGCAGGCTATTATTCTTTTAACAACGCCGTCTTCAACTATGATTTCGCCGGCACCTGCGACAGGGTGCCCCGCGAAGAGGCTGGAGACGTGTACCAGTCCGGATCCGTGCGCGTTGGATAGTAGGAGCTGTCCGTCCGGTCCCATGGCGAAAACGGCGGCATGGCCGGAGTAGCCGCGGTCTGCGTGCCGTGTGTCCACTGTCGCGCCACGCGCGTCTCGTAACTTTCCGTCCACTACCGACACTTCCAGCATAGCCCGACGCTCCACATCATAGTTAAACACTGTCAAAGGACGCTGATCGCATCTGCCTATGTCGTAGCCATTGCGCACGCGATGTACACCGTATACAGTTGTGATGCTGACCGCATCTTTGTGCCGCGTAACATTCTTGAAGTCGCTCGCTTTATCCGCTTCACATGTTTTAATATCACCATTCTCGCTCAACACGTAAATTATTCTTTTCATTATGGCTATACTGTATATGTGGTGGTGGTGGTATATGTCTGCGAGCACATTTACTTTTTGAATAAGAACCAACGTGTCTTTTGATGTGAGATTATAAGACGTCAGATAAAACATAAAACTGTGAAAAGCCACCACGACGTTTCCTGTGTGTGCCCACACGACGTTTCCTGTGTGTGCCCACACTGGGAAAGAAAGCAGAGGGTCATTTATTTCCAATTGTACACAACTAAAGGCAACATCTTTTTGACAATAGGAAAGGGAGTTAAAAGTGGCAATGTAGATATATTCGCCGTATTCAAATATGTTTCTAATGTCTTCTTGGACTGTGTAGAAACTCGAGCAGCTATTCGGCTGGTTCAAACTGCAGCGTAAAATCGTTCCGTCGAGAAGACCAACGAACAAATACTCACCTACAGCAGCGAGACTTTCAGCACGTCCATTTGCAGTGTCAAATATTGTACATGAATGTTTTGCGTAAAACTGGCAGCGATGTATATGCCCCAAATCATTTGATGTATATAAATATTCTCCGCGAACAACTGTCGACGTAACTTGTGATTTAGATGGGTCTGTGTAAATAGTCTGACATTTGTCAGGATTTTCTAATTCACACTTCAAGATCTCTCCTGTGGACTTTCCCACAATGAGTAAGGATGGTATCCGTTGGATATTTTCTTTTCCACACGCCATTACCAATGTAAAGAGGTACGCCACAATTCTAAAATACTTCATGTTGTGCGATGTTGTACCGAACACGCTCACACAACCAATACTTAGGCTTAGCAATTGGGTGGCATATACGTATTTCGCATGTCATGTTCCTTCCTTAAATTAATTGTATTTACCTAATTTTATTTTCCTTGTAGTTTAATATTGTACTGTTAATAAATTATTTGACTGGAGGATATATTATAAAGGAATTTATGTTAGGTCAATTTGTCACTAAAACAATACATGTATGTATTAATCAAAATTTGAGTAAGAAAACTACAATAAATGCTGATTATTACTCAAACTTACTATATCAACTAAGAGAGACAATAAAAGAAAAACGGCGAGGTAAAATAAGCAAAGGAATTCTGATTTTCACGATAACGCACCAGTGCATACCGCCCACACAACGAAGCTAGCAATTAAAGACAATGGCTTCGAAACCATTGACCACCCCCCTTATAGTCCAGATCTATCCCCCTGTGACTATTTTCTGTTTCGACTTCTCAAGAAAGACCTCAGGGGACGAAGGTTAATGACCGATGACGAAATGAAGGCTGCGGTTACTGACGTTTTTGACGACAAACCGAAAGATATTTTTTAATGGCTTAAATTCAATATTTGAGAAATGTATCTAAATAACTTTATTAAAGCAACAAGAAATTTACAGACTAAATATAACAACAATTAACATGTATAGGAAAAGTAAATGTATTAAGTGTATTTTATTAGCAGGGGATTATATAGAAAAATAAATAAAAATTAGCCGCGACAGTCCTTTGTTGCATTGTTAGGTAGATTACTTTTCAGCCGCCCCTCGTATCTAGGCCGGAAATTAGTTTCTGTTGCTAGAAATTGTAATAAAAAAAGTACAGCGAGTTTTTGAGTTTTTTAGGTCTTGTATGAAAACCTTAATAATCGCTGTATTTTTTCTCCATTATGATTTCAAGCAACAAATCCCATTGTGTATACAAAGTTTCATATTATTCCAGCATGCCGTTTTAAAATGAGAGCAAAACTACGTTTGTATGGAGAACCGAGCATCCTCAATTGACAACGTATTATTTTTTAAGCAGGCTTTTTCCCGATGAAATCAAATAGAGAATAAAAAGAAAAAAAAAAAACATTTTTAAATTCTCGAAAATATACCAATTTCATATAAATAAATCAATTTCAAAGGTTCCTTATTCTAAAAGAGAGTAAGTGACAAGTCACAGCGTCACAGCGTAATAAATCATACAGAAGCACTGTTACTAAGACAGATTTACTAAAGAATGTGAACTGCTGTTCTTTTTGTGCGCTGTAACTGTCACAATTTCATAGTAGTGACGTCATTACTACGATATGGGTTTCCTTCACATTTTCGTGAATATTTAGAAAAGTAATAGCTATAAAAATATTAAAAAAACATTTTGGGATTTCTTGTTACCAAATTAAAGAAATGAGAGATTTCATACTACTTAAAAATTTGAAATGTTGTCAATTTAAGCCCAACTGCAGCTCTATAAGCTCTCTAGTGACCAAACTACGGCCCTTCGAAAAAGGTCCATTTTATGTTCCTTACGGAGCAATTATGTTATTATTCGTTATCGAAACATCGTTGCGGTCTAATAAGCGTCAATTCCGATTATTGCCTTAAATATGGCAATATAGGTACCTAATAACAAAACGAGGAAAAAAAGGAAACAATATTTTATTTCTCCTAAGCAATAAACCTGCATTCACAGATTTTTGAAAAATATACCATTTTTTCAATACTAATTGTGCAAAATGTTTTAATTTTTTTTGGGCTCTCTCGTATCCTAGACTAGATCTGTCGCTAATAAGTTCAAATGGCATCAATTTTTTTTTTGACAATAATATCAAAAAATTGCTATTGTTTGCTGTCTGTACATTTTTAAAAAAATCTTGAATGCAGTTTTAATTCTTAATAATGTTTCCTTTCAGCAAATTGAGCTATCTCAACGTTTTAAGGTAGTTTCCCTCCAGGGCTCGACTTATCTTTCCACACTGTATATTTTCGGCCTGTTTAGCCTAGTTGGTAGTGACACTGCCTCCGAAGCTAGAGGTCCCGGGTTCGAATCCCGGCTAGGGCATTATTTGTACATTTAGCACGGATATTTGTTCCTGGGTTTTCTATGTATTTAAGTATGTAACTAAGCTTTGCTTGGTTTGGGACTACGTCGATTTGTGTAAGATTGTCCCCCAATAATACAGTACAATACAGGTAAATACGTATCGCGTTCGGTATGCTAGGTCAAGCAACGTCGGCCGGGGTCAACTCTTGAATGGGCGACGGCTTTGAGTGGTTATTAACTGAGTACCCCACGCAGTTGTCACGTAAATCTGTTGTTTCAGGTGGAACTGCTGTTAGCTGTAGTTAAGTACTACAGCAAGTTAAAGAAACCACGGTTAGGGCTGTGCTCAAATTGGCTCAAAAACCTGAAGGTTGGTGAAAAGGTGTATGCGTGGCTCAAGAAAGGCACTATACAGTTCCCTAAAGACACGGTAAGTCTAGCTTACAACTAAATAATACTAATGGCTCCGCGAGCAAAAATTTTTTTTTCATTTTTAAAATTTCCTAAAACTGACTCGTTAAAAAATTCTATATAAAATATCGATCCTACTCACAAAATTTCACGAAAAACGGTTGAGAAATGCGACCTGTAGAGGAGAACATCCAGACAGACATACGAAAGAATTTTCGTCAAAACCTGAAACGGAGACGCTTCGCTCGCTCGGTCAATAACTACCAATACGTGACCGCAGAGCTGGCGACTTCCTCGCTCAACGTATCAGCATTGCGATAGAGCAAGATAATGCCGCCAGCATCCTCGGTACATTGGCCTGTTTTAGATTTAAGTTAGTTTTAATTTCATTTATATTATTTTGGTTATTGAGAACTAATATTATATGTAACGACAAACAAAATAGTAATCTTACCGTTTGTCGTTACATATAATATTCGACTCTAAAGAGTGAGTGAGCCTCCTGCTATATAATTTGAGGAGTTCCCTCGATTTTTCCAAGATCCCGTCATCAGATCCAGACTTGGTGGTAATGGGACCAACTAGAAAACATACCCTTTAAAACAAAAAAAGAATTTTTGAAATCGGTCCACTAGTGTTCGAGTAATCGGTGAAGATACATAAAAAAAAAACCGACGAATTGAGAACCTCCTCCGGACTGGCAAAGTTTGGTTTGGAGTCCGTGTTTTTTTGTTAAAAATTTACTTGTTATTTAGCGTTAATTGTTACAGTCTACCCCTGTCATCCTAATCGGGCCCGGCACCGGTCTAGCGCCGTTCCGCAGCCTCATACAACACCGGACACACCTAAATACGGCTGATAAACACACGATCCACCTTTTCTTCGGCTGTCGGTACAAAGAAAGGGATTTCCACTGTCGAGAGGAGTTGGAAAAGTGGGCGGAGGAAGGGAAAATCACACTGTATTGTGCGTTTTCGAGGGATCAAGAGGAAAAAATGTAAGTTTTTTTTTAATACCACGTCGGTGGCAAACTAGCGTACGACCCGCCTGATGGTAAGCGCCTATAGACGCCTGCAACTCCAAGGGTGTCACATACACACATACACATATACACATACAGACTACAGTATGGGATTCTTCAAGAAAGAAGTGTATTTATAAAAAAAAAAACTATCAAACATTAAGTTTAGTTAAAAAGATTCTATCAAACAAACAAAAATGTACTTTATGTTCCGAGCATATAGTGCTTTTTGGCTTGCGTTCGTAGGCTCTATAATTTATCATTCATTTCGTTTTCAGATACGTGCAACACAAAATCGCAGAACACAGCCCGACCCTCCGTTCTCTAATAATAAGCGAAAACGCCCATATCTTCATCTCGGGGAACTCTAAAAACATGCCCGATAACGTGAGAGACGCGTTAGGGGAAGTGATAGGGAAGGGGGAGGTGAAGGCTTTGGAGGAGGGAGGGAGGTTGCAGGTTGAGGCGTGGTGAGGTTGTAAAGTAGATAAATTTTGGGGTTCCGTAGCCAAAATGGGGAAAACGGAACGCATATAGTTTCGTCATGTCTGTCCGTCCGTCCGTATAGCCGATTTACTCGGCGACTATCAGCACTATAGATTACGAGAAACGAGACTGGTCTTTTGACAGCTGTCATCCCAGTACAATTAATGTAATTTTTGGCGTATGATGACATTATTTGTACTGGGATGACAGCTGCCAAAAGACCATTCTTATTTCTCGTAATCTATACAATTATGAAATTCGGTAGGAAGGTGTATTGTGTGAACCGCTATAAAAAAGTGATGTGATATTAGGAAAAAATATTAAATTATGGGGGCCACCCCATACATGTAACCGGGGGATGAAACAGAAAACTTCAATGCACATAGGCGTGTGGGATATCTATAGATTAGATAGACCTTTACAAATGATCAGGGCTCGAACTTTTCATGCTGATGACGTAAAATTGACGTCACACTGCATATATGATGATTCCAATTGGTGTTATATATAGTAGTTACCTATCAATCTTTAATCATTTAATCATGCATTTATGAAGGTACCATAATAAATGCAGAGTTTACGTTCATATTTAGATTCAACGTTCCCATAACCTGTTCTGAAACTTGAAAGAATATGAGTTCCTCACCTGCTTATAGATTAAAATTTTAAATAGAAAGAGAAAAGTTCTAGTCCTGCAAATGATATAGGGGTTTCTAATAAAAACCTTTTACAATTAAGTCAACCATTGCGTTGGTGAGATATTAGCTGTCAAAGCACTGTTCTTTGTACTGGACTTTGATCACACAGACGAACTGTTCCGACAGTTTTGTGAGACGCTGATAATTGTTATGTTATTATACTCTGTTTATTAAATTACATAAATAAATAATTTATTTATATAGCCCCCCCCCCCCCCCCCTAATTACCAACCTGTGAAATTTAAAATTCTGTCAAAATTGAGGTGGTGTACATTAATAAATGGTTTTTGCAACGATTTTTGGTTTGAACAAGATAGCTCTAACAGTTTTTGAGTTATCGCTGAAAAATTGTCTTGCCCAAGGGCTTAAAAGCCGTAAGTTCCCTATTAAGTTCCGACCTTTTTTCGATTTAAAGTATGTCAGTAGTATGTTTTAAATGTGGACTAATTGGCCGGTCGAGCGAAGTGACCGAAGCGTCTCCGTTTCAGCTTGAGAAAGACGCTTTCGTATGTCCGGATTTTTTGTTCTCTTCTACTTATAGAGGGGCTACTCCGAACTTCGAAAATCGAACTTGCCATCCGTTTCACTCGTGTTATACACTATATGACGGAAAGGGACGACACGATACGAAGTTCGATTTTCAAAGTTCGGAGTAAGCCCTCCGGTCGCACTTCTTAACCGATTCTCCGAAATTTTGTGAGCAAGTTCCGTAACTATATAGATTTTTTAAGTCGACGCATTTTTTTAAAATACAGCGCACATAGCCACTAGTAAATTAAGATACTGGTTTAGGACACTTATCACATGATAATGTATATTTTGGATAAAATAAAAATAAAAACGAATTTTGTAACATGCATTTTTATTCATAATAATAATCATATAGACATTGAATACATTGGGTGTTTTAATCAGGGAGTAAAAATGTACAATAATAATAAATTAATCATGTATACAGATAAATCATAAATAATGGTAAAATGGACTTACGGGAGGAAATCAAAGTCAACTTTACAAAATGTCAGTCATACATTCCATTGTGCGACAACCATAATCGCACAATGGAACAAATGCGTGAATTAGAATGTCATTTTGGCTTACACATTTAGTTGTATCCTATGAAACATAAATTTAACATCAATGATTTATTTAATAGAACATTCTAGCAGACATTCATTTAGTACATTAAGGTGAGGCAGTGTTTAAAACATTCGATAACATGCATTTTTATTCATATTAATAATGATACAGTGAATTCATTGGGTGTTTTGATATACAGATCAGGGAGTAAACATGTCCTGTATGCAGATAAATCATAATTAATGGTAAAGTGGACTTAAGGTTGGAAATCAAAAAGACAACTTAACAAAACGATGTCAATTGCAAAACGCATAAGTTAGGATGACACTTTGGTCTGCACGTTTCGAATTTAGGATATATCCTAAGGAAAATTAACATCAATGATTTTGTTTAAAAGATCATTCTAACATGCATAATAGACCATTTAAGATAGTGTTTAAAACATTCAATAGATTATCAATTTTTCACAGATAAATCATAAATAATGGTAAAGTGGACTTAAGTTTGGAAATCAAAAAGACAACTTTACAAAACGATAGTCATAAATTCCATTGTGCGACAAACATAATCGCACAAGTTAGGATTATATTTCGACCTACACTTTTAGTTGTATCATATGGAACATTAATTTAACATCAATGGTTTATTTAAATGATCATTCTAACATACATATAGAATACATATACGAATATATAATAGAACATTTAAGGTTACAGTGTTTAAAACATTATAGATTATCAATATTCCATAGTGAGCAGCCGACAGTATACCCAATAGAACATCGAGTATTATACGGCCATTCAGATTTACATTTATTTCAATTTTATTATAGAAATATTTATTAAAAAAAAAATTACTTCAATGTTATGCCACACCTTGCGCCCGCGTACGTTACCAAAGATTCGTAACCAGTTACGATTAAATATGATCGCGACTGGTTTCTTACAAATAATAAAATTTGTTCGATCGCTACTAATTTCATATAGGTGAAAAACTTAAGAAAATGACCTGTTGTATGTAGTTGTGAAGTGTTCGAATAGGCCTTTGTTTTGTGTTGCACATTTTAAATATGTAATGTATATTCGAACACGCTACAACTACATACAATACAACAGGTCATTTTCTTAAGTTTTTCACCTATACGAGACAACAAATTATTCTATCGTAACTGGTTACCTTGCGACCGAAGAGATGTCACATCGTATATTATTTTACTAGAACACTAACGATTACATATCATGTCGCCTTAGGCCACGGATCCAAGACATAGTAATAGATTTAGACCACGACCGGCCATTTTTTAATACCTCGACGGTGACAAACACGTGCGGCCTGCTATGGTAATCAGCAGGGCTCGAACTTTTCGTGCCGATCACGTAAAATTGACGTCACATCGCATAAAGGATGATTCCAATTGGCGTTATAGTAATTATTAATCTTTAATCATCAATCATTTAATCCTGCATTTATGATGGTATTTTTTAAAATAGTGTTATAACAGGTTAAAGGTATGGTGAATCTAAATATGAAATTAAAACATTCCTATAACCTGTTATAAAACTTGAAAGAATAGAGTTCCTCACCTGCTTATAAATTAAAATTCTAAATAGAAAGAGAAATCCTTTATAATCTTCGGATGCAATGGGCCGTATTTGAAAAAAGACCATTATAAATGCATGATTAAATGATTGATGATTTAAGATTGATACTTGCTATAACACCAATTGGAATCATTCTATATGCAATTTTACGTCATCGGCACGAAAATTTCGAGCCCTGGTAATCAGACACCGAAGCCTATAGACGCTTGCGACTAGAAGAATCACATGTTCGTGAGCGAC
This sequence comes from Notocelia uddmanniana, assembly GCA_905163555.1. NCBI lineage: Eukaryota > Metazoa > Arthropoda > Insecta > Lepidoptera > Tortricidae > Notocelia > Notocelia uddmanniana. The sequence continues at coordinate 15,574,570 of LR991072.1, forward strand.
ACTTGGATTTGAGTATTTCAGATTGATATGGCGGTTCTAGAAAGTCACAGAAAGCCAAGGTAGGTCAGATAAAACATAATAAGTATTAAATAATAGGTCTTGCGCTAAAGGATCCACCCTATCTCAATAATGCCTTTCTATCTGTAATTCTTCACTTTTCCGTGTTGTATTTATCTCATCATATTAACAACGGTAGTCTTTAACAAAACACTGTCTTTACCTCAACCAGTTGTTGAAACCAAGATATAAGCCATCAAACTTTGTAATTTTTACAACAAATAATCACTTTTTTGTACTTCTCGAAAACTATTAAGAAAATAATAAAAAGCGCAGATGAAATTCCGGAAAAAGTAGTTCCAACAAACGTACAATGTGTTATTTTTTACCTATTTGGGGATTTTTGAGGTCCCCCCGTCCTGCTCAGTTAAATGTTAGATCTACAACAAAATCTCACAACCCGAACCTGGCCGGCAGTGGGGATGTATATAGACTGATGACGATGGCTAGATTATTCTCAAAAATATTTCGATGAAGTATTTAGAAAATCTAGCATTACAGACACAGGTATTTTAAAAATTCTGATATGAAATTTGAAAATATCTCAGTTCTTATATCGTATATTTTGTTGTATAACGAATGTGATGATTTTGGTTACAATCGCACAGTAATAAAATAAATAAAAATTAAAATCTACAATAGTTACATCTAAATGTTATAATTTGATCAATTGCAGTCTATACTACGAGATTTTTTTCCAATAATATCACAATTAATCAACGGAGTTCTATACAATTCTGCCACTAAATACATTTTCTAAACTTAATATTAAAGTGAAATTGAAGAATACTTTATAGTTATAAGTTATAATTTCTCGCTGATTAGGTAAATTTGTACGTAGTTGTAGACGATTACATATACCTAGGACAGACTGTCCAGTTAGGTAGGTCCAACTTCGAGAAAGAGGTTAATCGTCGAATCCGACTCGGCTGGGCAGCGTTCGGGAAGCTACGGCACATCTTTTCGTCCAATATTCCGCAGTGTCTCAAGACAAAAGTCTTTGACCAGTGTGTGTTGCCAGTGATGACATATGGCACTGAAACGTGGTCGCTTACTATGGGCCTCATAAGAAGGCTCAAAGTCACCCAAAGGGCAATGGAGAGAGCTATGTTGGGAGTTTCTCTGCGTGATCGCATCAGGAATGAGGCCATCCGCAGCAGAACCAAAGTGACCGATATAGCGCTCCGAATCGCTAAACTTAAGTGGCAGTGGGCGGGGCACATAGCACGTAGAACCGATGGCCGTTGGGGCGGAAAGGTTCTCGAGTGGCGACCACGTACCGGAAGGCGTAGCGTGGGCAGGCCCCCCACACGGTGGACTGATGACCTGGTGAAGGTCGCGGGTGTCCGCTGGATGCGGGTGGCGCAGGACCGGTCATTGTGGAAGTCTTTGGGGGAGGCCTATGTCCAGCAGTGGACGTCTTTCGGCTAATATGATGATGATGATACGTAATTCAAAGGTAGTCAGCGTCATATAGTACGAAGCAGCCAATGTGCCTAAATACTTGGGTACACCAAACAAAATATATGGTGTACCGAACTATTTGGCTACTTTGACTGCCACGTACTATATGACGCTGACTGTACAGTTAGCGGTGTTGGTGAAAGGGCCCCACAAAAACCTTTAAGAGGGCGCAGTACGATCGGTGTGGATCGGTTCTCCATACAAACGTATTTATGCTCTCATTTTAAAACGCCATGCTAGAATAACATGAAAATTTGTATACAGAATGGGATCCGGCATATCTAGGTCGGATCATAGTTTCTGTTGCTAAAAATTGTAAAAGAAAAAAAATACAGCGGCTTTTTGAGTATTTTACGGCTTGTATGAAAACCTTAATAATCGCTGTATTTTTTCTCCATTATAATTTCAAGCAACAGAAACTATGATTCGACCTAGATATGCCGGATCCCATTGTGTATACAAAGTTTCATGTTATTCTAGCCTGGCGTTTTAAAATGAGAGCATAAATACGTTTGTATGGAGAACCGAACGTACTGCGCAGTCTTAAACAGACAATGAGATAATATGTAAAATATGTCGTCTTACAACGGTACTATAAGCAGCATATGTCCCACAGTGAAAATATCACGTGGCATTAGTATGATACAGCGGTAATTAATCGAACGACACAAAATATTTTTAGTGACACAATGAAAGTTTCACAACAGAACTTGCGTGACCCAGCTGAAAATAGCCACGTTTCACAATGAAAAATAGTTGTCATCACACCACGAAAAAAAAATTCGTGACATAACGGAAATTTCGTATCACAGCGGAATTTGTGTCAGGCTGTGAGTTTCCCGGGCAGGACTGGCGGTTCCAACACTATGTTGCGCGTATTGCAACAGCACCTGCGCCGTCAAACACATCAGAAGACCGAATTTGTTTGGCTAGTCCCCGTGTAGGTAATAAAGTTTGGAAATTTGTTACGACACACAGTTAATTTTTTGTGACCGTAGAAATTGGCATCGTCCTGTGAAAGTAGCTGATTACACAAGGGAACATTTGTAATACAGCGGAAATTTAGTGTCACAATGGAATCTAATTGCGATGTGACGCGTTGAAAGTAGCCGCTTGGCACAGAGGAAAATTAGTGTCACAGTGGAATCTTAGCGCAATGGAAATCGAGGAAAGCCGGAACCGTCCCGGGCAGCGCTGGCGGCTCGAGCGCTGCGAAGGGGCGTCGAATCGCCGAACTTGTTCGACTGGCCCAAGTGCACGCAGCATATTACGTATGGAAATTTGTTACGACAGTTAGTTTTTGTAACATGGCGTACATTTGATATTCTCACACGAATAGAGTCGTTGAACTTGCTTGGCTGGTGCGTGCCGCTGGCCATGGAAATTTGTTGCGGCACATGGTTATTTTGTGTGACATAGCGTACAATTGGTATTTTAAATTCAGCGACAGCGGGACCGAGGCACGTATCTAGGGGCGATGCAGATCCAGGAAGGCCATCAGCGTCGCGGGCAGCGCGGGCGGCTCGAGCGCGAGGCGCGGGCAGCGGCGCACCAGCGCCCGCGCCGCCAGGCACTTGAGCGTGACGTAGCGCAGCGGCCGGAGCCGCGAGTCGGCGTTGAGCGCGAGCAGCTCGCGCGCCGAGTCGCCGAACTTGTTGGGCTGGTCGAGGTGCGCGCCGCCGGCCAGCAGCGCGCGCACGAGCGCGGGCGCGTGGTTGTAGGGCAGCGCCGCCACGTGCAGCGCCGTGCAGCGCGCCGCGTTGCGCCGCCGCGGGTCCGCGCCTGCAACCGTCTCCGCTCAGGCCGCGTCCCACACCCCCACCACCACCGTATCAGCCCTCCGACGTCCCCTGCTGGACATAGGCCTCCCCCAATTTCATGGGGTACCCCCCATGAAATTGGGGGAGGACTCACGGAGCTCACCTGCGGCCAGCAGCGCCGTCGCCAGCTCGACGCTGGGGAACAGGGCGCCGGGCTCCTCGCCGCAGTAGGAGGAGCGGATGACGGTGAGCCGCGACACGGACAGGTGCAGCAGCGTGTCCGCCGTGTGCGCCGACACCAGGTCCAAGCCCACCACTCGCCGCATGCGACGCGCCGCCTAACAATAGTACATTGTACAACAAGTGTATAAATCGCTGGTCAGTCTATTATAAAAAAAAACAAGCCATTTTATCCGAGACAATTTTGCCTCGCCTGCGGCTCGGACCGATATAAAGTAAAGGATGAAATGGGTCTTATACAAGAGTTATACACCCTGCTTTTCACTTCAATTGCGAGAAAATTCAACAAATACCACCACGTAAGTGTTTTGGTGTCAAACTGTTAACTTACGTGTGAATAAATGGTTAATATTTATTAAAAAAAAAAGATTAATATCATAAAAAGCGACTTCATGTCGACTATACAGAGCATAAAGACGAACTTTTAGTCACTTTTAGAGCTTGAGAAGTGAAAACAAAATTTCTCCAAAATGGCCGTAAAAGTGGACGTTAGATATTTAGGTCTTAAAATTGTAGATTCTTTAATAACAACACTCGGTTCGTTCGTTTTGTTACAGCGACTCACGAATTTAAAGAACCCTTATTTGAGTAACTGTTGCATAATAGTCGATTATACAACAAGTGTATAAAACAAGCCATTTTATCCGAAACAATTTATCAGTGCGAGCCGCAGGCGAGGGTAGATATAAAGCAGACGATAAAATGGGTTTTATACACCGTGTTTTCACTTCGATTACGAGAAAATTAAACAAATGATTCTATCACCACCATATCAGCCGAAGGACGTCCACTGCTGGACGCCTCCCCCAATTTCATAGGGGGTAAATGCCACAATAGCCACGCTTGACATGCGGATTGGCGATCGCAGTATCTCAACCGCACCGCGCTAACAAATGATTAACATAATATAATGATAATCACAATGATGACTCACTTCAACCCGCTCCTCCTCAGTAGTGATAGTATCAAGCATGAGGTGTAGAAGATGTGCCAGGCAGCGCAACGCGCGGTCGAATGTGTCAGCTTGCTTTTTGAACACTGGTCGGGGGATCAACCATTCGCGAGCCTCTGAAAAAAAAACAGTTGTATAAAAATCGTCAATATTAAAGCATCCCTTTAAAGGGCAAGGCTGAGAACAATGAACTTTAAATATCTTGGTTTAATTATAGACGATAACTTCAATTGGAAACTTCACGTTCAATCTGTGTGTAATAAACTGAGGTCGATTTTATGTAAATTTAAAAACTTAAAACATATAACAAATAAGTCCGTTTTGTTAACTTTATATCACGCCTTAGCCGACTCTGTACTCGGTTATGGGCTGGTTGCGTACGGCCGCACTTTTCAAACTCAATTAGATAAAAATTTTAATCTACAACTTAGATTATTGAAGGTGTTAGTAGATAAACAGACCAAAGAAAAATGTAATAAGCACTACAATCAGCTCTTCAATAAATGTAATATATTACCTATTTATGAGAAATTAAAATACCAACTAGCTGTTGATCAATACCATTCCGTTAAGTTCAAGACTTTCAAAATCTATAACCGGAGTCTGAGACACTCAGTACGTAAGAAATATGCCGAGCCCAGAGCGTGTAATTACTATGGCCAAAGAACGAGACATTACTTAATACCGCGAATATTTAATAACTTACCCTCAGAAGAGAACTTTTTGTCAAAACAAATATTCAAAGTAAAAATAAAGACTTTTCTAATCAACACTTTCTGTAACAAAAACTGTCAAGAGTAGACAATCTATTTAGAAATGTTAAATGGTAGTTAGTTCAGTTGTAATGTCAACTATCATTTCTTTAGTACTTTGTATGTAAAATAAGCACGGTAGAATAAGCAAAAAATGAGTGTACTAAAGCCATTCGCCAACAAACTGCTCCGCAGTTTGGCGAAATCTTGTAGTAGTTTTTAAGTTTATCTTTCGTGAACAATAAATTAAAAATTAAAAAAAAAAAAAAAATGAAAGATGGAGATGAACTAATGTTTTATAGTGGGGGAGCCCACGATGCTAAATGTGGGTTTACTCGGGCGTCGTAGTGGATCTATTGTATTTTGAGATTAGATGTCAGAAATAAAAAAGGATATTCCACCGGAGCGTCTACAATGTACAAAAATGGTTACACGAGCGCGTCAGACATTGATAGTGTAAATTACACCTCTTATAAAAAAAATGTTTAATTCGAGTATAACTGATGCACTGTACATACAACGGAAGTATGTTAATCTGATGATTTTGATGGTAGGGGTGGCCGCACGGAATGATGCAAACTAGTAGGGATGGGTGAAAAAATATTCGAGTGTGTCAGATATACACAGGGGACAGTAGACTGAAAGAAGCTCCCATTTAATAAACTGGCGATTAGGGCGTGACGCCAGCTCGTGGCAACCTTTTTAAAATGCCCTAGACGGGCAACCGTAAATACCTTATAAATGGTGCAGGTACTCAACAGCGTACAGTACACTAACAATTATTGTACAAGTCCATGTTACTGGAAATAAATGATTACTACTACTAGTATACCGCCATATGTCAATCTGCCGCGCTCTAGTGAATACCTGAAATCCCTCTAGGCCTCCCCTACTATCAACATAGTAGGGGAGCCCGTAGGTTAGGTTAGGTTAATGTGTAGAACTGACCGGGCAGAGCAGTAATAAGCAGGTCGGCGATGTGCACGATGTCGGCGTGCGGCGGCGCCGGCAGCGCGCCGCGCGCGTCCGCCAGCAGCCGCGCCAGCGCGCACGCCGTGTGGCACGTGTCTGCGTACAAAACGTTCCACTATACAAGGCGGGCCCTGTAACTGGAGCCAATATTTAAAAGGACGCTTCCTTAGAGCATCTGCAGTAACACCTGGTCAGGGGGACGACACGGCCTATCGGTGTGAGTCGAGCGCCGGTGACCTTGTAACGTCACGTCTGTTGCATAGGCTTGGCAAGAGGAAATAATGTTTATTCAATGATCATGATATTCATCAATCAAACACCGGGAAGCTAGTCAAATTTAATCTATAAGTTTTGATTACAAACAGACAGACAGATGCACTGAGTCAGGAGAAAACTTACTAAAAGCTCGTAAAATAGGTACCTACAAAACTTCTCATAATATGGAAACTTACTTTTCTTGTGTAAATCTAAGCTTCACATGAATATAATTGTATGCTAAATAAAGAAGACCCCACTCAATACCGACCTATAGCACTGCTACCAACTATCTCAAAAATTTTTGAAAAATGCGTGGCAAATAGAATTAACTCTTTTCTCGAAAAATACCATCTCTTAGACGAAAACCAGTTTGGTTTCCGCCAAAAACGATCGACAACCTTAGCTGTATATAACTTAATACAAGGTACACTGGGATATCTTAATAATAAAAACCACGCCGTAGGCTTGTTGCTCGACATGTCTAAGGCTTATGATACAGTATGTCACAATATTCTTTTACGCAAACTTCACGAAATAGGTATCCGTGGCAATACCCACAGCTGGTTCCGGTCTTACCTACAAAATAGGCAACAACTAGTACAAATTGACCACCATAATAAAAAAACAGGGCAATTAGAAACATACCAATCTCAACTAATAACTGTCAACAGCTCAATCCCCCAAGGCAGTGTACTTGGCTGTGTCTTGTTCCTAATATACATCAACAACCTCCCCAAAATTACAAACCACACATGTATAATGTTTGCTGATGATATATCGCTTCTATTCGACTGTCCTATTAACAATGACAACAACTTCTCAATCAAGAAAACATTTTATCAAATATCCGATTGGCTACAAGATCATAATCTTCAAGTAAATACAAATAAGACAAAGCTCATTCAATTCAGACCGTACCAAAAGCAACCTATAAACTTATCATCACTTAAACAAGACTTAAATATCGAAGAAGTAACAAATTTTACACTACTAGGACTAACAGTCGACACACATCTAAACTGGAAAAAACACACTGACAAAATTAAAACCAAACTGTCCTCGTTTATTTATGCCCTAAGAGTATTAAAATCCAATACCCAAGTAGAATGTGCATTGTCAGCTTATCACGCGTATGGCCAGGCTTGGTTGCGTTATGGTGTGCTTCTTTGGGGAGATAGCACTAATGCAAATGAGCTATTTATAATGCAAAAAAGGTGCATACGCATTATAGCCAATATATCCCAAACTGAAAGTTGCAAACCACACTTCATACAACTAGAAGTACTAACTCTCCCTTCTTTGTACATTTTAGAAGCTGTAACGTTTGTCAGAAATAATTTGAATCTATTCAAATTCAATAAGAGTGCACGGCGTAAGGATAATTTAATTCTTCCTGAATCTGTCATGGACATTTATAAAAAGGGCCCGTATTACAGCTCGATAAAAATTTATAACAAGATTCCCAACACCTTAAAAACAATAGAAAAGGATCGGTGTTTTGCAAATTCCTTGAAATCATTCTTGATAAAAAAATCTTATTATGCAATATCGGAGTTTATGAACGATGTGCTGTAAATTAAACAATAGCCAAATAAGAATGTACTTACTGTTTACTTATAGTCACAAACAACCATTTTATATTAGTTTTAAGGTTTTATTTCTATAATGATTGCTATACCCTGCCAGGGTCCATGAGATGCCACTGTATTCCTAAGAACTGTATTTTACCATGGTTGCAATAAAGAATTATTATTATTATTATTATTATTATTAAAATAATAAATAATAACAATAATATAAAAAAATATTTTTTTAAACCTCAATCCATAGAAATTATGTGACATGAAATGTAGTCATTCACTGCGACCGCGACACCCGCGTTAAGTATAATTTGAAAGACTCAATTGACATTTGATCTATTTCGCCATTTCATTTTTTTTTTTGTTTAATTTATTCCGAAGATGTAGGTACTTCTTAATGTATTGCAAGTCAAAATGCATCCATACTCATACCAACCTTTCGTCTTTCTTAGTCTTTCGAATTAATAAACGGATTTTAGGTGAAGTCTTAATTCTAAATGTAGGGAAGGACACAACATATAAAATTTTATAACTAACTTATCTGGATCGGTAGGTAGCCTAAAGTAGCTTTTCCCTTTGTAGCTTTTTGGTATTACTGTCACAACCGTAGACACAGCAATAAAAAGCTCCAGCCATAGTTGATTACATTGATTTACAAATGATAAATTCTAACGAATTTCAAGTAAAACTACACGCCCGCTTCCGCCCGATCGATCTCTGTTGTGTGAGCGCACGTCACGCGAGCGAATGTTGAAGCGAGCGGCACCCCTGCGATTCATCTTGCCGCGGCTAGCTGTCCACACACCGCGCGCCCCTCGCGCACCCCCGTTCACGTCCGGACACGCACACATAGCCGCGGGACGGGTTCACAGCACACATGCTTCGGTGTCGCTTCTTGTTACGTTAGTATATATCTTCTTTGACCTGGTGTACAATTTTTGTCACAAATTTCGATCCAAAGTTATGACCTCCGAGTAATAGATCTTGACACCACGAGATTATAGCACAACAGTCAATGCAGTGTTTGACGTAGTATCAAGCATTTTTTGTTTTCAAAGATATTTTTGGTATTTATTATTTTTTTTGTCTATTTTATTGACTTTTTTTAATAAATTGACATTAATGTCACTTCAGAAACGAATGAAAAACACACGTAAGGCCATTTATAAATTAAAAAAATCAAAAAGTATTTTTTTTTCAACTGAGAATACTTGGAAATAATTCCAGGCCCGCTAAATAATCCACCGTTTAATGTTTTGCTCCTGTTATAGAGCCCACCCTGTATAAGTAAAGTTAATTCTCAGCCGGCGTTTGTATTTCCGAGTCCATATAACCTGGTCCTTTTTAAGGCACGAGTGAATAGGCATCTTCTGGGTGAGCTCGCTTCATCGTCGGCCTCATCTTTGTCCACTGGCTAGATGCTGGCCAAGAGCAATCCTATTTTTAATAAAAGTGTCTTTATTTATTTATTTATTTCGGGGACTTGGGATTTTGATGAAACTTACGATTCAGGGATTCAGCTAATCTTATTTTCTCCAGGAAAATACGAAAAATGCCTCCCAAAGCTAGGGATCCCAGGTACCTAGCCATATATTGTCAAACCGTCAGTACCTTGATATGTATGTATAAAGTCGTCTAGTCCAGGCTTTAGCTTAGTTTAGGACTAGGTTGACAAGATTGCATTGCGATAACAATGTTTAGCACCGAGTCTAAAATGTATAATTTCTCACCCGGGTACAGAATGGAGTCCTTTTCGAGCCGAATCTCGAGCGCCCAAGTCCACAGGTCGATGCAGCGTTGGTAGCGGAACGAGTCTGCGTATGACGCCCCGCTGTAACAATGTGAAATATTAAGGCTGTGGGATAAAAAATATGTCGGAATCAGAAATGAGGAGATTTGTAGAACCAGGGTCGTTGAAGCTCAAACAGGTGAGTGTCAAGTGGTAATGAATGATTAAATAAAAATAAATAAATCTCACCGGTACATGAGGCGGAACACGTGTTCCTTGTGTTCTTTGCCTAGCACACGGCAGCACACCAACAGCGCCTAGAATAGACAAATTTTCAGTATTTTAACCGACTTCAATAGAAGGAAGGAGGTTCTCAGTTCGTCTGCGTGTTTGATCTTTTTATGTTTGTATGTTCTCCGATAACTCTTAACCACGTTGGCCGATTTTGAAAATACGTGTTTTGTTTCAAAGCAGGTACCCTCAAGCTGGTCCCATATAACTTTGGTGAAGGTCTGATGATTGGATCAAGGAGGAATCGAGGGAGCTCTTTAAATTTGATAGGCACGCGTATGACGATTTCGGTATTTTTGTAGTTAATTGGAGTCGATTTTATTTTAAATTTCATACAATTTCGATGGCAAACAAGAGTGCGGTTTGCAAAAAACTCCAAGTTTCTCGGGTCTCGAACTAACTGGTCATGTTGAATGAAACCTTGTAATAATCTCAAAGGCGGATTTGGATTGAATTAGAGGATGTGATATAGCGCGTTGTTTATGATCGCCGACGCCCATACAATCCATGCATATACAAGGTGGTCAGCGGCAGATTTCCGATTTCAAAAATGTATTAAAAAAACTAATGAATATCAAGCAACGCTATTTATTCCTATAAAAAGATCAAGACTGCGTATTTCATTTTTTGAAAATCACATTTTCTAAATGAAGGCCTCCGTTGTGTAAGCACTCCTCCAACCTAATCCGCATATTTTCAAAAACTCTGCTTCAGAGCGCACTAGAAATCAAGTTTATTTGCGATCGAATACTGTTCTTTTCGTCCAATATTCCGCAGTGTCTCAAGACAAAAGTCTTTGACCAGTGTGTGTTGCCAGTGATGACATATGGCACTGAAACGTGGTCGCTTACTATGGGCCTCATAAGAAGGCTCAAAGTCACCCAAAGGGCAATGGAGAGAGCTATGTTGGGAGTTTCTCTGCGTGATCGCATCAGGAATGAGGCCATTCGCAGCAGAACCAAAGTGACCGATATAGCCCTCCGAATCGCTAAACTTAAGTGGCAGTGGGCGGGGCACATAGCACGTAAAACCGTTGGCCGTTGGGGTGGAAAGGTTCTCGAGTGGCGACCACGTACCGCAAGGCGTAGCGTAGGCAGGCCCCCCACACGGTGGACTGATGACCTGGTGAAGGTCGCAAGTGTCCGCTGGATGCGGGTTGCGCAGGACCGGTCATTGTGGAAGTCTTTGGGGGAGGCCTATGTCCAGCAGTGGACGTCTTTCGGCTGACATGATGTCTGTTCTTTAACTCCACGATGTCGGCAGGTTGATTTTTGTAGAAGACATTATTGAGACACAAAAAAAATCACAAGGGCTGAGATCGGGTGACCTTGCACAGTGTGTGATTTTGCCTTAGTTGCGGCCATCCCTATTTTTTGCGCTTTTTGGATAGACAATAACTAAAAAAAGCTTGTATTAAAACTCCAATGGCTTTAAGTACTATAGTTTTTGAGATATTTAAAAAATCGAGAAAAGTCCTGAAATAACATAGAAACGCATTTTATGCTCTGTCGAAGCAGATTAATCAATGAATGCTCCTTGGTATGCTAGACATGCATTAATAGCACCATTATACGCATATAAACATAAAGATATACTCTCATGTAGTCATCAATTAATTAATTTCTATGATATGGCAAAATATTTTTTTTCGGCTATTCCCTTCACGGTCGCATTTTTTTTCACTGTATAAATGTTAAGCAAGATTATACCTATTACCATAAAAAATATCAAACACAACCAAGGCAGGAATAAGGAGATATAATTTTTTCAATTTTTAGGTTAGGGTTGTCACATCTCTAGTCTGCTAATACAATTTTTTTTTTATTCAGGAAAAATGGTAGTGCGACAGTGCTCCTTTCTCATCATCACATCATCAATAGTTTTCATCAACAATCTTCGATGAAAGATATTATGTGGGATTGGGAAGGGGTCCGCCCTCGTTAGACAATAGTCGAAACCCAATTCCTAAACATAATATCTGGAGAAGCGGGGGTGAGGTGTCATGGAGCCGTTAGAGACCCATGGCACTGCTTTGCCTCAGCAAGCACTGACCCGTCCTGCTGAGGGATGTCCTTCTGGGCCCCGACCAGAGGACTTAATGCTAGGGGGGCATGAGGGCGCCAACCCTCATGCTGGTCAGCGAGTGGCAACTCCAACAACCGACGACCAAAGCATGAATGAGGATCAAAAGAAATCGCTCACGAAACTAGATATTTACAGAATTCTACTAGATAAGGCACATTCACATGGGGTTAAGACGAGACCATTGAATCTTGATAGTGACGAACGATGCCTTACTGTATTACAAGCTTTATATCCGAATGGGATTCCGAGCATTATTGACACCGAAAACAAAGAATTTAAAAACAGGATTACTAAGTTTTTAGACAAATGTGAAACCTTACACAAGAATAGTAAAATAAATTTTAACCGATTTTGCAATAAAACAAAACCTGGCTATCCACCATTTTCGATATCGAAGTACCAAAATTGAACATCCAAGAAAGTCCTTTATCACAACCTAACGTTATAGATCCGGAAACAACACATATATTAACTTCAGATAATCCATCAACTTCATTAGACACAGAAACTTGTAGCTTTGCCCTACAAGATACTTTAAAACTACAAAAACATGAACTATCAGTAGATCCAAAACCTGTAACTTCTTTTGATGGTCCTAGCTGTTCTACCCATTATTTTGAAGATTTAAGTGACCGCCAAAAACGTCGTGCATGCAGAACTCTCCAGGAGTCGCTTCAAGAAGAACCTCATTCCAAAATTATTAAAGTTATGTCACGTATTGTTAAGGATGAAACCGGCAAGAATCTTGGCAAAAGTTCAGCAATTAGAATTTGTAATAAATGAATGCTTGAAAAGTCCAAAACGTCCTAAAAAAATTGCAACGGCCATAAAATCAAAGTCGGCACCTAAACCCTTTACCTCTGACGAAGCTCTGTCATACTAGAAAATTAAATCGTATGACGACTATTTTAGACTTGTTCCACAGAGCCTTAGAATCGTCCGACCCCTACTTGTCTTCCATCAGTTTACGAAATAAACAACAAAAGCGTTTGCACCAAACAAAGTACTTCGCCTCCTGAAAGTAACGTCTGATAATATTCATTATAATGCACTGAACAGTGAAACGGATAACATAACTTTAACAAGAACAGATGAAATCATAACATTGATCCCGATAAACAATTAAACTCTCAGTACAAATCGTAGTATACAGTACTAATGGAATCAATTTTACATAAATTTTGTGATAACCCTATTTCCATAGAAATCGGAAAAAAACTTAGAAACGCAATATCTCCGAGTTCCTACAAGATAATTTAACAAAATTTTCCAAGTTGAAAGGTACATTTATAAAGTTAATTTTACGAGTAAAAAAAAATGCGACCCTTTTGTAGTTAATTATTTATTAACACTTTTTTTTAAATTTAAAATTTATTAATATACCGTTATCCCTTGTAATCAGCAGTCCTAAAACTTTCACAACTAATGTGTTTTAAACTGACAAACATTGTGTATTTCATTTTAAGCGGTAATTGGATTTTTTTTAGAAGATTTCGATCGAAACATTTTTTATGAAGGTCGTTGACCTCTCAGAAAAAAAAATTATAATTACGAAACTAAGTAAAATATTGCAACGGGAGTTTCTTTCTAGGCTTACTTACAACCAAACACGTCATAATATTAAATAAATTAATGATGTCCGTAACTGAGGCAAAATCACACACTGTGCCTTGCAGGCCAGGCTATGTCGCCAAATCTGGTGATCAATTTTCCTGGGAATAATGCCCTAATTGCGATGATGGGCGAAAAACCGTTGGTGTTGGCTGCGCAGCTGGCCAGCGATCCATTTTGACTTATCAATCCGCAACTCTCGCAATACTACAAAAACCAATCGGCATCTCCCTCGGACTTCACGTTCGAAAATTATTTGAATTTGAAATAGGAATTCTGCCAGCTGACCACCTTGTATTATTAAGAGAGGTATATAGGGCACAGCGGAACGTCATCTCGCTCGTATAATTGAAGCAAATCAACTGGGGAAGTACCTCCTCCTTACTGAAGACCGCAGCCATTATAACACCACTACTTGCTCCGTAGGTATGTGGTGTTGTGTTTCTGGTGGTGAGTAAGGTCGCTAGAGATCCCGAGGATACGCTGTGTTGAGAGTGAGGGACCTGCATATCCTCAAGGTAATAAAGGGTCGGCAATGCGCTTGTAAGTCTTCTAAATCGCAAGCGTCCATAGGCGAAGGTGTCTAGTTACCATTTCGCAAGCCGTAAGCTGGTTTGCCACCGGCGGTGTAAAAAATACACACGTATTCACGCTATTATGAGCACGAGAATCGTCTCGAAGATGGGTCGGCTTAGAGGCAGTACAGTCGAGGCCATAAATACGTATACATTTTTGGACCTTGTTTCGGTGGAATCAGGTGAAAAAAATTATACATATTGCTGCCCTTCACTGTACCTACAGCTGCGTATAATTGCGGATACATAAGACATTACAATTTTGTTATATTGGATCAAGAAGGTAATGTAGTCTAGAACGTAAGTAGAATTATCATTTCTTTAAGAAGATTAGTTTTAAGTCTTACTGACATAATATGGATTTAATCTGAAATAAGAAATTAATATTCATACTGTGTGCAAATTTTATACGGGCGTATATTGTAATAGAGATTAAGATTGGATCTAGGGAACCTATTTACATTAATGTAGGACCTTTGGCAAGATCCACGGTTAAATAAGTAAACTCTTCTTAAATAATCCTTCGTTTTATTTACATCGTTATAAAATATGTTACTCCGTTCAACTCGTCTTACATACTGAAACATACGTCAACTCATTCGCCATTCCAAAGCAATTCAAACTACAATCGAACGTTCCTTATTCATCATCTAATAGCCAGCACCTTACACAGCTATCAAAAAGTACCAATCCCACATTAATTTCTTTAAGAAAAAAATGAAGTTCTTTTTTCATACATAATAACTAAGCACGCAATGTATTGCATCCATAATATGCGTCTTGTCAGTATTTAAATTAGTTCGCTTTATTAATTAAGTCAAGTTGCTAACTCCTGATTGTTCATATCAAACGAAAAACATCATGCGAAAAAGACAGTTTCTAAATGTTATAATTATAACAGATAAAGTAAACAAACTTGTTATGTCAAAATAAGTTGGACTGCGTACATTACTGCTCGGTCGGATTTAAAAAAAATCGTTACACCTAATTAATAATACTATTTAACAAAATTATTATTCTATATGAGTCATATATACAAGTATACGCCCGTATAAAATTTACACGCTGCATATATGCATATCCTCCGGGCCTACTGGACCTTAGGGCGAATCCGCTACTCAATAATGTATAGTATTTATACCTGTATGCGCAGTGTATCGGCGTCTACCGCGCACGCTTCTAGCTCGGCCATCGTACGCCACTCGCGCATATATAGCAGCGCTTTGCGTGGCACCTGTAACAACGTTTAACTTTACTTGTTTATACGTATTTCTAGATATACATATATAGATAACTAACCAACTTTGAAAAGTAAAAAAACCACCGACATTTTCATTTAAGGTCTATATCTCAAAAACTGCTTAAAGTTGATATAACATTTATAAGAACCATCGCTAGAAAACCTGATATAAAAAATTATAAAACGAACTGAAACCGGTTCATTCGTTTAAGAGCTACGGTGCCACAGACAGACACACATATACACATAAAAAAAGATATACAGAAACATATGTTAAACTTATAACACCCCTATTTTGCGTGGCGTCGGGGGTTAAAAAGGATGAACAGCAAAAAGAAAGGATGAGGTCGTAGTGAAGTCATTCTTTAGGCAGCATCTTTTTTTCTGCCTCAAGTGAACTTTCAACAACTCCAGAAGCAATTTGACCAGAAATATTCTCAAGAGGACATTGCGCGATCTGGGAAAAGAATTCGCGGAATTTGTATAGGAGAGCACCAATTGTTCTAGAATTGCGAAAAACTTATTCATAGATTGATCGTGCTTTAGCGTTTCGGGAGACCACCTGGATGTTTTTCTGAAGGAAGGACCTGCATGATAACATGAGTTTATTTTTTAAGCGACTCCAAATAAGGAGGAGGTTCTCAATTCGTCGTTTTTTTATGTATATTAACAGATTACTCGGAGACTTGTGAACCGATTTCAAAAAATCTTTTTTTGTTTGTAAGGGTATGTTTTCTAGTTGGTCCCATTGTAACCAAGTTTAGATCTGATGACCGGATTTTGGTAAAATCGAGGGAACTCCTCAAATTATCCTCTTGCAGGAGGATGGGAACTGAAAAAGTTTTTTTTTCTTATTAAAATGGGATTGCTATGGTCGGCATCTAGCCAGGGGGCAAAGATGAGGCCGACGATGAAGCGAGCTCACCCAGAAGATGTCTATTTGCTCGTACCTTGAAAAAGTCCAGGTTATATGAACTCGGAAGTACAGATGCCGGCAGAGAATTCCAAACCTTAGAAGTGCGCATTATATAAGATGATGCAAAGCGCTTGGTTCGAATTAGAGGAATTTCGACCAGGTAAGGATGGTAGCCAGCCGTACGTTTGGATGTCCGATGGAAGAAGGGGGAAGGCGGTATGAGCTCATGGAGCTCCTGAATACACTCACCGAAATACAATTTGTAGAAGACGCACAGACATGCTACTTTGCGTCTATGTGTTAGGCTCTGCGGCTTATTTCCCATTACCGTACTGCCGCCAATGAGCCAATGGAAAAGTTTGGAGTCGGTGTTTTTTTGTTAATTTACTTGTTAGGCATCGACTCACCTGGTCCGGCACCTTGGGCACGTACTGTGGGCTGGCGTGGCGGAGGGCGGTGGCGCGGCGCCAGGCGGCGAGGCAGGCGGACACGTCGTTGAACTCGTCCAGCTGCGTAGCGCCGAGCAGCTCGTACGCGTCCGCCAGCCGCGACGGCCCGTAGCGCACGCGCGCCGCCAGCAGCGCCACCACCTGCCCACAACTTGTACATACAACGTACATACTCACGCCCGCGTCCTATTGGGGTAGCCAGAGACCGGATAGATAATGCAAGTAATCACTTCAAACGTTTATTCGTGACAACACACACAAAAATATACAATTTATTTACAGACAAAAGAAAAAAAGGTGTAGTTGTCACGAAATGGACCCTGCTCAGCATGTTGCTGGTTTAAAGGCAGTCTTCCGCAGAGTCCATTTGGTAAAGGCAAGGGGGTAACACGACAAACTGAAAACAAATAGACATATACAGAAAAAGACAAAAATAAAACGGAAGCAATAACTGTAAAAATAAAATAAAAAAGGACAAATAAGACAATAGGACAATCTAAATAACTAGTACCTATATTACACTATATAAAACAAAAAATAAAAATAATAAAAAATATATTAGTACCTACGTGTGCATAGGCCTTTATTACCAATGAAGTGAACGCAGCCATACATTGCTACTAGCGCCACTCACCGTATCGATATGAACTACGATCAAAACAAGACATCAGACGTCAAAACAATTCACAGTGTGGTTTCTAAATAACATACAAGATCAAGTCAAGTAAAGTTATTCGTTAATCTTTTTCACGAATCAAATGATTTTGTTATTTGTAGTGTTACGTCCCTCAAACAGGAAAATACAGAAGCCTTATAGGATCACTCGTGCGTCTGTCTGTCTGTTAGTCCGTTTGTCACAGCTAATTTGCTCTGAAACCACATGGTCGATTGAGTTGATATTTGGTACACATATGGAAGTCGGTGACCCATAGACGAACGTGTAACGCATATTAATGGAGGTTCCCCAGCTTCGTAGGCAGTGCCACTACCGCCCCAAAGGAAAAACAGCGCTAGCCAGTGCCTAGCACACAGGCCTTTAAAACGTTATGAAAATAAGCGATATTATAGCGATATATTTCGTTAGTGTTTAAAATTTCGTTATAATCATAATCGATATTACATATCATATACAGGGATGCTTCCCCGACTGTTGGAAATTGGCTATAGTGACGCCGATCCATAAGGGCGGTTCTAAGGATGCACCCACCAACTATAGGCCCATTTCACTGTTAAGTGTTTTCTCCAAAATCTTGGAAAAGATCGTTAATGCTCGACCATAGATAACCCCCTCTAGATGGCCCCTATGAACGATTTAGTTCGAATCAAAAGTCACCAAGGTTAGCGGTATGTGCGGGTCGCGGGGAGGTCGGTAACGTCGCTGCCATTGGCTGTTTCATAGAGCGCGCGCTTGGGTTCAACATGGCGCGCGCGGCGTAGGGATGGGACGCGTTGTTTATTACCGGCTTTTACCGGTAATGCCATTTATTTTAGGGTAACAATTTTAAATAGCGTATATGCTCATCTATTAATTTAGTATCTAGAATAATATTTTTAGGCAGCGCATAGTGTAATGTAGTGTAGGTCGATTCACAAGAGCTGGCGCGGAAAATGTATGAAACTGTCATTAATTTCATAGACATTCCGCGCCAGCTCTTGTGAATCGACTTACACGGTTACAGCACTGGTGAATGTAAAAATTGCGGAATATTTTGACGACCACTTTGGCTTAGTTGGTAGTGGTCCTGCCTACGAAGGCGGAGTTCCCGGGCTCGAATCCCGGCTAGAGCATTTATTTGTGAGATGAACTAACACGAATATTTGATCCTGAGTCTTGGAAGTTTTTCTATAGAAATAAATTTGTTTATCTATATAAATAAATACAGTAGAACCACAAATATCAGTTACATCGGCAATCTTCGTTCACGCCGACGAGTGCAGACAAGTACCGAATGAAACCGAATGTACGACCAATTCAATAAAGACCTTGTTGCATTATACGTAAGGTCAAGGTAGAATATGCAATGACAGTTGAACTAGTGCTCTCGTGCTTCGCGCAGCCAGACAAAAAGGCGATCGCCGGCGTCGCGCGTAAATTGTTGGCCAATGGCTGTTGAGGAATTTACCCACGCAAAGCACTGCCTTGTGATTGGCTAAAATGTTTTCAAAAAGTTTGCTCACCAAGACGATTCGAAAAACCCAATTGTAATGGCTCCTTCTCCAACCGATTCCGAGATCCCTTATACTTCTTCGAGGTCCAGCATAGGGTCCACCTCGTGACACTAGTCCTAATTGCTCACCAAGACGAAACGAAAAACCAAATTGCAATGGCTCCTTCTCCAACCGATTCCGAGATCCCTTATACTTCTTCGAGGTCCAGCATAGGGTCCACCTCGTGACACTAGTCCTAATTGCTCACCAAGACGAAACGAAAAACCAAATTGCAATGGCTCCTTCTCCAACCGATTCCGAGATCCCTTATACTTCTTCGAGGTCCAGCATAGGGTCCACCTCGTGACACTAGTCCTAACTGCTCACCAAGACGATTCGAAAAAACCCAATTGCAATGGCTCCACCTCTAACCACTTCCGAGATCCCTTATACTTCTTCGAAGTCCAGCATAGGGTTCACCTCGTGATACCAGTCCTAAATGCTAGGGAAATCTATGTCCTACTTAGTGGTAATACTGTTACTAATTTGTTATTTCATTAGATATACATACTCGATATTACATAGCAATCAATATGATACAACGGGTTAATAAACTTTATAATAAAATAAAACTACATATTAACTACTTCCAAACTAAATATTCCATTCTACTACATTGATATATACCCGTATCGTACCTATAGCGTATAAATAAAATAGAACGAGACACTAATTTACTACATTACTACTTTAATTAAAAGAACACTGGCAACACTGACAGTTTAATGTAAAATAACTAATGACCTTTTCCAATAGAATTTCAATATTAATAAAACAGCGCAACAAAACGCGGACGAATACATAATTAATTGAAATCGAGACTTATACGGTAATATCGAAAGCGTCACTGGCACATCACTAGCCCGAGCATGTACTTTCGTCAGAAGGGAGAGTATATTGACATTTGAATTGGTTGGAAAGGGACAAGAATACTTCTGTACTTCTTACTGGCTAATGTAAAATGAACTCCGCCTGGCAGAATAAAATATGCCTTTTGTAATTAATTTAACTTATCTGTGAAATGTTATTCCGTCATTCTTGTACTTTGCTGTTCGAGAGCTTTTCCCACATAACTTTACACAGCAAAACACCATTTCTAATGGATAAAATCGATTTTCAATGCTCGTTTATCTGACGTACGTATAGATCGCGAACCTGGACGAGTCTGACTGAGAGCGCGTGGCGTTTTTGCTTACATGTACTAGTGGTACATAGGTGAGGTGACCGCACGTCGCCCTATAATCTCCATCTAGAGGGGGTTATCTATGTGCTCGACTGGTGAATTTTCTAGAGGAAAACTCACTACTCTCTGATCGCCAGTTTGGTTTTAGGTCTGGTAGATCAACTGAAGATGCTGCTTTGGTCCTCACAAATTCGATCTCTCGTCACCTAGATGCTGGCAATTGCTGTTTGGGCGTGTTTTTGGACCTAGCCAAGGCCTTCGATACAGTTTCCATCCCAATCCTTCTGAGAAAACTGGAGGCGCTAGGAGTCCGTGGGCTGTCCCTTGACTGGTTCACTAGTTATCTAACCAATAGACAGCAAGTGGTAAAGATCGGTGAGTTTAAGAGCAGCAGGTCTCTTATCTCCTTTGGCGTGCCACAAGGCAGTATTCTTGGCCCAACGCTTTTTGTCGCTTACATTAATGACTTGGGAGGAGACATACATGTCAGCTGATGCAGGGTTATCAAAAATAGCGAACTGGCTAGATACCAACCTACTCACGCTGAATGTGAATAAGAGCCACCACATTCCTTTCTCAAAAACAGTAGTCTCCTCTCCCCCGGATACTATTCAACTTAAAATGCACTCTTGTGGAACCCGTGATGCAAGCTGCTCTTGCAGCGCTCTAAGCAGATGCAGTACAGTCAAGTACCTTGGTGTAGTATTGGATGAACACTTATCATTTAAACAGCACATAGTTGCCCTCTCGAAGAGAGTCCGGAAACTGATTTATTTGGTAAAACGTCTGCGGGACTGCTCACCTCCGGAGGTTTTACGTGCAGTGTACTACGCGCTTTGCCAATCAATTATACAATATGGTATTGCAGTCTGGGGTAGCGCTGGCAAAACGGCTCTTCTTGGCCTTGAACGCGCGCAACGTGCAGTGATCAAGGTAATGATGAGAAAACCTTTCCGATTCCCCACTGACATCCTGTACCAGCAAACGGGTTTCCTTAGAGTTAGGCAATTATTCATCATGAATGCTGTCATTCGAGTCCACAGAAGTATGGCTAAGTCTCCTCTTTTTGACTACATCATGAGTAGGCGCATATATCGAGTTCCCATACCCTCAGTCATCTCGGCGCACGCTAAACGCTCCGCCTTTTTCATTCATCCCTTTGTCTATAATGCTGTCTGCAAAGTTTGCGACATAAAACAGTGCACCATACACAAAGTTAAGTCAACTCTAAAAAAATGGTTTTCCACATTGTCGTACAGTGATACAGAAGATATAGTACGTTCCTGCTATTAATTAAGAATGCTTTACACATAACAATAATTCATTAGTACGTACCTTAGTTAACACTCTTGGCACATGAAATCACCCCACACACACCCTCGCACACACACATACACACAGACACACACACACACACACTCACACAAACACACATAAACACACACAATATACACAGGCATACGCACTTACATATACACAAACTCTCCTAGTACCAACTGGAATACCGTATACACTCGTACCTACCTCATTTTTTATTTTATTCATCTTATGTTTCCGTGTACTTACCTAATGTTAACGGTTGATATATATATATATATATTTTTTTTTTCATATACGTACCTAATTTAATTTAACTTTTCTAACGCTCATGTCGTGCTCCTTGTGCCGTATGATGTTCAAGTGATTTGTCAACCGACTCAGTGGGTCCCAAGATACAGGCTCAGCCTAGTTTGTGGCCCAATGGATAATGTCTGTATAATTTTGTATTCGTGTGCTTTGTGTAATAAACAATTATTATTATTATTATTATTATATCATAACAAAATGAAAATCATAACCTTATATTATAATGTTATTAAAACGTTATAATATCGTTTAAAAGTTTGACGTAAATGTCACAGCGCACGTAAGAGCGAGACTGTGTGCGAGACAGAGATAGCCTATAACGTTATTATAGCGCTTCACAAAATATCGCTACTTATATATATATTGCTTTTTATTTATAACGATATAATGGATACCGCTATAAATGCGCGCTAAATATCGATTTAGGTAAAGCGTTTTATTGACAAAGTAGCGTTATGACCAGCGCTAGATAGGCTAGCACATGCTGATTTGGAGCCATTTTGTGGCTGTCCTGTATGTTGTGGTGTTTTGTTTTTATTCTGTATTTGTGCCACGAACAGATGTATTTGAGACAAATCAATGGTCAATTAAATGTCACCGTCAGTACCTGACTGGCTCCCTTTAGAGCGGTTGTACGTAAAGCATGTAACGCATATTAATGGAGGTCCCCCAGCTTCTTAGGCAGTCTCACTACCGCCCCAAAGGATGACCAGCGCTAGATAGGCTAGCACATGCTGATTTGGAGCCATTTTGTGGCTGTCCTGTGTGGTGGTGTTTTGTTTTTAACCGACTTCAAAATTTTAAAAGAGGAGGTTATCAATTCGGTTGTATGTTTTTTTTTAATGTTTGTTAGTCCATAACTCCGTCATTTCTTAACCGATTTGGAAAATTCTTTTTTCGATTGTAAGTATATATATCCAAGTTGGTCCCATTTTTGTCAAAACGCAGTTCTGATGATGGAATTCATGAGGAATTGAGGGAACTCCTCAAATCTTAAAGGCAAACATATAGTAGTTTTTGTGTTTTTATCAACAAGTCAAGCATTTTCATCCAAAAATGTGACATTGGATGAAGTGGAACTGCTGATGATGATCAGAACAGAACTCTTCAACGACAAAAAGTTCACGTTTGGCGATTTGTCCTCCTAGCTGCGTTTGTTACGCAAGTTTTATTTTCACGACAAATTTTTGTCATGCTCGATTTTTGATGATGGGATCCATGAGGAATTGAGGGAACTCCTCAAATCTTAAAGGCAAACATATAGTGATTTTTGTGTTTTTATCAACAAATCGAGCATTATCATACAAAAATGTGAGTGGAACTGCTGATGATGATCAGAACAGAACTCTTCAACGACGAAAAGTTCACGTTTGGCGATTTGTCCTTCTAGCTGTGTTTGTTAAGCAAGTTCTATTTTCACGATTGATTTTTGTCATGCTCGAGTTCAGATGATGGGATCCATTAGGAATCGAGGGAACTCCTCAAATGTGAAAGGCACACAAATAGTGATTTTAGTATTTTCATGAACTAATCAAGCATTTTCATTCATAAAAGTGACATTTGATGAAGTGGAACTGCTGATGATGATCAGAACGGAACTCTTCAACGAAGCGTAGTTCACTTTGGCGATTTGTTCTTTTCGTTTTGTTTGTCAAGCAAGCAAGTTTTTTTCATGATTCCATGAGGAATTGAGGGTACTTAGTCTTCTACCATTATTAACATACATTATAGCCATTTTTATTTTATTGTATACCTATCTAAGAGTGCACCATCTAAGTATAATAATCTCTTACCGGCCTCCCCCATTGAAGTCGGTTTTTTTTCTTAAAAATTATTTATTCTGTAATTGTGCCACGAATAGATGTATTTGAGACAAATCAATGGTCAATTAAATGTCACCGTCATTACCTGACTAGCTCCCTTTAAGGCCGCTGTACGTAAAGCATCATCACCGGCACGGGATGTGAGCCGCGGATCGGCACCTCTCGCCAGAAGCAATCGCGCCGTCTCCAGACGATGCTCTTGGATCGCGTAGTGGAGTGCCGTCTTGCGCTGCATGTCTGTTGCGTTCACCTAAATATAAAATAAATATTGGGGGACAATCTTACACAAATCGACCTAGTCACAAACTAAACAAAGCTTGTACTATCGGTACTAGACGATGATATACATACTTACATAGATAAATACCTACATAAAAGTAAAAGTAGTTTATTCTTCAAATTAGGCATATTACATGCACCTATGAACGTCAATAACCTACCACCGGTTCGGAAAAATAAACCTCTGCCACGAGAAGAACCGACGTAAGAAACTCGGCGAGGTGTCATTTTTTCAAAACAATATAATTGTATAGATAGAAAACATCCAAGACCCAAGAACAAATATCTGTGCTAAATACACAAATAATGCCATGGCCGGGATTCGAACCCGGGACCTCTAGCTTCGGAGGCAGTGTTACTACCAACTAGGCTAAACAGGCCGTAAAAATAAACAATAACTAAAACACGCCACACCATAGGGTTAAAGCAAAATCATTCCCACTTTACAAGTAGAGGAGGTGCCGATAAAAAACGTTTTTTTTGTTTACTACTTTGTCATATTTATTGATTTATATATCCATGCCAAATTGCAGCTTTTTAACACTAACAATCACAGAGCAAAACCTCGGACAGATAGACGGACATGGCGAAACTATAAGGATTCCTAGTTGACTACGGAACCCTAAAAATGGACACCGGACGAAAAATCGAATAAAATAAAAACTCGTTTCAATAACTGCTAATTCAGCTAACGGCTGTCTTAAATTAATGGAGCGGTTAGGAAACTATTTCGATTCGAGCTAGACCTTGGCAGCTTGACTACGGAACCCTAAAAATGGACACCGGAAAGAATTTTAAATAAAATAATTACTGGTTTTAATAACTGCTAAATCAGCTAACGGCTGTCATGAATTAATGGAGCGGTTAGATTAGATTAGAATATTTTATTTCATGATAAGGAATTACAATATAAATTTGCATACATGTCAAAATTATACGAATTGCTATCATGATCGTCATAACAAAAAAACATAAAAATACAAATACATATAAATACATTTAAAATTAAGATATTTCGATTAGTGCTATATGGCAGCTAAACAAACTGAACTCACCTCTGCCCCATGATCGATGAGGTAAGTGCAAAGACGTAGCGACTGAACAGAGTTGATGAGACACGTTCCACCGTTATGATTAGGGCGGTGTATGTTCGCACCGCGTTCAACCAGGTATCTGTAAAAAATGCCATTTTTAGTATAGATTATCTACATTTCCAGTCACAGCTTTTATGTCAGCTGCCCCCTAATCGTTTCCAAAACCCTATCCCTGGAAAACGTGGGTAAGACGAAAACATCAACTGACAGCAGCTGACAATCAACTAGTTCAGATCGAGATACTGTTCGGGTTGGTCAATGTCGAGTACTATCTCCATTTCACAACTAAAAGCTACGAACTAACCATTCGCGGACATCAGCGTGTTACACCATCAACGCATAAATTATCGAGAAGAAAAGTGCGTAAGACCGGCAGCCCTAACATCTTGGAGCCAGCGCTACGTTTTGAACCAGGTAGGCGTTTTCCACCTATTTCCCTTTTGCTACTTCACATATATAGGCTGCATATTATTAGTAATAGACCATCAGTACCTACAAATTATGTTAACAAATCACATTTTAGTACTTTAAAGGATCAACTTTTGGCGGTCTGTTTAGCCTAGTTGGCCAGGGCATTATTTGTGAATTTAGCACGGATTTCGTTCTTGGGTCTTGGATATTCTCTATGTATATAAGTATGTATATCGTCGTCTAGTACCCATAGTGCAAGCTTTGCTTAGTTTGGGACTAGGTCGATTTGTGTAAGATTGTCCCCCAATTTTTTATTTTTATTTATTTTTAACGTCCCTAGTTAGTGGTGGTCAAATTTGTACGCGTCTCAAGCACAATCAAGTTAGATCGTGTCGTTCTGTTTGCGGCACACTCGCATACACGTTCAAATTAAGTGAGGCACGTACAGTCACCGGCAATAGTATCTTCCTACACGAAGGCCGCTTAAATATGTGACACGCTCTTATGACCTTACAAATAAGAGTGTGTCACATATTTTTGCGGCCTTCGTGTAGGAAGATACTATTGCCGGTGACTGTACACCGCGGGCGCCTTTCAGCACGGTCAGAAGACCTTGTCCGGGCGGCTCGCCGCGAGGCGGGGACGTCCACTGCGCGAGCGCGACAACACAGACACATATAGTCCCTATTAGAAATAGATGGCAACACTCGCCAACGTCAAACGTCAATTTTGTATCAGCTGTTTTATTTTAAGAAAATAATTTATTTATTCTCGTAAAAAAGTGGAACGAATGTGGAAAATAGTAAATAAGTTAATAATTAAGCGACAACAGTGTTAGTACTGAGTATAATTCGTTAGTACGGCTGCCCGAAGACTTGTGTGTCCGAAGCTGTAACGGACGAAGAACGTTGAAATCGGATTTAAACCTGGGGAGTATATTTGTTCTATTAGACATTATTGAAGCCTTGTTACTACAGTAATATTGTAAATTGGCGTATCTGTGCTTTATACCCATTGTGCAAGACTTGATTTATATGTTTTTAGCACTGATTTCATCCTCCTTTTGATGTTAAATGTTGATTTATTTGCAAGGTTTCTTTACATAGTAATCTCATTCCTAGACACCCACGAACAACATTAGTGTTAATTTACATCTTTCTACATCAGCTTACTGTCGCAACTGTCTTGCATTTCAGTGCACCAGCGCAATTCCTGCCAAAATGTCGTCAAGCGTGCTGACCCGCAAGGCAACTGCGCGCCAGCAGGATTTGCGGCTGAAAGCCACCCTAGAGGAGCTTAAGCACTGCAAGGCTGATTGCGAGCAACTTATGCGCGAACGAGAAGAGAGTGAGGTGGAAGTAGCCAAAGTGGTGAAACGGAACACTAAATTGAAAAATGAGCTAGCTACACTTCACAGCGAGTACCTGGATAGTGAGGAACAGCGCCAGCAGCTACAAAGTATAGTGGACACTTTCAGTGATTGTGCATCAACATATGAAACCACTCTGAGACGAATTACTGAACTGGAGAGCGACCTCAGTGCGGCCAACCAAACTATTTCACAACTCCGCAGTGAATGTGATATTCATCGGGCTGCAGAAACACAGAATCTGTATGAAGAGCTTGTGGGCAGCCTAAGTAGCTCAGTATCAACACATTCTTCAATGACAGACTTAACCAAGGAGGATGACACTTCACGACTTTGCTACTTTTCAAGCAGCAAAAAACTTAAAAAATATATTAAAATAAAAAAGGTTATTAAGCGTTATCAAAAAGCAGCAGATTCTAAAAACAGTGCACAAAAGAATATAAAACTTATAAAAGAACGCAGTACATTGTTAGATAAACTGGACCAGTGCAAGAAAGAGTTAGATGACTATATTTGTTTATATGACAGAGACACCTGCAGATTACAATCCGATATAACAAAGCTAGAAAATTCTCTCCGGGATATCAGTGATAAGTATGAGTGTGTGAAGCGTGAGAATAGTGAGCATATAAAGGCTGCCTCGCACCTGGTGGACATGTGTCGCGAAAACGAGGAGAGATTCTACTCTCTTGTTAACATGTGTCCGGAGTGTACTTGTGCACCAGATACTCCGGCCTCTCCCCCGGTAGGAGCTCGTGCGCGCGCGCTGACGCCGGCGACGCTGCATACGCGCCTCGCACCGCCGAGCCCTGCACCGCGCACGCCGGCTCCGAACCCCGCGCCACGCACGCGGCCGCGGAGCCCCTCCCCGCGCGCGCCGCTGCCGATCCCCGCCCCGCGGACGCCACCGCCGCCGCGGGCCGCGCCCGCCCCGCCCGCGTCGCGGCCGCCGCGCCGGGGCCCCCGCGGCGCCCGTGATGACGTCGAGCCGCCTGTCCCATTGACAGTCGTCTACTCAGATGACCTAGGTGTCGGTCTTGGTTCGATGTTGTCGCGGTGTCTCCGGCAGAAGGTCAGAAATAACTGTTTGCGTGGTGCCTCTGTGGAATGTTTTGTGGACAGGTTGGCGAAGGAGGACTTCGACGTTGCGACAACTCTGGTTGTAGCCTTGGGCGATAGTGTAGATTTGACGACGTCTCGTCTAGAGGCGCTGCTGCAAATACTGGCTGACATTGAACAACGAGGAATTTGTAAAATTATTCTGTGTGCATTTCCATACTCGAAGTCGCTCTCGCACGAAAGAAATATTAAGATTTCTAAACTAAATTCCATGTTGTACAATGTGATATGCTACAATAGTAACTATCATTTGTTTGACATTAATCGATTTTGTAAAACGGCTAAAATATTTAAAGACCGAATTCATATTCACAAGAAATGTAAAAATAGAATAGCCGAGCTGTTGACTTGTAACATTGAACCTGGGCACTTTGAATCGACAGGCAGTAGCGGTGGCGATGTCGGCGACCGCGTGGCCTCGCCCGTGGGCCGCCCACAGCATTTAAACTGACGGCTGGGACAGCGGAGAAGCACCGATTAGTGAGTTTGGTTCACCAAAATATTCAGGGCTTCTCCAGCAAGGAACTAGAGGTAGGACTTTTCTTAGAGTCTCAAGATATAGATATCATGTGTGTAACTGAACACTGGCTTAAGGAACATGAATTGTTATTATTGAATATTTATGATTATGACATAGTTAGCTCGTTCACTAGAAAAAAGGCCATTCACGGGGGTTCGATGATTATAATAAAAAATAAATATAAATGCAAAGAAAGAAAGAACATAGTCAAACTTTCTATTGAACGAACTATTGAAATTTCTTGTGTGGAAATGGAGAGTCATATCATAATCTGTGTCTACCGGCCACCTTCGTCAGATTTTAGCCAGTTTGAGTCCATAATGGAAGATGCGTTGAAACAAGTATTTAATAGCAGCAAGATGATAATAGTCGTGGTGATTTTAATGTGAACGTTTTAGACATTGCACATGCATATACAGTGAGAATATTAAACTTATTTAAATCATTTGACTTGTTCCCGCTCTTTAATGATCCTACAAGAATTACGGCCAGCACGGCAACTTGCTTGGATAATATTTTCTGCAACTGTGAGGCTACAAAAATAATAATATTTAACTGCTTTAACTCGGATCACTGTGGTCAGAAAGCTCATTTCAAAGTCGATATTGAAAAGCAACAACAAACTGTGACATATAGACCCATCACTACGAGTCGGATGGAGAAATTTAGAGAAAAAATTATCTACAAGGTACCTTCACTTCCTACAGACATTAATAACCCTAATACTCTGTACAATGATCTGTCAAATGTGATACATGGTGTGCACAAGAATATATTTAAGT
The DNA here is from genome assembly GCA_905163555.1 of Notocelia uddmanniana. NCBI lineage: Eukaryota > Metazoa > Arthropoda > Insecta > Lepidoptera > Tortricidae > Notocelia > Notocelia uddmanniana. Next base: position 15,603,915 of record LR991072.1, read on the forward strand.
CGAAAACATTAAAGAATGCCACAATGAAAACAAGGTTTAGTAATTGGGCCACAGTGGGCATTCATAAGAGCAGAAATAAACTCTATGAACTGTATGAAATGAAGAATTATATAAAAGATGAGAAATTTACGGAATATGTAAGAAAGTATTCGAAAGTATTCAAGAAAGTTTGCGCCGCTGCTAAGTCTACCTTTATAAGCAACAAAGTCAGGTCTGCAGATAATAAAGTAATAGCCACCTGGAATGTAATAAATACTGAAACTGGTAAGAAAAAGCCCCGTGAAAGCCATTTCAGACTGAAAATAGACGATAAAGTCTTGACGACAGACCAGGATGTAGCTGGCGCCTTTCAACATTTCTTCACAAACATAGCTGCAGATACAACTGAAAATTTAAATTCTTCTGTGGCTAAGACTAGTATTTTTTGAGTTCTTTTGTAAATAAACAGTGTGACCAGGAACTTCATTTTCAATATACCGACCCTCATGAGATCATTAAGACATTCAAATCTTTAAAAGTAAAGAACTCCGAGGACCTGTGGGGTATATCTGTGAAAGTTATGCAATCTGTTATTGATATTGTAGCACCGTATTTAGCCGTGGTGTTTAATGCTTGTATCAGCGAGTGTGTGTTCCCCGACCTAATGAAATACAGTAAAGTTATTCCATTATTTAAATCTGGTAGCAAGACGGAGCTTGGAAATTTCCGTCCTATTTCTGTATTACCTGTCCTCAGTAAAGTGTTTGAGAAAATAATATTGAACCAATTGCTTCGACATTTTAACAAGAACGAATTTCTTCACCATCAGCAATTTGGTTTTACAAGAGGGCGTTCGACAACAGATGCCGGCTCAGTACTCATCAAGCACATCTACGATGCTTGGGAACACTCACAAGATGCTATAGGCATTTTCTGCGATCTCTCCAAAGCATTCGACTGCGTGGAGCATGATACACTGCTACACAAGCTAAAGTACTACGGCCTGTCAGCTGAAGCTCTAAACCTTGTTATGTCTTACTTAGGCCAAAGAACCCAAAAAGTAGTCGTGAACGAGACTCAATCAAATGGTACTACCGTGAAGCTCGGCGTACCACAGGGTTCAATTTTGGGACCTTTCCTCTTTCTTGTGTACATAAATGACCTGCCATATTTTGTAAACAAAAAATGCGAGATAGTATTGTTTGCTGATGACACTTCACTAATTTTCAAGGTTGATAGGAAATTGAGCGACTTCAGCCATATCAATGCAACTTTGAGAGAAGTGCTTGAATGGTTCACAGCAAATAATCTGCTACTAAATGCAAAAAAAACGAAGTGCGTTAAATTTTCGTTGCCAAATGTAAGACAGGTTGAGACTGTCATAATGTTAAATGGAGAAAAACTGGACCTTGTCGAAAACACGCTTTTTCTGGGGCTCACATTGGATTGTAAGCTACAATGGGCCCCTCACATATCTGCTTTGGCTAATAGGCTGAGTTCTGCCGCGTACGCTGTAAGAAGAATTAGACAATTCACTGACGTGGAGACAGCTCGCCTAGTTTACTTTAGTTATTTTCACAGCATCATGTCATATGGCATATTGATCTGGGGAAAGGCAGCTGATATAGAAACTATCTTCGTACTTCAGAAGAGAGCAATCCGAGCTATTTATAATCTAGGCTCTCGTGTATCGTTGAGAGAACATTTTAAGGACATAGGTATCCTCACAGTAGCTTCACAATATGTACTGGATGTGATTATGCATACACACAAAAATATAAAGTCCTTTAGGAGGCAGTCTGATATTCATAATAGAAATACACGAAACAGACATAAGTTAGCTGTCCCGAAATTTCGTTTGCAGAAAGTGAAAAAATCATTTTTGGGTAACTGTATAAGGTTTTATAACAAAGTACCTAAAGATGCATGGGAACTACCTTATATTTCATTCAAAGAATATATAAAAACATACCTTTTGAACCAAGGATATTATAAGATCGAAGAATTTATGGAAGATAAAAGAACATGGCCAAGCGTTCGATCTCCAAAGCCGTCGTAACTTTGCAAGCAGTGTCCCGGAGACCAATGTTTGCTGCTTGTGGCGCTGCCGCTACTGCTTGTTTTAATGTAATAGGTTTTTGTTTATTTTCATTACAATTTTTTTTTTCATCATATATTGCATATTTGACATATTGGTTACATACACGTTATGTATACCGTAGCATTAGCTCAAAGACTGCTAGCTTAACAGTCTCCTGACACGGAATTGTTATTTCTGATATTCACTTTTTTATTTTGTCCTTTAGAGACCTTTTACATCTCTAAAACCTAATGTTTTAACTATGGGGACTCTTTACACCTCCGCTTTTATCTATAATATTTTTGACCATAGAGACTCTTTACATCTCTCTGTATTATAGGATAAGTTCATCGAAAGTGTGCCCAGGTATTTATTTGTTGGTTTATACTGCTTTGTATTTATGTCACTAAATGATTTGAATTGAACTGTAATTTTATATTTAACTATACAATGTATATTGATTTGAAAAAAATGACACTTCGCCGAGTTTCTTACGCCGGTTCTTCTCGTGGCAGAGGTTTATTTTTCCGAACCGGTGGTAGTTTATTGACGTTCATAAGTGCATGTAATATGCCTAATTTGAAGAATAAACTACTTTTACTTTTTTTTACTTTTACTTTTATTCGTCCGCATACCGGGTAGAGTCAGTCCGACCAGGCCCGACGGCCTAGCTGAGTTTTTTGCTAGACTTAGCTAGGCTAGGTTAGTCAACCAGCGACAAAACTCCCAGTAGCTCGATTCCACTTACATCCCAGATTCGGTTGAAAACCGGTTTATAAAATTAATTTAATATCTTAGAGATGTATATGGTCACTGAGCGTCCAAATACGATTAATCAAAATTATTTAAAAGTCCTTAGAGATGTAAATGATCTCTAAGCGCTAATAAGTAAACTTAATATTGTTAGAGATGTATAAGGTCTCTAAGCGTCACTAACAATAAAACTAATCCAAAACAGGATTATGTCTCTCGTCAATCTACATACAATAAAATAACACTTATTCTCTCGTCAATCTACATACAATAAAATAACACGTATTTACTATGCCCTTGCAAGCATGAACAGACCGGACTCCACAAACAGCACCCGATCACGAGTATGATTAAGTCGCTTTAATGGGCCCGGCCTATAAAGCCTCAGTCAGGTCAAAGGCATACAAACACACAACATAAGTAAATGGATTAAGGAGAAAATTAAGAGACAGAAGATCATCATCATCAAGAATTAAGAGCTTCGCTCTTGTCGGTGGAGGACCCGCCAATTGGCGACAGGGAAACCAGGTTTGAGAGCCACGGCTTGTACTTAACCTATGCATGTTAACCTTTTCCACGCCAAAGACGTATATGTATATTGGCACCGCAGGTTCAACGCCGATGACGTATATACAAGTCGTAAGAAAAATTGCGTTTTAAAAGGTTCAGATAATATAAAAAAAGAATCTGTTTTTTTGGTATAACATACCTATTAAATAAATATTCTTCCTGTTCCCAAGTAAAATTTACATTCAGTTGTGCATTTAAATAGACATTCGTGTTTTTTTTCAGATCTTTGATGTTAATCTAATTATGGCACATATCGTACGCCATTGACCGATTAATCCGTCGTTAGTGATGTGGAAAGACATTCAAATATAGTATTGTAATTATGTTTCGCAAAATTTGTTACAATATTTATTTTTCACTTTAAATTCTACTTAATAATTTAAATGTTCGATAATTATGATAATCTTTATTACAGTAACCTTTGTTCTAACACCCCGTAAAAAAAATATGTGTTGAAAATGGAACTACCGATATATAATGTTAAAATTAGTGTAGCGTGTAGCGCGTGCAGCACCGCCAGGTGCCGCGCCACCGCCGCGTACCACAGCGCGGTCACGCAGTGGACTGAGCGCTCATCTGGGACCTGAGAAATTGACTGTGACTAACTTCACTATATCCAGGTGCGTCATGAAGCAGGCGGAGCGGACAGGTGTGGAGCCAGAGTCGGAGCCCGCGTCGAGCTTGGCGCCCGCGTCGGCCAGCGCGCGGAGCACCGCCAGGTGCCGCGCCACCGCCGCGCACCACAGCGCGGTCACGCAGTGGACTGAGCGCTCATCTGGGACCTGAGAAATTGACTGTGACTAACTTCACTATATCCAGGTGCGTCATGAAGCAGGCGGAGCGGACAGGTGTGGAGCCAGAGTCGGAGCCCGCGTCGAGCTTGGCGCCCGCGTCGGCCAGCGCGCGGAGCACCGCCAGGTGCCGCGCCACCGCCGCGCACCACAGCGCGGTCACGCAGTGGACTGAGCGCTCATCTGGGACCTGAGAAATTGACTGTGACTAACTTCACTATATCCAGGTGCGTCATGAAGCAGGCGGAGCGGACAGGTGTGGAGCCAGAGTCGGAGCCCGCGTCGAGCTTGGCGCCCGCGTCGGCCAGCGCGCGGAGCACCGCCAGGTGCCGCGCCACCGCCGCGCACCACAGCGCGGTCACGCAGTGGACTGAGCGCTCATCTGGGACCTGAGAAATTGACTGTGACTAACTTCACTATATCCAGGTGCGTCATGAAGCAGGCGGAGCGGACAGGTGTGGAGCCAGAGTCGGAGCCCGCGTCGAGCTTGGCGCCCGCGTCGGCCAGCGCGCGGAGCACCGGCAGGTGCCCCGCCACCGCCGCGCACCACAGCGCGGTCACGCAGTGGACTGAGCGCTCATCTGGGACCTGAGAAATTGACTGTGACTAACTTCACTATATCCAGGTGCGTCATGAAGCAGGCGGAGCGGACAGGTGTGGAGCCAGAGTCGGAGCCCGCGTCGAGCTTGGCGCCCGCGTCGGCCAGCGCGCGGAGCACCGGCAGGTGCCGCGCCACCGCCGCGCACCACAGCGCGGTCACGCAGTGGACTGAGCGCTCATCTGGGACCTGAGAAATTGACTGTGACTAACTTCACTATATCCAGGTGCGTCATGAAGCAGGCGGAGCGGACAGGTGTGGAGCCAGAGTCGGAGCCCGCGTCGAGCTTGGCGCCCGCGTCGGCCAGCGCGCGGAGCACCGGCAGGTGCCCCGCCACCGCCGCGCACCACAGCGCGGTCACGCAGTGGACTGAGCGCTCATCTGGGACCTGAGAAATTGACTGTGACTAACTTCACTATATCCAGGTGCGTCATGAAGCAGGCGGAGCGGACAGGTGTGGAGCCAGAGTCGGAGCCCGCGTCGAGCTTGGCGCCCGCGTCGGCCAGCGCGCGGAGCACCGCCAGGTGCCGCGCCACCGCCGCGCACCACAGCGCGGTCACGCAGTGGACTGAGCGCTCATCTGGGACCTGAGAAATTGACTGTGACTAACTTCACTATATCCAGGTGCGTCATGAAGCAGGCGGAGCGGACAGGTGTGGAGCCAGAGTCGGAGCCCGCGTCGAGCTTGGCGCCCGCGTCGGCCAGCGCGCGGAGCACCGGCAGGTGCCCCGCCACCGCCGCACACCACAGCGCGGTCACGCAGTGGACTGAGCGCTCGTCTGGTACCTGGGTGACAATCACAATAATATTCACTGACTTTAAATCTAATTCAACATTTCATTATGACAAATGATAACCAAAATTTACATCAGGTTAGTGAAAAATTCACCAAGATTGAGCTTCCGTCGCTCGCACTATGTATAGTAGTCGGCGGTTAAGAAGTCAATCCTGCCACCTGTCATTTCCATACATTTTACCTCAAAGTGACTTTTAGGTTATAAACTGCATGGAAATGATAGATGTCAGGATTGACTTCTTAAACACCACCCACTATAGGTAGGCCTGAGCCTAAAAAGCTGAAGTGGATGGTTGGTAGTCAAAGAGTAAATAATCGTATTTTTCTACTCCGGCATCTGTCAATTAGATGATTGACAACAGTATTGAAACAATAAACTTTTTATACAAATGCAATTCTCAAATGGATTTTCATAAATTATTCAAAGGGCACGTCAAAGACAGTATGGTTGGCAGTGCGGTTGGTAGTGTGGTGGGTGTACTGTCTTTTCTAAGATCTCACGGTTCGAAATAATTACCAAAACCATACGACAAATAACTTATCTTCCAACTCACCTCGTAAACGCCGCGTTGCTCCAAGTCAGCGTTGCACACGTGCACGAGGTACTCCACCGCCTCGAGGTTGCCGCGCCGGCACGCGATGAAGAGCGGCGCGCAGCCGTCGCGGGTGCGCGAGCAGAGGAGGCGGCGGTCATCGGGCGACAGTCTGTGACCAACATAATTAATTGACTAAGTAAACCTTGGTCAGTAAAAATAAAAATAAAAACGGTCAAGTGCGTGTCGGATCACACACAAAAAAGGTTTCCGTACACACACCTAAAAGTCCGTAAAGTCGTATCTTCATAGGGAACTCATGCACTTACGTCCTGTTTTGGGACTGGATAGTTTTTCAGTAATAACTCAAAAATCCTATTTATTAACCAACCAACTCAATTTTATTCTGAATTTTAAATTTCATAGGTTGGTAATTAGAGGGGGGAACACTTTTTACGAATTTGACAGCTAATATCTCACTAACGGTTGACTAAAATGGAAAAGTTTCTTAGAAACCTCTATATCATTTTTAAAGGGCTATCCATAGATCCCCACACGCCTATGTTCATTAGTTTTTTTTTTCATTTCCCTATTACATGTATGGTGTCCCCCCCTCCCTTAATTTCATATTTTTTCGTAATTGACATCACTTTATAGCATTTCATAGAATACACCTTGCTACCAAATTTCATAATTGTAAAGCTTTTTTGTTTTATAGTCTCTTGAGTAAATCGGCTGTGACATTAGGGACGTATGGAAGGACAGACAAGACGAAACTATAATGGACGATTCACACCAAACGGCCGAAGTCAGCGCGTACAGAGTCAAAGGAATTCAAACCCTCCATATTTATTTATTTATTTAACTTACAACATAACAGTAATAGAATGATATCACCAAATCCTTGCAAAATGTTCTTCATACGTATTTAATATATTAAAGATTAATACAATATAATATTTCAGGTACATGTGAATATTTATAAAAGTTGTAAAACTACTATATAGAAACCAACAATTTGTAAAAAATAAAAAAACTAGTTATAAAATTGTACTTTTCCTTGCATTCTTCTCGATCACCTTCTTACACTCCATCATCAAACATCCTATCCCAGTCGTAAATAAGTCACAGTGCGGAGCTGCTTCGAGTGCCGAGTTGAGGAGGCGCAGCGCGCGCGCGGCCGGCGCCGCCGCCAGCACCGGTCGTGTGCGCGCCCGTAGGTATGCGCATATTTGTAAATTAGGGACTACTAGTCGCGTAAACATTTCTACCAGGTCGTTGCATATAGAAGTTAGACTTCGAATCCAAACGGCAGCGGCAGAGCCGGCGGCAGCCAACCGGAGCCGACCAGCTGCCCGCAACCCATTCAAATGTGAAATCTAACTACTGTAGTGAGGGTTAGATTTACTTCGATTCTAGTGGGGAGCGCGCAGACTCCAGCCGTTCGGTGAGAATCGTCCAAAAGGGTTCCGTTTTCGCCATTTTGGCTACGAAACCTAAAAGATGCACCTGATACTATTAGTATATTTTAGTTAAGATGACCAAACGTACTTAATAATTAATAACCAACCGTCACCACCATCTATTGTTTAAGGCTGGGTTGCACCAAACCGTCTGTAATCGTAAGCTGTGTTCGTTAAAGTTTGAATGTATGGAAAGTTTGACAAGTTTCTATGGGATGACAGCTGCCGGCGCCATATTTAACGTTGATCAGTCTGTGATCGTAAGTCGGTGCAACCCAGCCTAAATCTTCAAGTAGTAGTAGGGTTGTTTTACAATTACTGTAAGTATTATATTTTTTGCTTGGCTTTTCGCTCACTCATTTCTTGTATAATTTACTATGCTATCAGTTATTGTGTGTTATCTAAGCTGATGATCTTCCTAAGTAAATAAATAAATAAAATAAATAAATTACCCAACTGGTCTAAAGCATACTGTGAATAAATAAACTTGATAATTATTATATTGTTTGATGGTACAGTAGAATCCGGATACAGTGGCAGTCAACAGACCAGTGATACTCGACTCGTCACATTAAATGTAATGTATTTTGTATATAAGTACGTTTTGAATACATTAAACACATAGATCGAATCCAGCAATGTAAAAACTAGTTGGATGTATTGAAAAGGTACTTAAGTACTAAATATGTACATTACAAAGTGGCCTCGTTTTTTAAATATCTATCGTTTAATTTAAATAATCATAATTATTTACAAGTGGCGCTAGTGGACACGTAAAGCACCCTTAATAGAACATCAGACAAAACTGACTGGTTCACTTAAGAGTATTTTTCCTTAAAAATTGCCGTAAAAGTAGACGTTACTCACTACATACTGGAACGCCTGGTGTACAGGCTCACCTTCCACAACTAAAATCTATACTTAATATTATAAAGCTGAAGAGTTTGTTTGTTTGTTTGAACGCGCTAATCTCAGGAACTACTGGTTCGAATTGAAAAAAATATTTTTGTGTTGGATAGTCCATTTACGAGGAAGGCTTTAGGCTATATATATAACATCACGCTGCGACCAATAGGAGCGAAGACGCGGACGAAGTCGCGGGCAACAGCTAGTTTTAGATATAAATTCCTTTATTCATTGAGTCCCAAAACTTTTTAAACAGAAAAAACAAACAGCCTTAGAAACAATGAGTCGATGACACAAGTGATATAAAGCCAATTCAAGTCGTATTTTTCTGTGGGAAACGCGACATTCATTGTAGGAAGTAATTTGCAGTTTTCAGTGAGAAAATACATTTGCGATTTTGTTTTAAATAAACGGCGGGAAAGCATCAACATTTTGACATACCATATAACTGCCTAGCTAGTATGATATCTTATACCGTCACTTTTTATGTGACGTTTTAGTATATTTCGGTCATATAACGTGACAGGTTAAGAATCGCCAGTACGCTTGGCTGAACTCGATTCTCCATACAAACATAGTTTCGTTCTCATTTTAAAACGCCTTGCTGAATAACATAAAACTTTGTATACACAATGGGAGCCGCCATATCTAGGTTGGAAAATAGTTTCTGTTGCTAGAAATTGTAATAGAAAAAAAATACAGTGGTTTGAGAGTTTTTTACGTCTTGTATGGAAACCTTAATAATAGCTGAATTTTATCTCTTAATTACAAGCAACAGAAACTAATTTCCGACCTAGATATGCCGGATCTCCATTGTGTATACAAAGTTTCATGTTAATCTAACATGGCGTTTTTAAATGACAGCGTAACTACGTTTGTAAGGAGAACCAAGCTGACTGCGGACTCATAAGCTATCATACTAGCTGTGAATGAGTGAGTGTAGTTGAAATTATTTAAATTATCCAAATTGTATCATTTTAGTCTGTTCAGAAAGCGACCTTACTAGCCAAGCAAGAAGGTTCAAATTCAAATGGCAGTGAAATGTCTGTCATTTTATTGAATCAACTATACCATGAGTGTCTATACCAGTAGTGTGAGTTGCCATCACAAGGTATGATCACTACACCTAGATATTTTTCTAGCACGAACGACTTGATGTAAGTGATTGACAAAATAAAAACATCGACAGTCCTATTATCGATAAGTGCCACTTCAACGTCATAGACAAATGTTCGAAAATTGGGGTTGCTTGTCTAGTTGGTACCATAGCACATTGCAGTTGATCATAAACTTTATTAGGTCCATATGAAATCGTTTTTTCTCTTCCTGAATGAATATTCTTATGCTTGTCTGTGTTAATGTGACATGAGATGTTATGTTTCTTTGTGGCGATGTTTACTTCGCATTTGTTGCAAAATAATATTGAACCACGAAATCAGATTTCTGGTAAATTTTCAATAAACGAGGTGATTAATTTTCCCTTCTCGGGACGTTTTTCTTGGTGGCATTTTTTCGTATTCAGTCTTGTGCTTACAATATATTTGCCTTAATATGGAATGTGAATAAACGTCACATTGTAGGTCAATTATTTACTTTTTTTAATGAATAACGTCTAATAATATAAAGAAGTTTGTTTACTTGTTGACGTTGGTAATACGTAGAGGAATAAAATGAAATGTGTATTACGATTTTTCCTCTTTATCATTACTTCGATGAGTTAGATGACATGTGAATATTTTTAAATGGCTATACTGCATGTTTTTCTCACAGACTTGTAAGTACAGTACATGCCGCAAGTACAGTGATTTGTACGTCAGCTAACATGCCCAACTATGAAGAAATAACTCTGTAACCCTTTTTTATACTACAATCAAGATAAACAAAACAGACAATACACCCTGAAATTTTCTTGTACCTGGACTTTATAAAGAACTATTCATTGCAAATTATTAAAGTAAATTGTATCAAAAGTGTACGGATTACGTTCAATTTGTACAAGATCGGCGTCTAGGTAGGTGGCCGATATCTGTAAGTCTGTAATAGTGTAACGTGCAACCGTGTATGATAGCAAGCTGTGACGGTTGTCAGTCACTTGGGTGTGAGAGCGACTTGACGGGCTCGTAAGAGTCGTCCACACTTGATGTCATGCACCGCTCTAGCTAGATTAGGTAGAGAATCTCAGGAGGTAGGTACTTTCAGGTTTTCAGCTGTCACCATATAGTGCTACTAGAAGAGGGCGCCACATAGTTTATCACTCAAAACTATGAAAGAGTTTATATAGGAATTACTTACAGGTGAGAGAAATGTAAACAAGTTTAGTGTTCAAACCGAATGGTATGTATAATCAGTACACACATTCTCGGCTTATACAAAGAAATAAAGTACCTTAATGTAGGCTTAATGCTAGCATGCAAGTCACAATGTTTTAGGCAGGGCTTTCTACCTGGAGATTTACACTATGTCTCTGACCGAGGACGGATAAGGACTAACTTTTAGTTTAAAAATAAAATATCAGATGAGGCCGGCTTAGCGCCTTAATCTAATGTGAATTGTGTTTGTGTGAAGCTTGTTATGACTAATAACACTAGCAAGATATTTCGTAACACTACGTTGACACGTGGCATGTTCAAGAGAACGGAACAAAAGTTACGGATGGATATCACCTTAAAAGATTGCGGCGCCAGCATGCAGACCCTCTGCCTGTCTCTCCTCGGTCCACGAAGCCTCAAGAAGTGACTCCGCGTCGCGGTGACTTCGGTGGGGCATGCAGAGACGTCAGCAAAGTCTCGCGCCACGCCCTTCGACCGCTCAATTGCCTATGTTGGCCCGCCGGTAGCGGCCAGCACAACAATCACTGAAAACCACAAAACATTTAATCCTCGAACTACAACCTCGCGCACGTCTTTTCAACGCAAACTCTTTGAACACTACGTAAACGAAATCCTGCTCATCTCACCTGGCAAGAGTACAAGTCTAAGCTTGGTGACGGTCCACACGCGACCACGATGTCCTCAGTTCATTTCGTTAAAAATGTTAAAGTTAGGCTGCGACAAAAAAACAACAGATTTCGTTAAGATCGGCCTTGTAACCGCAAAAATAACACGATCACTTGATTCACGACAAACTTCGACGCACTCACCTTTTGTTCACTGTGTCGTTGCAGTCATTTTCAACGAGATGCGTTTGGGTCTAAGCACCCATCTCTAAATTATAAAAGAAATGGCCGAAGCCTTAGCGAGTGCCCTCAGAGATACGTGTGCACTGCTCACGGCATCCTGACAGAGAGTGACAGGCCTCACCGCTCCTTCTCCAGATGTCAAAATCCGAACGGATGCGTTCCGACGCGTTCCATTTGAAGACCATAGAGAGTATGGGCCATTTACCAAAATGCGCTCACCGCATGAAGACAAAAAATTATTCTCCAATTTTACCACGATAACTTTTAACAAACTAATAAACTGTGTAGGCTTAAAATACCTATAATGTACTAGAAAACACATTGATTATTCACCGTACCAACATTACAACAGAACGCAGCTTTAGGGCAAACCAGAAATTGACGTTATGTCACTGCTCGCCATCCTTCGCCGGTAGATGGCGCTGTGAGTCTCAAACGAGATATTTAGGAATGAAATTAACGCGTAACATTACCGCTTCAGTTAGTCAAAAAAAATTTTTTTTTTTTTTTGAAAAAAAATTTTTTTTTTTTTTTAAATAAAGTCCTAAAACAATCAGAGACAGTGAAGTAATCAAACTCCAAACAAAGCCACCACTCGGAGAAAGCATATTGCCCCTAGTTAACCCATTTGACATTTGACCTAACATGACCCCATGTGAGGTCATCGACCCTTGAACTTACATATGAGTTCATACTAAAAAAAAAACTTACGATGAATGAGGTATTGGGACAGGTGTCATCGCAACACAACAATAATCTTACGCTAGACTTTCACAAGTTTCGGAAAAGAGTTCCATAACGAAATAAATTTTCCGCCGACTGTACATAAGGTTATACACGTTGACACAATGTCCTGAAATATCACAACTTCAATTAGCACGATAAAACAACATGAGTCATGGAAATAGAACTTTAAAAGAGATTCTGTCTATGATTAAAACCAGCGCTTGTATATGTTAAGAAAACACATACCTGTGATAGAATACCTATTCACTTCAATGCACAAAGCATAAATCCGACAGAATCGACAAAGACACCTTTTCCTCCCAGGAATCCTTAAATAGCAACTATCAAAATAAACAAAGACAGATGTGTCTACATGACAAGAGCAGAGATAAGAAGACTTATTGTCTTTAGATAAAGCGACTATTTTATTTAGTAGCAGAAGGAGATATAGATGGATCTCTAAGTTCCAAGCAGCTTAACTTAAGGTCGACAGTTACCTACTTAAACTAACGCGTTTTCCTAATCTATTTCTTATTGACATGTCCGTGAGCGTCCCCACGTCCATGATCTTGACTACGAGTCCAGTTATATTCCTACCTATACATTTACCTAACGAACTACAGTTAGCGCATATACTTATCCGTTTAAAATTTAACCCTATGCAATTTTAACTAACATTTTCGATTGGCCATTTCGAAGATGTATCCTAATATTGAGGTCGACTGTATAGTCCGGGAATCTGCGTTTGAGTGCATAATAATTACTTGAAAGCAAATTACCTAGGAAAGGCTACGTTCCTATATACGACTCATTTAAGAACGTTTCTTTATTTATATGAAATCCATGTTAGGCTTCACATTGACAAACGCAATGTGTACATAACGGTTCGTTTATTACCTAAATACCTACTTGGATTATTTGTTAATCAGCAGTTGTCAAATTATGCTTTATCAAAGTGCAACAGATAAACATCGGTCATCCGTCAATCATAATATGAAATAAAAGTTCATATTTACACATTGAGTTAGCTAGAAATGTTATTGTTAAAGTTTTAATTGCAAAAAAATATTTCTGTAAATACCTAACAGCTATTCATCAGCTGTGCAAAAAGGATTTATCTTAACACGACTGTTTAGTCCGGCTGAGATTTTATTATATCTTTGACATGCCAAATACCTACAGACAGAAATGGCCTAGGATCACCTGCATTTTCCTTAAATAGAGGACGGTAAGAACTCTGTTTTAACGAGTCAGACATACATACTTGTGTTTGTGTAGATTGGTCAGAGATACGAGTGACTCTAAAATTATTATTATTATTATTGTTAGAAGTCTCTGACCTACTACCTAGTTTTTTGAACAAGGACAATTTCTAGTGAGGACTCCGGGCCTCTTACACCTAAAGCAGATAGTTGTAGGATATGCGTCACAATGAGAGTGATGATGATTGCCACCGCATTTTCCACAAGACACAGTAGCCCTATCTTGTCCCTGGCTAACGATACGAGGTCTAGCATTAGAAGTTGAGGGAATGTGGCTTGAGATCCCACTACAAAAATTAGGAATGACTAGCTCTCTACCAGTGTTCAAAAATCCGCGGTTTTCACATTTAAACTTTGACACTTCTAAACGCGCACAAATATTCTTAAGTTCCCGCACGGTACGTACTTCAGTTAAAGCTAGACGCGAAATGAAATAAGGGTTCATGTTGGTCATTATAATATCTAGTTGCTCCGCATCTGTGATAGGTACTGACAAACGCAAAAACAAACTTTCCATGATGTTGATATAAGACCTAATCGACTCACTCTTGTCCTGCAACCTAGCCCTAATCTGGTTCAATAGACACCGTTCATATTCTACCGGTTGGAATTCATCTTTGAGCGACTCTACAAAATCTTGAAAAGTGTTAAAATGTGACTTATTCGTGCGAAACCACATCAAAGCTTCCCCAGAAAAAAGGTGAACCGCATTCCTCAACAGTTCAGAGTCTGAAACCTCAGATGAGCACTTAAGCTCTTGCAAACGGAAAATAAAGTCATGAGGCGGTACCCTACCATCATACACAAGTCCCCATTTGAGCACCTGAGAAGTGTGCCTTTGACACACTACAGACGGAATAGACTCAACAATATTCGTGCCAGCGCCTTGAGAAGATGAGCCAGGTGTTTGATTACACTTTAAAGTTTCAATGGCATTGAACGCCTTAGACACAAGCGCTATCTTCCTAAGCCGCTGTTCAGAATTTATTAAAACCAATTTCTCTAACCTCAGAATGACATGAGATAGCTTCGACAGACACCTCCTTCGACACGACGACGATGAGTGATCAGCCATTAACACTGCATCCAGTTTTCCCTCGCAGACCTGAAATTCGTCATCGATGGACAAGCCTGAGATGAAAGTGTTCGCTTTTGTGTTATCCAGAGAAGTGCCTTTGGCAGATTTAAATTGTTGTTTTAGTTCATCTACTGTATTATTAGAATTTACTTCTAGGCCTCTCGCTTCTAATTCAAATAATAATTCGTCCTTAGTCAGATTATCCACTTCAATTTGTAAAGCCATGTTTGACAAGATATAGTAGTGTTCAACACTCAGTAAGAAAATAAAACAGATAAGTAAAAACAGCTGATTACAATATTCACACTTATCTTTTCTATTTAGAAATATACAATAGGTCTGATACCTACTTAATTATGTTAAGTGAGTTTCATATACAAGTCCGATAAAAATATATTTTAAGTCGGGTCCAGAAAATTAAAGTGTCAAGTTTGACAGTTATTGTACTAACATACAGTACATATATTGTGTCCAGTTGGAGCACTAACACATGCTTTACTCTACAAAGTAAAGGTAAAAGAAATGACACAACTCGTTGACACTAATGCTAAATATTTCACACAGTACGGTAAATATTTTTGACACAATGAACAGTAGATATCAATATATGATACAGATTATATAGTAAGAGTTTTGTTTCAGTAACAAAAGATAAGCCTCACACAAACCAAATCCAATTTCATCTGATATAGATATAAAAATAGTACCAAAAAAACACTATACAGTGAAAACCGTTCAAATTTTAACCTGGAAGCTCCACGTTGGGCCGCTAGAATGTAACGTGCAACCGTGTATGATAGCAAGCTGTGACGGTTGTCAGTCACTTGGGTGTGAGAGCGACTTGACGGGCTCGTAAGAGTCGTCCACACTTGATGTCATGCACCGCTCTAGCTAGATTAGGTAGAGAATCTCAGGAGGTAGGTACTTTCAGGTTTTCAGCTGTCACCATATAGTGCTACTAGAAGAGGGCGCCACATAGTTTATCACTCAAAACTATGAAAGAGTTTATATAGGAATTACTTACAGGTGAGAGAAATGTAAACAAGTTTAGTGTTCAAACCGAATGGTATGTATAATCAGTACACACATTCTCGGCTTATACAAAGAAATAAAGTACCTTAATGTAGGCTTAATGCTAGCATGCAAGTCACAATGTTTTAGGCAGGGCTTTCTACCTGGAGATTTACACTATGTCTCTGACCGAGGACGGATAAGGACTAACTTTTAGTTTAAAAATAAAATATCAGATGAGGCCGGCTTAGCGCCTTAATCTAATGTGAATTGTGTTTGTGTGAAGCTTGTTATGACTAATAACACTAGCAAGATATTTCGTAACACTACGTTGACACGTGGCATGTTCAAGAGAACGGAACAAAAGTTACGGATGGATATCACCTTAAAAGATTGCGGCGCCAGCATGCAGACCCTCTGCCTGTCTCTCCTCGGTCCACGAAGCCTCAAGAAGTGACTCCGCGTCGCGGTGACTTCGGTGGGGCATGCAGAGACGTCAGCAAAGTCTCGCGCCACGCCCTTCGACCGCTCAATTGCCTATGTTGGCCCGCCGGTAGCGGCCAGCACAACAATCACTGAAAACCACAAAACATTTAATCCTCGAACTACAACCTCGCGCACGTCTTTTCAACGCAAACTCTTTGAACACTACGTAAACGAAATCCTGCTCATCTCACCTGGCAAGAGTACAAGTCTAAGCTTGGTGACGGTCCACACGCGACCACGATGTCCTCAGTTCATTTCGTTAAAAATGTTAAAGTTAGGCTGCGACAAAAAAACAACAGATTTCGTTAAGATCGGCCTTGTAACCGCAAAAATAACACGATCACTTGATTCACGACAAACTTCGACGCACTCACCTTTTGTTCACTGTGTCGTTGCAGTCATTTTCAACGAGATGCGTTTGGGTCTAAGCACCCATCTCTAAATTATAAAAGAAATGGCCGAAGCCTTAGCGAGTGCCCTCAGAGATACGTGTGCACTGCTCACGGCATCCTGACAGAGAGTGACAGGCCTCACCGCTCCTTCTCCAGATGTCAAAATCCGAACGGATGCGTTCCGACGCGTTCCATTTGAAGACCATAGAGAGTATGGGCCATTTACCAAAATGCGCTCACCGCATGAAGACAAAAAATTATTCTCCAATTTTACCACGATAACTTTTAACAAACTAATAAACTGTGTAGGCTTAAAATACCTATAATGTACTAGAAAACACATTGATTATTCACCGTACCAACATTACAACAGAACGCAGCTTTAGGGCAAACCAGAAATTGACGTTATGTCACTGCTCGCCATCCTTCGCCGGTAGATGGCGCTGTGAGTCTCAAACGAGATATTTAGGAATGAAATTAACGCGTAACAATAGTATGTACTTATCGATAACAGGATTGTCGATATTTTTATTGTTGCAAGCACTAAACAAATGTTGTTCCTGCTAGAAAAATATCTAGGTATAATGATCACACTCTTTAATTTGGAACTCAATAAAACTCATTACACTTTTTTTTCAATGTCTTTACGTTTTGTCAGGACTGTCAACCAAAGGGGTCTGAAATGAAAGGGTAAAAATTTAGATTAAAGACCATCGATTTATGGGGGGGGAGCGGGGAGGGGGGCTACCCCCCCTATACCACTCCCACCCTGCGGAACCCCATGGTTTAGGAGATATAACCATGAGCTTGAAGTTTATAGGTTAGAAAAATTATTACATTATAATCCGCGATTCCTTGTACTTTTACCGTTTTCATATCATGTGGTCACCATGAAAATCTCATGAAACTAGGGGAAAAATTATATCTCTGAAACCGTGAGTTCCCGCATGCTGAAAATTCGCAAGAAGCTTTCTATTAACGAGTACTATCTACACAAAAATATTGACATAAAAATTCACCAGGCAATAATCTAAAGTTTATTCATTAAAGTCCTTGACTGTACCAGTACTATAGACCATTACTTTTTTTACAACCTTCAGGATCAATAATATAAGCTTGTAGTCAAAATTTTTAAAGTTGAAAATAAAACTAAGATTTCATTCATCAATAGAGGATTTTTCCGTGAGAACTCATATCATGAGTCCCTAGCTCATGTTGTTCCTATCCCACATCCAATAATTAGTTCCGTTGATTTTTAAATCATCATTTTGCATAAAAATATATACCTACCCTCACTCCAATAATATAACCATATCAATAAAATGAACAGCTAATCAAATTTTGCTAACATTTTATGCTGACAAATTTCAATAAAACACTTATATTCCTACTTCCTAGAATATCATTATCAGTTGGTTTAAGTGCCTTCTTAGAAAAAAATGAACATGATTACATTCAGTTTCAAATGATTCACACCCTTGTTTATTTTTTTCCTGATCCTTTATCAATACATAACTACGACTGTTAATAACCCGTACGACCGAGACCGTTGATACGGATCAGTTTGAGAGTTCGTCTCTTGTGACATGATAAAACCGTTTATTGTTGTTTGTTTGCACTTATTTGATGAGTGAGCACAAAATTAGCTTGTAGCGGGATTTAGTAAAAAAAAAGTACCTTTCAAGAGATGTGCGTAGCCGCGCAGAAAGCCTCGCACCCGGCGCTGAATGTTTGACCTCCTGCATGAGCTCATTATACAAGACACCGTAAGTATCAGTCGCCCTCCACGCAGTCAGCCGCACTAAGTCGCTCACGGAATCAGCCTCTGTCTCCTCGTCCCACATTGCGACATGAAACGGTTCCCGATCCGATAAGAAAAACTGCGAAATTACCGGACACCAAAACAAATATAAAATCAATCAATCACAACACAAAGGAACCTTTTGACAGATATGGGAAAAGGAAAACTTGAAAGCTATTTTCACGTTTCGTAATATATTTTACAGATTTTTTCAATAAAAAATAATTAGAATGTTAAGTAAAAGTTTAACAAAGAACTCAAAATTGAAGTTGGAATTATGATCTAGTAATTTAAACTTATTTCATTTATGTAGTGTAGTAAAAGAATATTCGACAAGTTTTACAAGTCTACGTAAAATGAAATGTTTTTTGATGTACCAATTCCACGTTTCAATTCATGCATGTTACATTTATGTCCTATTCTTCTAGAATCTAGATGAATTTATTGGACACATAGTTAATCACCTAAAAAAATACGTCATAATTTTAAGATTTACTTAATTTTTTTATTGCTTCATTAAAGCGTTCGTTTTATTACTTTATCATGCCTATTTTACTTTTTTTGTATGTCATAATGAATATTATCTTGTGTCATGAATCGAAATGATTCCTTCGAATGTCATAGTTGTCATACTGAACTGAACTGACGTATTAAAAAGCGGGCGATGTCAAATGTCAAACGATTTTTAGTAAATATAACCCAAATTAATGAATAATTCTCTTTAAAAAACATTCGGCTAAGCTTAGTTATGTTACTAAAATCACCTACCATGAGCAGCTTCGAAGACGATTCAGACGAAGAGTTGCCATGTGTAACTCTAAGCCAGCCGACTCAATCAAAGGTATGAAATAATTTTAGGATTTTCACTAGACTATGATTGTACAATGTTTGTTTATGTTTAGAGTGAGTTGGAGATGCCGCCGGCGTCGGAGGTAGCGTCGTTGCGAGCTCGCGAAGACGCAGCCGAGCGCGCGTTGCAAGACTTACGGGACTCCTGCAACGACCCGCTTCTGATCAGCCTGTCGCGAAGTACTAGCCAGGGCTCAAGTGGCGAGGAGGGTGAGGTATGAAGGCACATCACTAGTATCACCAGTTACAAGTTTGGCTCCTGGTAGGGGGTTTTTTCGGGCCATAATAAAATTGCTATAAATTTTATGAAACTTACCTGCTTTTAAAAACAAAAATTACAGAAAAGGAAGAATCAGGGCTCCTGGTAGGGGGTTTTTTCGGGCCATAATAAAATTGCTATAAATTTTATGAAACTTACCTGCTTTTAAAAACAAAAATTACAGAAAAGGAAGAATCAGTACACATCTTCATAATTAAAATCAGCAATTAATATACCTCTAAATTAAAAAGGTCAATTAAAGAAGGGGGGGTATGGTAATGGAAATGAAAAATGAAATCTCATGGTTAAAGTTTTTAGGTCAGAATTGAATGATGCAATAGTTATCAGAATGATATTCTTGTTTCCTTACCATTTTATTATTTTCTTACATGTCTGAAAACCATGGAATAAAGGAGGTAAAGTAAGAGATTAAAATGTAGTTCCCAGCATAATTGTAGCCTACTTGCAGTATAAATATAAATACCTATAGACATTACCAAAAGAAATTGTGGCATGATGAGCTCGCTTCATCGTCGGCCTAATTTTTGCCCCCTGGCTAGATGCTGGCCAAGAGCAATCCCATTTTTAATAAATAAGTAAATAAATAAATTTCAAGAGGACACAAAAAGAGGTAGACCTAATCTTATATGGTCAGATGACCTTAAAAAGATAGGAGGAGGTATCTGCCTGCAAAAAGCAAGGGATCATTACAAATAGAAAGCTCTGGAAGAGGCCTTTGTCAAGGAACAAGTTGAGGTTGTCAATGGAGAATTAGAGTAGCAATAAAATCTTTTTCCAAATAAATAAAATAATAGATGTTATCATTATAGAAAACACGAAAAATGTAACTTCAGCAATAAAGACTTTGACTTATATAGGCTATTTTTATTTTATTTTATAGACATTACCAACCCAATTTATGTATTCAACTTCTCTGCTGCTTATTTCATAGCCAGACTATAATAATAAATAAATTTTAGGAGGCAACTTTTTAAACAAATCTAACTAGTCTCATAGTCAGCTCAATATAGGTTTGTGTTATAGGTTACTAGACAACAATATGTTTAATATATATGTATATACTTAAATACATGGCAAATATCTGAGTCTCAGGAATAAATGTTTCTGCTCACCACAGAAACAAATGGCCTAACCGGCATTCGAACCCGGGACCTCTAGCTTCAGAGGCAGTGTCACAACTTCAAAGAACTATTATATTAATCTGTGTCACTACTTTATTGCTAAACAACTACAGGCTAAACATTTATTAACTACAGGCTAAACATGCCGACCAATAATAAATAACAATATTGAATTTTAATCCGATGCTACAGGCAGCATTATCCGCACAAGTGTCAGCACTCCAAGTCACCGAACAGGGTGGAGACAGAGGCATTAAAGACCACCTACAATTGCTGATGGCCATGAGAGATAACCTGCCTGAGGAGAGTCCTATCCTCAATGAGTATATACGGGTGTTGAAAGAGAAGCCGGAGAGAGCTGATGCTGTTACTGAACTGGTGAGTGATTATCTTATTAACTTTTCGAGAAACATGGCTCTCTGATAAGCCGCTGGATTTTGAGACTTAGTCCTGACAAGATTCAATAATATTTTTAGTAGTAGCAGCCGCTCCATGGGGACCCAGCGGGTATCAAGAGGTTAATACGCACCCTTGTAAGAAGAACTCTGTTAGATGAAATTTAGGTTATATTTATGTCTGTCGGCAAAAAAACTTGATGATGACAGGGGCGTGAGCTTATGAAGGTCCCTTCTCTCTATTTTAGAACAATCACAATAATATTGGAGGCATTAAGTCCGCCATTTGTACTGATTTATTTATGCCACCACCACCACCATATCAGCCCTAGGACGTCCACTGCTGGACATAGGTCTCCCCCAATTTCAGGGGGGTAAATTAAGGGGGGGGGGTTTATTTATGCAATAAAGTTTAAATAAATAATAAATAAATATTGTATTTTATAAATTCTCAGTTCGTTATAGACCTTAGAACTTGTACAGTTAATAAACATTTTAGATCTCTTTATTCCTTTTTCAATGTTGCTTAGAGGTCTCAATAGTGCACTATCAAGAATAAGAAACCTGCCACTTATTCGGAGTGCAGTTTTGCGGTGAATGTTATGAAGTCCAGGGAGAAGTAATAAAATGTTTATTGTCTTAAAATGTTATAATACAATGTTGAATGTTAATAATCGAATGCAACTGGCTGCGTTAGTTCCGAAAAGTACACTAAACTTAAGTAAATAATATACATTTAACCTAGTTATAATTGCTGTGCTTTTTGCTGATCGAGCGCACGAGTTGAACTTACGTCCTTACACCCAACACCACAAGTTGTTTATGTCGTAGGCAAATTCTATAATGGCTAGCGGTAATGTAATATGGTGTTTTATACAATCCCGGGGCGACATCTGAACAACGAATCCTCAACACAAGTAATATTGAACTAGCAACATTGAAAATTTATCCTTATTTACTGTCATCATGTAAATCATGATATAAAGTAGTAGATTGTATTACAAGGAAGCAAAATGCAATATTTCATGGAGGGTTTTAAGTGAAAAGACACCTCACGGCATTAAGTCCGCCTTTTGTATTCATGTGTGCAATAAAGTTTAAATAAATAAATAAAAGACTGTTAATTTTCATTTATCATAATGGAAAAGTTCGCCTTTAATGTTTTTTTCACTTCTCATGCTCTAAAAGTTCGTTAAATTATATTCGTTATTTTCTCGTAGCTGACGTCAAAAGCAGAGTTTACAATTCGTGTATAAAACTCATTTTATCTCTACTCTATATCGACCCTCGCCTGCGGCTCGGATTCATAAATTATCTCGGATAAAATGGCTTGTTTTATGCACTTGTTGTACAATCTACTATTCTTCCACAGATCCTCCGCGGTATATGCTCTTCTCTAATATCCGGACGTGCCCCATCTGATATTGGTGTGTGCGTGTGTCTGGTGTGCGCGGCGTTACGCGGGGGGTGCGGGGGGCGCGGGCGGCGCGCTCGCGGAGCGCTGCACGCGCTGCTTGACGCGCGGGCGGACGTGAGCGCGTTGGCGACCGCTATTAGTACCGCGGTAGAAGGTACATGTTCTTGCCTATACTACACTACACTCTACGGTCTTGTCTTGTACTTTGTCTTAATGATGTCGCTGCTGTCTACGGCTGTCGCGACGTAGTCGGTGGACTCGTCCTGTCCGGTGTCTGAGTCGTACTGTCCAAGTCTTCGTTTTTTTCAAGTCATGTCAGGTCTTTGAATTTAGAATAAGTCGTTCGAAATGAGCTGTCAGTAAGTCTGCCAGTCGTAGTCGTGTCAGTCGGCCAGCGAAGAGGCTAGACGCCCCGACATCCCCACCTCCAGTATTGGCCAACAATACTCATTGGCGGAGAGGCGTCTACCCAACGTGGCTGAAAAGTCAGGTCCGGTCCAGTAAGTCTTGTCAAGTCAGACCGGGTCAGGTCTGACTAAGTTGGTTGAGG
Source organism: Notocelia uddmanniana (assembly GCA_905163555.1). NCBI lineage: Eukaryota > Metazoa > Arthropoda > Insecta > Lepidoptera > Tortricidae > Notocelia > Notocelia uddmanniana. The sequence continues at coordinate 15,626,930 of LR991072.1, forward strand.
CTGGTGGCCTCACGTCTAGTCTACACAGTTTCGTCACTGGTCGTTGGTAAAGTGCGTGTTCGGTCCGGACATCTGCCACTCTTACCTGTCCGTCTCGACCCGGGTATGTCTTGGTAATAAGTCCTCGTGGCCACAGGTTTCGCGGTAATTGGCTGTCAGCCACGATGACTACGTCACCTACGGTAAGGGGGGGCAGATGAGCGGTACCATTTGTCGCGTCTCGTCAGCGTGGGCAGGTACTCCCGCACCCATCGCTTCCGCACTCTCGCCATGAACGTCGCAGTAAGTCTCCGTCATCAAAGGTCCCAAAGGGCGTAGGGTCGGTCGATCGTGAGATCCCAGTCGTGTCTGTCATTGGGAGTAAAAAGTCGTTAAGAGTCAGAGGTAGATCGTCCATGTGGTCCAGTGGGACGTAGGTCAGCGGCCTACTGTTGACCATAGCTTCTACCTCAGCTAGTACAGTGGTTAAAGTGTCTTCCCTGGGAACCCTTTAAGGGTGGCTTTTAGCGCGGTCTTAATGGCCCGTACCATGCGCTCCCAGCACCCGCCCATGTAGGGCGACACTGGGGGAATAAATGTCCATTCGATACGTCTTATACTTCCGTACCTAACCAGCTCGTCTCTGTCTATACCCTGCACAGCTCGTTTTAGTTCGCGATCGTCTCCCCGAAACGTTGTCGCGTTGTCGCTCCATACAGTTTTCGGACATCCACGTCGAGCGATGAACCGTCTAAGCGCCATGAGAGCGCTAGTTGTTGTCAGATCGCTGACAAGGTCTACGTGGATTGCCCGCACTGTGAGGCACGTGAAAAGGACACCATACCGTTTCTCCTGTCGGCGTCCAATCTTCACAGTCATGGGTCCGAAGTAGTCTATTCCGGTGTGGGTGAAGGCTCTTCCGGCTGGCGTGACCCTCACTTCCGGAAGTTGACCCATCAGAGGAGGGCACGGCTTCGCACGCTCATTTTTGCAGTATTGGCAGTCGTTCCAGGCGGCATTTACTGCGTTCCTCCCGTCAAGGATCCAGAATCGGCTTCTAAGGTTCAGATGAGCCTCCTCTCTGTTGACGTGAGTTTTGTGTACCGGTCTTTTGGATGCAGGATGATTGGGCGCTTTGAGTCATTTGTCAGGCTCGCGGCAGCTTCGGGCCTTCCGCGGGCTCGCAAGAGGCCATCCGTATCTAGGTATGGAGTAAGCTGGCGTAGTCTGCTGCTGTTGCTCACAACCTGAGACCGCCTTAGCAGGGTGATGTCTTCTGCGAAGCTTCGGCCTTGGGAGTCTGCGGCACACAGACGTTCGGCAGCCTCGATCTCATGTGGTGTCAGCTCACCTGTTCTTCGGGGTCCCTGACGCTTCTGTTTAAGATTAGTGACGTATCTGAGGAGCCAGGCTACCGTCCTCACGTACCTCCAGTATTTTGAAAACCGGTCAATGTCTGGGAGACACAGTTTTCGGTGGCCGGTAAGCTGACACACAAGTTTCACCTCGGCGTCGTTTGGGTCTAACAACACTTCGGTGTCCGTTCTGGGCCAGGATTCCTCAGGCAGTCTTAAGAAATTCGGTCCATTCAGCCATTTCGCGCGGTTGACGGTATCTGCGTCTCGGCACCCACCTCCAGTCACGGACGTCAGTCAGTTCCGTTAACTCGGCGACACGGTGCGCGACGAAAGGTTTGAAGCGTCCGGTGTCAGACTTGATCCAGGCTATAACAGTCTTAGAGTCCGTCCAGAGTGTAGTTGTCATAGGTCTGCCAATATTGATATGCTCCCTCAAAACGCGGGAGAGACGAGCGCCCATGACAGCTGCTTGTAGTTCAAGTCGAGGGATGCTTAGGGTCTTCAGTGGGGCTACTCGTGCACGAGCCATGACGAAAGCCAAGTGCCATCCAGAGCCATCTAGTAGTGGCACTTTGAGATAGGCAACGGCTGAAAACGCTCGAGAGCTGGCATCGCAGAACACGTGGAGTTGAGATTCTTCTGCCTTAGTGCCTTCTGTCATCAGCCACCGTGGAATCCGCGTGTCCTTCGCCTGTTCTAATTCCTCGAGCCAATTCTTCCATCGTGCATAATGATCAGTCCCAATCTCGTCATCCCATCCAATGTCATCTTTCCACACGTCTTGTAGGATCAGTCTTCCCTTGATGGTGGTAGTCAGAAGGAAACCCAGAGGATCAAACACACTCATAATGAGGCGTAGAACTTCTCGCTTTCTCGGGCGTTTGCTCCCAGACTGAAGGTCTTTGTCGACTCTGTGGAACTTCATACTAAAGGCGAAGTTGTCAGCTTCGGGATCCCAGTTGACGCCAAGGACTCGCTCGAGCTGGCTCTCCTCCAGGTGCTAATTTGTCTTCCGGCAAGTGTCGCAAAAGCTCCCTGGAATTTGACATGAAGTTACGCATATTAAACCCCCCGGCTGAATGTATACGAATGACGTCGCTAACAGTTTCAATGGCTTCCTTAATGTTGTCTATGGAGTGGATGTAATCATCGACGTAGTGATTGTCGATTATCGCTTTGACGGCTTTTGGGTACGTGTGTTCGAACCGTCGTGCGTTTCGGTTCTTAATGTACTGAGCGGATGCCGGCGAACAGATGGCGCCAAACGTCATGACATTCATGACATACTCGCCGTCCACCCACAAAATTCGTTGCGCTTGCCGGTCTTCCTCCCTTATCAGTACTCTGTGGAACATTTCTTGTATATTGCCTACTACTGCCACCTTGTGGCGGCGAAAGGCAAGAAGAATTCCGACTAGGGACGTTAGGAGGTCAGGTCCGCTCAAAAGATGGTCGTTAAGCGACTTTCCTGACGATTTGGCAGCGCAATCCAGGACTAAGCGCAATTTGTCAGGTTTGTTCGGGTTAAAAACTGCAAAATGCGGCAGGAACCAGGTCTTTCCTGTTTTGATAGCTGCGTCTTTGTCAGTTAGTTTAGAGATGTAGCCTTTTTCGAGGTTTTCTCTTATTTTCTCCGAATAAAGAGCTGCGAAGTCCGGCATTTTGGCCATTTTTTTTCCTAATCCCTTCTAGACGGCTACGCGCCAAATTGTAGCTGGCAGGCAGGTTGGGTACGTCATCCTTCCAAAGAAGTCCCGTCTCCCACGACAGTCACCTATCAATTTTGACGTGTCGTCTAAAATTTTGATGGCCCTTAGGTCGTTCTTAGATCGAGGGACGTCAGGATGTGGTCTAGTACCAAATCCTTCGGTCGAGAAGGAACGTTTTACCGCGTCATTCAGTTCGTCACAAGCACATAAATGCATGACTGACACGTTGTCGGGCATGACGTCTGGGCTCTTGCCATGTACTATATGGCCTAGACGTGTGAAAGAGACGTGGAGTGAGTCATTGAATTTATGACTATGACCTGAATAAAGTTGTCTAGTCACTATTAAGTCAATGTTGTCAACCCCTAAAAGTAATAAAGGTCTTTGAATTTAGAATAAGTCGTTCGAAATGAGCTGTCAGTAAGTCTGCCAGTCGTAGTCGTGTCAGTCGGCCAGCGAAGAGGCTAGACGCCCCGACACTACACAATAAGTAATAGTACTACGTACACCTTCGTGAGAAGACATAATTGCTGAGAATGCAACTATCTCCTATTACAAGAATAAGAAAACTTTAATTTTGATTTCCGCATTTTACACACTAATTACCAATGGTTGTAAATTAAAAGTAAATCAGTTTCTAATATTCTCAGTTAGTACAGAAGGCCCACCGTTAACAAATCCCCCGTTTAGGTATGCCACACGTGGCTATGCGTGGCCATCTCTTTCTATCGCACGCGAGTGCATGCGTTCCATCCTTGGCAGTGCACGGCAACTACTTAATAAGCCCTCGCGGGCGGGCGGCCGACACGGCGCGATGACGTCACGGAGTGAGCCGCGCCTGCCTATACCGCTTTTTTTCTAAACCTGCAAGGTGTCCCACTGTCGTGCAAAGGCTTCCCCCTTGACTTCCACACGTCGCTCTAAGCAGTTTCCAGCCAGTCGTTTAGAAAAGCTTCTTAAGTCATACCACCATCTCCGTCTCGGCCTGCCACGTTGTCGCTGCGTTCTTGTGACATCATCACCATTAGTCTTACGGCTGATGATGATCATAATGAAAGCCTATGATGGGCAGTGGGTAGATACAGGCAGAAAAAATTATGATGATGACATGATCATAAAAATCTATCATTGCAGATGCGGAACAACTGCTAGCAGCTTACGACGCAGTCCGGAACGGTGCTCGGCGCGGGGCGGATCAGCTGGCCGCTACGATACTCGCACATGCCATGGCTCGTGTGTTGCAGCAGGTATATAATAATAATAATAATAAGTAACCGCCATGTGGGATGTTGATTCGACGATCATTGTCCCGATAGTCGTCTCTGCGAACGGTCTAATTGCGAAGAGTCTCGACCAACATCTTAAGAGACTCTCGCTAGATGGCTGGGTCAAGGGTCAGATACAGAAGGCGGTACTCCTGGACACGGCGCGAATAGTCAGGAGGTTCCTCTCTCTGTCGCCCTAACCACCGGTAGCTTAGGCCCTGCCTCGCTGCCGGCGGCACCCTATTATAATGATTTTATGTTTTGTAAATATTGTTTTATATTTTACTTTTTATAGAAATATTGTAAAAATCTAATGCAAGAGAAAAAATGAATAAAGAGATAACAATAAACATTTATTGCAACCATGTACTTAAGCTAAGATACAATGGACCCAGGAAGGGTGTAGCAACAATTATGTAATATATAACTAGGTACAATATCTTACCTAATTTCGTTCTAACATTTACGAGTATGATTATGACTGTTTACATATTATCCCATATCTATATATATGATGGAATAATTTTATGGGCCCTGCAAGGGAACAAACAACTTTGAGATAGCTAAATTCTCCGGTCCAAAGTAAAATCCCCCGTTTTATTTTTGAATCCATAAATCGACGAATCCAGTAACGTAAAAACTTGTTTGTATTCAAAAGGATCTTAAATACAAAATACATTACACAGCGGCCTGTTCAATATATATTGTTAAGTTTAAGAAATCACAATTATTTATGAGTGGCTCTAGTGGACATGTTAAAGCCCTCTTAAGCTGAACCGGTCGTCAGACCCACCCCAGGATATCCTCAAGATCAGAAAATCAAACTTCGTATCGTGGCGTTCCTTTCCGTCATATAGTATATAAAACGAGAGTGAAAGGGACGGCACGACACGAACTTTACGACGTAATGACAAGTTTTTTCTTTATTCTTGCTAAGTAATTGATATGTCTGTTTTACAGGACACATCTCCCAACGAAGATCCCCCCGCTCCCCTCTCTTCCGAAAGCGTGTCATTAGTTCGGTCGTCATGGCGTAAACTACCGTCTCGTGCGCAACTGACTCTGCTCCGTTGTGCGGGACGAGCGCTCGCTGCCGTGGGGGACATTGGGGACAAGGGAGACATGGAAACGGAGGACATACAAGCCATGAGTGACATAGACGCAGGTAAGTTCTCTCTGAATCACCTCGTATTGTGCGATTCAAATAATATTAGAAAATAATTTGCAGACAACTTACTCGCTACCTGTCAATTTTCATTCAATGACAGTTACAGTATGATTACTTTCAGTTTGACACTGACATACGTTCTTATTCCATTGGATAGTCTAACGCTTATGTAACAGAGTTTCTATTACAAACATACGATTTTAAGACAGTGTTTATGTAATAGAAACTCTATTACATTAGTATTAAAGTAGAATATCCAATGGAATAAGAGTGCATGTCAGTGTCATACTTAATAGTACAATCGAACCAACTGAATCATGACCCACCATAAGCTTATTTTGCTAAACCCCTTAAATGCAAGTAGGTCGAAATTCGCTTGAAGATTTATTTCCTTGGTAACGAACTTGTTATCATTTGATTAGACACTGACATTTACTGAGTGCACTGTTAAATAAATCGGACAATATCGACTAAGCTCGTATATGAAAAAGAAGAGATGATGTTACTGTCTTTATCTGTATTACGTAGGTAAGTATAGGAAGTTTTCTACGAACGTAATAGTGCCACTTCACTTGGCCGTATTAAATTTGCTCAACTATTAGTCGCATTTATTTCTCTAGAATATAAAATCAAAAATAATGCAGTCATGTTTGGGCAAATACGGCCAAGTGAAGTGCCAGCATAAACTTTAAATTAATTCATTAACAGGTTTCAATCACGTCATTCCTATAAGTATTTTAAGGACAGAAACATGCCATTGTTGGTCTTTCAAGCTATTATATATAATATATCTATATATAAGTAAAAAGAGTAATAAAATTTGTGCAATGAAAAAAAACTTTATTTAATCTTTAACAGAACTAATTTAAATTATAAGGTTCAGTATCTAAAACCTAGTGTGTGCACCATGGTTATCGATAACAACTTGTAATCGGTCACGCATTGACCCTATTAGACGACTGCAAATGTCGCTGTCTCTCAAGTAATCCCAAATTTCGTTACAATATTGCTCAATTGCTTCCTTTGTTCTCTCGTTTCTGTTATCCCACATTTGGACCATCAAACCCCACAATTTTTTTATTGGGTTGAGGTCTGGGGATCTACTCGGCCATGGAATCAAAGTAACTTCATCATTATGCAGATCAAACCAATTTGAGACTACCCTGGCAGTATGCACTCGACAGTTGTCATGAACGTAGGAAAATACTGGCACATCTTCACGCGGGTAAACTGTTCGCACTGTCGGTAACATAGATTCTTCTAATAGATCGACAATACTTCATTGCGTTTTGCCGAGAAGAAATATAGACAAGCTCACCTACTCCTCCGATACCCATCCACGCCCACATATTCGCTGAAATTCGACCGGATAACTGATTAGGCACGACGTGATCTTCTTTGTTGAGAAGATCGAAATGTTTTTTCGTCTGTAAATATAGTGTTAGTCCAGTCGTAGTCTAAATAAGCGTTTGCAAAATTCCTTCTCGCTGTTTTATGATCATCCGTTAAGGCTACTTTCTCAGCATAATGTCTGTAATGCAGTCCAGTGCCGTGCAAATAATGTCTAATAGTTTGTAGACAGACGTCATGTTGTGCCGCAAAATATCGGGTGGGAGTAAAAGGATGTTCTTCGTAATGGTGTTGCATGTCCACGCTTTGTTCGTTCGTGAGTCGGCGAACGCCGTAGTTATGACGTCGTCTGTCATCGAGGATGCCCTCTCCGGCGTGCCGTCTGATCCAGGTCCTCACTGTATTCCGAGAAATATTCAATTCGCGTGATATTACCCGTATGCCATAGCCTTCCTCACTTAAGACTACAATCCGAGCTCTTTGTTCTTCTAAATAAGCCATTATTAAAAAAATTAAGCATTTTACTATTTAGTTTCTATTTTTTCACATGATATTATTTCACTGACAACTTGACATAATATGACACACTTGTAGAACACCCCATTTTTTAAATATATTTTTTCCATCGTCAAAAAGTTTAGGTTAAATAAGCGAGAACTAGCTCGAGATTCAAACAATGACTGTATATGTGTGAAATGTGGTTTTATGGCAATGATAACAAAGGTTAAAATTGCATAGGTCTGCGACCTGTATTGACGTAATTTATTAGTACCTAAAACGTCGTAAGTGCATTATACGCGATAGATCTTACAAGTTTGAAAGTTTCAAACGAATTATCAGGCAAGTGGGTCATGATTCAGTTGGTTCGATTGTACATTACTACAGAGGCCGGGACAAAAGGGGTTGCCGGCCGAAGACATATAGACGGCTGAGCGAAGCGAGGCCGGATAGGTCTAAGGCCGGCAACCCCATATTTCCCGCCGAGGTATGTATAGTGCTTTTCTCAAACATGCAATGAAATAAACAACAAAAAGAAACAAAGTTTTATTTTTAATACGCATAGTGGCAGAATGTCATGATGCCTGTGCCACAAATTTAAGTGGAATGGAAATTAAAAAAGAGGACTTTGCAGGCCTAGACCTGCAAGATTTGTATGAAATTCCATTAACTACCTCTTGTCCTAGCCGCACCTGAAACGTCATACTTCGCAGCCTATTATAAGGAACATAACATCAATATTTCATTGCATGTTTGAGAAAAGTAATTTACCTGTAACAAATAAGCTCCTAACGGATGTAGACATTGGTTGTCTAGCCTAGCCTAGTATAAGTTACTAGCCTCTGATACTAGTCACATAATTGCATTTCTTGTGTAATTACCCAAACAAAAAATACTCTTATTTTAACAGTGAAGCCAGAGATCATAGTAAAAACAGAAGATATGGCCGCAGAAGACACAGGAGGTACCAAGGCTACAGAAATCATAGAAGGATCTAAAATTGAAGATACATGTGACGCAGGTACCAGGGAAGCAGAAAGAAAAGGTGGTGCTGCGTTGTTAGCGGCACTCAGCCAGCCGCTGCCAAGAGCGTCTGCCTTCCATATTGACCGCCAACAGGTAATAAGTGCTTTTTATTCCTACAATTTTTCCATACCTCTTTCTCTTTTCTTTGCTCACGCACTTGCATACGATTAAAAAAAATAGTAATTAGCGGGAGATATATGGGTGATATCCAATTATTTTTTTCGATTGGCCATAATGTACCTACTTATAGTCTGTTTCTGCACTGCGGGAGTAAAATATATTTTTTTAAAATTATTTTTGTTCCATGGAACAATTGGGTATTACTTGCTTTGCAAAACTCTTATCTTATCTTATAACTCTTTGAGCCAAATTGAAGATAAACCACAATTAAAAGAAATTGTACCTTTATTTAACAAATGCTATTAATCTCATCTCAGATTCAGATTCAGATATTTTATTTATAAATCTACTTATGTTTAACGAATAAAATATTGACGTCAGGTTCCTGATATTGTTCGCATCGACTAACTAAATATAGTGAGTGGTGTAGTGCAAGGAAAAAACTCATGTTCTGATTTTTACAAGAATTTGCGGTGTGTACTATTTTATTATCTTAGATAACTAAAAAGCAGTGGCGTGGCGTCTACGAAACTCTATTTCTAATTAACGTCACTTGAACACTTTATCTTTAAGTTCCTGAAGAAAAAACAAGCCAATCGATCACCGTCTGGCTTACGGATAATGTTTGACGCCAACCCACTGTTACAAATTGACAACATTTCAAATTTTTAAGTAGTATGAAAACTTATTTCGTTAATTTGTTAACAAAAAACCCCAAAATGTATTTCTTTATATTTTTACAGCTATTACTTTTCTAAATATTCACGAAAACGTTAAGAAAGCCTACCATCATCGTATTGACGTCACTACTATGAAATTGTGACAGTCACAACGCACAAAAAAGAACAGTACGAGGGCTGTTCCGAAAGTTTTTAGCTGCTATCACTCTATTTATGCGATATATTTTTTATTTATACCATTATGTGGGTAATTTCAATAGTTATTAGCTGGGATAAAATCGTTAGTAAGCAGCAAGTTTTTTTTTACATTTTATTTACCAAAAGGCCTTTTGTATGGGCTTTTAAAAATTTGCGAAAATAGTACCATTTTTGATACCTAAAAATAGTTTTGACATCTAAATCCATAACAACTGTGGCGGAAAATGCCCGGGATGACTTCCTAACTTAGTTTTGCTGATTTTAATGTAAAATCACTAAATGATTTTATTTAATTAAAGTTTTTTTGTGATGATGACCAGTCCCTAGTCTCGCGACCTACACTAATATTCGACACACCTGCTCATTGTCGCTGATTTTCATGCAATCGAAACAGATTACGTGGGTAGAGACAGGGAAGATTCATAGTTTGTGGTGTATAAAATTTCGTTTAGTTGCGGTGACGTATTAATTAATATTGGCCCGCAACACAAAATTGGTATTGTGACCCGTTCATCGCATATTCGATAGGGCTGTTGACACGTCGTACTTAAAACACAATAAAAAAAAACCCAAGCGACTTTCATCAACAGTTTCACCCCAACACATATGTATCGAAATTACCCGCATAATGGTATCATTAAAACATATATCGCATGAATAGAGTGAGAGAATCTAAAAACTTTCGGAACAGCCCTCGTAGTTCACTTTCTTTAGTAAATCTGTCTTAGTAACAGTGCTTCTGTATGATTTGTTTCGCTGTGACGCCTTACTTGTCACTTACTCTCCTTTAGAATGAGGAACTTTTTAAATTGATTAATTATATAGAAATTGGGATATTTTCGAAAATTTAAAAATAGCGTTTTATTAACTTTTTTTCTATTAGATTTCATCGGAAAAAAGCCTGCTTGAAATGTTGTCAATTAATTTTTCATTAAATTATCATAAAATGTTTCTATTGCAGGTATTAACAAACGTATCAAAACTGCAGCTATTATTCAGATCTCGTTTCGTACCCGATTCTGAGAACGATGCATTTGTGGAGACCCATTTCAATTGCTCACAAACCTCTATGGACTCTATCGAAACACCAATAAAACTAGATACACCAATTAAAGAAGAAACGCCAATTAAACAGGAAAACTCAATGTTGACATCAAAGAGGGAGATAAAAGTGAAAATACCTATGAAACTGGTGGCTCCAATGAGATTAGACAATCCAATAAAGATGCCTGATAAATTGGATACACCTATGAAGGATTCATCAATGAATGATTTACCAATGAATGAGTCACAAATGAATGATCCACCAATCAATAATTCATTCATGAAAGTTCCATCTATGAATGATTTACTAATAAGTGATGCAACAGTGACAGAACCAATGAATGATTCACCAATGAAAGGTCCACCAAACACACCAGTAAAGGCAATGAAAGCAGGGAAACAATTAAAACTAGACGGTTTCTTTAAACAAATAACACCAGGTAAATTTGAGAAGGAAGATGAGGGACGTTCGCCGGATCGCAAGCGAATTCGGCGCGAGCGGACAGAACGGAGATATCCGCAGAGAAGTGTAAGGAGTTAGGTTTTACAATATTTTAGTAGTTTTTGGAACTGTAACATAATGTGAGGTATTAAGTAAATACGTGCGATAGTAAGATTAAACAAGTCTTTTAATACCTGATTATGTACAGTTGCATACAGTAGTTTATCTACATCCATATATTACATCTTCTTTCATGTGTTTCATATGCAACCATTGAGCCGGCGGAAGCATGTTTACCGAGACAGCCCGACGCCCCGATGATATATATCATGTTATGTAGTTATGGCGCGCGCGGGAGAAGATCGTGCGGGGTATATTGTAAAGTTGGTATTTACGGCTGAATGGTTTTAGAACACATTAATAGTACATGTTTTAACGAGGGGCGTAAGTGGGAAATCGACTCGAGTTTGCAATTTTCTTACGTCCCGAGGTAGTCACAATATTTTCATCACATTTGCGAGGAAATAAATAACTCCAAAACTAATCAAAATTGAAGAAATCGACCAATTCCTCTCCAGTATCAATGCATGAATTCCGAGAAGAGCGCGCAGCGCGCGCACACCTTCAATATTGCGACCAATCAGAGAGCAGTATTCTTGTGGAGCACGGCCAACTAGATTTTTTAAACCAATCAGATCACAGAGAAACTCAACTCCCGCGGGAGCTAAATCGGCTATAACTACTCCATACGCCTGCGTATAATAAGACCCTTTACGAGCAAGTGTGATAAAAAGAGTATTTACTATGTGGATGTAGATAAAATGTTATAAAGTTATAATCAGAGATGTTACTACCAATATTGAAAATCGAAATTCATTTAGCTCCATCTCTAATGGTCTTATGTGCAAGTGCGATAGAGATAGAACTACGCGAACCCCGATTTTCAATTGATACAGTAACACCCCAGTATTTTTTCACGAGTTGTATTCCACTTCTGAGAATGAAGAGGTTTTACAAGTACGTATACTTCTGAAAGGACTCGTTATCGTGTGAAGACGGATTGCTTTAGCCCTGGTACCTCTGGCCTTTGTGATTTACTATTTTATTAATTCTTAATGGGATTGCGTTTGACCCTAGTCTCACCTGATGGAAAGTTAAGACAAGGTCTAAGATGGAACACGCTCACTCACGAGGTGCCTGTTCACTCTTATAATACTTCTTCTTCTTTATTGGTGCATGTAAAGTATCGCACATTTACCATATGATTAGTTTGAACTAATCATTGAAGGTTTTATATTTTTTATTAGAACCTCATATTTGGCCTATATGTATGGCTTTCATATGGGCCAAAGATACCCTCCATTGGGCCAAAGTAACCCGACTTTACGACACTTTTGGCATTGTTTATAACTTAGGTAAAAGTGGAACGTCTCTTTAGGTACTGAATAAGTCTAAAAAGCTTTGTCATTATTTACGTATATTTAACCCAACCGATATATCAATTCTTTATTCATTCTTTATTTTGCGTTTGAAACATTTATGAAAAATGTCATACTTAAAGCAGATTATTTTCCGTATAACTATTAGCATTACAATAAAATGAAAAGTATAAACTACACTAAACTACAACACAAATTTCCTTTCAGTTAGGTAATTATACAATAACACGTCAGTATGAATAATAACAATAAATTTAAGTTATGCATATATCTCTTAAATTATAACAGCATCGGGCTGACAAAAAGCGTTTCAAGTTACGTTTAAAAAGGGACCAATTCGTGATTACTCAGTAGCCAAAACAAGACAGCCTGATACCCAGCATACCTAATGCTTAACAACCTTGAGTTTTGGACAGAAACTGCGTGCAAAGTTTTTCTCCTCAATTCTTGATCCTCATATGTGACGTTCTTTGATAGCGACTATCCAATAAGACATCTTTTAATTAACGATTGATAAGTTAAGAACCCGGGTATGTCCTAAAACTACGACCAAGACCACAGTGGGATGGGCAGCAGCATCCCTGGAGTGCGGTGGAGATACTGCGATCGCCAACCCGCATGCCAAGCGTGGCGATTATGGCATACACCCCCCGTGAATTTGGGGGAGGCCTATGTCCAGCAGTGGACGTCCTTTGGCTGATATGGTGGGTTAAGAGGGCGCAGTACCCTCGGTTCTCCATACAAACGTATTTATGCTCAGCAACAGAAACTAATTTCCGACCTAGATATGCCGGATCCCATTGTGTATACAAAGTTTAATGTTATTCTAGCATGGCGTTTTAAAATGAGAGCATAAATACGTTTGTATGGAGAACCGAACGTACTGCGCCCTCTTAAGAGAGGTCCACCATTAATTTATATTTTTATTAGGATTAAAGTTCCTCGTTGTTCATTTAGCAGCTTGTATGTTTTTTCCATGACATTAATTATTAATTTCTTCAAGGTATTTATTTCATTATATTTAATAATAAGCTCTTATGTGAAACGAATGTGATACTAGAATAAAAATATTTTGTTATACTAAAGTAATGAAGTTATAGAGCACTGCCATAATAATTTACAACTTAGAAAATTACATTGCTAATAAAACATTTGATTCGATTTTGTGTTTTATTTAGCGACCTATGATTAAGGGGTAATTAGTACCTGCTGAAAGATTCGTTGAACCGAGTAAGGTTCCGATAGCTCAGTTGGTTGAGAGCGACTGGCCGCGTATGCCTGGCAGCTGGTTCGACTCCAGCTCAGAGCAATGAATTTTCTAAATATTCACCTTAATTTGAAATTTATTAGGGAATATTTTATTCATTTATTTATTAAAGTAAATCAAACATTTACAATTGCACAGTTTGGTTTGTCGCGATGCACCATTCCACGACACCTAAAAACTAGTACATAATAGGGCCATGTCACGGGCTTTAAACACAAGACGCGATACAGACGAGATAAACCTAAAACGAGAGGGCTGAGTTCCTCAGCAATACGGTACAGGACACCAGTGAAAATAAATTATTCTTGCATTCTCAATAAAGAAAACTCGCGAAAATTTACTGAAAATATGTCGCTACAACAATTTTTTCTATTTTTTTACTACATATATAAAATGATTTTACAATTTACAATGAAACACGTTACTAGGTGATGCTGATTGCTGATGGCTTTGATGCTCAAACAACATTAATTATGCTGTACAGTAGGATAGCAGTGGTTGGATGGGGAAAGCCCAAAATCGAATATTGTGGCGCAAAATGATGGAGGCTTACGTTCAGCAGTGGACGGACTTTGGCTGATGATTATGATGATGATGTAGGATAGCAGTAGCTGCTGCTTTAAAAGTCATATCGAAAAAAAAACCGACTCCAATTTTGTACTTGCTATGCCACAATTTGTGGTTTCCGTGAGCCAATGCTTGGTTACCTACCGAAAATACCGAAATCGGCATACGCGTATCAAATTCGAGAAGTTCCCTCGATTCCTCCTAGATCTCATCATCAGACCTTAACCAATTTTATATGGGACCAATGTCGGGGTACCTGCTTTGAAACAAAAAAGGAATTATCAATATCTGCCAACGTAGTCGAGTTATCGGGGAACATACATACATAAAAAAAAAGAAGCAAACATGCAGACGAACTGAGTACCTCCTTCCTTCTATTGAAGTAGGTAAAAAGAGACTATTCATTGCGACCTGAGGCGACACACCCGTCTCGACTAAGCATTCATTTGAGCGCGCCAAAAGACCGACAAAATATGACTCGGCCCGCGGCGAAGAATTTACCTCTCGGTGCGGCGTGCCTCAGGTTGAGACAGCGTCTCTTTTTGGACAGCCTCGGGTCGAGGCAGCCGTACAACCCGAGGCTGCCTCTAGTAGATACGCGGCTATCGTTCTGAAGTCACAAGCATCCATAGGCCAGGGTATCTGATTACCTGCAATGAATTATTAATAGTACTTATATACAAAAGGTTCTCTATTGTAAAAAATCCATGTAATTCTTCGTGCAAACCTTCATTTTTCTTCCCCTTTCACTACCGAACCCTAAAAATGCAAAGTAATGCAAAGAAACTGCACCTACCGTGTTCAAATATAAAACAGGTTAGTTGGGAAGTCGTTAAAAGTTCCTAGAAGTTGCCAGACGTCTACTAACTTCTCCGAGCTTCATAATAGATCACAGATTTCAGAGAAAAGTAGATTCGTTCATCTACTTAAGTTGAACGATTTCTGTACATCTGATCTATTCTCACTAATACACAAATCAGTTCATAAGTTTGAGAGATACACATAAGTGTTATGACACCGCACGCGCGGTATGAGTGATGTATCTGACAGGTCTTCACCTGTCAGTGTCTCCGTTTTCATATCCACTCACTTGCTTTTGGTAACAATGGTTACCAGACATCACCCGTATTCAAGCGAATAGAGTTCAACTCAAAAATCAAAACAACTGCAAATTGTATTGAACTGACGTTTGTGACGTTTTGGTTTATATGGGATTTGACATTTTGGTGTGCTTTTAAATGACAATTCGTTAACAGCCGAAAATGATCGCATCTGTCCCGCTCTAATTCATCTTGGTTAACCATAAGGATTCAAAGCGCACTCGACTCGGTGGACCGCAGAGCCAGGAGGCTCATTGGCGGCAGTACGGTAGTGGGAAATAAGCTGCAGAGCTTAGCACATCGACGCAGAGTAGCATGTCTGTACGTCTTCTACAAACTGTACTTCGGTGAGTGTGCTCAGGAGCTCCATGAGCTCATACCGCCTTCCCCCTTCTTCTATCGGACATCCAGACGTACGGCTGGCTACCATCCTTACCTGGTCGAAATTCCTCTAATCCGAACCAAGCGCTTTGCATCTTCTTTTATAATGCGCACTTCTAAGGTTTGGAATTCTCTGCCGGCGTCTGTATTTCCGAGTTCATATAACCTGGACCTTTTTAAGGCACGAGTGAATAGGCATCTTCTGGGTGAGCTCGCTTCATCGTCGGCCTCATCTTTGCCTCCTGGCTAGATGCTGGCCAAGAGCAATCCCATTTTTAATAAAAAAATAAAAGGATTCAAAGACAAATACATAAACAATCATCTTGCTTAACACTACGGTAGGCTGAAGTTATCGTCTTCATGTTAAAAACTGGCGTTTATAAGGCCTAGTTTCCAAGGGAAGGGATATCATAAGTCGCATTTTGACATGGTGGTCGGTGGTCGGTTTAGCTTATGGGCAATACAATACAAAGAGATATTCCTAGCGGAAAAGAGATTTGTAGTCGTAAGCGTGTGTGCAATAGTATATAATTATGTATGTATATTTAATGTATATATGTATATATATATATATATATCTATGTATGTATTCAGGTATATATTTGGTTAAGTAAATAGTTTACGAGTAAACACCTTTTTTGTAATTAGCTCTACCTTAGGATTTTTTTTTGTTTTTCTCACCTAGTTTGTCTCTTGCACCTACCTTCGCTATTTTCTGTTTGGCTCCATGGTTGACTGGTAGAGAATGCCTTGAGGCATTAAGTCCGCCATTTGTACCGATTTATTTGTGCAATAAAGTTTAAATAAATAAATAAATACTCTTTATTTCTAGCGTTATCCCAGTACCTACAGTTGCAAACTGAAAAATGCCCCCGGGGTCCGCTACCTAATCCCAAGAAGTGGCAAAGGCACTAGTTTTTACGGAAGTAACTGTCATCTGACCTTCCGACCTAAGGGGAAACTAGACCTTATTGGGATTAGGATTGACAATAGAGTCGGCAACTTGACTGTTAGAAGTTCCCAAGACAAAGGCCTCTAACTTGGCTTCACGAAATAATTTTAGTTTAGCTGATGGAAACATAATTTTCGTCCAATTGTAAAGTAACGTTAAAATGGTCATTTCTCCAAGGTCCTCTCGATACCAAATAACGCTTTCATATCCACTTCCCCTCCCACAGATATCAGAGTAAAGCAGATCCGCTCATAGCTCCCTTTTTATAATTGTGTGATTAAATTATAACATCATTCCTTTTAATTTATTTATTCACTCATTTAAGAGCTTTAGATATTCAAATAAGTAAATCTGGAATTAATATCTACTCGTCTTAAAATATTCGCGCGTACGCATTGTGAAGCGTTGGAACATACTAAACGGTGAGTGAGGTAACGATAGTGAAAGTGCATGATGAGTTAGTTCCGCGTCATCCCGCCACTGCGTTAAACGACACGTGATTAGAGTGATCGGGGTTTAATATTGGTGCCCCATAGATGTCGCTACTTCCTTGACTCCCTTAGAGAAAATACTATTATCATCATTAGCATAAATTTACGCCCCACTGCTGGGCACAGACCTGTCATAGATGAGATGGAGCGGACAGCAGTCCTCACGGCGGCCCATTGCAGGCTTGAGACTTCACATTTTTAACGGAAGTTTGCTGGCTTCCTCACGATGTTTAACATCACAAAAGCTAACTGTTATACAGGGTGATTTCGGGGTCGTGGATCAAGAATAAGTTTTACGACTTGGTATCTGTTAGCCATTTCAAAAAAATTGTAGTGACACGAAACAAACGTATTTCTTTATTAATTTATTTTGATGACAAAAATACAAAATCTCAAAAAATCATGGTTACCCTTCTCTCTTTGACGGATAGTATGGAGAGTTGACAGTGGGATAGGGTGACCAAGTTGTATGAAAAAGTATTATTTTCCATCAGAATTTGAAGACAAAGAGTATTATTTGAATTATAAACCGTCATACCAACTGTGATGTTGTCTACTTTGAATTCTTGACCATGTACAATCATTCCGGATCACGACCCCAAAATCACCCTGTATATCTTAGACATTTTATAGAAAGTATTATTCTCCCAGCGTCTCCCACCGGCTGCTTTAGCTTTAGCAAAGATTTGGCGTGAATAAAAAAACCGGCCAAGGGCGTGTCGGACCCTGCAGAAGGGTTCCGTACCGACACCTCCCAATCTACATTTGAAAACCACTATACAATACATTTAATCAAAAAACGTTGTATCTTACGGCACTTACGCCTTTTTGTTTTGGCAAGACAGTTTTTCAGCAATCACTTAAAAACCATTGAACCTATCTTGTTCAAACCAAAAATCGTTCAGGAGTACGAGGGGTGTTCAATAAATTCTCGGTATTGACAACTTTTAAACCTCTTTGGTAAACTTTTAACACTGGCGGGTAAAAGTCATTCATTAATATTTAAAAAAAGTAAAATTCCAGTCCAGATTCAAGAGCAGCAGCCTTGGCAATATGAGCACATATTGCCAAGGCTGCTGCTCTTGAATCTGGACTCGAAACTATTACATACCCACCGTATAGTCAAGACTTGACCCCGAGTGAATTATATATTTTTTTCCCAATCTCTAAAAGAATCTACGTGGAAATTAATTTTCTAACGATGAAGCTCAATGCTAGTGTAGGAGCATTTTGACACCAAAGACAAAATATATTTTTATGAGGGGTTAAAAAAACTATTTGACCGGTCTTATAAGTGCATAAACATAGGAGAGGAGTATATTGAAAAATAAAAATAAAACACCTATAATATTCTTTTGTTTTCATTGTAATACCGAGAATTTATTGAACGCCCCTCGTACATCATCTTCATTTTTTCAGAATTTTAAACATCATAGTTTGGAATCTATAGATACCCCACATGACTATAAAAAAATAAATGCAATAAAAAAAAAACATGCCAATGTGCATTGAAAAAATTTTTTTTTTACCCCCTGTTCCATATATGGAGTGCCCCCCAGTTTAATATTTTTTTTCGTAATTTCACATCATATTTCTATAGCGGTTCATAACATACACCTTCATACCTCATAATTGTAGTGGTCATAGTCTCCGAGTAAATTGGCTGTGACATACGGACGGACGGACGGACGGACGGACATGACGAATCTATAAGATTATAAAAAAGATGCTATGAATTGTGTAATAGAGGTTCGCCTGTTATCTAGTAGCAGAGAGTTAAATACCCTGATTATCTGCAGTTGACTCGTGTCGCTTCACCCTGATAATTTCAAGTGATCTCCCAAGAATGTTATCTACCTACCTGTTGCAACATTGTACGATTTCTCAGAAAGATCTCCGGGCCATCATTACGTTCGAGCCGGGTAATGACTGACCCCATCTCTGAGATGCCATCGACCATCCCATGCTCTGATGTGCATCTGTTGTGCAAACACTGAGGCAGGGGTGTATTTAGGGGTCCTTAGTTGACTAAATTACAGAGCTGTGCTTCGCTAGGTTGCTTTTAAATCGCTGCGGTTCCAGACAAGCATACGATGGACACGAGCCACAAACGAATATCCGATTATTGATTTAAGGATTCTTTGTTTTGAAACTAGAGTCAAATGCAGTTCCTTCACTGTAAATACAGGAGCTCTAGAGCTCTCTGGCGACATTCATCATCATCAACATATCAGCCGATGGACGTCCACTGCTGGGCATAGGCCTCCCCTAAAGACTGCCAGAAAGAGCGCTCCTGCGCCACCCGCTTCCAGCGGACTTCCGCGACCTTTACCAGGTCATCGGTCCACCTTGTATGCTGGTACGCATTCCAGTACGTGGTCGCCACTCGAGAACCTTTCCGCCCCAAGAGCCATCGGTTCTACGTGCAATGTGCCCGCCCACTGCTACTTGAGTTTAGCGTTTCGGAGGGCTATATTACTTTGGTTCTACTGCGGATGGCCATATTTCTAATGTGATCGCGCAGAGATATTCCCATCATAGCCCTCTCCATTGCTCTTTGGGTAACTTTGAGCTTTCTTATGAGGCCCATAGTAAGTGACCACGTTTCAGTGCCATATGTCTTTACTGGCAACACACACTGGTCAAAGACTCTCGTTTTGAAGCTTGAAACGGACATAGCGCGGCGCAGCGTCGTTGAGTGGCGCAGGCGGTTTTTTGGTGAAACGAACGCGGTCTGGGGGACGTCGTACCAAAAAATCCGCTCAGTATTCGGTAGCACGGTAGAGTGGAGGCAACGTGTGTGACATATGAAGCAGTAATGATAGTCGATAGTTTCGGAAAGATCATAATGCAAAACGTCCTCCGCGCCCGTTCTGTGCGTTTCGACCTTGAGACACTGCGGAATATTGGAGGAAAAGATGTGCCGTAGCTTCCTGAACGCTACCCAGCCGAGTTGGATTCGACGATTAACCGTTTTCTCGAAGTTGGGCCCACCTAACTGGACAGTCTGTACTAGGTATGTATAATCGTCTACAACTTAGAGTGTAGTGTCCGATTGTAAGGGGAGTTGGTGCTACATATATGGGTATTTGACATGATTTTCGTCTTGTCCAAGTTCATCCTAAGACCAACTCCCTTGGAGGCGTTACCGAGGTCATTGAGCATGGTACTTAAATCCTTCATCGTCTCAGCCAAGACTGGCGACCTAATAGCTATTAACTAGGAACACAACACCACATACCTATAAAACATGTTGTGTAAGTAGTGTTATTATGACTGTGATCAATTGTAAGGTGAAATAACTTCCCCAGTTGAGCTGATCCAAACATAAGCGGGATGTCACTGAGTCCTACTCCTACTTGTCTATATATACACTGATGTGAATAATTTAAGAGCGCGCAGTACGCTCGGTTTTCCATACAAACGTATTTACGCTCTCATTTTAAAACGCCATGCTATAATAACATGAAACTTTGTATACACAATGGGATCCGGCATATCTAGGTCGGAAATTAGTTTCTGTTGCTTTTGTATGGAGAACAGAGCGTACTGCGCCCTCTTAAGATACAGAATTTAGATGTAATTTATAAAATGTCAACCAAGTTTTGACAGCCCTGCTCGTAACTGGGACGTTCCATTCTGATAACACCGATTGCGATCACCTCGCTCTCAGACACAAGCGAAGACAATATATCCTTCTTACGCTACATCTTGCTTATTTTTGATCGTCCGATTGCGTAGGATAATTAGTAACTGAGCGGGTTCAACAAGGGTGCTATTGCAAAGACGTGATCATCTCTCATAACACATTCTACCTGAATAGACGTGCAGTCAGGTTAGAACCGTGCCTATCTGCAAAGCAGCTGATGGTCTAAAGAAGAGAGAATACGCAACGTTTTCAACGGTGCGTAAGGTATATCTAACTGTCATTTTCCATCCTAAAACTGACAGTTATTTAACTGTCACCTACCTACCTAGCGAAAGTTTGACACGTCAAGTACGTAATCAAATGGCAGGTTACTTATATACAGTGTGATTTTGGGGACGTGGATCCGGAATGATTGTACATGGTCAATTATTCAAATTAGACTACATCATATTCGGTATGACGGATAATAACTCAAATAATTCTATTTTTTCAAATTTAATTGGAAATAATACTTTTTCATACAATTTGGTCACCCTACCCCACTGTCAACTGTCCATATTATCCGTCAAAGAGAGTAGGGTAACCATGTTTTTTTTTGAGATTTTATATTTTTGTCATCAATGAATGAATGAATTGCGTTTGTTTCGTTTTACTAATTTTTTTTAAAATGGTTAACAGATAGCTTTCTAGTCTGAATACTGATTCTTGATCCACGTCCCCGAAATCAGCCTGTATATGAAAATTGTATATATTTTAAATTTCATAAAATGGGTATTTAAAACTAAGGGACTGTATTGAACTGACCGTATAAAATTAGATTAGCTATTCCCGCACATTACTTTTGAGGCGCGGCATGCTTAAAGTGTCAGGATGATACAATAAATACAAAATAGATTCAAAACCAATGTCCCAGGCTTACTTGCATACGACATATGAAACAATTTATTGTGTCAGCATTAAACTCAATGCAAATGCTATTCAATTGTAGGAAAGTCCAATCTGTTGACTAGATGGTTGACCGATACCTGTGTCTGATCACTCGGTCGCTCGAGTCAGTGGTCAGCTCCCACTGTTTCCACCAAACAAAAGAGGATCAAATACAAACAGCTCCAACTGATTTAGACTCAATTAGCAAGGGTTTAGATTGAAATTTGAATGGTTGTCGATGCTATTTCGTGTGGTGTTCGATGGGGGGTGCTGGCCGCAAGCCGTCTGTCAATTAGTGCTGGGTCAAGCAGTGAAGACGGTTATTTCGTCTAGTTGCATTTGGAAAGCCGTAGTTGCATTGAATAGTTTGAGAATAGTCAGAGAATAGTTTGAGAAAGTTTCAAATTAAAATAAAACTGAGTCATGTTCATAATTAAACTAAAAATACTTCTAACGGTATAACTACACATGAGTGGAGCCATTGTTTATCGAAGATTCAAGTGTTGGTGAATTTGTTAGGAGTTATATTTATGGAGTCTCATGAAATAGCATTGAAGTTGGTTTTATATTTACTTTGCAGTCCGTGGAATTGGCATAGTGATGTTCCTCATAGAAATTGTTACCCAGTTCAAATATCTTCCTCAAGTCGTGTCGTTCCAAATTTCAAATCAAAGGGAACAATTGAACAAATTAGTTCTCCGAGCTGGATTCGTACCTGTAGCATCGTGTCGTTGCATTGATATTTTTAAATTTTAAGTATTTAAGAGTAGGTAACATAGGTGACTTTAAAGTAATTTGTATAAAAATAATGCCGTTTCTCGGTATGATGACGCTCCCCTTTAATACTCCAAGTTGGTAACGTATTTTGCAGCTTGCGTCCGAAGACCTTGGAGGTCTCAGAGTGAGTGAGGGCTACTCTGAACTTTACTTGTGTTACATGGGATAAGAACAGTGACTAATTTTAGAAATAACCCATAAAAATAAGCACGACCTCAAGGTACCCCATCGATAATGGTAGGATCACTTGTTCCACCGAAGCAACTTGAGTTTGACACCGAAGAACAAAGGCTAGATTAGAAGGTAAGACGATAGTGGCTTTCGCTGTATCTAGTGCTTATGCCAATAGTGAAAATGTGTCCCATGAGTCCAATCCCACGAAGAACCTTTGCCCCAAGCTACCCCTTAGCTAAACCAGCTTCGTTATCATGTGCAATCTCGTTGTACCCATTCCATTGTCAGAAGTATTTTCGTCCCAAATGATCCCGTTGTCTAAAAACATCCCGATGCTCTAAATGCTCCGCTGTAAGTAACCACGAGTCACGACCCCAAGTCACCACACAATCCACATTATGGACGATTCACATCAAACGGCCGGAGTCGGCGCGCACCCCACTAGAGTCAAAGGAATTCGAACTGCCCATATAGAAGTTAGATTTCATGTTGGAACGGGTTGCGGGCAGCTGGTCGGAGCCGTTAGACTGCCGCCGGCTCTGCCGCTGCAGTTTGGATACGAAGTCTAGCTTCTGTATGGAGGGTTCGCATTCCTTTGACTCTGGTGGCGTGCGCGTGGACTCCGGCGGTTTGGTGTGAATCGTCCATAAATGATCCGTTGTAAGTGACCACGAGTCACGACACCAAGTAACCACACAACACACATTAGACGATTCCTCAATCTCTAGGTCTGGCCTAGCCTAAGGTAAAACAAGTTGCGCGCGCAGCAGCCACCAGTCCCGCGCCGCGCGCCGCTCACGCAAGTCGTGCGCAGGAGTTGAAACAAGTGACAGTTTGGATATCGTGATGCGTTCGGGCGTTGTGGTCGCCCTGGTTCTGTGCTTCGGTGAGTTTATTATTTATATTAAGAAATTTGAAAAAATATTCTGTAGGTATTTGGGTGAGATTACGGTTTTATTTATAAATAAGTATATTAAATACTTTTCGGTACGAGTACAGTTAAAATAAATTAGAACATGAATGCGAAAGTTTAAGAAAGTTTCGGCGATGTAACTCAATTTAGAAGGCGTCTTTTATTTAGTATTGATACAGTAGTTATTCCGGCACCATTTTTAGGATTTTATTTATTTTATATTGACATGTTTTCATTTTTGGATTACGATCTTTGAGTAAGTTCTTAGTTAATATAAATTAGATCCAAAACTGGGTATGCTCTGTACAAAGGTTCTAAGCTAACTTAATATTCCAAGCAAACAAGGGCTTTATGTATCTGTTATGTGTCATGTGACATTTACATTACATTTGTAAAACAATCTTTTTTTGAGAATATGACAATAGTTAGTGTAGTTTACATAACTGGGTACCATATCTGTATAATAATCAATGTAAATAAATCCCTTATATATATGTTGACTACAATCCCGTTACCTTTTATCCATGAATACTCGTAAAATGGAATTAATAAAGCTGCACTTGACCGGTACGTTATGTTTATACATAAATTATATGATGAATGCAAGGCGTTTCTCCGCTGCCCCACATATTATTCCTACTCCGTTCACTTTATGCTTGCCTGGTATCTACATTCACATTTGCATTGGCTATTAGGGGTAATTTGAGAAATATACATGCAACTGTAGTTCGAGGAAATAAAAAAGTGGACCACCATTTTGTGTCAACTATTTTTGTAACTGTTTGCAGAATTTCGGTTACCTTCTAATATATTTAACAGTAGGTTTTGAGCGAAAGAAAAAATCGTGACAGTAGTCGAATCCCAACAAGGACTAATTTTCCCTATGAAAACGAGTGCCTATGCCAAATCTTAGGTGTCAAAGCGGAGCCGGGGGAATCGGGGATACATCTAGGAATTCTAGGAAAACGCTAGAAGAATGATGATACCTAGCACGATAAGCTTACGTATTTCTTAACAACGCTATTAAACTTTTGCAGAAATTTGTTTATCACGAAGATGCGAAATACATTATTAGCCTCGAAAGTAAGTTACCGGTTTCACCAAGGATGCAGTCTCATCGTTCATTTACCGCGCTTCAGTGTTGCTTAACACTGACATTTCCAACCCGTTTATTGCACAAAACACATTCAAATTGAACTTTGTACGGTCCCTGGACGATTAGCTAAACGAGCTCAGGATAAGGCGAATTCTCCACGCGGTCTAGTGAAAAGAGACATTTTTAGGGTTTTCTACATACGAGTACTATAGCTACTAGGGAAACTTTGGTACTTAACTCATTACATAAGCAATTTCATTGCTTGAAATTATAAGAGGATGGCAGAAGATCGACAGGTGAAGAGAGCATACTTGGGCCGACCGACCGGACGGTGTCCTGTGGATCGCCCCAAGTATCGCTGGAAGGATTTGGTGGACGCGGACCTGCGTAAACTTGCGAGCCGGTGCAAGCTGGCGAGAAATAGCGCAGGACCGAGAAAAGTGGCGTGCTCTGGTCTTGGAGGCCAAGACTCATTTTGGGTCGTCGTGCCAGCCTAGTTAGTTAGTTTGAAATTTTAGAAAGAACAATCACTACTCATTGTCATCATATCAGCCAAAGGACGTCCACTGATGGACATAGGCCTCCTGGTTTTAAACTATTCCTTCTTAGGGCTTAGTTCGCCTGCGTACTTTAATCTTATGTGTCATGTCATGTATACAGGTGATTCGGGAGACGTGAGCAAGCTCAACACTACGGATTCAGTAGATCATAACCTACTGCTTCGTTCCGCTATTAGTGAAATTAACGTTCATTTATCTTTGGTGTTAAAAACAAAATGTTTTAAATTATTTACGAAATTCATGGTCACGCTACAATCAGAATACTTCAGTCGTGTGATACGTTTCAAATTGAATGTCATCTGAGTCCGATTACTTTTGAAAAATCGTATCTCACTCAATGTGACAATTTACTTTCTTCATAACTAAAGTGCTGTCATAACAGTTAGAAGTTTAATCTTTATAAACCAGTTGTTGTACTGGTGGTGTAAAGGTGACCATGATTGTAGAGAATTAAACTTTAACTTAACAAAAATTAAAATACAGGAATAAGGTATGGGTGTTTCACTTAAATACAATGGTGAACGATTCATTGCCATTTACTATGTAGTATAGTGTTGACCTGTTATTCTGTACAATAAAGGGCTTACATAAATACATACTATTAGAGATATTTTGACCGCACGTTCGGGAAATGCATCAAAATACATTAATTCACTTTTTTGACAAAGAAACTTAAGGCGAGCACAATATCGAGCAACATATGCGAGCGACTAAGACCGATTTTTTAACGCTATATTCGCCTTAACAAAACGTGCTCATAAAACGACATCGGGTTTGTGTTGAACAGCATGTAGCTTAGAGCTCTATAGCCGTAACAACTCTGTGCAATCAGAGATCACAGTTACCTTGGCCTATTTAAAGTCCTGGATCGTTTCATGAATCGCGCTGACTAGCTTGTCCCAGGGGTATGATAGCTGCTTTGTTAATTCTAAACTAGATAGAGCTTAAGTCGATAGTAGTCGATACGGTGGTTCGTCTTTTCGAAGTGTGGCCGTTTGTGTTTGCGGATGTTGCGATACTTGGCAACGTTAATGAAGTTAGTAAGTTTACTAAGATACCCGGCTGTTTGCCAGGTGCATAGCAATACATTGACACTAGTTGTTCCTCCTCATGGGATGTTATTGGCCGTTCGATTATTTAGGATTTTAGAGAGGTAGAAGCAGCCTAACTGGAGAAGAGAACTTTCACCTTCAAGACTGCAGTCTTAATAAAACCATTACCTACTCTATGGGTGTTGTGTTCCTGGTGGTGAGTAAATTCGGTCAGAGCTGCTGAGGATGCGCTGTGTTGAGAATGAGGGACCTGCACTTGCCTCTAGCTGTGAATAAAACGAATCCTCATGTCAATAAAGGGGCTTGTGATTCTTCTGGTGTCAAAAGCGTCCATAGGCTACGGTGTCTGCTTGCCATTAGGCAAGCCTCATGCTTGTTTTCCGTCGTAGAATAAATAAACGATGCTGTGGAAAATATGTGTATTTCTTTAACTACACATTTGCTTCTTTAATATAAAAAGTGCCTACGATATTTGAATGGATCCGCGCAGATATACAGATAGTATAGTATTCTGTGTATTGAGTCTTTATATAGATATATAAAGACTCAATATACAGAAAATCACATGTTAAATAAATAATAAATAAATATTAGGGGACATTTTTTTACACAAATCGAACTAGTCCCACAGTAAGCTCAATAAGGCTTGTGTTATGGGTACTAGACGACGATATATTTAATAGATATATACTTAAATACATAGAAAACATCCAAGTCTCAGGGACAAATGTCTCTGCTCACCACAGAAACAAATGCCCGTACCGGGAATCGAACCCAGGACCTCTAGCTTCGGAGGCAATGACACTACCAACTAGGCTAAAGAGGCCGACTGTTGTTGTTGAAACAAGAAAACTCAAAAATATAAATTATAAGAAAAAGTTCATGCACAGTTTTTTGGGAAACGGTCATATCGATGCCTTAGTTCACAATCATAATTACGAGGAAAAAATTGCTGAAATTAGAACTATGGTGCACTAATCATATTAAAGTCTTAATTTCGCTACCTTTTTTTTATAATTAGTACGATTGTGAACTAAGGCATCGATATGTACATACGTTTAAAAAAAACTGCTCTCAAATAACACCAATAAGTACGTTTAGTCAAATATCTCCTGTACGCTTTAAGTATGTATGCCAGAGGAGGCAGTGGGTCAGGTCGCGAAATCGGAATATTTACGAGCAAAAAACTACTCAAGGAATGTTGGCGCCACCGCGAAATGTCACTTGCTTACGGATTTGCATCCACTTTTTGCTTTCTTTTTAATTGCGTGAGCCAGTAAAGAATTTGGGTTTTACCACGGCAGTGGTTCCTAAAATTTGTGTTCGATCACAAATTTGGTCTATCCAGATGAACTAATACTTTGCAAATATTATCTCAATAAGCCTACGTAGTTTTACTATTACTAGGGTAGTTATTCCATTCTTAAAAACAAATAGCGATGCAATGTTGATTAAATAATAATATTCATTTATGGACGAGTCACACCGTGAATATCTCCGTACTCGCCATACAGAAGTTAGATTTCATATTTGAACGGGTTGCGGGCAGCCGTAGCCGGTTTGCTGCCGCCGGCTCTGCCGGTGCCGTTTGGATACGAAGTCTAGCTTCTTTATGGAGGGTTCAAATCCCTTTGACGCTAGTGGCGTGCGCGCCGACTCCGGTTGTTTGGTGTGAATCGTCCATTAGTATTTGTTCTTATAAGAAAAAGTAATCCAAAAGTTAGTAATGTCTATTTTTGGTTTTGGTCCCCAACTATGTTCCGTGCATGCAGTAAGTAAGATGCTTAGGTTACTTCTAAGGACCCTGCCTACAAAGCTGGCGGTCCTGGGTTCAAATCCAGGTCAAGGCAAACTTGTGTGCTAGTCTTGTAATGCGTGAGTTTCGTGATCCATTCCTCGTTTTTCATCTACCACGATAATGATTCAGTTAAAGATGAATCATTAACGTGGCAGATGAAAAACGAGGAATGGATCACGCATTACAAACTGGGATGAGCGCTGGATGATTGCTTTTGCCTAGCAATGTGGCGTAGACTAAATTGTACCCAAATAAAACCGACACCAATTAACTACAAAAAGGCGTGCCTTTCCAGTTCCCTCGATACCTCCTGGATCCCATCATTAGACCTTCACTAAATTGATATGGGACCAACAACCCGAGGACCTGCTTTGAAATATTTTTTTTTTTATCAAAATTGGCCATAGTGGTCAAGAGTTATCAGGGTACATAGGTACATACATACAGAAACATGCAGACCAACTGAGAACCGTCTTCCTTTTATTGCGGTCGGTTAAAAATTGCCACACGAGGGTGGTGTCAAACGTCAAGGTCATCGCCCCGTGCCTCTCTAAAGTCCTGTGCGAACATTCAACCAGGCCATTCGCAGACGGAAATTTGCGCAAGACCAATAGATTCTCGACTTGCATAACAAGTCTGCGATGCAGCTCTGACAAATTAAATAAACTACTACGAGTATTTACGTGAAATTGCGCAGTTTATATCATCAGGAGTGCTTATTCCTACACTCATGTATGGAAGCGAGACTTGGGTATGGCAGAAAAAGCATGAGAGTAGACTGAATGCGGTTGAAATGAGAGCCACCACCACCACCACCATATCAGCCCTAGGACGTCCACTGCTGGACATAGGCCTCCCCCAATTTCATGGGGGGTAAATACCATAATCGCCACGCTTGGCATGCGGGTTGGCGATCGCAGTATCTCCACCGCACTCTAGGAATGCTGCTGCCCATTCCCCGGTGGAAATGAGAGCGTTAAGAAGTATGTGTGGGGTACGTTCCTGTGATCGGATAAAATGTAGTGTGATTAGAGAAAGATGCGGAATAGAAGATGATGTAGTGACTAGGGTTGAGAAGGGTATGCTTCGGTGGTTTGAGCATGTAGTGTATGAAATTTCGGCGATACTAAAAAAGGGCCAGGTCAGAAGTACCCGCAACCGACAAGCATGTATGAGAAGATGTATGGATGTGATTGAAGCGAAAGAAGTATGTAAGGACCGTAGTATTTGGCGTTCTTTGGTCTCTGCCTACCCCATGGGATAACGGCGTGAGTTTATGTATGTATGTATGTATATCATTACCTGGCAATATATCTTTCAAGCCCAATGGAACCGTCCTAATCCTTCACGACGTGAGAATGTGGGGTCACTTCTGTACATACATACGAATGAGATCTTCCTAGATTCAATTAATTGATCTATAAAACGTCCTAGTGTTGAGTTCAAGCATAGTGTGAATGGGCTATAAACCCTCACTGGCAAAGTCAGAATATGACACTTCATAATGCCATACTTCACAATATCTTCGCAATGCCAATAGCTAGTTCGGTGTCTATGTGCTAATACTTAACTCCGCACCAATGAGTTCGGGTTTACTCATAACCTCATTCTCCGGCCATACGATACTATCTCAGCTATATATATCTGGTAAATAAATAGCGAATGTCGAATGAAAAATCATGTTCCGTGTTCTCAAATTCTCACATTAGAAATATTTCTACTCCCAGTGTTCGTGATGCCACGTATGAGTACCGTTTTATCATGGCTCTGGCTCACTGAATTTTTCATCATCATCATCAGCGTTAACCCCACTACAGTTGCATCCTGAAGGATGCCTGGGGTCCGACCTAATCCCAAGATTGGCGTAGGCACTAGTTTTTACGGAAGCGACTGCCATCTGACCTTCCAACCCAACAAAGGAAAAACTAGACCTTATTGGGATTAGGCTTGTCAAGTGAGTGGGCAACTTGACTGTTAGAAGTTCTCAAGCCGCCCGAAGGCCTCTAACTTGGTTTAACGACTGCTATTATAGACAGCAGCCGGGATCAACGGCTTAACTTGCCTTCCAAAGCACGGGAGCGCTCAGTTAGTAACCACTCAAAGCGGTCACCCATCCAAGGACTGCCAACACCCGATATTGCTTAACCTCGCATACCGCCGCTGAGACACTAGCGCTCTCTTTTTCATACTACTACTATAGGTATATTGTAGTATTTCATAGTGTCAAATGCGTATAATTAATATGCAGATATGCGTGTGAAGCATGCTTACTATTACTCGTATAGTACCTACGTTGTACTCGTACGTGTTGTCATAACACCGCGAGATGACGCTATGAGTGTTGACAAATGACATAATCTCTTTTATGCATCCTGGGGCGCTACCGCGAACCGAAAACGAAGTGTCTGCCTCGCTGTCGCACTTGCATATTCGACCGACCGAGAGGTAGATACTTCGTTTTCGGTTTGCGGCAGACCCTCTGGGACTCAAAGACCGTGATAATGATGAGCCGTAACGTGGCAAGCTTCACGTAAATTATGTGATGGAACATGACATGACAAATTAAGCTTTTCTTTATGCAAGAAAGACAAAGTGAGTTTATGGTTAATATTGTTATAAGCTTATAAGTCATTAAGATATTGGCAATGGAAACGTCTAGTACGATTTCTAGTAAAATGTAAACGCTCTTCATCGAATAATATAATTTATTGTACTGAGGGAAACGAAGCTCATTCTTAGGTGACAGATGTATGTCGTTTGAGTACGCACTCCTCCTAGACGCTTCAACCGATCACGCTCACATTTTCCATGTCGATAGGTGACATCGCGACGATGGTTTAAATTTAAAATAAAATAAATTCGGACATACCACGCAGGAATAATCACCGACACCGACAACTGAATTTCCGTATATTTCAATACTAAGCGAGTAAACTGTCAGAGAGTTTGAGACCCGGTAGACGCGCTCAGTTCAACATTTGCAACCAGCAAACTGTATTGCATACCTATTTAAATATTATGTTTAAAGTTTAATATTTATTTGGGCAAACAACGGTACAAATAATACTTAATATTATAAATAACTATAGCTAATACTCGTACATCGACCAGCAAAGCTGCCACTACCAAGTGGTACATCTAAATATTGACATGAGTTGTGAAGTTATCCCCCCTATTTCATAAACGTCCATCAAGCGTCTATTAGTTAACAAGCCGCTAAAGATGGTTTGTCCTTATTTGTCACTTTGACATTTATGTTTGTGAGAAAGGGACAAAACAACTTTTAGTTAACAGAGGTTTGTTAAGTTTTATGAATAAGGGGTATATGTATAAATAGTGCTATGATATTGCTAAGCAGCAGTATTTTAAATGCGTGGGAGTTTTATAATCAACTATGCCTTGACTTTAAACAACTAGGCTATAGAATTTGCACTTCCATTTACCCAAGCCAGGAAATTCTATCAAACACTATTCAATTGAAGATGTTCCAGCGACGCTAACAATTGAATCCGTGCACTATCGAATTGCTCGTCTATGCGGTTTTTCCGACATCGGAATCGGTCGTACTGTTGTTCTTACTCGTCTGCCAAATTGTTAGGAAGGATAGGGATAGCAGAAACGTGTCGACGTCTAGAGTCGAGTGGTATTACGCAACCGATGGTGACGCTGCAAGGAACCTGATTGAATCGAATTGGAATTTGCTTAGTGGCTTGAAAGGATTTTCTGCAGTGGTGTTTCAATTTAGTCTGTTTTTTGTCGGAAACGGATGCGTTTTTTATTGTTTTTAGTTTTGAATGCTTTATTTTTAGCAAAACTGATTTTATCTTGAATTTCGATTGAGCTTCTGAATATAAATATATATGTAAGTAAGTATATATATATATGTATGTAAGTATATATATATGTATGTAAGCACTTTATTGTACACAATAACAGGTTAAAACAATATACATGTCATTATCACATTAGATTAACATACAATGTGACATACATATTGACACAACGAATACTCAAATCAATAAAGGGGTGGCAATGCGCTTGTAACTCCCCTGGAGTTAAATGCGGCCATAAACCATAAATGAATGTCTGCTCACCATTAAACCATTCGTACGCCAATTTGCTACCGCCGCAGTATAAAACATAGACTACCTATTATAATTTTTATTACATCAGAAAACTGTCACGCTCTGTCTCTCCAATCTTTTCCCCCCTGTAATTAATAATTAGTTACGAGAAGCCAGCATCACCGGCAGACATAACGGTAGCAACGAACTAAATTGATCTAAATCGTCGGCTTAGATCTTTAGTGATTTCATTTTACGCACTGTTTCTCGGAAGCGCACAAATAAAATACAATTTGGAACTTAATTCAACGGAATAAGGCATATATATAATGTGTACATATTTATAGCTAGACGAGAAAGCTCTAATCGAGTAAACGCTGACCATTGACTAAAGAAAGAGACCAAAAGAATCTGTGAAATTCGCTGCATGATAATGCATTTTCCGTTTCACTCTCCGCTTTCCTATGTTACTAGTATTATCCTACTTCCTACTAATATTATAAACGCGAAAGTTTGTAAGTATGGATGGATGTTTGTTACTCTTTCACGTAAAAACTACTGAATGGATTTTAATGAAACTTTACAATCATATAGCTTATAGAATAACACATAGGCTACAATTTATAAAGATATTGTGTGAATTGTCCAAATACTAATTCTGCGCAGACGAAGTCGCGGGCACCAGCTAGTTTAGATAATGTATTAGAAAACTATACTTTTCTTGATTTCTTGAGGCAGCTTTCTTGCCGGTGGCTCGATGAGAGCACTATTACGTTTAACATTATACAATTAGATAGGTAAACGGGGCAATTTTTCAGCCCAAACGGCATGTAAGTGAATTCAAAAGAAACCGTGCAGTGACGAAGCGGTACGTATTTCTGTATTCTTATTAGGACCACCATATCAGCCCTAGGACGTCCACTGCTGCACATAGGCCTCCCCCAATTTCATGGGGGGTAAATGCCATAATCGCCACGCTTGGCATGCGGGTTGGCGATCGCAGTATCTCCACCGCACTCAAGGAATGCTGCTGCCCATTCCCCGGCGGTCTTGGTCGTAGTTTTAGGACATACCCGGGTCCCCATTCTTATTAGGACATGTACGAGTATAACCACAAGGCGCAGCGTGGGTAGGCCCCCCACAAGGTGGTCTGATGACCTGGTAAAGGTCGCGGGTGTCCGCTGGATTCGGATGGCGCAGGACCGGTCATTGTGGCACTGTTTAGGCCAGGCCTATGTCCAGTCCAGCAGCGGTCGTCCTTCGGCTGATATGATGAGATGATGATAATCCACCAGCACCACCATATCAGCCCTAGGACGTCCACTGCTGGACATGGGCCTCCCCCAATTTCATGGGGGGTAAATGCCATAATCGCCACGCTTGGCATGCGGGTTGGCGATCGCAGTATCTCCACCGCACTTTAGGAATGCTGCTGCCCGTTCCCCGGTGGTGATGATAATCACGTCATATATATTAAATTGTCACTGAGATTAGTGGTTAAGAGTATTACAGAAACTCAAAGTACTGGACTAAGCTCCGGGATTTCTATATCAGACAATCATAGGGGAATTAAGTCTATAAATGGAAAGTTTTGGCATAGAGCAAAGTAAGGTTTGGTAAAAAACTAAATGAATGTTTAGGTACTGTCGGTATCTGAGCGAGTTCGCCTGAACTAGTCTCGCTGTCAATTCACAAAAAAGGGTCAGGACAGCGCGCTTGTGATTGTTCTTAAGTAGGAACTAACGGCGTCGTAAAAAAACGAATTGATACCCGTTTAATTTTAACTAGTCGGAAGCGTTAAAAAATTCAATAAATACTAGTGGCTATGCGAGCCATTTTTTTTTATTTCAAAATTTCCCAAAAACTATATAATTATTGAACCTGCTCACAAAATTTCACGAGAATAGGTTGAGAAATGCGACCTGTAGACCGAAAATGCGACCTGAAACGGAGACGCTTCGCTCGCTCTGTCAGTTACATATTGGTTGTGGCAATTATAACAAAGGTTGTAATTGCCCTTCTCATTGAAATAGTCTTAAGTTTGTTGTCCCACGAAAACGTACCTATATCGCACAATCCCAGGCTATTCAAGTTTAACAAAATAATTAGTTATAATGACAATTGCACAATAGTAACATTCAAAATTTCAAATGAACCGGCCTCGAATCGATATGACCAATTACGAGTAAGACAACAAACAAATAAACATTAATAACAGATTATCATAATTCTCATATTAAACGTGTCATAATGCACATAATATTTAAAATGTTCTCACGGTACTGACCTGACGTTGGTCATACAAAGTGTCAAAAAAGATGTTTAAAAAGATAAAGAAAACGTGTCCGCCCTTGGCACAATCGTCGTCTTTGTTGTTAGTTTATTATTTTTGTTAGTAGAGAAGCTATGGTAGCCTAATAGTTTAAGCATGCGGCTGTCAAGCGGCGGTCGTGGGTTCAACTCGTATCAATCCATTTTTCCAATTACAATTTATGTACGGTCGGCCTCATAAGGGGCTGAACACCTTTGTACCTTGTCGCTTTAACGTCATGTTTAAACTGTCATACTAATTGCCTAACGGGTGAAAGCGACAAAGTGTCCTGCTACTTATGAGGCCGACTGACAAAATACCATTTGATACATTTAGCTTTCCGGTGAAGCGAAAAATCGAGAGGACATCTGCGTAGAAATAAACGCATGTGAATTCGCCATCTGTGCTGGACCCGTGTGGGGACTACTACCCATTCACTCTCATTTATGAGGAGGACTGTACCCAGCAGTGGGACGTCTATACGCTGATGATGGTGATGATGATAAGTTGACTTGCCATACATCTATAAATTACTTGGTTCCATTTATCCTAATTGACAAATAGATCCCTAGGATATTGCTTTTGTTCCATATTTCTTTCCGTTAAACTTTGAATGATGGCGCGGACATGACAATTAATGGTTTTAAATCCCTGGAGCCCCATTCGACAGCGTCTTAAAGGCAACACGGGATATCGCTACCTAACAGAGAAATATATGAAATACTTGTAAATGTTGGAATCAAAAGGCGTTTTGTCACAGACTATTTGTTAAAAAGGAACGTACGAAAAAGTTCTATAGTTAAACAATATACTGTACTAAATTAAACGGTTCTAGTTCATTGTTAATTTTTTAAAGTTCATTACGATTTCTAGTGTTGTAATAAAATTAATTGCAATACAGGATGCGTTTTAATTCGCTTAGTTGCCGTCAAATTGGGTAACTTCGGTCGCGGTTATAGATAAAAGAATGTATATTTCTAGTTCAACACGCAAACTGAAACTCCAAAATTATTATTACATACAAGCTCACTAGTTCCTGAGGAATACAAAACTTTGCTGTAGTGTCTGGTGCCTGTATGGTTGCAATACCACCGTCGTAGTTTTGAAAAAGACCGAGTTAAGTAAATCAATCCGAACTTGGCCCATAGTAAGCTCAATAAGAGCGTACTCCCATCTTAAAGGCCGGCAACGCACTTACAACCCCTCTGGTGTTGCGAGTGTCCATGGGCGACGCTAATCGCTTACCATCAGGCGATTCGTCTGCTCGTTTGCCACCTATGTCATAAAAAAAATAAGGCTTGTATTTATGGGTAGATGACGATATAAATACTTAAACACACGCAGAACATCCAAGACTTTGAAACAAATATTCATGATCATCACACAAATATTTGGGACCTGATCGGGATTCGAACTCAGGACCATCAGCTTCGCAGCCAGGGCCACTAACCACTAGGCTAAATTGGTGGTCAAAACATGAAAAATCAATGAACGGCTGAAATTTTATGAATTAGAAAACATTTCTCCCTGAAACAGACATGTCGATGGTTAGTATACATAGATAATTAGCACTAATGCTTAATTAGTGCTGGTGCGGTTAGTTTGCGGCTGCGGTCACGAGCCAGTGCGCAGTGCTATGGAATACCAATTAGGTCTTATATTTAAACTAACCTCTTTAATTGATATATAATTAACAGAACACTTTAAAGAAGCATCCATTATCCTTATAGTTCTCCTAGCGGTACCCCTTTGGCGGCCCTCTAGGTCGAAGATTCAGATGATAGTCGCTTTCATATAGTGCCTATGCCAAATCTTGGGATCATGTTAGTCAATTATGTGAAATGTCAAACCTACGTAAAGTAGATCTAATTGACATATTTGGTATGGAAACAGACATTAAGATTAACCTGACGCACGCTCGAAAATGTTGCGGAACCTCCTGGCCTTTGATAGGATGCAACTGGGAACGCACTGGGAGGATAAGAATGATTAGCTTAGTACGTATCAGTATGTGAATGTCTATGAGATCGTTGAATTTTTCTCATAGGGGTAAACAGATAGACAACGCGTTGAGATGACATCCTAATATCTATGTGAGATATCATGGAGTACCCGCATTATGTAATGTAACTACTTACCTACTGTGGCAAATTATGCGACTATTACATAAATGTAATACGTCTATATACACATTGATGCCAATATTTTCCTGAATAAGTAGAATTTTCGATAAATAAAGTCAAGTCACGATAAAACATGTCACTTCACACGGGCGAACAATTTTTTTCATATTTTTCGTTTCGCATAAATTTCATTTACCAAATTTACAAATGAAACTGTTAACTTTTCTGAACATAAAAAACAGCGTATAGAGCACATTAGGTTAAATTTGTTTCGGTTTATAATTTTTTTAAACTTTATTATTTTATTATAGGATAAAGAATTATCGAAAAACAATCAAGCTAAAAATACAAATTAATTAAAAACTAAACTAACTTAATTTACCCAGTCATAAAAAGAAGACCCCGTCCAGTAGATCCGTCTGCGGCATGGAGCTCATAACGCTGGCGGCGTTACCTCTCTGTATTGCTAAAGAAATACGTTGTTAGAGGTAAGCGCCAGCCCTATGGTCCCCTGAAGCGTGGACGAGACGTCTACCCATAGCCTTCATAAAACTTTTCATGTCAGCTGACCAGGGACCCAATGTTTCCACCGCAAGCGCTGCAAACTCGTAGTCTTTAATTAAAGACGAGTATTTGCGGCGCTTCAACACCTGGGCCTGGTCAGCTGCAGCGTCGGCTTTAGAGCGAGTCACTTGGATGTGGGACTGAGCAAACGTATCCACGCACGTTGCGTCCCACACCAAAGCTCTACCCAATCTAAAGATATAAGGATATTACGGTTTCTGAAAAAAAAAATTGCCATTTGAAATATTATTTTGCCAAAATGACTCGTTTTGCTGGCGAGAAATTGCACAAAGTTGCGTGCTCTTGTGTCGGAGGATGATACCTACTCATTTTGGGTCGTCATGCCAGCCCAGTTAGTTACGAGTAGTACGTTAAAATGAATCATTTGCGAAAGAATGATATGCCAGTAACATTTAGTAAACCTCTTAACTAATTGTTCAGCGTCACTCTAAATGGTAAAGCCATCACAATATTACGAACATCAAGCTATATTACTAGACAAGCTATCACGTGAATACGGAGTGTTATTACTTTAACAATACCGGATTAAAATGTATTCCAATTTAATGGATTAGTTTAATAAGTGTTTTTCGTTAGGTTTAATTAGAAGTTGTGCAAAAAAAAGACATAAGAAGCACGGAAAAAACTTAGCACTGCGCAGTTTGGATCGATTCACGCATCAAGGAATGTCTACGACCTACGTCGTGCAATTCTGAACAATGAATTAAGATTTTTTTGGAATATGCGCAATACGAGTATATGGAATGCATGCATAATATGCCGTGTCTCAATTTAAAGGCACATGGCTGATATATGTTGCATTTTGAGAGTCTTTCGCGGAATCATCGTAATCATCATATCAGCCGAGAGACGTCCACTGCCGGAAATCGGCCTCCCCCAAAGAGTACCCGCTTTCAGTGGACTCCTGTAACCCTTCCCAGGTCATCCGTCAACCTTGTGGGGGGTTTACCCACGCTGTGCCTCATGGAACATCACGTGATATTTCGTAGGTACATGCGTTTTTTAATAAGCCCAGTGGCTATGCGTCTAGCGGACCGTACACCGTATGGTTGTTTGCCACCAACGTAGTATTAAATAAGTTTCTGTCGAAGAACGATTTGTGGTACAAGCTTTTATAGAATAGAATAAGAATTTATTCGTGATCATAAGCAAGAAGACATGGACAGAAATCAGCATAATTATATATACAAAAAAAACAAAATTTTGTGTGCCACGACACGGTTCCATCTCTGCATGGTGTTGGCGTGATGGTGATGGTCAACGCTGGTCTTCCGATGATACCTTCTGGTGATTTCACAGTTTATGGTCGACTGCACCTTGTTCCACAGTCATCAAATACTCGGTCAGAGGGTTCTGATGACCTCAATCAAGACAGTTTATCTTGTTTAGTTTAGGAGTTGCTATGGTCACCTTTTGTTTCCATCATCAGATCAGCTCTACTTATTGTTATTATGTACTGAACTGTGTCCTTTAATTCAGGTGTGCAATAAAGAGCATTGTATTGTATCAGCTCGGTGGCACCATAATACTCGTATGGCAGTATCACCGAACTTAAATAAGTATGTCAAAATTCAGCTCAATTGGACACCGGCAAGTTGCTAAAAAAAGGATTGCAAATTTTGAGAACTAGTTAAGTTCAATCAATTTGATTTCTGGGCCACTACGTCGTAGAAATAAACTACGATAACATGGCCCGCCCCTCCAAAATTCAAAACGCTTCAATGTATTTACTACTCGCGACCCGCCTCGGCTTCGCACGGTTGCAATGCTCATATAAAAATTAACAGAATGTCTCTTTTCATACATCGCGATCGGTACCGCCGCAACCGCTATGTCCCTGCATTTTTAATCTGTAATATCTTCGAAAATATTTAATTAAATTAAATACTATAAGGACCATATTGATCTGTATTAAATGCAGAATGTACTTAAGGTACTTACTTGGATACTTGGATAAGGATTAATGCTGTATTGTTTAAAATCGCTTCGTAAATAAGCCATTATTTCTCGTAAAATGTAAAGGACAAAAAATGGTTATTGTGGGTTATTCCTAAGAGATAGATATATACAATTGCTAATTTTTTGTAGACCTTTTTAAGTTGTACTATACTGTAGTACATTATTTTGATTTATCTAGTAAAGTTTAGCCAGCGTTTTCAATGAAAGCACAAAAAAATGTGTTTATTTCCGACACCACATTAGAAACCTCTAAAATGATCAGAGTTACTCTGCTGTATCATGCATGTTTTATACATATAAGCCTTCCTCTTGAATCATTATATCCATTAATAAAATCCGTTGCGTAGTTTTAAAGATTTAAGCATATATAGGGACAGACAGCGGGAAGCGACTTTGTTTTATATTACTATGTAGTGATGTAGTGAAGCACCACCAAGACTCACAACGCGCGCGCGTGCTGAGATAGCCGTCAAAGAAACACACTCTTTAGTAAAGATGTAACTAAATTCAAATTCAAATTTAATTTATTTGTTAAAACATAGGTTTTACAGGTAGGTATTCATAGATTACAGTGTCATGTCCAGCTATGTTTTGCCGTTAGGCGTACAAATATAATTATGTTATAAATAGGTAGGTATTTAATCTAAATTTCACTTATCAGGTACAGTACATTATTACAAAAAATATATATTAATAGTTACATTGTAAGTATGTCAATAAAAATATTTCTTTATACAATTTTAAAATCATTCCCATGTGTCCGTCATAAATTCATTTAATGTATAGGTAATATGCTTTTTTTACCAGTTTTTAACTAATAGTTCTCTTAAGCGACGTTTGCATTGTAATATATTAGTTATGTCCCTAATAGCATTGGGAACCTTAATATAAATTTTTGGGGCCTTTTGAGAGAAGTGCGCTTTTTAAAGATTGAAACTGAACTTTTCCACGAAGTCTTGCACTATTAAATTTTTTAAATAGGGTTGAATTACTTTTAACAAAAATTGCTGTTTCATAAATATATAAACTCGGTAATGTCATATTTTTTAGGTATAACATATTGAAATAGTTTGGAGGGGCGCACCATGTTATCATAGTTTATCTCTACCTTGTCACAAAGCTGCTAGAGATCTCATATTATTGCCACTGTGAAAAAAACAAGTGGCCCAGAAATCAAATCTGTACGTATACATTACTTACACACGAACAGTGCAAGCTGAATTGCTTGCTTGCTTGCTTGTAAGATACTAAGTAGCTTGTAAGATAAGCTTGTATATACGGATGATTTTAAATTTGTTTAATCTTCAAAGTTATTACCAGTCCACACGATATCAGATTGTAGTTACCGGAGTGGGTCGCACAGCGGTATCTGCAGCGGTGTCGAGTAAAACATGCAACACCGATAGATATGTACCAAATAAACATATCTTAGGAGTTATTTGACTAAACGTATTGGTATAAAATCAAATTTATGTTGTCGTTCTTAGTGTTACTCACAAGAATTCTTATCCACACCAATACTAAATTTTACTAAATAATACGAAAGTAATTATCTGTCTGTTACCTCTTTACGCTTAAACCGCTTAACTGATTTGGATGGAATTTGGTGTCAAGATAGTTTGAGCCCCGGGAAGGACATTGGATAGTCTTTATTTAAAGAATCATCCCCTGAGGGGGTGCATGGGGTACAATATAAAAGAGTCCCACGCGAACGGAGCTAGTGTTTCAATAAAAAATAAATTCTATGACTACTATGTATCTAACCGCGGTGTGTCACGGCCAAAACAGTAGTTTACTTATTTTCCTATACAATGGTTGATTTGAATACCTATATATTTGTGCCGTCACAACGCTATGTCAATTTGTATGAGCGAAGAGCTGATTTTGTTTTATTTTTTATTTTTTTTCTTCTGTTAGTCGTGCTCTTATTGTAGGTCCCATATAGACACTTGATCTTCTCTAAAAACTAGTTCAAATGGAACTATAATAACCAGTGGGTTTGTGAGTTGTAGATATAGAAAAAACTTTTTTTTTTCAAATTTATAAAAAGTCGCTCGACAAAAAAAAATCTATATAATTATCGAACCTGCTCACAAAATTTCACGAGAATCGGCTGAGTAATACGACCTGTAGAGTAGTGTAGAGGAGAACAGCCGGACTGACAGACAGACATACGAAAGAATTTTTGTCGAAAGCTGAAACGGAGATGCTTCGCAAATATTAGCCAATAGTACCCAAAGCATCTAGCTCTCCTCATTTTGAGCGCAGCAACGGCCTTCATTGCGCATGCGCCTTTAACATCAAAATACTTTGTTATCTTTATGCGCAGAAGCGTGTTTAGGCATTAGTTACGGCATCACAACCTTAGGCGACTTCCTGATTTGGCGGGGCGATTTATGTCATAGGTATTTTGCTCTTTGACGTGAATTTACCGATGCGAGATTTCCTCACTTGACGAAATACTGTCAGTAATACGTTTGCGCTATGTAGTCCGGGAAAGAAACTTTCAGTTGTTCGAGAATTGCACATTAAATCCTACACTATATTTTTTTTGCAATCTGATAGAACATTATTTTGGGATAATAAGTCAAAGGTTTTCCCCAAAAAATATATTGAGCTTTTCCGAAAAAAAAAATTTAAAGTTTATATTTTTCATTAAATATAAACATTAAATCCTACACTAGAGATTTTTGATCTAAAGGGACTAACATATTATTAAAAACAGTATTTTAAAAAATCACCTCTTATATCGTAGAGCATATATAAATAATAATAAAAATATTGAAATAAATTAATAACAGCTATACATTAATTCAAAAGTTTGGTGATTTTTGACTATACTGTCAGGACAATTATTTTACCCATTCTTAAAAAAGAAAACCACCGGGGATTTTATTATTACTATTTTTTAAACAATTTTAACTGATTTTAGTACAGACGCATTAATTCTACAGTAGTTTTTTTTAATACACCTTATGGCTATAAATTAAACCTACCATAATATCAAATAATCCCTCGTTAACACACTGAGCATTTACTACAATTGCCAAAATATTGATTATAAAATAAACGTGATAGGCGTAGGGCGCGAATCAACAACGTTAGCAACGAGAGCCTCTAGGTACGATACGATTCTAACCTGACTGCACAAGGGTTTTCAAGCGTTTGCCCAGTAGATACGTCTCATATTTGAATGGCGCCATCCGGTCGGAAGCGGTGTGAATAATTATTAAATAATTTTATTAATTATGTACCAAATCGGTTTGATACAATTACAAATGATTGTAATGTATAACATATGAGATGTAACTAGAGTGCTCAGCCCGTTTGGTGTATGGGTACACATCACATCAAAAACATTATTTACCTACATGTGAAAAGATGGAGAAAGATTCTTATACCTATTTACTACAAAAAAGTTTTGAGATGTAATGTTACACCAAGTCGATTATTTTCATTATTTTAGTCAGTACCGAGGAGTGTCAATAAATGTTGTTACCTACAAACCTAAAGTATACAGGCTAGAAAAAACAATATATTCATTTTAAATTAGTAGTGTCACGGAGTTACAATGTTTTTTATTTCACCTTTTATTGTAATGTTGTCTACTATTTCTGCGACTGATACTCATTAATGGTTAAGCGTTTAAAAATATTTAAAGGCTTAGAGGAAACAAAATTACGATTGCGTCCTTTTTGTAACGAAAGTGGATCATACCTACAAAATATATGGGTAACTCAACGAAGGAATCAGTTAAGTTTGATTTTAATTAAAGCCCTTAACTATGTAAATTTCTATTAATAACGCCCCAAATATAACAATTTAAACGAATTAAATCGCGGTTATTCTGTGATATTTCACAGAATATACGAAACGCAGTACGGGATTTTATTAGCTCAAATTGTTTTATTGTTTATAACTAATCATCAATATCTTACCTCTTACACTTAACAATGAAGGCTCAAAATTATCAATTACAAGGGCAAACCCTAAAAATCGGCCCAATTCACATAAAAGCAGCATTATTACTTTTATGTAACAGTTACATATAAGTACTTAAGGTAAAAGCTAATACATATATTTGATTCAAGATTTCGAGCTAACATGGTCACACTAGAATATTGTTAAGAACGGGGTATTTACCATGTATATTTGATTATTTATCATCAAAAAATAACCAATATAAAATATGCCTAATAGTCGATGGTGATGTAGACAAGGTAAGTAAAACTTTCACTATACGAAATTATGCGACCACTTACCATCCAACAACACCCCGCACCGTAGGCTTGAAGCAAAAAAAATCATCCCCACTTTACGTGTAGGGAACCCTTAAAAATATATATTTTTTAGATTTTATTTTACCACGTTGTCAGTTTTATATCATCATCATCATTTCAGCCGAATGACGTCCACTGCTGGACATAGGCCTCCCCCAAAGACTTCCACAATGACCGGTCCTGCGCCAGTTTTATATATCGATGCTAAATTGCAGCTTTCTAGCACTAACAATCACAGGGCAAAGCCTCGAACAGACAAATAGACAGACGGACATGGCGAAACTATACGGGTTCCTGCTTGACTACGGAAGTACGGAACCGTTAAAAAAGGTTTTAATTTTTGTTGACCAATGTGGAATTGACCTTATACCACTAATAAGTAACGCTACATCAGAAATCGGCAAAAATCGTTACATACGTCATATAATACCGACCCTCACACACTCCAAATCGATACAAAAATTGAAATTTTATGACATTACAACGAAAAGAAGACCACACACACAGCTTTATAGCATAGATTAAATGTACA
Source organism: Notocelia uddmanniana (assembly GCA_905163555.1). Taxonomy (NCBI): domain Eukaryota; kingdom Metazoa; phylum Arthropoda; class Insecta; order Lepidoptera; family Tortricidae; genus Notocelia; species Notocelia uddmanniana. Next base: position 15,670,764 of record LR991072.1, read on the forward strand.
TTGCAAACTTAATTTTACATTCATCTTAAACGATGACGAAGCAGTGTCCACTCGTTTTGACCGCCAGTAAACGACTAAATACGGCCAATAAGAAAAGCTATGTTTATGCGGTAGATAATAGACTGCGTTTCCAATGTACTTCATCTATTTCTACCAAATAATTGGTAGATTTTAATAAAAAAATATGGTAGCAAAAGTTTTGTTCCCTAAAAGCGTGGATTCAGGGCACACAAAGTTTTTTTGATAAAATTGGGAGTTTTTCAACGCTTAATTAAGCTGAGAGCGTAATAAAACTATTTTAAGTCTAAGTAAAATACTGAAAAGTACATCGAATATGCTCTAAAATGATGAGATTAAAAAAAATTGCACGAAAGCACATTTACAATTTGTATGGAAAAGCGTCATCACCATCAATTATAAAATCCAAAAAAAAATATTGTAAATCTTCCTTTTGTTGATAGTTGAGGATTAAAAAAATTGCTTAAAATACTAATTTATGACATACAAGGACAGACATGATACTAGTATGAATAGTTTTTATAAAACATCAGAGCACATTTTGTATGTAACGAAGTCCAATTTTTGGGCCTTGCCCGCAAATCAGCGGAACCTGTAAGGCAGGTATATTAGAAAAATACAGGTAATTCATATTGGTTCATGCTGCGACATAAAAAGAAGTTATTTTCACCAGTCATGCTTATAGTAGTAACGCCCGAGAAGCAAACAAACTTACACATCATCAAATGAAAGGTTTTCAATAGTCATTTCGAAACCTACTTAATTACTTTAGCTGGATTCAGATAAAGTTCGACTTTGTACACTCCTATCCAAGGTAAACATGTGAAAATGGTGTGTTTAGTGTGGTTAAAAGCATTATTTCATGCATTTACAACATAATAATTGCAGATGTAACATAGAAATAAACACCAAATGTGATTGATTGATCATTTATTAAACATTAACTATAATATCCTTCTACAAATCACTGTGTTTAATATACGCGCTCTCTTCAACGCTCGAGAAGAGATTTCGTGTCCAGAATTTTGTTACATAAACTCAAATATTTTTCATTAATATACGCCATTTTTTAAACATTGTTTTAATTCAATTGCCAACACTTTTTCTTATTAGTATATCTATGGATACCCCACCTGCTGTTGACCATAATAACTTGTATACCAACATTTGAAGTGAACGTTCGTTCATGAGTGTATCCAGTTTATGTAACACAGTATTATTTGGTCATTTTAAAGGTAACTTTGCATTCATTTGTTTTATACATACATAAACTCACGCCTATATTCCTAAAAGAGATAGGCAGAGCACATGAAAATTATTTTTCTGTGCCCTTTTTAGCAATTGCAGGTTTGTTTTATAATGTATACAAATTATATATATCTTGAAAATGTTATGTCTGGTGTATGATTTAGGTCTCATGCATGAAACGTATGAAATAATAAAAGTATATATTCAATACAATACAATACAAAAACTCTTTATTGCACACCTCAATAAATTACATAGCTTATTATAACAGCGTATAAAACTTAAAACTAGAGGTAAACAACAGGCGGTCTTATTGCTAAAGAGTAATCTCTTCCAGACAACCTAGCGCAAAAATAGCAACAAACGTATTAAAAGTGGGTGGCAAACAAAAAAATTAGTGAATTCAAACTTATATACAATCACATAAATATTAAAGCACACATACATAAATCATACTAATTAACATAAATAGATACATTCCTACATATATAAATAAATATGAATATATATATAAAAGCAAATATGAAAATATATGTATTCATTGGGATGTCTCAAGTTATGAGTTTGTATTCCTTTGGGAATTGTTTTCGTCACTTTTATGTAGTTATGTAACGCTTTTATGAAACATTTCTGAAACGTATGTAGCACTTCTGGTCAGTTTTTTACGTAACACACTCTTACATAAGGAACTGACCATAAAGGTAACGTAAAGGCGCCATCACATTGGTTTATCATCATCACACTTAAAAAATACTTTAAGTTTGATGATGAGGAAGATAAACCGATTTAAACATAATTTATATAAAAGTATACTTATGAATATCATTGACACACATAATAATACAGGATTTTTAACAATTACGATATTTCTGGTACATATGAATATAAGTATAGGTACCTTCCTTTGGAATTTTGCTACTTTGCATTTTGTATTTTTTTAGGGTTCCGTACCCAAAGGGGGCGTAAAACGGGACCTTATTACTCAGACTCCGCTGTCCGTCCGTCCGTTTGTCTCTATGTCTGTCCGTCTGTCACCAGGCTGTATCTCATGAACCGTGATAGTTCGACAGTTGAAATTTTCACAGATGATGTATTTCTGTTGCCGCTACAACAACAAATACTAAAGCCAAAATAAAATAAATATTTAAGGGAGCTCCCATACAAAAAAAAAAAACAAAAAGTTGCTCGTTGTATTCATCAGGCGCTAGGTCTCAAAATGTATGGGAAAACTAAAATCCGACTCGCACTTGACCAAAATTCTACTTAATATTATTTATTACTGATAAAATATATTATTATTTAAATTAAATTAAAAAAGGGTATAATAAAGTGTCTAATGTTGTATAGATAATAGTACGGAACCCTTCTTGTGCGAGTCCGACTCACACTTGGTCGGTTTTATAAAACATATACCATGTGTTCTAATTTATGTGACACTGTTAACATTAACGCCTATTGTTGCTTTAATGTTAGGTACATAAATACTTAATTAGAATCACGCTCAAAATTATTCTACATTATTTTGCGCACTGTTTATAAATGTAAAACAAATGCAACAATTATATACCTAATTATTACCAACACTGTCGTCCGACGCCGGCCGGACGCGGCGCGCGCGCGCGTTATACTCGTACTTACAACGAAAGTATACCTCTCCTTTTCACTCACACCATCGGAACGCGTCGCACCAATATAGACGGCATAGGCAAGACACCTAATAGTAGGCAAATTGGCGCGAAAGCGGTGTTTTTAAAAAGTAGGCCGCAAATGATTCGCTGTTTATTTCGATTACTCTTGAAGCACTTGATATTTTTCGGTGATTTTTTGAGTACGCGTGTTAAATAAATAGACAATTGAAGAAATGTTTTAATCTCGAATGTAGGTTTTAATGCAAATATAGTATAAGCAAATAAAAACCAAAATTCATCGTAATAAATAGATCCAACTAAGTCACCTTGGTGAAAAATTACTAATATGTTTAGATTCATATTTGTAGCCAATTACCAAATTTTCGAATTCTGTATGAATTTGTAAGATCCATTTATAGCAATTATAGAAAAAAAAACAGAAAACTGAGTTTATTTTGATAAACTCGATGGACAAACAGGGGATAATTTTATCATTAGTCATAACTTATTTGAAAATATATAATTGATAAGTAATCCCGAGTGTAGGAATTAGTGAACACATTGCGCCAGTGATTGACATTAATATCTTCAATTTACTGAAATGCTCAATTGCTGCACTGGGGATAAACGCACGATGATAATCTGAAGACCTTATTTAATGAATAGAAAAAGCTTCCAAAACTGTAGGTTTTAATGTGAGTAAAAATTTTTCTTTCCCAGAAGTGGGGCAGTACTGCATTAGTATGGGTTGACACTGACAGCTGTCAGTTTTCTCATATCGTACCGCCCCCGCATCGACCAGTCAGGAAGGCCCCGTAATATGTCAAAACGTTGTATCTGAATACGAGTTTCATACTGACATTAGGCCGTTTTAATGTTTACAGCTCAAACTGCAATTTGAAGGTCTTCAAAGACACGAATTAATTGCAGTCAGTTATCTTTTTAGCATTATGCAAAACGGATTAGGCACACATGAATAAACCTCATTTAATAAATTTTGTAGGCTGTATTTCGTCGGAATAAAGTTCAAAATCGCTAGTTCTTGTAGTTGATGGTGACACTAGAACCTGGAGTCACAGATAGATTTAGTAAACATTTATTCAAAACGTCCATAAAACTTATATTAGTTGAAATGCCGTTAAAGTTCGTTTGTCCTTATCAGTCACTTTGAAATTTATGTTTGTGCGAAAGGGACAAAACTAATTTAAACTAACAGAGATTTGTTAAGTTTTATGAATAGAATGGTTAGTAATCAGATATTTAGCAAACACTTTTGCAGTTCTTTCATATAAGTATTTTATTTCGGTGATCTCGGAAACGGCTCAAACTATTTCGAAGACGTTTACAATTTGGGGCTTTACGGGAGCGAAAAATCGATCTAGATAGGTATGGTCTTCGGGAAATCTCGTATTTTACGGGAAAACACGAAAGATAAGCCGGGCTAAAGTCTTGTTTTGGGAAAACTACGTTTCTCTTTATATCTTGCAGATTATGATGATAGTATAGATTTCATTGTGCTTTGGTATTAAAATGGTAAATTGGGGAGGAAAGGTTCTCATGGCGACCACGTACCGGAAGGCGCAGCGTGGCTAGGCCCCCCACAAGGTGGATTGATGACCTGGTAAAGGTCGCGGGAGTCCGCTGGATGCGGGTGGCGGGGGACCGGTCATTGTGGCACTATTTAGGGGAGGCCTATGGCCAGTAGTGGATGTCGTTCAGCTGATATGATGATTAAAATTGAAATACTCATACTCATACTCATTTATTTGCAATGATTTTACACATTACACGTCAAAATAATACATTTCATCATACTCGTATTTACATTAACATAAGTACTTAAAGGTCCAAAACTTTACCCATTAAATATGTCAGTGTCTCTTACAGTTAAAGTTAAATTACAAATTAAGATACAAAATTAAATTACTATTATGATTATTATCCAATAATGCCAGAACCAGTCCAGTTAAATGTCACAACAATTCGGATACATTATAATGAGCTTTTTCAACGAGCCACGATTTTAATTTGTTATAAAATAACTGTCCGTTCTGCTCTTTCATGCAATCTAGGATCGCGTTATAAATTTTAGGAAATACGTAATGTATTTATTTATTTAATCGTATGGCATGTATTTACGAACCTTGAGATCTTCGAGAAGACAAGTACGGTTTCCAGTTTAATGTATAAAATGGCTATACACAACAAAATTTTTTTTTCGAAATTTTACCCAGTTGTGTTATTCACAAAGCGGCTCGACCTCACCTTTCACCTTACACCTCACCCGTTTTTATCGATATCGGTTTATATGACATTTGAGCGTTTGTAGTCTAGCAGCGGCCGCGTACCGCGTGTGGTATGCGAGGTTGAGCAACTGAGCGCTCCCGTGCTATGGAAGGCACGTTGATACTGGCTGCTGTCTATGATAGCAGTCGTTAAGCCAAGTTAGAGGCATTCGGGCGACAGGAAAACTACTAACACTAAAGTTGCCCTCTCGCTTAACAAGGGGGGTCGAAGTTGCACGTCCGTAGAGAGTACCCACCGTTATCCTACACGTGACCCCTGGGTGGAATCAACCCTGGGGGGATTTGGGCTGACATTGCTTAACCTCGCATACCGCAAGCGGTAGGTACGCGGGCGCCGCTGGGCCATGAGCGCTCCATGCTCGTTAACTCGTTGTAACATGTATAATAAACAGATGCCAGAGAAATACATACAGCTACAACAGACATCAACGCGCGCAAATATAGGTAACGAGCTGTTGGCCGCGACTTCGTCCGCCTATTCGCTCCTATTGTTCTCAGCGTGATGTTGTATAGCCTGAAGCCTTCCTCGATAAATGGACTATCCAACACAAAAAGAATTTTTCAATTCGAACCAGTAGTTCCTGAGATTAGCGCGTTCAAAAAAACAAACAAACTCTTCAGCTTTATAATATTATTACTAGCTGTTGCCTGCGACTTCGTCCGCGTATTCGCTCCTATTGGTCACAGCGTAATGTTATATAGCCTAAAGCCTTCTTCGTTAAATGGACTATCCAACACAAAAATATTTTCTCAATTCGAACCAGTAGTTCCTGAGATTAGCGCGTTCAAAGTAACAAACAAACAAACTCTTCAGCTTAATATAAGTCTAGATATTTTAGATTTCAAATTCATCATTCATCCCGCCTGGTGGTAAGCGGTCACCGCAGCAACCACACTCAAACCAGGCACTTCAAAAACAGGGGTGTCACATGCGCGTTACCGACCCTCATATACATTCTAAGGTGAGACTCGTATTCCCTACCTCTTCAGGAAATACAAGGTAAAACCTAAATTAATGTATTTGTCGGCCTGTTTAGCCTAGTTGGTAGTGACACTGCCTCCGAAGCTAGAGGTCCCGGGTTCAAATCCCGGCAAGGGCGTTTGTTTCTATGGTAAGCAGAAACATTTGTTCGTGAAACTTGGATGTTTTCTAAGTATTTAAGTGTATATCTATTAAATATATCGTCGTCTAGTACCCATAACACAAGCCTTAGTGAGCTTACTATGGGACTAGTTCGATTTGTGTAAAAAAATGTTCTATAATAGTACATTGTACATTACGATACAAGTGCAGTGAACAGGAAATTCGCAACGAGTGGTGATAAATTGTAACACGACCGAAGGGAGTGTTTAAATCGACACGAGTTGCGAATTACCTGTTCGCACGTGTATCGTACAACGTTTTACAGTACATAAATATGGCTCTTTAAAGTTTCGGCATACGCACGTAATCTGCTGATTACCGCACTCATGCGGTAAAGTAGCACCATATGTACTGTAATATTAATTTATTTATCGAGACTTGTCTATACTGAGCACAATCTATACGAGCTTCGAGCATGAATATTAGATCTCGATAGCCGTTGATTGCCGTACTCATGACGGTTTGTGAAAGTTAATCGACCGCTGATAAAAATGTAACGACAGTGAAAACAACGTCGGATAGTGATCCGATCAAACGGGCTGGTAAAATAGAACTAATCGTCCGTACGCCATGCCTACGAGTGGAGGCGGCAGCGGCAGTGATCTTGGTTTGCTTAATACATAGTGGGCCCTGTAACTGGAGCCAATATTTAAAAGGACGCTTGCTTAGGGCATCTGTAGTAACACCTGGCGTACAATTTATGTTCAATAATTTTCGTTTCGGAGAAATTTTGATCTAAAAGTTATGACCTCCGAGCAATGCGTCTTGATACCACGAGATTATAGCTCATCAGTCAATGCAGGGTAGTATTAAGTTACGAATCATACCTAATTGTTTCTGTTTTCAAGGATATTTTTGGTGTATTTCATTTTTTTTTCAATTTTATTCATCATCATCCTCCAAGCGTTATTCCCAGTACAGTTGCATCCTGAAGGATGCCTGGGGTCCGCTACCTAATTCCAATAGTTGGCGTAGGCATTAGTTTTTACGGAAGCGACTGCCATCTGACCTTCCAACCCAAGGCTTGTCAAGTGAGTGGGCAACTTGACTGTTAGAAGTTCTCAAGCCTCCCGGAGGCCTCTAACTTGGCTTAACGGCTGCTATCATTGACAGCAACCGAGATCAACGGCGTAACGTGCCTTCCAAAGCACGGGAGCGCTCAGTTAGTAACCACTCAAAGCGGTCACCCATCCAAGGACTGACTTCGCCCGATATTGCTTAACCTCGCATACCGCACGCAGTCCGCGGGCGCCTCTGGGCCACGAACGCTCCCTTTTTCAATTTTATTGACTTTTTAAAATAAATTGACATTATTGCCACTTCAGAAATGTAATAAAAATACACGTAAGCCATTTTAAAAAAAAAGTTCAAAAAGTACATTTTATTTTCAACTGAGACCACTTGGAAATAGTTGCTGGTTCGCAAAACTTGTTACAGGGCCCGCCCTGTATATTGCTTGTGATCCCAACTAACCGCAGTATGTTGCGCGTCTCGACCGCGCAATTAACAGAAAAAGCTCACTTTTCGATATTAAAACACAACACACTTAAAAAGCCTACCTACTTTCCACACTTGTATCCAAAATAAGTATTAACATATATGCCTCGTAAAAACATTTATATTACTGTTACTTACCTTTCGCGTATTCGCTTCCATTGTTACTCGTACGCAGTTAAGTAATTTCATCTCATCTGTCAACGATTACGCTGAACAATGCTATCAACGCATCAGAAACTGACGTAACGCTGTTGTGCAGAAAATACGTTAACATTAATTGGTGAGAGTAAATTGTGGTTCTTACTCGAAAACGAAAATGATGTTTTCTTCTTAAGGGATAAGATGAGTTCAGCGGGCCTATGATGTTGCCATTTTATCACTTATCGTCGTGGAGTCGTGGATAAGACCTTCGTCACGTTCTGACAAGTATGCGAGTGCGAGAGTGACAGGCGTCTTAACCATGACGATAAATGGCAACCATCATACGCCCATTGTGGAGACCGCATTTGGGTAAGTTGACTTAAGAGGGCGCAATACGCTCGGTTCTCCATACAAACGCATTTATGCTTTCATTTTAAAACGCCATGCTAGAATAACATGAAACTTTGTATACACAATGGGATCCGGCATATCTAGGTCGGAAATTAGTTTCTGTTGTTAGAAATTGTAAAAGAAAAAAAATACAGCGGTTTTTTGGGTTTTTTGCGGCTTGTATGAAAACCTTATTAATCATGTTATTCTAGCATGGCGTTTTAAAATGAGAGGGTAAATACGTTTGTATGGAGAACCGAGCGTGCTGCGCCCTCTTAAGTTTGACTGGATACACCTGGAAAAACGCTAGGAAGATGATGATAATGATGATACTTACAAATCGACGACCACTTTAGCCTAGTTGGTAGTTACCCTGCCTGCGAAGTTGGTGGTCCCGGGTTTGAATCCCAGTCAGGGCATTTATTTGTGTGATGAGCGCTTCAAGCAAAAGTCTTGATAATTACCTTATACCTATAATGTATTTTTCTAATGGCGAAGGTTCTCGAGTGGCGACCACGTACTGGAAGGCGTAGCGTGGGCAGGCCCCCCACACGGTGGACTGATGACCTGGTGAAGGTTGCGGGTGTCCGCTGGATGCGGGTGGCGCAGGACCGGTCATTGTGGAAGTCTTTGGGGGAGGCCTATGTCCAGCAGTGGACGTCTTTGGGCTGACATGATGATGATGATGATGATGGTTTTTCTAATTTATATGTATATCGTCGCCTAGTACCCATAGTACAAGCTTTGTTTAGTTTGGAACTAGGTCGATTTGCTAGTGTCCACATATATTTATATGAAACATTATGTTTATGACTCATCTACTTATCTTATGTTTATTTTTATTCCAAAAACCACTTGTTCAACTCGTAGATTTTATTAAACATTAAATACACCTGGTTGGTGTCAGATGACGGGATCACTAATAATGCGTCATACAGTAATTAATATCAATATTTATAATCAAATCTAACATAAAATATCTTCTCCATAAAACAGTGATGATACTGATGATTCAAGCTCTTATCTGGTGAAATCGAGCCGTCCCAATACTTCCAATTAATAAGTATTGGATATATGATCATGTTTCGTTAATTAATATGGTGCGTTCATGGCAGGTGTCCAGTGAGATCACCCTGTGTTAATTAATTTAAATAAAGCTGCTGTCACTGTTTTAGTAATTAAGTTATAGTAGTTAAGTTAAGAGAAAACATCAGTGGTATTTTTGAACCGTTCGCAACTGTTTCCTCGCTGATTTATGTGATCGTAGGTTAATGATTTTTTTAAATAAGATCAATACCATCAATATCAGACTACTTTTCAATTATTGTGACTTTCGGTGCCATTATATCCGATTTTTTTGCGTTTTGGCCACATAACCCAAAAATTTGGTGCTCCAAGCAGGATTTGAACTGCGGCTTTTGCTAAAATTTCGTATGTCAATACGCGGCCAATTGCTCTAGCCAACTGAGCTACCGGTGATTTGCCGCATATGTCCTAATATCGCAGGTTCGAATCCTACTCGAAGCGCCAACATTTTATATCATCATCATCATATCAGCCGAAGGACGTCCACTGCTGTTTATAGTCCTGCCCCATAGAGTGCCACAATGACCATCCTGCGCCATCCACATCCAGCGGACTCCTGCGACATTTACCAGGTCATCAGTCCACCTTGTGGAGGGCCAACGTTGCGCCTACCGGTACGTGGTCGCCACTCGAGAACATTTCCACCCCAACGGCCATCGGTTCTACGTGCAATGCATGTGCGTGCAAAGTTTTTATTTACTAGATGAAAGCCCGGCTTCGCTCGGGTGAAATAAATAAGAAAGAAATGAAGTAAACATTTATTCGTGACAGTTATCTTATGCAAACGACGAAAGAAATAGTGTACAAAAATGTATAAAATAAAAACATTACAACAACGGATTATGATGAAACTTCGTATAGAAATATAGTCTGTAGTCTGGATTAACATATGGAATTGGGAGTAAATGATTACGCTGCCGACGTCACGGGCAAAGGCTATAGTATCTTTGCAAGTTAATCCTAAGCATTTTTATAAGGGTAGTATTTAAAGGCACATAATAAATTTGACACCGTAATCAGTACTGATTTGTATAGCTAAAATACTAATCGTTCATTAAAATTCACTTCAGATGTGCAATTGTTAAATATTGATGTGCCAGTCAGTATTTTGGTGCGAAGTCAGAGCTGCTAACGTGATCGAAAACCAATGAAGTTCGTGTATCTCCCTCTCTGTCCCACTTGCAAATTCGAGCGACACAGAGGGAAATACACGATATTCGTTCGTTTTCGTTTCGCGGTAGCAGCTCTCTATTCTCCGCCAAATTCTATTCAGTGGGGCCCTTTACACTCAATATTATGTGTCAATATTATCGCGATTTTCAAAATTGTATGGGGTCTGTTACACGCTTAATATTGTCAAAATACTGGTTTTGAAAAACACGATAATATTGATTATCGTGGTTTTCAAAAACGTATGGATTTTTCTTCAATATTCATTAAACAGCACGTGATACGTATCGTGATATGAGTATATCACGCGATAATAATAACCATGTAACAGGCCCCTATGGATGTTGCTTCAATATTCAGTGTTTCGCGTGATAATAATAACAGTTGGTAATATTTTCTCCAATTAATAAAAGCTATTTAACAACTTGTTCCGTTTTGCCAAAGGTATTTCACATTCCGATACGCGCACTATCCAGGAATAGGAGCCGTCAGATCAAAGGGCCTACCGCGATCTGAAAACGAAGTATTTCCCTCTCCACGCTCGAATATGCAAGTGCGACAGAGAGGCATATATATTTAGTTTTCGGTTGGTAGCACTTTAGTCCGAGCGCGGCGGATGGTCGAAGAAAGTCAAAGAACATTCCGTGTGTTGTCTGTCACACAATATTTTTTTAACTTCCCTTCGACCTATGAACTTGAAATTAGGTGATAATGTTTATTATGAAGTATATTTTACCAAAAATATCAATATATTGATAAATCACATTTATTTTTTAGTTGTACGGAACCCTCAGTGCGCGAGTCCGACGCACTTGGCCGGTTTATCTTACATTTTGAATTTTATTTCTCATATAGTAAAATACCCTATTCGTTTTAAAGTTGACGCCTGAGGAACTATCTTCCTCTCTGTCGTTCGAATCTACTTGTGCGAGAGAGAGGCAGATATTTCGTTTTTGGTTCGCGGTAGCGCCTCTAACGTCCGAGCGTGGCGAACGGCATGAGAAATTCAAATTCCTAACTTCGTATGGTGCCGTCCCTTTCACTCTCCTGTCATACACTATATGAGTGAAAGGGACGGCACCATAAGAAATTCGGATTTCGGAGTAGACCCCCAGTGCCACTAAGTTATGAGATAGAGCGATATAGGGATACAATTTTGCTAGACGTTTAAAAGCCATAAGTCACCTAGTAGTTTGTCGCAACAAAATAGACAGCTTTAAGATGGCGGACAGACTCAGCAAACAGTGGTGTCCTTTACACGATTAATATTATCACAATACTGGGGTGTCAATATTATCGCAGTTTTCAAATTTGTATGGATTCTGCTTCAATATTCACGTGAAACTTATCGTGATATGAATGTATCACGTGATAATAATAACCATGTAACAGGCCCCATACATTCGCTTTGAAGGCGGTTGTTGTGACAATCAGCCTAGCCAGCACGATATCTTATACCGTTACGTTTTATGTGACGTTTTAATACATTTCGGCCATATAGCGTGACGGTATAAGTTATCGTGCTAGCTAGGCTGATAGGTGTATAGACGCTTAAAAACTACAAAAACAAAACGCTGCAGACGCGGCTTGCCGAATCCAATCTGGCCAACACACCGGACGCAAACACAGTTTACAATTTCCGAACGTACCCTACCCGAAGCTGTCAACCAACGAATTTAATATGGCCGACCTTTTGTCGTAAAATTAACACTTTTAAATGCAAAATACGCGACAATCCGAATTTTGCGGATACATATGTTCAACTCAAAAATCGTTATTTTTATACGTTCTTCAATTTGAGACAGGTCTCGTTCGGGTCTACCGTACCCCTGCACGAAATTATTAATATAGATTAAGAATTTTTGTAAGCAGACGTTGCTGCTTAAATGATGATTCACAGTAGGCGACAGTAGGCCGTTCCGTGTCCGGGCCGACCCGTTTTCTTCTAGAGAAATACGTCGGCCGTTGCGTTTGCTGTCAAAGAAAATGGGCCGGGCCGGACACGGAACGGTCTACTGTGAATCATCCCTAATACGAAATTACTATATTATTTCAATATATGATTGGAAATAGGTAGTTAGTTATCACGTATAGAGTCAGTGTCGAGCACAGGCACATTTACCTTAACATATTAAATCTAACACATGCATGTCTATGTTTATGCAGTATATCGCGTTTTTAGTTAGATTCAATAGGAATTGTGTTCTGTGAATAAACTTGTCTCGTTAACGCAGTCTGTTTTTCATCACAAGCATTGTCTTGCTGTTTCGTAATATCATTAATGTTAGATCATTCTATAGAATAAAAATAATATGAGGCATTACGAGCTCGATTTCTATTTAAATACCTGGGCTTCACTCTGTATCTAGTTAAGTATATCAGTTGATTGAGATATAAGCTGCCTTAGTTCTTTTGCTCACGACGGATCGGTTAGTCTGGTCTCGTATTATACCGAGCTGTTTTTCTAGATCAATAACTTTTCAATTGCTCCTTTAACTTATGCTCACTAATTTTTAAGTGCTGTTTCAAATAGTTTAAACTCGAGAAAAATTACAATAGGTTAGTTTGTATGAATTATACATTTCCTGGGCTTCCTTATCCTAATTTGGAAGATGGATGCGAATATTAACCATCCGCCTATAACTGAAAATCAAAACAAAAGATATACTTACGCCGTGCAGTTTGATGCAGATATCTCCATATGTCGTGTCGTACATACATACATAAACTCACGCCTATATTCCCAAAAAGTGTAGGCAAAGCACACAAAAAACTGTCGTGTTATATGGTGACCGATTATTTTTACTCGTCTATTTGTAACTTAAAATTTTAATAAGATAGGAAGTTAGGCCCTTAGCCGCTCCCCTGGTTCCTTTCTATAAGCTTCTCGTTCCATCGATTATCGTTCATCATTGGTGCTAAAGGTGATTTATTTTTGTGTTTTAAAACAGCAATCCACACAAAACATGTTACGTACAATATGTTACGACCTATGACGACTGCACAAAACGCATAGTTCGCACGGTGACGCAACCTTCCTGACGAAACGTTCCCACATCGCATGGGAACCGCATTATTGCCCATAACCACGCAATAATGATCTTTATTGCTTTTAAAACAATGCACAATATCGAGGAAAAGCTGCAATGGATTTTGGGTAAAAAACGGATTAAATGCCTTGGTTGCGTGACTTTGGTTAGCATGTTGATATAGTAACACAGTGCCAGACTTCAAGATTAAAACAATATGTTCATACACTTCGATATGTAGGAAGTAGAGAGCGACTTCTTTCAGTTTCCCACCGTCTCCTAAGATCTATAATAGACTACCCAGCGCCATCATAATGGAGGAATGTATTAGCACCATCCCTAACAAATAAAAAAACCGGCCAAGAGCGTGTCGGGCCACGCTCAGTGTAGGGTTCCTTAGTTTTCCGTCCGTCACATTAAGTTGACATATTAAGTACAGAAACACAAAACCATTGAAAGCACGTCATTTCATTGTGATTTTGTAGAAATGACAGGTACAATAAACACCTGTTTATACGGTTAAATTACAAACTTAGTTCAGAAATTATTTTTGTAATTTTTTCAAAAACTATTCAACCTATCAAGTTCAAAATAATTTTCCTACAAAGATTTTATAAAGTTCTACTTTTGAGATTTTTTTCATATTTTTAAAACTTATGGTTCAAAAGTTAGAGGGGGGGGGGACACATTTTTTTTTACTTCTGGAGCAATTATTTCCGAAAATATTAACATTATCAAAAAATGATTTTAGTAAACCCCTATTTATTTTTAAATACCTATCTAACAATATATCACACGTTAGGGTTAAAATGAAAAAAAAAAATCACTCCCCACTTTACGTATAGTGGAGGTACCCTAATAAAATATTTTTTTCCACTTTTTATTTTACCACTTTGTCGGCGTAATTGATATACATATTAGTACCAAATTTCAGCTTTCTAGTGCTAACGGTCACTGAGATTATCCGCGGACGGACGGACGGACAGACGGACGGACAGACATGGCGAAACTATAAGGGTTCCTAGTTGACTACGGAACCCTAAAAATGGTTAATTGGACTTGCTTTTTATAATATATTTTTTTTTCTATAATACTAAACACTGTGATTGACTCATAATGTAAAACAAATTATCTCAATATATAAAAGAGTATTAAGGGTTATCGCCGCAAATAATAATAATAATAAATATTATGGGACTTTTTTTTAACACAAATCGAACTAGTCCCACCCATAGTAATCTCAATAAGGCTTATGTGTTGGGTACATAAGTCTTATTGAGAGAACAGAAACTAATTTCCGACCTAGATATGCCGAATCCCATTGTGTATACAAAGTTTCATGTTATTATAGCACGGCGTTTTGAGATGAGAGCGTAAATACGTTTGTATGGAGAACCGAACGTACTGCGCACTTCGTGGCCACTAACAGGCAAATGAAGCGCTATTAGAGATATAGTTGCTAATTAAGTATTTTAGGCGCGGGCTTAGTTATCAAATTGTCACTCCCTTTTCACCCTTTTTAACCGACTTTAAAAAAAGGAGGAGGTTCTCAACTCGTCGGAATATTTTTATTTTTTTATGTACGAGTATTTTCACCGATTACTCGGAGACTAGTGGACCGATTACAAAAAATCTTTTTTTGTTTTAAGGGATGTGTTTTCTAGTTGGTCCCACTGTCACGATGTCTGGATCTGATGACGGGCTGTTGGAAAAATCGAGGGAACTCCTCAAATTATATACCAAGAGGA
Source organism: Notocelia uddmanniana (assembly GCA_905163555.1). NCBI lineage: Eukaryota > Metazoa > Arthropoda > Insecta > Lepidoptera > Tortricidae > Notocelia > Notocelia uddmanniana. The sequence continues at coordinate 15,686,169 of LR991072.1, forward strand.
TGGGGTAAGTAAGGCTACATCGAAGGAACTCCTCAAATTATATAGCAGGAGGATGGGGTCTGGCAAAGTTTGGAGTCGGTGCTTTTTAATTAAAAAAATACTTGTATGAATGAGAGGTCGATTAACAAGAGCTGGCGCGGAATGTCTATGAAATTAATGACAGTTACATACATTGCGAATCGACCTATATCCGGGATAAAAATATTCTATATCCTCCCCGGGTACTCAAACTATCTCCATGTCAAATTTCATCTAAATCCGTTTAGCCGTTTAAGCATGGGTAACTAACAGACAGATCGAGGGTTTTTATACCACGTCGGTGGCAAACAAGCGTACGGCGCGCTTGATGGCAAGCGGTTACCGCAGCGTATGGACGCCTGCAACTCCAGTGGTGTGACATGCGCGTTGCCGACCCTTTATACTCGCTTTTCTTGAAGAACCCCATACTGTAGTCCCTCAGGAAAACTTCGGCATGGACCTCATTCCCCAACCGGAGTGTCCGAGGGAGGAAATTCTGACTCTGAAAACGTAGTGTACGCGACCATTTAGACTGTGTATTTTCACATTTGTAATATTAGTATGGAATGCCTTTTTTAGGGTTCCGTAGCCAAAATGGCAAAAACTGAACCCTTATAGATTCGTCATGTCTGTCCGTCCGTCCGTTCGGCCGTATGTCACAGCCGATTTACTCGGAGACTATGAGCACTACAATTATGAAATTTGGTAGGAAGGTGTATGCTATGAACCGTTATAGAAATATGATGCGAAATTAAGAAAAAAAAATTCAACTGGGGTGGCACCCCATACATGTAACAGGAGGGTCAAATTTCTAATATCTCACCAACAGATGACTTAAATGCACATACGCGTGTGGGGTGTTTATGGATAGACCTTTGAAAATGACATAGAGGTTTCTAAAAAACTTTTCCATTTAAGTCAACTGTTGGTGAGATATTAGCTGTCAAAGTCGTAAAAAGTGTGTCCCCCTCTCTAATTTCCAAACTATAAAGTTTGAAATTCTGAAAAAAAACAAGATTATGTACAAATTCAACGATTTTTGGTTTGAACAAGATAGGTTTAACGGTTTTTGAGTTATTGCTGAAACTGTCTTACCCAAAAAAGGGCTTAAGTGCCGTGACTTGCCTATGAATATACAACCTTTTTTGATTAACTGTATTGTATAGTGGTTTTAAATGTAGATTAGGAGGTGTCGGTAAGGAACCCTTCTTTGTGCGTGATCCAGCACGCACTTGGCCGCTTTTTTGATCTCTAAGCTACATTATTGGAAAGTTTCATGTAAATTTGTCAAACGGTTAATCCCATGTTCAGACTTTCAGGAAGTCTGGAATTATAGGCTAAAGGGTGAGAAAAAGAGAGGTCGCAGACAGACATTTTAGTCTTTAGAACATCAGTATAGATATGTACTTTTTATTCTGCTAACAAGTCGTTAAATATAGTGTTGCGTACATCTCGTGCAGGCACTCCGACGGAAAGTGAAGTGGCGAAAGTGTCCGCCCGGACAGATGAAGATTGTCGACAAACGTACGAGCGATTGACGCAAAACTAGCTGTAGTCCAGTCATTCTATTTTCATGTATCTCCCATGTCCATGTATGTGAGTGTATTGGCTATGTATGTTGTGTGATATCCGTCTGACTAGGCTTTGTTTGGCGATGAACTGGCTACTATAACCTCTATCAGTGATAATGAGGTTTCATTCTATTGTGTATCATTATTATTGAAACCTTCAAGAACCTTCAAACCTTCAAGAAAAGAGCGTACTCCCATCTTAAAGGCCGGCAACGTACTTACAACCCCTCTGGTGTTGCGAGTGTCCATGGGCGGCGCTAATCGCTTACCATCAGGCGATTCGTCTGCTCGTTTGCCACCTATGTCATAAAAAAAAAAAAAAAAAAAAAAAAAAAAAAAAAAACAAAAAAAAAAAAAACAAAAACCTACACGTTCTTTACCGGTATAGCAAAGGAATATTTTTCTAGAGTCTTAACATGGAAATACGCAAAGCAGCGATCAATTACTTATTATGTGAACTTTAAAGTTAGAATAGAACAATATCTGTACAAATTGACTTTCTGTTTTATGAGTACAATAAAACATACTCTATTACTATTTCTCATAATTATTCCGAGACACTTATAACAATTGACACCTATCGTGAGAACTAATACTATAACATTAAAAGCACATTAATCTAATCATACAATTAAACCCACACATGCATCTTTAGTATCGAAACGTCATAAGTCTATAGAGAGCTCTATACGAAATTACTTTTTCTATAGCGGATGTAAGTGAAAGTGAACCTAATAAATGTAATAAAGTCGCGCGGACGCAGCCCAAAAGAAAGCGTACGTAGGTCGTGCGTGAGATATGCGATAAGATCTGCCGCGCAAGGACGACTTTCTAAGATTTTTTTAAGCTGACCAGTGATTTACCACAGTTTATTTTACGGTAAGTGACAACGAGGTACAGTTAATGACTTTTTCATGAAATCTATAATGTACAGTTGTTTTAAGCAAAAGGTATCTCTGGCGGTGTCAGTAAAATACTGTTTTTTCACCGATAGTACAATATCAATAGACTGCTCGCGAGTCATCTCGCCGAGAGATAAATCTCGCACATTTATATATAAACTACCCTCTGTTTCTGCGTGTATTAATTAAAAAGAGACGGATTGACTCTCGCGCGGCGAGATGGTTAGCGCATCGTCTTGCAGGCGCCGTGCAAATGGTATTTTGTGCATAGGGAATCGAACCCACGACCTCCAGAATGAACAAGAAATAACAAAAATCGTGTGCCTTATGGACGATTCACACCAAACGGCCGGAGTTGGTGCGCACGCCATCAGAGTCAAAGGAATTCGAACTCTCCATACAGAAGCTAGACTTCGTATCCAAACGGCAGCGGCACAGCCGGCGGGAGCCGACCAAATATGAAATCTAAACTTCTGTATGGAGGGTTCGAATTTCTTTTGTCACTCTAGTGGGGCGCGTGCCAACTCCAGCCGTTTGGTGTGAATCGTCCATTACCGTCGGACTACTGTGGCTCTATATTTATCAGGAAACGTGTCTGAAAATATCAGGAAAGTATAAACCAAACGTTGTATTTATTTTCGTCACTAAATAGAAGAACCATTAAATGTAACATAAACCCAAACATAATAGTAATGTACGTTAGTATTTGGTTGATAATCACCGATATGACGACCGGTTTAGCCTAGTTGGTAGTGACTCTGCCTCCGAAGCTAGAGGTCCCGGGTTCGAATCCCGGCCAGGGCATTTATTTGTGCATTTTTCACGGTTATTTGTTCTTGGGTCTTGGATGTTTTCTATGTATTTAAGTATGTATTTATCTGTATAAGTATGTATATCGTCGTCTAGTACCCATAGTACAAGCTTTGCTTAGTCTGGGACTAGGTCGATTTGTGAAAGATTGTCCCCCAATATTATTATTATTCAGATTTCAGATTCAGATTCAGATTCAAAAATTTATTCGTAACAAGCACAATATTAACATTAGATAACACACAAACAAAGGCGTAGTTACGAAAGGGAACCTACTCAGCATATATGCAGCCTTTGCAGCCGGCGCTGATCTTCCGTAGGGCCCATAGGGCTTATTATTATATCACTTTTAAATTAGCGCTATCTAGTGTTAGAACCGGAACTAAAATGTTAAATGTAAGGCAGTTAACTCCCATAAGTTGCCAACAAAGAAGTACCCACAACAAAAAAAAACAAAATCTAAACTGCCGACTTGAAGCTAAACTAAATGGCCGTTATGTTACAAATTATCATTGACATCGTTACCGGTAATATAATTTAACCATTGACATATTCAACTCCGTGCAGTAGTTATGGACAAATAAAATATTATTATCATAAATTCCCTCGCAACACATAACATGAGAACTGCGATACTTCACATTTAAATTACAGCAATAAAACGCAATAAAAACTACTTAAATTGATGTAAATCTGACTCGTGCAGCAGGACTTATATCTACTTAACTTAACTACAGTTACAAACTAAACTGTATCACAAAGTCTTAAAGTATATTTTCGTGTGATCATCATCAGGTTTAGTGACTTTTTCTCTGCTTTCTCATGGACTTGAGCGCATTCTTTGACCTTTTCTGATCGTTTTCCTTTTACATTGGAATGCTTCCTAAGACGTATCTTGTAATTTCTCGTAATGTAATGAATTTCTTTTAGACATCACTATAAGCGAATAGCAAGCTCGATAGTGATGCTAGCTAACATAATGTAAGGAAGAAATAACTTGAAATAATTGTACATGCTATGTGACAACTTATTTAATTATGTAGATTATATTTAAGACAATACACTTTGCAGGTCTGATGACCTTGTTACTAATTTGATTTTAATATGTTAATCTGTTTGGTTCAGGTTGCGCACTGGGCGCGGAGCGATATGTCGGCAAATCCCTCGGCCCGCTGTCACAGCTGAATCACGGCGTGCGCGGGCGCGTTTATGCTGTGGACGCGCGCACCCTGTATATACAGGGCTTCCATTATGACGGCGAGGGTCCCGGTGAGTCACACTTAATAAACTAAGTTATAAATTTTAGAAACATTGGTGTGATACCATCTTATACCAACCGTTAGCTTCGATTTACCCATACCGCGTGGTGGGGGAGGAAGTAGGAAGTAAATACGTTAAGACGGAGCTGCCAAAACTAAGCAAAAGAGTATAGTACAGTAAGCAATTCTTAATAGTAGTTACTATTTCTGCTGAGAGTACCTATATTCGTCATCAAAAGCGAAGATTAACAAATGACATTAAGAAATTAGAAGCTTTGTACGGACGGACAGTGGTTGCTCGTACTCGCAAAAAAATCCAGCCCTTTCTTAAGAGGGTCATAAACAGTTGAAAAACTAAAGTCGTCTGTGTTAAGTAAATGGCTCGTGTGCATGTACATACGTAACGTTTTTATAACTCAGATTTATAGACGCGTACGACGCGGTTTCTGAGGAATTTCCTCCCTCGAACGCTCCGACTGTGAAATGAGCTCCCTGCCGAGGTTTTCCCGAAGAAGGGCGTGGGGGTTTTCAAGTAAGGAGTGTATACATTTTTAAAGAGTCGGCAACACGCATGTGATACCTCTGGAGTTGCAGGCATCCATAGGCTGCGGTGACCGCTTACCATCAAGCGGGCTGTACGCTTGTTTGCCACCAACGTGGTATAAAAAAATAGAAATTGAGACGCCGTTTATGCTGATTATAAGGTCAAAATAAAATTAGACTTTATAGGGCTTTAACATTAGGTTATATCCACAAGAAAGGCACGAACAAAGTCAGTGCATGAGTCAAGACTTTCATAATATTAATATTACCGTCCTTTACAACTTGAACGTAATGCCTTGAGTGCTCTTAAGCGATGAGCGTTATATCTGCGACCTTTCACCCATTTACTAAATACCAAGTAGGTCGAACGTCCGACGAAACAATGTCCCTTGCAGTAATAACATCAAAACCACGCAAATACAGCCCGAAAAACCTCTACTCCCTTCCCGTAACGTCCATTTTCCGTTAACTATACAGTAAATAAAAGTGTGTTGCAATATTGTCAGTGATTGCAGTTAATGTAAACGTTATAGAGCTTGTAATAAAGTAGGTTTTGGATTGATGTGGCTGTAATGTCGCGAATAAGAGTAAGCTTGAGATAGTTTGGTGGAATATGTTTTGCGCGAATACGATAGGCGGGGAATATACGGATTTGCGTTATGGAAGTGAACGCTGAAATTAGTGCTAAAAATGTGATCTATTTTAGGGTTTCGTACCCAAAGGCGAAGGCGTGGCGATTATGGCATTTACCCCCCATGAAATTGGGGGAGGCCTATGTCCAGCAGTCGACGTCCTAGGGCTGATATGGTGGTGGTGGTGGTACCCAAAGGGTAAAACGGGACCCTATTACTAAGACTTCGCTGTCTGTCTGTCTGTCCGTCTGTCCGTCTGTCCGTCTGTCTGTCCGTCTGTCCGTATTTCTGTTGCCGCTATAACAACAAATACTAAAAAGAAAATAAAATAAATATTTAAGGGAGCTCCCATACAAAAAAAAAAACTTTTAAAAAGTTGCTCGTTGTGTGCATCAGGCGCTGGGTCTCAAAATGAATGGGCAAACTAAAATCCGACTCGCACTTGACCAAAAATCTACTTCATATTATTTAACGTTCTTATTACTAATAAAAAAAGTATAATAATTAAGTAAATTAAAAAAAGGTAAAGGTATAAAGTGTCTAATTTTGTATAGATAGTACGGAACCCTTTGTGCGCGAGTCCGACTCACACTTGCCCGGGTTTTTTTGATGTGTTTAGACTATTGGACCAGAGGGGTGATAACGGAACATGCGTAAGGTTTATTAAATATAATGAAACGGGTTACTCACGTCTTTAAGGTCGAATATCGCTCGACATGTTTCAGACCCATTTGCGGTCCTTAATCATGAGCACCTATCGCAGTGCTAAGAAAACCGCCGCCGCGATAGGTGCTCATGATTAAGGACCGCGAATCGGTCTGAAACATGTCGAGCGATATTCGACCTTAAAGACGTGAGTGACCCGTTTCATTATATTTAATATGTCTCAAACTCAAGGAATTTTCTATATAAAAATGCGTAAGGTTGATTTTAATGCAATTTTTCGGGTTCCGTAGTTAACAAGGAACCCTTTGGTTTCGACATCGCCATCGCTATCGTCTTTCCGCGGCTTTGCTCAATCACCGTTATTACTGGAAAGCTGTAATTAGGCATAAGTACATATCAATCCACCACCACCACCATATCAGCCAAAGGACGTCCACTGCTGAACATGGGCCTCCCCCAAATTCATAGGGGGTATATGCCATAATCGCCACGCTTGGCATGCGGGTTGGCGATCGCAGACCGACATCACACATACAACAACAACATACAACACACATGACAACTGTACATATCAATCACTCCAACAAAACTCTAGAGTAAAAATCTTCAAAAAAAGTATTTTTAGGGTACTTCCTTTACAGGTAATCATAATCATAATAATCATAATCACAATCATAATCTTTATTTGCAAGAATACTTAATTCTAAATTAAAAGTGGGGATGCAGTTTTTTTCCTTGCAAAACCCATCGCGTGGGCTATTGGCTATGTGCGAAGTAGGTGGTGGGGGTAAACTAAGCGATCGCAGCGCACACCATGGTAGAAATGTGCAGTTTCTGGGGACTTAAATGTCAAAGTTACTTCGACGTTTCCTATTGGTTTCCTACGATTCGTTTCGTTTGTATTTATTTATTTATTTTCTTATTTATTTCAGTCAAATTTCCAGTAAGGGGTCTTTCTCGCTTACTAAAATAAATAAAATATTCTTGTGTCATTATTTGACATCTCTGAGTTTGACATTGCCCCGGGACCCGTGACGTTTGACGTTTCTGACGTGCACATAGCCAATAAGTTGGTTAGCACTTTTAAAAGCAACGAGAGTTTTCTTTAACCATTTTTTGATGTAGGTATCCGCCTGCGTGATATTAAACTTAAAAGTGCTAATTTTTGTGTCCCCTCCCCTTGCCACCTAAACGATTGCTGCTGGTTATGTGAAAAAAAAACACGGTAGTAGTATATATAACAACAGCATAACACAAACTCACGCCTACACTCCCAAAAGGGGCAGGCAGAGCACACGAAATTAATTAATATAAAATTAATTAGTATATATAATGAACAAAAAAGGAAAACTATAACAGTAGACATTACTAGTTAACGAGTAAAACCCGAACTGGAGATATTTACCTACTTCATTATCATAATTATTCTTTAATTTATTGTTATTTATTATTATTTATCATATTAAATATTCATTAATTTATTGATTAATTAGGTATTTCAGGTTACCAAAGTTGTCTCGAAGAGATTGCTCTTTAGCGATAAGACCAGAGCGCTCGTGGCCCAGCGGCACCTGCCTACCGCGTGCGGTGTGCGAGGTTAAGCAATGTGGGCGCAGGTCAGTTCTTGGATGGGTGACCGCTTTGAGTGGTTACTAACTGACTGCTCTCGTGCTTTGGAAGGCACGTTAAGCCGTTGATCCCGGCTGTTGTTTACGACAGCAGTCGTTAAGCCAAGTTAGAGGCCTTCGGGCGGTTTGAGAACTTCTAACAGTCAAGTTAAGTTGCCCACACACTTGACAAAGGGGGGTCGATGTTGCACCACGTCCGTAGGGAGTACCCACCGTTACCCTACACGTGACCCCTGGGTGGTGCTAAAAATGCAACAAAAACTGGCAACCGTACTTGTCTTCTCGAAGATCTCACGGTTCGTAAATAAATGTCATACGATTAAATAAATAAGCGATAAGACCGCATGTTGTACTACCTCTACCTACATGGACTACATGTAATAAAGAGTGCATATGTGCAATAATAGTAGATTGTACAAGTACAACAATCCGAGTCGCAAGTGCGCGTCGATATAAAGTAGAGGATAAAATGGGTTTTATACATTCTGCTTTTTACTTCGATTGTGAGAAAAGTAAACAAATACTGGATTTCCGGTTGTTCTCTCTGCTGGTACATCCATACATATTGATCCCATTTCTCAACCGATTCTCGTAAAATTTTGTAAGCAGGTTTGATAATTATGTATAACTTTTTTGTAGAGGCAGTTTTTCGAAATTTTCAAATATAATAAAACGTGTAGTCTACAGTTCACACTGCCACTAGTTGTAGTTGGCTTAGTATCAATGTCAAGAAATTCGAACTTGCAGCAAAACGGTGAGTTTTTATCTCCCGTACGTATCCACGCTAAAGTGTAATGAAGACGCGAAGCACTTGAGCGGAGAAAAGTGCTCGATGCCAGTGGCAAGTCGCGAGTAGCGGGTCGAGTACAGCGTAGACTAGGAGCCGGGACAGGAAAACTTATGTCTTCAAATACATAAAAAAATAGGTTTAGGGTGTGTTTCCATTAAGGCAAAGTGGAGCGTAAACGTGCAGAATTGACCAAACAAATCGAAACGGAGAGGATGGACGCGGAAGAATCAAAACTTATCTGATTGGTTAATTTTGCACGTCTCCGCTCTGCTCTGCCTCAGATGCAAGCGCAGCCTTATCGTACTAATTATCAAAAAATATCTCAACAAAATGTACTCCTACATTGTTTCCCACTACATTATCATAGTACAGCTATAGGTGTGTATTAAAGTATAAGGACGTTGAGCGAAATGGATTGGTGTCAAGAAACTTTGCGACTATTTTTCCTAGAGGCGTAGCACCATGACCATTTTATATGGAGACGCTTATTCGTGTTGAATTGTCCATGATATACGTGAATCTTCGTGATAGGTGGTAACTATAATAAATACACCTAGATATTTTTCTAGCACGAACGACTTGATGTAAATGATTGACAAAATAAAAAACATCGACAGTCCTGTTATCGATAAGTACCACTTAGCAATATATTTGCCATAATATGCAATATGAATAAACGTCACATTGTATGTCAATTATTTACTTTTTTAATGAATAACGTCTAAGAATATAAAAAGTTCGTTTACTTTTTGACGTTGGTAATAAGTAGATGAAGTAAATTAAATGTGTATTACAATTTTGCCTCTTTATCATTACTTCGATGAGTTGGATGACATGTGAATATTTTTAAATCACTATACCGCATGTTTTCCTAACAGACTTATAATGAAGTACATGCCGCAAGTACAGTGATTTGTATATCAGCGAACATGCCCAAATATGAAGAAATAAAACGTGACTCCAGTAAAATGTTTTTGAAGTAGACAGTATAGACACAGAAGATTAATTTGATAAACTTCCCCTGCCTTAAATATTTTTGTAACTCTTTTTTTATACTATACAATCAAGATAAACAAAAAAGACAATACACCCTGAAAATTTCGTGTAGGCTGCTCTATATATAAGTAAAGAACTATTCATTGCAAATTATAAAAATAAATTGGATCGAAAGTGTACGGATTACGTTCAATTTGTACAAGATCGGTGCACGCGGCGTCTAGGTAGGTAGCCGATATAAGTCTGTGATTTTATGTACGTCTTGTCGTTGAAGAAGTATGTACTTATCGATAACAGGATTGTCGATATTTTTATTGTGGCTAGCACTAAAAAAATGTTGTTCCTGCTAGAAAAATATCTAGGTATAATAATAAATAAGAATTGCATAACGACTCATGATAGGTTTAACCATTACGATGCATTGTAATAAGCCATTTTAACCACTTACAGCGGTTGTAATGGTAAAATAATGATTCGGAAGTTACATGTTAAATTAAAATGATTGAATTAAGTACAATTATACTTACTATTTCAATCGTCTATACAAATTAAACTAAATAATATATAAATACGTTTTATTTGGAATGTATGAAAATTGTTTTAAGAATAATAAGGTTAATTCCGTTCTACCCAAATTTAACGTATAGTGTTAAATAACCAGAATGTGAATGAAATTATTTTTTAATATCAATTATTTGCAAGTTTTATATACTTAATAATAATAATAAACCGTTTATTCGTGACCACAATAATATCATAACATTATAGTACAACTGACATGTATTGTCACGAAACGATGTGTGCTTGTGTTATAACTGTCAAATGTCAAGTCCGTGTTAAACAACGTACGATTTTAACCATGGGAACCCGGTCTACAAGCGCCAGCGTGCACAATGCATGGCCTTAATGCTCGCTGCATGCAAATAGCGGTGCATTTTTATACCACTAAGTGGTCGAGTGAATTAGAAGGCAAATGTGCTCCTTAGTAGTGCTCGATCTGGCTTGATGTTGTGGTATGATATCAGTATGACAATTGTCATCCGCGTTCTAAGCCTAACGTTACATTTTAAAATTGCCGTAAAAGTGGACGCGACTCGGTACAAATTGGAAGACGAAGTGTGCAGTTTATGGCCAGTCATAAATTATTTTGGAACTCATATTCTTACCTACCAGCGAGTTGACGGAGCTCCACTTCTAGGGGCTCCTACTTCCCGCTTTGAGGGACACAAAGAAAAAAAATTTGAAACAGCAGGCTCGCCCCGCGTGACATATTGATATAACATTGGTTACATATAAATTGCTTTATTTGTCTAGATGACATCCCGCTGTGCAGTACCCGTCTCGAAAGTGCACAAACAAGTGCGCCTAACATATCTCATACTAATATCAAATCAATACGAACAGCTAAATAGACCTGGAGTTTTTCTTGATTAAAACTTGGAGTACTGCTCATTAGTTTGTCTGCTTTATTAGACTTTCAAGTAAGTTCGTATTAAAGAGGGTTATTTTATATTTCAACTTTATCTTGCAACCACCGCTGGTTCCATTAGATATGATTAAGATAGGTAGACGGAGCATACATAGAATGGAAAAAGCAAAAGTTACACTCAAGAGGAAATAAAAAGGGCACAATTTGTATGGAAATTCGATACAAAGTCTATCAGTTACAGTTGCATCCTGAAAGATGCCCGGGGTCCGCTACCTAATCCCAAGAGTTCGCGTAGGCACTAATTTTTACGGAAGCGACTGCCATCTGACCTTCCAACCCGAGGGTGAAACTAGACCTTATTGGGATTAGGCTTGTCAAGTGAGTGGGCAACTTGACTGTTAGAAGTTCTCAAGCCGCCCGGAGGCCTCTAACTTGGCTTAACGACTGCTATCATAGATAGCAACCGGAATCAACGGCTTAACGTGCCTTCCAAAGCACGGGAGCGCTCAGTTAGTAACCACTCAAAGCGGTCACCCATCCAAGGACAGACCTCGCCCGACATTGCTTAACCTCGCATACCGCACGCGGTTCGCGGGCGCCGCTGGGCCACGAACGCTCCCGGGGTCCGCTATAAACATAGAATAGAATAGAATATAAATTTATTTGCTAAACATCATACAGGCCACAAACATTCACCGCAGTCGGTTAAAAGGTTGGCAAAGTGGTTGTCAAATAAAAGTTTAAATCCTAGATCAGTGTTTATGTATGTATGTATGTAAATACTTTATTGTACACAAAACACCGGTAAAAATACAGACAAATTCAGTTATATCGGTACAAAGGCGAACTTATCCCTATAAGGGATCTCTTCCAGTTAACCTTTGAGCAATTGAGTGGAAGACAGGAACCAAAAGATAGACAAACTAACACGTGTACAAATAGGTACGTAATTATTACAGCTACTGCCTATGTACTACAAACTAATTAATACTATAAATACTAGTACATATACTGACTAATAAAATAAATAATGAATACATATATTATACATAATAAGAATGCTTACTTATATAATATATACATATACATACAGTATCCGATTTAATCACAAGTCATTGGAGAGCCACAACTTTTTCAACTTGTTTATCTGCCCTGAATATAGAGATCGTGACTAAGTACGAAGGCTGCTCGTGCGCATAAAGTTAACCTAACTACCGAGCTTAAATCATAGCGCGTGACATAACACACCCTAAACTAGTACATACACATGTTTGAGGTCAGTGGACATATGCACATGCAACTACATATATGTACTCAAGACCTTCAACCTGCGTTCAATATCTTGAGTAGGTATATGTAGTTGCATATGGGGGACCTACCTACGTCGTAGGTCAACTGTTTTCCATATCAGTTTTGTTGAACTAATATAAATATTTCCTAATAGTTAAACGCAGTTAACTGCTCGTAGTTGGGTTATAAATACTCAGAATTTGTATGATATGATCGCTTAAAGGTCAAATAAGCTGCGGTGACCGCTTACCATTAGGCGGGCCGTACGCTTGTTTGCCACCGACGTGGTATTAAAAATAAAGATTAATAATAGGGTATAGCCGAGTCATCTCGCCTTATTGGCTATGTGCGAAGTAGGTGGTGGGGGTAAACTAAGCGATCGCAGCTCACACCATGGCAGAAATGTGCAATTTCCGGGGACTTATATGTCAAATTTACTTCGACGTTTCCTATTGGTTTCCTGCGATTCGTTTCGTTTGTATTTATTTATTTATTTTCTTATTTATTTCAGTCAAATATCCAGTAAGGGGTCTTTCTCGCTTACTAAAATAAATAATATATTCATGTGTCTTTATTTGACATCTCTGAGTTTGACATTGCCCCGGGACCCGTGACGTTTGACGTTTCTGACGTGCACATAGCCAACAGTTACCTAACAGAAAACAGCGGCCATTTTAACACTTGCTCTTTAAGTATGTGGTGTTGTGTTCCTGGTGGTGAGTAATGGACGATTCACACCGAAAGGCTGGAGTCGGCGCGCACCAGAGTCAAAGGAATTCGAGCCTTCTATACATCAGCTAGAGATCGTATCCAAGCGGCAGCGGCAGAGCCGGCGGCAGCCGGAGCCGACCGGTTGCCCGCAACCCGTTTAAATATGAAATCTAACTTCTGTATGGATGGTTCGAATTCCTTTGACTCTAGTGGGGTGCGCGCCGACTCCAGCCTTTCGGTGCGAATCGTCCTTAAGGTCACCACAGCTCCCGATGATGCGCAGTATTGTGACAGGGGTCCTGCAACTGCTTATGTTTATTTATTTTCATTTATTCTCAATAATAGGTGTACAATAGTTACATTTTCAAATTTAACTCGCCAAACTGGGGGACCAGTTTGTTGGCGAGATCGCGCTCATACAATCGTATGGTTTAGCTATATGCACCTATAAATGAATTAGATTAAATTAACTGTTGTTAGCAAGTTATACAATAAACATTTAAAAATATTTTTTTTAAATAAAACTCAAACGGAGGCTAAGGAAGAAAAGAGAGAAAGAAAAGGATATTTTTGCAAATCTTGCCTTAGGGCAACTTTTCCAAAAATATCCTTTTTATAGTATTTTTCACTACTATTTTTGTATATTTGTCTCTAGCTGTCTGGGATAGCAGTGCACTTCTGATTCTTCTGGAGTCAGAGGACTCATAGCCTACAGAGTCTGCTTACAATCAGGCAGGCCGTAAGCTTGTTGGCTGTGATAACAAAAAATTGTCATCTGATATGCGATATTTACAAAAGTCAATGGTACCCACGGCCGGGATTCGCGTGATGTGGCGAACGGTACATCTCCGTTACGCCGACACGCTCTGGCGGTTCGGGCTTGGCTGACTTCCCAAAAGGAATGTTCTGCAGTGGAAGGTGACCCTCACACAAACTTCCGTGTTCGTCAGTCAGGAAGTGTAGTCGGCAGAATCTTTTAATATGGTTATCTTTCACGTGTTTAAATTCATAACATGACAAACCATTAAATTATCATAATATTCATAATAAATAATTGCAAATTACAAAAATAATCAAATTCACAATTGATCAAAAAAATATCATCATCCTCCTAGCGTTATTCCCAGTACAGTTGCATCCCGAAGGATGCCTGGGGTCCGCTACCTAATCCCAAGAATTGGCTTAGGCACTAGTTTTTACGGAAGCGACTGCCATCTGGCCTTCCAACCCGAGGGGGAAACTAGACCTTATTGGGATTGGGTGAGTGAGTGGGCAACTTGACTGTTAGAAGTTCTCAAGCCGCCCGGAGGCCTCTAACTTGGCTTAACGACTGCTATCATAAACAGCAACCGGGATCAACGGCTTAACGTGCCTTCCAAAGCACGAGAACGCTCAGTTACTAACCACTCAAAGCGGTCACCCATCCAAGGACTGACCTCGCCCAAATCAAATTAACGATTTACTTGTTTCCATACAACTTTCTACTAATTGCTTGGTTTACTGCAGAAAATACCAAAATCGCTATTATGCGTGTCAGTCACATTTGAGGAATTCCCTCGATTCCTCGTGTATCCATTATCAAACCTTCACAAAATTGACATATAATCATCTTGGGAGAAAATACGTAAGAGCTACAAGCGCTACACCTTAAAGAGATTGAAATGTAGAAATTACTGTCTTGAGTTCCTTCTGACTCAAAAAGACAAAATCCCTTCACACAGTTTTAAACCAGCTTTAACATAATTCAATAAATTAACTTACAAAGTAAAATATACGAAGTCCCAAACAAATTTAGCCAAACTCCATAATCTGGCGGTCCATTTCTATTCATCGCTTCCGATTCTGATCCACATTGCAAAATTAAAAAATCAGCCCTGTGCGAGTCGGAACTCGGTTAATTAGCGTTCCGTACGATAGTAACAGCTGACAAGCTGTTATACTTACTCCTATTATTTACTGAATGTGAAACTTAGAAAATTAATTTCATTGTTTAATAACAATTTTGTATTTGTTAAATAGTGTTTATAAGGTAATATTTTCTATTATCATGAAAAACATCTTCGAACTTTATAACTTTGTACATAGAAACCGGAAAATTGTAGTACTTAGACACATAATAGGTAAACTTAGAGGTATTTAGTGTCAGTTAATAATTGCCTAAAACTAATGCACTTAAAATATGTGTTTAGATTTATTTTCAAACTAAAGCTCAAGTTAAATTGTCCCACAATTACTACTCATTTTTCAAGCTAAATCTTATTGTTACCTACCTAATAGTTTTATCAATAAAAGTAATATGTTTCCATGGAGTAGGTATAATGGGTATTTACTCTGTCACCAAAATTTAAGTTCTCTTTCGTGCTTCCACGCGCTCTAGCTAACGTGTCAGAATCCGCAAAAAATTGCAATGCGATTAGGATGTGAAAAGGATGAAGCGAATCGAGGTAACAAATGATTAAAGTTGCTTTAAAAACCAGAAGTGGGTCAGGGCCCAAACAAAATGGCGGCGTAAATTATATCAGCACATGTCACGAAGGGATTTCGTTGCGCCAAGTGCTGCGAAAAGAACTGAAAAAAACCTTGTGTTTTATTTTGCTGTGATGGTGTAAAACAAGTGCGCTGCTCACCTAGAATCCTGTAAACTTCTTTCCAGTTAACTAATTTGTTTACCCCTGTCTGCGCGACAAAGAACAACTTGTTCGATTAAATATGAAGACATCATTTAATAGTTATTTGTTCAAATTTTTGCTAGGAGTGTCATGATGTTGAGTCCCGAGCAAGCGAAAGATTCTATAATTCTAAAATTAGAATCTTGAGCGTAGCGAGGGACTCAAAGACACGAGATGCAAATATCTTTGCTCTGGTGTGATACATACAACTTTTCACCTCAGCGGCGAGAACATATAACGCAAAGGAATAGTGATGGAGAGAATGAAGTTACTTAAACTAACCTACGATATGAAAAATTAAAAAGTTAGTTTTTTTCACGCTCGCAGCAATATTGCATTTTGCTCTCTGGTTTCTAGCCGGAAAAGTCGTTTTCGCGCTCGCAGCAAAATTGCATTTTGCTCACTGGTTTCACGCAACAAAACCGGCATTTTTTACTGAGAGAATAAGAGCTTTTGCCCATATACGTATTATCTTGTGTACAATAAAGTAATTCCCTTATATATACCTACGTATTTTACCAACCAACATAGGCATTGGGATACCCTATTGCATTCAATATCTTTTACTCCCGCAAAAATGAACCAGAGATACATCAGTGCGCATCTCTGTGTAACACTGATAGGACAGTAACACTGACAAGTGAGAAATGTTCCCGCTTTTCAATGAAGCGGTGAAGCTTCCGACATTTTTATTTTGCAGCATAATATCAGAGATTAGTCAATTATATAGACAGCCAATATCTATACACTGTTACTTACCTTTAAAATAATGAGCCTGCTTTGTGCTACTTTCACTATGGAGAGGTCTCTGTACCATTAATTTCATATGATATTTATACCTCAGCTTAACAAATTGGCGCCATCTATTAGGAGCTTTTTGTTGTGTTCTTAAATAGCGCTATTGTGTTAAACAGCGGTACACAAATACGAGACTCGTACGCAAGTTTCATTACATTGCGGGTTACCGTGGTATAGTGAGTTCCATCGATCTGTCAAGCCGCGCAATGTAGTGAAACTCGCGTACGAGTCTCATACGTGTATGTGTGGCTTAAGTGTCATACGAATTGAAAAACAGTCTATACTAAAACTAGATACAGCAGAGAGGTGATTAAGTAACGTTTTCCGAGCTTGCATGCCACAGATATCAGAGTAAAGCAGATCCGCTCATTTAAGTTCAACGAATTCTGTACCACCGCCACTACCACCATATCAGCCGGAGGACGTCCACTGCTGGACATAGGCCTCCCTCAATTTCATGGGGGGTAAATGCCATAATCGCCACGGTTGGCATGTGGGTTGGCGATCGCAGTATCTGCACCGCACTCCAGGAATGCTGCCCATCCCACGGTGGTCTTGGTCGTAGTTTTAGGACAAACCTGTGTCCGTCATTTCTGTACATCTGATCTATTCTCACTGATGCACAAATCAGAAAGTTTGAGACAGACAAGTGATATCTGACAGATCGTCATCTGTCAGTGTCTCCGTCCTTATAACTGAAAATTGTACTGAACTGACTTTGTGGTGTGGTGTGTATAGGTCATTAGTCCACCCCACGGTATGCCTTCCGGTACGTGGTCGCCACTCGAGAACCTTTCCGCTCCAACGGCCATCTATTTGATCATTCTACGTGCTATGTGCCCCGCCCACTCCCACTTAGGTTTAGTGATTCGAAGGGCTATACTTTGGTTCTGCTGCGGATGGTCTCATTCCCGATGCGATCACGCAGAGAAACTCGCAGCATAGCCCTCTCCATTGCTCTCTGGGCGACTTTGAGCCTTCTTATGAGGCCCATAGTAAGCGACCACGTTTCAGTGCCATATGTCATCACTGGCAACACAGTATATGGGATTCTTCAAGAAAAGAGTGTATACATTTTTAAGGGTCGGCAACGCGCATGTGACACCCCTGGAGTTGCAGGCATCCATAGGCTGCAGTGACCGCTTGCCATCTGGCGGGCCGTACGCTTGTTTGCCACCGACGTGGTATAAAAACACACACACTGGTCAAAGACTCTCGTCTTGAGACACTGCGGAATATCGGATGAAAAGATGTGCCGTAGCTTCCCGAACGCTGCCCAGTCGAGTCGGATTCGACGATTAACCGTATGTGATTAACGTCATCATCATCATCATGTCAGCCGAAAGACGTCCACTGCTGGACATAGGCCTCCCCCAAAGACTTCCACAATGACCGGTCCTGCGCCACCCGCAGGCGTGGCGTGGGCAAGCCCCCCACACGGTGAACCGATGACCTGGTGAAGGTCGCGGGTGTCCGCTGGATGATTAACGTAATGACATGCAATCAATGAATGGTTTATTTCCAAGAATATGGTACAGCAAATTATATAATCCGGCAACGACATATTCCTGACAGTCTACATAATTTACTAGTCTTTGGTAATACAGGGTGGTAGCATATGTGCATCATTGATTCAATTTATCAACTGCGGAATTCCGAATGAGTGCCTCGTGCTTCGATATCATTCATATTTGCGGTACGCGGGATTAATTAAGTGACAACCGCACGCTGTTGAATTATTTTACATCTCGTTTGTAACATTTTGTGAATAATTGCTTCAGGAAAATGAGAATTCGAATAATTCTACTGTTTTTATATGGTACGAGTATATCATGGTTAAGATAAAGCAATGTGTTCTACTTCGACTGTATTTTAATTTGTTTTGATTTCATTATGATGCATGAAAAATGAAGTCCAAATGATCAAACAGAATCATTAAAATAATTGTACGCCAGCCGGCAAAACGATGGAGTTCGCCACATTTTTTTATTACCACGTCGGTGACAAACAAGATTACGGCTCGCCTGGAAAGTGGTCACGGCCAGCCTATGGACGCCTGCAATACCAGGGGTGTCACATTCGCGTTGCTGACCCTTTAAACATTTATACACTACTTTCTTGAAGAACCGCATACTGTAGTCCCTCGGGAAACCCTCGGCAGGGAGCTCAATCTACAACCGAAGCGTCCGAGGGAGGAAATTCATCTGAAACCGTACCGTACGCAACCACATGTTTTAGTTTTGAGATCGTGATGTTGTACCTATATTAAACAAATGAATAAATTCTGATTCTGATTCTGTCACTTTAGGTGAACTTATACAGAAAATCGCATTGGTATTTCACATTTCATACCTACATGAAACCACAAGTGAAGTCGCTTACTGCGCTAATACATAGATATATGACTCCTGTTAATAAAAACGAGACAACCGCGCCAAATCAAACACAGTCGAAAAAATATAATCGAACATTTTAACAAAAAAAAACCGGCTAATTCTGTCGAGTCGGACTCGCCCACCGAGGGTTCCGTACAAAAAATAAAAACGGCAAAGAGCCCGACTCGCATTTGGCCAGTTTTTAATATTTGTTGTTATAGCGGCAACAGAAATACACAATCTGTGAAAATTTCAACTGTCTATTACGGTTCTTGAGATACAGCCTGGTGACAGACGGACGGACGGACGGACAGCGAAGTCTTAGTAATAGGGTCCCGTTTTTACCCTTTGGGTACGGAACCCTAAAAAACGAATTCAACCAGGTTATTCGTCCAGTTGTCGCGCACATACTTAATGCAAATTTAAGACTTATATGGTTTTCTCGTAGATGCCATTGTTAGAACTGGACCAAATTAATATGGGATCACACGGAAAGCACTAGTCTTCAAATAAAAAAAATAATCAAAATCGTTTCACCCAGTTGAAAGTTTTGAGGTAACAAACACAAAATATAATACAGTCGAATTGAGAACCTCCTTTTTTTTAAGTCGGTTAAAAAGTCGCCACTTCTGCTGACCATATTACACATACATTTAATTATGTATGTAAGTTATATTTTTGAACGACTTCAGTAGAAGGAAGGAGGTTCTCAGTTCGTCTGATGTTTGCTTTTTTATTATTTTTTATTATAAATAGTGTAATTCTTAAACTTCTCGAATTTGATAGTCATGCATATGCCAATTTCGGTATTTTCTGTAGTAAACCAAACATTTGCTTTCGGAAACCAGAAATTTCGTGAAGCGGAACTGGTGATGATGAACATAGATGACATATGGTACTCCTCAATGATGTAGGCATTTCACAGATTCCGATGAAATTTCGTTGACGTAGCTAATGTCTCTAAGTAACTAATGTCAAAGTATACATTTTGAATTGGAATCGACGGAACTCCTCAAATGCCATCGGCCCATATAAAATGACTTGGCTATTTTCAGTAGTAACCACCAATAGACCATTTATAGGGTATGACGATTGCTATTATAGGTATATAAAACTTTTAAGAACTCGTTTTTCTTTACAGAAGGATCTCTGGCCCTAGGATACCACTTTTGTTTGGCCTCTATGTATTCTGTGTATTACCTTTACCTTTCTTATTACTCAAGTTTACATCTGAATGTATGTCTCTTCTCTGTCATTCTGATTTTTTTGTAAAACATACAAATTTACAAAGTGGCGATATCGCTATTACATACCGGAGACGTCACATTTTGTCATCAAAGTGAATTCAGGTCCAATATCAATTTCCGTCCTTGAGACTTCTTAAATACCAACTCCTTTTGCCCTATTAACAAGAACAAGACACAGAACATGAACAGAAGCGTTAATAACCACCCGAAGCTTCGTAATCCTGAATTATCACTAACAAACACGACACTAACTGTCCCCATCCATCCTTTTCGCTCTCCATTCAACGAGAATTGAGTGATAGAGACAGCTTAGACGTATTGGAGTGTGGTAATTGCCGGACGGTGAATTTAATCGAATGTACGAGTCCCAATTTAAAAGGGACTAAGTTGGTATGTTGTTGTTGGCGTATAAGTCGTTTTGTCATGATTGCGTTGTGCATTGTACTGGGAACTAATCCGTTGGACGTGTGGCAATAGCTAATAGGTGTTGCTAAATGGTAGTGTGCATTGTTTACTATATGCAATGCTGTCACTGTTGACATAATCTCGTGTTCCTTATGGTGCCAACCAGTTATCTTGAAGTTTGTTACTATTCTACTTAGGCCCGGTTTTATAACAGTCCGTTTGTTTATTTTCATATATTTTTACGGAAATTTGATCTACCGAACAAAATGTATGTTTTATAATGATTGGTAATGGTAAGTATGTTTTTAGTAAAATATCACTGCCAAAAGTTAGTTACGGTGGAGACACGGTTTTAGTTCACTAACGGTTGTTTTTGACATTAGCTGGTGGAATATAAGACACTTTACTAGTTTTGCTTTAAAAGAATTCGAAAAGAAAACTGAACGAAAATCGGTTCATCCGTTTGGGAGCTACGATACCACAGACAGATACACAGACACTCAGATACAGAGACAGACACGATAAACTTAAAAACACCCCTCTTTTTGCGTCGGGGGTTACTAAAACAATGTTGCTAAATAAACTACTATTAACTTACGCAAAAAATAAGGCATTTGAATTAAGTGTTTAGAGTCGGCAACGCACTTGTGACACTACTGGAGTCACAAGCACAACGCCAAGAAAGTAAACTACGATAACATGGCCCATCCCTTCAAATGACTACTTCAATGTGTTTAAATAGTCACATCCTTACGAAAGAGTGTGTTTGTTTGACGTCTGTCTCAGCACGAATACATGCGTTGGGAGTCTTGGTGGTGCTTAATAAATACTTTCAGAATATAAATTGAAGCGTTTTGAATTTTAGAGGGTCGGGCCATGTTATCGTAGTTTATCTCTACTCCGAGAGAGCATACTGTCAAATGTCACTGAACTCACGGCACAGCTGACCAGTTTCGGTAATCGTAACCCGTTTATCTGGTGGATGACTTTCGCTGTCGACCAGTCGCAGCTACTTTCTTTTCCCTTCCGGGCGATGATACCTGTCACATGAGGAAGATATAGTTAAAAATAGCGGCTTGATTTTAGATGACGGAGAAGTCACTGTAGCCTAGCGGTAAGGCACGTAACTTTCAATTTGGAGGTAATGGGTTCAAATCCCGGCTTAAAAAGAAATATACATACAGGATGATTTTGTGGTCATGTTCCGGAATATCGTCAAGAACATACATGACATGGTCAAGAATTCAAAGTAAACAACAACACAGTTGGTATGAAGCGCTATAACTCAAATCATTTTCTTTTTTACATGTTTTAATAAGAAATAATACTTTTTCATACAACTTGGTCACCCTACGCCACTGTCAACTCTCCAAACCGTCAAAAATACAAAATCTCAAAAATTTAGCTACTAAGCACTCTTGTGTCCGAAAACATTATATTTTTTTTCAATTCGGAGATATTATGATTTTAATTTATGACTTCCAAACCAAGTAATGGATCTTGATTCCACGATATTATAGCGCAGCAGTCAATACCTACTGATTTTGAAGTAGCATTAAGTATATTATATAGACTACATTTGCAATGGTCACATTTTTGGTTTATAAGGATATTTTTTGGATTTTTAAACTTGTATGTATAAATTTTTTAGTATACACGTCAGCTATATGTGCATAAAAAAAGCTAATGTTTTTTTTTTCAATTGAACCCCCCCCCTTTCATTGAAATTATTGCTCAATAGTGTACCGTTTAATTTTTTGCTCCTATTACAGGCCACACCCTGTATAGACATAAAACTATTTCCATTCACTGTTAAGTAACTATTAATTGAGTGCTCAATTTAAAGCCAGACAGAGTTCTTGAATAAGTTAAGTAAAGCCTGTTTAACATTTACATCACTTAGAAAATAGTTTCTTAATTAACCTTTGTCTATAGTTTTACTCTTATTAAAATAGTTTAAGGCTCTGTTTCGAATCTTAAAATATACCTACACAAAGAGGTTATTAATTCGCAGAAAATGAAGTTTTCCTTCAATAAATAAATGATTGAGACGTCCTAAAATATATTTACACCTACATACAGAGGAAACTTCAAAATATAAGGAATAGTTAAAAAAAACATATAAAGGCGGCCTTTTCGTTTTAAAGCAATATTTTCCATGCAACCTTTGAATAGCGGCGAAAATAGTGTTTTTAAACAAATTAATCCGGTACTGACAATTTATTTATTTATTTATTTGGCTCACCAACAATTGTTTACACCGTAAATTACATATATAGCTTGCAATAACAGTTTTATGCTAAATGTAACAATCACTGACAGGTGAACACCACATGCATTTTACAAAAAAGGCAGTGAAAAAAACTAAAATTTAAAAGTTACAAAAATGCTTCTTCAAAACACCCATAATTTAAGCGCTCCGTTCAAAACAATAATAAGGGTTTATATTACGTTAGACTCTTGCGTTAAAGTTTTAAAACGAGTAACCAAAAGAAAGTGTAACAATTATGTACCTCTAACAGTTAAAGTGCATAATAAGCTGAAAACTAAACTGAACCGGACAGGCAATTGCGAACAGTTTTCTTAAATCTAACTATTGGGTCAAAGTGTATATCCGCTTCATGACAGCATGCATTCAAAATTTTGCATAATCTCGGGATAGGTGAGTTGCTGCCAAAAACGGTGCGTCTGAGCGGAGGACAGAGCGGAGTAATGGGGTTGCGGGGCATTCGGGACGGAGCTCGGAAACAAAATTGTTCCAGTAATTGCGGACAATCAATTTTATTCCTAACCAGCTTATATAGAAACATCGCGTCCGCTATCGTTCTACGTAGCTCCAATGACTCTATCCCAAAGTACTTTAATCGCTTGTTATAAGAGGCTGTTTTTTTGGCTATGCCAGCTGAAAAAGAAAGATGTTGCAGGAATCGCTTCTGCACTCGCTCAATACGCAATGAGTGAGTGGAGTAGTGTGGACGCCACACTACACTACAGTATTCTGTGATACTTCGCACAAAACTGTTGTAAAGAAGTATTTTGGTTTTACTCCGTCGAAATGTTTTTGTATTTCTTATGACAAATCCCAGCATCCTGGATGATCTCTTAACAACACTTTCGATATGAGGCACAAAAGTGAGTTTATGGTCAAAGACTACGCCTAAATCTCGTACTGTGTCAACCTCACCAATTGGGACATTTCCGATGAAATATTTAGAATTTACCATCATATGTTTTCTAGAAAATTTTATATATGCACATTTATTGGCGTTCAGGACCATTTCATTCTTACTGCACCACTCTGTGAGCTTATTAAGATCACTCTGTAACAATTGTACGTCTTTATCAGAAGCCACTATACGAACAAACTTTAGATCGTCGGCATACATAAAAATTTTTGAATAGCGTAAACAGTCCGGAATGTCGTTAACAAAAATATTAAACAGAACTGGGCCCAAATGCGACCCCTGTGGGACACCTGATGTTATGATATGGGACGAGGATTTAAAACCGTTGACCACTACAAAAAAAATTCTATCTGATAAGTATGAGTCAAACCATTGCAACAAAGAATCAAACCCATATGCCGATAATTTACGTAACAAAATCTTGTGAGAAACCCTATCAAATGCTTTGCTGAAGTCTGTGTATATGACATCTGCCTGACTGCCACTGTCAATTGCTTTAGACAAGACCTCAGCAAAGGTGACTAGATTAGTGGATGTAGATCTCGCACTCACAAAACCGTGCTGGAAGTTAGATAAGTAATATCTTAGATGTCTCTGAACATATGGACAGACAAGAGATTCAAAAATCTTTGCAAAGGACGACAGTATCGCTATAGGTCTATAATTTGAGACTGTATTATTATCTCCAGACTTGTACACAGGAACAATTTTTGCAGTTTTCCATTGTGATGGAAACACTCCACTTGATAGGGATTTATTATAGATTATACTCAATGGCCGAACTAACTCTGAAGCGCATGCGAAGATGAAAAATGGAGGGATTCCATCTGGTCCCGCTCCCTTTTGGCGATCTAAGTTTTTTAATTTAGTAATCAAAGATGTATCATCAATAAAAGGGAGCACTAGAGATAGGCTATTGTAATTGTAAGTAACATTTCTCAAATGACTCGAATCATACACACTTTGTCCGCTACTGTCTCTGACATAGACTGTGGAAAAATATTGGGCGAACAATTCACATACTTCCGTACTACAGGATGTCGTATTTGTACCATCTGTCATAGACAACGGGTATACACCTGACCCACCACGCTTGGCTTTTATATGAGTCCAAAACATTTTAGGGTTTTCATTTAGACCATTCTCGATTTTATTTAAGTAATCATTATATCTAGAGACTGTTAATTTTTTTAAGCGTTTACTAATTAATTTAAATTCTAATATATCTAATGGATTGTTGTATTTTTTTAGTCGGTTTCTGATTTTATTTTTTTCATTACAAATCTTTCTTAATTTATAGTCAAACCAAGGCGGGAATTTTTTCTTTTTAAGTTTTGTTAGAGGTATATGTTGCTTAATTACTTTATTTAAAATATCGTAGACAACAAGAAAAAATAAAATAAAAAATCTTCTTGGATCTTCACCAAAATTATACGGGACAAACTTGGAGGTGGCATAGGACCCAATTTTTGGACCGTCGTTAAGGGTTTAATTCGTCTACAATTTAATTAATTCTGTTGTGACACGAAAGTTACCTATATAAATTTTATCAAAAATTTTCGTGTCACAGCGAAATCAATTAAACTGTTGACGTATTAAGACCTTAACTATGGTCTTACCCAGGTACTTGCATACTCATCCCATACTCATTTTATTGATAAAATATAAAATTTTGCATGTCAAAGATTATTAACACTCGTAAATTAAAGTATGTCACATACTCTCATAGTCTCCAAAAAGAAAAAAACAACATAAATATTTTATGGACACAAATTATGTTAGTATGGAGGGTTTTGATGAAAAAAAACTATTAGTACTAGGAAATAGACAATTATTATAATTCATTGGCGCACTACCACAGTATCATACTAGTAGGAGGGGAATGCAGTCCCTCACAGTGTGACATGTAGACGCCGTCTAGCCTGTCCGCTATCATGCGTAGGACGGTGTTAATAATACAACCGGAATGAGAAAATCTTCCTTTTTTGAAGTTGGTAAAAAAAAATATGGATAAATTTTATTATAAACTGTTGCCAAGCTCTTGGAATATTAAAAATAACCCCATTTCCCTTGTTCCAGCCGCCTACTTCTATGTGGGCACCAGCGGCTCCCCAACCGCGACGGGGGCGACACGACTCCGGGACGAGCGCGGCAACACCAACCCCCTCCGCAAATACAGAGGGGAGGGCATCGCATTGGCCCTCCCAGATAACCTCACGCTAAAGGATGTCCGCTGGTTCTCTGTGTGGTGCGACGAATATGCCGTAAGTAGTAGTATTTTTAGGGTTCCGTAGCCAAATCATGTCAGTCATGTCATGTCTGTCTGTCTGTCCGTCCGTGTGTCACAGCCGATTTACTCGGAGACTATGAGCACTAAAATTATGAAATTTTGTAAGAAGGTGTATTACATGAACCGCTATAGAAATATGGTGTGATATTACGAACAAAATTATAAACTGGGGCGGTTAAGTATGCTGACACAGCATACTTTTTACAGCTAAAGAAATTATAGGATGGACCAATAAATAGACAAATCCAAACACAAGAGATGAAGATGTCTGTCGGAATGAGATACCATGCAATGATATATAAATTTTCCTAGTTTAAAAAAAAGTCAACTTTCAAGTCTCGTAATAGCAGATGAATTGCGTAAAGCGCGTTAAGAGATATCAACTACATTACTTAAAGCTGAAAATAATAGTCAGTAG
This sequence comes from Notocelia uddmanniana, assembly GCA_905163555.1. NCBI lineage: Eukaryota > Metazoa > Arthropoda > Insecta > Lepidoptera > Tortricidae > Notocelia > Notocelia uddmanniana. The sequence continues at coordinate 15,712,801 of LR991072.1, forward strand.
GTCCTAAAGCTCATTTGAAAATACGCCATTACTCATGAAAATGCTTTCAACTGTAGACATTAGCTATGCAAACCGAAAAGCAAATAGTAAGGTGAAAACAGGAGCTGAATGCTGCCAAAATTAGACTGCGTTATTGGGTGAACAGTAGTTGAATTATTGAAGTTGCGATCCGCACTCCGCTGGCATCCATTATTGAGAGATTGCTTAGCGAGGCAGAAATGATGTGTTTTTCAGGTTTAAGCAATATTATTTTTATATATTGGATAAAAGTATTAGTAGTAACGAAGCTTAGAACCTGTATGGTAGTTTCAGAGAAATTACCTCCCTGGAACACACCGGTAGTGCAATGAGCAATGCCCAGGTTTTTCTGAAGGACTGTAGTATGTGGTTTTTAGGAAATTAGTATACCAATGTAAAGGCTCGGCAATGCACATGCGATACTCCTGGAGTGACCGTTCATTGCTATAAAAAAAGTGTCATTCTGAGCAAAAAAATTTATTTTTATTAAAAATGGTGTTGCTCTTGGCCAGCATCTAGCCAGGGGGCAAAGATGAGGCCGACGATGAAGCGAGCTCACCCAGAAGATGCCTATTCACTCGTGCCTTAAAAAGGTCTAGGTTATACAGAATGGACCCTGTAACAGGAGCAAAAAAATAAACGGTGTATTATTTCGCGGGCCAGCAATTATTTCAAAGTGGTCCAAGTTGAAGAAAAAAAATTTTTTTTTCTTGAAAGACGGCTTACATGTATTTTCATTACTTTTTTGGAGTGACATTAATGTCAATTTATTTTAAAAGTCAATAAAATTAAAAAATAATAATAATTAAAACTTACCCAAAATATCCTTGAAAACAAAAAAATGCAAAAACAGTCATGACTCATAACTTGATACTACCTCAAACATTCCGTTGACTGATGTGCTATAATCTCGTGGTGTCAAGATCCATTACTCGGAGGTACATAACTTTAGATCGAAATTTCTTTGAAACGAAAATTTTGAAACAAAAATTGTATTCCAGGTGTTACTAAAGATGCCCTAAGGAAGCTTCCTTTTAAATATTTGCTCCAGTTACCTACAGGGCCCACCTTGTATGAACTCGACATACACCGAGACTCGATCGAGATTGACAGCGTTTTGAATTTCACCTTTATGTTGTTTGTAATTAAATAACAAAGTCTCTTCCTTTCTCAGAATCAGACAGTTTACGTAGAAAACGATTAAATCCAAACCTCTTCACTCAAATACCGCCCGTAATTACACTTGTCTAGATTATTTTGAGCACTACCCACCTGCTCACATCCCAAAGTAAATACCTCAGAGGTTTTGGAATTTTGTGTTGTGCACAACAAAGCCACCTCATGCATCTGGCAAAAACCAGGTATTGGATAAATAACTCTCTTACTTCCGCTTGAAGTTCATTTTCGAAGGAGGGGTAAAGAAAGATAGGATGTTGCGTAAAATCCCGGGTAAGCCATTAGTCTGCGAGATTAGCGGGGCTTGGAACACCTGGGTGTGGAGCTGTGGGACTTTGCCTATCCATTTTGAGACCGATTTTTGAGGATTACGGATAATTAATTTTTAGGGACGCTGCGTGGTTTTTTAATTTAGACGAATTGTATACATTTATTGTCGACGCTGTTAGCTTGATTGAAAAGCTTTTAAAGATATGATTTTAATTGCGGTAGGAGTAGAATTGTGATTTGAACACTGTTATCCGAGTGTTTGGATGTTAATATTTCTTCTTCTAACAGAATTTATTCATTTTAATAACTATGTGTCTGAAGCCTAGAATTTCTAATACCCTGTGTTTCTTAAATAAATTTTACAATTGTTTAAGTATAAAGGGCCAAAGGGGTAGGCAGAGATCACGGGTTTACGATCCTTACATACAACTTTCGCTTCATGAATGCTTCATTCTTCATGCATGTACGCCGATTTAGGGTACGCTTCACCTAACCTTGCTGCAGAATGTCTCCGATTTGGTCGGAGTACGTTCGCTGAGGTCTTCCCCTTCCAACATTTCCATCCACTCTTCCCTCATACTCGTTTTGTCAATTTTCTTTTATCCATCCTCTTTACATGTCCAAACCATCTTAACACGTTTCTCAATTTTGGTCACTATACCTTAATTCACTCCACACCTCCGTCTTATGACCGTGTTTCTCTCTCTACCTCTCAAAGTAACACATATTTCTTAACGCTCTCTACATTATACTAGCGGCCTGCCCCGCCTTCGCAAAAGTGTCTAACAAAAATTTCAAAATTAAAAATTATAATACACACACCTTTTAGTAAGCATCCCTAATTTTTTTGAAATATAATATAGCCGATGTCACCCGGCGCTAGTGTTTCCAATAGTGAAATAATTTTTCAAATCGGTCCAGTACTTTAGAAGCCTATTCAATGCAAACAATTTTATTTAACACCTTAGGATACATTTGAGAGTTAACGACAGACAGACAATTACTAGTAACACGGAATGGATAGTGGCTTGACGGGTATAAATTAATAGTTTGTTTGAAGGTTATCTTATCTTAACTATATGAGGGCCCTTGCATATGTACTTCGACCCAATGGGATGTTTTGTGCAATTGCCCCTCCAGTATACCTACTCCAAGCTGCTGTCCAACATTTCCACAAACCGGATTATGGAGCTCAGCTGGAGTACTCTGAATTCCTTTGGTTCTGGGTGACCATTGCCAAAGTCATTCATTATTTGTCTGGCAATGTGATTTGATAGGTGAGTGTTGTCCTACATAAACAAAAATATTAGGTAGGTCTACAGTTTAATTTTAAGGGTTCCTGACTACACGATGTGCAAGAGGAAAGACGTCGTAGACGGACGGGGAATGGGTGGTGTCTAATTGGTAGGTATATAGCTCTGGCTTTCTCAAAGAGGGTAAATTCGCGTTCTTCCGGGGCTTCAGCGTTTCAGTGATCGGGTTTGTGACAAAAAAATTGAAGCTGAATTTTAAAAGATTTTGTTACATACAGTTACTTCCTCAAGTTACGAGGTTCATCATCTTCTTCGTAGTCGATCCCCCCATGAGTAAGGGTCGTGACCGCACGCAATAGGCTAGGGCTATTGAAAATTATCAACCATAGAAAATTGTGACGTCATTAGTCACATTTCTTTACATTCTTCATACCAACCGAGCGTTTATGACGTTTCGTAAAAAAATGCTGATTTGACTATCAGTGAAATACCGTATTGTCTTCCATGCATGAGAGATTCACAATTGTCTGGAAAATACAGTAAGGGTAACTAACTGGGGTTATAATTTTGAAAAACCCTCTTATAGCTGGTTACACTATCAACCAGTTATTGTGTACTAATATCTTATTTATAATGATGACCATGTATTCTGTCCAGGTGAACTTCGGAGACGTGCGGATCCCCCGTGACCTGGAGTACCCGAAGCCGGCGAAGGTTGGTGCTCTGCGCGGCGTGCATGGCGTGTCTTCGGACCCTGTCGTGGTGGTGGATGCACAGACTCTCCTGGTGCCCAACTTCTCCTATGATGGGGAGGCTCCTGGTAAGATTTTTGGTCAATAAATCTTTTTTAAATCGAGACCTGAGCTGCTATCGCGGAACGAAAACGAACGATGTTCGTGTATGTTTTTCGTCGCTCGAATATGCAACTGCGACAGAGAGGGATACAGACGAACTACGTTCGTTTTCGTTGGGTCTACTCCGAATTTCGAAATCCGAACTTCGTATGGTGCCGTTCCTTTCATTCTTCTGTTATACTCTATATGCGTGAAAGGGACGGCACCATACGAAGTTCGGATTTCGAATTTCGGAGTAGACCCCCTGGTCTTACTATGTAGAGGGGTGAATTAAATACTTAACGTCGAGCGTGCGAAAGGATGATCTAAATGTTATTTCCTCAAACATGATCGGAGGTGGTCCAAAATTCGTATGGTGCCGCCGTCCCTTTCACTCCTCTGTCATACTATATATGCGTGAAAGGGACGGCACCATACGAAGTTCGGAGTTCGAATTTCGAAATAGACCCCCTGGTCCTACTACGTAGGGGGGTGCATACGTAATCGTCGAGCTGCGTAAGGATGGCCTAAATGTAATTTTCTCAAAAATGCTCGGAGATGGTCGTACTCGTATTGTATTTGAAAAACAAAGGAGTTCATAAATGATACCACCAACACCACCATATCAGCCCAAGGACATCCACTGCTAGACATAGGCCTTCCCCAATTTCATGGGGGGTAAATGCCATAATCGCCACGCTTAGCATGCGGGTTGGCGATCGCAGTATCTCCACCTCACTCCAGGGATGCTGCTGCTCATCTCACGGTGGTCTTGGTCGTAGTTTTAGGACATACCCGGGTCCAAAATATAAGTCCCGGGTCATAAATGATACGTCACTGTCAATATTGAAATTGTGTTATGTAACATTTTTATTAATTTTAATCTCGAATCTTGTATATTATATTAATGTTATATTAGTTAGAACTACTTAAATTGTAAATTGCTGTGCCCTAACAGGGTTCATGTCTCGAACCAAATTTTATTGTAAGACCTAATTAATGTACGACATGATTATTATGCAATAAATGAATTATGAATTAAATATGAAAACGGTCGCGTAGAGTGCCTTTCAATCCGCCCAAATTTTCACGAGGTTAAAACTCTTTCCTGCTAAGGAGTATAATAACTTAATAATCCTACCATAACCCATATTTCCCACCGTGGTTAACTTTTAGAAATTCTGACAGCATCATATAACATATTAAATCGAATCGACTAAGGTAAAGTGTTGGATCACGCACAAAGAAGAGTTCCGTACAGACATACTAGTCAACATTTAAAACCACTATACTAATAATATATGTAACATAATTATATTTTATAATACATGTACATTTAATTAAAAAACAGGTCGTATCTTCATAGGGAACTCACGGCACTTACGTCCTTTTGTTTCGGCAGGACAGTGTTTCAGCGATAACTTATAATATCTTGTTCAAACCAAAAATTCTTTAAAGTATTTATTGTACACCATTATATTTATTTATTTATTTTCTTCAGAAATTTTAAACTTCATAGTTTTTGAAATTAGAGGGACACACAACAATTGTATCTTTTTCTAAAACTGTCTCGTGCCTACTTAGAAAAAACTTCCGTATCTCTTATAGTTTCGGATTTTCCTCCACTGTGCCATTTAGACTCTATAAGTAAGCTGTTTATTTTTTAAATGTAGTTGTTATCGATGTTTTTATCATTTTACTATTACTAACACAGCAGCTTGCCTCTAGTCACATAGTGAACTGTAAAAGCGGTCATAAATATATGTACATTCTTATCTACACGACATTAAGTAAAATACTGTACTACCAATGTTATCTAAGCCAACCACTTACTACTTCGACGTAGACGAAGTCATACCATTACAGAATGAATATTCTGCAGCTAGGAAAATATGAAACTATTCTAATATTCCAGGAGCACTAAAAACTAAGCACTTACACCGTAGTTAGCAGTTTTATATGCACTACAAACTGAACTGCTCTTTTATAAGACAGAGATACCGCTATAAAACCGCATAAGAGCCTCCTTTTCCCTCAATAAACAGCACCGTAACCCTTCTGGCGAGAAACAATTGCCGAAGCAGTAATTGGAATACAACCAGCTAACCCTCAAGTAAATTTAAACCTAAAAACTTGTACAATACAGTTTAAAATCCTGTTTTGGTGTCAAGACAGTCGGAAGTGTAGTTTTGATAAGTGGTGTAATAAAGGCTGGGCCCAGATGGGACAGGATTAAGGTCGAAGGAATAGGAACGAAATGAAATTTAGTCGTAAATACAAGGGACTTGTAGGGTCGCGCTTTCAGACATTATTTTCAGTCGGTTTTGACCTTTTGCAGAATGGAAATATATATAAGAATGCACTTCCTTGGTGACACTTTCGTTTTCCAAATATTTCGGTAAAATTACTTGCGCATTAAATTTTCGTTGCATTGCAAGAACATCTGTTAGCAGAATAATTTGCATAGCGTCCATCATCCAGTATATTATATAAGATATATGTTTATGTATCAGTATGTATATATATATTTATATATATTGTATATATGTGTATATATATTTGTATCAATGATTATTAGATCTATGTACGTTTATATTTTATTTTAACGTCTGTGTTATATTCTCAACGTTTCTACATTTACCCAGCACTAATTTTAAGTGTCTCTGTTTGGCCCAGTGGTTGACTGGTAGAGAATGCCCTTTGGCTTTAAGTCCGCCATTTGTACATTTGTTTTTTGTGCAATAAAGCTTAAATATATAAATAAATAAACGTTCACATCGTTCCTGTAGACATTACCTAAATTAAGGGCGATAACACCAAATTTTTGGTTGGATTCTATCATCATTATATGCTAGTATCTAGATCTAGTAGTAGCTAGATCATTTAGCAGACAGTAAAGCGGATCGTTTTGTCATAAATGTAAATGACGGTGATCAATATGACGAAATAATAGATTCTGATAATAATGTCTAAATTTGTTTATTCAAACCAGAAGACGGGCTACTTTATAGGAAGTGGCTATCGACATTTTTTATAACTGATAGAATACAATAACGGAAGCAGTTTGCTGGTACAAAGTTATACTTATCGATATATTTTTATCGACATATACCACTCACTTTTTTATTTAAAAAGGGCTATCCGAGCAATTTATAACTTGGGGTCGCGTGATTCATTAAGAGAATTTTTCAAAGAAATAGATATTCTAACCCTGCCGTCCCTATACATATTTGAAATAATAATGTATGTTAGGAAGAATTTGGGCAATTTTCCAACGAACGCTGATAAACCAATAGTCACGAGAAACACTGCGAAACTCAAAATAACCTTCTATAGACTAGTAAAGGCGAAAAAGTCGTTCTTGGGAAATTGTATCAAATTCTACAATAAAATTCCTAAACACGGACGTCCTGCACGGGTAATACTTCGCGAAAATATATTTTCTACTGTAGCATTGTTATTTTGTAGTAATGTAATTTTATATTTAACTATACAATGTATATTGTTTTGAAAAAAATGACACCTCGCCGAGTTTCTTACGCCGGTTCTTCTCGTGGCAGAGGTATGTTTTTCCGAACCGGTGGTAGTTTATTGACGTTCATAGGTGCATGTAATATGCCTAATTTGAAGAATAAACTACTTTTACTTTTTTACTTTTATTTTTGCTTCCAACTAGGCTAAAGTGAGTGTCAAAAGTATAATATAATATAAAATATATAATACAATAATAATATAATATAATAGCGACTAACGAGTATACGCAGACAAAGTCGCAAAAGAGGGCTACGTTAAAAAAAAAACATTATTAATTCAGATTAAAAGCGACATAAGATAAACCTCAGTCTTCCCGAATTGCCCGTCAGCACTAAAATCAACGGAATATGCATCGAGAATTTCGCAAGTGCAAGCTTTCCAAATGCAATCTGGACTCGTTCGTAATCGGCTCACGGTTTGAAACAGGATTACGTTCGGCCATGTTTCGTTTGCTCATAAAATGAATATATTTTCGAAAACGGGACAGTCCACAAGACTGTCTCTTACGTAACGTTTTCTATGCACCCTAAGAAAATTCATAAAGCATGGAGCATGAAAAAATAAAAACTGTTCTACCACAATTCATTGCTATTCAGTATTCTCTAGTGTCACTATTTATTCTCACGTAGCGATTTGCCTCGTTTTTCTTAATAGTACTGACAAGGAAAGGAATTCGCTCCCGTCGTATGTAACTCATTTTTCAAACTCTAAACAAATTATTAGTCCATAATAACCGGTTCCGTGCGAGTTCGACTCCGTGTTCCGTACACAGATCGTGTCCCGGCCCGACCCCTTCATCAATCAGGAGAAATTGAACATGTGTACAGCGCCACCTATCGGAGCATTATATAAACGTAGTTTAGAAATGTTTTTTGATTAAAAAATTCCAGATAATGATATACTCAATTATATTTTTCCTGTAATACTTATATTTAAATTAATAAACGTGTGTAATTTTTCATATGCTTTACAGATAGGGAGGGGGGAGGGAGTATTTTTTTATATTTTCTTTTATACTCGTAAATCGTAATTCAAGCCCTTTTATATGTCACCATAAATAAATAAAAAACGGTTTTGTCCTTACTTGACATAGTCACTAGACTTTGAACTTTTGCCCATAAAGGTTCCTTTTTACCATTTTTGTACAGAACCCTAAAAACTACGGATATTGACCAAATTCTCCAATAATGTATCTTAGAAATCAAAAAAATATGTAAGCGATAAGTAATACGCAAACGAAGCTACGGGAAACAGCTATTTGATATCAAACCAATACGTTGATTAACATAGACCTCCTTTGCCATGATGGCCGTCCAGAGTGTCTCCGGCGATGCTAATTCCGACATGCCTTGACCGGCTTCCGATCCGGTCGGTAGCCCAAACGGATGACGATTGTCTCATTTGCATTAGCTTATTGTAGTCCGATCCCCACTGGGTCATCGTGGGGACTATTCCACGTTTCCTCGCATCTATTAGGGGCCTGTGCCCAGCAGTGGGACCTATATAGATTGAATGATTGTAATCAAGGTTATAAATTTTATGTCATATGCGTGCATGCGTTCTTGTGAAAAACAACTATTCAAATTCATGTCACTTTTTTGTTGTTTTTGGTATTTAAATTATGGGTATTGAATAAGAAATAACTTAAATCTGTATAGCACCCAAAACCATTACATTTACTTTTTTATTCCCTGAACACAAGCTTCTAATTACAACCCGCAATTCAATCGTTTAAGATTACTCCTGTCCCTCGAACTTCCTACGTTGAGGAATTTTCCGTGCCGATGAGGCATTAAGATACCCTATAAAGGACACAATGTACAGATTACCGCCCGCGCCGACTAGACACATTGTTATGAGTGAAGTATGCGATATAAAACGTTTTGGGGGGAGAGTTTGGTAGTAAACTCAACAAGTCGCGCCTTATCACTTGGAACGTCTTTATTGGGCTGTGGTAAGCGATTACGTAGCGTATCGTATGTAGCATATTTTGGCTCATGAAAGATTTTTGTAAGTCTATGTAGGTCTACAGTATTGAGCAGAAAACAAAATGTTTACAAACAATTCAAAAGTACATAATTATAATTAGAAAAGTCATCAATTCAACCCTTTTAGGGGAACCCCTATACACGTCATGACATAATTAAGGTACCTCACGTGAACGGGTTAAATATGTTTCTAGTCGTACGATAGGCAATAAGACTTAAGACGTAGGGACCTACTTCCACACCTCTTCGGTCTGCCGTCCCAATTATTTTCAGGTTCTACCCATTGAATTTCCCAAAAATGTGTATTTGGGCATTTTTAGGATAAGTATATGGAGTCATCTTTCTTATTATCCTCTCTGAGCAAGTGCGCAATACCCCGCCCTTCATGGGATCTCAAATAAATATGTTATTTTATTGATCGTCAAATCAGAAACGTCTAAAACGCTCGGTTAGTATGGTAGGGAAATGTGCCTAATGATGTCAGAATTTTCTATGGTCAACCTACGTCCTTTTCCACATATTTATGAATGTAATTTTTATTTTAATTGCATAAATAAGCTGAAATCTGGGGGCACGGTAGTGCCCCCCGCCAAGACGAGCCAAGCGAAGCGCAAGGGCACTACCTACCTTTTCTCGAAGTGTTTCGTCGTTTTTTAAACCCTCTTAAAGTTGGTTTCCGATTTACCAGATAATTCATATTCTTAAGATATGATGTCAATAATAGACTTATTAAACATAAAAAGTATCAATTGAATAGCTCTAATACTTTAAATTTGATTGGTATTTAAAATACACCGATTTTGTCATTGACACACTCACTGACACACTGATGGTCATCAAAATATTTGGCTACTTCCTGAAGTGCTAGAAAGCTTACATTTGGTACGTCATTTAAGTTTAGTATACAACCAACAAAAAAAATCATAAACTTATAACTTTCACCCCATCCCCTAAAATGGGGGGGGGGGTGGAATTTTATATGAGACTTTCACCAATTTTATGAATTAGGACATGAAAGTTTACACGAGTCTGTAGACAGTAACTAAAAACCTATTAATAAGTACATACAAGAACCTCCGCCTTACAAAAATATATAGAATTTGCTGATTTATAGAATTTGTTGAAGTTAGGGTCGGTAGAGTTAGGCCGTGTAGAATTGCAGATTCAGAAGCTTGGCTTTACATGAGATCTGATATCTTTTTCACAGGGCAAACCTTATGTGGTCGTCTTGGCAACATTTTACATGAAATGTTTTTGGTGGGTTTAATTTTTTCCGAGTATTTTCGTGTGATTTGTTTATTGGTAACGGAAATAAAATACTTTTTAGTGTTGTGAAATACCCTGTAAATAGTTTATATGATCTTGTTCTTACGTGTGTTACATACAAATGTCGAACTGGCTTCTTTCGACTACACAGTAAATACTGATATAGGTATACTATCTCCCTGTGTTACAGATGCCAAGTTTTGGGTGGGTCGAGGTTCTAAGCCGTCACCAGCCGGCGTGCGGATCCCTGACGAGAACGGCAAAGAAGCCCCCCTGAGGAAGTACGACAGGAAGACCATTGTGCTGACGCTGCCTGGGGTAACTACATCAACATTCCCTTTGAGTTCAGAAGTCATCCATTGCGATAGCCATCATTTCATACACACTTTTAACATGGAATATAGGCAATTCAATTCAGCAACTGAAAATTACCACACGCCTCTCCACGATATGCCGGGAGAGCACGCTCAGCTTTTTTGGACATAACATGCGGTCTAAAAAGCATGACTTAGAGAAGCTGATGGTCCTAGGTCAAATGGACACCAGGCGTGCTCAAGGTAGAGCACCCACGAGATGGTCTGATGCTGTGAAGAAGGTGGTTGGCGGCAGTATGCAGAGTGCGACCCACATGGCTTATGACCGCACTGTATGGAGACAGAGCATACGTGGTCGCGTTCCTCAGTAATGAGGGACCGAGGAAAAAGAGATAGGCAATTCTGTCACCATTCCCAAAACCTACCGTGGTTGTATAATTCATTGAAATAATGTCCCGTACATTGTCATTGGGACAAAGACCTCTTCAAATTTTTTTATCAATATCAAATCAGAAAGTAACTAATGATTATTTAATGCTTTCAATTTATTGAGCCGTATTCATGTTTGTTTGACGTGATGTTTCATGACTCTGCGTATCTGCGTGAATCATTTAGTATTTAGAACTGTGTACTGTTTGTTAACAGCTATAATGCATCGCTTTGTATAGTAACTCTTTTTAACTCTCTCTTGAATATCTCTATGAAACCGAATCTGCCTCTATATGAGCTATATTCTTTTCGTTCTCCTTTTAGAGTGACGTGATACAACTAACTCCAACTTAATTATTCTTTCTGTTTTCAAATCTTATTGAATAAAATCTTTACTTCAGCTAACCGTTACTGCTGAACTTCAGTTCTTCACTTCTATCTGATTCTAATCTATGGAGAAGCATTCGATTCCTTCTCATTACGCTTTAGTTTGTGGTTTATCCATAGCGTGGGAATTGGGCAATTCGTCACAATAAAAACAATCTACAGTTGCTCGAAATTCGCTTGCTAACTTTTTAGAAGTAGAAATCAACTTATTTATTTATAACTTATTGTATTGTCCAGGAACTGACGGTGTTTGACATCGGCCATTTCGGCGTGTGGTGCGAAGCCTTCACCGTGGACTTTGGGCATGTCTTGCTGCCTCACGACCAGTTAGCCAACGTGCCCCCTAGTCTGAAGATGCTTGGTGTCTCTCCTCAGGTATGTACATCAGCCAGGTGTAGTTCAATCGACACAGATCTTTATCACTTATCCAAGCAAGGACTTCTAGTTCAAGGAAGAAACTCGTTGCTTCATGAATACTCTGACTCAAGGTGAGTCTGCTAGAGTAGGAGCACAGGGTAGATGCCTCACTCTACGGATACGGAAGTAGTCAGTTGCTGGGTAACGTATTTCCAATTCGAAGTTTGGAGTTCTCTATAGGTCTCAGAGTCCACTTACCATCTTGGGATGTGCGCTGGTTTGCTTATTCCCTGATAAAATGATTATTAATGATCAATTACCTGTAAGTATTTAGAATAGCGCAAAAACACATTTTTATTCCATCTTCATATTTCTGTCTTACACTAAGGAATAAGTGGATTGAAAAAGCCACAATCCGCGAGATAGTGTTATGTGAAATAAAATACGATACTGAAAAAATGCTATGTCAGAAGTACCCGCAACCGACGAACATATATGAGAAGATGTAATTTGATATAATGGATGTGAGTGAAGTGAAATAAGTATGTATGGACCATAGTATTCATTATCTGCTCTCTGCCTAGATGTCGAGATAGACCAAGTATAGTCGCGGAATAAAAGCTTCTTCACTTTTCGACATTAACGGTATTAAAATAGAGTTCTGTTGGACAGTGACGAACCTTCTCATTTCTCGAATGTACCTATAAGTTGTCATAGTCATAGGATTTATTGCAACCATAGTTTGTGCAGATCTTATAAATAGGTACATTTAGATTCATATGAGATCCTACCCTACCCCAATAGGATACAGCCGCAGCCGCGAGTACATGTTATATGTAAGTATGAAATAAAATACACGTAAAATTGTTTCGTGGATTGAGTGAGTCCTTTTTGTTTAGCGGCGAGGCGACCAAGTTGTCTTTTTTGATATCCGTGTAATGACAGATTGTGTACAATAAGTAAGATTACGAGAGAGGACAATATCAATCAATTTAACGAGCCCAATGGTAAGATAAACGTCTTAATTTTCGACACCTCATTTTCTTATTAGTTGACACCAATTTTTCACCTGTATTGCGATGATTTAAGATTGAAAGTGTCGTTTTGTAGACCAGCTTTAAACACTGAGACATTTACCTTATATCGCCGGCTGACAACCAGAACTCACTGTAAACTCTGCCATTACTCTTAGGAACCTCGTATAGAATAGAATTGAATAGAAAAACTTTATTTTGCAATTTCTACACTTCATATGAAACAGTCCGTAAAATAAAATTAGAAAAAGCTTAATGCGAAAACGGAGTCCACTCAGCTTAATGTCGATCCACAGAAGGTGAAACGAGGCTGATATTATGTGGATCCACATGTTGTGCACCACACAACTGCACGTTTCATAATCGCTATTATATACGCAATCCGCGCACCCTACCTACTTATACCTATCCATGCACACAAATATTATATTCACATTTAAAACATTCCACAATATTATTTTAACATTTAAAAAACACACAATATCGATCACTTTTCTGAGTCCAAAGTAAACTACTAAATATTGTGACACCTTACTTTATCAAGTTAATGTATTTTAAGGTATTTTTTGAATGAATTCAAGGTCGTAGCGTTTTCGATGGGAGGTGGGATGTTATTCCAACATTTCTTGGCAGAATATGTGAAGCTACCTCGAAATGAAGCACTTTCGTGTCGAGGACAAGTAAGTCGAAGGATCTGTCTAGGACGCGGGTTTGCAAATCCAAGTTTTTAGAAATGGTACGAAGGTTCTTTATTTTTAATTACAACAAACAGAAGTGTGGCAAGATGCATAGTTGCATAGCCCGACGAGCCTCCATTTTTAATAGTTTCACCTGGTTCAGAAAGGTACTAAAACGATGCTGAGATACGAGTTTTACTTTAAATAGGTATTTGTTACCTACTGGGTTTTGGTTGTTACCTTGATACGCGAGATTGTTAGGTTAGGATTGATTAAATGAAAATTAAAACGACAGTCTATGAAATTTTACAATTACGGCGTTAAATCAAAAGAGTTAAAGCTTTTGATAGATCTAGACATTAGATTCGCTTAATGGATGCTCATTGAATCGAACTCGTAATGCAAAGGAATAAATTATATTAACATTTACAGACTGGGACAAATTAGGTACGTAACGTGCAAATATAAATTATTCGTAGGTACTCACGTCGAAGCGAACGTAAATTTGTTAGCTGTTTACTTGTTTTGATATATTAGAGTAAATTAGCGGATAAGTACAGAAATATCTTTACGGTGTTAGAAATTTTGCTCGAATATTTAAATGAATTTGTAATGATTAAATTAAACAAGAGATTAATCTAAGCAATTATAGTCCCACTAATATTATATTTGAAAATTCCTACTCATAAAAATATGAATGTTAGGAAGTTTCAATGTTTTTTATGTTTGTTACTCAATCACGCAAAAAGGGCGATATAGAATTTAGATGATTTTAGCATGTATATATGATTACTTATATATATTATATAATAGGAAACGTTTTATCGTAAAACCATCCCCCAAAATAATGAAATGAGGCGGAAGTTGATACGTGCCTTTTAATATGTTTATATAAGTATATAATTGTCTATTTTTAAATTTAGGGCATGATCCACTGACCTTAATCTATCTTAAATTAAGGTCGGTGGTAAAAATATGTAGAATATAGTATGTAAAACAACGAAAACTCAACATTAAAACAAGTTAAAAATTAGTTGAAATGAGTGCCGCGTCACATATTTTATTGGTATACTGTGGCAGACACTAAACACAATACATATGCGGACATGCAATCCTCGAACCGTGACGTTTCTTTCCATTGAAATTTTACCGTATTTTGGTATTGGATTTTAGGTCTTTACATACTGTATAGTGAAAGAGGTTTGATAGTGAGAGCCTTTGATCTATGAATTATCATTTACTGCCTTCTTCCCGTAAGGAGGGTAATGTGTTATTCGCGTGAGAGCCTACTTCGCAACTATTAGATACTCTCTATATTATACGACTTGACCGCAAAAAACATTCATTTCTTTAATACGTCATTTAATATTGTATTGTACCGCGATCATTTAGGTTAACCGATCATAAGTACCTAACAAGCTAATAACTTTGCAAATTGCAATATCTCTCTCATTTCTTTTTTCAGTCTAAGAGGCCGATTGTCGAGCCGTTCAAAACGAAGTTTATCATTTTTTTGAGATATCTCTGAAAACATACGACCGGCTCGAGAATTATACTCCATGACATCACGAAATCGAGACTAATAAAAAGTTTTTTTTTATTTTTTATTTGATCAAGTCTCACCAACAGTTGTTTACACCGATACCTTATATTTAACATGCGAAATTATAGGCAAACTCCACATGAAAAAATATATATGAAAGATAAACTAGAGGTATTTAAAGTAATCTACTGGCAACCGGTTATGTACAAGCATTTTTTTACAAAAATAGATGCAATATATTACATTGGGAAGTTTTTGGTCAAAAATTACATGTTTGGCACAACCTTTTATTGCCGACTGTACTTTTTTCCTCAATCATAAACTATTTGTTGAGTCGGTTCGAATGAGCCCAAACACGATGGGTTTATCTTGTGTAGTTTAGGAATTAAATATATTAAATATAATGAAACGGGTCACTCACGTATTTAAGGTCGAATATCGCTCGACATGTTTCAGACCGGTTCGCGGTGCTTAATCATGAGCACCTATCGCGCGCTAGCTAGTTTAGGAATTGCTATGACCACCTTCAGTGTCCATCATCAAATCAGCTCTATGTCATAATAATGTTGCATTTTTATCCGATTTATACAAGCATGCAAAATTTCAGCTCAATCGGAAACCGGGAAGTTGATTAAATTTAACTTGCAATATTTCATTACAGACCGACAGACAGACAACGGGACAGGTGAAACTAAATAAAAGTTTGTAAAATGAAACAATTCATCGTTCGGGTTACAGTAGCGCTACTTTCTATGAATTTCATAACAGCCGTCAGCCGTCTGCGGATTAGATTGAAGCTTACTGTGGGGAATGGGCTTGCAATATATTACTCATCATAACTTTATCCCACCCAGTACAGTTCCAACCTGAAGGATGCCCGGGGTCTGCTACCTAATTCCAAGATTAGGCGTGTTCACTTGTTTTCACGCAAGCGATTGCCATCTGACTCCAACCCAAGGGAGAAATTAGACCTTATTGGGCTTGTCAAGCGAGTGGGCATTGATCAAGAAGTTCCTATGCTAGGCCTATAACTGCTGTTATACACAGCAGCCAGAATCAACGGCTTAACGCGGAGCGCTAAGTTAGTAACCACTCAAAGCGGTCACCCATCCAAAAGCTGACCCTTGCTAATGTTGCTTAACCTCGAATACCGCACGCGGTACGCGGGCACCTCTGGGACACGAGATGTAAAATAACTACAACTTAGAAAAGTTGAAAAGCCCCCGACATTTTCATTTCAAAGCTCAATATCTCAAAAACGGCTGAACAGATTTTCATGAAACGTAGCTAGGAACACTCAGGATAAAATTATCTATGACACAAAAAACAAAACGAAAATCGGTTTTTCCGTTTGGGAGCTACGATACCATAGACAGATACGCAAACAGACACGTTAAACTAATAACACCCCTCCCTTTTTACGTCGGGGGTTAATAAAAAAAACAGTAATGCTATTAAAATATGAATGAAAAGAGTAAAATTACACTTGTCTTCTAACGTTAGTTGATTCGAGTTTAATACTAATTGTAATTAAATAAGCACAGAGCAGCAGGTCTGTTTAAGTGCAAATATTTGCATAGTTATTTTATTTCATACATATTGCAACGAATTACCTGTTTGTTTCAGTTTTATGTGTACATTAACTAATAATACAAATATAAAAGCAGAAAGTAAAACGAAAATATTTAAAAAACCTTAAAGTACCTACATTTATTGATTTATTTTGAAGTAGTAGTCTATTTAGGAGCAATTGTGGCCTAGGGGCGGCACCCACGTACCTCGTGCGGTATGCGAGGTTAAGCAATGTCGACCGGGGTCAGTCCTTTGATGGGTGAACGCTTTGAGTGGTTACTAACCGAGCGCTCCCGTGCTTTGGAAGGGCCGTTAAGCCGTTGATCCCAGCCAGCTGCCGTCTATGATAGCAGTCGTTAGGCCAGCTCGTACTAATGAATTTTTAGAACATTTTTACAGAACATCATTTTATAATTATTTACTTTCATCTGCAAAGAAATTCAAGGCGTATGTAAAATCCCCAATCCGCACTGGGTTACCACGGGGCTCTCATCCATCAGAAGAGGCTTGTGCCCAGCAGTGGGATGTATATAGGCCGATGATGATGATGCTACCCAATGTTAGACATCTACCCAATATTGACTATTTTATATACATTTTACCAAACCGCGCGAAGGATACCTACGCTTTAATTATTGTACCTTCTAATTGAACTCACGACCTCTAATAACCACCACGATTCATTGCGACACATGTTTATATCTAGGATCGCATATTGACATACATTGCCCAAGTTCATCCTCTTCAATCCATTTTGTAACATCACAACCGCAATTTTAGGCAGAATCACATAGATCGACAACCGCCATTCGAAATTGTATTTTATTACTGTGTACAAGGTTGGATTCCGTGTGCTGCGATGGCAATTGCAAAAACAAGTGAATTGGCGATTGGGCAAGCTGCAGCGGGGCCAATGACCTCTTCTCTCGGCATATATTTTGATAATTGACAGCTAGTTTATGTTATATGTTTTGAGAAATAGACCTTTGTTTGACTAAAAAATAATACTGTATTTGGACATTTCAGACGCCTAGTTTTTGAGTGTCTTTCAGCTCATACTTAACATTATAATTGCGAAAGCAACTGTTCCGTCTCTCGGAGTAACTTCAAATCTGCGGAGTTATTTCGCATAATTTTTATTGCCCAAACTGAGTGACCCTTAACTTTCCAGAGAGCCTATTAGGTTTGAGTGAAATATGAGATAAGTATGGGAACAGTTTCATGGAATGAGTATCTTAGTTCTGTAACATAGTATTCTTAATGGGAACAACAGCCTTTTTGATACACGTATGATATTTGTTACGCGAGTTTGTCTACATTGCGTGGTTTGATAGATTATTTGTGCTAATTATTTCTGCGCCCCTATATTTAAATGAGTGCTTCTTTACCTGACTGACGATTGATGCGCGGGAGCGGGGCGATACGAATGCAGTACTGCCTACTGCACAAACGTAATACTGACAGTACGACGTCACGTGAGGAAATTACTGAGACATCAGTAAGGTTACAGTAAAAAAAGTACTACATATCGGCCGCGCCCCGCCAAGTCACAAAGTCGCCTTAGATAGGCAGGCATTAATAAATAAATAATAATAATAATAAATATTAGGGGACACATTATTACACAAATCGAACTAGTCCCACAGTAAGCTCAACAAGGCTTGTGTTATGGGTACTAGACGACGATATATTTAATAGATATATACTTAAATACATAGAAAACATCCAAGTCTCAGGAACAAATGTCTCTGCTCACCACAGATACAAATGCCCTTACCGGGAATCGAACCCGGGACCTCTAGCTTCGGAGGCAATGGTACTACCAACTAGGCTAAACAGGCCGACAAAAATGCTTTAAATTGACATTAAAAGTTCCTATAAATAAAGGGTGATTTTGGGGTCGTGATCCGGAACGATTGTACATGGTCAAGATTTTAAAGTAGAGAACATCACAAAATATCACAATGAATGTATGTATATATGAAAGTTTGTAAATCAAATAATTCTCTTTTATTTAATTTTAAAGAGAATCAATACTTTTTCATACAACTTGGTCACCATACCCTACTTTTTGTTGTGTGTATTTTTGTCATCAAAATAAATAAAAATGAAATACGTTTGTTTCGTGTCACTACATTTTTTAATGGCTAACAGATACCAAATCGGGAAACTGATTCATGATCCACGACCCCGAAATCACCCTGTATAAACAATTTGAAAAACAACTGGTCATACTAGGTAATTTCATAAATACACCGTTATTAAAAACAAATAATCCCCAAATTATGCTACTCTTTTTATTATTCATGATTCCAAATGACTGTTATTATTTTCAATGCGTTTCAATTATTTGCTGAACGTCCCAAAAGTGACTTCGGACTCGTGAAATTCATCATTAATTAAATTTTTAATGACGGTCCTATAGTCCAACCGTGTTTTCATTTAGCCAAAATAAATAATCAACAGAGTGCTAGATGGGTGTGCTTATGCTTAATTTAATTACTTTGCACAATGCTATACGTGTTGACGTGTCACGGCTTGAGTATAAGAAATAGTCTAACTGCATTAGGCTGAACTATCAACTGTATTAAACAAAATGACGAAATTGTGGTGTATAAAGGATTTGGTCGATTTGATACTATTTTAACAACAAACGGAATTCCGTTCCACTCCGTGCTGAGTAATTACTCAGGCTAATTATTATAACAATAATGGGATAAACAAAACTATATATAACTAAACTAAGGTCTAAATCTAAATTCGAAACTAAGTCAACAGAAAGTAAACTCCCCCCACATCCCCTTCATAGGCCCAGAAGGCTGGCAGCGTTGTCTCTTTGGATTGAGAAACTTATCCTCTGGCCAAAATAGCAGTCAGTCTTCTGGTCACCCCACGTCTCAATGAGGCGCTCAGCAATTTCCTTGTAGATTGCCTTAGGCTAATTAATTGAAACGCAAAATATTTAGTACATTGTTCGTTAATTTATTGTGCAATATTTTGAGGCTTCCTCATACTGAAAATATCAATGCAATCCAGAGAGGAAGCATAATGTTGCCAATCGTACGCGAGTAGAATAAAACCATTTATAAAATAAAATGAATGCTCCTTTCCTAGTAGACATTGTTTTAATGTGTCATTTACTGCGGATTGCGCCTAAGGTAAATGTCCCGTCCCAATCCGACCTTACTACTTGCCATTTTCAATCCTATTTCATAATAATTGAACCGAATTGTAAGTGTCATTAAATAAGGTGTCAAACATTGGTACATTTACCTTATTTGCTTACGTCAGATGTGAGCGCAAACACAACTGAAGAGGTGTTCAGTTTAAGATTGGTAATACATTAATTCGGTTTGAGTACATACGTTACAGGGGCGCCGCTATCGCCTGTACGCAAATAAAATTGGACAGCAGAATAATTGGGTATAAATTTTTCCGAACGATCGTAAGGAAATATCAATTATCATTTTCACCTTTAAAAACTAAAATCGGTATATATCGGTATAATAACACGTCACCTTGCCATTAAACAAGGCAAGAGCCCGTGGTTGGAAAATCAACCCATAACGGGGGCTCAACAAGCGAGGCGTGCAATGCAGAACACGTCAACGTGTCTGCGTCGAAAACGACACGAGTCAGGTCAGAAGTCAAGGGCCTGTCTGCTACGCCGTGCGATCGATTGGGGATAAAATTCCTCAGGACTTCGATAGATAATCCACGATAACTTGGTAACTGAGACTTGGATGTTTTCTATGTATTTAAGTATATATCTATTAAATATATCGTCGTCTATACGTATCGCGGCCAGACATGAACCCTTCTTCCCACGACACAACTTTGTAGTGGCGTCACCGTTACATTAGAATCGAATTGGAGTGTGTGCATGCTAGTGTAGCATAAATATTGTGTATATATTGTGACTAGTGTACAACTTAGTCAGTGTCATAGGTCTCATGTCTGGCCGCGCCGGGTATAGTAACTGTGTTGACACTTTGTCAAAGAAGATATACACTAACGTAACAAGAAGCGACACCGAAGCATGTGTGCTGTAAACCCGTCTCGCGGCTATGTGTGCGTGTCCGGACGTGAACGGGGGTGCGCGAGGGGCGCGCGCTGTGTGGACAGCTAGCCGCGGCAAGATGAATCGCAGGGGTGCCGCTCGCTTCAACATTCGCTCGCGTGACGTGCGCTCACACAACAGAGATCGATCGGCCGGTAGCGGGCGTGTAGCTTTACTTGAAATTCGTTAGAATTTATCATTTGTAATTCAATGTAATCAACTATGGCTGGAGCTTTTTATTGCTGTGTCTACGGTTGTGACAGTAATACCAAAAGCCACAAAGGGAAAAGCTACTTTAGGCTACCTACCGATCCAGATAAGTTAGTTATAAAATTTTATATGTATGTATGTATGTATGTAAATACTTTATTGTACACAAAACACAGGTAGAAATACAGACAAATTCGGTTATATCGGTACAAAGGCGAACTTATCCCTTTAAGGGATCTCTTCCAGTTAACCTTTGAGCAATTGAGTGACACAGGAACCAAAAGATAGACAAACTAACACGTGTACAAAAAACGTATTTATATATATATATAGCTGTTGCCTATATACTACAAAATAATACTATATATACATATTATACATATACTACCGACTAATAAAAATAATAAATATATACATGGTACATAAATATAAATATATAATCAGTATCAAACCAAATCACAAGTCATTGGAGAGCCAGAACTTTTTCAACTTATCCTTGAGTGATGCCACAGACTGGGACTGTCTAAACGGCAACGGTAATCCGTTCCACAACTTAACCGCTCGCACCGTGAAAGACCTTGAATAAGTACGCGTCTTATTAGACGGCATTGCAAGAGTGAGGTTAGCACTCGACCTTAAGCGGTGACCGCTGCCGTCAGCCATATATGCAAATCTCTCAGTCAAGTAAGGCGGGGAAGTAGGATTGTACAGTACGTTAAAAAGCAACGACAGGATGTGCACATCTCTACGCCGACGGATCGGCAGCCAGCCGAGCTGAGAACGGAATTCGGAGATGTGGTCGTATTTGCGCAGGCCAAATATATACCTAACACAAACATTTTGTAGTCGCTCAAGCTTGCTAAGCAGTTCCTCTTTGACATCTAAGAAAGCAATGTCACCATAATCCAAGAGAGGAAGCAATAAAGATTGGGCAAGAGTCACCTTTGTTTGAAAGGGAAGAAAATTTTGCAGTCGCCTTAGGGAGTGGAGGGAGGCAAACATTTTCTTGCTAATTTCGGCGACGTGGGGAGACCAGGAAAGCGTCTGATCCATGGTAATACCCAGATTCCTCACGGTGCTGGTAAAAGGGATACTAGTTTCACCAAAAACCACATCCGGGCACACCATTTCCGAGAGATTACTTATATAGTAAGGACTACCAATGACAATTGCTTGCGATTTCTTAGCATTAACTTTTAAACCGAAATTACGCGCCCAACAACGAATAGATTCTAAATCAGTATTAATTTTATTGACTAGTGACAGAAATTCATCAATACCAGCCGCTGCATAGATCTGCAGGTCATCCGCATAAAGGTGATAGGATGAGCTAAGGGACTCGGTGATGCTATTTATGAAGATCGAGAATAGAAGCGGAGAAAGCACCCCTCCTTGAGGGACACCAGCGGAGAGTTCGCACCACTCGGACACCTTGTCATCAACCCAAACACGCTGGCGTCTACCAAAGAGGTAGTTACGAAACCACGATAGACAGTTTTGTGATACATTGAGCCTTTGGAGGATGCCAAGAAGTATATCAAAGTCCACTGTATTAAACGCGCTACTGAAGTCAAGAAGAACTAAGATTGTGAGCTTTTTACACTCAATATTAAGGCGAATGTCATCGGTGACCTTTACCAAAGCAGTGACAGTGCTATGCCCGGGGCGGAATCCAGATTGGTAGGGGTTGAGCAAGGAATGTCTATTAAGGTGGGAAAGGAGACGACGATTTACATAATGCTCAATAATTTTAGATAAAATTGGTAGGATGGATATGGGACGATATTCAGAAAAATTTACAGGATTGTTTGTTTTGGGGAGAGGTATTACATGGGCATTCTTCCAAGAAGAGGGAAAAACGCCCGAGGACAGGGAAAAGTTAATGATATCGGAGAGGATGGGAGCAATGAAATCCGCCACGAGCATAAGCATGTCCACGCTGAGGTTATCTTCACCGACAGCCTTCGTCCCAATAGACTTGAGGATAGCAAGTGTCTCTTGCGGCGAAATGTCACCGAAATCAAATGGAGGAATGTCGGGGCGTGTGGAATTGGCAAGAGAAGATAAGGTTAATTATTTAATGGAAGGGTTAAGAGTAACCGGGGAGGCACTGAAATAGTTATTGAGAGCATCTAAGTCAAGGACACTAGAAGGATTTAGTTGATTTTTGCCCACGCCAAGTGACTTTAAGAATTTCCACAACTTTGCTGGAGGGCACTCCTCTATAGATTTGTGGATATAGCGACGTCTAGCATTCCTACAGATCTTATTGCAGCGACTACGTAAAGAAATGTATTTCTGGTGGTTTATATCCGTGGGATCACGACGGAAACCAACGCGGGCCCTATCACGTTTTGCCATAAGCGCCTTAATATCTGGCGTGAGCCACGGGGCAGGATAGTGCTTAACACGCGTCGGTTTTAACGGAGCATGCTTATTAAAAATCGCAAGCAATATGTCATTGAAAGCCCCTACTTTCTGGTCTATATCAACAAGGCGCTCAACACTTAGCCAATCAACACAAGAGATGTCCGCGTGAAGTGCTTGCAGATCTATGTCTCTCAGATTCCTACGCATGATAATTTTGTGTTTATTCTTCGGAGGACGGATATTGAATGATGCGTAGACTAGGTCATGGTTTGAAAAACCAGCAGCGTTAAACTGACCATGGAATGAGACTAAGTCTGGTGACGAGGTTAAAATTATATCTAAAAGGGAAGGGGGACCGTTATGCGGAAAATGAGTGGCATTAAGAGGTAGAATACTTAGATTCAGAGAAGTTGCAAGAGTTTGGAGCTTGGAAGTTCGATGGTCGTTTCTGAGCAAGCAGGTGTTAAAGTCGCCCATTATTATGCTGTGGTCAAACTGTGGGGTCAAGTCAACTAGAGTACTATGAAGGGTATCAAAATAATTAATATTAGAGGACGGGCTATAAAAAACGCCTAGAAGAATTTTGGTATGGTGCAGAGTGACATGAAGGAAAAGATACTCAGGAGAGTTCGAGTAGACTGTAGGTGATTGAGCGACCACCTGGCAGGCAAGGTTACTTTTAATATAGATGGCAACACCGCCTCCACGAATGGTTCTCGATCCGCCATTGCTAGTGCCAGTCCTGTCGTTGCGAATTAAACAATACCCTGGTAAAGGATAAAGAGTGGATGGGAGAGATGGTTTAAGCCAAGACTCGGAAATCAGAATTGCGTGTATGTTATTGGCGGAACAAAAAGTGTTCAGAAGTTCAGGATAGTGCGCCGGTATACTCTGTGCGTTAATGTGAACGACGTTAAATTTTTTAACCGCTGAATTGAAAGTTGTATGCAACCTGTCGCTCAGGTCAGGCATATCTGAAGCATCACTCAAGGACTCATAAAAACTTGACGAAGAGAGTGAAAAGAATTCGCTGTCGATACTGGCATTAAAAACATCAGACATGTGAATTATTATCGGATACTGAATATATAGATAAGAAATATATAAATATTAAATAAATAATTTGAAACTATTACTAAATTAAAAACTAACAATGAAGCACCTCAATTGCTCGCCAGCAGCTGGGATATACACAGAAAGAGAATGACAAAAGAAAAAAAAAGAATGTAGGCACAATATTTAACATGATGGAGACAACATAAAATAGAATAATAAACCAAAAAGCAAGATAAGTAGAAAAATACGCTCCACAGAGCAGAAACAAAACGCCACATCAAAATGTGACAGTGACAACAATTAACGTCAGTTTTACCGAGTACCGCTATTATTTACATAGTTATTTAAACAGAAAACAATAAGAAAAGTGTGACAATACACCGTATAACATAAGCACAACTGATTAAAACAAAACACTCAGCCACATTTACTGCTTCGCGAACCGACCGTTGCCTGAGCGAACAGGCTTAGGCCGAGTTGCCTGCGCAGACGGCGGCGCGACGTTAGGTCTTGCCGCCGGCGCCGCTGACCTTGTCCTCGCCTCATCCGCTCCGACGTCCTCCGCAGCAGCCTTCGGCGCGGGCAGCCCACGCAGCTCAGCAAGCGTCGTCACCTTCCGGCGCACTCCGTCGTGACACTGCACTACAATGCGGCCGTCGCTGGTCCAGCTGCCCTTAACACCGTACTCCTTGCGGGCCTCCAGGAACACAGCATGCCGGGTGCTAGTGAGAAACTCGGAGACGGTTTTCCCCGAGCTTTTGAGCAGCCTCTTTGCAGTCCACACTGCATCCCGGGTCCTCTGGCAGGCGAACTTCAGAAGGATAGGTCGTGGCTTGGATTCCGCATGTGCCCTGCCAAGACGGTGACAGGCCAGGAAGGATTGCACCGACACATCATCCATCTTCAGGCCCTGTTGGAGTAAGTCAGCGGCCACGGCTGAAGTCTCTTCATTGATGGTTTCCGGAATGCCATGAAGCAACAAGATATTACCTCGGGATCGGGTCTCCATCTCCTCAAGGGTTCTATGCACCAAACCCATCTGCACCTGAAGGCTCTCCACAGCATTCCAGATGAAGTTTTTGAATTCAGTGTACTCGCCTGGTACAGAGCTGGTCCCCTGGGTGGCTATAGAGCTCTCAAATGTAGCCATTCTTGAAGAGAACATGTCCTTCATATCAGCAATGCTCTTCTGTAGCTGCGCTAAGTGGTCCATTTCTGTGGAGAATCTTATGTTCTTGCGACCTTTGGACTCTATGTGGTTGTGCCAAATAAATTGTAAAAAAGTGGTGATAACAGCTGGTGGTGGCAATGAGGTATTGAATATCACATGTAAGTGAAAATTATCTTTTAATTTTTAAATATACTAATAAATAACATTAAATTATAGCTCTACCAATATTTGACGTGTGATTTGTTTGCCTACCCACCGCAAGAAAGATATGTTGTGTCCTTCCCTACATTTAGAATTAAGACTTCACCTAAAATCCGTTTTTTAATTCGAAAGACTAAAGAAAGACGAAAGGTTGGTATGAGTTTGGATGCATTTTGACTTGCAATACATTAAGAAGTACCTACATCTTCGGAATAAATTAAACAAAAAAAAAAATTAATGGCGAAATAGATGAAATGTCAATTGAGTCTTTCAAATCATACTTAACGCGGGTGTCGCGGTCGCAGTGAATGACTTCATTTCATGTCACATAATTTTTATGGATTGAGGTTTAAGAAAATATTTTTTTATATTATTGTTATTATTTTAGCATACAATTATATTCATGTGAAGCTTAGATTTACACAAGAAAAGTAAGATTCCATATTATGAGAAGTTTTGTAGGTGCCTATTTTACGAGCTTTTAGTAAGTTTTCTCCTGACTCAGTGCATCTGTCTGTCTGTTTGTAATCAAAACTTACAGATTAAATTTGACTAGCTTCCCGGTGTTTAATTGATGAATATCATGATCATTGAATAAACATTATTTCCTCTTGCCAAGGCAGCAGCTACATTGCCAACCCTATGCAACAGACGTGACGTTACAAGGTCACCGGCGCTCGACTCACACCGATAGGCCGTGTCGCCCCTCTGACTTTGTTACTAAAAAAAATTAAAAGTGTCGTAATGTTACGTAACTGTTCGTACACTAAACTAAAGTAAAGAAAAAAGTCCATGCCATCATTTTAGAAATTTAGTAGATTTGTTACTACTTATAAGTTACATGTTGACATGGTGTCGACATAATCTACTAATTTTGTAACAGAATGAGATGGGCGAAAAATAGAAGTATCGAAACTTGCACAACACTATCAGAAATATCACTGTCAGTGTCATAGGGTTCGTGTCTGGCCGTGATATGTATAGTACCCATAATACAAGTCTTATTGAGCTTACTATGGGACTAGTTCGATTTGTGTAAAAAATTGTCCCCTTATATTTATTATTTTATTATTATTATTAGTTCTTGTTTTTATTCAAAAACGTGAATTAAACCTATTTTCGTAAAAAAGCCATCAAAATTTGTCCCTGACCTGTGCTTCTAAGGAAGGGATGAAAAAAATGCCTGCATTTGTCTTTAGATGTCCATATAACTAAAACTCATATCATAAAGTAGAGGCAGCGTGGTTGCGATTGTTCTGCAGTTAAACTGTACATAGGCTACGGTGTATGCGTACCATCAGGCAGGAAGGATTCTTATTTGAGCGCTTATAAAATCGCATGGTCCCATGATTTAAAAATCATCGAGGCTTCAACAAGTGTAATACAGAACACTCGTCGACATGTCTGCGTCGAAAACGACACGACTCAGGTCAGAAGTCAAGGGCCTGTATGCCACGCCGTGGTGTGCCAATTGGGGTTAAAATATGTTGTGGATCGGTAAATAATCTGCAGTTAATGTCAGCTTATTGCCTGTATTTATAAACGTCCATATAAGCTTATTCTAGTGTAAATGCCATAAAAGTTCCTTTGTATTTATCTAGAAAAAAGAGAAAACGAAAAAAAGCATTTTTCATGTTACACTAGCTAATGTGGCATTCAATTGATCCTCTAGACTTTGCAAGTAGGGCTAGTGCTCCTGGTAATAGTTGGTATGAAAATCCCCAGAAAACCCCGAAAATCCCGGGTAATTATATGCCACATTAGTAAGCTTGCAAGCTTCGTAAATAAAAAAACCTCATAACCCAAGTCCCCTTTCCTCGTCCTGAAGCTGAGCGCGTTTGTTGCAGAGCCGCAACAAGGCGTTAGCCTCCGCCCCTTCGGGCTCAGCCCCGCGGGCTCCCCCCCGCAGACCCATCGCCAAGGTCGACGCTACCACCTACCGACCGACCAGACTCGGAGCAGGCCCTCTGACTGCGCTGCTCGACTCACCAGCTGACCACACCGCGCATCTCCATCGACGTGCTGGTGACTACCGACCACCACAACAGCAGCTGCTCCAAGCTACTGAGGAGCAAAGACCAGCTAGCTACCAGCCTCAAGAGTCTTTACAAGTACAGCGACCCCAATATGATTATGAGCAGCTAAAGGAAGAGGAACGCCGCAATCAACAACAACTAGAATACCTGCAGCAACTATACCAACTGCAGCAGCAGAAGCAAAGACAACAACAACAGTACCAACAAGCGCTCTATGAGCAACAAGCTTATAACCAGCAGAACCCTGAGAGATACCAGCTAGTACCTTACCAAGGCGAATTTGCTCAGCGCCTCAACGGCCAAGCACAGAGAAGGATCTCGCCAGATTATGATTTTCAAGCGTACCAGGAGTTGAACAGACCAGGATTCCAGACGATAGTGGATCCTATCCAGAGAAGCATTGACCTTGACCTATATGGCAGGTCAGGGGCGCAGTGATGTAACGAAGTTAAAGACTACAAGACGCTCGGAAGATTCTAGGTGACCGTTACATAACCTAAACATCGTTTCACTATCTCTAAAGATATTGTAGCAGTTTATGTATATGAATGCATGTAGTTTCTGCTGCTTTTAGAGCGAATCATGATCGGCAAATTAATCTTTTCATAAATAGGAATTCAGGTCACAAGAATTGAGGAGTGACTTCTCAAGCGCTTCAAAATTTGAAATCGAACGTTGTTCATTGAGACTTAAGGACTAATTTTGTTGGAGTTGTGAAGATGCTCCTCATTTGTCAAAGAGTATTGTGAACGATATGCCCTTCTCCTCTTGCGACATATAGTGACCTCGGCTTAACGATTCCGATGTACCTTTCAATTACATGCGCTCACTTCACACCTGCAAAAAGCGCGAAATTGCCTCTCACTTTTCAGATTCTAGATCTTTTTTTTGTGTCGTAACAGTTTATCTTTTTGGATTTCTATTGCAATATGAACAATTTAAGAAGGCAGCAGAGTCATACAGATTTAGGAAGGTTCGCGTTTTTATGTGGACAATTATTAGGTTCTAATCTAATCTACATAAAAAGGGTCTCCGTATCTAGAAATCTATGTAATCAAAACAACCTACAAAGTAATAACCCATTGACTATTGGCCATAGGAAACTACTACTGTTTTTTCACTAAGAGGTTTATCTAAATTGACGTTTTGGTTGCATAAATTTCATATTAAAGTTACATTGATCGCGCACGCCAAGCCGAACATGTCAGAATGAGACACATTAAATGCAATTATGATATATATCATACCGGTACCAAATCCAATAGAACTTCTAGAGAAATGGTTTTATGCAGAGATGGAATTATAACTCAAAACATAAACTTACTGAGCGAGACAGGCATTGCAGCTCAGAGATAGAGCCAGTAATTACTATCTAAGTTAATTTAAGATGACCACAGCGCAGTGAATAGCGTAGACACTTTTATCCAAAATTTACTTTAAAAACTAGCACTCGATGAGAATTTGTTTTACGTAAATGTTTACTGCAGTCTTGGTGTAAAGCGCGTCTGTATCAGTTGAGAGGACGATAACAACTGAGGTAATTACTTAGTACACAGTGAATTCGCTGCTCAGCTAAGCTGTGGGTGGAAGAGTGCAAATAACTGTGAATTTGTCTGCATCTCGTATTAGGACCGAACTAATTGGACGAGGACTTGAATAGTTTAGTGCTTATTCTGGACATTTATTTTAACAAACAGTCTTAACAATGTTATTCAACAATCGAAACATAGAGGTTTATTTTTGGATATACCTAATAAAGTACAATTATTTTTAAGTTCATTGTACGGTTGGACTCATACTTAACATCTCTGTATCTGGTCGTTTTAACGTCATGTATTTTCATACTAAATTTCCAACGTTAGAAAGCGACAAAGTACTATATCGTCCAGCTACTTATGAGTTCCACTTAATACTTATACGTATACTGCTTAGAATACGCGGAAAGGTAGCGGGAGGTAAGGTTTCACCGAACGGTATCGCTACCCGTCCGCTATATTATTTTCGCGTTAAGAAAAATAGTGTATATATACACTTTGACGTCTCCCCTCTTGCCTCTGTCTACTCTCAGGCACGGTCTCAGTTAAATGGTAGACATATAGGTAATTAGATTTGATCATATGTTTATAAGTTAATAAAATACTCAACTGACATTACAAAGTTCAGCCTGTGATACCACAACCTGGATCAAATTTGATCTTTAATAAAACAGAATACACTGTATATTTGAAAGCAAAATATTGTAGATTAAGTAGTATTAAGAATTGTATATTTATAATTAAAATGTAACTAATCCATAAAGTACGGTAATAAAGCTTGCCAAGTTATTCGTGTTTCATTTAAGTTATCTGTAAGCTACCATTAATTTTAAGAAAAGGTTAAATTGGTTGTAATTAGTGTTTTAGTAAAATAACTGGTTGACACTGTGGCGAAAGGTATACGTCAAATTCCACCTATTTGTTCTTCATTAATTTATTCGGTGGCTTTTGACATCCACTGTCAGAAATACCTCACGTTTGTGCGGCTGCCATAATGAATTTTGTAAATGCATGTCGATCGATCGACGAAGAATAGACTTCTCTACCATTCAAATATCGATCTATGATGGACGTGAATCAGTTTGAAATCGTCAGCAACAGAAGTAACTACAAATATGAAAACAAAAGCTCTTATGCTTTTGTAATATACTTTTTTTATGCGTGCTGACTGTACCGCCCTAAAACAGCCCCAAAGAAGTTCAATAAACCATTTCATGATACAATTGTGAATTTAATAGTCAGTTCACTCGCATATATAGGCAGAACAAACCATCGGCTGGAAAAGCGTATGGTAAACAAACAAATAATTGCTTGGTCAATATATGTGACGAATTCCACATACGAGTCCTTGTTTATAAACAGACGGGGTTCAATGTAAAAAACACGTCACTTAGGGTTTGATAGTATGGATATTATAGGGCCGCTGCGTCCCATTTCATTAGGGGCTCGGTATTTGCCACCATATTGACTGGAAGAGGCTTAAGGGACGAGCGATAGCGGGATGTGTTATGGGAAATAACCTGGAAAGAAAGATATTCCTTGATTTAAAAAAATGGGTACTTACTATAAAAGAAGTGAAAGACATGTAAAAAGTTGTGGCATAAGGTTAAGGTGCTAAATTTGACACATGGATTTTGAATTCTTAATTGATTTTAATCAGTTTCACCCACTTGTTTTGACACTATACTCAGCCCACATTGAAATCTAATTCAAATGTGCAGATTAAGCCTTAGATTAACACTACTATAGCTTCCTTAGGCTCAGCATAGAATAATAAATGGTAGTCAACTAGTTTAGGAAAAGGAGTTGAAATGCTCTGTCTCTGAAAACATACGAAACAAAACAAATGCGAATCTGTTCCAATGGAACACGATTTAAATTCCTTTAAAGGAATAAGTCCTATAAGCAGGACCATGGGATTTAGCTGGATAGTCTTAGAAATTATAGCCCAGACACGATTTTGTGCGTTATCTGTTCATTGCACTGTCGAAACGCAACGCACTGCGGTTAGTCTGGATTACATTATAGGTATCGTATTAGGAAAACCGCTATCGCTGCCACCGCCGCTCCGATTCGTGGCTTTAACTGAGACATTGCCTGCGAAGCGCACGGTATGAGAGGGGAGACGCCAAACGGTGGTGGACAGGAAAAGGGCCAGGTCCCTACCACTCGTTCCCTATCCGAGTCAAGCCTATAGAAACGTGAGAAAAAAAATGATTTCAGATTAAGAAAACGCTAATTCGGTTCATGTATTAAAATGACTGATTTTCGAAGTAACAAGGTTGAGAAATATTTGGTCTGATTTAAGTATGGATGTGCCAAAAGAGTTCAGATATCTTAATTAGGACCATCAAAGTATCGTTTTGACATAGAAAACTATATATAGAGGAGTTAAATACTTTTTAATGACTACCAAACCTGCGAAACTGAATTTGATAATGCCCATACACGATTGGGGTATGGCCTTGACCTACTTTTTTAGAAAGGTTGCAGTATCATAAGCTTTATTGGAACTGCATAAGAACTATATGCATTCCCACGCCGTCCATGTTTGTCAACTTGAAGTACAGCAATTATAACCTCTATTCCAAAGGTATTAAAGATCAATCAATCTGATACTCGCAACTATGACCTCTCCATATGCTCTTCAATTCCATTGACCTCTGCCATCCTTTCGTTGACGACGCAATCATGGCTCTCACTTATATGATAATTTGTTGTTTATTTATACATTTGATTCGTAGTTTGATGCACTGACCTCAATATTGGGTAAAACGTGCCTGATTTTGCTTTATGTCTTGATTCGATTAGGCTTTATTTGTCTATGTTGACATCTCAATACCCATTAGTTGACACGCCTTTATTATTACGGCATACAATTAAAATCGCCAATTTTGATTAAGTTTTGGAAGTTAGACAAGTTACCCTAACTTAGACAAGACTACAACTTCTTAGTCAAGATCTTCTATTTCTACCGTCAATTTGGCCGCATTTTAATTTCGCATCGTTTTCGCTGGCTTGGCCACCTGGAGAGGATGGGAGAAGATCGACAGGTGAAGAGAGCATACTTGGGCCGACCGACCGGACGGCGTCTTGTAGGTCACCCCAAGTATCGCTGGAAGGATATGGTGGACGCGGACCTGCGTGAGCTTGGAGCCGGTGCAAGCTCGCGAGAAATAGCGCAGAATCGAGAAAAGTGGCGTGCTCTTGTCTCGGAGGCCAAGACTCATTTTGGGTCGCCGTGCCAGCCTAGCTAGTTAGCTAGTTAATTTGGCCGTTATTCGTCAATTGTCAGCCGTTACAGAGCATAAATAAGTTACTTGGGTTATTGTTTAATTTTTATTTTTGGTAGAATATTTTGTATTGTTATATAGTATTATATCTTGTCCAGATAAAGGGCAGAATAATAAATAATACACTGCAAGGAACAAAAACTCTTTGGTTCACAAGCACTTCGACCTGTTGCTTAGCTTAGTTTACCCTCCTACTAGGATAACCGAAGCAAAGCTCAGGCTAATCTCCTAGTAGGATAAACTTACCTAGCTTAGATTATCATCCTAGCATGATAACCTTGCCTAGCTTAGGTTATCCTAGCACGATAACATTGCCTTGCTTAGGTTATCTTAGCAGGAAAATCTTGCCTAGCTTAGGTTATCCTCCACCGTCTGAATCAGTTACCCTCTTTTGTCTGTACTGGCTACGCGTTCTAGAACTATTCTATCTCTTTTTAAAAGGCTGCAAAACACATTCCCATTGTCATTAAAAGTAGATGGAGACAAGTATAAGTTTTGTACCGATACAGAGGCAACATTCATTCATGTTTTGGGCCGAAGGGCGAAGGACCGCACGCTCGATTACCCTCTGCCGCGTCATCGGCTCGCCCTTGCAAATCTAATAGAAAATTATACCGTCTCGGCCTAGGGCTCCCTTAGTATCGCGATAGCTATGCATGAGCTCTTTATACTTACTGTTTTCTTAGACTAGCTATACATACATAATACTTTCATTTGGTTCTTAAGAGTGCGCAGTAATTACATTACAAACCTATTTACGCTCTCATTTTAAAACGCCATGCTAGAATAACATGAAACTATGTATACACAATGGGATCCGGTATATCTAGGTCGAAAATTAGTTTCTGTTGCTTGAAATTATAATGGAGAAAAAATACAGCGAGTATTAAGGTTTTCATACAAGCCGTAAAAAACTCATAAAACTGCTGTATTTTTTTGTTTTTACAATTTCTAGCTACAGAAACTAATTTCCGACCTAGATATGCCGGATCCCATTTTGTATAGAAAGTTTCATGTTATTCTAGTATAGCGTTTTAAAATGAGAGCGTAAATACGTTTGTATGGAGAACCGAGCGTACTACGCACTCTAAAATATTGTAGTTTACTTGGTGAAAAACTGAGGTCTATTGTTCTTGTTTCCAGTCGAAGCTGAACTGCGAAGTGCTGTACGATGACCTAGCTTTCGAAGTCCGCTGGGCGGTTGCTGGCGACAGTATCGTGCTGCAGCTGGTATCCAAGCTCGGTGAGTTAAGCCCATTTTACACACGTGCAAGAATAGACACGTGAAATTACATTACAATGCGGGTTACTGGTACTGAGGTATATCAGTCATCTATCAATCTGGGAGTTTCTCTGTATGATCAGCAGGGAGCGAAACTTTGGTGCCGATGACAGACGTATGACGTCAAGCTACATACAGAGTGTTTTTATCTGGATTATTGAAGGAATCGATTTTGATGATGAAAGGTTAACTTACAACAATAATTTAGTTCTAGTTGCGATTACAGGCATTATGTACAGTATATGTATGTATTTAAATTAGAATTCTAAGCGTTCTGCTTATTTTTCGACAACCCACGAAATATAATTTATGTTTTTCATTTATCCGAATATATTTTTTCGGAGCGTTCGTGGCCCAGCGGCGCCCGCGTACCGCGTGCGGTATGCGAGGTTAAGCAATGTCGGGCGAGGTCAGTCCTTGGATGGGTGACCGCTTTGAGTGGTTACTAACTGAGCGCTCCCGTGCTTTGGAAGGCACGTTAAGCTGTTGATCCCGGTTGCTGTGTATGATAGCAGTCGTTAAGCCAAGTTAGAGGCCTCCGGGCGGCTTGAGAACTTCTAACAGTCAAGTTGCCCACTCACTTGACAAGCCTAATCCCAATAAGGTCTAGTTTCCCCCTCGGGTTGGAAGGTCAGATGGCAGTCGCTTCCGTAAAAATTAGTGCCTACGCCAACTCTTGGGATTAGGTAGCGGACCCCAGGCGTCCTTCAGGATGCAACTGTACTGGGAATAACGCTAGGAGGATGATGATTTATCCGAATATATTTTTTACAATTACTTAGTAAAATATATTTTCTAATTTTTTATATTTTTTTTTGTCTTTGCAATTATTTTAATATTTACATTATTTTCAATATAATTAGTAGTTTATTTATTAATAAAAAGTAAATTTACATTACCATTATTGCATTATTCATAATCATTGGAGTGCCGCAATATTGTTTATATAAAATCACCCTATATGTGAATTTGCGTCATAATGATGTCACCGGCACCAAAGTTTCGCTCCCTGATGATCAGCAATGAAGCCATCCGCAGTAGAGCTAAACCGCCGCATACCGAGTAGAGTCAGTCCGACCCAGACGGATCGAATTTTTTTGCTGGACTCATCTCAGCTAGACTAGGTTTAGTGAACCAGTTACAAAACTCCGAGTATACCCCAGATTCGGTTGAAAGCCGTTCAATCTAATCTCACTGGTGCGCAAACTCTTAGAGTACTACAGTGTTTAAACCACCCGCATGGTGTCGGAGGTGTCCCCTGGATTTTCTCCAGGCTTTTCTCCCACCACGAACTCCTATCACTTAAATGGGCTATAAAAAAGGACTTAAGAATATTCCGTAGAAGAGTCCTGTTTAGTAGTTAGAGGAATCCTGGCTCTTAACTTGTAAGAATATTTTTACAGTATTCTTAAATTCATGTATTATTATTATTATTAAAAGCCTATAAAGTGTACCACTGCTGGGCAAAGCTCTCTTAATTTCCACTCGTCCCGGTTTTGAGCAATATCTGGCCAATCGAGAAGAAGGAAAAAATTCATGTAACCAACTTAAATTTATACTTATGTATACGAGGAAAAAATTCATGTATGGTTACTTAAATTTATACTTATGTATACGACTCAGTCCGATCTGTGGAAATGCCGCAAATGATTACGATTAGAATGTCATACCCATCGAGAGACCATTTAGTATGTTATTACGCCAAACCAATCAACGATGTCGCTTATAGCGGTCCATGAGCGATTATCCGAAGATTACTTCGCTTCGATGAGTATAATTGCCATGATCGAAGTGGGTGTAATATCATCGTATTTGGCATATATTGCTTTGCCAATTTGCTGTAAACAGAAAAAATCGAAATCAGGGTCATCAATTGCAACTAATGATTTTGTGTAGGATACCTTTTAAAATAATGTTAATCTTTCAGAGGATGGAGAATACATGTCATTCGGTATCTCCGGCGACCCGAACCACTCGCAGATGGTAGGCGGCGACGTTGCGGTAGCCTGGGTCGACAAGGATACCCTCAAGGGCTACGCTGTCGACTACTATCTGGACGCGAAGAGTCAGTGCGCTGGAGTGAGAGGCTCATGTCCGGACGAGAGGCTTGTGGTGAGTTCAAGTTTGTATTGTTATTCGTAACAACTGTCATGCGACCAGAACGGTCATCAACCAATTTTTTCCCAGTTGTGTCCCGGGGTCTGCTTCGGCTCCCTTAGCCTGAGGCGTAGACACTTAATTTTTTAAAGCGCTCGTCTGACATTTTTATCCAGGGGAAAAACTGAACCTTGTTCAACCGGTTTCTTCGCGATGTTTCCCTGCGCCGAAATACCAATGATACTGATACTTACGTGACTTTTTTTTAACCCTTAATAAGGCACCAACAATCTAGATGGTTTTACAATATAAAAAAAACTAAATATATTAACATAATAGTTACGTTTTGGTGATTCATTTCAAGATAAGTCACTTTTTAAGAAAATGCGATCTAATTTGAAACTTAAATCAAATAACTAAGATTTTAATTCCATTGACACGTATGTGGTCGCTAAATCGCCTCTGGCTTATTAAGGGTTAAAGTCCGGTTACCACTGGGTGAGCCGGGATTGAACCTACGACCTCCAGATTAAAAGTCACGTGCAATACCGCTGGGCTGCAATGCCTTCCGTGCATGTGACAAGAATGGTAGAAGAATTACTTGTTTGAGTGGTTACTAACTGAGCGCTCTCGTGCTTTGGAAGGCACGTTAAGCCGTTGATCCCGGCTGCTGTCTACGGCAGCAGTCGTTAAGCCAAGTTAGAGGCTTTCTGGCGGCTTGAGAACTTCTAATAGTCAAGTTGCCCACTCACTGGACAAAGGGGGTTGAAGTTGCACCACGTCCGTAGGGAGTTACCCTACACTTGACCCCTGGGTGGCAACCGTATTTGTCTTCTCGAGGATCTCACGGTTCATAAATAAATGCCATACGATTAAAAAATAACATGGATGAACTGCATGAGGATGTGAGTGATAAGATGAATGAAAATTTACAGAGTACAGATTTACAGGATACATGTGATAAGGTCGAGCGAATCACGATTGCTGCAATGTTAAAATATCTTCTGTGATGAAGCATACCAGTCTGGACACAGAACAGCTTAGAGATTTTCCTTTTAAAAGTATGACTTGGCCGACTGCATGCAAAGTCTAGCATCCACTCCACTTTTATATCAGTGAGAGTGAGGTAATCTTGAACTACCTTGTGGAATTACCGCAGGTACTAGTGGACAAGACTAGCTGCTGAGCTAGTCCGGAAGGACCACAACTCTTACGTATTGCAAGAAAATATGTTGCCACCCCATTTTTCAATTAAAATTCAGAACCGTCTCCCTCATTAGAATACAAATTGTGCCGAAATCAATAAGTATCGAGTCCGTAGAAGTTACCAGTGACATACGCCCTTTAGGATATAGATTGTAGAGGTGCCGGTTCTTTGCTAACGACCATATCCTTGGAACGCGAAGCACGCGGACTTAATGCTCCCTAATCGACCTCTTCCAGTAAACTCATCAATAAAATGCTAAGCCGTTGCGATGCCATTAACGTGTATCAAGGGAGATTAGAATTAGATTAGAAAGAAAATTTAATTAAATCCGTACTTCTTATATTGATGCGTATTTTTTGCCCGCGACACAGTAATAATGGGGCAGTCACTTTGATTTGTTAATATGTTACACTAGGTTTATAGAGGGAAAGATTCATAAGGCTTTATGTAGGTAAATTATTTCATTAAATGTAACTGAGTTGACAAAATTAGATTTAAGATTTGATCTATAAAACCCAGTCTTACAAACAATAAATTAAATCGATTGACGATAAATATAATAAACGTTTTCGCTAATTACAACATTGTCAGATCAGTTAACACATAAACTCCCTACAAGATCAGTTTGCTCGAGGTATATTGTAAAATACCTCAAGTTTGTAATAATGATGTTTAGGTAAACGTGTGTACTCGTATTACTTAGTAAATTACCATTTGGCGCAGAAACAGATTTACCTAAAGCGAATAATTAGATGCGACTCAAGTATCCAACAGCTGCTGCTACCTATAGTGCTAATTCAAAATCACCCAATATCCTGTGATGTGATGTCTATTATTATTATTATTCGGGGTACCAAGCCCTCGTATCACTGCGACCATTGCTGATCTATTGAAATCGCCACCTCCTACAATTCTCGCCCAAGTCCTGCTATTTCAAAGAATTACAGGATTTTGCTGAACTCGAGAAACTTAATCTCTTCAGGGCACATAATGTTTACAATATAATCGCTTATTGGTAAAAATATCATATGACATTGTAATGATACAAATTGGAGGTCTCATTATCTATTAAATTTTATGACTATTTACCACTTTTTTTAAAATACTACTTACCGTAATTGAAAATAGGCATCCAGGAGTAATACGCCTCAGTTATCAATCTCAGTTTTGTGATGAAACAGGTATCGCTAGCTGACAAATTATATATCAATAGGCAACAGTTAGCTGCAGAGAAACGTGACCTTTCCTGCTTAGAAGTTTGTATGCAAGGGGTCAGGTTTCGGTACAGCGTTACTATCTACTACATAATATATCTTAGTTTGCCCAAGATACAGCTACGGCTGCGCATCAGGCAAAGGCAGTCAAGATGTGTGAAGGCATCTCCTCCGCTGTCACGTGTGATGTCTATATCTTTCTGTAAATAAATCAGACCATTGTCTAATGAGCCAACTATTGATGATCTATTTTAAATGTCGTTCAATTAGTTAGTCCTGTGTTAGTTAGTTGTTATACGTATTTGAAATAATAATGTATGTTAGGAAGAATTTGTGCTATTTCCCAAAGAACGCTGATAAACCAATAGCCACCAGAAACACTGGGAAACTCAAAATAACCTTCTATAGATTAGTAAAGGCGAAAAAGTCGTTCTTGGGAAATTGTATCAAGTTCTACAATAAAATTCCTAAACACATTACTGAACTTAGCAATTCAAAATTCAAATCTGTAGTAAAACGAACACTTATTTCGAAAGCATATTATAAGATTAACGATTACATCATGGATAGGGCTGTTTGTCAGTGATAGCGTCCTGCACAGATAATCTATCGCGAAAATAGGTTTTCTACTGTAGCATTGTAGTTTTGTGGTAGCTGACACTGTAATTTTATATTTAACTGTACAATGTATATTGTTTTGAAAAAATGACACCTCACCGAGTTTCTTACGTCGGTTCTTCTCGTGGCAGAGGCTTATTTTTCCGAACCGGTGGTAGTTTATTGACGTTCATAGGTCCATGTAATTATGCCTAATTTGAAGATTTTTTTTCCTTTTTTACTTGCAAAAAGGCCTGGAAGCCACTAATATCTCAAACTAGTTTTTAAGTTACTGGATTCGTCGATCTATGAGTTCAAAAATAAAACAGCCAACCGAGCAACGTAAAAACTAGTTTGATGTACTCAAAAGGTACTTACGAGGGTAAAACTGAAAGTTTCGGGAATAGAAGAAAATATGCAGTATAAGTGAGTTTATTTATTTTTATTGTTTTTCAAAATATTCTCCTTTGTATTTCATGCACTTATGCATGCGTTCAAACCAGTCCATAAAGCACTTTTTGAACTCTGAAGTAGGGGTCGACAAAATGGCTATTTTATAGGCCTCCACTGCTTCTTCTGGCGTCTGAAACCGCTGACCACGCAGTTTGTCCTTGATTCTGGGGAATGTAAAAAAGTCGTTGGGACTTAAGTCAGGGCTATATGGAGGGTGGTCCAATATTTCGACTTTTTCACCGTCCAGGTACTCAGTTGTTGTCCGAGCGGTGTGTGGGCTGGCGTTGTCGTGGTGAAGGATGATGCGACGACTAGGGTTTGTTTTTCGGAGTTCAGCAAAGAAGTTCGGCAAACAAATAGTGGTGTACCAATCAGCATTGACTGTTCTACGATCCTCAAGAGCCACAGTAGCTACGTGACCAGATTTAGAGATAAACTTAGCCACCATCTTCTTAGCCGTACTGCGAGAACGAACAACTTTTGTGGGTTTGAGCTCGTCTTCGAAGACCCATACTCGGGATTGGTTTTTAGTTTCAGGCTCATAAGCGTATATCCACGACTCGTCACCTGATACTATGCTAAAAACAGCATTTGAGCGTCCCTTGTTAAATCTTTTCAAAGTTTTGCGGCACCAATTGACACGGACTATTTTCTGCTCGTCAGACAATAGGTGAGGTATCCAACGGGAAAATAACTTTTTCACGCCTAATTCTTCTTTTAAAATAATTTGTATTTGACTCATTCCAATACCCAGGTGCTCTTGAATTTCCCGATATGTCACATGTCGGTCTTCATTTATCAGACGACGCACAACATCGACGTTTTCTTGCGTGACTGCCGATTTTGGTCGACCTTCACGCACTTCGTCGGTGAGGGATACACGGCCACGTTGAAATTCTGAATACCACCTGTATATTGTAGTCTTTGAAGGAGCTTCAATATTAAAAGCAGCAACCATCCGCTCTTCACATTGTTTTTGTGTTAGTCCACTTTTAAAGTCATAATAAATCATAGCTCTGAAATTTTCACGGCACAATTCCATTTTAAGCAGTGACTCGACGACTTCAATAAACAATTGAAACCGAACCATACTTTTTTTTTTCTAAGTGGCCAGTGTGTTGAGATAAGGAAACTTCAGAGATTATAAAAAGGTATAATACATGTTAAAAATAAATTAATAAGTATTCGATTCCCGCCACTTTCAGTGCAAGCCTCGTAAGTACAAAATACTTTACATAGTGACCTCCTTTTTTTTGATTCTGATTCTTTTTCAATATCTATAGTTAAATTTAAATAATCACAATTATTATTATTATTCGACCTGTTTAGCCTAGTTGGTAGTGACACTGCCTCCGAAGCTAGAGGTCCCGGGTTGGAATCCCGGCCAGGGCATTCTTCGTGCATTTAGTACGGATTTTGTTCCTGGGTCTTGGATGTTCTCTATGTATTTAAGTATGTATTTATCTATATAAGTATGTATATCGTCGTCTAGTACCCATAGTACAAGCTTTGCTTAGTTTGGGACTAGGTCGATTTGTGTAAGATTGTCCCCCAATATTTACTTATTAATTTTATTTTTATTTACGAGTGGCGCTAGTGGGCACGTCAAAGGCATCTTAACGCAGAAGTTCTTGCGCGGCGCGTGGCATAAGAATACCAAAATCTAGCATAAAAATACTCCGCGAAAGCAGGACCTTACTCGATCATCCTTGGTTACAGGAAGATAACAGAATTTATTGGACAATTTCAATTTTCTTCCCGAAACTTCCGCTCCCCAAAATATCCTTGCATTATAAGTCTTAATTGAACGTTCATAAAGTTGGTATTCCTTTGCCCGTAACAGTCATCGTCAAGAATTCTCAACATTTCATTGAACGTCGGGCGCAGGCAACGTTGAGACAGTCTCAGCTTGGCTGCAGGCCAATTCAAAACTATTCGACAAACTACGCCAAATTACTATAATAATTTTGCACTACGGTTACTTTGACGGCATAAGCACAAGCGGAGCGTACGGCGGCATAGGCTCGCGTCGAAACACGACCATCATCATTATTATCATCATCATCCTCCTAGAATTTTCCCGGTTGTATCTAGAAGGAGCCAGCCGGGGAGCATAGGCAGAATAGAATAGAATAGAAATGTTTATTTGCAAGAATACGTAGGTACAAGATGTTTTATATTACACCAGTTGGAGAATTAAAAAAAATACCAATATTTTCTCGAAGTATGGAATTTTTCGACTCATGTTTGGAATTTTCTAGTAAATAAATGGACAGCTATGGTAGGACGATATTATCGAGAGTATCGAGACTGTTATCAACTGTCTACTTATATTATAAAACTTACTTAGTTACCTACGTTTACCCCCTTGAAATAACTCAACGGATATTTCATTTTGCAACACAAATTTTAATTGACAAGGTGCAAAATGCCGAGTAGAATACCTTATCTTTAGAAAAGCATTTTAGATGGAATGCGGAAGGGTTCCTATCGGACAGAAAAGATGTTCAGGGAATTAAAGGTGGATTTTTAGATGTAATAATTCTACGACCTTTTTTAAAAAATATATTATTTTCACGTGTGCTCAATAAGATAAAAACAACAAAGTTTTTCCTCTCATTCCCACCACCTAGTTACTCCATTTGAGTATTAATCGATTTAAGGCTTATGGACCACGTGAGTCATGCCTCTATGCTAGCAATTTCCGCTACAAGGCTGTTCACTTGCAGAACAGCGCCATCTATGTAGCTAGTAAGTTAAATAGTCTACAGCGCCGCTTTTGTACAACTAATAGGGGGCACTGTTATTAGTTAAGATGTATTGTGAAGTAATTTATTAAATTTCACTTTTAAAATAGACGCCATACCAAACGCACACGGCTCTTCTCATTTTTTCCCTGAAGACACCCCAGCCTCATCCACGACCCAACAAAGGCGGAAAACTTCTGCTA
The DNA here is from genome assembly GCA_905163555.1 of Notocelia uddmanniana. NCBI lineage: Eukaryota > Metazoa > Arthropoda > Insecta > Lepidoptera > Tortricidae > Notocelia > Notocelia uddmanniana. The sequence goes on from LR991072.1 coordinate 15,755,184, forward strand.
CACGCTACGACAAAGCTTTACAGACCTTAATAGTTGTCGCAATATTAGCGAATTCAGTCAATTCGGTCAATGGTTTAAGCCGTGGACGGATGAAACGGACTACCGTTTTACCCGTCCACCGCTTAAACCACTTCGGATTATCAAATTTGATTAATCGCCTATATAGTGGCAAAATGAAAAGACAGATACATACACAGATACAGTACATGTTAAACTTATAATACCCCTCTCTTGCGTCCGAGGTTTAAATACATAACACGTACTCTGTAGTACACATGTAATATTATAAAACAGCAAATACGTATACGTATAAAGGACGTCCACTGCTGGACGCCTCCCCCAAAGAGTTTCACAACGACCGGCCCTGCGCCACCCACATTTAGCGGACACCCGCGACCCTTACAGAGTCATCAATCCACCTTGTGGGGGCCTGCCCACGCTACGCCTTCCGGTACGTGGTCGCCACTCGAGAACTTTTCCGCCCCAACGGCCATCCGTTCTACGTGCTATGTGCCCCGCCCACTGTCACTTAAGTCTAGCGATTCAGAAGGCTAATCGGTTACTTTAGTTCTGCTGCGGATAGCCTCATTCCTGATGCGATCACACAGAGAAACTCCCAGTATAGCCCTCTCCATGGCTCTTTGAGCTTTTTTATGAGGCCCATAGTAAGCGACCACGTTTCAGTGCCATTTGTCATCACTGGCAACACACACTGGTCAAAGACTCCCGTCTTAAGACACTTCAAATTATAGGACGAAATGAAGTGCCGTAGCTTCCCGAACATATACGTAGAAAAGAATAAACAAAGAAATGTACTCACAAGCCTTTTGTTTCCAGGATAGCACCAACTCTATTCGTCTTCTCAATGCCGCGCTAGTGAACGGCTACAGCATCGTGACTTTCCAGCGGAGTCTGCGTGCGGCCGATGAGCTGGACCTGCCCGTGCTCACCAACGCGAGCCAGCCCGTCATCTGGGCCGTGGGGCCTTTGAATTCCAAGAACGAGGTGTCTTACCACCATCACTTCACCAAGGTATGATCTTCTTTTTATCTAAGATCACGATATATGGAACTTACGTCCAGTTTACGCAGAATCTTTTGACTGAAAATAGCGTTAGATCAAAGATAAGGCCCCAAATGCTACATCGCTCAGATATTTCGGAAGAAGTGGAAAGCTGTAGTTACTGCTGCTAAAGTAACTACAGCTATCCTGGGTGAGGTGATGATGGTACATCACTTCACCAAGATATGGTCTCTCTTTATCTAAGGTCACCAAATATGGGCCCTACGTCCAGTTCGCGCAAAGGTTTTTAATAGAAAATAGCACTAAATCGAAGAGGCCCCAGAAGTTGTATCGCTTAGAAAGTCAGGAAGTATTGGACATCTGTAGTTAGGCCCTATGGAAGGACGAGCTGGCTTATCACTATCACTTCGCCAAGGTATGAACTCTCTCGCTCTCTCTCTCTCTCTCTTTATCTAAGATCACCAAATATGGAACCCTGGTACTGTTCCGTTAGATTTTTTGTAGAGAAATTGGCGCTACATCGAGGAAGTGGCTCGTGAAACTGCATCACTCAGAAAGTGGTGATCGGAAGCAACAGAAAGCTATAGTTGAGACCCTATACTTCTCAAAAAACAGAATGATCTAAGAAGGTAAGAACTGCATCCGGCTGCTGAATGATGAACAGCTACAGAATCGTGATCTTCCAGCGGAGCCCGTCTTTTACTGTCATCACTTCATCAAGGTAAGAAAGGAAGGCTATATGAGTACTCGAACCAGAACCGTAAGACCGCGTTCACGTTCAGGCTACGTAATGTAAGTCGATATGCAGTTGGTCTAAGGTTGACGGCCCGCGCCTCTTACTCACGTCTTTCATTGCAAGACCGCAGGCAGACATACAATGCACGCGTATGTTATTGTTTGTTGTTATGTTCAATGTCGTATGTGGAGGATCTGGAGATTCCTTTTGTTACGGTACCCTGTTTAGCTAGATATCACTTCACCTCACAAAAAATATGTAATCAACATATCAAACATCGTGATAGTCAATCGATAAATTAACTACGAACATGATACTCAGAGAGATAATAGCATTTCCTTTAAACCGTAACCGAATAATTGCCAAAGTTCGGAACCAAAAGTAATCGTTCTAGGCTGGAAAGTCTCAAAAAAACAATGAAATTAAAGGATAATAGTTCCCATGAGGCCGATATACAGTTGGAGGCTATAAAAAAAGGTGCTATCTCAACTTGTTATTGTTTTTTCTTAGAAGTTTTAGGAATTAGGTGGCTGTTTGGTGTCATGACCTAGCGGTAAATAATTATACCTTTTCAGAAATTTGGAAAAATTAAGTGAATTTAAAAAATGCACTAAGAAAATATTATGATGTGAAATGTCTACAGATATTCGTATGTTATTCTGTAAATAATTTGAATTATTCATACCTATATTAGCAGCCGCAAAAATAGCCACATCAATGAAGTGCTCAAAATTATCTCCACGTCGGCTAGTGTCAAGAATGTAAGGCTTGAGTACATCAAACTGTGTAGCTCATTCAGCTGCGGCAATGCACAGTTTAAACAATTCTTTTAATACATTGAATCAATGGAAGCTTCGGCTTTGACCCTCACGTATGGGTAATAGAAGTTAATTCAGAGCTCATTTCAGAGTCAATGTTTTTACAGGGCGACAAATTCATCGAATTCGGGAGACCGCCAGTGTGGAACTGCCCCATGCCAGAGGGAGAAGACGAACAAAGAGAGCAAGAGCCTGCACCAGTGCGACAGGAGGTGCAAAGAAAGCCTCAGCCGGTCGAGGACAAGGTTTGTAAACCAAAGGGAACAATCTTTTCCACCCTCATCAAAGGGTCACTTTTTGGAAATCTGTTCTGCTATTTGAAACTCTCTTCCAGCGTCGGTGTTTTCAGAACATTTATAGTTCCCCTTTTTCTGGTAATTTGTACTAGTAAAGTCAATAGTAGGTTTGAATCCTTCAGTGTGAGTTACAATTCATAATAAAGTGTGGCCGCATGATGGCAACTCACTGGCCTAACTCTCCTTACATCAAATTCAAAATGGCGGCGATTTTGTGAAAAAATAGTCTAATTATAATTCAAAAATAGTAAATGCTACACAAAAACTTTGTATAAAAAATATGTTCAGTATAACTTTATTTCTCATGAGATAAATGCTTTACAATATGACATGTCTTGTTGAAGGGCTATTAAATTAAGTTGTATATTATGAAGGAAGCAAGCCTCTTGACCCAGTCTTACTAGGAACCAATATGAATGATTTCATCCGAGAAAATGAAAATTTAATCCATTGGAATTCAAGATGGCGGACTTTTTCCAAAGCGGCGTTTGTATTTCTTAAGAAATGTACTCAAAACGGCCCCCATTTTAATAATTGGAGTATCAATCGATTTGCTTTGACACAAAATCTAACTAGCCAAGTCAACAAATACCATTTAAGTAAGTAAGTAAGTAAGTAAGTAAGCGTTTATTTGTAAATATAGGTAGTTACAGTGGTCGTCGTCATAAGAGTTTCACTATGTTTTGCCAATCGGCATACAAAAACATTGAACTTAATATTAAAATAAGAATTTAAAGATATAAAGAAAGTGAAATGTTTGTGTTACAGCCTTTAATCAAGCCTAACCCGGTGCCGACTCCCAAACCTGCACCCAAAGTGGCGCCCTGGGACATACCCGCGATCCAGTGCAATGAGCCTGAGGATGGTGTATTCTACGCGCAGATGGGGCCTACTGGCGGCAAGCAGGGATACCCTGCTATCACTGGTATGTGCAAACTGTACTTTCTGAAAAGGCAGCTTATTTTGGTAAAGTTGACATGATTAATGATGCTTGCAGTCAAGTAGCTTGTTTTGTCATTAGTGATAAACGAGGTCATACTCGCTGCTGTTAGATGAAGATACTCGTAATATGTGAATCTATTGTAGTTTATACTTATTAAGCGAATTAAATTTAGATTAGATTGTGCTTTTAAAACGCAACAGAAACGCATTTTGGTAGCAAAGAAATATTACATCTATTTATTTTAGGTTATTTTAGGTTACGTATGTATTTTTGAGGCATATAATAAATTTAAACTTTAATAAAGTAATTAAAATAAATTAAGGAAAATGTCTCAGTGCTCTACACTGAACCAACACATGGAACTTTCAATCTTAATTCATATGACAGAGGGGATCAAATGTGTCATCTATCTATAGGGTATTGAGCTTAGATTAATAATACCAACAGATCCGTAGTGTTAAGCAAGATGATTTTTCATATAGTTGTCTCTTTGAATCCTTATGGTTAACCAAGATGAGTTAGTATGAGAGAGATCATTTTCGGCTGTTAACGAATTATCTCCATTTATAAGCACACCAAAATGTTAAATTAAATCCCATATAAACTAACACACCAGAAACGTCAGTTCAGTGCAATTTGCAGTTATGAAAACGGAGACACTGACAGTTGAAGACCTGTCAGATATCACTTATCTGTGTCTCTCAAATTTACTGATTTGTGCATTAATGAAAATAGATCAGATGTACCGAAATCGTTCAACTTAAATGTGCGGATCTGCTCTGATATCTGTGCGCAAACAAGTCGTAAAATAAGCTTATATAAAATATATCGAATATAACATATGAACACATCCCCAGGGCACGTGGGCTGGGGTATATCCTGGTACATCAACGGTCTGCTAATCCCCGAGATCAACGTCGTCCGCGGTCGCAAGTATACATTCGTGACTGAGGGCGGCGTGGACGCATCGCAGCCGGCGCGGTACCATCCCTTCTATATCACCAACGACCCGGTGGGGGGATACTTCCACAAGACTGACGACGAGAAACAGGTAAAATTAACATATAACTGCTAAAATCTCAGGAGGGTTCCAGGATCTCATACTGAATGCACTGCAGCCCCTCATGCTTCGTCATATTATAGCCCGTCCGCAATATGATCTTCCTTGGGTTCTCAGGGGTCATTTGGTGAGTGCTGTGGCCTTCGGCACGTAGAGACCGTAGACCTATTCTTGTCCGAGCTTAAATGGTATGTTCGTGAGGTCTGTGGCTCCGCCTCAATTCCGATATAAATGTATTGTATAGATCTTGTCGCACAGCAGTGTTTGATATCAATGAGAAAACACTTGAAGTTAGACAAACCAGACTCAAGGTATGGTGTACAAATCATATGTTGATCATACGTTTTCTGGTCTACAATACGAATTTTTGGAGATCAGAAAATGCATGATCATGGGCACGTTGCGGTAGATTCTTCGTACTACGTCTACAAAAAGATGATCTTTTATTAAAACTTAAGGATCCTCTTTCGCTTTTCCCTTTTCTATTTACTTGGGTTCAGCGCAGCACATCTTTTTCTGTCATACCTCTATCACCCGCCATATTACTCTTGTCTTTTGAGACGCATGAGATGCATTCTAAATTAATCTTTTCTTCCAGGGAATTGAAATTTACGCAGGCGTCCGTCGTTCACGCACCGGTGAACTGATTCCTACCGGCGTCGGACGCCTGTGCAACTGGACGCCCAACAAAGATGGCCCTGAAGCCGACGAGTACCCGAGCTTCGGTGCCTACCAGCGTTCGCTGACGCTCATCTGCGAACAGGGCGAGCCTGGAGTCATCACATGGACCCCTGACAAGCATACGCCTGACACCGTCTACTATCAGGTGAGGTTTGGGTGATGGAATTGATGATCATTGATCATCGGGTCTGATAGCGTCTGTCGCGTGATGAAAACAAGATAAAGCATTGGCCCCTTTGAGCTCTTTCTAATGGTTCTTCTCAATGATTTTGATCTGGTGTTTTCCCCGAAATAGTCTTTGGCTCATGATACGTCCATCTCGTTCTTCTTCATTTGTAACGGAGTGCAAGGCATAGTTTCTAATGGTATCGAAAACTGTCCAAATTTTCTCTGTTACCGTATTTGGCGTGTGCCACTTGGTTAGGTACTTACCAGTAATTATTAATTTCTTATTGTTATCGCACGTTATGTAAATTATGTAAATTTTAGATAAAAGGAGACGAATGATTTACCTTGTTTTTAAGAAAGTTACACGCGAATACATTACGATTTCTTAAGAAGGAGAGGAATAACAAAACAAACTGTCAATAATATTCTGTAGAAGCTCACAAACATGACACTATCACTTCATCTCACTCATTTCTCTGTGTGTACATAACCTTCGCTCTGTTTTCTGTTTCAGCCTTTCAAGTCTTCTCTGTATCGCATGACTGTGTGCTCAGGTTGAAGTGTATATAACGAATCGGTGATATCACTTTGTCTCGGGTCATACACAGGATTGGCAATAATAAATATCCCTTCCATTCCTTAAAGTAAAGCACACGGGAACTAATGATTTCGAAGTAAATTGTAGCTCAACATGATCCAAACGTACACTGTGGTAGCTTACTAGTGACAGCCTCTTCTCAATTTCTTTTACTCGTATTAGAAAGAGACTTTCGCTTCAATAAAAATTTACAGACGTCTGTGAAATGGATCCCTAATGTCTTTTACGAAGGAATAATAATACATGCTAGAGGCCTGTGTAAGACTCGACTTTTATATCCTGAGGGTTTAACATTGGTTTCATGTTGCAGTGTTTCACCCACCGTCACCTCGGTTGGAAAATAAACGTGGTTGATGAGTGTGATGCGGTGGAGAGCGAGGAGAGCCGCGTTGTCGAACGAGTGGTCGCGCCTGACCTGCTCGGAGAGGAATCCGTCCAGGTACACAGTCGTGTCAAACCAGAAAATAATTTCTTAGAGCACAAGCGGCTCGAGAAAATAATCAACTCGAAAACTCCTTATAACGATTTCAGTAGTGATAAGCACCACGGCCTCACGGGAGAAGTGAGGTATCGCCCAGAGTCTTCCAACCTGCTGGGACCCCAGGAGTATGGATTGCCGATTGGCGCCGGACAGATCAAGGAGGTGATCGACGTCGTCGAGACGCTCGAGTCCAGCATGAAGGATCAGATGAGACGAGACAACAAACACCAGCTACAACAGCAAAAGCCCCTCGCCCAGTACCAGGTGCATGAGGATGTTAAAGAGTTTCTACCGGAACAACCGATGAGAGAAGGAGATGAATACGTTGTGGAGCCGGGGAAAATGCCTGAGAGCTACATGCTGCCGCCCAATCAGAAGCCGCTGACTCTGCAGACGGTACTAAGACCCAACGGCCCTAACACACCCCCGGGTATGGGGCACCCGTTTAGAAAAACACCCCCGGAACTGAAACTCCGTAGGCCTCCACCAATGCGTTATCAGAATAATAATCCAGGTTACCCTCTACCTATGCCGATACATCCCCAGAAAAAGAAATATAATAGCAACCGTGGGCCTCCTAATGTAATTCGACCACCAATGCAGTCTAATCATGGACATGGGCCTGGCATGCCACAGGCAAAACCGTTGCCTCCACAGGGAAAACCGATGCCCGCACTAAAACCTTTGAAGCCAAGTTTCAGCCATGGGCCATTAACTCAGATGCCTACTGGACCAGTTCAGGGTATAATAATGGGTAGACCGGCCCCATCCAACGTCCAGCCTCCAGTAAAAACTCAGACGCTAAGTCTCGGTAAAAGCGATATAATTGCGAACCACGTCGTGAAAAGTCAAATTACACTCCCAGGAATAAGTGACTTAATTATCGCGCAGCCAAGCGAGCCCCAGGCTAGTATGAGCCGGCCGGGACAAATCATACTTGGCCGACCAATGGAGAATCCTGTTCCTTTGGATCAACAGATGGCACCTAACAAGCCCAGACCAGACTTTGCACCCAGGCCAACACCCACACCAGGCCTTGGCCCAAGACCAACGCACACGCCAGGCTTTCCACCAAGGCCAACTCCCACACCAGAACCCATTCGCCCAACACACACGCCTCGTATCAGAATTAAACCGGTTGAACCATTACCAGAACGAACCGAAACTGAAATGAAGTCATCGGATTTCATCGGTGAATCAGTTGACCCCACCCCTTTGCAACCTGCAGTCAATACTGGCTTCAAGCCCGACTCAATTGTAGTTGAAAGTGGCTTCAAACCTATAATCAGAGAACCTTTGATGGCTGGTGAGGATAGAATCACAAATTACGGTGAAGGGTCCAAGCCGCCAAACCGCAGGCAAGATACTGACGTCGAAGAAGATTACGACGAAGCTCCGCAAGTTATCTCCTCAAGCCACGCATATCCTCCCAGTGAAACAATGACTCAGTCATTCGAACCGATATTCATACCATCCCCGCTCGACCATATTACCGAAAATATTGAGAAATCAACAACAGAACGCTTCCCCAGCAACCATGCTAAAGAAGAACGTCCATATCCATTCTACGTTAAAGAGGAATTCACTACAGATAACCTTTTCAGTGAAAAGAACATGGAGAAGGACGTCCCAGATATGGTGATGGAATCGGATCGAGTAAGCCCTCAGTATCTGCCACCTGATCCAAAATCACGTAATAAATCACAGCCTATAAAACACGCACCAACACAAGAACAAGTTTACACTACTTATGACGGAAAAACTGTTTCCGGTTCGACATTAGTATCCGTTCCCGCTGTTTCTTCATCGCCTTCGACGAGTAACACAAAACTTTTCTCCTCCAAGGTACCTTCAGGTTCTGAACTGCTTCTTAAAAAGCCACAATTCGGGCCGTACAAAGGGGACTTACCGACCGAAGTGGCAGAGCATATAAAAAAGGATACTCAGCCTCGAACCCCTTCAAAAGTAGTCGCTCTAACAGATGAAATGGACGATGATAATGAGAAAATTAAACCAGAAGAGAGTAAGATAGATGAAATTATCATTACTCCACCAAATTCTGAGGAGTTATCTGAAGAGGAAGATGATGTGTACAACGAGGAAGAAGAAGATGAAGAAGAAAACAATTATAGAAGAAGACGTGATACAAAAGCTACACAGTTTGAAAGAGGTGAGGTTGAAGAGCAACCTCCTGCGGTAGGAGTCAGTGTGACAAAAAACCAAGTAGACTTTGATGTTGATAAAAAGACTGTTAAGAACGCAGCAACACAAACGTCGTCGACAAATCTAATTTTACTAATGCTATTGCTGAGACTATTATAAATTGTTATTTATTTGACTATTTATTGGATTAAGTTAAGCCTTGCCATTAATGCATTTTGTGCGTGGGCTGTCTCTTCGTCTATCCTTGATGTATCTTATTGCACACTGTTACCATCTGTTTCACGCGTAATGCAGTCAATACTCCGTTATTTTAAGGTTTTGTAAATATTTTTTACGTTTTGATAATAAATTAGTTTTACTTTTTACTAATTATTTTACTTTAATCCTTCAATTCCTCTTTTTAAGCAAATAAATGTAATATTTCCATTTTAACTATCCTTTATGGTCAGTAACCTGTTCTTACACATTCTACATCTTAATTTTATGATGCACGAGTAAGTATAAACATACACAACAATTTAGTGTACAATTAGAGACTGTAGTGCCAACGAGAAAGTGTCACGCTCGATTAGAATAATATTGTAATTCAAGGCTTAAAACATAATCGACGGTCCCAATTAAAAGAGTCGGATCTACAAAATTGCCATTTTCGTTTTATTGCGTTAATGTCATTAAGAAACGCTATATTTTATTCTTACATTCTCAGTTTTTCATTTTTTCAATTATTTTCCGAGATTTTCACGTTAAAAATGTCGGATCTTTTAAAGTGTCCTCTTAATATCGTCGGATCATACGATACGACTGTGTTATTGACCAAATTATGCACCAAAACTTCTTTGCCAAACTTTGATCGCCTCTCCTGTAAAGTTGCCATTTTGCAGATCCGACTCTTTTAATTGGGACCGTCGAATATCATTAATAATTACATCTAAAATCCAAAATTACCTAAACACGAAATAGCAAAATCATATAAAATACTACAATATTCATTTGCAACGATATCTTCCATCCAAGTGTAAGGTTCCTTTGCGGCACATCAAAGGAAAACACTATCACCCATTGATTCAAAAGTTCTTCTGTTGATGGAGATCCAGTCTGCTAATGACTTGGTTTTCGAGTCGAGGTAGTATTAAGCGCTAACTGCCTTCGGCCTAAATGATTTTCTGTCAATGGAGATTCAGTCTGAACATTTTTTGCTAGAGTAGGGATACCAAGTGGCGTGTTGCTTCTAAATACCCTTAATGCAGAGCAGTTGTCATTTCTTTTTCTGTCGACGAAAATCGAGTCAGCTGAAAACTACTCTAGTCTAAATACTACTTTGGTACTAACCAAGCGGCGTGATGCTTATTATGTAGGTTTAGTACAAAATAATCGTTATTTATTCTTCTGGCGTTGGAGGTTTCGTTTGCTGAAGACTTGGTTCTGGCGTAAGGGTACCAAGTGGCGTTATGATTCTTGGCTTCGTACAAAACGGTTGTCATTTGAGTATGCTGTGCAAACTTGAGATCTTCTTGGTAAGGCGAGTGAAGTTGGCGACGGCTTGCTCATGGGGGTACTGAGAGTCAACTAGTCGCAAGATCGAGTCTCTGACGCGGCCTCTGCAACAAACAAAATACATTGGTATTAAAAATATATTTCATAATTAAGAATTAATATTTTTGATTTCAGTCACCCAATGTAATTTGCTAATCGATTTGGGTTATGATCCTACATAATATGAATAATAATTAATAAGGGTTGGAAAAACGCTTTTGATTTTCCTGGAATTGCAAGCTTCAATGGGCCACGGTGTCTGCTTACTATCAGGCAGCCCCTACGCTACCTGTAATGTGACATGCAATAAACGATTCATTCATTCATTCGACGCTTGTCTAAAATCGACGTGATATAAAAAAATACAAGATTAATTTTCCTAACATAAATTCGAAATTATTCTATCAACTGACTTTAGCCAGGTATTAAAAAGGTAAATAATAGAAAACAGGAAAGATAAAGCGCATATAAATTCCAGGTGATCAAGCTTCCAAATAGCATGGTATGTTCTGTAAAATAATAGTCGAGGAATGAAAAGGTTCGTCACTTTTCGACCTTAACTGCATTAAAATAGGGTCGAACCTTTTCATTCTTCGACTGTACCTCCTGATTAACTGAGATAGCACTTATGACGCGACAGGGACAAGAGGGGTGACGAGGGGAGGGAGCGACGGGTCCCTGCCTCCCGCTCGGCTACCCTTCTGCGCCATCCCAGTTACGCTGTCCCTATTAAATTATAATACACTATTTCCATTTTACAAAGTACTTGTAAACAGTTTAATTGACTAGTGTTGTACTACTGTGGTAGTCGCTATACTGTTCATATCGACATCGGCATCGAGCACGCGAAGAGAACCGTTTCGCGCGGTAACCCCACGTCTGCTTCCCTTAAGCCCCGCACCTCACCCCCCCCCCACCCGCGTGTTAGCAATTAGCAGCTAAGCGCTGTACTCACGTCACCTTAAAAGGTATTCTTTGTGAACACAAAGAAACAACATAACATACTGTCGATTGTGTAAAAGACGGGCAGCGGAGGGCAGAGCCAGACCAGCGTAGTCGGCAGCGTCGACGTCGCTCCCGGAGAGCACCAGGAGTTCGATCAGCTCCGTTGAGGCTCCTTGAGTAACTGGAAATAAGTCACATAAGGTATAGTTGAAATTATTTGAAATAGCCTTTAAACAAACTGCCATTTGAATTTGAACTTTCTTACTTTTTCAGGTGACTTTCTGAACAGGTTAATTTGGTACTATTTGGACATATTAAATAAATTTAGATAAAGGAGTTTAAATAAATGTTTGATTACCTGACCTTTATACCAAATAGTGGACTCCTTTTGTTCGCCTCTATTAATTATGTACAAAGAAAATATATACAAGAATACTTAACCAAAATAATATAAATAAAATTAAAACTAACTGAAATCTAAAACAGGCCCTTGAGGCATTGTACCGAGGATGCTGGCGGCATTTCTTCGCTGTATCGCAAAGCTGATACGTTGAGCGAGGAAGCCGCCAGCTCTTCGGTCACCAATTACGTCACCTCTATTGATATTGAAAGTGTCGAGAAGCGCCCGTGGTCCAGCGCCGCTCGCGTACCACGTGCTGTTTGCGAGGTTAACCAACGTCGGCTGGGACCGACTTTTGGATGGGTGACCGCTTTGAGTGGTTACTAACTGAACGCGCGTGCTTTGGAACACGTAATCCCGGCTGCTGTCTGTTACAACAGTTGTTAAGTTTTGACCACTGACTCGACAAGCCTAATTTCAGTAAGGTCTAGTTTTCTACTTGGGTTAAAGGGTCAGATGGCAGTCGATTCCGTAAAAACTAGTGCCTACGCTATTTCTTGGGATTACGCAGCTGGCCCCGGGCATCCTACTACTTTCACTACTTTGACGCATCCCAACTGTCGCAGTATTCTTACATTAGTGCGACGAAGTACTAAAATGTTCATCTACATTTGCTGTTGACTGTATTATGACGTTTACCTTAGATCAGCCATAAGATTTTAAAAATAAAATGACAAATAATAAAAATATTTTGAATACTATGCTGTCAACAATAAATACCCGTTAAAATAACAGATGATTAATCTCATTTCAGCAAGCTTCTCATTTTAATAATCATCATCATTCGCGTGCCCTTTTCCCATTTACTTGGGGTCGGCGCAGCATGTTTTTTTCTTCCATAACTCTCTATCGCCCGTCATCTCATCACTCACATCCTTCCTCTTCATATCGTCTCTCACGCAATCCATCCACCTTTTCCTTGGTCTACCCCTCCTCTTACATCCCTCCACATTCATGCCTAATACCTTTATTTATGCCTAATTACCTTTTCATTTTAATAATGTGCAAATTAATATACAGTGTGATTTTGGGGTCGTGATCCGAAATAATTGTACATGGTCAAAAATTCAAAGTAGACAACATCACAGTCGGTATGAAGGTTTATAACTCAAATAATTTACTTTTTTTTACAAATTTTAATGGAAAATAATACTTTTTCAAACAACTTGGTCAACCTACCCCACTGTCAACTCTCCATACCATCCGCCAAAGAGAGTAGGGTAACCATGTTTTTTTGTAATTTTCTATTTTTTTTCATCAAAATGAATTAAAAATGAAATGCGTTTGTTTCGTGTCACTACAATTCGTGTCAATACATTTTGAAATGGCTAACAGATACCAAGGCTAAAAACTTAAAAACTGGTTCTTGATCCACGACCCCGAAATCATCCTGTATATTTGGGTTTAACGCATTCACTGCCACCGACGCACATGTGCGTTGACTTCTATGCAAGTAAGGAATGTAAGGTACGGACTCAATAATCTTAATTCGTAAATAATAATAGTAGTGAACGATACAGCAAGTGGTGTTATTATGTCTGCGGTCTTCTGTAAGGTTGGGGTGCTCCAATTATTATGAGCGTGATAGCGTTCCGCCTCTTTACCTGCTCTGAAGAGCGGGGTCCACCCATTATTGTCCCTCACATGCAAATTCCCGCCGCGCTGCATAACGCGTATGACCATCTCTGGGCTTCCGGAATCTACAGCGTAATGCTCGACGCGTAGACCGTTGAGATCGCGCGCCTGGAAAAACTTGTGGCATTGGTACGTTTTGAAGGTTGTGTGTGTAAGGTGCTGGCTGTAATCATCTAGTAGTCATAGTAGTAGCATAGTACAGCCCGAATCAAAAGTACTGCTGGCTACTATCCTTACCTGGTCGAAATTCCTCTAATTCGAATCAAGCGCTTTGCTTCATCTTTCATAATGCGCACTTCTAAGGTTTGGAATTCTCTGCCGGCGCGGCGTTTGTATTTCCGAGTTCATATAACCTAGACCTTTTTAAGGCACGAGTGAATGTGGGATTGGTACTTTTTGATAGCTGTGTAAGGTGCTGGCTGCTAGATGATGAATAAGGAACGTTCGAATGGAGTTTGAATTAGTTTGGAACGGCGAACGAGTTGACGTATGACGCAGTGTGAATGATGAGCTGAACGAAGTAAGACGTATTAAATATAAATAAATAAGAAGATTACTAAAGAAGAGTTCATTATTCCACCGTGGACCCTGTCCAGGTCCTACAATTGGGGGCTCGTCCGGGATGAATAAGAGGTCAACAAACAACAACAAATAAAGACGACGAACAAGACGTAAAGACGACGAAGAAGATGTAAAGACGACTATGACGACGCGACATGGAGAGGGCGAGGAAGACGTGAAGACGACAAGGAAGACGTGAAGACGACGACGTGACGGAGACTAAAACATCATGCTCTTAATGAACGAGAGATACAGACAGGTTTTGACAGTACCCGTTTTTACGGCGAATGACGAGTACAATGTGGAGAGTTTTATTCAAAATGTAGAGTCCAAGTCAGTACTGTACAGTTGGACTGCGAAGCAATTACTTATAATTACAATGCAGCGTCTAAGTGGCACGGCAGCGCTATGGTTGCGATCGGAAGACCCTTTCGAGACGTTCCACGATCTAAAACAGGCATTGCTTCAGGAATTTTCGGACGGTGGTTACAGCTGTGTACCTGAAAACCATAAAATTGGTCACGTTCAAAGCGACGATGTGTTCAAACACAGTGCGCATCCTACTGCGCAAACAGTGTCAAGTTTGACTGAGCCGATTAAAAAGGCAGAATGCAAAAAAGAACAAGAGACAAATGACATTGACGTACATCAGGTTGAAGAAAATCGACTAAATTTAAACATATGTGGTGAAAATGTGGAAGAGGTGAACTAGAATCCCAAATATGATGAAACTTCAGACCAAGTAAATAAAACATATAGTAACAATGTCAATACTAAAGAAATACACGATAACCAATGTGACGATGTCGACGGGGATAACGCTGTTGTTCTGGAGAAGATAGAAGGATTCGTGCCGTTGAAGGAGCAAAGGAGTGCCTGTGATGATTCCATCCGATCCAGTCTGCAGAGCGAAGACATGCACAACGTTAATGGCAAAATGTACGATGATAGAACGCTAAAACAGAGGCTGCAAGTGAGTGCCCGACGACGTCACAACAATTCCAACAGAGCAGAGGACGACGGAGTGCAGGAGGAGTTAGCCATGAGCGCGTGCTACGAGAATTTCACCGCTTCCAACCCCAAGCCAAGAAGCAAAGACTTCAAAAAGGTGCTGTTCGGAGTTTCCTATGATTTATTTATGTGTGTTTTTAAGTTTCGGTTAAGCCGTTAATCCAGGTTGCTGTCTGTGATAGCAGTCGTTAAGCCAAGTTAGAGGCCTCCGGGCGGCTTGAAAACCTCTAACAGTCAAGTTGCCCACTCACTTGACAAGCCTAATCCCAATAATGGTCTAGTTTCCCCCTCGGTTTGGAAGGTCAGATGGCAGTCGCATCCGTAAAAACTAATGCCTACGCCAATTCTTGGGATTAGGTAGTGGACCCCAGGCATCCTTCAGGATGCAACTGTACTGGGAATAACGCTAGGAGCATGATGACTATAATTAGAGTTGCCTAGTTTTTTTGTCTTACCTGGAAATCTGCTCCATGATCCAGTAGTAAGTCTACTAGAGTCGGCCAGGTGTAATGGCGTCTGTCCAGTGGATAACGGCTGGTTTATATTAGCTCCAGCGGTTATTTGGAACTACTATACTAAGGTCACCAGATTATTTTTTCTGACCTGTAAATCTGCTCCATGGTCCAGTAGTAAGTCTACTAAAGCAGCCAGGTGTAATGGCAATTATCTCCTAATATAAAAATAAAGTCTGACCTGGAGATCTGCTCCATGGTCCAGTAGTAAGTCTACTAGAGTCAGATGAGCGCCTAGAGCGGCCAGATGTAATGGCGTCTGTCCAGTGGACGACGGCTGGTTTACGTCAGCGCCGGCGGTTATTAGGAACTTAACGGTATTAAAGTCACCTGAAAAATCATGTAAAGTCACCGCAATTCAAATTGTGCGCAAAGATGATATGATGTATTACAATTAGCTCTAGTACCCTATCGCTTGATATGTTTCACCAATACGGAGTTCTTCATCATGAGCGCCGGCAATGCCGCACTTCACTAAATTATCTTAATGTCCCTGACATAATATATATTAATATTATTAATAATTTACCTTTTCTAATAGCAGTAGCAAGCGGCGTAAAGCCATTACTGGAGTTGATTATCTCAAGCAACGCAGGACGCTCTTCCAACATAACTTGAACCTGAAAACAAATGAAAAAACTGGCCAAGTGCCAGTCGGACTCGCGCACGAAGGGTTCCGTATCATTATCTATAAAACCGGCAAAGAGTCCGACTCGCACTTCGCCGGTTTTTAATATTTGTTGTTATAGCGGAAACAGAAATACATCATCGGTGAACATTTCAACTGTCTAACTCGCGGTTCTTGAGATACAGCCTGGTGACAGACAGACGGACGGACAGACAGCGAAGTCTTAGTAATAGAGACCCGTTTTTACCCCTTGGGTACGGAACCGTACAAAGTACAGTTGCATCGAGAAATTGCCAAAGAATCACGGTGCCATTTCTCAAATACTTGTAACTTTTCAGCTCTTTGTACAAGACGCAAGCCTGTATGAAAAGCGCCCCTGAGGGAGAGAAAGAATGTGTGTTATTTGTAGAAGTAACCAATAAATACAATGCTTGTACCTGTTTGAGGTAGCCACAGCGTACAGCCATGCAGAAGCAGACAGCCGAAGTACCGTCGGTATCTGTGCTTGTACTGGTTTCTTCCGACCATTGTGACTCTAGCCACTTCTTGCTACAGCTTTTTTCCTCAAGACTACAATAAATATTAATAATTTAACATTTATTTATTATTTATTTATTTAACAACGATCTGGTTTGACATAGGAATCAAAAACTTCATCTCGTAGGGTCGTTATCGAAAAATAACAAAAGACAAAGTTGAAAAAGTGTACACATACATATCCTCGACGCTAACCTACAGTTGATTTCTGTAGAGATAACTACAGAAATGTGTTCTAATGTTACTCACTCAGTTAGTGTGATTTCTTGGTAACCTACATCTCCCGCGGCTTCGATAATGTCTTCTTTCAATTTAGTTTCTTTTTTAATACATTTACCATCCCCTTCTCCGCTTTCAACTCTATTTACTGTATATTCATTTAAATTAGTTATTTCGTTATTTTTTCCGGATTTCTCTCCATTAGATGCGGGATTGACTTCACTCACAACATTATTTTCTTTAGTTTCAGTCTCAGGTTTGCTGATGCCTTCAATGTGATCAAGAACTGTTTTTTCATCACCAAAATGTTTCAAAGCTCTTTCAGCTAGCGTGGCTACAGCCGATTCTTTTATTATAACTTTGAACCGAAACTTGTGAGGATTTCTAGGTGCAAGATTATTGATTGTTTTCGTTGTTTTGCCGCCACTGTAAGAAAATATTAAATTCAAAGTTAAGATTCCTAGCAGCAAACACTTCTTATAATTCTGTTATATCTATACAGGATGTGGCCTGTAATAGGAGCAATAAATAAAACGGTACACTATTGAGCTCTGCAGAAATTATTTCCAAGTGGATTTAATTGAAAAAAAAAATTTTTTTTTGGATTTTTTTAATGCAAATTTAGCTTACGTGTACTTTTTTACTCTACTAGAATGATATTAATAACTATTTATTTACAAAACACAAAAAAATATTAAAAACAAATAAAAAAACCCAAAAATATCCTTTTAACCAAAAATGCGACAATGATTATGAGTCATAACTAGTTCCAACCTCAAAATCAGCATTGACTGCCGCGCTATAATCTTTGGGCGCCAAGATCCATTACTTGGAGGTCATAACTTTAGATCAAAATTTCTCCCAATCCAAAAAGATATATTTTTTTGTACACAAGAGGTTGCTGCAGATGCTCTAAGGAAGCGTCGTTTAAATTTATTGCTCCTACAGGCCATACCTTGTATATGTTCATATTATATCTAATGACAGATAGCTGTAATTTATTTTAATCGAGATTCGTGAATTCAGCCGCACTGCACGCTGGATCCGGTCATTACATAGGATAAAAAGCTTGCTTATGTAATAACTATTCAAATATTTAAAGGGACTTTAATAAATAACAAAATAAAACTCATGGACAGCTGTGGTTAGTTACTAATATAATCTATTCCGTTACGTAATCTAAGAACATAATTTATTAAAAAAGCAAAGGCCGAGACAAGGCAGCTGCCTTAAGTAGTTCTAGATTGTTTGATATAGATCTTACTCGTATATAGACTAACTTACTAAGAATTAGCATCATAATCATCATCCTAGCGTTATTCCCAGTACAGTTGCAACCTGAAGGATGCCCGGGGTCAACTTACTAAGAATCATTTCTAAATTAAGCTCTTCACCTGGGTCACACACAAACTTAGGTTTGCGTCTCTCCTGAGGACATAACTAAATTTATTGGCTATGAAGCCTGAGTTTTGGTTGCACTCGTAATTTGTATAATCGGCATCTCCGCTTCTATAAATCGATGTAATAAGAACATAAGTTATATCATTTTACATGCATACAAGCTGATGACTTTTGTTTTTCAACTGTATGTCCCACCTCGCTATAACAATACAATGCGACTGTAGCGTTGAAGACCAAACGGCGCAGCATATTGTGGAGCGCTGCCCGAAACGGCGCTACCAGGGCGACCCGGAGGACCTCTATATGAATGTGACACCTGACGCTGTTGACTGGCTGTGCAACCTGGATGTTGACTTATAATTTAATTTATAGATTTAATCTCCTACATTTATATGCCATACGATTAAATAAATAACAATACAATACCTGACCTGTAAACGACTACCCAGTGCGGAATCTTCTCTTTCTTCTGCACCCAGAACAGCAGCTCTCCGTCCATGAACCCGAACAGTTCGGTGCTCCAGCGCAGCGTGAGGTCACACTTGGTCCGCCCCTCCACTGTCGGCGGTGGGGGGCTCCAGTTGATGAACTTTTTTACTAAGTAGGATTGGAGATCCATGTTTAGTCTGGAATATAGGTATCTAAATAAATTCATTAAGTCCACCCTTTGTACTTATGTTATTTTAAGTTAAAATAAAAAAAATGACTAAATTGAAAGCAAGTACGTATTTACCTACCTTTACAAGCTACTTACAAGTATAATAATAATTATTGTACTTGTAAGTATCTTGCGTATACTTATTGCTCGTTAAAAAAGTTAATTAAGAACTTCATTTTCCGTGTTATATTCCAAGTTATATCTAATTTGGATGCACCTTATATATTACATATATAGGATATATAGGATTTATTGGATCGTTATCCATATTGGAATAGGTTAGATATTATGGTTAGGTATGAGTATTTCTGGAATTCAATAAGGTCCAGTTTCCCCTTTAGGTTAGAAGGTAGACAATACGATTGCGGTGTAAAACTAATTTAAAACCATCACATAGGTACAAAGGCGTGTAAAAACGCTTCATAAAAGGCCTAGGTTGCTCGCTTCAAACTTTGTCAATAACGAGTTGTATCTCAACTGGCAACTGTATCTCAAATAGTCGCGAGAACTTTCACGTCCGTTGTACGATTTGCCATCAGTGGTTACGAACGCTGATTCCACATGTATGTGGCGATATTGCTTCACTAAGGTGAAGTAAGTTGACACTCAATATTCACCTCTACGTATTGTAATCAATTAAGATTGTGTGGAGTGTGCAGTGTCAAGCACTTGGACGTTGTACTTAACTGTGGACACGCCTGTGTGTGCAAATTTTAGGTTAGTTACTAAACAAGAGAGGTTTAAAGAAACCACGTACAGGACGGCGTTGCGTGGGCAGGCCCCCCGCACGGTGGACTGATGACCTGGTGAGGGTCGCGGGTGTCCGCTGGATGCGGTGGCACAGCAGTGGTCGTCTTTCGGCTGACATAATAATAATATTAATAATATAATATAATATATATAATATTGGGGGGGGACAATCTTACACAAATCGACCTAGTCCCAAACTAAGCAAAGCTTGTACTATGGGTACTAGACGACGATATACATACTTATATAGATAAATACATACTTAAATACATAGAAAACATCCAAGACCCAAGAACAAATATCCGTGAAAAATGCACAAATAAATGCCCTGGCCGGGATTCGAACCCGGGACCTCTAGCTTCGGAGGCAGAGTCACTACCAACTAGGCTAAACAGGTCGTCCATAATGATGTTAATGAGGGCACAGCGGATTGTCATCTCGCTTATAATTGGAACAGCCTAACTGGGGGAGTATAGTCGAGGAATGGAAAGGTTCTTCACTTATCGACCTTAACGTCGTTAAAATAGAGTCGAAAAGTGACGAACCATTTCATTCCTCGGCTGTACCTCCACCTTAAAGAAGACCGCAGCCATGGTAACATCACTACGCGCTCCTTAAGCATGTTATGTTGTGTTCCTAGCGGTGAGTATGGTCGCCAGAGCTCCCGAGGATGCGCTGGGTTGAGGGCGAGGGACCTGCATATGTCTCTCGATGTCAGCACACCGAATCTTCAAGTTAGTAAAGGGTTGGCAAAGCGCTTGTGATTCTGATTCTTTTGAAGTCGCAAGCGTCCATAGGCGACGGTGTCTGCTTACCACCAGACAGGCCGTATCCTTTTTTTAAAATACCACGTCGGTGGCAAACAAGTGTACGGTCCGCCTGATAGTAAGCGGTCACCGCAGCCTATGGACGCCTGCAACTCCAGGGGTGTCACATACGCGTTGCCGACCCTTTAAGAATTTATACACTCCTTTCTTGAAGGACCCTATACTGTAGTCCGTCGGTGTTCGCCACCGTCGTTGTATAAAAATCACTAAATTTCTAAGCCTGGGCCTCAATACAATACAAAACAAATACAAATTAATATGCAATTTACGGTCTAGCCAAATACTCGTAGCAGTTCAGGCACGTGGCTGTCAAGCGGTGGTCGTGGGTTGGAATTGGAATCCCGCCTCAAAACAATGAGTTTTTGGGAATTTACTTATGCTGTCATTTCATTTTATATTGAGCGTTAACAGTGGGAGGTCATGCTTTCTTCGATTTGAAACCAGGACTAATTCAAAATAAATAAATAAATGTCAGGAAACAGTCATACACAAAGTGACATAGCCCCATAGTAAGCATATTAGTAAGCTAAATTAATATAATAACATGTTATAACTGACGATTCGAAAGGGCTTGTTGCTAGGCCTATTTTAATAAAGAATATTTCGCTTTGACTTTTGACTTTGCTCAATAAGTCTTGTGTGTCATATGGTACACGGGAAACATCCAAGACTCAGAAACATATTAATGATCATCACACAAATATCTTTTGACACTGCCTCCGAGACGACCTGTTTAGCCTAGTTGATAGTGACTCTGCCTCCGAAGCTAGAGGTCCCGGGTTCGAATTCCGGCCAGGGCATTATTTGTGCATTTAGCACGGATTTTGTTCTTGGGTCTTGGATGTTCTCTGTGTATTTAAGTATGTATTTATCTATATATGTATGGAGTGCGGTGGAGATACTGCGATCGCCAACCCGCAAGCCAAGCGTGGCGATTATGGCATATACCCCCGTGAATTTGGGGGAGGCCTATGTCCAGCAGTGGACGTCCTTTAGCTGATATGGTGGTATGTATATCGTCGTCTAGTACCCATATAAGCTTTGCTTAGTTTGGGACTAGGTCGATTTGTGTGAGATTGTCCCCCAATATTTGTTATTTATTTATTATTATTATCTGCTCTTAACGGGACTCGAAACAAGGACTGTCAGATTTGTAGGCGCTTGTGACGCTTGTCTAAACCGGTCGTCATAGATTTTTTTTTGGGTTCCGTTTTTATTTTTTCTGACTATCATATGACTACGAGAGTATTGAATAGAGACACGACTTGGTTGAGTATGCTTTAAATTAATAAATAATAAATACATTTTAGGGGACAATTTTTTACACAAATCGAGCTAGTCCCATAGTAAGCTCAATAAGGCTTGTGTTATATAAGGCTTTAGTTGCATCAGTTAAATAAAAGTTTTACTTCGTGTTGTGGAAGATTGTCGAAATGTTTTAACAACAGTATGGTCTGGTTGTATTAATATAAGGTGCCTTTCCACCAGAGATGTACTTCGCAGCTATGCTGCGATTATGTGAAAACTACGCTACGAAAACCAGTTTCCACTAGTGCTATGCTATATGTACCAATGAATATGATTGGTGGATTCAAACACAACCATAGCAACGTAGCATAGCACATCTCTAGTGGAAAGGCGACCTAGTGGAACTGCGACCGACAACACTAGGGCTCGGTCTGAAAACCAGCGCTGGTCCGTTGGGGTCAGCACACGCTGAGACTGAGACCCATTGCCTCATGTTATTAATTTTGTTCTCATAGTTACTCTGCTATCATCATCATCATTTCAGCCGAATGACGTCCACTGCTGGATATAGGCCTCCCCCAAAGACTTCTACAATGACCGGTCCTGCGCCACCCGCATCCAGCGGACACCCGCGACCCTTACGAGGTCATCAGTCCACCGGGGCCCTGCCTACGCTACGCCTTCCGGTACGTGATCGCCACTCGAGCATCTTTCCGCCCCAGCGGCCGTCGGTTCTGCGTGCTATGTGCCCACTGCCACTTAAGTTTAGCGATCCGAAGGGCTATATCGGTCACTGTACTCTGCTATACTTTTGTTAATATTAAGTTTTTTTTTCTAACTACCTTATTTTCTATGCATTTTTTGTAACTACCGTGTATTTTCTTTTTGGTGTTAATTGTGGCAATAAAGAATATTCTGATTCTGAAAGGCACCCTAAGTAAAAGGAGAGTTTGATCGAAATTGAAGACTAGTTAAGGAATTAAAACATTTAAGTCCGCTGTGTATAATTCTCCTAGAGTTCTACCGATTGTATTCCATGATTCGGCGTAGGTATTAGTTTTACAAAAGCCAGTGCCATCTGTCCTTCACACCTAGAGGGAATGTCCGTAGGGAGTACCCACCGTTACCCTACACGTGACCCCTGGGTGGTGCTCAAATGCAAAGTGGCAACAGAAGATCTCACTGTTCGAAAATAAATGCCATACGATTATTATTATTACCCAGAGGCAAAACTAGTCCTTGTTGGGAGTAGACCGGTCTCCTCGCGATGTTTTCCTTCGCAGAAAAGCAAAGACACGACATATTTAATACAACTTATACAACCTCCTTAAAACGTAGAGGTTCATTCAAAAAACTGTTATGTCAATGTCAGTGAGTTTGATCGCTACATGGTCAATGTCATTTTTTGTTAAAATGTGTTTACGTTACATTATAAATTAACTCTATAAAATACGTTTGAGGTGTAAGTGTAACGAAAAAATGGGGGGAAATATTCGGGACCTAAAATTGCGAATAATTCGGATTAGGGATAATCTTAGGAGTTGTGAGTGTTGTGTGTGGATATAATTGAAAACCCGAACCGATGGCCGTTGGGGCCGAAAGGTTCTCAACTGGCGACCACGTACCGGAAAGCGCAGCGTGGGTAAACCCCCCACAAGGTAGACTGATGACCTGGTAAGGGTCGCGGGAGTCCGCTGGATGCGGGTGGCGCAGATTCGGTCATTGTGGCACTCTGGGGGAGGCCTATGTCAGTGGACGTCCTTCAGCTGATATGATGATGATGATAATTGAAAACAAGACAACATCAGGCTTCGTGGCGTGGTGCGAAGGAACAATCTAAAGTCAAAACCGAGAGCAAAACGCAGGTCAGTGGAAGTACAACAGCAAAAGTAGATGATCATTTTAGTACTTTATCGCACTAACATAACAATACTGTGACAGTTGGGATGCGTCAAAGTAGTAAAAGTGACAAGGTACTAAAATGATCATCTACTTACACTGTTGACTGTACCTATTTATCTTATTTCAGTACTTATTTTAACTAATTCCCATGGCTCTTTGTCGAATCCTGAAAATCAATCTGTTTGGAGATTAGAGACTTATGCTGGTCACGGCCGTTTTAGTCAAGAGGTTTCGGTAAGGAAGATAATGAAATAATTTAATGGCGTCAAAATATGCAGTTCTTTAGGTATCAGCATGGATCTATGGATGGATATTGGGTAATGGCATATACATATAAGTGGTGCGCATAAAGTTAAAGTCGCTATTAGATGAATCCAGTTCCTGGCGCTAGCCTCGCTGGACGCCCGCTTTGGCAGGGATGGCTGACATTGTAATATTTTTTTACATCTATCTAAATATATAAAAGAAGAAACTGACTGACTGACTGACTGACTGACTGACATATCAACGCACAGCCCAAACCGCTGGTCCTAGAGATTCCAAATTTGGCACGTAGGTTCCTTATAAGGTCTAGGGGTGCACTAAGAAAGGATTTTTCAAAATTCAACCCCTAAGGGGGTGAAATGGAGGTCCGAAGTTTGTATGGGGAAACAAGATTAGTTGGACTATTTTATTCGAAACTTCACAGGAGTATTTCTAACGATAAATGAAAAAATACGTGTTTCAGGTTTTTTGAGAAATCAACCCCTAAAAGGGGGAAATCTGGTGACAAATTCTGAAAATCGACATGGGTATTGTTTTTATGATATACCGGGTCGCTGATAACGAAAACAACAATGATTTTAAAATCTCACGCAGAGGACGTGAAATACCATCCCCTCTGTTGGGGTGCGAGGGGGATGAAATGTCTAAATATTAATATGGGTGTCGTTTTTATGGTTTTTTGGGACGTTAATTACGAAAATGGCATCGGTTTTGTAATTTAATATTGTGGACATGAAAATTTTTGAAATTTTGTGCCAAATTTCAAGAAATAACTGACTGACTGAGAGACTGACATATCACCGCACAGCGCAAACTGGTGGTTCTAGAGATTCCAAATTTAGTATGTAGGTTCCATATAAGGTCTTAAGGTGCATTAAGAAAGGATTTTTCAAAATTCAACGCCTAAGGGGGTGAAATGGGGGTCCGAAGATTGTATGGGGAATCAAGATTAGCTGGATTATTTTATTCGAAACTTCACAGGAGTATTTCTAACGATAAATGAGTAAACATGTGTTTCAGGTTTTTTGAGAAATCAACCCCTAAAAGGGGGAAAACTGGTGACAAATTCTGAAAATCGATATGGGTGTTGTTTTCATGGTTTATTGGGTCGCTGATTACGAAAACAACAATGATTTTAAAATCCCACGTGGAGGACGTGAAATACCATCCCCTCTGTTGGGGTCCGAGGGGGATGAAATGTCTAAATATTAATATGGGTGTCGTTTTTATGGTTTTTTCGGACGTTAATTACGAAAATGGCATCGGTTTTGAAATTTAATATAGTGGTCATGAAAACTTTTGAAAAACTGTGCCAAATATCAAGAAATAACTGACTGACTGCGAGACTGACATATCAACGCACAGCGCAAACTGGTGGTTCGAGAGATACCAAATTTGGCATGTAAGTTCCTTATAAGGTCTAAAGGTGCATGAAGTGCCGTGAGTTCCCTATGAAGATACGACCTTTTTTGATTCAATGTATTGTAGATGGTTTTATTGATCAGTGCCGTCCGATACGATTTCGACATAAATCGATATTTGAGCGTCCGAAAGGACTCTTAATAGGAATCCGAGGTACCTAAACTTTGAATAAAGTAACGGCCATATTGATTTTCTTAAATTCCGTCCCGATTTCGTTCAAAATCGATATCTGAGCGTCCGAGAGGTCCCTAATACGACTCCGAGGTAAAATGTTGAAAAAGTCTTAGTCATTGATTTTTTTTTTTCGCCTCGATTTCGATCAAAATCGATATCTGAGCGTCCGAGAGGTCTCTTAATACGAATCCGAGGTAAAATTTGTGAAAGTGGCGGCCATATTGATTTTCTTCATTTTCGTCCCGATTTCGTTCAAAATCGATATCTGAGTATCCGAGAGGTCTCTTAATACGAATCCGAGGTAAAATTTGTGAAAGTGGCGGCCATATTGATTTTCTTTTTTTTCGTCCCGATTTCGTTCAAAATCGATATCTGAGCGTCCGAGAGGTCTCTTAATACGAATCCGAGGTAAAATTTGTGAAAGTGGCGGCCATATTGATTTTCTTCATTTTCGTCCCGATTTCGTTCAAAATCGATATCTGAGTATCCGAGAGGTCTCTTAATACGAATCCGAGGTAAAATTTGTGAAAGTGGCGGCCATATTGATTTTATTCATTTTCGTCCCGATTTCGTTCAAAATCGATATCTGAGTGTCCGAGAGGTCTCTTAATACGAATCCGAGGTAAAATTTGTGAAAGTGGCGGCCATATTGATTTTCTTTTTTTTCGTCCCGATTTCGTTCAAAATCGATATCTGAGCGTCCGAGAGGTCTCGTAATACGAATCCGAGGTATAATTTAGAAAAAGTGGCAGCCATATTGATTTTCTTCATTTCCAACCCGATTTCGTTCAAAGTCGATATCTGAGCGTCCGAGAGGTCTCTTAATACGAATCCGAGGTAAAATTTGTGAAAGTGGCGGCCATATTGATTTTCTTTTTTTTTCGTCCCGATTTCGTTCAAAATCGATATCTGAGCAACCGAGAGGTCTCTTAATGCGAATCTGAGGAAAAATTTGGCACTCCATTCATACCTATATGCAAAAAAGTTTAATGTTACTATATAGGCGTGTGGGGTATCTATGGATTTGCTTTTAAAAACGACATAGAGGTTTCGATATTTTTTCCATTTAAATCAACCTTCAATTCTTTTTTAATCGTATGGCATTTATTTACGATCCGTGAAATTTTCGAGAAGACTAGTACGGTTGCCAGTTTTGTTGCACTTTGAGCACCATCCAGGGGTTCCGTGTATGGTAACGGTGGGTACTCCCTACGGACGCGGTGCAACTTCGACCCCCCTTTGTCAACTGAGTGGGCAACTTGACTGTTAGAAGTTCGCAAGCCGCTCGAAGGCCTCTAACTTGGCTTAACGATTGCAGCCGGGATCAACGGCTTAGCGTGCCTTTCAAAGCACGAGAGTCAGTTAGTAACCACTCAAAGCGGTCACCCATCCAAGAACTGACCTGCACCCACATTGCTTAACCTCGCACACCGCACGCGGTAGGCGGGTGCCGTTGGGCCACGAGCGCTCTAAATTCTTGATAGTTTGTGCCAAATTGCAATTCAATAGGTCCAGTAAAAGCAACTTGGTTGTAACAGACGGACTGACAGTAAGGAGTGCGAATGGAAGTGAGGCCAAATTTTCTTTTTGGATGCTCCAATGGTAACTGGCAAAACCTACCTAATAAATTTAATTGTAGGAAAAATTAATGTTACACATGATATTGAATTAGCCATATTTCTGTACTTCAAAGGACCAGAGTTTATGGCCGCTGCGCGCTGTTAGGTCGTTTACAGACCTATTGGTGTTACTGTAGTACACAGATACTTTTACTAAGAGCCATTTAAGACATGCTTTTATTTCATCGGCCCTTTCCCCTTCGGCCTCTCGGAAATGTATGATAATAGTTTTCGATCCTTATTTTCGCCAAAATCAAATGAAATTCAACAGTTTGCCGGTTCTCAGAATGTATACTGACTTTTTATCTGTTCATCTGTTAATGAATCACAATCACCAAACTTCGTATAGCGAAACCCCAGAATGTAACAACTACTTTTCTGGAGACCGCATCTAAATCGGTTCAGCCAAACGCGAGATAATCGTGGACAAACATACGAACCTGTTTTTTGTAGACGGTTAAAAATTTCGCTTAGTACGCGGGCGAAGCCGCGGGCAAATGCTAGTTATATATAAAACGGTAGTGTCAGTCTAGCGCTGGCCTATTGGCACCAGCTGGATTAGTATAATAACGCCTTAAAAAACTATCTAACCTAATAAATACGAGTATGTAGTGCGCTACGCTAATCATACAATTGTTTGGAAGGATCAAATCTACTGGCCACATTGAACTTATAAATTTCATTCAAGTTTTTTTGGGTTTTGTATATTGCTTTTTTCAAGTTTTATTGGCGTAAACGCCAAATGAGGAAAAGGAGGTTTAAACCCTACGTGTACACATATAATGCGTCTGGCCAGCTGTATTGTCAATTTGTCACTCATGCAGTACTGTTCAAAACTAAGTTTGGCCTTGCCAGCCACATAAGAGCTCATGGTACACGTAGGGCAAATCTATGTTTAGTTTTGTTTGATATATATAATTCCTTTTACCTTTCTGTACATGTACTTACAGAAATAAAAGCTATATACTAAACAGAAACGTTCTACTTACAAACAATCACGACTACAACATTTATTACCTCTATATTCTCACAGCTATATAGATTAACAACCACTGAAATTCTGTGTAAAATTGAAACAGCCGCGAACCAATTTATTCCGAACAAGACTATTCCAGCGAAACATTTGTACTGTTTTGTTGAACAAGAACTGTCGAACAGAAATTAATACAATAGAGCTTATGTTCGGTTGCCAGGTTACTGTTAGATCGATGTTTACTTGCTCGCAATACGTGTGGTTGAGACAATGGAATTTAGACATTAAAGACTTAGCTTGAGCATCCACAAGCTGACTTTTTAATGTTGAAATTCCATTGTACCATCGTACAATGTGAAGGGAAAATAGTTGTGTGAAAAAAACTTATCCCTGAGGCTGCAACGTTTCAACATTGAAAAGATCACGAATTTTTGTGATATTTTTTTTCGTAAAAACATGTCTTGGGTTCTGTTTCCGTGATTTTTCTAGGGCTCATTTTTAGGCTCGTATTAATTTGTCTGTGCTCTTTGCGGCCAATTGTCGAAGAAGACGTCTAAGTCATTTCGCTATCTCTGTCTATGCCTGCCCCGTCTTCCTCGCCCTTGCGGCCTCGTGGCATCTACTTGGTGGCTATTAGGTGGCGATATCAGAATAAGAGCCTAAGATATTTGCAAAATGTGGTGGTGAATTCAGTTGGAATGATATCTTAAGTGCGTAGATTTTACTTAAACGGGCATGCAAGTTTTACTTATTAACTATGATTATATACTTTAAGTAGGTATATAAGCTATGAGTTATGTATTATTACTTTTGCGCTTACGAGATAATGGTGTCGCGGACCTTTGGAAGGCGTGCGCGGAACCGAAGTACTGTACGAACCGAGTATGTACCACATAGCCAACACGTAGAGGCCGTTTTGACAATTTAATAAAATGCAAGGGGTATGCTGTCCCTGCCCATGTCATGGGACGCACACAGAGACAGCACCCGGATACATGAATCCGTCAGTAATTTAATCTGTGTTTCCTAAAATCGAACCGCTCGTGGTCTAACGGCGCCCGCTTACAAGGAATGCTCGTGGTCCAGCGGCACGCGATTACAAGGTGTGCCAGTGGCCCAGCGCGGCCGCTTATAAGGAGCGCTCGTGGCCCAGCGGCGGCCGCTTACAAGGAGCGCTCGTGGCCCAGCGGCGGCCGCTTATAAGGAGCGCTCGTGGCCCAGCGGCGGCCGCTTACAAGGAGCGCTCGTGGCCCAGAGGCGGCCACTTACAAGGAGTGCCCGTAGTCCAGCGGCGGCCGCTTACAAGGAGTACTCGTAGCCCAGCAGCGCCCACTTACCAGGAGCACTCGTGGCCCAGCGGCACCCGATTACAAGGAGCGCTTGTGGCCCAGTGTCGGTTGCTTACAAGGAGCGCTCGTGGCCCAGTGGCGGTCACTTACAAGCAGAGCTCGTGGTCAACCGGCATTCGCTTACAAGGAGCACTCGTGGCCCAGCGGCTTTCTCTTAGAAGGAGCGCTCGTAGTCCAGCGGCGGCCGCTTATAAGGAGCACAAGGAGCGCTCGTGGCCCAGCGGCGGCCGCTTACAAGCAGAGCTCGTGGTCAACCGGCATTCGCTTACAAGGAGCACTCGTGGCCCAGCGGCTTTCCCTTAGAACGAGCGCTCGTGGCCCAGCGGCGGCCTTCTGGCGGCTTGAGAACTTCTAACAGGCAATTTTCCCTCTCACTTGAAAAACCTAATCCCAATAAGGTTTAGTTTCCCCCTTGGGTTGGTAGGTCAGATGCCTGGCTGGCGCGTGGCTGTTCCATAAAAACGAGTGCCTACGCCAATTCTTGGGATTAGGTATTGAACCCCGGGCATCTTTCAGGATGCAACTGAACTGGGATAACGCTAGGATGATTATGATGATAAAGCGGTAAAAACACCTTGAAATGATTTCAAAATACAAACAATACATAAGCTGCCATTGTTCTGTTCATATTAGGCGGCCGGGCAAAGGATTGGTTCATTAAATATGCGGATGATTCGACTGATTTGAAAGCTTTGACTTACGTTTAACCTACCAGTCGTCCATTTATCAAATTTTCAGCCACAATTCAAAAGCGATCAACATATGTGTGGCCTATCCACACAGCTTGTTTTGCTTGATTTGTTTATTGGTGGCGAACATTTTTAGTATCGTAAAATACCGTATTCTTTCGATTTCTGGCCAGGATAATGAGGCCCTGGAAACAAATATATTCAGAACACAAGTTCCGCACAGCTGTGAATATCATATTCACGCCACTATAGCCCGTATCCAGGTATTGCGATAGGCACAAAGCGGGCATTCCACCGGAGTTTTATTAGGATACCTATCTGTATAGAGGAAATTCTTGCGTAGACTCGTTTGAGGGCAGAAAGGCGTTTATGAAAAGAACCTCTACGGTTTATATGTACACTAGAAGAAAGCCCGGCTTCGCTCGGGTGATATAAATAAGAAAGAAATAAAGAAAACATTTATTCGTGACAGTTATACAAACTTCCAAAGAAATAGTGTACAAAAATGTATAAAATAAAAACATTACAACAACGGATTATACTGAAACTTCGTATACAAATATGTCTGGATTAACATGGAATAGGGAGTAAAAGATTACGCTGACGAAGTCACGGGCAATCTTTATAAGTAAATCCTATGTATTTTTATAAGGCTAGTATTTAAAGGCGCATAAAAAAATTTACACCGTAATCACTAATCAGTACTGATTTGTATAGCTAAAATACTAATCATTCATTAAAATTCGGTTCAGATGTGCAATTGGTAAATATTGATGTGCCAGCTAGTATTTTTGGTGCGAAGTCAGAGGGCCGTCCCTTTCACTCTCGTGTTATACACTATATGACGGAAAGAGACAGCACGATATGAAGTTCGATTTTAGAAGTTTGGAGTAGGCCCTCAGAGCTGCTACCGCGAACGAAAACAAATGAAGTTCGTATATCTCCCTCTCTGTCGCACTTGCACATTCGTGCGACAGAGAGGCATATATTTCGTTTTCGGTTCCCGGTAGCACTTCAGTCCGAGCGCGGCGGACGGCCGAAGAAAGTCAAAGAACATTCCGTGTGTCGTCCGTCACATATATATTTTTTTAACTTTCCATGGACCTATGAACTTGAAATTTGGTGATAATGTTTATTATGACGTATGTTTTATCAAAAATACCAATATAATATTGATAAATCCCCCTCAATGCGCGAGTCCGACACACTTGGCTGGTCTTTCTTACATTTTGAATTTTATTTCTCATGTAGTAAAATACCCTATTGGTTTTAAAGTTGACGCCCGAGAGTCTACCCCGAATATAAAACGAACTATCTCCCTCTATGTCGTTCGAATATGCATGTGCGACAGAGAGGCAGATACTTCGTTTTCGGTTCAAGGTAGCGCCTCTAACGTCCGAGCGCGGCGAACGGCATGAGCTGTACCACTAAGATATGGGAGAGCGAGATAGGGATAGAATTTTGCTAGACGTTTAAAATAGAGACGCAACTTTAAGGTGGCGGACAGACTCAGCAAACATTCTAGTATTATCACAATACTGCGGTCGTCAATATTATCGCAGTGTTCAGATTTGTATGAATTCTGTTTCGGTATTCACGTGATATGAACGTATCACGGGATAATAATAACCATGTAACAGGCCCCATACATTCGCTTTGAAAGCGATTGTTGTGACAATCTGATAGGCGTATTGAACGCTTGAAAACGACAAAAATAAAACGCTGCAGACGCGGCTTGCCGGACCACACAATGGGCGTTGATGGCCCATCACCCAGAATGCAGCCCAGCAACCTGGCCAACATACAGGACGCAAAAATAGTTCACGATTTCCGAACGTACCCGACCCAACGCTGTCAATCAACGAATTTAATATGGCCGACCTTTTGTTATTAAAATTAACACTTTTAAATGCAAAATACGCGACAATCCGAATTTTGCGGATACATATGTTCAATTCGAAACCGTTATTTTTATACGCTCTTCAATTTGAGACAGGTCTCGTTCGGGTCTACCGTACCCCTGCTCGGAATTATTAATATAGATTAAAGAGGTCACATGTTTTATTTTTGTTAGTAACTTAACGATAGTAAAAGAAAGTATAGTTTCCATTTTGGGTTGGAAGGTCATACGGCGGGCGCTTTTGGTGAAATTGGTGCCTATTTAATAGACAACATTTAATTTTTTAGGCAGGCTTTTTCCAATGAATTCAAATAGAGGATAAAATGGTTAGTAAAACCACATTATTAAATTCTCTAAATTATCCCAATTTCATATAAATAAATCAATTTCAAAATTTCCTCATTTTAAAAGAGAGTAAGTGACAAGTAAGGCATCACAGCGTAACAAATTATACAGAAGCACTGTTACTAAGACAGATTTACTAAAGAAAGTGAACTGCTGTTCTTTTTGTGAGCTGTGACTACTATGAAGTAGTGACATCATTACTAGGATGGTAAGTTTTCTTCCATTTTCGTGAATATTTAGAAAACTAATAGCTATAAAAATATAAAAATACGAAATGAGTTAAGATTTCATACTACTTAAAAATTTGAAATGTTGTCAATTCTTGGGGTTAGATAGCAGCCCCCGGGAATCCTTCAGGATCAAAACTGTACTGGATAACACTGGGATGACGATGATCAAACGATACTGTATAATGATAATGTACTTATATAAAATAGAGTTCATCAAATACATAAAACAATAGATATGGATACATTTTTTATACAATGCTGTCTGTTGTCCTGGCCGTGTGTCCGACCCATCGCCATTTCAGACGGCAAACCATTTGCGCTGCATCCAGAATATTTGTGGTTCAAGGATTTCTGTACTTCTTACTGTATCCTTAAGTTTTATATTCTGTCGATGGCTCTTTGAAACTTCTAGATTTTCTCTATTATTTATTTATTTACATACATACGACGCCGGTTTCCCAGAGGGGTAGGCAGAAATAACGGATTTCCATTTGCTACGATCCTGACGTTCGCCGAGGTCTCCCCCTTCCAACTCTTCCATCCATTTTTTAACCGACTTCAAAATTTCAAAAGAGGAGGTTATCAATTCGGTTGTATGTTTTTTTTTTGTTTTTTTTTTTTTAATGTTTGTTAGTCCATAACTCCGTCATTTCTTAACCGATTTAGAAAATTCTTTTTTCGATTGTAAGTATATATATCCAAGTTGGTCCCGTTTTTGTCAAAACGCAGTTCTGATGATGGGATCTATGAGGAATTGAGGGAACTCCTCAAATCTTTAAGGCAAACATATAGTGATTTTTGTGTTTTTATCAACAAGTCAAGCATTTTCACCCAAAAATGTGACATTGGATGAAGTGGAATTGCTCATGATGATCAGAACAGAACTCTTCAACGACGAAAAGTTCACGTTTGGCGATTTGTCCTCCTAGCTGTGTTTGTTAAGCAATTTCTATTTTCACGATTAATTTTTGTCATGCTTGATTTCTGATGATGGGATCCATGAGGAATTGAGGGAACTCCTCAAATCTTAAAGGCAAACATATAGTGATTTTTGTGTTTTTATCAACAAATCGAGCATTATCACACAATAATGTGACATTTGATGAAGTGGAACTGCTGATGATGATCAGAACAGAACTCTTCAACGACGAAAAGTTCACGTTTGGCGATTTGTCCTTCTAGCTGTGTTTGTTAAGCAAGTTCTATTTTCACGATTGATTTTTGTCATGCTCGAGTTCTGATGACGGGATCCATTAGGAATCGAGGGAACTCCTCGAATGTGAAAGGCACACAAATAGTGATTTTAGTATTTTCATGAACTAATCAAGCATTTTCATTCATAAAAGTGACATTTGATGAAGTGGAACTGCTGATGATGATCAGAACGGAACTCTTCAACGACGCGTAGTTCACGATTGGCGATTTGTTCTCTTCGTTTTGTTTGTCAAGCAAGCAAGGTTTTTTCATGATTCCATGAGGAATTGAGGGTACTTAGTCTTCTACCATTATAAACATATATTATAGCCATTTTTATTTTATTGTATATCTATCTAAGAGTGCACCATCTAAGTATAATAATCTTTTACCGGCCTCCCCCATTGAAGTCGGTTTTTTTTTTCTTAAAAATTATTTTATTTACTGCCCAAGTTTGGCATGCATAGAGTAGAGCTGGTGTCACCTCGGAATCGATCGCTGTCTTCTTCAGTTTAATGTCTAAATTTGATTTAAAAATGTCCTTATTTGACCAGTATGTATTCCCTTATTTGATCCTTCTTTCCACTTCCTCCTCATAGCGCCCGTTCATAGAGATGATTAGTCCTATGTCCTTTGCTGTCTATTCTACAAGTTTTTTTGAGATTCATTTCAAGGCCACATTTCTGACTATAAAAACTCGACATTTCTATCATGAATTGGAGATCTCTATAGCTTGGCGCGACATAATAGGCGTACCTACCTAAAATATGAACATACATTTGAAACCAAATATAGAACGCGTAGCGGTATGTATGGAATCGACCCCCCGTATAATAGTAGAACCAGTCTTAAACTGAACACCCCTCCATTGCGTTTTCATTCACATCGGTCGTAAACATATAAGTGCTATACACAGAAACTCAAATCTATTAGCAGAGGGTGTTCATATTAAAACTATTTTACTCTACACAGTGTAGAGTCGTAAGTTAATGCGAACCAGATCCCTATTTCCTTTACCTCAAAAAAACACCTGTATTTTAATCAAATACACGTGCTTAAATTAAAAGTTAAGATTTACATTTAAAATGAAGAGTTTAAAAAAAGGCTTGAGTCCCGGACGAGCACTTAATCTTTTAAAACATTTTCAACGCACGGATCTAATACTAACTGAAACTTGTTTATTTTAATAAAAGCTTCGCAAATGTACGAGGGACTTAATCCAGATCCCGACCTAACACAACCTGGAAATCGTTTACGGGACAAGGTAATTATAAAGCAAAATAAACCTACGAAACGAATAGGTAAAGCTGACACTCTATTCACAAGTGTGATAAAATTACTTCGAAGCGTCCGAAGGTTACAAGTTTTTAAATTAAGAACGCGGCGACGTTCCATTACGCTGCAGCAAAACTAATAACACTGGCTGATTCGCATGCAGCCTCATCGCAAATCTTTTTATTGTCCGGAATTAGAGAAGTAAATGATGAACGCATGCCTAGAACGGAACGCAACGCAGCAATGGCTGCCCTATCGATCGCCGCAGACAGTAAGCGCCCGGCTGCGGAGCGCAACGCCCGTGCTAAAAGTCCGTGTTCCGTTTAACCACGCAGCCTAACCCTACACTACGCGTCTACACACGGTAAGCACTACAATAAGACTAGCCATGATAATTATCAAGGTTACTGTGATAAAAATGTAAACACGATGAATCACGCGCGTGACAATTGTACGATAATTACTCGCCTTGCCAAATATTAGCTGTTATGCTCCGTGAATACCTATTGACAAAGCGCTGTTTTCATAAAGTATAGTATACACTACATATAGTATGGAGTTGGATAATTAATGTCGGGCCTAATTACGCTAGTTGGTTTTGTGAAAACAGTCCCGGACTTATTGTGGAGGCAATTATGTGAAATATTCAGTTGTATTATGACATAATATGGCTTTTGTTCAAATTACAATAATGAGTGCGTAATTTATTTGTGTACGGTTATCATAATTCTTCTACGCTTACTTATAGTAATTTTATACTTCCGTCAGTGCAAGTAGCTACCTTGTTCGCACAATAATAAAATGTATACCAACGTAACCAACGTTTCTTATTAACACAGAAGTACTACAAAATATGAATCATAAACAAACTTCGTCATTGAAAAATCCATTAGCAACGACGATATCAGATAAACTTGTAGTTGGATTCTAAACGAGAAGGCGCCTGTACTTTTCTGCATAGCAATGTATTATACCGGGGATTCTAAGGTCTGTCAAAGGCTTCGCAGTTTTTATCGAACTGTTTGACAAACTTGTGAAAATTGTATCTATAGTTTGTATATCTATAGAATTTTCAAAACCACATGCCATTACAGGATGGTTCGCTGTTCATATAAGCCTATTTATTGTCTTAAGAATCGCTTCAATAAATATAACATAACCCAAGCCTTTTGAACGTATTGAAATTATATGTGAACCGTATTAGCTCATGTGAGCGAATTACGTGAAATGAGAAATTAGGTCAAATTATTTTCGGCCAAATTTAAGAAGGGTTGTTATGTATTCAATATTCATTTGAGGTTGCCTTTCATCGTGGTATATATGCTCCATCCATTTCTTCAATCTTAGCGATATTTAACAAATGAAGCAATATGAAAATCATTCTTTGTTTTTAATACGACTTTAGTAAAAAAAGTAAAAGTAGTTTATTCTTCAAATTAGGCATATTACATGCACCTATGAATGTGATCCTTAGTTATTCGTGTAAATATAGAATTTAGACGTAAATATCTACATTGAGAGCATCTTAAGAATCACCTAAAATGTCATAGCTTTACAACTTACCTCGTGTGGTCATAAGTTTTGAGACGAATATTGTTTTGAATAAATTAGTGACAGAAAATATTTCTGTCAAAAGTTATTATTTTCATTGAATCACTGTACTGTAGCTGATAAAAGTAAATAAAGTTTATTTAAATTGACTTTCAATATTTTTGATTACAGCCTTTAAATGCGGTGGTCTCTCTTAAGTGCCGGCACGAAACGAAAAACGCCTTTTACACTGATAAGTTAATGTCTATGGTAGAAGGAAAGTTAAGGTAGCGGAACGACAAATTATACGCCGAAATGTCGATAGATGTTCCAACTACTGCACATAACGTACTGCAACCTTATCACCCTGCGAGGTTCACAATACGGTCGATTATTACGTATGAGGTAGGCTTTTCCTTCAATTTTGAATACTAGATGCTCAAACTATGTCTTAAAATTATCCATTTACCGGATTGACTATTGGAATTTATTGTTAAAGTTTATTTGACACGTTTTTTTGTCAAAATAATTGGTTTTTGACAAAGTTTTAGAGAACTCCTAAAAGAGAAATGTATGTCTTTTATCAGTCAATAGAAGTAACTTTCTTCGAACCTGGCTCTAAATACTCCTGATTAGTGTTTTTGGACAAAATTACGTTTTATGAACACACAATTTAGAGCTAAAAATCTGCCGTGAATACTACTCAAAAATAGTTACTCACAAATGAGCCACTGGAAGAGAAGTACGAGAATCCCTGATGAAAATTTTCGTGTTTCGCGGGGTCATTATCTAAAAGTAGCCGACGCAATAAATGGCATCTAACATAAAATATTGGAACGCTGTTTAAATAATACCTATGTATGTATATTAATAAAACTATTGTCAAGTAAAATTAACAAAATATTTATAGGCATATATAAAAAAAACGAGTATTTAGCCGTATCAAAACTTATGAACACACGAAGTATTTATTCAATCTCAATTGCACTACTCACGATCTTACGGAATTAAAGACTAACGTATGAGTATGCCAGTAAATATTCTCTAGAAGTCAACCCCCTCTAGAAGTCTTCTGATTTTCTATTTTATCAAAAACTAGTAGTTTGGTATTTGATAGTTACACTGTGACATTAAGCTTTCTATCCGCCATAGCTTATCATTAATTTTGCCATGCCAAAAATGTCCCGGTCAATTTGACGTCCTATAAACGTATTAAAAATTCAAACAGAAGATGGCTTCCGAGCCGATGAGATGTTTCTAACCTTAGATTTAGAATCTAAATTTTAGGGTTCTCTACACGGCCATTATTACGCGATACACGCAATATTGAAATAGTATCGCGTCAATATTGATGCATATAGAAGCAAAAACTATACAATTTTGAAATAGAAGACCAAGTACAGTTAGCAGCAGAAGTAGCGACGCGGGCCTAGAACTCAAAATGAGCTACACACAGACTCTAATGTCAAGAGAATAATAAGGCTCTGTGTAGATAATTGTGAACGGGTTACACTGCTTAGCGACTTCTGTTGTTGACTTTACCTATCGTTAGTTACAGACAGTGAGTTCAGTGCTAAACGGGATGCCGGAACCAGCGCTCATGATTAAGGAACGCATACCGGTCCGAAACATTTCGAGTGATATTCGACTTTAAACCCGCGACCCATTTCATAATATTTAATTTTGAAATACGCGATAATATTGAAATCCTAGTATTCTGATTATAATCACTGTAAACGGGGCCATATAATAAAGGGGACGTCTGTAACAGGCAACTCGGTATAGAATCCATTCGTGCGTCTATTGTCAAAAGGCCTTCAGAAGGTAAGGGAGTGACATAAAGATGAGATCCTGAATTATAAAATAGGAGCAAACCCGCAAAATGCATTATTAATAAGGGTGCGTCATTAATAAGCTTTCATTCTCCAGCTTGGAGATTTGTTGCGTCACAAATGTAGGTATGACGCTTGATGCTCAAGGGTTATGGGTTGAATTTGACAGACATTGAATTGGTATCGTATTTATGGCAATATTGCTTTTATTTGTAACGTGGTTCAAACTGTCTTCGGTCATGTTGTCGGTTACGTAATGTGAACAGTACTGTAAACTCATAAGGTGACTTCCTGACTTGGCGGAACGTATTTTGTGCTTTGACGTAAGCTTACTTATGTGAGATTTCCTCGCTTGACGAAAAATACTGTCATACCATGCGCAGAAGTGGAGCAGTACTACATTCGTATATGTTGACACTGACAGCTGACAGTTCTGCCTCCACATCGACAAATCAGGAAGGCATCTTAGTCTCAAAACTTGAAAATCACTGTCTACGTTCAAATATTAGACACTTAATAACAGGTACCTAACAGAATTGAACTCTACAAAAGTTTAAAGGTATTTGGAAATCTTTAGTGGTTTTAGACTATTATATTTACAATAACTCACTGTCTATGAGTATCTCTGTTTATTTGGGGACTATGAGCTAATACCTAGTCCGCAAAGATAAGGTAGGAATTGAGGAGGTGTGAACATCTGCTTACTTCGATATACATTTATAAAACTTGGCCAAAGTTTTCACTTCTTAAGATTTATTCGTATTGCATTTTGTTTTGTTGTTCTAAACTCCTTGAAAGTCTACCACTGTACCCACAGACAGGCGGTTCCATACCCACAACAGCGGTCCCTATTCGCATCGACTGTGAACATACGCGCAATACTACGTACGAAACCTGATGCATCAAAACATCGCGGTTTCTGTAAGAAAGGTAAGCAAGTTAATCTAGAAGAACCAAAGGATCATTTGAATTGCTTTTCACATCAAAGAGCGCGTTAATTACTTGTTTTCTTACTTTTTCTACCCCGAAGCAATCGTTCGGTTAATTTGATGACCGATTATTGATTTAGCTGGGAGATTTCCCGAGGGCATGTCAGACCTTTATCTTAAAGGCGTGCGGACTTTCCAGCTAAAGCAAGGAAAAAAATACATCTCTAAGGAATAATGTCCACTAGAGACATGAGAAGCTGGTTTTTATTAAAGACAGCACATACATTTAACAGATAGGTGTCAAATATATGTAAACAGATCGTCGCACATTTCTGGTGATCAGACAATTTTACATTGTCGCAAAAAGATTAGTACTATAATCTCCATGAAACATTTAATAATTTTCATCTGAGTGAAGGTTTTCCACTGTCGTAGTTAATTAAACTTTTCATCTACATAATTATTACGAACATCGTACCTAGTGTAACGGATGTTACAGTGTCTAACTAGCTTTCAAATACAAATTGTCTCGCATAAATTTGGCTCTCACAAGGAGCGATAGGCGACTTGTAACATTTCAAAGTTGTGTCTGATTTTTATGATAATTGAATTTTTGGATTTGTATTTGCTCCGAATAGCAGAATAACTATTAATATAATAGTAAAATATTCGTTTTTTTCTTACACATATTGCTGGTTCATACAAACACACAAAACTTTTCTATGAACCAGCAATTAGTAGTTATTTGTCATTGCAAAAAGAAAACTACCATTTAAAAAGGGGGGTCTCTGGCACCGATTTAAGGCTCAATAAGTCAGCTAAATAAAAAATGCAAAATGCACGCAAAACTGTCACGGGACTCTGACTTGGCAGTGTATTTCTGAAAGTTATTTTTGTAAACAGATGTATGGAAAAAGGTGCCTAAATAATTATGAGCAGTAGTGTATTTTCTTATAGTTAGCTTAGTGGTATGAAACTTCTGAATTTAGACAGCTGATGACTGGCTAAAGTATGTAAGTAATTACCTAGACAAAAAATTCAGAAATAAATAAATAATAAAATAAATAAATAGGGGACAATTCAAATTAGAAATCAAGTGGAATTGCAATAATTATTTTACCTTTTGATTCTAAGAAATAGTTTTGAATGGACTTTTTTAAAAATTTTAAAATATAAAACATTTCTATCAGTAACATTAATGATGATTGATAATTATGTACAGCTAAAATATTTCACAGTTTTGGAAAATTATGAAATGTTTAAAAAATTTCCCACAAGTGTAGTTTGTTCCCGCAGCAAAAATTGAACTCGAAAATGCTAAAAGCGTCCAGCACGTAGTGAATGCTAAATCCACTCCGACCAAGTTATTTATTGTTTTCAATTTCAGTTCACAATGTTCCCTGTTTTATGCTTTGTGAAAAGTTTTTTAAAAGGGTGCAAAATCTATATTTGTCTGAGTTTCGTGTTGAATTTATAATGTTTGTAATAAGGTTTTGAACTTTATTAGCCATCTAACTATCTCAATAATCTTGCTCAGTGATATGATATGACCTATATATATAATATAATCTTGCTCAGTGATATGATATGACCTATATATAAAATAAATATATATAAGCTTTGCTTAGTTGCTCGCTCGGTCAAATACCTTTGGGTATATATACATTCGAAGCCACGAAAAATTTTGTTAACCGGTTTGTGGAGGCATCCATTACTCCGCCAAATAAAAACTTTATCAAGTTCAATCCCGTGTTAAATTAGAAAAGTGTTAACTAGAATTGGGACTTAGCGAGTTAGTTTGATGGACGAGGGTAGTATTAGGCCAACATTTGGCGAATGTTGATTAAAAGTTTGGGGGTGATGTTACCCGTATCTAATAGTCATCTGTGGCACAGTAAATATATTAGCTAGAGCAGTATTTCAACCCGGGCCCTGGTATGTCCTAAAACTACGACCAAGACCGCCGTGGGATAGGCAGCAGCATTCCTGGAGTGCCGTGGAGATACTGCGATCGCTAACCCGTATGCTAAGCGTGGCGATTATGGCACTTACCCCCCATGAAATTGGGGGAGGCCTATGTCCGGCAGTGGATGTCCTTGGGCTGATATGGTGGTGGTAGTGATATCTCAACTAAATTATCTTTAAACCTTTTTAGACTTGTGCTCCATTGAAAACTAGTTCTACGCACACATGCGCAGCATACGTAAATGATGTCCCGTAGTAGAAGTAAGTTTCATGTCAGCACTTGCCATAGTTGCTGGGTGGCTGCGCCTGCGCTGGGCACGATGGGACTTGTTGCAGGTCGCGTCACCGCTACGACGGGACGGGCTGCGGGCTGTCATTTTGAGGACGGTGACGCTGATGTACCGCCGCTGCCTGCGAAGTCTGCTTTAGTTTATTGTATCGACACGGGTGTCTGTGTGAACGCGTCACATCGGGCGTTTGTCAGGCCTATCCTACTGTCCTGTACGCTTATCTGTGGTAACCTCCCGATATAGGCCTAATTTGTTAGGGTCGTCGATACACCGTATATCGTACACCGCCGTAATGGCATTTGTATTTCCAAGTAAGCTAGACCTTTTTAAGGCTCGAGTGAATAGGCATCTTCTGGGTGACCTCGCGTCATCGTCGGCCTCATCTTTGCCCCCCTGTCTAGATGATAGCCAAGATCAACCCCATTTATAATAAAAAAATGGCTCGCCGTATTTAAATTTTACAAAAATGATGAAAGGAGTAAAATAATTCATAAATATTCCCTTTTTTTCTTTCATTGCCACTTTTAGAGTTAAATATGGGTTCTAGGTATTTTTACAATA
Organism: Notocelia uddmanniana; assembly: GCA_905163555.1. Lineage (NCBI taxonomy): Eukaryota > Metazoa > Arthropoda > Insecta > Lepidoptera > Tortricidae > Notocelia > Notocelia uddmanniana. Next base: position 15,797,459 of record LR991072.1, read on the forward strand.
CAATAAAAATATTATTTATGGTTCTCCAATAGAAAAATAAAACAACAAAGAAAAATTAAGAATATTAAAACAATAAAATCACCGTAAATAATTGGCGGTCTTGTCGATAAAGAGTGATCTCTTCCAGATAACATTTAGGTAGTGGCAACTATGCAATAATTTATACCAAAAAAAAAACCGACTCCAATTTTGTACTTGCTCTGCCACAATTTGTGGTTTCCGTGAGCCAATACTTGGTTACCTACAGAAAATACCGAAATCGGCATATGCGTGCCTATCAAAGTCGAGGAGTTCTCTCGATTCCTCTTAGATCCCATCATCAGACCTTCACCAAATTTATATGGGACCAATATCGGGGTACCTGCTTTGAAAAAAAAAAAATATTATCACAATCGGCCAACGTGATCAAGAGTTATCGGGGAACCACCACCATATCAGCCCTAGGACGTCCACTGCTGGACATAGGCCTCCCCCAATTTCATGGGGGGTAAATGCCATAATCGCCACGCTTGGCATGCGGGTTGGCGATCGCAGTATCTCCACCGCACTCAAGGAATGCTGCTGCCCATTCCCCGGTGGTCTTGGTCGTAGTTTTAGGACATACCCGGGAACATACATACATAAAAAAACCGGCCAAGAGCGTGGCGGGCCACGCTCAGTGTAGGGTTCCGTAGTTTTCCGTCCGTCACATTAAGTTAACATATTAAGTACAGAAACACAAAACCCTAAAAAGCACGTCATTTCATTGTGATTTTGTAGAAATGACAGGTACAATAAACACCTGTTTATACGGTTAAATTACAAACTTAGTTCAGAAATTATTTTTGTAATTTTTTCAAAAACTATTCAACCTATCAAGTTCAAAATAATTTTCCTACAAAGTTTTTATAAAGTTCTACTTTTGAGATTTTTTTCATATTTTTAAAACTTATGGTTAGAGGGGGGGGGGGACACATTTTTTTTTACTTCTGGAGCGATTATTTCCGAAAAGATTAACATTATCAAAAAATGATTTTAGTAAACCCCTATTTATTTTTAAATACCTATCTAACAATATATCACACGTTAGGGTTAAAATGAAAAAAAAAAACACTCCCCACTTTACGTATAGGGGAGGTACCCTAATAAAATATTTTTTTCCACTTTTTATTTTACCACTTTATCGGCGTAATTGATATACATATTAGTACCAAATTTCAGCTTTCTAGTGCTAACAGTCACTGAGATTATCCGCGGACGGACGGACGGACAGACGGACGGACAGACATGGCGAAACTATAAAGGTTCCTAGTTGACTACGGAACCCTAAAAAGAACAAGCAAACATGCAGACGAACTGAGTACCTCCTTCCTTCTATTGAAGTTGGTAAAAATTATTAATTAAGACAGAAAATAATTAAATTGAATACCGATCGATCGATAACTATCGCTGTGGAAGCGTGCTGGGCCCATAACCAAATGATTTGGTCAATAAACCACATATTTTATACAAAATACATAGCAGAGTTTATTCAGAACAAGATATAAAACATTGACATAATTGTCAATCATAACGTGACATGATGAAGTCGGTCAGTATTACAACAAGGTATGAAACCTCCAACAATGACCGTCGCTTAACGGGAATCTAACTTGACGGCCTGTTTAGCCTATAGTTGGTAGTGGCACTGCCTCTGAAGCTGGAGGTCCCGGGTTCGAATCCTGGCCAGGGCATTATTTGTGCATTTAGCACGGCATATCTATATAACTATGCATATCGTCGTCTAGTACCCATAGTACAAGCTTTGCTTAGTTTGGGACTAGGTCGATTTTTGTAAGATTGTCCCCCAATATTTATTTATTGTAAGTCGTCGTACTAGTATTGTTTGTGGCTAAAGTTTGACAGCTTACTTCATCACTAAGGCAGTTGGGCTACTGTACCTTTCCGTTTGTACGGATTGGTGTTACTGCTTTCTATCTACTGTGTCATTGGTTTCGGTTTACAAATAAGAAAGGAAAATAACGTAATACCTTTGAGGAAAAGCGGATATCTTTATATGTTAGTGTAATGTACTTTTTAAAATGTACCACCAAGGACAAATGGCATATTTAATGTAAGAAGCGATTTATGTGAAAAAACATCTGTGAGTTTCAGACATTAAAATATATTGAAATGGGTCTCTTATGTCTCTAAGGTCAAAAATCTCTCTACATGTTTCGGACCAGTACGCGGTTTTAATCATGAGTTGGTACGATATCAACCCAAGGACGTCCACTGCTGGGCATAGGCCTCCCCCAATTGAATGACATAATCGCCACGCTTGGCATACGGATTGGCGATCGCAGTTTCTCCACCGCACTCCAGGGATGCTGCTGCCCATCCCCCGGTGGTATTGGTCATAGTTTTAGGACATACCCCCGGGTATGAGCAGGGCATGAGGTGTACGTGCACACAACTGAATGCTAAACGCGCCGCTGCCTCGACGAGTACTCATGACCAGTCTGAACATGTCGAAGGATATTCGACCTAAATGACGCGAGTGACCAGTTTCATTATATTATTTTAATTTGCAAACGATTGCTACGAGATAATAATAATGCATCTCCTACGATCTAGGTAAATAAAAGTGACGACCTGCGAAATATAAGTGTCGTTCTCAAAATTCATCCAAATGCGTGGTGCGCGGTTAGGATACATTTTGTATAGAAATTCGGTATAAAGTGTATCTATCTGTATGGAGAGTGAGGGTCTGAATATGTCATTAACTATCATTATCAACCAATGAATTCTCAAGTCAATTAAGGGTTGGCAACATGTGAGCGTGTTCCATCTTAGACCATGTTTGTTAGACGAGGGTCCAACGCAATTCCATTATTCTTAAATGAAAAATGAAAAGGGTTTCAAACGTCCATAGGCTATGGTATCTGCTTACCATCAGGCAGGCCGTAAGCTTGGTTGCCACAGTCATAGTATAAAAAATAAGGAAGAAATCGGATAACAGCATAGATAACCCCCTCTAGATGGCCCCTATGAACGATTTAGTTCGAATCAAAAGTCACCAAGGTTAGCGGTATGTGCGGGTCGCGGGGAGGTCGGTAACGTCGCTGCCATTGGCTGTTTCATAGAGCGCGCGCTTGGGTTCAACATGGCGCGCGCGGCGTAGGGATGGGACGCGTTGTTTATTACCGGCTTTTACCGGTAATGTCATTTATTCTAGGGTAACAATTTTAAATAGCGTATATGCTCATCTATTAATTTAGTATCTAGAATAATATTTTTAGGCAGCGCATAGTGTAATGTAGTGTAGGTCGATTCACAAGAGCTGGCGCGGAAAATGTATGAAACTGTCATTAATTTCATAGACATTCCGCGCCAGCTCTTGTGAATCGACTTACACGGTTACAGCACTGGTGAATGTAAAAATTGCGGAATATTTTGACGACCACTTTGGCTTAGTAGTTTTTGGTAGTGGTCCTGCCTACGAAGGCGGAGTTCCCGGGCTCGAATCCCGGCTAGAGCATTTATTTGTGAGATGAACTAACATGAATATTTGATCCTGAGTCTTGGAAGTTTTTCTATAGAAATAAATTTGTTTATCTATATAAATAAATACAGTAGAACCACAAATATCAGTTACATCGGCAATCTTCGTTCACGCCGACGAGTGCAGACAAGTACCGAATGAAACCGAATGTACGACCAATTCAATAAAGACCTTGTTGCATTATACGTAAGGTCAAGGTAGAATATGCAATGACAGTTGAACTAGTGCTCTCGTGCTTCGCGCAGCCAGACAAAATGGCGATCGCCGGCGTCGCGCGTAAATTGTTGGCCAATGGCTGTTGAGGAATTTACCCATTCAAAGCACTGCCTTGTGATTGGCTAAAATGTTTTCAAAAAGTTTGCTCACCAAGACGCTTCGAAAAACCCAATTGTAATGGCTCCTTCTCCAACCGATTCCGAGATCCCTTATACTTCTTCGAGGTCCAGCATAGGGTCCACCTCGTGACACTAGTCCTAATTGCTCACCAAGACGAAACGAAAAACCAAATTGCAATGGCTCCTTCTCCAACCGATTCCGAGATCCCTTATACTTCTTCGAGGTCCAGCATAGGGTCCACCTCATGACACTAGTCCTAATTGCTCACCAAGACGAAACGAAAAACCAAATTGCAATGGCTCCTTCTCCAACCGATTCCGAGATCCCTTATACTTCTTCGAGGTCCAGCATAGGGTCCACCTCGTGACACTAGTCCTAACTGCTCACCAAGACGATTCGAAAAAACCCAATTGCAATGGCTCCACCTCTAACCACTTCCGAGATCCCTTATACTTCTTCGAAGTCCAGCATAGGGTTCACCTCGTGATACCAGTCCTAAATGCTAGGGAAATATATGTCCTACTTAGTGGTAATACTGTTACTAATTTGTTATTTCATTAGATATACATACTCGATATTACATAGCAATAAATATGATACAACCGGTTAATAAACTTTATAATAAAATAAAACTACACATTAACTACTTCCAAACTAAATATTCCATTCTACTACATTGATATGTACCCGTATCGTACCTATAGCGTAGAAATAAAATAGAACGAGACACTAATTTACTACATTACTACTTTAATTAAAAGAACACTGGCAACACAGACAGTTTAATGTAAAATAACTAAAGACCTTTTCCAATAGAATTTCAATATTAATAAAACAGCGCAACAAAACGCGGACGAATACATAATTAATTGAAATCGAGACTTATACGGTAATGTCGAAAGCGTCACTGGCACATCACTAGCCTGAGCATGTACTTTCGTCAGAAGGGAGAGTATATTGACATTTGAATTGGTTGGAAAGGGACAAGAATACTTCTGTACTTCTTACTGGCTAATGTAAAATGAACTCCGCCTGGCAGAATAAAATATGCCTTTTGTAATTAATTTAACTTATCTGTGAAATGTTATTCCGTCATTCTTGTACTTTGCTGTTCGAGAGCTTTTCCCACATAACTTTACACAGCAAAACACCATTTCTAATGGATAAAATCGATTTTCAATGCTCGTTTATCTGACGTACGTATAGATCGCGAACCTGGACGAGTCTGACTGAGAGCGCGAGGCGTTTTTGCTTACATGTACTAGTGGTACATAGGTGAGGTGACCGCACGTCGCCCTATAATCTCCATCTAGAGGGGGTTATCTATGGATAACAGTGACTAGGTAGGTCTAACGACGATGAAGTTGTACTCATGAAATTCAAAGAACGTACAGTGGCGAAATGAAAAGGTTCGTGACTTTCAACTCTATTTTAATGCCGTTAAGGTCTAAAAGTGACGAAGTTTTCATCCCGCGACTATACAACCACATTTAATGGCTTTGACGTGAGGAAATCTCTCACCAGTTCTAGGAAATACGACTTGAAATTTAAGCGAGCTCACTGCGTCAAAATTACAATAACATCTCAAGCTTTTACAAGCTAAAATAACCCTAGTGTTGTTGCAAAACGACATAATTTTGCTTGTTCTTCTTAATTAACACGCTTCGCTGCGTTTACCAGGATTTTGCATGTAGGTATTGCCCATTCTAAGTAGACCTCATTCACTTTACTCATCTCTTCGAATTTCCTTGGAAGAACAAGCCGGTAACAGGTTTTGGAGCTCCATTAAAAATGGTTTCTGATTATTTCACAAGCCAAATGTTAGCTTAGCAAAGTACGTTATAGTTCAATTTTGTTTGTATGAAGTTAAGTATAGGTTAATTCGAGTGTGAGTTTTTCGGAAATTATGTACGGAATATCATTTGATATTTTACCGTTAGCTTTTCGGTGAAGGAAGACATCGCGAGGAAATCTGTATACCACCACTTCCATATCAGCTGAAGGATCTCCACTGCTAGACATAGGCCTCCCCCAATTTCGTGGGGAGTAAATGCCATAATCGCCACGCTTGAATTTTATGTTTGTCCTTATAAGACCTTTCTATGTACTATGAGTATGTTCTTGCAATAAATCTTTGAATCTTTTCTTAATCTTTAAATCTTAAGAGGACGCAGTACGCTTGGTTCTCCATACAAACGTATTTATGTTCTCATTTTAAAACGCCATGCTAGAATAACATGAAACTTTGGATACACAATGGAATCCGGCATATCTGGGTCGAAAAATAGCTTCTGTTGCTAGAAATTGTAAAAGAAAAAAAATACAGCGGTTTTTTGAGTTTTTTACGGCTTGTATGAAAATCTTAATAATCGCTGTATTTTTTCTTCATTATAATTTCAAGCAACAGAAACTAATTTCCGACCTAGATATGCCGAATCCCATTGCGTATACAAAGTTTCCCGTTATTCTAGCATGGCGTTTTAAAATGAGAGCGTTAATACGTTTGTATGGAGAACCGAACGTACTGCGCACTCTTAAGGGGCTCGAGGCTCGTTTATCATCGATTTTTGAGTTGATATTCCTCCGTCAAAACTGTAGACATATTTATGGCACCAACGATTATAGATTTTTCAATTGTTTATCTACATTTCCAAGAGCCGAATTTAGAAAAAAGTCTATAAGTACTTATTTTTTATGACTTATTGAAACAAGGTCCAAAAAAGCTCTATTTTTGATATAGGTATGTATTTATGCACTTATATATATGAAATCTACATATAACTCTTCCTTATTGACGTCTCTAAAAACGTAAGACAGATTTTTATTTTTTATTTATTTTCACAAAAGTTAAGCCAAAAAACCTGGCTTCTTGGCGTAAAATGCTAAAGTTTGCTGCCGTATATCTCGTAATCAGTGAGTTTTGAAGAAAATATGAGGTACTAGTAAAAAAGTAAAAGTAGTTTATTCTTCAAATTAGCACATGCACCTATGAACGTCAATAAACTACCACCGGTTCGGAAAAATAAACCTCTGCCACGAGAAGAACCGGCGTAAGAAACTCGGTGAGGTGTAATTTTTTCCAAACAATATACGTTGTACGAGTATAGTTAAATATAAAATTACAATGTCAGCTACTACAAAATAACAATGCTACAGTAAAAAATTATCGCGATAGATTATAACTATTTTGGTAAACCTCGTTGTTGTTAATACGATAAGCCATAAAAAAAACCATGAGAAAACGGAGTTAGAGATCTGAGGTCATTGGGACATACGAGCTCCTTAAATCTTGGCATGCGGATTGGCGATCGCAGTATCTCCACCGCACTCCAGGGATGCTGCTGCCCATCCTCCGTCGGTCTTAGTCATAGTTTTAGGACTTACTTGGGTCCCGGGAACCTGGATACATCTGGGAAGAAATTAAAAGATCCATTTGAAGTCCCCAATCCGCACTGGGCCAGCGCGGGGACTAATGCCCGTCCCCTCCCATCTATAATAGGTCTGGGCCCAGCAGTGGGATGTATATAGGCTAACGATGATAATGACAGGTTAATTTGAGTGCGTGCTCTGAAAAATGTAGTTGTGAAATTTATGTTAATGTAAAAGTTATTTTAAGAGACACCGTTTTGTGTTATTAACGGAACTGTAAATTAAATGACAACATCTACTTCCTCGGAAATGAAGAGTGTCTTATTAAAAATATGCCTTTATTCTCACAGTGTAAGGGACACTCCTATGTCTTCCGCACATGGGAAAACGTACAACACACATAAGGAACGGCTTTTTAGACAAATTTTCGATAAATATCATACTTTGTGAGATTTTATTCATATTTCCTTCTGTGAGAGTAAGATGAGGTAAATTACCATCATTTCACTATTGAGAAAGTTATAAAGCAATTAATGTTTCGGCTATTGTCAGAAAAACACACAGGGTTAAATCTAATCAGTGATACAAAATAGAAAACTGTGATTCTGGTTTTGATTTTGAACCACTTTTACTATGGGACCAACTTTTCTTCCTCGTCTGCTCAGAACGTTGTTTCAAAGAACGCTTTGTTTTCATTTCACGCCCTAAGATTAATAGCTTCGCCTACGGCTCTGCCAGCGTAGGACTCGTTAATAGGGCTTACAAATACCCGTCTTTATAATTCTGTTCTGAGATGATTTTTGATATAAAACCAATACTTAAACTATGCCAAAGTAACTTTGTCTGTTACCCTTCCACGCTTAAACCGCTGAACCAATATAGATAAAATTTGGTGTGGAGATAATTTAAGTTCCATGGAAGGATATGGGATAGTTTTCCTCCCGGAAATCATCCCTGGGTGGTCGAATAGGGGGCAGAAGTTTGTTTGTAGACGAAATCAGCAGTAGTAGTATCGAATCGTTGGTTGACAATCAAAACTGACTAAGTTAGAAGTATACCTACTAATAACATACTGTAACAGGCCCCTATGGGCCCCACGGAAGATCTGAAGCCTACATATGCTGAGTAGGTTCCCTTTCATAACGGCGCCTTTATTTGTGTGTTGTCTATGATTTTGTCCAATGTTAATATTGTGCTTGTTACGAATAAATGTTTCAATCTGAATCTGAATCTAATAAGTTAAGATTCTGTCAAAAAAATCATTTTTGTTACAAGATTTTATTTCCGATTGTACTTTTTTCGATAATCATCAACTACACGTTCCAATAAGCCCAAACACGACGGGTTTATCTTGTGTAGTTTAGGAGTTGCTATGGACACCTTCTGTTTCCATCATCAGATCAGCTCGGTGGTAGGTACCATAATATTGTATTGTCACCGAGCTTACATAAGGCTATTGAAAATTGACAACATTTCATATTTCCAAGTAGTATCAAATCTTGACTCATTTCGTTAATTTGTTAACAAAATTTTTTCAATAGTTAATTTAGTTTTCAGGATATTCACGAAAATGTGAAGAAAGCCTACTATCGTCTATATGACGTCACAAGGGTGAATTGTGACGCACAAAAAAAACAGCAGTACACTTTCTTAAGTAACTCCGCCTTAGTAATTATAGTCCTTCTGTATGATTTTGTACGATGTGACGCCTTATTTGTCACTTACTCTCTTTTAGAATGACGTACTTTTGAAATTGATTGTTTAATATGAAATGGCGATATTTTCGAGATATTAAAAATGTGGTCATATTTAATTTTTTATCCTCTATTTGATTTCATCGGAAAAAAACCTGCTTAAAAAATATTTGCGAGGGTAAACTTTTATTTCCGGCCAGCTCAATTTCTAGCAGTGCCGAAAACCCGCACCGTGCCTCACGGCAAATCCCCATTTGGAACATCCACCACCACCACATCAGCCCTAGGACATCCACTACTGGACATAGGCCTCCCCCAATTTCATAGGGGGTAAATGCCATAATCGCCACGCTTGGCATGCGGGTTGGCGATCGCAGTATCTCCACCGCACTCTAGGAATGCTGCTGCCCATTCCCCGGTGGTCTTGGTCGTAGTTTAAGGACATACCCGGGTCCATTTGGAACATATTGTTTTATATTAGTGACAGTATACTATTTAAAATTGGAAGGGGAAGACCTCGGCAAAAGTACTTCGACCAAATCAGACACATTCTGCAGAAAGGCCAGGCCAAGAGTACCCTAAATCGGCGCGCATGCACGAATAATGTTATGGGAGTTCATGAAGCAAAAGATGTGACAGGATCGTAGCAGATGGAAATCCGTAATCTCTGCCTACCCCTGTAGGAAACAGGCTTCGTTATACGTATGTATATACTATTAAATGGAATTTTATAAAACCGGGCCTTACTTAATTTAAAGACACGTTACCATTTTGTCCCTTTGATTATCGAGTACTGGCAAATTGTGGATTTTATTCGTCTAATTCGGGTGTTCCAGAATAAGCAAATTACAAGCTGGATCCACAATGGATTCTGCGCTGAATAAGATTAATTGCAGTCCAATTACGTTAGTTCATTAAGGCGTACCCATAATTTGATAAATCAATGCCTGACCTCGGTATATTAATGGTGGTTTTTGCGATGTACAAGGCAAATTAATGTTCATTGCTGGGAATGAAACTTACTCGTACTTTAAATTATTTCCCATTCTCCGAACTCTAATTCAAGACCAATGTGGGTTGCCACTACAGGAATATAATTTTGTAGTGGTGTGTAACTAATTATATATAAAAAAACTACACTGATATAATTTATTTATAATTAGTCTTAAACTTAAACAAGCTTTTGTTATTTTTACGTGAATAATGAATACCTAAAAGATGCCCGAATTAATATAAATATACGCAGGTAATATTTGGTAGCTTTTGCTACTGTTGTTGTACTTGTGACACATCAGATGTTAGTGACATTTTGTATGGTATATTAAAAAAGACATGAGAATCTCATTAGTTTTAAGAATTGACGACGAGACGATAATGATGATGTTGATGACGATGAATAAAAAATAATAGAAAATATGTTTATTTTCCGGATGCATACGTCAGACATGGCCAGCCCAGTCCCACTTATTCAGTTTTGCGGTCTTGGCACCGACATCTACAATTTGTGTTTTGGAGCGCATTACCGTGTTTCTAATTCGATCATTTCTGCGAACACATAGTATACTGCGCTGGACATGTCCGCCGTATGCATCCGGAAAGACGGGCCAAAATAATAAAAAAAAAACATAATCAGAGTTAGGTATTTTTGTACAAACTTAACTACTTTTCTTAATTATGAAAGATTACGGAGTGGACCCCTCAAGAAGGCTACCGGTGCAGAGGCAGACCAAAAAGGAGATGGCGGGACGACTTGCAGGAGCATACAAGCAATAGGGCCAAGTGGAGGAAGAGAGGGGAGGCCTTTGCCCAGCAGTGGGACACCTAAATGGGCTATATAAAAAAAAATATTTTAGGTCTTTCTTTCCTTTTTTAGTCTGTTTTTAAATTGAAAAGATTAAACTATCAAATGGACGACTGAAGAATAAAATAAAATATTCAATCTTTTGAATGAAAAAAGAACAGACTAAAAGTACCTTATTTTAAATATCTAATTCGAAGTTTGAATTGTCATCCTGGCCAACAAAAGTTTGTGATTTCTGCCTACCCCTCCCGTAAACAAGCGTGATTATATGTATGTATACAGACAAGAAAATTGTTATATTATGTACCTTTTCTGCTATTTTCAAAGTATTCTCCCGGTTGTTCCCTAAAGGAACCCGAGTTTGCTTTGGCAACTAATCCCAATTAAAGGCGTACGCAATACGTATTATATACTCGTAGGCACTGGCACTATAAAGTCACAATAACAAAAGATAATTATTTAATTATCAATTTGTAGTTTCCGTGAGTCAATGCCTGGTGACCTATATAAAATACCGAAATCGGCATATACGCGTCCTATCAAATTCGAGGAGTTCCCTCGATTCCTCCTAGATCCCATCATCACACCTTCACCAAATTTATATGGGACCAACTAGGGGATACCTGCTTTAAAAAAATAATTATCAAAATGGGCCGACGTGGACCAGAGTTATATAGGGGAACATACATATATGTACATACCTAAAAAAAAGAAAAAAAAACATGTCAACGAACTGAGAACCTCCTTCCCTCTATTGATGTCGGTTAAAAAGGTACATGTTTCTGTTTCCTTCACCGTACGTACATTTAACAACATTGAGACCAAAAGGGTTCCAAGAATCGAAGACAATTTCAGTTTCGTATCGCAATAAAAATTCCGGGGTCAATTTGGTAGAAACTGTTCCCGATGCGACGGGGGTTGGAGCCTTGGAGCAATGATCGTAACAGTTCGTCTCCTATCTTTATTGGAGTGTTGCTCTTTATATTATGCCTATTCTACGCTTGTGTCACTTTAGATACCTATGTATATTTATATAGCTTAAAGCAGTCAAATATATCCGGCCAATTTTGCGCACTCACACACACGCGTCGCTACAGTAAACTTAAGCAGACTTCGCAGGACGCGAGGGTACGGGTATCTGTGCCGCATGTTTTTTTTTATTTTATACCACGTCGGTAGCAAAAAATCTGACAGCCCACCTGGATGGTAAGTGGACAGCGTCGCCTATGGATGTTTGCAACACCAGAAGCTTCACTCACGCGCAAATCCCATGCTTGTAGCCCATTTTGAATATCACGGAGGGAGCTCATCCCACAATCGTATTCTAAGTAGAACTGGTTTTTAATGGAAAGCAGGCCCAAAAATTACTCGGACACTATTTGATAGCAGAGAAAAAGGTAGCTTTAGCTATAGAAGTTTGTTAACCCAGGGCTGAAAGTCACGCATTCCTGACGTGATAATTTGGTGCACGAACGAAGTGAAAGCACTCGTTCGAGGCTGATGAAATGGGTGGTTTCACCCGAGTTTACAAACACTATGCTTTTCATTTCGAACACGAGGAAAATAAAAATGCCAAATGCAAAAAACATTTTATTATCAATACTTCTCTAGAGCAGAAATGTACCAGTCCACTTTCACCACGCCACATAGATGAACAATGGCTCACTTTCCGTTTCAGAGTATGAGAAACTAAAAATATATTTCTTCACGTAATACCACTATACGACTGGCAATGTATGTTTGTGAATAAAAAATATTGAACTTTTTTCTAGTTTTTTTCATGTATATCGGCTTCGGTTTACGAGTACATGGATTCAAGTTAACTCGGATATTCTATCGACGTCGATTTTTATACGATCGTTGATGAAATTTTAAAGCCTCTTTTATCCTCCTTCATATATGTTCGGGGCATCAGAAATATTTAACAAATCAGTGAACGTTAAATAACACCTGTAGCAGTCATCTCCACTGAAACTGTATCAAACTTCTCACACACTGAAATTTTAACGAACGTAACTTTAACGAAAGTTAAATTTGAAGTAACTGATCCTAATTCATCATCCTTAAAACATAAAATAATTGAGGAGTATCTTTCAAAAGGGTATTTTTTTTTTGTAACTCAATTCTAAATTGAACCTTAACTTTTCTTAGCAAGGTACCACTAAGACAAAAATAAGTTATTTTAAAAATACTCTCCTCAATTATACATAGACATGAACATAGGACCCGGGTATGTCCTAAAACTACGACCAAGACCACCGGGGAATGGGCAGCAGCATTCCTAGAGTGCGGTGGAGATACTGCGATCGCCAACCCGCATGCTGCCAAGCGTGGCGATTATGGCATTTACCGCCCATGAAATTGGGGGAGGCCTATGTCCAGCAGTGGACTTCCTAGGGCTGATATGGTGGTATGAACATAGGTACGAGTACCATGTAAGAGAAATTTTGGTACGTTGAAATATACATGGGTACTAAAATCTCTCTTGAAAGTATTGTGTTAAATTACAAGAGTACACATACAAATACAAATACTTTATTCGTCGATCATAGGTTACACACAACATAATATTGCAGATGGTGGTAAAATCAGTATTGTTTCACTATGTCGTACCCTTAGACATACGAAGATAATTATACATGCACTCAAACAGTTAATGAATATGGACTAATTAAAAAATTTTTTACCTGTCAGTCTTAAAATATAATTACAAATGTCAAGTTATTAGTTATTGAATGCCGTTATTCCATTACATTAGGCTGATAAAATGTTCAGTCATAAATTATGTATATTATAATAAAATGTCATAGAATTATTCCAAGTTATCTGTCAGAAATTCAGTACAGGAATAGTAAGCCTTTTTGATCAAATATTCTTTCACATTAGTCTTGAATTTACCAATTTCACTTACTATTCTTAGATGTTCATGTAGCTTATTGTATGTAGATTTTAGGAGTCATACCTAAAATACTTTTAGATAAAAGTGCAGTTTTTGAAAGTACAATTGAGTTGAGTACAATTGAGTATTGATTACGAATTGTTTGAAAAAAGCTAGTTCATAAAAGTGATGCAACACAATTTAGTGCCAACTCTAATGCTCTAGAGAAGGGATTGCATTCATCTCAAGCTCTGTTGCCGATACGGTGATCTTCGATTCATTAAACGCTAACAACGAGCTTGTGACTCCGGAGTTGCAAGCGTCCATAGGCTACTGCATGTACTTATCATCGGGGGGATCCTAGGCTTGTTAGCCACGTGCATTAAAACATTACGAGTATTCCATTTCACACTGATCGGAAAGCGAGATATAATCCAGTCGATCCCCAGCACAATGCGTATAGTTGAAATAATTTTAAACGTCCGACTTTTAACAAAACTGCTGTTAGATTTTGAACCTTCCTGCTTGGAAAGTAAAATAGCTTTTAGAACGGACTCATTTGACACAACTCGGTACTCCGCTGTAAATAGTTGACCCGGCCGAACATATATTCGGTTGGGCGAACATTGCCCGATGTTTGCGCGATAATTAACTTGTCATTCGTGGCGGTTAATGAGCCGCGGTAGTGCTGATTGGGAATATAGTCCAAAATTCGGGAATATATTGTGCATTTTAAATGAAAGGATACTTCATTCAGATCTAAAATTAAAGGTTGATAAAACGGAGACCGTAGACCAATTCTTGCCCGAGTCTATTCATCAAAAGTAGCTACGCATATGAAATGGTCAAAAGCTCTTATTCCCTTGTAATAAAGACTTTTGAACTTTTAAAATGCATTGTTACTTTTGATGCTGACTGTACGCATCTGCCTAACTAGCATGATCGCGCTTATTATACCTATGTCTTCTAGCATTCGTCCCTATCGCACTTACATATTTGCTAGTAAAGGACGGATAGAAGCTGTAAAATAGTTCACTCGGCCGAAAATGTAATAGGGTGTAATAGGGTACTTCACAAACTGAAAAAAAATAGTTATTTGTTCAACAAGAGAGCAAAGTAATTTTTTGCTGCGAGTGTTGATGTTAAGTCCCGAGCAAGCGAAAGATGCTATAATTCTATGCTAATTATAACTCGCTACGCTCGTGATTCAAAATTAGAATCTTGAGCGTAGCGAGGGACTCAAAGACACGAGATGCAAATATCTTTGCTCTCGTGTGATACATACAACTTTTCACCTCAGCGGCGAGAACATATAACCACATATAACGCAAAGGAATAGTGATAGAGAGAATGAAATTACTTAAACTAACCTACGATATGAAAAATTAAAACTCTAGTTTTTTTCACGCTCGCAGCAAAATTGCATTTTGCTCACTGGTTTTAAGCCGGAAAAGTCGTTTTCATGCTTGCAGCAAAATTGCATTTTGCTCACTGGTTTCACGCAACAAAACCGCCATTTTTGAGCCGCTGAGGTGAAACAATACTTTATCCTAAAACAAACCATACGAAAAACCTCGGAAAATATCCAACTTCAGCTTATTTACGCAATTTTATAGATTTTTAAATACATAAACATGAAAAAAGCACGCAGTTTGACCATAGAAAATTATGACGTCATTAGGCACATTGCCCTACAGACTTAATAGTAACAGAGCGTTTTTGACGTTTAATAAAAAGTTGCTGGGTTGACTATCAGCAAAATACTGAACTCGGGCGAGTGAATATTCGCTGTTGTTTGCACTTTAATTAACTTGTCATCCGCGGGTGGCTAATGAGCCGCGATGGTGCTGAATGGGTGGGAATTTAGCCAGTCCGCAACGTAAATCAGGATATATTTGGATAGGAAAATGCATTCAGTTTATAAAACAAAGGGTTTTTTGTTTTTATTTGTCAGCTAAGCATTTGACCACTATCTCACCCGATGGTAAGTGATGATGAGGTCGAGAGTGTTACATTTTTTTTTTTTTTTTAATGACATAGGTTGCAAACGAGCAGACGAATCGCCTGATGGTAAGCGATTAGCGCATTACATGCATATATTCATAATTTCTCACTTTAATTATTATAGATAGCTTGACCAAAATAAAATGTCAATCTTTTTTTATTGTAAAGGGTTTTTTTTTAATACCACGTCGGTGGCAAACAAGCATACGGCCCGCCTGATGGTAAGCGGTCACGGCAGCCTATGGACGCCTGCAACTCCAAGGAATCCGTTTGACCATAGTCTTAACTGATTCCAAGTTAGGACATGGTGTAAGATGGAACACGCTCACCCAGAAGATGCCTATTAACTTTTAACTTGAAGACATTGAAGTTATATGTTTCCGGAAACACAGACGCCGGAGGAGAATTCCAGATAGAAGCAGTGCGTAGCATAAAGGATTTCTTAAATCGCGAGGTGCAGTATGGAGGGAATTCGACTACATGTGGGTGGAATCCCACACGGCGAATAGTTCTCCGATAGAGAAAAGCCTAGGGGGGACATGAAGCTCAGCAGCACACTCCAAAATACAACCTATAAAAATTTAACAGATAGGCTACCCTCCAAACTTTGGAGTTTGGTTCCAACCAGCTCTAAATAGAAATGCTAGCTCTGAAAGCAAAATTTCAACTGCGGCACGTCAACTACAGTTTCGAATTCTGATGCCACTGCAATAGAGTTAACGGTGACAGTGACGTTGCGAACAAAGAAGTTTTAACCTTTTCTGCCTTTTTTGCCAGAACCGATGGTGACCTGCATTTGAGAGTATCTGACTATTCTAGTTTAGTTTGTTCGCTGTATCCGGAGAGTTCGATTGATGACTACGCGCAAATTTTGTACACAAAATTTCAAAGAACAAATACAAAATAACCAATTTCGGCGTGGTTAGAATACAGTTTGACAACTGGAGTGATAAATTGAAAAGTTTATCACCCCGGATGGGATTTGAACCCACGACCTCCGGAATCCGTCCATCGCTCTTACCAACTGAGCTACCGCGGGTATCCCTTGTGGCGACGAATCTTTCAATCACTTTTCTCTTCTAATTAAGCCTTAGGGAGGCTTGTAGCGACATCTACTACGAAGTTGCTACAACTATTGAAACGTCACCCACGTCTCAAAATTACACTGAGAATCGTTGCTAATACTGTGCTAAACCATTCTCATCACTGTAAATATTTTTACAATTAATGAAGTAATAGTACATTACGATACAAGGGTGGCAACAAAGAAAGGCCGATATCGCAGATGTTTGAGGAGATAAGAGATAATGCCCTGACCGGGATTCAAACCCGGGACCTCCGGCTTCGTAGGCGTAACCCTGCCTAACAACTAAGCCAAAGTGATCGTCAATATATTGTAAATTTCCTTATTTTATCACTGTTTCTTTAACTCTAGCCTTGATCTCAAGAGCTTCACCTATGTCCACCCTTCACCATTAATTTACCCCTTATAATATCAAACACATTGTTGCGAAAAACCCTATTCAAAGACATCAAAAGCAAATCCTGGAGGCAATACACATTAACAATCCCTTATCCGTCCAACCAACATATAAATAAACCTTTAAATAATTTCCTTAAGAACTCTGCCGAGCGTGAACTAGGGCCTTAGCCCTCTACATTCCAAAAGTCTTAAAAGTCTTTCAAGTCAGTACAGAGTTATGTTATTTTGCCTATGAAGTCATTGAGCAAGCCCGTGCATTTTCGGAAGTCGTTGGTTTATCGCCCTGCGTATCGCTATAACGACATCCTGATATCTGTCATGTATTATCCTTCCAAACGCCAGGAATCTCTTATCTTAAAGGCATCTTGACTCGTGTAAAGCAAACGCGAGAATTATACGACATTCTTGTTTGATGCGTTATTATTAGTATCTCGCTCCCTTTCACTCTCATGCCATTATTTCTCAGTGCTCGTTGGTCTCAGTTTGAGTGTCACGGGCGGAAAGGAGTAAGGAAAAATTGTTTTGAAATGTATTGTATGCGAGTTAGTATTGGTAAATATTCATGTCTCGACTTTTTAAACTCTTGTCATTGAATTGAAGCTTGAGTTACTACAAACTTGTCTAGGACTTGAATGTTCCATGGACCCGAGTCCTCTAAAGAGACTCAAGTCCTCTACTTACTTAGTACTTGAGTTTAGTGTTTTGTTTACACTTAAGGATTTTAGAACAATTGAACTCAATATTATTAGAACTTACATAAGTGTTCATGAAGCACTTAAGATCACGTGACCTACTTAATTGTAGAATACTGTTGCAATCAGTCAAAAAGGACTCAACTCACGACTCACGACTCGGAAGCTCGGGACTCGGGGTTGTAAGATCGAAGTCCCGTAAATATGAGTCGAATTCTTGAAATGTACAATCAAAAAATAAATATAAATAAACGGCCAAGAGCATGTCGGGCCATGCTCAGTGTAGGGTTCCGTAGTTGCCTAATGCTGGCAATTTACTCTAAAAAAATCAATAACAAGCAATAATTAATTACGACAAATGTTTTAATAAATATTAGATGTTAAGTTAGATGTAACAATTATTGTGTGCCCTAACAGGGTGTCATGAATCGACTAACCCTACTGTAATATCTTACTATGTAATTATTATGTTCATGACTGTGCAATAAATGAAATGAAATGAAATGAAAAGGGAATACTTTCGCAGCGTTTCATACGTCTTTTACTAAGAAGGGAAGACTTTTTACGATAACTCAAAATCCGCTATAGTTTTCGTTGGAAGTCTTTATTAAGCTTTACTTTCATGATTTTTTTCATATTTTTTGGACCAAAGTTAGAGCCCCCCCACCCTGACGCACATTATTTTTTGAGTAAATATTTCCGAAAATATTCACTCGAAAAGTATTTGATGAAGACCTCTATTCATTTTGAAAGACCTATCCAACAACAACCCACACCATAGGGTTGAAGCAAAAAAAATCTTTCCCACTTTACTTGTAGGGAAGGAACCCTTACAGTTTTTTTTTTGTAGATTTTATTTTACGACTTTGTCAGTTTTAGTTATTTATATATCCATACCAAATTGCAGCTTTCTAGCATTAACGATCACAGAGCAAAGCCTCGGAGAGACAGACAGACAGACGGACTTGGCGAAACTATAAGGGTTGACTACGGAACCCTAAGAAAACATGTGTTTCTCTATTCCATAGAGTTATTCCAGCACTAATGCGAGTAAAAGTGATTAAATTGCTTTTGAAAAATAGCATGGAATCTGAGATACTTTCTCTGAAATCTTATAAGTAAAGGTAACAATTTTTTTGGCTTGTTTTTTTGCTGGTTTCCCTTTGAAGCTTAAAGTTGTTTTATGTAATTGCGAAGTAACTTAAGATATATTAATAAATAAAAATAACTAGACTTACAATTGGGTTTCAAGGTAAAGCGTGTAAAGCAAACGCGAGAATTATACGACATTCTTGTTTGATGCGTTATTATTAGTATCTCGCTCCCTTTCACTCTCATGCCATTATTTCTCAGTGCTCGTTGGTCTCAGTTTGAGTTTCACGGGCGGAAAGGAGTAAGGAAAAATTGTTTTGAAATGTATTGTATGCGAGTTAGTATTGGTAAATACTCATGTCTCGACTTTTTAAACTCTTGTCATTGAAAAATCGAGTAAAAGTGATTAAATTGCTTTTGAAAAATAGCATGGAATCTGAGATATTTTCTCTGAAATCTTATAAGTAAAGGTAACAATTTTTTTGGCTTGTTTTTAAGCTGGTTTCCCTTTGAAGCTTAAAGTTGTTTTATGTAATTGCGAAGTAACTTAAGATATATTAATTAATAAAAATAACTAGACTTACAATTGGGTTTCAAGGTTAAACAAATCTGTCTAGACAGGTGTTAGATATGTTATGATATATTTTTAAAATTCTTACAGAACAGGCGCCTCAGGGTGTAAAATACATTTTTGAGATGTTATAGTGTCAGATATATATAATTGCACGTTACATTCACTGATGTAACACCATGACATGGCCAAACAAATATCGACACTTAATTTATTATTATCCGACACGCCTCTGTGCGTCACGAGAACAAAGAAATAGTACATTACTACAGAGGCCGGGACGAAAGGGGTTGCCGGCCGAAGACATATATACGAGGCCGGATAGGTTTAAGGCGGGCAACCCCAAATTTCCCGCCGAGGTATGTATAGTGCTTTTCTCAAACATGCAATGAAATAAACAACAAAAAAAACAAAAATTTATTTTAATACGCATAGTGGCAGAATGTCATGATGCCTGTGCCACAAATTTATGTGGAATGGAATTAAAAAAGAGGACTTTGCCGGCCTAGGCCTGCAAGATTTGTATGAAATTCCATTAACGACCTCTTGTCCTAGACACACCTGAAACGTCATACTTCGCAGCCTATTATAAGGAACATAACATCAATATTTCATGTTTGAGAAAAAAACCTTTTGTCCCGCGAGTAGATTAATAATTAGTCGGTGTTGAATAATAGAAACGATATATTTCAAGTATTCTTGTATATATTTTCTTGGTATTTGAAGATTGATTTATATTTTATGCAGATGTGCTTTATGGGACTCTTCCAGCCTTTTCCTGTTAATAGTTTCCACTAAATGGAACATAATATTTACTACTGCGTAAACGTTTACGTAAGCTAACGTAATTCTGACAGTATCTCTTCAAGTGAGACATCAGTAAGCTCGCTTATAAGAACATAATTATACATATCAACCCCGCCCCGCCAACTCAGAAAGTCACCTTAGGCTGGCACATGGACACAAGAGTGTACTCTCGTCTTCGAGGCGAGTTGGAGCTAGCACCGATTGAAATCCGGCGACCAGTCGGTGCGATATTGCCAAATTTTAAGCCCTGGCCGGAGAGGACGAGAGGGACCGTCACCTTTCGGTTAACACAGGTACTCGCCGGACATTTCGGTGAGTACCTGAATCTGATTGGCCGCGATACGGCGCAGTGCCATCACTCTGGGGGAGACTAGGACTTTTCCCAACACACTTTGGAAGTATGCCCTGCATGTGCATGGGATTCAGGGGGATCGATTCTGATCAGCGTGGTTGGCACAAATTTGTCCCTGCCAGCAAAGTAACAAGTATGCTGGCAGTGGACTCGGCATTGGGGGCAATGGTCTCGTTCTGTGAAAAAGATATGACCCAGAAGGAGGCCGCTGAACGGGAACGAGAAAAAGCGGACCCCACTCGAAGAAGGCGACGCTGAGAACGGGAATGCAATCGTCCGCCATAGGCCACAGACGCCAACCGTGTAGACTCGGGCAAGAATAGGTCTACGGTCTCCCCCGCCTGTCGTAAAAGGCGACTAAAAGGGGGTGACGAGTACACCACGTGGCGGGGACCACAGCACCCGACTATCAACCCTAGGGAAGGTGACTTCGATTGACATGAGCCAAAAGGAGTAAAGCGCAAGCGGGGGGGCTCCAGTGCGTTCAGTACTGAGATCCTGGAGTCCAGATGGCGGTTACCGTGGAGTTTTTTAGTGGATGGAAATACCCAGTCATTCCCCGATGACTGGGTACCTGGCTCGCAGGTTTTCTCCACAAGAAAAAAAAACGGCTGGCAGTTAAAACGTCATATTCGATTGTCATTTTTAGGGTTCCGTACCACAAAAGGAAATACGGATATTGTTCCTGGGTCTTGGGTGTTTTCTATGTATTTAAGTGTATTACAAGTATATAACGTCGTCTAGTACCCATAATACAAGCTTTGCTTGGTTTGGGACTGTCAGGTCGACTTGTGTATTGTGCCCCAATATTCATTTATTTATACCCTTATAGGATCACTCGTGCGTCTGTCTGTCTGTCCGTCCGTTTCACACAAACAATTCTCTCGGATAGTACTGGACCGATTGAGTTGAAATTTGGTACACATTTATAAAAAAATCCAAACTATATTGTGTGTCATGTAAAATACAAGGTCTTGATGTGTGATAATTGCGACATTAGTAAATAGTTTTGACATTATTTAAGAAAAAAGATAAAAATTGACCATTCCCCCTTATCTCCGATACTATTAGGCCTAAAATGTTCTGTAGCATTGTCTGTAATCTTTTTTCAATGTGGTGTTAAATAAAAAATTTCTATGTCTATGTCTATGTCTAAAATTGTGAGAAAATACACAAAAAGGTCCTACAGATTACAGCAAAACCTATAAGATGTCTACAAATGAACTATCGCTAAAAAACTGCCTTGCCCCAACAAAAGGATGTAAGTGCCGTTAGTTTTTCATGCAGATACGACCTTTTTTAATTATAAGTACAGGATAGTTTTGAATGTGGAGTAGCAGTAGTATTAGGTACGGAACCCGTCATTGCGCGTGGCTCGACATGCACTTGGCCGGTTTTTTAACTGCCTGCTTGAAAAGGTTAATCGGCCTTAAGAAAAACTCGGCGAAGCTTCATGAAACTTTGCAATGAGATACCGTCTGATAGTCACTTAGTCTTGAAGGCATCGATCAATCCATCGATCTTCAAACAGTCACGCAAAGGTCACGGGTACACTAAAATACTGGCCAAGGGTATCAGTTGTCAGAAAAATGCTTCATTGAGTCAATGACCTTCGAGTCATACACAGCTGAACAAGCGAAAGTCGCCTCTCTTGCAGTCAAAGTCAAAGTTATTTAATCTTCAATTTAGGCGTATTATATGCACCAACAAACTATCAGCGGTTCGGAAAAATAAACCTCTACCACGAGAAGAACCGGCGTAAAAAAACTCTGCGTGTTATAATTTATTCGAAACAATATATGTACATAGTAAAATAATACACGTATGATACACACATATCACAATACTGCAAAATTACAAAGCTATAGCAGAAAACTTAATTTTGGAGTAGAATCAAATCTTTACAGTGACATTAAAGGTTGGAATATCTAGTATTTCCTTGAAGTAGTCAACAGTTGATGGCATAATTATGTGCATTTCAGTTATCTTTTATTACATAAATTGTGAGTCCAACCGGACTTACTTAACTTTATATTTATCCACAGGAAAGCGAACCTAAATCTAAACGTATGGCTCAAAAATATCCCACAAAGGAATGATCTGTGTTGGTATTGCCGACAACAAGTTCTACACCATATTTTTTTTCACAAATTTAAGAAACTATTTCGCACTTTCATAAAAACTTTCGATCTGAAAAATCCGTCGAAGTAATTATCCACATTATACGAAAAAACCCGGACCCGGGTATGTCCTTAAACTACGACCAAGACCACCGGGGAATGGGCAGCAGCATTCCTAGAATGCGGTGGAGATACTGCGATCGCCAACCCGCATACCAAGCGTGGCGATTATGGCATTTGCCCCCCATGAAATTGGGGGAGGCCTATGTCCAGCAGTGGACGTCCTAGGGCTGATATGGTGAATACGAAAAAAAACTAGTTATTTACTTCAAATTAGCACTCAGATTCAAGGAGCAATGTGCTATACGAGGCGGGCGTACAGCGCCCTAAGGGTGCAATACAATAATGCGTTTAGGGTGCTGATGGGGCTGGGGCGCCGGCGCCGCGGCGGCGCGAATGGACGGGTTCCTCGCGATCATGAGGAAGCGCTGCGCCGCGACGATGCAGCGCGCGCGCGCCAGTCCCAACTGCATTCTAAACACGGTCGCACACCGATGGGACAGTCCAGTCCTGAGACACTGGCTTAGCCTTCACGAGTCACAGATATATTGTTTACTAACCTTAGTCTTTAACTTGTCTTTTGTTCTTAGTCTTTTAATTTGTTTTCTTTTTTTTTTTTTTGATAGTAGAATACCAATGTATAAGTACCTAATTGTGATTCGTATTTGTTATTAATTGGAGCCTCGACTGCCAACAAACCGCATTGTGGTTTGGCAGAAGTGTGTGATTACTAAAATTTGTGTTATTGGCGTGAATAAAGAACATTATTATTATTATTATTCCTTTATTTATTTTTCGTCTTAGGTTAGGTTTGTACAATGGATTTACAAAAGGTAAAATATAAAAATACACTTACAAAATATAAAAACATTATAAAAACCTAACCTAGGGTGCCGCCGGCAGCGAGGCAGGGCCTAAGCCACCGGTGGTTAGGGCGACAGAGAGAGGAACCTCCGGACTATCCGCGCCGTGTCCAGGAGTACCGCCTTCTGTATTTGACCCTTGACCCAGCCATCTAGCGAGAGTCTCTTGAGATGTTGGTCGAGACTCTTCGCTATTAGACCGTTCGCAGAAACGACTATCGGGACAATGATCGTCGAATCAACATCCCACATGGCGGTTACCTCGTGTGCCAAGTCTAGGTACTTGCTGACTTTGTCCTTCTCGGCCTTCACGAGGTTCTCGTCATGGGGGATGGTGATGTCGACGAGCACTGCCTGGCGCTTCGATCGATCTATCAGCACGATGTCGGGCTTATTGGCTACAATAGTCCGATCCGTGATGATAGATCGATCCCAATAGAGCGTAGCACGACCATTTTCGAGAACTGGCGCAGGTAAGTATTTATAGTACGGCACTTCGAAGTCCACAAGACCGTATGAAAGAGCAAGTTGCTGGTGAATAATTCTGGCTACCAAGTTATGCCTGTGCAAGTACTTGCCGTTAGCAAGATGACTACAACCGGAAATGATATGCCTGAGTGACTCTCCGGGACGGCGGCATGCCCGACAAATGTCGACCGTACCGTCCTTCAGGATATATTTCCGGTAGTTGTTCGTCATGATAACTTCGTCCGCAATTGCACAGACAAAACCTTCGGTTTCCCCGAAGAGATCCCCGAAACGTAGCCAGTTCACCGAAGCGAGCAGGTCCACGTCGGGCCCCGTAAGGGCCCTGTAGAACCGCCCGTGTAGCTCCTTACTCTTCCATTCCGCCTTGCGGTCCTCGGCGCTCAGTACTTTAAATCTGCGCCAGTTCTCGTTTGCCATGGAGAGCGGGGTGAAAGATGCGTCTACTGCCACTACGTCTCGATGCATCCCACATTCGCTGTTTAGGAAATAATCCCTGAGACTGCACACCTCGCGGTTGTGGAGGTCTTTGGCATTTAAAAAGCCACGACCTCCACACTTCCGCGGGATGTACAGTCTCATAACAGACGAACGTGGGTGCAACATGCGGTGTGCAGTGAGCAGTACACGCACCCTTCGATCCAGGGCATCCAGCTCAGTCTGAGTCCACCTTAGTATGCCAAAGGAGTATGTGAGCAAGGGCATAACCCAGGCGTTGAAGGCGCGCGCCTTATTGCCACCCGACAAAAAACTATTAAGTACTTTTGTCAGGCGACAGAAAAAGCGCTCCTTCACCGCCTGCTTTATGCCCTCACCCTCAATACCCAAGGCCTGTGACATACCAAGATATTTATAGGTTTCTGCTTCGGAGAGAGATCTGAGCGACATTGTCTCAGAAAGTTGTAAATTTGTTGAATTTACAACTTTCCCCCGCTGTACATGCATGACCGCACACTTATCTACACCAAATTCCATTTTGATGGCGCTACTGAAAACTTCTGTCGTTTTCAGTAGCTCCAACAGGTCCTGTCTATTTGGTGCAAATAGCTTAAGGTCATCCATGTATAGCAGATGAGAAATGACCTCACCCCCTCTCCGAAGCTGGCAACCTAGCCCCGAATCCTGCAGCAGAGTGCTGAGCGGATTCAGCGCTAGGCAGAACCACAAGGGACTCAGACTGTCACCCTGGAAAATGCCTCGCTCAATCCTGATGGAGTCCTGCGGGCCAGAAGGGCCATCTCCTCCACCCGGTTGACGAAGGACTGTGGTCCACTGCCCCATGCAAGCACTTAAGAAGGATCTTAAAGCTGCATCAACTTTATACAGCTCTAAGATCCTCCTCAGCCATGAATGAGGCACCGAATCATAGGCCTTCTTATAGTCAATCCAGGAGGCCGAGAGGGTCCCTCTGTTCCGCCGTACTCGTTGGCAAATGGTCATGTCTATGAGGAGGAGCTCTTTAGTACCACGCGACCCAACCCTACATCCATTTTGAGCAGGGGCCAAAATGTTGTTCGTAACAATGTGCGTGTTAATTTTTGCCCTCAAAATGGATGTAAGGAGCTTGTACAGCGTAGGCAAGCACGTGATGGGTCTGTAGTTCTTCGCTTCCGTGGTACTACCGGACTTGTAGAGCAGGGAGGTAACACCAGTTGTTAAGGGAGGAGGTAGGGAACCGAGCTCGAGGGCTTGCTGGAACTGTGTTGCCAAACGTTCGTGTGAACATCGAAACCACTTCAGCCAGAAGTTGTGCAATCCATCCGGTCCCGGACTTTTTATGAGCATCGTAAACAATAAAAAATAACGTCTTTGGCGTAGGCATCTAAACTTTATTATTATTGTAACGCTTCACTCCTAACTTAAACTCAAGTTGTTTAATTATTCTGACATTAAACGTTTATTCACTCAAGATCCTTGTTTAAGACTAGAATATTAATGGCAAAGTATATTAACTCCTTTTTAAAAGAATGGCCAGAAGCTGCTCAAAATCGTAAGGGCTGGAAAAACTAGACCTTTGCAACAGTGGGACACTACAGGCTCGTAACAATAATTTTAGCGAAAACAGTATCTCAACTAGTCTCTTAAGACTTTTTTAGAGTTGCGCTGCATTAAAAGCCAGTTCTACGCAAACATTAGCGGATATGCGTGATCTACCTACCGCCGAATCATGAGAAGTCTATTTTTTTAAATCCCGATGAAAAAAGAGGTTATAAATTTGACCGCTATGTGTGGTGTCTGTCTGTGGCACCGTAGCTCTTAAAGGGGTGAACCAATATGAGCACGATTCTTTTCCCTTGGAAGCCGGTTTTCTAGAAATGGTTTTTAGTCATGTTTTATAAAAGTTGGTTCAGCCGTTTTTGAATTACTGTACTTTGAAAGGAAAAGGTCCGGAGTTTTTCAACACTTCTAAGTGGGTTAGTTATAAGTTTACTGTAGCGTGTCTGTGTGAATGCATCAAATCGAATCATTGTATGGATTTGTTGCTGCATTAAGCTATTTTATTGCTTTAAGCCATATATCTACTGTGTTAAGCTATACATCTACGGTACTATGTGGCTAGAAGATATTAATGCCCAGACGTTGTAATTTGTCTTGAACAATAGCCTGTTTGAACATGGCAGGTCTTGTGTGCAGTTGACAGACGATGTTGTTCTAGGATCCAGGGGTCATTTGTAATACCTAGTACTGTTTAGTTTGAGCTATTTCTTATCGGAACTATTCAAATGGCCCTAACAATTTTCGCATATATGTATCAAATTTATTTTGCAGTATTAGGTTATTATTAGGTTATCTTTGTTTCTTAATTTATCTGTGCTAGGCAAACCACAGCGACAACTATTGTTACAAAATGATCTAATCACTATACTCTTCACGCCATTTTGACGGTCTGTGTTTAGCCTAGTTGGTAGTGACACTGCCTCCGAAGCTAGAGGTCCCGGGTTCGAATCCCGGCCAGGGCATTATTTGTGCGTTTAACACGGATATTTGTTCTTGGGTCTTGTATGTTTTCTATGTATTTATCTATTTAAGTATGTATATCGACATCTAGTACCCATAGTACAAGCTTTGCTTAGTTTGGGACTAGGTCGATTTGTGTAAGATTGTCCCCCAATATTTTTTTTACATTTATTCTATACGTAAGCATGTCGCAATAAGCACACATGCATGCATGCCATGCATGTATGCAGTATGCATGTATATTATAACATATAACTATGAGCACTACAATTATGAAAGTTGGCAGGGAGGTGCATTCCATAAACCGCTGTTATAGAAATATGGTGTGAAATTACGAAAAAAGGGGGTACCCCATACATGTAAAATGCGGGTAACATTATTATTAAAATGCACATGACAGCAGCCGGGATTAACGGCTTAACATACCTTCCAAAGCATGGGAGCGCTCAGTTAGTAACCGCATCAAGCGGTCACCCATCCAAGGACTAACCCCGCCCAACATTGCTTAACCTCGCACACCGCACGCGGTACGTGGGCGCCGCTGGGCCACGAGTGCTCCTATTCGTGTATACGCGTATGTGGACGTTTCCAAAGGTTTAAAAATAACTGAGCAACCATAGCAATACCCTACGGACATCATTTTTGCTATCGTCTGAAAATTTGTATATTTATTATTAGAAGGTATCCTTTCAGTGAGGAGTCTAGACATTTACCAGGAAACCCGAATGAAAACAAGACGATACAAAAGAAAAAATCCTTTCTAACCATTACTTACATTACACGAAAAGGTTACAACTCACGACTAAAATCACCTCAATAATTCTCTTTAGTAACCGAGACAAGAAAGGTTACATTATATCAAAGGAAGGGTTTAAAAATAATCAAGATATTAAAATAAACACACAAAGCGTTCCGTTGGAGCGGGAAATCGTCCCTTTCCCCACAGGTAACGTATCGACGGCTCAACCCGTTCCCCCATCCTGCAACCCTTTCACTTTTCCATTAGGGTTGTCGCTTTCACGTTTTAATGTTTTTTTTTTTTTATATATAATCATAGTAATATTTTTACCACCGTATTAGTTTGTACTTCTATGGCACCTTTGAGGTACATCCAGCATCAGTAGCTTCGTAAATAAAGACGTCAAAAGTCAAATGCATAGCTAATCTTATACTAGTTTTGACGCTGGCAGTACATAGGCATTTATAAGCTCACACCACGCCTTCTTAGTCTCGGCGACATCTTTGGCCTCGCTCCAGCTCATTCTAACTGCTCGTAGCTCACTTTATTAGTGTTGCTTAATGCACTTTTATTGATTTTGTTTTGACGAACATCCATGAAATTGCACTGTCGTGATGCGTACACATTATTCTATCTTTGAAGGTATATGCGCTTGTACAACCACGTCCTCTAGGGTCTCGAATTTATACAGCGCTGTAACAAAATCGGGACGTCCAGTTAAATTAAAGTACGTCATCAATAATTACATTGTATGTAAATATCCACCAAATTGTTGCTCGCCACCGTTCTGGTATTAAAAAAATAAAAGTGCCAACCCTAGTTGTGTAGGGTTGCGCAAATTTGCTCCTAAAGATTTGCAGACAGTCAGATTCGGCTGACTTACGGCTTTGTTTGAAAACTGCTAATTTTGATAGGGAATTTGAATTGAAAATTGTTTTAATCCTTTACAGTTCAGTACCTATTTATATTAAAGTAAGTTTGAAGGGAAGCACTCTACGTAAAAGTTGTTTTCGAGACAAGATATCGTCCGTACAGACATAATTCACACTTTCCACGGGTTCTTTTAGTAACTCTAACGTTCTTATTTGGCGGGGGGCAACCGGCAGGCAGCATGCGGTATTTACTATTTACCGTATCGGTACGGTTATTGTAAGTATTAAATTTTCGCATTAGACTATTAATGGAGTGTATTACTTGAATTATAGGAATTTCAATGAGTCTTTGGTTCTTCTTTGCCATACAGTCCTCTATAATCTAAATCTGTGCCTTAGTAGGTTTTCCAGCAATGGTTCTTAAATTCATGTTTTATTCATTCGTTTTTGAGATATTGAACTTTTGAAATGAAAAAGTCGGGGGTATTTTTCAACTTTTTTAAGTTGTCAGTTTATTAAATATGGTAATAATGAGAGACGACCATTAGGTATGTACGCATTCCCAATAAGCTGTCCATAATTTGAACGACATGACATTTAACTGAGCTCTTCCAATCTTTGCACGTCAAAACAGTAATACGTCAGAAATATGCCGTTTCGTCGTTGATTCTACCCCATTACACAGTGACGGCACGTTGGATCACGTTTGCGTTCAATTTGCTTCACATGACGTATTATATGAGTACGTAAATACACATTCTTTTTGTTCTTTTTAGGGGACAATCTTACACAAATCGACCTAGTCCCAAACTAAGCAAAGCTTGTACTATGGGTACTAGACGACGATATACATACTTATATAGATAAATACATACTTAAATACATAGAAAACATCCAAGACCCAAGTACAAATATCCGTGAAAAATGCACAAATAAATGCCCTGGCCGGGATTCGAACCCGGGACCTCTAGCTTTGGAGGCAGAGTCACTACCAACTAGGCTAAACTGGTCGTCAAATTTTACATAGTCATACTAAAAAAAACATTACATAGTCATACTAAACAACGTTAAGGACAGAATGAGAGAGCGAGATATTAATAATGACACATTACGGTTACATCGTCGATTTGATTTGCATCTATTCATAATAGTCATTAAAGAAGTGGTAAATAGGTTCATTCCTTACATTAACATGTATAGGTACATAAACTCACGCTTATATTCCCGAAAGGTGGTAGGCAGGGCACACTAAAATTAATTTAAGTGCCAATTTTAGCTGATAATGTACAATTTTACACTTCAAACTGGTCCCCATAGTCGACACTTACAACCAAGGCAAAGAAGAAAAGAAAAAAAAAATGAAAAAAAGAGAAAAAAAGAAAGAAAAAAGAAAGAAAAAGAAAGAAAGAAAATAAAAAAGAAAAAAGAAAGAAGAAAAAAAGACAAAAAAAGGAAAGAAAGAAAGGAAAGGGGAAAGAAGGTGGTGCTATTTTCACCCGGAACCACTTGGTTACATTATAAAATAGAGATTAATAATTCCTATTCTCGCGTCTTTATTGAATAAAAAATCGGAGATGAAGATCGACCAATCGTTTTTATTTTTTATTAATACTCAAAGCTTATCAAGCACATCGCTACAGGTAAATGGAATAAATAAATAAATGGTCGCGTACTGTACGGTTTCAGAGGAATTTCCTCCTTTGAAACACTGGTTGTGGAATGAACTATGCCGAGCTTTTCCCAAGCGACTACAGAGTGGGATGGCGTACTTTAAAAAAGAATGTATAAATTTACCACTGACTTGGTATAAAAAAATATTAAGACCTTCCATAATGCAAGATATTATGAATTTGTATACAGTGGACAATGTGTACTATTTAGAAACAACTGACTTGGTATAAAAAATATATATGACCTTCCATAATTTATTTATTTAGGATCCCCAACAGACAATAAATCATACAAAATCCAGATGTATCTTAATTAACATTTTAGTTTGATGTTCATCTAATTATAGGTAACCACAGCTTAAATTAGTATCTTGGAACATTCTACAACAAAGTTAAATACTATAAGTTATACAATATCAAGAGAAGTACTCGTATAAAGGGAAACTAACATTTTGGATAACAACAAAAAAAACAGACAGAAAGGTTTCGGGGACAGAATAACATGTAAAAAAAAATAGTTAATATACAAGGAATAAAATACGTACAACAATTATTATTAGGGAACTGGTGTTACATATGTACAAAATGCACAAAACATTTCACGATCTCGCGTAGTCCTGAGAGCTGAAATGCTTCAGCAGCATAATGCAAGATATTATGAATTTGTATACAGTGGACAATGTGTACCATTTAAAAACAAGCAGCATATCGAGTGGATAATATAGATTTGAGTAACGTAAGTAATCCGATGTAAGTTTAGCATAGTCTTCGAAAAATTTTCACCATTTGTTTCCACACGGATAGACCTTTTTGGTCCATTGCCACTCCATTTAACAGTCTAGACAAGGACGTTGAAAAGTCGGTTAAGTGAAAACCAATAATGTTGGAATAAATCAGATCACGCGCCAGTGATCGCAATCTCGACGTCAAGACGGATATTCAATCTTTTCGCTTCCTTTGCATCTATCTAAAAGTATGTGGGCCTCAGGAGAATCTAACTAAATGCAGCTACTCTCAACTTACGTATTGTGTAGTTGAAAGGATTCTTGGCTTCTATACTTAAACTTACAATTTTTAATCCATTCGTAACATCATTGCATCGGTTTTAAAAATATTTAAATATTAGGGGACAATTTTCACACAAATCGAACAAGTCCCATAGTAAGCTCAATAAAGGCTTGTGTTATGGGCACTAGACGACGATATATTTAATAGATATACACTTAAATACATATAAAATATCAAAGTGTCAGGGACAAATGTTTCTGTTCACCACAGAAACAAATGCCACTACCGAGATTCGAACCCGGGACCTCTATATAGCTTCGGAGGCAGTGTCACTACCAACTAGGCTAAACAGGCCGACATTTTTTGGTGACTACTTAGAACTCTTTACACCTCGGTAACACGCAATATAATTAAACTTGCATCCCATTCTCGCACGTGTGTGTAAAATATGGGGCTTAAGATTTTTTCGTGACAAAGACTATGAAATTGACTAAGAATTGAACTTCTATGTTTTGTATATAGATTTTAGAGTTACTACATTTAAAGATTTTAGGGAGATTATGAAAAAAAAATAGCACAATCATAGGACCTAGGACTTATAACTCTGATGTTGAGATATTGTTTTTATAAAATGTTTATTGAATGGACGCATCGCACCAACATGTCTATACTTAAAAAGCTCAATATAAAAACCCGCCTCTTCACTATCTGTCTCAGGAGGATACTCCTTTTCTTCGGGCTGGCCCGGCGTGAGCCAGCTAGTTTGGAGAAACTGAAGCGGCGGCCAAGTTGACGGCGAGAGGTGGCTGTATGCATACATTGGTTTGATGCAATCGAGTAATTACGCACTTGAAACACCAGGGCTTTTTGATGAAGGTAGAAAATTTGTATTTTTGGGGAGCGCTGCAAACTAAAGTGACATACGGTGGTCATGACCCTCAAGTCTTGATGTTTCGAGGAGAAAGAGAAAATTTCACATCACAAGTAAAAATTGCTGTCAAAGCAATGATTTGTCACTTCTACCTCTTCACTTAAGCCTTTCACCGCCATTGACTTGATACGAAACCCGCACATTTCATGCCCCAAACCACGCCAATGACTTCATATCTAGTCAGTTTCTTCAGTCATATAGCTACTGACGTGCGTTGGTATGAATTTTAATTTCTTATTTGACGTGTGTGACAGTTGGCGTGTGGGGCTAAACTTTTAGCTTGTATCGTGGCTGGGAAAAGGTTAAGCAGTTCAGGTGGGAGTCAGGGACCTGCGTATGTCTCTCTAAAAAAGTTCGGACAAGTCCATTTCAACCAAAAACTGTAGCTTGTGCTCGGTTTTACTGTGCTTCTAGACTGCTTAGTGCTTATTTATGCGACATTTATTATTAAAAAGAATAAAGATTTTGTAAGCGTGGTCCACCGAACATACAGAGCGCCAAAGTGACTTAAGTACCCGTAAATATTTACGCTATTTCCGCCGACACGCTGGTATCAATTAGGTATGAAATAACATGCGCCATAGACATCTTATGTCGTATTGAAATTAAAATTCAGACAAGTTTTCCCAAACTCTCGAGCTAGCAATTACTAAACTCCGATACGAATCCGGATAAGTTCTATATTTATAAGGATAATTTAATTAGCAAGATTAGGAATTTATTCAAAAGGTAGGATTCCTTTAGCAGCCATTTATAAACTACTTACTAGTGGATCTGTGAGCTGTAGACTCGTAAGTAGATAATTATAATATATGGTTTTTTGTTGATTCAGTCGAAAATATACCAAAAACTCTATCGAAAAAAAAACGATTTAATCATCGAACCTGCTCACAAAATTTGACGAGGGTCGATTGAGAAATGTGACCTGGAGAGGAGAACAGCCGGAAATCCGGACAGACATACCAAAGCATTTTCCCTAAGCTGAAACGGATACGCTTTGCTCGCTCGGTCAGTTATGAATTAAATGATGACCAAATTATTGGACCAATCGTTAAGGGTTTTAATTCGTCTACAATTTAATACAATTTAATTGATTCCATGTTTAAAGAGGATTTTCAGACGTTAAATCAATTTTTTATTGAGCCGTATTCTTCAAATCGAGTGTCAGAGAGTGTTTTTCCTTCTCACAAAGTTACGTGTGAAGAAGTATTTGTATTAAGTAGTTTGGTTTGATTAAAAATTTGGAATAAACAACAATTAGCAATTAAGCTGCTAATAAAATAGGTTTAGTTACTTCTGTTATAATAACTGAGCGCGTCTCGCCATTAAACGTTTAGTTTAGCGAGTAATTTTGGATTTGTAAAATGTGACTTTTTTTTGAAAAAAATAAATAAATGACAGCAACCTGTTTCATTACTTATACAATAATGAATATTAACATACATTTTTTTCGCTTTGACAAATGAAATAATTTTTAATAAAATACTGTTAAGTAAGCTGTAGCAGTAAAACTGTAAAGTGAAGCTAATTTATGAAATGTCAGCGCCTGAAGCGGTCAGTTCTATGTTTAGCTGGTACCACCGGTTCACCGCTTCAGGCTAACATCCCTTTGATTCTGATGTCTTATAGATGTTTGAATTCTCAGTCAATTACGAGTACAATCCATGTATTTTCATAGCCAGAGTGAGTATAGACTTAATAAATCAATTGATCATGTTTTAACTTTATCGACGCTACTTTTTTAGGTTTACGTACCCGAAGGGTCCATACGGAGCCCTATTTATGCCATATATTTTAATATTTGTGAGTGTAGTGTAGACGTTGTATGTGTATAGACGTTATGTTTTCGAGATTTTCCCGTCGGACTACAGTATGGGGTTCTTCAAGAAAGGAGTGTATAAATTCTTCAACGGTCGGCAACGCGCATGTGACACCCCTAGGAGTTGCAGGCGTCCATAGGCTGCGGTGACTGCTTACCATCAGGCGGGCCGTACACTCGTTTGCCACAGACGTGGTATTAAAAAAAATGTATTGATACATATATTTACATATATTTTTGTCGGCCTGTTTAGCTTAGTTGGTAGTGCCATTGCCTCCGAAGCTAGAGGTCCCGGGTTCGATTCCCGGTAAGGGCATTTGTTTCTGTGGTGAGCAGAGACATTTGTTCCTGAGACTTGGATGTTTTCTATGTATTTAAGTATATATCTATTAAATATATCGTCGTCTAGTACCCATAACACAAGCCTTGCTGAGCTTACTGTGGGACTAGTTCGATTTGTGTAAAAATGTCCCCTAATATTTATTTATTTATTTATTTATTTATTTATATATTTTTTCTTATTTTGCGGTCAAATGCGTAGTGTTACGACCGACCGGAGCGAAGCGATAAGTGAATATTATTTCTGTCAATCAGACTTAATATCCTATATTTGGTACGGAACCCATAATGTGCGAAGTCCGACGTGCACTTGGCCGGTTTAATGTTTATTAGTTTACTCCAAAACTTGTACTCTCAAAATTTTATGACGACCGGTTTAACTTAATAGGTGTTCACGGTCCTGGGTTTGAATCCCGGTAAGGACAAATAAAATTGGATGCTTTTTATGTACGAGTATGTATATAAAAGTAAAAGTAAAAAAAGTTTAAGTAGTTTATTCTTCAAATTAGGCATATTACATACACCTATGAACGTCAATAAACTACCACCGGTTCGGAAAAATATACCTCTGCCCCGAGAAGAACCGGCGTAAGAAACTATATATTTTAATCAATTGAAACGTGTCATGTACCAGTCATATAGTACCCATAACGAAAGCCTCATTAACCTTACTATGGGGTCTAGTTCGATCTGTATATGAATGTCCTCTAAAATTTATTTATTAAATTGTAACCAAATACAGTAATTCGGACTCGGGTATGTCCTAAAACTACGCCCAAGACCGCTTGGGGGTGGGCAGAAGCGTCCCTGGAGTGCGGTGGAGATACTGCGATCGCCAGCCCGCATGCCAAGCGTGGCGATTATGGCACTTACCCCCCCCCCCCCCATGAAATTAGGGGAGGCCTATGTCTAGCAGGGGACGACCTTCGGCTGGTATGGTGGGTGGAAATACAATAATTTGACACTCCAATTTCATTATAGCCTTTTCCAATGTTATTCCACTTATGTCATATCATAATTTACGGTGTTCGATAATTGTATTATTAATTCTCTGGGAAATTCTCATAAACCAAACCTCCAAACTGCCCTGACGTGAAGTTTGGCCATAATTATTCCTAAAATTGCACTTCTGTATAGCTAAATCTGAAAGGGCCTAACAACCTCTACATTGTAATATGAACCTAACGAGCTTGAACATAGTGCACAAAATCCTTCTATACCGTAACTGTGCCTGGCACCGTAATGTCTATAAAGCGAGATCGTTGCAGTCGCATGAGTACAAATATTAGCAGTCTTATTACTGAGCATTAGAGCCTAATTTCACTGCACCAAATTGTAACATATTCTTGACCTGAAAGGTTACAAAGCATTTATGTGTAGTTCAAATTTAAGTCATATTACATTCGTGATAAAGTAGATTTTCACTCAAAACCACCGTTGCATTTAAACCACGCTAGTTATGAACAAGAACTATAACTCACTGAAGTTAGACCCGACGCGGCATAGTTCGCATTGAAGTATGCTCTACTTCACCAGCAGAGCCACATTGTTGAGACAGAAGTTCTCACTCTATCAATAGGATTAAGTAAGTGCATTACATAAGAGCACATCTGACGTGTTTATCTTGCTGACATACGTCTATTTAGAAATGAACAGTGTGTCTAGAACAGGAAAATGCAGTTTTGTTCGGCTATAATATGAGGAAATCGCTTTAGGAACGGGGGTCTTACGTTATGTCCACGTTTGTGCACTTTAAGTCTACATGGCTATTTCTACGCCCATGTCTAGGAAAAGAGGATTATATGCGGCTGAGATATTTTATCTTATCTGTTACCTACTTAGGTGGCTCATCACATACCTAATTGTATTTTATTCAGGATGTCTCAAGACGGCGCGGTACGATCGGTGTGATCGGTTCTCCATACAAACGTATTTAGGCTCTCATTTTAAAACGCCAAGCTGGAATAACATGAAACTTTGTATACACAATGGGATCCGGCATACCTAGGTCGGAAATTAGTTTCTGTTGCTAGAAATTGAAAAAGAAAAAAAATACAGCGGTTTTTGGAGTTTTTTACGGCTTGTATGAAAACTAATAATCGCTGTATTTTTTCGTCATTATAATTTCAAGCAACAGAAACTAATTTCCGCCCTAGACAATCTGGATCCCATTGTGTATACAAAGTTTCATGTTATTCTAGCATGGCGTTTTAAAATGAGAGCATAAATACGTTTGTATGGAGAACCAAACGTACTGCGCCCTCTTAATTGATTTCCTTCAGGGATTTAGCTGTGCATATCCATAAAAACGACGTAGCATATAAAAAATTACAAAATTTAAGAGCAAAACATCCATTTTCATATAAATTAATTAAAAAATTGTAATATTAAAATTAAAATTTCAAGTTCATAGATCAATGAAGAGTTAAAAAAATATTTGAAACACAATGTGTGACACACGACAGACGGACACGCGAGTGACAGCAATAGGGCTTTGTTTAGACCCTTCGTGCACGGAACCCTAAGAATATAAATGGCGGACCATGTTGTTGCCAAGACAAACATCACTTTGTACTAAGATCCTTTTTTGCAGAGAATAGAAAATAAATATATTATAACTATTGGGGGACAATCTTAGACAAATCTACATAGTCCCAAATTAAGCAAAGCTTGCATTATGGGTACCAGACGACGATATACTTACTTATATAGATAAATACATAGAGAACATCCAAGACCCAAGAACAAAATCCGTGCTAAATGCACAAATGCCCTGGCCGGGATTCGAACCCAAAGTAAAGTAAACAAAAAATATCAAGCCACAGGAAACACTCGTAAACTCACGAAAAACCTTAGATTCTCTTCTAGGGCAGTATATAAAAAAACCTGTTTACATCAGGACAAAGGCATAGCGTCAGTTTTAATTTATCTTTTCCCCGTCATGTTTTTGCCACAGCTAACCTATTCGGTATAAAATACAGTGAAAGATTCGTTGGTTAATATCGGAGCGTGACACGTGAAGCGTACTGATGGAGCTCGATATAGGATTAAGTTTGGGTAAATATTTACTATAGCAAGAACAATATTAGGGCGAATATATCAATAAAATGGATTTTTCTCACACAATCGTAAAAAAAGGTAGCGGACCCCAGGCATCCTGCAGGATCAGGATGCAACTATACTGGGAATAACGCTAGGAGGATGATGATGATGATGAATCGTAAAAAAAGAAAATTAAGACTCCACTAGTAACTCGAAAGTTACGATCTGTTACCTACTTTGGTTTTTTTTTCTATAGAGCAAATGTTAAGAAATATTCAAAAGCATCACAAAATGGTCGACCCTTTGTTGACTTGATGATTCGCTGTCTTGACAGCTATAAGCATATGCGTTACGGATCATAATAAAAAAAAACAATAAAGTTGAATGTATTTTGGTTT
This sequence comes from Notocelia uddmanniana, assembly GCA_905163555.1. Taxonomy (NCBI): domain Eukaryota; kingdom Metazoa; phylum Arthropoda; class Insecta; order Lepidoptera; family Tortricidae; genus Notocelia; species Notocelia uddmanniana. The sequence goes on from LR991072.1 coordinate 15,835,366, forward strand.
TTACCCCAAAAGAGTGCGGATAGGATATCACTTATAGAGTAGACACAATAATAGAGAGTATGTATGTATGTATAAAAAAATAAAAAAAAATATTGGGGGACAATCTTACACAAATCGACCTAGTACCAAACTAAGCAGAGCTTGTACTACGAGTACTAGACGACGATATACATACTTATATACTTAGATAAATACATAGAAAACATCCAAGACCCAGGAACAAATATCCGTGCTAAATGCACAAATAATGCCCTGGCTGGGATTCGGACCACGGACCTCTAGCTTTAGAAGCAGTGTCACTAGCAACTAGGCTAAACAGGCCGTCAAACTGTATTCGTTGAATGTTTAAATTTTGCTCATTGATTTTCTCTTTTCTTTTACTCCATTTAACACGGCTTCGTTGTGGTTACTCGTTCTGTCCATGTTATCCCGTCCGCCTTTCGCCAATACTACTCTTTGTTTTAGCGTCATATGAAAGGAGGATGTACATGTCGTGTCGTACCAGGAATTCTAGAAGCTATCCTACTTAGAACCGGCAGAGATGCAGAGAATTGCATCAAGCTGCAAACAAGACACGGACAACACAATACAAGGAACAAGAGTTTCTGTAAGAATGACGTTGATGATTTAATTGCTCTAAAATATTTGAAATAACATGATACCAAAGTAACGTTTTTTTTTACCTAAAATCAGCTCATGTCATGCTGACGCGTTGTGAACTAATACGGCGTCAACGCCCAACGTTTGAACGTAGCCTTAGTTTACGCAGGTACGTACATTCGAACTCGTAACATAAGCCGGACGCTTTGATTGAAAATTAGGTATGATAGTTTAAACATGACAATAAGGTAGAAATGTGTTATGCCGCTTGTGGGAACGATCGTACGGCTGTACCTAAGTAAATATGTCTTTATATGAATCTATCGAAGCCGAATTGTTTGTAGCAATTGAGTCAAGATGGGCCCGAATTTGATTGAACGATCCATTTCCGGGATTAGACTAATAGAATCAAACTATACACTGTTGGGGATTCGCTAACTCGAGCGGAATAAGCTTTTCGTACGGTTAATGAGGAATCCTCGAATTACTCGATGTTGTTCTCAATCCTCTGTCAGATACGACCAGAATGCGTGTTTACTAAGGAAGTGCCTTACAGAAAACCGCAGCCATAATAGCATCACTTCTTGCCCATTAGGTAGGTATGTGGTGTTGTGTTCCTGGTGGTGAGTAAGGTCGCCAGAGCTCCCGAGGATGCGCTGTGTTGGGAGTGGAGGACCTGCATATGTCTCTATCTTGACAGCTGGAGACATCTGCGGGTCCCTGATTCTCAACACAGCGCATCCCCAAGTCAATAAAGGGCCGGCAACGCACTTGTGATTCCTCTTGAGTCGCAAGGGTCAATAGGCTACGGTGTCTGTTTGCCATCAGGCAGGCCGTAAGCTTGTTTGCCACCGTCGTAGTATAAAGAAAAGTGTTTAACATGAGGCAGGCAGTATGCTGAGACCTGTACCCAGCAGTGGGACTTACAGTCAGCATCAAAAGAAGCTACACATTTGGAAAGTTCAAAAGTCTTTATTGTAAGAGAATAAGAGTTTTGACCCCTCCATATGCTAAGCTACTTTTGATGCTGACTACTTATATACTTATATAATCTGAATCATGTTTTTTTGAAACACCTAGTAGAAACCGTTTTGCTGGCAGGGGGAGGGCATTTATCTCCTAAAAAAATGCACTTTAAAGTTTAATTATATCACGCTAACGGTTTTTTTATACTATGACGGTGGCAAACAAGCTTACGGCCTGCCTGATGGTAAGCAGACACCGTAGCCTATGGACACTTGCGACTCCGGAGGAATCAAACGTGCGTTGCCGACCCTTTATTGACTTGGGGATGCGCTGTGTTAAGAATGAGGGACAAGCAGAATAAAAAATGATTCCTGAATAAAAAATGGTTTAAGGAACTGGCATTACTTATAAACGAGCTATCCAACAATACCCCATAGCCCACATGATGGGTTTTGCACGACAAAAAATGCATCCCCACTATACGTACGAGATTTATTTTTCCAAAAATAATATTCTTCAATTTTGTCGGGGTGAATGATATGTAGTCATATACCAAATGACAAATTTCTAGTAGTAACGGTTACTAAGCTAAGTCGCGAACGGACATCGCGCAAATATGGCTTGGTTGCTACGGAACCCTAGAATGTCTTCAGAAGTATAACGAATGAGCTAAAAACCTTAAAATGGGCATGGAAGTCGTTGGGGCGTGTCGGTTAATCATTTATCACTCGTCATTAGGGCCAGGGTGAGCCTCGAGGATCTAGATTATTGTTTTTACGGACATATGTCTTTGTGAGCGTGATGAAGGCAGGAATACTTGTAGGCTTTTTCTTTGACGACAATGAAAGATATATTTTTGGCGCTACGAGTACTGCTTTGATAGTCGGCCTGTTTAGCCTAGTTGGTAGTGACACTGCCTCCGAAGCTAGAGGTCCCGGGTTCGAATCCCGGTAAGGGCATTTCTGTGGTATGCAGAAATATTTGTTCCTGGGACTTGGGCGTTTTCTATGTGCGTAGGAGCCGAGCCACCAAAACGTAGACGCAGCTTAAGTCATCCTTTTATATCAAAAGTAGCTACGTAATTGAAAAGTTCAAAGGTCTTTATTGTAAGGGAATAGGAGCTTTAGACCCCTCCATATGCTAAGCTACTTTTAATGCTGACTGTACAAGGCCAATGATGAAGTAAATATACATATACAGGTTGTTTTGTAACTAGGTGCAAAGACTTTCAGGGATGATGAGGAGATAATTTGAAATATTTCAGACACAATATGCGTTAGTACAGTCTCTCAGTTTCCAAGATACGCACCATTTTATTTTGAAAATTGTATGTTTAACATACTGCCATACTTTTGGAAAATAGTTTAGATTTTTTAATATTCCCTTTTTTCTGGATTATCGTAATTTTTCGGTAGTTGCAGGAACTAAGGAAGTTTTTGAAATCAATTGAATTGGGACTAATGACTCTTTACTGCCTGTATTCACAAGGTATTCAGATGCGAATACATTTTCATAGAAACGGAAAAAGATATAAAAAAAATAAAATCCTAATCACACCAAAATTTTATTATCCTAATTGATTAAAAAAACGGGTTAATTTTTTTTCGTTCCTACTATGAAAATGTATGCAGAAAAAGTCGTTAGTCCCAATTCAATTGATTTCAAAAACTTCCTTAGTTCCTACAGCTACTGAAAAATTACGATAAGCCAGAAAAGAAAGGAAACATTAAAAAAATCTCAGATTATTATCTTAAGTATATTTTGTTGTTCTTTCATACTCTTGATCGTGAAGCTATACTCGTAATATGATAATCTCTCACTTTTTCCAAACGGATGCATAGATTATCTGTATTTCAACATAAATTCTATCAACAACTCCACAATTTCCGGCTAAGAACCTAAATCTCCTCCATCAAAGCTTCCCATGCTGAAAAGAAATCCCTAACGCCACACAATATCTCGCCCGTCGCCCTCTGACATCCGCGCGGCGTCCGCACGGCATCCACACGGCATCCGCACTACATCCGTTACATCCGCTGTCCGTCATTGTCGCCCGACACGTCTCAAAGGGCTTAGCTGTGAGATTTATCTTTAATCTATGATAATACTTGTGCATACGTTGCGGAGACGGCTTATATATGGAAAAGTTTATACGTTAATAAATAAAAAGGCGAAATACGGTCCATTTTGTATCGTACATGAAGAGTTAATCAAGGGTAGATAAAGCAGATTTTTTATTGATGGTTCTGAGATAGGTATGTCATAACAAAATCGGTTCAGCCGTTTTTAAGATATTGAATTTTGAAATCAAAAAGTCGTCAGTTTTTCAACTTTTCTAACTTATCTGTTATAAATTAAATAAGTACCTTGCTAAAATGCCGTTATAAATAATTTGTTAAGTTTTGTTTACTACTTTGATATTTGTCTATATGAGAAAGGAGCAAAGCACATTTTAGCTAACGTAAGTTTGTTAAGTTTTATGAATAAGAATAAGTTTACAGCTGACACTATCAATATTGATCAAAATGATTTATGGATTGTGAACGGGATCAATCTCGCGACGCGTTGTAATTTCTTGGTAATCATTGAAAGTTTATCGTAATTTTAGAATCGATAACGTGGTTACTTAGTACAAACTCTGTCTCTTAGAGTTTCCGAATAGGCTGGTTTCCCAAAATATTAACTATGCCATTCGAATCAGTTATTAAAGGGGATTAAATGTTTGTATAGGACCAACTACGATTAAAGGACAATAAAAGTCGCAAATGGGGGTCAATGTCCCGGACACCAAAAACGCTCCAAACTAATCGACAGAAAATTATGACGTCACAACGCACGAGCCCCGCCTACTAACGTTGCATGAAAAACCAAGAAAATTGCTATTTTAATCATGAAATACTGCGTTTATGTACATAGTTGTTGTACAATTTACTACTGGTAGCCTTCAGTTAACATTTAGATCATAAAATAAACATATTTTTTAGAAACTTTCATGTTTCTTATTTTATTATTATTCTGATTTAGAGAGTACAATTTTGTGCCTTTTCGCGTTGAAACTCTAGATCCATGGGGTCCCAATGCGCACAAGTTATTTGCAGAAATTGCGAAGCGTTTGGTTTATGCAACTGGTAAATGACTGAATGTAGAGTTTGTTTCAGCGTTTCTTCTCGGCAGTAGTCTTCTTTTTCACACACGCTAGTAGATACCTGTAAAAGTGGCATTGTGGCCTACTTGCAGAATATTGTTTTATTAAGGCTGGGTTGCACCGACTTACGATCACAGACCGATCAACGTTAAATATGGCGCCGGCAGCTGTCATCCCATAGAAACTTGTCAAACTTTCCATACATGGAAATTTTAACGAACACAGCTTACGATTACAGACGGTTTGGTGCAAGCCAGCCTAAATGTTCTTCAAAACGACAGTTGATATAAAAACAACTTTCATTTTAAGGCGATTTAGACAGTTTGTGTCTCATACTCAATCGATTATTTTCAAAATTAAACACCTCTTTGTTACTAGAACTTCCATTTCAGTAATTTGTTTAAGCACTGAAAGTGCTTACTTTGAAACTGAAAATAATTAAATAATTCTTTCCCGTTGCCATAACTAGAGGTTTCCTATGAAAGAATAACGAGATTTAATTCATCATCTCCCTGCCCTTATCCCGCTTATGCAGGGTCGGCGCAACATGTTTTCTTCTTCCATTCCTCTCTATTATTCGTCACTTCAGCGCTTACTCCTTTCTTTCTCATATCCTCTCTCACACAATCCATCCATCGCTTTTTGGGCCTTCCAATCGCTCTTCGTCCTTCTACATCCAACTCTAATATTCTTTTATCAATATGACATTCATCCCTCCTCATTACATGCCCATACCATGCTAACCTACTGCTCCTCATTTTCTCTGTCACGGGTGCCACTTTCAAACTTCCCCTTATATACTCATTTCTAATTCGATCTTTCCTCGTCACTCCACACATCCATCTCAGTATTCTCATCTCAGCTGCGTGCACTCTTCTTTCATCCGTCACTTTCGTTGCCCAACATTCTGATCCATACATTCCGACAGGTCTTATGATCGTTTTATAAATTTTCCCCTTAAGTTTAAGGGGCATTCGTGGATCGCAAGCTGTTCCAGAGACCTGTCGCCATTTCATCCATCCCGCATTTATTCTATTTTTCACGTCACGGTCTATATTGCCGTCATTTTGGATTAATGATCCAAGGTACCGGAAGTCGGAGCAGACTGGTAGGGATACACCATCCAAGGCAATTTGGGAAAAACTGGATAAACCGCCGAAGTCGCTGAACAAGTGCTCCGTTTTGGTTCTGCTTATTTTTAATCCTACGTTCTCCAGCTTTTCCCGCCATTTTACCAGCCTGCTCTGGACCTCAAGAGCATCATCCCCGACAAGAACAACGTCGTCGGCAAACAGCATACACCAGGGTGCTTCCTCCTGTATGTCCGATGTTAGAGCATCCATAACCAGGAGGAACAAATACGGGCTTAAAGCCGACCCCTGGTGCAAACCTACAGCCACATTGAACTTGTCGGTTACCCCTGCTTCGGACCTGACGTGAGTACTAGCTCTGTCATACATCGCCTGAACAAGTTTGACATACTTCTCTGGCACACCTTTTCCTTTCATAGCCCACCACAGAACCTTACGAGGGACCCTATCGTATGCTTTCTCCAGATCAATGAACACCATATGCAAGATTTTTGTGCAAGCCGGTATTTTTCGCAAAGTTGGCGGAGTGCAAATATGGCGTCCATTGTTCCTGCGTCCAAATTGGTTCTGTGTTACCTCGCTTTCTTCTCTCATTCGTCTCGCTATCACTTTCTCCCATATCTTCATACTATGTGACATGAGCTTTATTCCCCGATAGTTGTTGCAATCGTGTATGTCGCCTTTATTCTTAAAGATGGGCACCAGCGAACTGTTGCACCATTCATCAGGGATTGCCTCTACTTGCAACAACTTATTGAAAGATAAAGTCAGCCACTTCCATCCATCCGCTTTCAAAAACTTCCATACTTCCGCTGGTATACCAAATAACGAGATTTAATTAAGGACGGTTAAATATTAGTGGAATATTTCTGTTTTTAAAGTCTTGGTGCGAAATGGTTCCAGGCGTTTGTTTGAAGGCAAAGAAAGAAGACCAATCTTTTGTTGAACATTTAATTTATTACTTATTTTGTAAGATTCCTTTGGTTGATTCTTGAACATTTAATTTCTTGTTTATTCATCTCCTTTGGTCGATTCTTGAAATACAAATTGGTACGAAGATGCTTGGTTTTTATTATTATTATGGAGTCGAGAGTTCAAAAGTAGTGGGTGAAGATGGCTACATTGATGGTTATCAATTATCATCATCATCAGCCTAGGTATATACGTGCCACTGCCTGGCACGGGCCTCCTCTCAAAAATAACAGGGACCAGTTTAGGGACATGATATTTCAGACTCACAGATGACAGCACCACGACTTGGTTGAATTAACTCTTCAATGGCTAAAAATAAAACCAATAATGCGTCTGAATTGATAAAAAAAAATTGAGTACAAGTATGTACAGTCAAGTCAGTCAATTGGATTTCTGGGCCACTTCGTACATTGTTACACTGTCACAGTGACAGTAATATGAGATCCTTGGCAGCATTAATATTGATTTTCACTGAGATAAAGTACGAAGTGGCCCAAAAATCCAATATCAAAACCTAGTATCTCCATCTAACCAAATTTTACAGAAGAACGTATAAACATAAATTGTGTCAGCATCAAAAAAATCTGCATGTATCGGTAAAAAATGAACATGACTTGGTAGAATACTATCTAAGGTTTGTATGCACATATGATACTTATAATATTTTCATTCCACCACGCCAAAACCTAGTAAGTCTCAGGCGCTTTCTAGGTTTGAAATGAGTGGTATTATTTATTTTATTGCTAGGTCCCAAAATTTGTCGCTCACTAGGTTGTGATATAGGGTAACTGGACTTCTTCGGAGATTTGAGTATTATTTTTATTAATAGCTGCCTGTAACAATGAGTAATTTACTGCTTTGATCTGTGAAATTGTAAATGGCGCTTCATATTGCACGAGATATATCGAAATCATACAGATGACACTTAATTTAAACAGCATGCGATGTGGCTGCGTCGCCGCGGACCGGCCGAACACAGCGATACCTAGGTGCCTCGCGTCCTCCCCGGCGCAACAATACCCAGTTCAAAAACCTAGTAAGGCCCTTTGACCACGCCAAAACCTAATATGCCTCACACTCTTACTATGTTTAAGCCGCGGAAGGACAGATGGACATGAAGAAACTATGAGGGTTCCTTGTTTACTACGGAACCTTAAAACGAATGTTTAAATTATAAAAAAACAGCACTGACCTCCCACTGTGAAAATATAAGTAAGAATATAATTAAATTAACGATATGGGATGTTTTGATATGGGATATGTGACTTACTGGGTTTTACAATGGTAAACAGTTGCTAGACATGCTATAGGTACTTACTAGGTTTCGAGGCAATGACAATGCTGGTAATTATAACGATTTTTGAGCTGGTGTCTCTTTAACCAGGACTTACTAGGTTGTACAAATAAGTTAAAAAACAAAAATCTAAAAATTTGTCCCTTACTAGGTTTTGATATAGGGCAGCCGAAAAGACACACAGGTGCAGGTAACAGAAATACAGTTAAGGCCGCATCACGAAATGGACCCATAGCATTCAAACTTGCAACGCACAGAGCGCGGCGCAGCGTCGTTGCGTGGCGGAGGCGGTTTTACGGTGAGGTGAACGTGGTCCGGGGCACGTTTCACTAAAAAACCGCACAGTATTCGCTAGCGCGGTAGAGCGGAGGCCGCGTGTGTGACATATGAAGCAGTAATCGACAGTCAACATTTACACAGTAACAAAGATCAAAAACGCAAATCCGCCTCCGCTTCGCATCGCGTTATTTATTTAATCGTATGGCATTTATTTACGAACCGTGAGATCTTCGAGAAGACAAGTACGGTTGTCAGTTTTTGTTGCACTATTAGCACCACCCAGGGGTCACGTGTAGGGTAACGGTGGGTACTCTCTACGGACGTGGTGCAACTTCGACCCCCCTTTGTCAAGAGAGTGAGTATAACTTGACTGTTATAGTTCTCAAGCCGCCCGAAGGCCTCTAACTTGGCTTAACGACTGCTGTCGTAGACAGCAGCCGGGATCAACGGCTTAACGTGCCTTTCAAAGCACGAGAGCGCTCAGTTAGTAACCACTCAAAGCGGTCACCCATCCAAGAACTGACCTGCGCCCACATTGCTTAACCTCGCATACCGCACGCGGTAGGCGGGTGTCGCTGGGCCACGAGCGCTCTCTTTTGCTGGTTTTTAACCCCCGACGCAAAAAGAGAGGGGTGTTATAAGTTTAACGTGTCTGTCAGTGTATCTGTCTGTGGTATCGTAGTACAAACGGATTAACCATTTTTCGTATTTATTTTGTGACATACATAATTTTATCCCGAGTTTAGTTAGCCATGTTTCATGAAAATCTGTTCTGCCGTTTTTGACATTTTGAACTATGAAATGAAAATGTTGGGGGTTTTTCAACTTTTCTATGTTGTACAGCCAGCGCTGGTATGAGTTCTAGTTTTTTATAATTGATGATGATTCGCTAATCAAACTGTGATTAAAAACATACTGAAACATATAGGTAATAAATCGGTCAGCATGTCGTATTCATTATTAATACAACGCTTGCTACAATGTAATGACTCCCCAAAAAACAAATGCCTGCCATTGCAAATTGCAAGCAATGACGGGCCGTTTGTAATTAATCGTTACAGCGAGCGTGCGGACGTGAGAAATCGATGGCAGGGTCGTGACGTGACCGACTGCTGCTGGAGCCTTAGTTAAATTGTGGTTCCTGTTAATCTGTGTAGGGTATTATTATAACTCATTTTAAGGATTCTGTTGTAAACAAGGAACCATTATAGTTTCGCCATGTCCGTCCATCCGTCTGTCGCAGCTTAGCTCAGTAACCGTTACTAATAGAAAACTGATATTTGGCATTAGTATACATATCAATTACGCCGACAAAACTATAGAATAAATAAAAAAATATGATAAGAAAATTACGCTACGTTACCTTAATGTAAAGTTGGGATGCAATTTTTTGTCTCGCAAAACCCATCGTGTGGTGTGTGCGCATCGTGTATTGTTCGATACCTCGTTTTAAATAATGTTGGTTTATTTTTTGATTTAATTATTCATTTTGTGATATTAAAATCAGTGCCGATTTTTTTAATATATTGCACGTGGCCAAGTGCGTGTCGACTTGGCCTGTTTTTAATGATTTGTAAGTAAACATATTTCTACACGTGATCATCTCATACAAGTTTAAGGATCAACCGTCGCAATAAATTTACTTGCTCGCTCGCTATTGTTGTTCGATATACTGTGCTCTTCGCCTGTGCGAAAATGTTACCACTTGTTTACCGGCTTCAATAAAAGGAGGTACTCAGTTCGTTTGCATGTTTGCTGGTTCTTTTTTTATGTATGTATGTTCCCCGAGAACCCTTGACCGCGTTGGCCGATTTTGATAATTCTTTTTTGTTTCGAAGCATGTACCCCGACATTGGTTCCATATAAATTTGGTCTAGGACGAATCGAGGGAAGTCCTCGAATTTGATAGGCACGCATATGCAGATTTCGGTATTTTTTGTAGGTAACCAAGCATTGGCTCACGGAAACCACAAATTGTGGCATAGCGAAGTACAAAATCAGAGTCGTATTTTTTCGTATAAATTATAAGCAATGTTATTGATATTTTTACCGCATTGATTATCGAAAGACTTTTATTGAAGTAATAATGTTTGCAAGTAAACAGAGCTATCAGTTGATATCCGCTTATCTGCGCGACGATAAACTTGATAGCAAGTTATTTTTACTGATTTACAATGATGTGTAAACGTGGTGATTTAGTTGTAAATTATGCGGAGATGTCTTAGTTTTTTTTTTTGTAAAATAAAATAATCGTATGGCATTTATTTTCGAACCGTAAGATCTTCGAGAACGTACGTACGGTTGCCAGTTTGTTGCTTTTTTTAGCTCCACCTAGAATTCACGTGTCCCCTTGTCAAGTGAGTGGGCAACTTGAATGTTCTCAAGCCCCCCGAGGGCCTCTAACTTGGCTTAACGACTGCTGTTGTAAACAGATTAGCAGATTTTGATAAAACAATCTAACAACCATCGCTGAAAAACTTGCTTTCAAATAAAATAAAAAAACTAATTTAAATCGGTTCACCCGTTAAGAGCTACGATGCCACAGACAGACACACACATACACAGAAACACAGATACACATAAACACAGAAACACAGATACACAGAAACACAGATACACATAAACACAGATACACAGAAACACAGATACACAGAAACACAGATACACATGCTGAACTTATAACACCCATCTTTTGTGTTCCGCTTCGAGGGTTAAAACAGAGTATACTCGTACTTATAGAAGGAGGATGACCGTCTGGCCTGCCTGTCCGTTCATGTAATTGAATATATTTCCAATCTCGTCCACTCTGCCCGAACAAAATTACACCATCGATTATTAATTAGAAGGAAAATGTGGGTATTATGACCAGCGCGTGTTTGTGGCGAAGCCTAATATCAGGGTATCGTGTTGTGCTTCTTATAATTAAGTGTTAGGTTGGCGAGATCATCTGTTATCTGTATAAAGGGGCATTATAGGTAACTATTGCTATAATTATCGTTACTAGCTTTTGTTAGAGTACGTACGCCCGCTTGGAGCTCGTTTAACTATCGTACCTCCATACAAACTTTCACCCCGTCATTCTCCCCTCATTTTTTCACGGAAACTGATTTCCGGGATAAAAATCCGATATCCTTCCCAGTATCTTAAAATTTCATCTCAATTGGTTCAGCGGATTACGCGTGAAGTGCTAACACACTGACATCGTTACTTATTTAGTTTTTTTTTTTTCAAGTAAATGTCTTAGTCTCCGTTATGTATAAGTTTGATTCGTTTTTGTATGTAGTCGCTTTTAATCTTTTTCTTGTGCATCACCTACTAATATAGTTATTTTTTGCTTTGTCTCAATTATCCAAAGGTTAAGATAAGATAAAATAAGATAATTTTCTTGCAAAAAATTATATACAAAAGTGTATCGTGTCATATATATTACATATATACAATATAGGTAAAGTAAAAAACAATGTATTGAATTTGTCATATTAAATGTCAAATTCAATACATTGTTTGTTTACATTTTTTTCGTTTTCAACTGGTGCTTACTTTAGGTGTCAACAGTTTGCCCATTACGAACGAATTGTACATTCTGAGTTAAGTTTGAGTCTAACCGTCTAACGTGGTTTATGTCTAGGCTAAGTTTTAAAATTGTTTTCTTGTTGAGCAATAAAGAGTATTTTTATTGTATTGTATTTAAATTATAATTATACCAAAGCTACCTGTCGAATCATTAATGCGAAGTTCAAATAAACAGACACACTGGACTGCGAACTAAGTGTTAACTCAGCAATGAAGGGTGGAAGGTAAATCAAATAGACGCCTGATTTTGAAAATTATTCAACTGAATTCCTCTAGATTTCGTGTCCCAATTCAAAGCATTAGATACGACTTAAGAACAAGAAAGGAGATAACATTAATTTTGCAACGTGTCTTTGCGATTGTTCTCTCACTGCGTCTATTGTTCTTCTGTTTGGTTTGGGCGTTTTGTTCTGAGACAAAGGTTTAATGTAGGTCATAAAGTGGAGTCATTCGCAGGCCGTTTACTGGACACGCCTGTTTCTATTATCGTGTTTATTGCCATAGTTATTGTCTTTTTTAGACGCGGGTAAAATATCGTGTACAGTCAAGTGAGTCAAGTCCTAAACCTTATTTCGCCGACATATTTCTACTACATATGTTTGCACGGGAAAGGCACATCGAAAATGTAAAACAAAGTAAAGAACTAAACCATATTATAGACGGCGAGGTTTGTTAATAATTGAGCTGTAAAATTGAAAAACTTTCATCCTTATGTCATAAGTATTCGAAGTTCAGATTAGGACAAAAAATCGAACTCCAAATAGCGAGTTGTCGACTTATTCCCTCCAAAACATATTCTGCTTGTATTAATAACTAGCTGTTGCCCGCGACTTCTTCCGCGTCTTCGCTCCTATTGGTCGCAGCGTGATGTTATATAGCCTAAATGTATTAAATTGTCGCTTCTGTCTTATGATTGTCTCGCTTTGTGTCTTGTTTATGTCCTGATTTCTTAATTGTATTCTTCATCTAATTACATTTGTTGCCTTGCGGGGAACCTAAATAATTCAGAAGTTTAAAGTTAGAGGTTGGCGATAGATAAGTGACGCAATATTTTATCATGTATCTGTTTTATAAGTGTTACTTACCTGTGTCCTGTCCCTAAAACGTAGTGATTATAATGATTATATTCTTCTTGCCCTAAAAACTGTGAAATTCTTGTGTATGTGTTATTAATTTTATTATGTTCGAAGAAAATAGCACTAAGTAAAATATATATACAGAGATTACAGAGATAAGAAACAGTCATAGAGATGTCAGTGAAATACTCCACAATCTCCACATAGATCGAGCGCTACTGTGGTATAAAGTAAGAACTAACCGTACGACCGCTGCATCTCTGTCACTCCAATATGTAAGTGCGACAGAGGAAGCACCCAGTGACATCTGATACAAACGAGTTAAACTAGCATCCTTTGCAAAAAGTCGTACTTTAAGCCACAGATTAGCTTCGAGCTAGATGCCTGGATGCGTTCAATTTTTGTATAAGGCCGTGTGGTACAGTCGGGTTCACTTACACGTACACGCATTTGTGCCTTATTATTATTATTTATTGTTTATGAAGTGTGTACGTGTGTGTGAACTTGGCTGTGCCGCACAGATCGTGACCCATCAATGGTCCTGCCGGAAGACCAGCGCTGACTCCTGAGTCAGCACCATGCTGAGGCGGGACCATTTCATGGTAAACTTTGAAAATTGTAAAACTTTTTTAACATTTTGTCTGTTTGCCATGAATAAAGCTTTTCTATTTTTTTTCTATTTTTAAAGCCTTCCTCGATAAATGGACTATTTTTCAATTTGGACCAGTACTTCCTGAGATTAGCGCGTTCAAACAAATAAACTCTTTAGCTTTATAATATTAGTATAGATTATAGTCGTACAATAAATACCTTTGTATACAAATGTATACAATAAATTTTTTAGGTGTACAATGTATCTTAAATTCTGATTGTTGTTCCAGATCTGCGAGACGGCGGCAGTGCGTGTTCGGGTTTAAAAAGGTGAGCAGACATAGAGTAGAAAGAGTGGTAAAAATCCTAACTAAGATACTCCCCCCGAAGTGAATATTCGAGTAATGAAAATTTTGGCCTTTCCATTTCGCTCTTGTCGCTATAGCAATAAGGAGTGACAATTACAAAACACAATTTTTTTAAAATAGTGCACCGTTTCCGCTCGGCCACGTAGAAAGAATGGGGGAAGACCAGAGCACTAAACGGGCCTATCTGAGCTCTCCAGTAGGGAGGCAGTCGAGTGATATGAAGGCGACCCGTCAGACATCCCAGGTATCGGTAGGATTTCACCGAATCAGACCTGCGCATTGTTCAAGCCGCAAACTGGCGGGAAATCGGGCTTAGTGGCGACAAGTCGTGTCGGAGGCCAAGACTCACTTTGGGCCGGTGAGCTATTGTGGTTAAAATTTATATAGTTAGACGTAAACTACAAAAAGTACAATTACTTGTTCCAATATCCTTTACAGCACCTATAACCAGTTTCAATATGACGTTTTAGGCGTATTGTAGATGAAACCAACCGTACTTGAAAATGGCTTAAAAGTGATCGAATGTCGGAATTCAAAATAATCCTAGCCTTCCGAGCACACAGAGGAGGTATCCCACCGGATTGATATTGACCAATCCATATAGGAATTTACGGCCAGCTGCGAACTGCACTCACACCGATCTTTTAGAAGACAATAACTTCCACGAGTAAAGGAACGGAGGTAAGTAAAACTTCAAAATAAGTAATGGTATAGTAACATATGACAATTGTCACGTAGAGGGAAGAATGTCATGTGACAAGAAGGGTGTTGAGTATGAATATGGAAGGTTGTAAGAAAAGAGCCAAAAAATCCAAGACAAAGTGTTTATTTGTAAACATAGGTAACATGCATGGTGATGTTAGGTAAAATATAAATATTTAGTACGTTATGCTTCGCCGTAAGTCATACAAAAGAAACAAAGCTTTATAACTAACTCTAAATCTGTACCTTGTCACTAAACCGAGAGCCTTGTCACATAAATAATCATTAATTGAATAATAGCAGTTATTAATAAGTAATGTCGTTAGCTTAGATTTTACAACTGTGGAATTGGTAGTATTGTAAAGATATTCGGCACTTTATTATAAATCTTACAAGCTAAATTAAATAACGCTTTTGCGCATTAATATTGTACTTTCACTGTACATTGGTTTTAGATCAAGATTACTTCTCTTTCTTGTTTGTTTACAAGTAATTGAGACTGCATAATACTCTTATAAATAATTGCAAATTATTGTTTACAAAAAGAACTGTTTCTAAATCAAAATCAAATAAGTATTCTGCAAATAGGCCACAAGGGCACTTTTACATGTTAAACAAACTGGCAATCTTACTTAATAATAATTATTTAAAAAACATACTGATTAACAATTCAATGAAAATAAATTTTAAGGTAGTATTATAATAATAATATTGGGGGACAATCTTACACAAATCGACCTAGTCCCAAACTAAGCAAAGCTTGTACTATGGGTACTAGACGACGATATACATACTTATATAGATAAATACATACTTAAATACATAGAAAACATCCAAGACCCAAGAACAAATATCCATGAATAATGCACAAATAAATGCCCTGGTCGGGATTCGAACCCGGGACCTCCAGCTTCGGAGGCAGAGTCACTACCATGTACGCTAAACAGATCGTCGGTATTAAGGACGTTATTAAATGGCATAGTCAAAATGGGAGGCAAAATTATGTGTTTACTGTTTAAGGCTTCGCAATTCGCATTGCTGTGATACATCTCTTTTGAAATAATAGATAAAGATAGATAGATCATTTCTAACAACCCAGTAATTCAGTTGGACCAGTTTTTAAGGACCTTTAGGATGTATGTATCCGTGAAAACACTAAAAAGGGTGAGACTATAAGCTAGAGGTTTAATATACAATTATATTAATACAGAAAGGTTAATATTTATCGATAGTGTTATTTCTTCCGTCGCTTGATGTTCCTACGTACGGTAAATACTCTGATAGTTAAGAGGGCGCAGTACGCTCGATTCTCCATACAAACGTATTTATGCTCTCATTTTAAAACGCCATGCTAGAATAACATGTAACTTTGTATACACAACGGGATCAGGCATACCTAGGTCGGAAATTAGTTTCTGTTGCTAGAAAATATAAAAGAAAAAAAATACAGCGTTTTTTTGAGTTTTTTACGGCTTGCATGAAAACCTTAATAATCGTTGTATTTTTTCTCCATTATAATTTCAAGCAACAGAAACTAATTTCCGACCTAGATATGCCGGATCCCAGTGTGTATACAAAGTTTCATGTTATTCTAGCATGGCGTTTTAAAATGAGAGCGTAAATACGTTTGTATGGAGAACCGAACGTACTGCGCCCTCTTAAGTAAAAATATAAAGTTCTTAAAACGCTGCAGGCAGCAACAATGGTGCTTCCACACTGGCTAACATAGTGTAATAAGGATAAGGCTATGTAACACTATGATGTTGAAGATAGTTTTTTTTTTTTTTTTTATCTTTATTTATTTAACGAGGGTTTTACAAATGCCACCCTCATAGTGGCTCTCTTACACTAAACATTCCTTACTATTAATATAGACTTAACTAAATTATATAATAACTCCGCCTCTTCTGAGGTCGGACAAGCTAAAATGCTATTTATCCTACCGAGATCGTACTTATTTATATTAAGCAGACGTCGCTGGGTATCGCCACGCCCACATTCCATTGTAACGTGGTAGACATCTTCCACAACCCCACATATGGTGCAATTGGGAGAATCAACTTTCCGCATCATGTATGCATAGCTATTTAATGGAATGTGGCCGGAGCGAAGTCTAAGAGCGACAATCACGTCTTGTCTACTCATTTTACTTAAATAAAACCACGGGGTTTGAAGATAGTTGCTGTTATATAATATTTATAGCTGCCAGTGTGGGAGGACCATTCGGATCGATGTTTAGATATGATTCTTGACGATTTGTTTTATTGACACATAAATACTTAAAATATGCTTGATAGAAAAAAAACAAGAATAATTCTTTATTTTTCATTCAGCGTAATAAAACAATACAATATTAAACGACACAATCAATTTAAGGTGGTATTTCACCTCATCTAAACTCTCAGAAGAGGAAATATGGTTAAGGCTTCACAAAGTTAGATAAATATCATTTGCCGTTTGTGAAGACATAAGCATGTCTCTTACACGGGGGACGTGACTTTGAAATTGCAGCATCCCCTTAAAGTTAAGAACATTACGGATACCTACAAACAAGTTTTATTTTATGCCAAAATACGAATGGGATAGGCATGATACTTCCTTCCCTCTAAGGCCAAAGTTTGTTTTCTGCAAAAGTATAAAACAAAATCCGATAGTACCCGACGCTTCGCAAATACAATAATGTTTCGGATATAATCTCGAAGTGGATTTATATTGACAAGGTTTCATGTCCGCGGAGGCGAGGGTTGAATTGGACCCTTGTCACTCTGGCGTGACAAGTTGAGTTGACGCACTATCGATGTATTGATGGTTGGCTGCCCTGAGGCAACGCTTACTTGTTTTGTAGTGCTATACTGAGATCTAAACAAGTTAAAAGACTGGGAATTTGTGTGTAAGCACTTTTTATACGCAAGATTGAAGTTAAGATGCGAAGTTATCCCTACATTGGGATCTCTTCTAGCTAACCTTTGAGAAATCATGACATGTTTTACTGTTATTCGTATAATACTAGCAGAGCTTCTACCCGTGACTTCCTCCGCGTAGAATTGAAATCAAATAGATGGTTAAAAATGAAGTATATCCACATTTTAAATTCTCGAAAATTACCCAATTTCATAGAAAAAAATTGATCTCAAAAGTTCTTCATTCTAAAAAACAAGTAAGACGTCACAGCGTAAAAAAACATACCGAGTTTTTTAATTAGTGACCCGTTTCTTAAAATTATGCTTTGAATGTCTATATCGTTTAACAGGACTGTAAACCTTAAGGGGGTTCCAAATTAAAGTCCTCGACTGTACTACTATGGCGGATTTACTAAAGAAAGTGTACTGCTGTGTTCTTATTGACTAGTGGCTTGACTGTCACAATTCAGCCTTGTGACGTCATATTCAATAAAAATATTAAAAAATATTTTTGGGTTTTTGTTCGCAAAATAATAGCCATGTAACAAGAAAGGTATTGGATATGAATGTGGATGGATGCAAAAAACAAGGTAGGCCAAAGAAAAGGTGGATGGATTGTGTGAGAGATGATATGAATAGGAAAGATGTGAATGAAGAGATGACGCGTGACAGAGATATATGGAAGAAAAAGACATGCTGCGGCGACCCCAAATAAATGGGAAAAGGGCAAAAGAATGATGGTATTAGCAAAATAACGAAATGATTTAAGTTTTCATACTAATTGGGAAATTTGAAATGTTGTCAATTCGTTATCGCCTCAGAGGAATAATGGCTATTAAATATTTTTTTATTCCTAATAGTCTGGAAACAGGTCATATTTGACTTCAGAAGCGTGTTATAATCCGCTAACTTATAACTTATAAGTTAAGCATGTCGCCCCTACGGTTGAAAGTAAGTAATAAAAATAAATTGAGCGTGGCAGAAGCTTGTACAGCTACAGACAACTACGATTTATTTATTTTTTAAATACTTATTACGAGTTTATATCGTAAATTAGGCAATAAAAAACTTAATGTTTCAATACATTAAAGTCTATATAGTGAATACACTTGTCGGCCTGCTTAGCCCAGTTGGTAGTGACACTGCCTCCGAAGCTAGAGGTCCCGGGTTCAAATCCCGGTAAGGACATTTGTTTCTGTGGTGAGCAGAAACATTTGTTCCTGAGGCTTGGGTGTTTTCTATGTATTTAAGTATGTATACATTTATATCTATTAAATATATCGTCGTCTAGTACCCATAACACAAGCCTTATTGAGCTTACTAAGGGACTAGTTCGATTTGTGTAAAAAAAAATGTCTCAATATTTATGTCCCCAATATTTAATAAAGGAAGTTGTGTTTTGTTGTTGTGTTGGAAGAGCGTCCGATATTAATTTAAAATAACCAAATCATTGCGACTGAAGAACAATACACCAGCGTGCTGCTGACCCTTTTTGATATGAAATATAGTTGTACAGTCAGCATCATAACTAGCTACGCACATGAATGACGACCTGTTTAGCCTAGTTGGTAGTGACTCTGCCTCCGAAGCTAGAGGTCCCGGGTTCGAATCCCGGCCAGGGCATTTATTTGTGCATTTTTCACGGATATTTGTTCTTGGGTCTTGGATGTTTTCTATGTATTTAAGTATGTATTTATCTATATAAGTATGTATATCGTCGTCTAGTACCCATAGTACAAGCTTTGCTTAGTTTGGGACTAGGTCGATTTGTGTAAGATTGTCCCCCAATATTTATTATTATTATTATGAGTCAAAGGTTCTTATTCCCTAGTAATACTTTTCAAATGCGTAGCTACTTTTCATGCTGACTGTAATCGTATTGACAGTTTTAACGGCCATTCTCAGTGAGCTAAATTTTGCATGTCCAGGCCAAAAGTCTGACGTAAATCTAATAATAATAAATGGTTGTTTTTTTGTTGATGTTTTACGTCCATGCCTTTATGTAACACTTAAAAACAGAGCCCTGTGATTAATTGTTTATCAGTTATATTTTTTAAACCCCTGTTCTCATAATTGCCACGACGCGTCCACGCGCTCCCTCGGTTTACAAGTTTATTTTAAACTTCAGGAGGACAGATATTTTCATAGTTTTGTATCATTTCTAAAATTAAGGTATACATTAGCCACGACATGTGAAAATTACCATGAGATTAAAACAAATACTAAGGCTGGGTTGCGCCAAACCAACTGTAATCGTAAGCGGCGTTCGTTAAAATCTGAATGTATGTAAAGTTTGACAAGTTTCTATGGGATGACAGCTGTCGGCGCCATATTTAACGTTGAACGGTCTGTGATCGTAAGTCGGTGCAACCCAGCCTAAGTGCATACTCGGGAGCTTTAGTGACCTTACTCACTACCACCGAATACCTACAGAGCAAGTAATGGTGTTATTATGGCTGTGGTTTGTGGAGGTACTTCCCCAGTTGAGCTACTCCAAATATGAGCTAGATGACATTCCCCTATGCCCTACCCCAGTGGCCGAGAGAAGTCACCCCCATCCCTTCTATAGCTACGAATACGCCTCTGTTAATAAGTTACTCTATGTACGGCTTGATCACACTCAATTAGGATCCTATGTGTTCCTAATACAATTAACTCTGTAGAAACTACACAAAACTATATTTTCTCTTATACTTCGTAATTTGGCACGCATCGCTGCTGGGAAATAACCCGGGCGAGGTAAGCCCTCTATTACCAGCCAATTATGGGTGGTATGTTGCCGAATATCGAACATTAGAACTTGCCAGTGGCCTGTTTACTGGGATCAAGTTGCTGACCACTAACTCTCTTATTCATAAATCTTAAAAACCTCTGTTAACTAAAAGTTCTTTTGTCCCTTTCTCACAAACATAAATGTCAAATTGACGGATAAGTACAAACCAACTTTAGCGGCTTGTTAACTAATAGAGGCTTGATGGACGTTTATGCATAAGGCGGTAAGTTTATACGTCTATGACGGGTTCTCGGGTTGATGGCAATAAATTATAGTATTTTTGATAATATAATTTAATATAACAACTAAATAATAACAACAATTCAATATTATTATTATTTTTAAAGAATAATAATAGCATCAACAAATTGCTCTAAATAATTAATTAATATAATAACATTTGAATTTAAACTTTCGTGAGTCATTTCAAAATTATATTACGCAAACGGTTAGAACTCACGTATAAATTGTCACTCCGGGCGACATGTTTCGAACTCTTCGGGAGTTCTTCCTCAGGACGAGTGCACCTGCGACGAGCGCGCCTCGCACACTGTGCGAGTGCGAGTGTGCGAGGCGCGCTCGTCGCAGGTGCACTCGTCCTGAGGAAGAACTCCCGAAGAGTTCGAAACATGTCACCCGGAGTGACAATTTATACGTGAGTTCTAACCGTTTGCGTAATATAATATAATAACATGTTATAATATAACTGACGTTTCGAAACTGCTTGTTGCTAGGCCTATTTGAATAAAGAATATTTTCACTTTTGACTTTGACTTTAAACCAAATTATACCAATCCCAAACAAAAATGAATCAGAGGTTAAAAGAGGGTTTTTGTCGCGAAGCCTTTAAGTTTCTTCCCTCACATTAGCTCGGTTGTTATGCCTGTTTAATACCAACTCCCCGTGAAACGTCAAAAAAGTATATCTGTGCAATTTCAAAACAATGCATCAATTAACAGAGTTATCTTAAATCATAAGCAGTAAGTTAATGCCACATTTTTTTGCAATTATTGTTTCCATTTTGGGTGATGTCTATCACATTTTTTTCTTTTTTTATTTCATCATCTGGGTGAGCTCGCTCCATCGTCGGCCTCATCTTTTCCCTCTGGTTAGATGCTGGCCAAGAGCAATCCCTTTTTTTAATAATAAAAATGAACTCTCAATGAAATGTAATTAAGGTTCAAAAGTCTAATCAGCAAAAATATATCAGTTTAAGAACACCAAGGACTTGGAATTAGCTGATCACGTTTTTCCCACATTTAGCACCTGTTTAACTTAACGACTCGCCACTTGTTACTAGACTAAGTAAACGAACCTCACGATTAGTACACGATCAATCTCCCCAACCTGTTCAAATATACTTCGCCGTATAGCCAGATTAAATAGACCAGAGTAATCCATGCCAGTACTCTGAAATGCTTGCAAAAATAGAGTAGCGAGGTCAGCTTACAATGGGCAAGATGTAAAAAATAAATCGAAGGTTTCGGCGCAGGAAACGGTGGCTTGTTCCCTGGTTAAGGTCTGACCTTTGTAAATAAGGTAGTTAGTTCGGGATATTGCGGGAGTTTTCAAGGGCCGGGTAAGGTGGAATATTGGATAGATTGGGATGGTACCTGGAATGTGAGGTCACCGTTGCGATGCAAAGAGAATATAGGCGATTTCCTTGAGGGGCGATTATTTGTCTGCTACGGTGTTTTATTATTTTTATTAACGTAAGTAGTTTCGTAAGACGGTGTTAAGTGTTGTTTTAAAATGTAAATAAAAGAGAAAGCAATTGCTTTCAGATACAAATCAAGTGATTGAACTACAAATCTGATCAGGATTTTTGTACGTCTTTAATAGAAATATTTTTTTTAGTATCAATATTAATATAAACAAGAATAATCTATTTTAAGATAAGTCTAAAAATATTAACACATAATCCTAAATACCCTGCTTTAGCCTAATCTTAGAAAAGTGATGCCATGGGCTTCCTACTCATACTATTCAGCCATTCCTACACATTCCTCATATAACGTTTAAATTCAAATACATGTCTTGCCGACTGCACCATGTAAAACGATTGTTTCATCATCATCATCATGTCAGCCGAAAGACGTCCACTGCTGGACATAGGCCTCCCCCAAAGACTTCCACAATGACCGGTCCTGCGCCACCCGCATCCAGCGGACACCCGCGACCTTCACCAGGTCATCGGTCCACCGTGTGGGGGGCCTGCCCACGCTACGCCTTCCGGTACGTGATGGATGTCTGTGAAACGATTGTTTAGGCGAAATAAATGATAAAATGATACACAGCTATTAGACTGCTCTATATTCCATAAAAATATATGGCACTTATTTATTTGGTAGCATAAGTGTAATAACCCAACTTATTTATGATTGAGACAAAGATCGCATAATAAATGCTAGAAGAGTCGATGAAGAAACATAACTAAATAGGGTGATTTCGGGGTCGTGGATCAAGAATAAGTTTTACGACTTGGTATCTGTTAGCCATTTCAAAAAAATTGTAGTGACACGAAACAAACGTATTTCTTTTTTAATTTATTTTGATGACAAAAATACAAAATCTCAAAAAATCATGGTTACCCTTCTCTCTTTGACGGATAGTATGGAGAGTTGACAGTGGGATAGGGTGACCAAGTTGTATGAAAAAGTATTATTTTTCATTAGAATTTGAAGACAAAGAGTATTATTTGAATTTTAAACCGTCATACCAACTGTGATGTTGTCTACTTTGAATTCTTGACCATGTACAATCATTCCGGATCACGACCCCAAAATCACCCTGTATATAGTGGACTTCTACTTTATCAAAAAATTATAATCGTAGTGGTAGATTTTCATCAGTTAAAATGACCCAGCTTGAGTTTAGTCGCGATAGTTTGAAATCCAATTTCCTTCTCCCTATTGATAGTGATACGATAGTATTTCACATTAATTGATACAACGTGTGCCTAGCTAATAAGCGGCAGGCAAGCTAGAATTCGGTATTTCGGTCACACGCCTCCATTAGGTATTTTCCTAACACCCATACAAGCAACTCTCACCCTTGTAATAAGGACTGAAAGCAGCAATTCGTATGCTTTTCTACTAGAAGCCTGACTACGAAGCCATATAAATTGATATAAGACCGTTACGTACATGCAGACCACTTGTTATTCGGTTACTTGATATTGAACCCTGTTGCACTAGTGACAAGGTTAAAAACTCTGTGACGTGGTGGTTGCTTTCTATTTTGAATAGCCTGGTTTGCTTGGTAGAATTCATGCAGGGGTACACTTTATTTAGCTTAGAAACATGCTTTAAGACATGAAACATTTATTTAAGTAAATCCGCAGATTTTTCAACCATGTGCTTAATGTGGATATTTATTTATTTATTTATTTATTAAAGGAGTTTCAACAGTTTATAATCTCAACTATAACCAAAATAATATAAATAATATTAAAACTAAGTTAAATCTAAAACAGGCCCTTGAGGCATTGTACTAAAGATGCAGGCGGCAAATAAATTGCAGTTCAAATATATAGTAAGTACAAATAAATTATTTCTAACTACGATTATTTATGCTTACGTTTAAATATAATGATAATAAGGAACAGGTGGACGTAGGTACTGTGTAAGCGAACATATGAAGAAAGTGGAGGACGAGATGACTGGTAACAAAGAGGTACGAAAGAAAGAGACATGTTGCGTTGACCCCAACTAAATAGAACAAGGGCAAGCGAAATATGACTAAAGATGTCTAACGGATTTCCATACCCTTTACGCATTATAAAGTCGCCCCTCGTACTCTTAAAGCTGATTCACATGGTGCAACAACTTGCATGCCACCACCACCATATCAGCCCAAGGACGTCCACTGCTGGACTTTCCCCAATATCATGAGAAGTAAATGCCATAATCGCCATGCTTAGCATGCTTAGCATGTGGGTTGGTTAGCTTATCTCCACCGCACTCCAGGGATGCTGCTGCCCATCCCACGGTGGTCTTGGTCTTAGTTTTAGGACATACCCGGGTCCAACTAATGGGGTTAACTTGCATGCGATTTACTTTAATTACATTGCGGGGCAGAGTACGATTGAGATAAGTAGAGTAGGATCAAACCCCGTGATTTAAAAAATCAGGAGTAAGGATTTGCACCATCATAATGGCTCTTTAGGCACAAAAACAAGTGAAGCACAAAGGCACAATAACAAATACTGTTTTTCATGTGTTATCGCTAATCATACCAAGATTTAATTGATAGAAGCAAGCGTTACTTTGCGGAAATCCATTACAAGTTTCTTATACAATATTTCTTTGCTATTTCGCTAAGAAAGACTTGCGTATTTTTGCACGCGGTCAATGCTCCCGCCCTACCAATATTACCAAAATTGACCTAGCTTGCAACTTTGTCTAAATGTTTGCGTTCCAGGGAGTTTTTGTATGTATTTGAACGTTTGCGTCTACCCGGTTGAGTCTCTATCGATTTTGAAATCCCAAGGCCTCCAGCCTCGCCTAAATACAGCGAGGTCTGGCAACGCGCCAGTGAAAGATCATTGCAACCTGCCCGAGATGGCTCTCGATTAAGTATACGTTAAGTTTTTACATTTGTTGGTGACTTGCAACAAATTGAAAGTTGGGACGTGAGTTGTTTGAAAAGCATAATGAACTTATATTTCCGTTAAGTTCAAAATAGTAGTTTATCTGACTGTTACATAATGAAAGGCATGAAAAAACGAGTGTAGTGTTATGAAACGAACCGAAGGTGAGCTTCATAATAAGACCACATGAGTGTTTTAATGCCTAATTTGTAGTCACATTATGTAACTATAGGTACCTATCAAAAACTCGAAAAATTTAATTCCGAATATTAAAATCCCGAAAACGTTTCCCATTTTTTTATATGGCCTAAATTTTGCTTGCCTTAAATGACATTTCCCGTAATATTATCTTCCCAATTGTTAGTTCGTTGCAATTTTATTTCGCTTGTGATTCGAATAGACACTTATTAAAATTCCGAAGTATCATTTGTCGACTAGTTTTTGTACCTAAAAGTATTTAGTCTGAAATATTATTAACCTCCTTAATCAAACGAAATTGTAGCATAATCGAAGCATTATGTGTTGTGTAATACTTACATATTCAATGGCAAAATGGGTTCCGCCATAAAGTCGACGAGCTTCTACTTATATTTCCGCTCTAAGAGACACAAGGTTACTAACGAACCTATCCAAGTAAAAAAGCTTTTTTGTTGTTAGTTATTTTTTTTTCATAGAATACACGTCCTTAGCAAATTTATAACTGTAGTGCTTATAGTCTTCCAGTAAATTGGCTGTGACATGGCTAAAGAGGACGGAGGGACATGGCTAAAGAGGAGAAAGGGTTCCGTTTTCGCCATTATGGCTACGAAACCCTAAAATATATTCGTAAAATGTATTTGTCGCTTAGTGGCAAGTATGTAAGTGCGAGAAGGACCTATGCTAGCTAGATAGTAACAACAATATGCAACAACTTTCATTTCTGCAGGCGTTCAAACATTACCAAAATTCTACTTTTCAGCGTAGAGTCACGATTTCTCTTGCATCCTCACGTACAAATCAAATTTACAATAAAACCTCCATGTCGTGGCAGAAGTTCCAATCATGTTACACAGTTTCAAGTGTTAGCTTTCGAATTCTAAATCTGAGTTTGTGAAACACTAACTTTATGGTGCGAAATAAACTGAAGCATGACTTGAATATTCAGACGCAGTATTACTAACTTTTTTGACAAGCGGGATAGTTAAATTGGTTTGTGTATGCTAGACAGAGAACATATGTGACTTCGTTAAAATGTCAAACTTGACTGGCTTGGGGCGTCGATCGGTCCGTGCCGTCGAGAGCGTAAATATGTGCATAAAAATATGTGAATACGACTTACATAATTAGGTCAAAAAAATAGATTTTCTAGTGTAGCATTTTAATACATTTTACTGGCAAACAAGCAGACGAATTGCTTGATGGTAAGCAATTATCGCCGCCCATGGACACCCGCAATACCAGAAGCGTAGTACTTTTGTGGTACTGTGATACTGTCATCATCATCATGTCAGCCGAAAGACGTCCATAGCGGGCAGCATACGCGAACAGCGGACACCCCCGACCCTTACCAGGTCATCAGCCCGCCGTGTGGGGGACCTGCCCACGCTACGCCTTCCGGTACGTGGTTGCCACTCGAGACCTCTCCGCCCCAATAGCCATTGGTTCTACGTGCTATTTTTCCGCCCACTGCCACTTAAGTTTAGCGATTCGAAGAGCTATATCGGTCACTATACAGGTTCTGCTGCGAATAGCTTCATTCCTGATTCTGTGATACTGTAATGTTGTATAATTCAATTATACTCGTATTACACGATATATATTGTTTTGAAAAAAATATACGTCGCCGAGTTTTTTTACGTCTTCCGTAAAAACTGGTGCCTACGCCAATTCTTAGGATTAGGTAGCGGACCCCAGGCATCCTTCAGGATGAAACAACACTGGGAATAACGCTAGGATGATGATGATGACACAGAAGAGAAACATACACACAAAACACATAAAATGTGTGTCCCCGTGGCAGTGATACGTACGTTAATAATATTTGCAAGTATAATTTTGTTTACATTTTTTATATTGTTGTAACGTTAAACCAGTGTAAAATACGATTTTGCGCGAACCCGAAAAGTTCATGCAATGTGATAGACATTGGATAGTTGCCTCTAAATAGTCTATATTAGAATTGCGAACAACATAGCTTTCGTCAATTTTCCCTCAGCATAAAGGCAATGACGACCTCCTTATAGAAATATATATATACGTACAACAGTTCCACTTATTTGTAAACATGTTTATTACTATTGTACATTTACATTTTTAATGTATAAGAAACAAATAGTTAACATAACCACAACAAAGTGACTTCCCACGAGACTTTTCTAATACTCTTCTCTCAATTCCTTGTTCCTGCTCATAATTGCTCTTTATAGTAACTTTTTCCTTTTACTTTTATTTCCTTGTACCCTCCGGGATTGGCGTTTCATTGTACCAATTTAAATAGAATAATTCCCTCAGGTTGTACAACTTCCTTCGATATTATGATGCTAATAAGTGGAAGGTAAAATTGCGGTTTATTGTTGTACTTTATATATTACGGCCTTTTATTTACGACTTTGGCCGCGTAGAACTTGTTAGGCTTTGAGATATAATTGCTGTCAAATTAATTTAAGCGCAGGCTTCATCATAAGGGGACCCGGGTGTGTCCTAAAACTGCGACCAAGACCACTGGCGGATGGCAACAGCATCCCCGGAGTGTGGTGTAGGTACTGCAAACGTCAACCCGCATGCCAAGTGTGGCGATTATGGCATTTACTCCCCATGAAATTGGGGGAGGCCTATGTGCGGCAGTGGACGTGTTTCGGCTGATATGGTGGATGGTGGCAGGCTTCATTATCGCTCTGCCACTTGAATTTTCATCCCCCTTTTTACTCCCTTCTGGGAAGATTTCCGGGACAAAAACTATTCTATGTCCTTCCCAGAGTTTTAGACTACCACCATGTCAAATTTCCATCTAAACCTGTTTAGTTTGATCGTGAAAAGGTAGCACAGGCAGATAGACTGAAGTACTTTCGCATTTATTATGTTTGTATGCATATGCTCGATAAAAAAAAAAGATTGTGTTTACGCCCAGCAAAATGCATTTATTGCTCTTTAGTTTGACGTACTTGATACTAAACCTTCATCATAAATGAGATCATTCTAGCCAGGACAGAGGTCTGTAACCTTTGTTGCGCACATTAAACATTAGTACTCGTTTAAAGGGTTCAATGGGTGCACCACGAGTTTATCTTTCGTAGTTTAGTAGTTTGCTATGGCCACCTTCTATCTCCTTCATCAGATCAGCTCGGTGTTACAATAACATTGCATTGTCACTGAACTTTCATAAGTACGCCAAATTTCAGCTCAAACGGTTGAGGATAACTGATCTACAAATCGATTGCAAGATTTGTCCCTAACTTACCTACCTCACTAACTAACAGGGAAATTTAAATAAAAGCTTGTAAATAGTCAGTCTATGCGATAACTATGTCCACGTAGGTTTTCGGCAAGTTTATATTAAAATAGTGAAGGTTTGATTGTAGTTTGATTGTCGAATAAAGTTAGATAACTGTAGTTTAATTATGTACGTGAGGCGAGAGTTGAGGATTCGTATAAATTTGACAGGATTTTTATATACACCCTGCCTGTTATACGCCCGAAGGATTTATACAACGTATATATTGCAAACTAAATTGTACCTATACATATAAAAATATAGACTGATGACCTGGTGAAGGTTGCGGGTGTCCGCTGGATGCGGGTGGCGCAGGACCGGTCATTGTGGAAGTCTTTGGGGGAGGCCTATGTCCAGCAGTGGACGTCTTTCGGCTGACATGATGATGATGATATAAAAATATCTAAACTCACGCCTATATTTCCAAAAGAGGTAGACACAGCACACGAAAATTAATTCTCAGTGCCACTTTTAGCTATTGTAGGTTGCCTATCACCCACAACACGCTTCAACTTGGTCCCGTTGTCGACTCTTACGACACTCAAGGGAAGAAAGGAGGTGATGCTGTTCTAACCCAGCACCACCAGCTATAAAAATATCAAAGATCATGATAAAAATATTGTATAATTGTTTAATACCATCATCATCATGTCAGCCGAAAGACGTCCACTGCTGGACATAGGCCTCCCCCAAAGACTTCCACAATGACCAGTCCCGCTCCACTCGCATCCAGCGGACACCCGCGACCTTCACCAGGTCATCAGTCCACCGTGTCGGGGGCCTGCCCACGCTACGCCTTCCGGTACGTGGTCGCCACTCGAGAACCTTTCCGCCCCAACGGCCATCGGTTCTACGAGCTATGTGCCCCGCCCACTGCCACTTAAGTTCCATAAGTTCCACAAGTTAATACCATAAGTTCTTATTTTATATAGCTTAGTTTTTGATGTTTTTTTTAATACATATGTAATACATGTACTCACGCATTTATACTAGCTTTTGCTATGGATCCCTGTGCAATCATTATGGTCAGGCCACTACATTGAGCGGAACCGGTTTTCCTAATACATTGCGCGTGATCCCCACTAACCGCAGTGCGATGCGCGTCCCGACCGTGCAATGAACAGATAACTAAAAGAAGATTCGCATTTCGTGCTAACTCGTGGTCGGGCTGTTAGCGTGAACACTAACAACTTCGATCGTGGCCGTGTCACAATAGTTTCAGTGCACAATACGCCCCACTCGATCGGATGCTACAGATTGTGCGACGTGTCAGTAACACGATAAGGCTATTGAGAAGTAACGAGGGACTTCAGTGACGTTCTGATAGTGTAATGTTGCTTTTATTGTTGAGGCTGAAATGTTGGTTTTCCAACTAAACTGGAACCCACTGCCGAGCGGTAAGGTACAATTTTCAACCTAAAGGTCGTGCATTCGATCCCAAGCCCGTATCACTTATTTCCCAAAAGGTTATGTATGAAACACTATTAAAATTGATGATCGGCAAAGTAAAGCATCGTGACGAAATCGCTTTCTTAAAACTGGTACGCTCGCCCTTACAAGGGGCTGAATACCTTTGTACCCAGCGAATGAAAAAAACATAGAAGCACAACTAGCGTCGCAAAATGACACCATCGAACTTGTGTCCACTAAGGCGGGGCGTCAAAGTTCTGTCCAACGGCTGTCTAGTTTGAATATGGCGGCGCAACGTAACAGTTGTATTAACTGAAATCTCAAAAATAAAAAATATGCCTTTTTGTGCAGTGAAGTGGTGCGTTAATCACTCTAGAAAACATTAAAAAAAGATGGTATCACTGTTCATATGTAAGCGGTAAACATATTTGTTTAATTTTTTTAGTCGGAACCGATTTTGTATAGGGATGGTGTTATGCCACATTACATCATCAAAATAATGTAAATAGCTGAATGAAAAGGTACCTAAGATACCTATTAAACATTTTAACTTGTTCAGATACATGCTTTCATGCACATAACTAATTTGTGTATGAAAGCATGTATCTCACAAATTAAATTGTTCGAAAAAGGTAAACCATAATAAATAAATATTAGGGGACATTTAGTACAATTACAATTAGACTATTGATTCTAATTAGACTAACTATATGAGAGAAGCGAGAAATAAATATATTTTAAACAAAAACTAAAACCGAAATAAAAATAATAGAATAAGTGTGTAACTACACTATACATACAATATATACAATTATTATCAACTTCTCAAAGAGTGGATTTAAAAACCACAAACTCGGTATGATTGTCTTAACTTATTACAGAGTTCCTATGACCACTTTCCGGTTCCATCATCAGATCAGCTCGATAATAATATTATCATAATATTTTTTGTCACTGAATTTACATATATGCAGTAAGCTCGGTCCTCCATACAAACGTAGTTTAGCTCTCATTTTAAAATGCCATTCTAGAATAACATGAAACTTTGTATACACAATGGAATCCGGAATATCTAGGTCGGAAATTGGTTTATGTTGCTTGAAATTATAATGGAGAAAAAATACAGCGATTATTAAGGTTTTCATAAAAGACGTAAAAAACTCAAAAACTAGCTGTATTTTTTTCTATTACAATTTCTTGCAACAGGAACTAATTTCAGACCTAGATATGGCGGCTCCCATTGTGTATACAACGTTTCATGTTATTTCAGCAAGGGGTTTAAAATGAGAACAAAACTACGTTTTTATGGAGAATCGAGTTCAGCCGAGCGTACTAACGTCAAATATTAGCTCAATCGGAAATCGAGAAGTGGGTCTAATTTAGCTTCTAAGATTTGACCCACACAAACAAAAAAGACATAAGTTACTGACACGGCACGTTAAATAAAAGCTTGTAAAAATGAGTTAACGTACGTATGTTAAATGTTTGCGTTGTCTGAATATACTGTAAAAGTTTTGATTACGAGTGGTTGCTGTTCTCTATGTCTAACAGTATTTAGCAAGCTATAAATTATGTACATGGTCGTCCAATATGCATAGTATAAGTCTGGTATAGCTTAATTAGCGACTAGTTAGATTTTCGTAAGGTTATCCTATGATATTTAAAAATAAAATAGAGCTTAAATTCAAATTTAAATAATACGGCGGTTTTGCGTATGAAGATGACTTTTTGTTGCATGCAACCATCCACCCGCTAAGCGTTGTCGTTGTCGCCACCCTTTTGACACATAAAACGTCAGCGCTAGGATACCAAACACAGCCAGTCATTTTGAAATTTACCTATGACGTTTATTTGTTTTAGGTAATAGAAAATCGGCTGACATTTTTGGCAATTCTTATTGGTACAACACCGCGCGTGCGTATTACGAATAAATGCCCCGTTTCAAAGTGGACTTTTGTAGGAAGCTCGCGTTCTATGCTTTTTTCGTTCACTGTTTGTACCTTATCGGTTTAACATGTGTTTAAACTGTCATTCTGAATGTCCATCGGGTGAAAGCGACAAAGTCCCCAAGTGTCCAGCTACTTATGAGGCCGACGAATCTGAGCAGACCCCTGGCTCCTTCAGGATAAAAACAGGATTTTTTCGAGGGTGATGGACTGAAAGTTGGATGTCCAACCTAGACATTTACCTATACGTAGTAATGCCACTAATAGTACATTACTGCAGAGGCCGTGAAGTAAGGGATTGCTGGACGAGTTTGGGATAAACGGCCGAGTCGTAGACGAGGCCGGATAAAACGAGTCCTGCAATCCCTGTTCCGGCCGAGGATTGTATAGTACTTTTCTCAAACATGGTAGAAAAAAAATATATGAAAAAACTACAATGTAAAAAAAACTAAAAAATTCAAAACGTCCAAAAATATCAAAGCATCACGACAAACAACGAAAAATGCTACAAAATACAAGTATCATTTAAAAAAACACGAAAGAGCTAAAAAATACCAAAAAACACGTAAAAACAAAAAAAAAACCGAAAAACATGGAAAAACAAAAAAAAATGTCGAACAGTACAAAAAAATACGAAAAAAGTCCAAAAATATCAAAAAACACAAAACGCTCCAAAATAACACGAAAATACTAAAAAAATATATAAATACTCGAAAAATTCAAAAAAAAGAACAAAATAAAAAATACAAGAACGATAAAAAAACCGGAAAAAACCAAAAAATACCAGTTTACATAACAAATTAAAAATATATACACAAAATCGTGGCGGTTGGCTCTATGTAATATTTCCTTTGTCAGTTGATTTTAGTAAGCAAATTTAAAAAGTTTGAGCAGCGGCCAATAATGTTAGTTTCATACATTCTCCATACATTACTTCTTGGCCGCTGGCCAAGAAGTAATGTAGGGAGCCATAAACAGGTAACTTCATGTCCTCTTTTCGTGACATTAATCAAAATCGTGGCGGTTGGCTCTATGTAATATTTCCTTTGTCAGTTGATTTTAGTAAGCAAATTTAAAAAGTTTGAGCAGCGGACAATAATGTTAGTTTCATACATTCTCCATACATTACTTCTTGGCCGCTGGCCAAGAAGTAATGTAGGGAGCCATAAACAGGTAACTTCATGTCCTCTTTTCGTGACATTAATGCATACATTTAGGCGCATGTTTGAGAAAAAGTTATTTATTGATACAGTGACAGTAATACAGTTATGCTTAGGTACACATTCACTTTATAAGCTTACTTATGCTACATGCTTAGCTATTACTTATTTACTGCTAGCGTTTATAACTAGTGAATTACTCGTGTCACCTACACTAGGCTAGGCCTGTTTCGCAGGATGACACTATAGATTGTTTGCCATACTACTGTTGAGCGCTAAAGAATACAGAAATATACGAGTAATGTAATGCTATCGACTATTAATGAAACAAAGAATAGAAACAAAAGAACAAAGTGATTGAGCCAAAATTGAGAGGGTACTTCTTATACTTGTTATATAAACATATTATTATGAGAACTGATGCAAACTCTACCCAATGTTGCAAAGGTATCCAGATTCCTTAATAAGGATTCCAATATAACTTAAGTTTACAAAAGGCATAGATAAATTACCTACATTAAAAATGAGACAATTGTGATTTTTTGGGATTTCCTTAAATGAGCTTCAAGACTGAAATGCCACACCAAAATGTGCACATACTCAAAAAAAAAAACCAATCACATCGAAATCGATATTGATATCAATAGTTATAGTATAAAAAGAAATCGCTTTCTACCTCCATAGATCTGACAACAGTATTACAATGGTAAAATTAAAATTATAATTATGTAAATAAAAATGAAAAGAGTATTTTTAAAAAATTGCGGTTACGAGTGAAAGAAAACAATTGTCAAATAAAAAATACTCATGATTGTAATTTAAAGTGGATATTTTTATCCCTGAAGTTGCAGGCGTCCATAGGCTGCGGTGACCCCTTACCATCAGGCGGGCTATTAGCTTGTTTGCCACCAAGGTGGTATTAAAAAAAAGGAAATAAATGTTGATTGCTTAAAATCAACCTCTTATAAATGAAATACACGTTTTTATTGTATTTATTTTTAAAAGTAAACATTATAAATTATATAAATTAATGTTGAATGATTGTTAAGATTGACAGTAACATCGATATAAGTTTTCGTTTCAAAAATATGTTGCAATATTAATTTTATAATTGTGTCCCTGGTTTGATCTTAAAATATGCACATTTCATTTTTTAATACTCTTACTATACATTTTAGTACGCTAACTCTTAACCCGCCAAAATATAGGGAAAGTTCATAAATTAAATCCTCGGTGCTGTCGATGTATATACGATTTTGGTTAAAAAAAGGAAAAAAAAGACGGTTAAAAGGATGAATGTTTAAAGATGTAAGGGCAGTTATACAGGTATGTGCTGAAAATTAATTAATTAATTTTATTAGTTAGGTATACTAAACACACATCGTACAATATCGTATAATAAACATACGCATATAATAGCTTATGAACAAGCACGAGATCCATAACAAGTGTACACAAGTGCATAATAAGACCATAACGCAGCTACAGTGAAAAACATGGAACTAAACTATTTAAACAGTACAATATAAAAGAGTAATAACACATACACACACATTAACACCCGTACACATACACACACACACACAAACACACGCACACACGCACACGCACACGCGCGCACACACACACACACACACACACACACACGCACACACACACACACACACACACACACACACACACATAACATTTGTAACATTTTGTTTAAACTTTGCATAAAGATCGAAGCAATTCCTGACATCTAGCACTTAATTAGAGAAGAGGATGCCAGCCAAGCATTTCGTGAAACTAAGTCAGGTTATTAAAATCCCAGTATGCCCGGAAACCTTACTTAAAAATCTAGTCAACATTGTACGAATCCTCTATCGTTCCTCACTGTTAAACTTTATGCTACAATCAAACTGAAATTAACCTTTCCCTAAATTTTAATTTAAACTTGCCGAAAACCAACGTCGACATAGTTGTCGCGTAAAGTGACTATTTTATTTTATGGGATATAAACCCGCACAATTTCCTTCGCCGCCATGTTGTATTGAAATATTTATGCACTAGTGCGTGAAAATGGAGGTTAGCGGGTAAAACATTTTCGGTAACATAATATTGCTGGATCCCAAATAAAGATTTGCTGAGAAGATTAAGGAAGAGAAAACTATTGAAAATAGAACATGGGAAATGATTGGTCATCTGTTACGACATGATGCTTTTTGACGATGAGAGACTGATGGAGAGACATACCTACTTTGTCCACGTGACTGAATTGTCGCTCAGATAAGCCGTGGACACACGGACGGACAGACATGGCGAATCTATAAGGGAGCTTGTTTACTTCTACTTCTTATGGTGCCTCTCCAACTAGTGATGGTCATATCTAAGGCGCCGCATATCTCTTTCGGTCTTCTGCAAGGTTGAAAAGCTCCGCGGCACTTGTGATTCCCGTCCATTCTTGGATATTTCGCAACCACGATTTCTTCCTACGCCCAACTGATCTTTTGCCTGCCACTTTGCCGATTATAATTAGTTGCAAGAGCTCGTATCTCGTGCCTAAGAACGTGACCCAGATAGGCAACCTTCTGTTTTTTAATGGTTGACATTAACTGCCGATTCCTCCAGGCCCGGCGTAGTATCCAGCTAATGCCCAATATACGTCTATAGGTCCACATATCGAGTGCTTCTATACGTTTTCAGAGATCCTCTATTAGTGTCCAGGCCTCGCATCCGTATAAAAGTATTGGCCATATATAACATTGCAGTAGACGAGTGCGTAAAGACATCTTATTTACTATGGAATCCTAAAAATGAGGTTTCAGTGTGCGCTAGCGTTACAGTCCCAGGCTTCATTTTCAATAA
Organism: Notocelia uddmanniana; assembly: GCA_905163555.1. Taxonomy (NCBI): domain Eukaryota; kingdom Metazoa; phylum Arthropoda; class Insecta; order Lepidoptera; family Tortricidae; genus Notocelia; species Notocelia uddmanniana. The sequence goes on from LR991072.1 coordinate 15,871,119, forward strand.
CCCTGTATTTGCAGATATTTCCATCTTATATGTCTCTGGTAGATTCATCTAGCGGCTTAGGGAAAGCCAGAAATCTAGCGTGAAAGTCAAGAAGGTAGTATGTGTCAAAGTAACATAAATACATTCGTGTCTTTTCGTACTAAGTTTCATAAATGCGATATTGTGTATCGCAGAACAAATTATTAGTATTTCGGTTGGTTATTTGGGTCTTTGCTTAGTGAAAATGGTAAAGCAATGCCATTGTTATGATATAATACCTTTGAGCAGGGCTACAATGTCAATCATTATTTTTGAACTAGATTCCTACAGGGCTAGGCTAGGTATGGCTTCAATTCGTTTGGTCTCTTCTACATTCCAATCGCATTTCAAAGAGTTTTACGTGCCTGTCTGACATGTTAGCTCATTACATATGTCATCGTTAGGATAGAAAGCGGGGGACAAAAAAGTCCTTTGTATTCCATCCGCGATATTTGTGGTGTGGTGTTGTGTGGTGTGGTGTTTACAAGAAGAAAATTAAGGGTGACCTGGTGAATTAATTTTTCTTTTTTACCACCACCACCACCACTACCATATCAGCCCTAGGACGTCCACTGCTGGACATAGGCCTCCCCCGATTTCACGGGGGGTAAATGCCACAATGGCAATGGAAATGGGGGGCAATTTCTTTTTTACAAACCTTGTTAAAACAACCAATTTATAAAACATTTTACTTTGTCTACTCTCTACTCTGTCAGGAAGTTGTCTGAGTATAAAATGACATTGGCAATAAAAAAGGTTTATTCCAAAATCGTGAAACTTTCGAGTTGATTATAAACTTTGTATAGAGCTCTGTAGTAGGTTAGGTTAAGTTTGTTTTATAACAATTCTGTAAAGTTAACAGTTTCTGAGAAAAACTACTTAGAGTAAATGATATTGCATTAAATGTGGCTAACAAATGTCTGTAGTATTATAATTTATGTAAATTGCAGCGTGCAAAATGTACTCGTACATCTTAAATCTAAAATCTAGCATGAAACATGTTCATAATGTTAATATAATTTAATCTAATTACCATTAATGACCCATAAGATAATAATGAGTGTATTTTGTATTGGATTAAACTAAAAACAAAAGGATGATCCAGATCTAGCCGCAATTCAATACATTCAAATTTATTTTATTGCATTCTTAACTTCAAACATACACAATGAAACTGTTTGAAACCTGCACATGCCATTTATTCCTGACGCGAATAGTTTAAACTTTCATTCGATTTCAATCACGACCGGAATCCAAATAGCTTGCCTAGTATTCGCAACGCACTGACAACTCAAAACAGGCGAAAAACTGCTCACTTGTTTTTGGCAACCAGAGTTGCAAAATTTGCATACCCACAAATCGCTTGTGGTAACTGTAGTTGCCAAGCGGAGTATAGGTGGTCACAATTCTTTCTGGCTTCTGGTTCGACTTTTTTTTACCACATCGGTGGCAAACAAGCGTACGGCCCGCCTTACCAGCGCTCACCACAGCCTATGGACGCCTACAACTCAAAGGGGTCACATGCGCGTTGCCGACCCTTAAAACATATACACTCCTTTCTTGAAGAACCCCATACTGTAGTCCCTCGGGAAAACCTCATCAGGGAGCGCATTCCTGAGTCGGAGCGTCCGAGGGAGGAAATTCCTCTGAAACCGTACCGTACGCGACCATTTAAGTTCTAAGGTGTGAGGATGAATGCCCTGCTGATTGAGAGAGACACGGCACAGCGGAATGACATTTAGCTCATATTTAGAGTAGCCGAAAATCCTCAAATTTATAAAGCTCGAATCGCACAGACCGGACGCGGCGCTGTGCGGGGCGGAGGCGGTTTTTAATTTTCGGTTTTTCCAAAACCGTCGACTGTCGATAGTGTCAATTACTGCTTCATATGTATATCACACACGCTTTCTCCACTCCGCCATCCCGCGCGGTTGGTTGGTGTGACGTCCCCAGGACCGCGTTCGCTTTACCGAAAAACCGCCTCCGCCACGCAACGACGCTGCGCCGCGCTCTGCGCGTTTCAAGGTCTAAGGGTCAGTTTTCGCTTTTCACCAGCCTTTTTGCGTTTTTGTATAAAAATATTTTACACAAAAAAAAACGAAACCAATTTTGTACTTCGCCAGTTCCGCTTCACCAAATTTATGGTTTCCGAGAGCCAACGCTTGGTTACCTACAGAAAATACCGAAATCGGCACATGCGTGCCTATCAAATCCGAGGAGTTCCCTCGATTTGTCTTAGATCACATCATCAGACCTTCACCAAATTTATATGGGACCTATGTTGGGGTACCAGCTTTGAAACAAAAAAAAAAGAATTACCAAAATCGGCCATCGTGGTCAAGAGTTATCGGGGAACATACATATGTACATAAAAAAAGAACAAGCAAACATGCAGACGAACTGAGTACCTCCTTCCTTCTATTGAAGTCGGTAAAAAAGGTCACGTTATACTAGGGGTGAATGGTGAGTCGTGTCAAAATAACTTGTGAATTGCATGGTTTTTACGTTGTACAAAAAACATACAAAATAAAATTGTTTCATTGACAGAACTTTTCAATTATTGAAGTGTTGGCGTTTGTTTGAAGTTTTGATTGCGTAGAATTGAATTTCAATATTGCCAGTGTTAAAAACTCAACTGACTAGACGTGTGAGTGTTATACATATAATTAACTTGGGATTGAATCGTGTGATCTCACTTGCACCAGCAAAACACTATTGTGATTGTGTTTGGGATTAATTGTAAGGCGAACAAAATAGGTAGTCTAAGAACAAAAGACTGCTATAGGCAGGCGTCCATAGGCTGCGGTGACCGCTTACAATCAGGCGGCCGTACGCTTGTTTGTTACTCACGTGGTATAAAAAAAGAAGTTAATATACTATTCATAGACATGTGAATTTACATGTACATATCTCCTGTCAAAAAACGAATATGTCACACAATATGTGTAACTCACACCACCGGCACCGCATAAGTGCCACATTTTACCATACATTAGTCGTAGCACCTCGTAGACGGGCTACGGCACGGCGTAGAGCCTCTACGAAAAGCTTAATAAGCTACGCGACAAGATGAAAAGTTGACGCTCACATGAAAAAGGCACTATGTAACAACAATGCTTTGTATCATAAATACTTTATTTGTTTGTGTTAAGGTTCACCTTAGTCAACTGTATCAGTCAATCGTCGTTTATTTCCTTTTGATTTGAATTTCGAATGATGAACTAAGATACTGTGATGAAATTTCGCCTCTGAAGTTTACAAATAACAAAGAATTTCATAATTTAATTATACAGCAAAGGGTGACATTGAGTTTAATTCTTAATATTAATTATGTTTGTTTAATATTTTAAATTAAAGTACTTATTATTACAAAATTAAAATTCCTTTATATTATTATTTTCCAAATTTTGCCAAGTATGGCTTATTTCTTGTGAGGTTTCTGAATATGCCAATAGATTTGTGCATAGACGCATCAAACACCACTCTTTGCTTCGTGGTAGTAGGATCTTCTTCAATCATGGCGTGGTACGCCAGGTAGGTAAGGTTTTACAGCTAAAGAGAAATGAAATCTACCACTCTTTCTATTTTGCACTGAGCGTGTAAAAAAAAGTCCCTGGCTTGCGTGTGATACGATTTAACACCATGGTGTAGACATACAGGGCTCATTTTGAAGCGTTTACAACCAGTGACGTCAAGTGGTGGTTAAAGTCAGTTTTATTATTCTGGTACGAAAGAGCGTCAACCCCTTGACTGATTTATTTAGTTTTTATTTATTTAAGGAGTTTCAACAGCTTTTACAAACATGTTAGCTAATTTGACTCGTGTTTGAACTTCAAAAATCTTTATTTCATTAATTCGCTTACCTATAATGTGAAATGCGTAAAATAATTTATAACCTCAACCCCACTAATCTGCTGGCTATGAAGAAATACAAAAAAAAATTTTTGAGAATGTAAACAAGAATTAGTTGGCGTTTTAAGTCACCGGGTGAATTTATCCCTAACAAATGGTATCTTCCCGGAACCCCTAGAGATATCTTTGATCAGACCACTCTTCAAAAAAGGTAACAAGGAATGTGTAGAAAACTACAGGCCAATCTCACTTCTTCCCGTGATCTCAAATATATTTGAGAAGGCATTCCACGTTCGTTTAGTGTCGTTTCTTGATAAATTTAAAATTATTGGTTTTCAGAGGGGGAAATCAACAACATTAGCTGCCTTCACATTGTCAAATAGTACTCTGGGATATATGAACTTGAGTATTCCTGTAACTGCCATTTTTTTCGACATGAGCCGTGCTTTTGATTTTGTTAGCCATGAAACCCTTTTAGCCAAATGTGAATTGTATGGTATAAGAGGTGTAGCTAATAAATGGCTCAAGACCTACTTGCATGCGAGGACGCAATATGTTGAAGTAAGCCAAATTGATTCCACCAATACCATAATACCGCATAAGTCATCTACCAAAATTAACAATTTTGGCGTTCCACAGGGAAATATCTTGGGCCCTCTGCTATTTTTGTTATACGTGAACGACTTACTAAATGTAACGAATTTTGACTGCACGCTTTTTGCTGACGATCTATCCATTGTCGTACCATGTCATGATTCTTGTACATATAATAGTGACATAAATAATACCATTGCTGACATTATTACATGATTAAGTAAAAATAATTTATACAATTGAAAAGACTACATTTATACAATTCGTGAATAAAAATGGCAATAAACATTCACTGACCGTAACTTTTGCAAACCAGAACTTAACAGAATCTTTTCATGCGAAATTTCTGGGTATATGGATGGACGATGAATTTTCTTGGAGAGAGCATATTAATAATTTATGTAGTAAGATAAACTCGTTTTCGTACGCTCTATGGAAACTAACAAAAGTTAGTACAAGAGAAACTGCAATCCAGGCCTATCATGGATACATTTGTTCTTTGCTCAAGTATGGCATACTTCTCTGGGGTAATTCGAGCCATGTACGACGCGTACTCATATCGCAGAAACAGTGTATAAGAGCAATATGTAATCTGGATATTTTGACATCTTGTAAGCCATTTTTTAGAGACTTAAAACTATTAACTGTACCTAGCATATATGAAGTTTGTTTATTTATTAAACTTCACCCGGAGTTTTTTTGTAAAAAAAGAGAAATATGTAAGTTTAATACAAGATACCCTGATCGACTCGCTATTCCGCCTAAGAAAACAAAATTGTATGGCAAGAACGCATTTTGTATGTCAGTCAGTATTTACAATCGATTGCATGATGACATTAAAGAATTACCACTTAATTTATTTAAATCTAGATTCAAATAATAGCTGATACAGGAAAGTTTTTACAGCGTCAATGATTATTTTGAATATTATAGATCTTAAAATATTTTATATAGGCTTAAGTAATGACATTTTATCTTATAGATTGTTGATATAGTAATTTTCAAATGTGTTGTGAATATTTATTAATGCTCTTTGACTTGTGTTCTTTTTGCATGCCAGCTACTGGTGAAATGTGTGTTCCATTGCTTATGTAAACCACCATGTTTTATGAAAAATAAATTACTTATTACTTATGACTTATGACTTATCCTGACATTCCGGTCAACTGACACTTGACTTATAGTCGAACTTATTTTTTTGGTATACATACTACTTACTCAGTGGACGTCCTTGGGCTGATATGATGATGATGATGATACTTACTCTTCGACTCGCAGAACTTCGTTCGCTTGTTGTCAAATTTACGTCTAGCTAAGGAAAATATTGGGTTCCTTACTCGCCAACACATGACGCTGTTACCTTGGCAAACTAGATACCGATATGATATGTTATCATTGTTATCGTAGAATGTTGATATTTTAAGTTTTTCTTTAGTTCTTTATTTTCGAATCACTGATTTTTACGAGTATACCAATTAAATTGTATACCAACTTTGAGAGTCGACTTTTGGAGTCGCTGGTTACTTTTTAGATTTAATGAATAATGATTGAATGATTTATTAGTTGGTGTATGTTCATACTCCTTTTAGGTGGAATTTAAATTAGGTACCTGAGCTTAAATTACCTAAGCCCTTTGTCCCATAACTTTACAGTCATTCTTAATAAAATGTTGACAACTTATCGCGGAGGCGCGTACGAATGATTTTTACGCGATCATACGCAATCGGTCGGCGTCACTAATGCGGAGATTGAGTGGCAGTGACAATAGCATCTTGAAAACGTTCGTTAATAAACTAGATGCGCCATTACCGAGGCACTGGAATAAACTCCAAGTGCTAAGGGATGTTACATCTAATCTTTCTTTTTGATTTTATCTTTTTTACTCTAACCCTAGTCTTTGAGTACCTAATGTAACTAACAAATTATGGATCTATGGTCTGAAATAAATATTAATTATTATTATTATTATTATTTATGTACGTCGTAGTTACATTACTCAATATTATTGCTCTAAAAAAATACTTCATCATCATCATCATCATGTCAGCCGAAAGACGTCCACTGCTGGACATAGGCCTCCCCTAAAGACTTCCACAATGACCGGTCCTGCGCCACCCGCATCCAGCGGACACCCGCGACCCTTACCAGGTCATCAGTCCACCGTATGGGGGGCCTGCCCACGCTACGCCTTCCGTTACGTGGTCGCCACTCGAGAACCTTTCCGCCCCAACGGCCATCGGTTCTACGTGCTATGTGTCCCGCCCACTGCCACTTAAGTTTAGCGATTCGATGGGCTATATCGGTCACTTTGGTTCTGCTGCGGATAACTTCATTCCTGATGCGATCACGCAGAGATACTCCCAGAATAGCCCTCTCCAAAAAATACTTGCCTACATAAAATCATGCAAAATATCATGTCGTCATATTATAATTAGAATTTATTTACTTTGGCTCTAGACCGACCGATAAAGAATGCTTCATTGCATTAAGGCTGTCTTTTATTGCTACTTTAAAATAAATAGTTTACTCTAGAAAACAAAAAAATATTAAATTACAAGAGTTAACGTTGTATGTAACAACGACTCCGCTGCTCGCTGTGTTTAAATTGCCAGCAACTGACCGGCCCCTAATAAAATATAATGATCTTTTAACGAGCTATTCTTGTATATATATATCTTTGGATCTCAGAAAAGGTTTTTATGATTTAGATGAAATTTACAATTCTGATGTTTACGGAGGGGAAAAATCAATCTAGCTAGGTCTTACATTCGGGAAAAGCCGTATTATCGGGGAAACACGAAGCACGGCCCCCAGGTACTTAATATTGAAAAAGCATAATGCTATCATTAATTAGTAGCATAAATAACGCTAGACTAGAGCTAGCGCATTAATATGTATGTAACAAGCGATAACGTCGTGCTATCGAATGGGTACAGGCAGTCAGGAAGAACACACTATTTAATAATCAAAAGACGCGCGGAGGCTATGGTCATAGGCTGAAGATAGATACGAGAACAATTTACTTATTTGTAATGGTGTATTAAATGGTTTGGTTTCTTCCTTAATATTGATAGAATTGGATTATATGTGGATAAAGCGACCTATAAATATTATCGCTACCGCACGTGTTAATTGTACCTTAAAATGGTGATTTAACCCGCGATCATTATAATGTATACGCTAGATTTTTTTATCTCAATCTCATCAAGTCGTCAGAGGTCTCTCATCTATAATAATATTATAAAACTGAAGAGGTTATTTGTTTGTTCGAACGCGCTAATCTCAGGAACTACTGGTTCGAATTGATTTTTTTTTATGTTGGATAGTCCAATTATCCACGAAGGCTTTAAGCTATATAACATTACGCTGCGACCAACAGGAGCGAAGACGCGGACGAAGTCGCGGGCAACACCTAGTCAGATATAATATACTAATAATATTAAAAGATTTGTTGAGAGGAGTCTAACGCTATATATATTTATTTATTTTAGTTTAGATGTTACGACACGGATAAATATATCACGTTGAACCCGTGTTAAAGTGAATTGTCATTTAAATGTGTCTCTTTAAAGGATTGTTTTATATAGACCCCTTAGAGCTTATGTCGGTAAGCTATTACAAAAAATGTAGGTACAGAAATACTAAAATGTTTTTTTTTTACATTTGGTCTAACGAATCATTTTAAAACCCGGCCTAAATATGTGTACATGTACAACGCGCGATAGTTTAAAGTGTACAAAAAACTAATATTGCTATGTATTTGTCCCCAGGTAATACAAAAACTCCGAAACGTAGCGTTTCCTCCGCCATTGACGAGCCTGTGCTTTCTGGTCCTGTCCTCCTGCATAATTATCTAGTAACGGTAATTGGTGTGAGTTATGTGGGCAATCATGGCGGAAGTAGATAGGACCCTAGCTTTAATTGTACCGCCATTGTGCGTCGGAATGTACATTGTGAAAGCCTATTTATATACTGTTCTTCCTCTTGGTCGCATCCTCCTGAGAGCAATGACATTTTTTTTATACCACGTCGGTGGCAAGCAATCTAACTGTCCACCTGATGTTAAGTGGTTATCGTCGCTGATGGACGCTTGCGACACTACAGGCGTCACTCGCGCGTTGCTTACCCGTAAGAAACGTTTTTTGACGTCTATGAACAACTCTTATCAAAAATTGATGGCCAGTCTGCAGGTTTTTTTATAGTAGTAACCTGTAGTGTGGACCCAGTAATTCTTAAGGCGCGTCAGACAGTTAAGATTAAGAGAGTTAGGGCATAGCGCAACATAATCTCGCTTATATTTGGTGCAGCCCAACTGGGGAAGTACGCCCGTCGCCCACCTTTCAGAAGACCGCAGCCATCATAGCACCACAAATTGCTGTTAAGGTATAGTAAATAGTAATGGTAAATAATTGGGGGACAATCTTACACAAATCGACCTAGTCCCAAACTAAGCAAAGCATGTACTATGGGTACTAGACGACGATATACATGCTTATATAGATAAAAACAAGAGCGCTCGTGGCCCAGTGGCACCCGCGTACTGCGTGTGGTATGCGAGGTTAAGCAATGTCGGGCGAGGTCAGTCCTTGGATGGGTGACCGCTTTGAGTGGTTACTAACTGAGCGCTCCCGTGCTTTGGAAGGCACGTTAAGCCATTGATCCCGGTTGCTGTCTTTGATAGCAGTCGTTAAGCCAAGTTAGAGGCCTCCGGGCGGCTTGAGAACTTCTAACAGTCAAGTTGCCCACTCACTTGACAAGCCTAATCCCAATAAGGTCGGTTTTCCCCTCGGGTTGGAAGGTCAGATGGCAGTCGCTTCCGTAAAAACTAGTGCCTACGCCAATTCTTGGGATTAGGTAGCGGACCCCAGGCATTCTTCAGGATGCAACTGTACTGGGAATAACGCTCGGATGATGATGATGATGATAGATAAAAACATACTTAAATACATAGAAAACATCCAAGACCATCCAAGACCTAAGAACAAATATCCGTGAAAAATGCACAAATAAATGCCCTGGCCGGGATTCGAACCCGGGACCTCTAGCTTCGGAGGCAGAATCACTACCATCTAGGCTCAACAGGCCGTCAATGCGGTGTTGTAAAAGGTCGGCAATACGCTTGTGATTATTTTGGAGTCGCAAGCTCACACATCAGGCAAGCCAAGTTCAAGCATCTTAAAATAAAAATAAAAATAGGAATTGGATGAATCATTGATCCATTGACGTCTATCGCATGCATTTGGCTAACTTTAGTAACTTTAGTAAACCTGGGCTCCGCTTTGGCATATTATCCCAAAATTTAACGTAGGCTGTATGTAGTTTTACAAAAACGACTCCCATCTGACCTAAACCAGAGAGAAAACACACTGGTACGAGCCGAGGTTCAAACCCACGATCCAACCTTCGGCTACAGAGGCTTCACTGGCATAACCGTCACAGACTTAGTTTCACAGTACCCAGAATAAGATTGTTTCTCAGCTACCCTATCCGAAGTGTAGAATAACTGGCTGAATAGACTATTCATGTATTGAGGCGACGGTGACGTCACGACTATATCCGGCCGTCTGACCCGCTTACCAGTTTAAATAGGGCACGCAAACTTGCTTAAAGTCCGTGCCATACTAGCGGCAAGATATATCTTAGGCTATTCCGCCATTTTACAATAAATTTCGACGTTGGGTTTTTAGAAGTCTCTACAAAAGTACAAAGGTATGGTTGCCATTTTTAGGTGCCCCCAACGTTTTATTACAGTGGGTCTCTTTTGATCGTTATTACCATTTTAGCAACAACTACACGTAATGTTTATGGTAACACCAAATTGCAAAAAACTTTAGAGTGTAATCTATAGCTAGATTGTATACTGTCAAAAGATTTTAATCGACCGAATAATAAAATTGAGAATTCCATTACATTTTTATTTGGCGTGATTGTAAACTGTCCAAAGATTGTAATGTAACAAAAAATAATACGGTAAATTGTAAGCAGTATGTTACGGTTCATTATCTTTCCACGGGAAACTGGCGACTTAGGTAGGTTCACTCGTTACCTCCTGTCCTTCAGAGCGGAAATAGGAGCCCCGCGTGCGCGGGGCTTCGTCGACTCGCTAGAAGAAACTCCAGAGGAATAACAAGTGCATCGCCGACCCTTTATTGACTTGGGGATGCGCTGTGTTGAGAGTGAGGGACCCGCAGATGTCTCCAGCTATCAAGCTAAAACTCAAAAAAAACATTTTTTTTTTTTTTATGACATAGGTGGCAAACGAGCAGACGAATCGCCTGATGGTAAGCGATTAGCGCCGCCCATGGACACTCGCAACACCAGAGGGGTTGTAAGTGCGTTGCCGGCCTTTAAGATGGGAGTACGCTCTTTTCTTGATTTGTATGACATAGGTTACAATAGGTGTTACAGTTTGGTAAAATGTGTATCACTATGCCTTACCAGAAGGTATACAAGCTAGAGATATATACAGGTCCCTTGCTCCTAACACAGCGCATCTTTGGGAGCTCTGGCGAGTTTACTCACCACCAGGAACACAACACCACATACCTACCTAATGGGCAAGTGGTGATGCTATTATGGCTGCGGTCTTCTGTAAGGCGGAGGTACTTCCCCAGTTGGGCTGCTCCAAGATGACATTTCGTTTCTGTTTCATTTCTGTGCCCTACCACTTCTAAAATGCTGTTTTTTGAGTCTAAATTCGTAGCGCTAACATGTGCAAACCCGTATGTAGAAAAGAGCGTCTACAAGACGAGCGCCCACAAGAGCGCCAGCACTGGAAGTGTGCTATGAAACCTCCTGGACTTATCGATTGTGATGCAGCCTTGACCGCACGCGAACCATCAGGGGAGACCACAGATAATAACAGCAAAACCTTTTGTACAAAAAAAAAATTCGTGAATTTACTAAGGCGAGGGCGAGTAACTGACTCGGCGGGGAGTTGGTATGTGATGTTTTAATTATCAAAGTGAGCCTACAGATGTCGCAAACGAGCAGACGAATCGCCTGATGATGCGCGATTAGCGCCGCCCTTGGATACTCGCAACACCATAGGGGTTGTAAGTGCGTTGCCGGCCTTTGAGATGGGAGTACGCTCTTTTCTTGATGATACTGACTTGACGGGATACTGTTAGTATTACATGTGTGCAGTGGTAATAGCATGCACTTGTATCGTCCCGCTTCTGCGCATCCCACGCCAGTAAGGAAGCACTCGTTTAAGTGTAGGCGTGCAGTTGAGAAACGGTACTGACTTGAATGGCAGCAGATAGTTTTCTGATTTATCGTACCGCTTCCGCACTGACTAGTCAGGAACTCGTATTAGGCTCGGTCCTTGTAGGACTTCATCCTGAATCGGTTTTTCTCTCGCCCGAAGCCCAAAACTATTTTCTTTTATAAAAAAACAAATCGTAATCGTAATCATGTACGCGCCGAAAGTGTCATAATATATGTAGGAGCGGCGCAGGAAAACAATGAATAACTGTGAAAAATCTTCAATTTATTTACAGCTATATTAAAACATCGTTCACCGTCCAACGCTTCTTTCATACTCAATCCTACGTCAAATCATTCGCCATTCCAAAACAATTCAAACTACATTCGAACGTCCTTTATTCATCATCTAGCAGCCAGCACCTTACACAGCTATCAAAAAGTACCAATCCCACACTCGGCCAATCCTGCAATCATGATCTGGTCCCTCAGTCATGCACCTTCAGACACCGCACTTACCCGTCACCAGCAGTCACATCTTACATACACCGTCACTTACAACACACCCTATATACAACGTCATATAAAAATACATCAAACCATCTAACTAATCATAAATACACCGTACAAATAAAACCAATACTTCCAAACACATAAAAACACATGACACATTGTAATTGATGCCGTTGCTGCGTCGCGTCGTAGTAGCGTCGTTGTTACGTCGTAGGTCTTCGCCGTGCCCGTGTCAGTGTAACAGAAGCCTTCTTTACGAGAACTGTCCTCCGTGAGTCGAATCTTGGGTCCAGCGGACTTTGAGAAAATGTGGCAGGCTACACGCGCACGTAAATCTTCACACCCCTGCTGTCGAAATCCCCGCATATCCTGCATATTTTCGTCAGTTTTGCGAATAGAGTCGTACCGCTGATCCTCAGGTACGTCTTGATTTCTGCTTTCGCCCATTCCTCCAGATTCTCCGATTTTGTAACGTTCGTCGACAATTTGGCATTTAATTTCATGTGACACGCATTCGCATCGATTGACACTGTCAAATTTTCTTCTTTTATTGTTTCGAACTCTTTCGTTGAATTATCAAAACTTGTCACTTGCGCGGTCGGATGCGCATCGCATCGTATCAAACTGTCATCGTCATCGTGGATGTCGCGATACTCATTAATCTCATGATTTTCAAATCCGTCGCCATTGTCTTTCTTTCTTTCATGTATTTCAGACGTATCCTTGTAGAATTCACGCAGCAAAGCCAACTTCAAATCATGCCAACTGTCTAGTGGTTCTTCCTCCGCAAGCTCCGCCCGTAGCCACAGCGCCGCCGTGCCGAAGAACCTTTTCTTCGCTATCAGGAATTGATGCCTCGGCGTCCATCCGTATAAACATGCTTTTTTCTCTACATCCTCTATAAACATCTGCACATCGTAATCGTTTTCTGCAGTAAAAACACGCAATGTCATAATTTCATGTAGCCTATTCATGTCTCGTCTTCCGTCTTCTCACGTACCTAATAAATTCGTCTTAACTTCTTCGTCGTCCGTCTTCTTAATCTTTGTCGTCTTCTTGAATATTTTCTTCTTTCATCGCCGTATTTGTCTAGAGTTATATTTTCAGTATTCGTTCATCCTGGCGTCGCGATCCCGGACGAGCCCCCAAAATGTAGGAGCGGCGCAGGAAAACAATGAATAACTGTGAAAAATCTTCAATTTATTTACAGCTATATTAAAACATCGTTCACCGTCCAACGCTTCTTTCATACTCAATCCTACGTCAAATCATTCGCCATTCCAAAACAATTCAAACTACATTCGAACGTCCTTTATTCATCATCTAGCAGCCAGCACCTTACACAGCTATCAAAAAGTACCAATCCCACATATATGTACTTAATACACCGCTGTCATTAAAGCTAATGTTCTTATATTTGGTCACTGAGTTCTTACCTATACGTATTTTATAATGTTGACTGTACAAAGGATCACACTGCCGCAAAGCATTTTCTATCAGTCAACCTTTAGGCAAGGAAAATAAAGTGTGTTTACATAGGTTCCTCGGAGTAATATTATTGTTTTTTTATTTTAATTTACGATTTAAACTACGTTAATAGGCAGTTTCTACTCAGTTTTCTTACACAATTTGCTTATTACGCAAGTAATTGACAGGAATAACAAAATTTAACAACACTTGCACAAATGAAATTGTAGGGACACAATGCAACTGCATATTTTATATGTGTAAGCGAATTCCTATAGCGCCACGACGGCTAAGCCAGTCTCCCTAACCGCGACGCGAACCACACTAGCCGCTACTAAGCTATCAAATTGTAACGTGTGATTTTGTATCCAAATAAGTAACACTCAAACAACCTTGGACTTTTATTTATTACTGACAATTTCCTCACCTGAACTTAGTATAACCCGGACATTACAAGTGCTATATGCTTTAGATAGTTTTCAATTTCTCCTTTTTAGGTTCTTACTAAGCGTTTTATGCTATAACCCTCACAAAGGATATAGGTTCTTGGATCCACTCTGTCTGTTTCTGCTCATTTTGAATTACGTAGTATTTTGATTAACGCTCTTGCTGATTTTATGCCAGCTGTGGCCCAAGTTCAGTGCGATTGGAAGAGGCAATTCCGCCTTTATTACCTCCTCGGCCTCCGCGGACGGTAATATTAAATGAAGGAAATATTGCCTGCGAGGGACATTATATGTACGACTCGTTGATGAGGTCAGACATTTTTAACGATGATTTGATTGGATGTTACAATTTATTATGTAGGTGTTCCATTGCAGTTAAAAATATACTTTATCGATGACAACTGAAGCTGAGGCCATGATTTGCTGGCCTAGGTCGTAAAACAACTATAGGTATGATGTTTTGAAGATATATAAGTATTTTTTTACATGCGTACATGTATCGCGTTGTTGTCAAACAAGTGAATGACCTCCTGATGGTAAAAATAAGCCGTAGCATATGGACATAACATCTGTCTGAGAGCACCATTAATGATGAGAATTATGACATTTTCATGGATCATCAGCCTCCTATCATTTTTAGGGTTCCGTACCCAAAGGGTAAAACGGGTATTTTTAAGTCTCCGCTGGCTGGCTATAACAACAAATACTGAAAACAAAATAAACAAAATATTTAAGGGAGCTCCCATAGAAAAAAAAAACTTTAAAAAAGTTGCTCGTTGTGTTCATCAGGCTCTGGGTCTCAAAATGTATGGGAAAACTAAAATCCGACTCGCACTTGACCAAAATTCTACGTGAAATTATTGAACGTTCTTAATACTGATAAAAAGAAATATTTAAATTAAATTAAAAAGGTTATAATAAAGTGTCTAATCTTGTATAGATAATAGTACGGAACCCTTCGTGCGCGAGTCCGACTCCTCCTTGGCCGGTTTTTTACCAGTTGCATTCAAAAGGAGCTCGGGGGTCTTTTTAGGCACCAAATCGCAAGATATTATGCTGTAGGCACTAGTTTTACGAAAGCGACTTCAATCTAACCTTCTAGACCAAAGGGAAAATTAAACCTCGTTGAATTAGACCGGTTTCCCTACGATGTTTTCCTTCACCTAAAAGTTAGTGTTAAATATCAAATTAAAGCGTGTCACATACAGGCGCGGCCTGCGATGGCGGCCACAGTGGCGGCCAGTTGTAAACTATGACAATTAAGGCCGTGTGTGTCTGAATAATGGAATGGGCAGCAGCATTCCTAGAGTGCGGTGGAGATACTGCGATCGCCAACCCGCATGCCAAGCGTGGTGATTATGGCATTTACCCCCCATGAAATTGGGGGAGGCCTATGTCCAGCTGTGGACGTCCTAGGGCTGATATAGTGGTGGTGGTGGTGGTGGTGGGCGTCTGAATAATTGTTAGGATTGTCTTAGTGTACAACTGGCCGCCACCGCGGCCGCCACCGTAGGCCGCTCCAGTGTGTGACACGCTTAATACTTCGTGCAAAAGTTTTTTTACCCTCCTGACGCCTGGGTATCAAAATTTGCCAGAATAAAAAAATACTCTGTCAAATTGACATAAAGTCAAAACTTTATTGGGACCTATGTACTATGTGTAGGACGCTGGTCGTCAGGAGGTTAAAAGCTCCGAGCTCCGGATTCAATGTCGAGTGCATTACAGTGGATTTTGAACAAATTATACTGCAAAGTTTTTTATGTTTGTGTGAGTAAAGACTGCGTTCAGTTGTGTGAAACCCACTGCCAAATAAAACATTTTCAATCTTATGTAAATCTAAACGACCAAACTGCTTTCAAAGCGCTGCTAACTGAATAAATATGTCTCTTCAAAGTGATCTCTCTGTACCCTGGAAACGTATGCAGATGTGTGCAGATAAATGCAGAATTGTACAAATTTCGCAGTCTCAGCGCATGTAACCCTGGCGGCTGCAAGTTGAGGTCAGAAAAGATTAGGTTAGAGCATTAGTCAGCATTGATCTAGAGTTCTAAAATAGTCCTCTGTTTAACAGAGAATATCATTGCTAGCTTTTTTGCGTGGATAAACTGCGAACCAAGTACCCAGTCATCGGGGAATGACTGGTTTTTGTGGTATTTCTATCCACTAACTTGGTGTTGGAATTCCACGGTGACGCCATCTGCGCTCCAGTGCGATGGACTTCAGGATCTCAATACTGAACGCACTGGAGCCCGCACCATGCGCTTTACTCCTTTTGACTCATCTTAAAGCAACCTACGTCACCTTCCCTGGGGTTGATAGCCAGGTGTTGCGGCTGCGGAGTATTGCTGTCATCTCTGGGCGGGAGCACCTAGTTACCAGCTTTGACCTTTTGACTCGCTTTTGACACGTGCTGTGCGAATCGTAGACTTTCCAAACTCATAAGCGATTTTGAATCGTTAAGTTTAAGGAGAAACTTTGCCTCCCATATGCGTGTTCTATCGCTTGTAAGTACAATAATAAGTCTTTTACGACAAGTACGCGGGAGACCGTAGACCTATTCTTGCCCGAGTCTACATGGTTTGATAGCTAGAATACTCACATCATGAGAGCCCGTTTTTGCCCGTTGTTTCGTGCGTTTGTTGCGTGTTGTTGTCACGGTACAACGCCGGCAGCGGTACCAATGTCAGTTGCAAGAGTCATCGGCGCGTTTGGGTGGATTGCACCTCGGAGATGTTCTATTGCTGAGATTAACTTAAGCGGTACTCCTACCCCACCCGGGTATGTCCTAAAACTACGACCAAGACCACCGGGGGATGGGCAGCAGCATCCCTGGAGTGCGGTGGAGATACTGCGATCGCCAATCCGCATACGAAGCGTGGTGATTATGGCATTTACGCCCTATGAAATTGTAGGAGGACTATATCCAGCAGTGAACGTCTTTCGGCTGACATGGGGGTAGTGGGGGTACTCTTACCGCTGTGCTCTTTAGCTAGGCCTGGATAATACCCCGTTCTCATCTATTCCAGTTAGCAATCTAGTTCCATACATGACGTGTTTGACTCCAACGACGGTCTTCTGTAATAACAATCGTATAGCATTTATTTTTCGAACCGTGAGGTCTTCGAGAAGATAGCACGTGAGATCTTCGAGAAGACAGTAGGGGTCACGTGTAGGGTAGCGATGGGTACTCCCTACGGACATGGTGTAGCTTCGACCCCCCTTGTCAAGTGAGTGGGCAACTTGACTTGTTAGCCGCCCGATGGCCTCTAACTTGGCTTAGCGACTGCTGTCATAGACAACCAACATCCGGAATCATCGGCTTAACGTGCCTTCCAAAGCACAGGAGCGCTCAGTTAGTAACCACTCTAAGCGGTCACGCATAAAGAACTGACCCAGGCCCACATTGCTTAACCTCGCATACCGCACGCGGTACGTGGATGCCGCTGGGCCACGAGCGCTCCACGATCTTCTGTATAGGACTGAAATGCTAACTGCAATAGTGTGAACGGGGTTTAAGGCGCGATGACTTTGAGGTGACACGCTAAAGTGGCTTAGCTCTCTAATATGTAAGTGTCTCCATCGACATGGACTTAACACAGGGAAAGCCAGATCTCCTCTTTAAGGTCGATTCGGTTCTGACACCATCGAGGTGTCACTTCACTCGAACGCGGGTGACAACGCCGGACAGTGAGAGCATCGTTCTTAGTTTTGTAAACACATTACTTGGTGACAGCGTTGACACGCAAACGAGTCTACCCTAACTAGACAACATAGCACGTATTATACGGTAGAGCAGGATGGCATGATTCGAGCTCTGTCAAACGTCGGAATTATGTTTGTACATACATACATATAATCACGCCTGTTTCCAAGAGGAGTAGGCAGCGATCACGGATTTCCATTTGCTACGATCCTGACGTACAACTTTCGCTTCATGAACTCTCATAACATTCTTCATGCATGCGCGCCGATTTATTTATTATATTTGTGGTCAAGTACGAGTTGGCGCCATTTGTCCCATAATAATATTAGGGAGATGTGAACATTACCAGAACTTAACGAAGCTCGTTGTAAAAATAATTACTGTCATTAGAATTTACTGCGCACTTGTGTGAGACACCAAAAGCGGTGGTACGCGCGAGCTAAATTTGACTTGTTTTAATTATAGCTTTCAACATGGTCTTGTATACAGGGTGATTTCGGGGTCGTGGAACAAGAACCAGTTTTTAGACTAGGTATCTGATTTTGCCATTTCAAAAAAATTGTAGTGACACGAAACAAACGCATTACATTTTTAATTTATTTTGATGAAAAAAATACAAAATCACAAAAAAACATGGTTACCCTACTCTCTTTGACGGATGGTACGGAGAGTTGACAGTGGGGCAGGGTGACCAAGTTGTATGAAAAAGTATTATTTCCCATTAAAATTTGTAAAAAAAAGAAAAATATTTGAGTTATGAACCTTCATACCGACTGTGATGTTGTCTACTTAGAATTGTTGACCATGTACAATTATTTTGGACCACGACCCCAAAATAGATATAAATGTTTCTTACATATGTCCTAGAAACCTATTTATGAACAACAGTATTGTCGAGGCATGGAATGAGGCAATTGCAGGCTGTGTATTAATAAATAATAATAAATATTAGGGGACAATCTTACACAAATTGACCTAGTCCCAAACTAAGCAAAGCTTGTACTATGGGTACTAGACGACGATATGCATACTTATATAGATAAATACATACTTAAATACATAGAAAACATGCAAAACCCAAGAACAAATATCCGTGATAAATGCACAAATAAATGCCCTCGCCGGAATTCGAACCCGGAACCTCTGGCTTCGGAGGCAGAGTCACTACCAACGAGGCTAAATAGGCCGTCTAGTATTAGTTTTAGACGGACGACCATGAGAATCCGTTTAATTAATATGAAGCCTGCAATTGACATTCCAGCAGAGACTAATATAGCGCTTATCTCAACAATGGGGGGAAAAAAGACTAAATTAGAATTAAGTTTTGATAAACATAACCCTAAAACGTCAAAAAAATTATTTTAATTAGAATCAGAAGTGTATTTTTCCACCTAAAAACGCAAATTATTTCAGATGCGTATAAAAAGGCCGCGTTTAGGAGCGTTCGTGGCCCAGCGGCGCCCGCGTACCGCGTGCGGTATGCGAGGTTAAGCAATGGCGGGCGAGGTCAGTTCTTGGATGGGTGACCGCTTTGAGTGGTTACTAACTGAGCGCTCCCATGCTTTGGAAGGCGTTAAGCCGTTTATCCCGGTTGCTGTCTATGATAGGAGTCGTTAAGCCAAGTTAGAGGCCTCCGGGCGGCTTGAGAACTTCTGACAGTCAAGTTGCCCACTCACTTGACAAGCCTAATCCCAATAAGGTCTAGTGTTCCCGCGGGTTGGAAGTTTAGATGGCAGTCGCTTCCGTAAAAACTAGTGCCTACGCCAATTCTTGGGATTAGGTAGCGGACCCCAGGCATCCTTCAGGTTGCAAATGTACTGGGAATAACGCTAGGAGGATGATGATGTCAAAATATAATTTCTTAAACAGAATCAGAAGTGTATTTTTCCACCTTAGACCGCAAATTATTTCAGACGCGTATAAAAAGGCCACGTTTCCAACATAATACGACTTGAACTGGTTGTATTTATCTTTTTAAAAAGTTTGGAATTCGACTAATACAGCATATTATTATGTAACATTGTAGTCGCGCGGAGCCTATGTTAAGAAACCTGTATCTGTGGTTGCACCTTACACACATGACAGTAACAATAACGGCTACTATAATTAAATTCAAATTTCGAACATCTTAAAAAGAAAAATCATATTTGGAGCGTTCCGGGGTTGTAAAATTGGCACACTTTGACATTAAAATGAATGGTACTTTTATATTACCAATTATGCCCTTTTATTCGAGGTGAGAGTCGAAGGTAAGAGTGTTCGTGGGTAAAATTTACTAAAAATACTCGTATGAGTATTTTCCGTTTGAAGCAAAGTACAGACTTCATAACGGTTTCTCTTTACGAGTCCACACTTGACTAAAATTAGGTTTTTAATAATAAAGCGGCGGATATTAAAACCGTGAAAGCCTGTTTTTCCGCAAAAGTGCTTTTTCCGCAAGCCCGGTTCGCCCGCAAGCGTTGGGGTATTGCGGGATTGAATACGCAGGACCACGGTGACGTTTAATGAGGTCAACATCGATAGTGAACGTTTTACATAATATCATTAAAGTGATTTAAATGAGTTCATCTATATGTATGTTACAGAATATTTTCAATGTTCCAATCTCTTGATGTGAGGGTGTAAAAGATCTTATGGAGCATATATTTTTAACCGATTTCAAAAAAAGAAGAAGTTTCGTTTGTTTGGAATATTTTATTTTATCAATGTTCACCGATTACTCGGCAGACTAGTGAACCGATTTCAAAAAATCTTTATTTGTTTGAAAGGCTATGTTTTCTAGTTGGTCCCATTGTCGCTCTGCATTTTCTACCGCATGTATTACGGGGAATGCTCCGAGGAATTATTATAGCATTATATAGCAGGAGTATGGGATCTAGCAGGAGGATAAGATTTCGAAAAGTGTGGAGTCGTTGTTTAAAAATTACTAGTATCAATTACAGAGAAGCTAGACATGCTTACGATTGGATATTTGATCCTAACGTGCTGATCTAAGGGTTTTCAGATTAATTAATTGAATAGGAACCTGTTTAGCATTTGTCCTAACCGCGGTTAGGCTACGTAAGCATTAAAAATGTGCTAGAAATAGAAATCTGATTAATATTCAATTTTTTTATTTAATCGTATGGAATGTATTTACGAACCGTGAGATCTTCGAGAAGACAAGTACGGTTGCCAGTTTTTGTTGCACTTTTAGCACCACCCAGGGGTCACGTGTAGGGTAACGGTGGGTACTCCCTACGGACGTGGTGCAACTTCGACCCCCCTTTGTCAAGTGAGTGGGCAACTTGACTGTTAGAAGTTTTCAAGCCGCCCGAAGGCCTCTAACTTGGCTTAGCGACTGCTGTCGTAGACAGCAGCCGGGAGCAACGGCTTAACGTGCCTTCCAAAGTACGGGAGCGCTCAGTTTGTAACCACTCAAAGCGGTCACCCATCCAAGAAGTGACCTGCCCCCACATTGCTTAACCTCGCATACCGCACGCGGTACGCGGGCGCCGCGGGGCCACGAACGCTCCGGAAATATTCACTACATACTAGTTAAACAAAAAAGTAAGTACGATTGCGGCCTCTGGTGCGGAATTAAGTTTATTTATTTATTTATCTATAGTCCTGACGTCACTGTAATCGACTTAGCTATATCTATCATGCACGACTGTTTGCGCAAAGATGATATGTATACTAATGACTTGCGAAAGATCAATCTGCCTTGACAATTCGCTTACAAACATGATCATTGATCAGTGGGCTGGCCTCTGCTCTGAGCAACATCTTAGGTTGGATTGATCTAATTATTGTTATAGAATATAATAGCTATTATCACACACCACACAGGTAAATTACTTTACCTGTGCTAAAATCGGCAAATACAGCGGTCTCGGCGCCGAATACTTGTTCACCCCTTTCGGCGTCGAGACTCTCGGCCCGTGGGGTCCTGGGGCTTTAAGCCTCTTCAACGAATTGTCGAAGAGGCTTATTGATGCCACAGGTGACCGAAGAGCTGGCTGCTACCTCGGCCAAAGAATTAGCTTGGCTATTCAGAGAGGAAATTCTGCCAGTATCTTCGGCACAATGCCGCGGGGGCCATTTTTAGATTTAATTTAGTTTTGTAATTAGTTTTAATGTTATTGTAATTAGTTTTATTTTTGGTAATTAATCTGTTTTTATATAACGTTCTAAATAAATTCCTACAATTGCTTTAAGTAGGACACTGATATATGCCCGTATTTCATTGGATATTCTACTTTAAAACCAATGTTATGGAGTTTCTAGTACATATACACTGTCTTAAAATCATATGTTTGGAATATAAACTCTATTACATAAGCGTTAAAGTAGACTATCCAATGGAACAAAAGCATGTGTCAGTGGTAAACTCAAAGTGATCGTACTGTACCAGATACCATAAATTAACTTATCACACCTGGTATTTGTGATGTAGGTAGATGAAGAAGAGCTGTCTACCCCCATTGTATGAGAAGTATCTTACGTCAGTCCGAAATAAATCCTCGAACTAACTGCCGCCTGTCATTTGCCATACCTATTGGAATACCTAATTCCCTAATACACTACAGTGGCGACGAGTAATCATTGTATCCCGCGTGTGTAATTAAGTAAATTACGTACATAATCAACATGTCTATCGGTAAACTGCACGAGTTTAATGTCGGAAATGGTGCGTGGTCGTCGTACATAGATCGAGTCGAGATGTACTACAAAGTGAACGTCGTGGAAGAAGCTATGAAAGTACCGGTTTTAATAGCCGCGATGGGGGACGACGCCTATGAGCTGTTGGAGAATTTGGCCAGTCCTGCAAAACCGGCGACATTAACTTTAAGTCAGATAAACGAACTAATGGCGCAACATTTACAGCCAACGCCATCAGTTCTGGCGGAAAGATATCGTTTCCGACAAAGGAGGCAAAATGTTGGTGAGACTATTACGATGTATGTGGCGGAGTTGAAACGGCTGTCTAAACATTGTAAGTTTGGCTCAAATTTAAGTGTGGACTTGCGGGACCAATTCGTCTGTGGCTTATCTAGCGATGTAATTAGGCAACGATTGTTTGCTGAGGACGACAAGGTGACCTTCGCAGCTGCAGTCAAACTTGCAACATCATTAGAGGCGGCGGAAAGGGACGCAGCGATAGTGGATCAGACTAAAGCGGCAGGTTCGAGCGGGACGGGCGAAGCGCAGACCGTTATGTTTGCGAGTAGAGGGAGGTCTTCTAGTACTTTCAGCGGCGGGCAGGCGCGAGCACCTCCATTTACGTCACAGCGGCGGGGCTCTAATGGCCGACAAGAAATACAGTGCGAAGCTTGTGGGGCGCGGAGTCATAATTATGCTAACTGCAAATTTAGGGAATATGTGTGCAGCAAGTGTCAGCGGACGGGCCACTTGCGACGAGTGTGCCCGGAGTGGGGCGCGGGCGCGGCCGGAGCTGGCCGTGGCGGAGCGCGGGCCCCAACGCGGCGCGGAGGGCCAACCAGGGCGGGGCCAGCGCGGAGTGCCATGTATTTTGCGGAGGCCGATCGCGGTTACAGCGAGGAGAACGGTGGAGATATCGAGGAAGAATTACACCACCTATGCTTAAATAACTACCAATCGGTGAGTTTACCGATACAAATCGATAATACTGTCATTAAAATGCAGGTAGATACGGGAACGGCGATTTCTTGTGTAAACAAAGTCACATATGATCAATATTTCTCCCATCTAGCGATAGAAAACGATAATACAGTTTTAAGATTTTACGACGGAAGCACTATAAAACCGTTAGGTATCATAAGGCCAATGATAACGTATAATAGTTGCAGTAAACAATTAGAATTGTTTGTAATTGAGGGTGGCACAACTTCCTTGTTAGGAAGGCAGTGGCTGGCCGAGCTGGACATAGAAATACCTAAATTTAATTGTAACTTTATAGTAAAAGAGGCTAGCGCACAGTTTAGTGATGAGGTCATGAATTTGCTTGGCAGATATGAGGAGTTGTTCAGCGACGGACTGGGGCGATACAAGGGCGGAAAAGCAAAATTGAGAGTACGCGAGGGAGTGGCGCCGGTATTCCACCGCGCGCGGCCCTTGCCGTACGCGCTGCGCGAGCGCGTGGACGCCGAGCTGGACGCCATGCTGCGCGCCGGCGTCATCGAGCCCGTCGACTGCTCCGACTGGGCCTCCCCACTGGTACCTATTAATAAGCCGGATGGCTCGCTTAGGATTTGCGCAGACTATAAAACTACCTTGAACCCGTGCTTATTGGTCGATCGTTACCCGCTACCTAAAATAGAAGACGTCCTGGTTAATTTAAATGGTAATATGTATTTCAGTAAAATAGATCTGTCACAAGCGTACAACCAAATTGAATTGGATGAGTCTAAACGTTACACCGTCATAAACACGCACAGGGGGTTGTTTCAGTACAATAGATTAGTATATGGGCTATCATCCAGTGTGGGTATATTCCAGCGCATTATGATTAATTTATTAGGTGACATACCAAACGTCGAAGTATTTTTAGATGACGTCATTATTGGAGGGAAAAACAAATCGGAACACTTACAGGCTTTAGATGCGGTTTTGCAGCGTCTTCTCACCAGCGGGTTGAAATTAAGGAAGAATAAATGTGTTTTCCTAGCTAGTGAGGTGACATACTTAGGGTATGTTGTGTCTCGGGAGGGTGTTAAGCCGGATACCTCGAAAATAAAGGCTATTTTGAAAATGGCACAACCCCATAATGTATCAGAATTAAGATCGTTTTTGGGGACGGTGAATTTCTTTGGCAGGTTCATTCGGAATCTCAGTATAATATTGTCACCGCTTTATAACCTCTTAAAAAAAGGTGTGGAGTGGTATTGGAGCGAAGAGTGTGATGTTTCTTTCTCGCAGGTCAAGCAGTTGCTATCGGGGGCCGAAGTATTAAGTCATTATGATCCAACAAAACGGTTGATAGCAACTTGTGACGCATCCCCGCGAGGGGTAGCGGCGGTTTTGACTCAGATCGGGCCGGACGGTGAGCGGCCGGTCGCGTTTGCCTCGCGTACACTAAATAGCGCGGAAACTAACTATTCGCAGATTCACCGAGAAGCTTTAGCCATTATATTTTGCGTTAAGAAATTCCACCAATACCTTTACGGGCGTCATTTCACGTTACGCACGGATCATAAACCGTTAGTATCAATATTTGGGCCCAATACCGGTATACCGACAATGACAGCTAGCCGGATGCAACGGTGGGCAATAATCTTATCAGCGTACGATTACGACATAGAATATGTAAATACAAAGGATAATTGCGCGGATGGATTGTCTAGGTTACCGAGTACAAGTATTAAAGAGATTAACGATACGTCATATGAGACAATTCCAGAGCAGACTTACCTTCACTTCGCACAAGATGCGTTGTTATTAGATTATAATAAAATAAAGCACGACACTATGCGTGACCCCGTTTTAGCTAGAGTTTTAAATTTCATCCGAGACGGCTGGCCACAGAGTTGTGACTTAGAAGGGTTAAAACCATATTTTAATAGGAAGACCGAATTATATGATGAGTTAGGGTGCGTTATGTGGGGTCACCGGGTGGTGATACCGGAGAAATGCCGCGGGAAAGTATTAAATATCTTACACGAACCACACATGGGCATAGTTAAGACAAAGTCGTTGGCCCGTAGCTATGTGTGGTGGCCGGGCATCGATGAGGCGGTGGAGGCGGCGTGCCGCGGCTGCGCGCCGTGCGCCGCGCTGGCGGCCGCGCCGCCGCGGCACGCGCCGCGCTGCTGGCCGTGGCCGACGCGAGCATGGACTCGGCTACATATGGATTACCTGGGGCCTTTATATGGTAAAATGTACTTAGTACTGGTGGATGCTACGTCCAAATGGGTTGAGGTATTCCAGGTACCCAGTACGGCCGCCGGCCACGCTTTGGAAAAATTAACCGAAGTTTGGGCTAGGTGGGGAATACCCAAACAGGTAGTAAGTGATAACGGGCCGCCGTTCTCGAGCCGGGAATTCTCAACCTTTTTGGCCTCGGACGGAATTGAACACATTTTCACGGCCCCATATCACCCGGAGTCGAACGGAGCCGCTGAGAATTCGGTTAAGGTTATTAAACAAGTTATTAAAAAAGCCGTTATCGAAAAAACCGATATAATAAAAGCCATTAATACCTTCTTAATGTATTACCGTAATACTATTCATTGTTCTACCGGTGAGAGCCCTGCGATGCTAATGACGGGTAGGCAGTTGCGGACTCGTTTAGATTTATTAAAACCAGATGTAGGATCCAGGGTAGCAAAGAGTCAGCTAAAGCAAGTTTCGACCTCGGGAGGATCGGATAGAAAGGTGGATGTAGGTGAGGACGTGTGGTATCGTAAATATTTGAAAAGTGAGAAATGGCAGCCTGGAAAAGTGACTAGAGTTATTGGTGAAACTGATTATAATGTAAGTGATTCTGACGGTAACGTTACTCACCGCCATATAGACCAAATAAGACGAAGAACGAGGAGTTCTATAGTCTGCCCAATGAGAACCGGGGAAAGTACTGAAATTGGGGTGGGATTTCAGTCCCCACGGTTGGTACACGTGAGGCCCGGGGACGGAATAGGGACGCCACGAGCGTGTACCAGTGGGTCGGAGCAGGCAACGGGAACGTCGTCTCCGATGTATGTTGCATCGCCGGGGTGTAGTATGGCGAAAGAGGATGAAGACGGCTTAGAATGTTTTTCTACGCCGGGAAAGGAAATGATTGGTATAAGTGATGAGCAAATCCACCAACCTTCGCCCCCTCTTGTAACGACTCGGTCCCGTCCATTTAGGCAATGTAAATTTAAGAAAGCCTCTATAAATTAGTCATAAGTCTAACTTGCATCGGATGTTATGTTGTTCACTGCTTACCTATTAAAGAAAAATATAGCCTTGTTATTACTCTCTGTAGTTAAGCATTACTGGTATTACTATATATAGTTATTCCATTTTGAATCTTATTCCCTACATATAAGTAAGTGCGTAAGGGTCTAATATTGTTAGTCAAGCATCGAAGGATCCTCTGATAGTATTGTTAGAGTATAAGGTGCCGTTGAGCAAAAGTGATCCTGAATGCAAAGATGTAATTAAGGTTAAGCTTAAGAATTGTTGTAGTAAATATTTATTACTTAATTGGCTTTGTGTTGCATAAATTAAGTGTGGAGGAGTGTGATGTAGGTAGATGAAGAAGAGCTGTCTACCCCCATTGTATGAGAAGTATCTTACGTCAGTCCGAAATAAATCCTCGAACTAACTGCCGCCTGTCATTTGCCATACCTATTGGAATACCTAATTCCCTAATACACTACAGTATTCAGAAATTTTGTACTTTTCTTCCCTCACGTGATGGAAACAATGACTATTTTCTGAAAAGCAAGTGTGAAATGCAGTATGTGTCACTACGTAGCAAAATTACTTCGTCTTGGAATTAAACACTTAAAATAAACCCTTTACTACGCTCGGGATTCTTTTTAATAATCTTTCGCTTCACTCAGTATTCAATATACCTACCGCAAAGGTTTTCAGTTCATTAACAACCAGATTAATTCTTTGCTTCCCAAATAAATAAAATATCGTAAGTTCAAGCATCTTTGGCAACATCATCAAACTCCCTTCGGCCGTCTACAGAACCGGAGTTTCGGAACTGGTTCTGTACATGGCTTTTAATTTACTTGTATAGAACTGGTTCCCTACGAGGCTTTTAGTTTACTTTTATGGAACTGGTTCTGTACATGGCTTTTAATTTACTTGTATAGAACTGGTTCCCTACGAGGCTTTTAATTTACTTTTATGGAACTGGTTCTGTACATGGCTTTTAATTTACTTGTATATAACTGTGAGACCTTGTTCACTGAAAAAGGTTTGGCATGAAGGCCGTGTCACTGGGTATGCAGTATTTTCTCCGTAAAACGCTTTCATGATAAGTAACTGGCCAGTTAGATGAATAAATAAGACATCATAGGTCTATACAAAAAAGTACAGAAAAATTATGTGTACAGATAGATTGTTCTCACAACTTCGCGCCTAGATTTTCGTCCTGATTCGTCCTCCTTACATCACAGTCGGGTTATGAGACTCATAAGTCATAACACATGTTATTATGTTGGATATCCAACTCCCTACACGCTTGTAACACAACCCGCCATATTTCAAGTTAATCAAAACGCATAAAATGCGACGGCACGCCAATTATAGAGACACCCGACTCTGCACAATTTTGATGCCAATTAGGCTGTACCAAATATACGAGATGATATAAATTGGTGAAGAAAACTGGGGAATTGGTGAATTTTAGTGTCACGACTGGAAGGCAAGGACGAGTAAATTTTGGGACGTGCTTTATTGATGGTCAATTCTTAGGGTTGACGCTTTAACAATACTTCAAGTAGTTCTAGTTGGTAGTGACCACAAAGTACAATATATATACTGAGATAGAGATACCAGTGAAATACTCCACATAGATCGTAGCGCCGTTGTGTATTTAGTAAAAACTAACCGCACGACCGCTGCATCCCTGTCACTTCAATATGCAAGTGCGATAGAGACAGCACCCAGAGACATCTGGTGCAAACAAGTTAAACTAACATTTCCATAGAAAAATTCGTACTTCGAGCTGAAAGGCCCCTGGTAGTGACACTGCGTCCGAAGTGCCGGATGATATTGTCGCCGCTCAAAGTGCGCTAATATTTAAAAAGAAACTAAAGAAATGGCTTATCGAGCAGGCGTTTTACGACCATACAGAGTAATTTTCTAGTTGATAAGAATCACCTACTAGTACTGGTGATATAACACTGTGATATAAATGTATAATTAATGTATTTTTTTTGACATGTAATGGAATATTACCAATAAAATATGAATATGAATATGAAGCTAAAGGTCCCGGGTCCCAATCCCGGTAAGGGCATTTGTTTCTGTGGTGAGCACAAACATTTGTTCCTGAGTCTTGGTTGTTTTATATGTATTTAAGTATTTATCTATTAAATGTAAAAACCCCTGGAGTTGCAGGCGTCCATAGGCTGCGGTGACCGCTTACCATCAGGCGGGCCATACGCTTGTTTGCCACCGACGTAGTATAAAAAATATATATATCGTCGTCTAGTACCCAATGTCCCCATAACACAAGCCTTATTGAGCTTACTATGGGACTAGTTCGGTTTGTGTAAAATTTGTCCCCTAATATTTATTAATTAAAGATATGTCGTGATAAGCATAGCGTAGTGGTACCTCATCATCATCATCCTAGCGTTATCCCAGTACTGTTGAATCATGAAGGATGCCTGGGCTCCACTATCCAATCCCAAGAATTGACGTAGGTACTAGTTTTCACGGAAGCGACTGCCATCTTACCTGCTTCCAATCCAACCTTAAGGGAAATCTAGACCTTATTAATTCAAAATTCAATTCAAAATTCAAAGTTTTATTCTGCAAGTATGCCCCAAGGGCTCTTTTACATGTCAAGGATTACAATATCATTAAGTGACATGAATACAAAGCAGTATAAACCAACAAATATATGCCTGGGCACACTTTCGATGAACTTATCCTATAATACAGAGATGTAAAGTCTCTATGGTCAAAAATATTATAGATAAAAGCGGAGATGTAAAGAGTCCCCATAGTCAAAACATTAGGTTTTAGAGATGTAAAAGGTCTCTAAAGGTCAAAATAAAAAATTTGATATCCGAAATAAAAATTTCGTGTCAGGGGACTGTCAAGTGAGAGGGCAACTTGACTGTTAGAAGTTCTCAAGCCGCCTGAAGGTTTCTAATTTGGCTTAACGACTGTTGTCATAGACAGCAGCCGGGATCAACGGTTGAGCGTCCCGTCCAAAGCACAGAAGTGCTCAATTTATAGATACTCAAATCAGTCGCACATCCAAGATTTGAACCCGGCCGACGTTGCTTAACCTTGCATGCAGCACGCGGTACGCGGGTGCCCCAAGGTCACGCACGCTCACCTTGACCAAAAATTGTAAGTGTCAGAGTCAAAGCGATGGTATGCTTACTGGTACAATATCGGCACGCAGAATCTACCTCTACAGAACTGTACGTCAAGGGTGCATGTATACATTTTTTTATCTTATTCCATTGAAATAAGGTTCAGAAATGTATACATATTTATGCCCTCTACTGTACACAATACACTCTTTTTTTTTGCGACAACCCTACCCTAATCGGGGCTGTCGATCAACCGTAATCCCCGCGATGGATTGTGAACTCTAATTGCATATAAATACGATCGATAGTTGAAGCACGCGCGCCGGCTTAGCTGAGCTTGTTTCTAAATAGGGATTGCCGAATGTTTTCTTAAGATTGATTGAATTGGGGAAATGGGATTTATTTTACAAAGGTACATGATGTGAGGGGGTGACATTGTGAAAATACTACGTTCTGGGATTTATTAGGTCGTCGTAAAGCTAGGTTAGATGCGAAACTAATAAAATTAAAACATTTCTGTTTCAGTGCACAATTCACAGGTTGTTTATCTTCATCTTCCATTGTTTTCTTTCAACTCATTTGCTCAAAGGTTAGCTGGAAGAGATCCCTTAAAAGGATAAGCTCGCCTTTGTACTTCCGCTTTTTCTTTGTTTGTCATTTTACCGTGTTTTATGTACAATAAAGCAATACCACCACCCACGACCATATCAGCCAAAGGACGTCCACTGCTGGACATAGGCCTCCCCCAAATTCACGGGGGGTATATGTCATAATCGCCACGCTTGGCATGCGGGTTAGCGATCGCAGTATCTCCACCGCACTCCAAGGATGCTGCTGCCCATCCCCCGGTGGTCTTGGTGGTAGTTTTAGGACATACCCGGGTCCCAAGCAATACATACATACATAATATTAATAATCGTAAGTCATTCATTTCGAATCGTGAGATCTTCGAGAAGACAAGTACGGTTGTCAGTTTGTTGCACTTTTAGCACCACCGGGGTCACGTGTTTAACGGTGAGTACTCCCTACGGACGTGGTGCACGGCTTAACGTGCCTTCCAAAGCATGGGAACGCTCAGTTAGTAACCACGCGTCTCCAAACCCCCCCCCCCCCCCCCCTTGTCAAGTGCGTGGGCAACTTGACTGTTAGAAGTTCTCAAGCCGCCCGAAGGCCTCTAACTTGGCTTAACAACTGCTGTCGTAGACAGCAGCCGGAATCGACGGCTTAACGTGCCTTCATGACGGGAGCGCTCAGTTAGTAACCACTCATAACGGTCACCAATCAAGAACTGACCCGGGCCCTTACTTAAACTCGCATACCGGACGCCGTACGCGGGCTCCGCTGGGCCACGAGCGCTCCGAAAACTTAATGTTGTACAGTATAGTCAGCAGATGTTTGGAGCAGAATGACTGGGGAAGGAGCTCCACCTAACAAAAAATCGCAGCCGTAATAACACCACTAAAGAGCAAGTCTTTGGTATGTGGTGTTATAAAGAAGCGTCTAAAAATGGAGACCTAAATTGAACGCGCGCCATTTACCCGCGAGTTTGTTTGGTATTTAGAGCATAAACTCCAAACGTCTCAATGCCGGAGATTACTTATTTAAATCTGCGTTCACTTACAGGATGGAAAAAAATATAGGCCCTGGAGGGGACTACCTTAAAACTTTGAGATAGCTCAATTTGCTAAAAGGAATCATAAAGGTCTTCGCGCACTATATCAAGTCCACACCAACTCTACTCAAATATGTAACACGAGTGTACGTCACGTGGACAACGCATAGACTACACGGCGTACACTACCTTTACATCAATTTTGGAAATTGTACTGTAGATAATACGACATAAGGCTTAAAATTCAATATTTAGCTTTAAGTCGAGTGGCTATTGAGTTGTTATAGTGTGCGAAGGCCTTTATTTTATTTCTCTTAAGCAATAAAACTGCATTCATAGAATTTGAAAAAATAATAAAACATTTGTCTATACTAATTGTACAAAATTTCTCTTTTTTTATTTGTGGCCTCTTGTATCTTAGACTAAGTCGGTCTCTAAGAAGTTTTTGTTCCTTGTTAAAAATAGGGTCGATTGGGATCAATTTACACCATACATTTTACTGAGGAAAATGTAAAAAAAATGGTTATGTTTTGGCTGTCTGTTCATTTTTTCAAAATCTGTGAATGCAATTTTATTGCTTAGGAGAAATAAAATAATGTTTCCTATCAACAAACTCAGCCATGTCAACGTTTAAAGGAAGTTCCCTTCCAAGGCCCATGTTTTTTTCCACCCTGTATAAGACTGTGTATATAACGTATAGACGTAACGGCTTATAACGCCTACATTGGCGACGGTGCGGCGCGGCGGAATGGCTGTCGATTATGGCCTCGATTTTACATTAGGATGTTTTTTAGAACGACGACAAAAAAGCTTACAGCCTGCTCGTAAGCAGACATCGTAGCCTATAGTTTCTTCCGACTTCAGAAGCGTTTGCCGACCCGTTATAGAATTGAGGATTCATTCCCGATGCGATGGTATGAAATGATGTGTTATTTTCGACGAGTGAGAGAGAAGTGAGAGAAAGTTATTTATAGGATTAACGGATAATTTCCAAATCAGATAAAAAAAGTGTTTAATCAAAATTATCTCATCTGGTATAACAAAATCATTACACTCATACATCACATTTTCATGAAATTGATACGTTATCACTGCTCTTTATTTTATTAAAAATGGGACTGTTCTTGGCCAGCATCTAGCCAGGGGGCAAAGATGAGGCCGACGATGAAGCGAGCTCACCCACAGATGATGCCTATTCACTCGTGCCTTAAAAAGGTCTAGGACTAGGTTATTGGCTATGTGCGAAGTAGGTGGTGGGGGTAAGCTAGGCGATCGTAGCGCACACTATGGCAGAATTGTGTACTTACCGGGGACCACTGTCAAATTTACTTTCACGTTTTCTATTGGTTTCTTAACGGTTTCCTACGATTCGTTTCGTTTGCATGTATTTATTTATTCTCTTATTTATTTCAGTAAAATTTCCAATACGGGGTTTTTCTCGTTTACTAAAGTAAATAAAATATTCATGTGTCATTATTTGACATCTCTGAGTTTTGACATTGTCTCGGGACCTTTGACGTTTGACGTTTCAGACATAGCCAATATGAACTCGAAAATACAAACGTTGAACCACCTATCTATTTACTTATTTTGCATGATGTACCGTATGGGTTTTGTTATATAACTAAAAAAACCTTACCAATTTCGGTGACGTCATCGTCCTCTATATCGAAGTGCTTTTCTAATATACGAGTATGTCAACCTAGTTTGATACATTTTATCTTAGAGATACTGAGTGCTATTGAAATTTCCTTTCAAGGCCGTCCATTATCGCTCCGATCCCTCCCAGTGACAGACGAGACGGGTTTTAGGGTATCCAGGCTATACGGTTACTAAGGATATTGTAATGAGGTAGTTCCTTAATGTTAAAAGGAATTCCTGTAGTTTTATAAACTACTCGCTTTTGCTTTCGACGTCGTTTACGTAGAAGTTGTTATTACCTTAGATAATTAATTCTTATTTATAATCGCTATTAAAATATTTTAGGCGCAAGAATAATCATCGCAACCCTTAAAAACTTTCCACCCGTCAAGGAATGACTTTTCGGGATAGAAAACTGTCAAACTATCTTCAACACAGATTTCATCTAAATCTGCACAGTTGTTTTCGCAGACCTATATAATATTAGTAAGGATAATCTGAAAGGGAGAAAATTAATCCCGTGTTGTATAACCGGAGTGTGTAATATTATGGGTACAAAACAATATATTGGTCTCACATTTTATTACGCTTGTGTTACACCCGTTCTCCGCTATGGGGTTATTTTTTGGGGATATACGATATCTTGTGACCAAGTGTTTCTATCGGAAAAAGATTTACAACTGTTATCTCCAGATAAAAAAAAGTAATAGTTATTTATTCTTCTATTTAGGTATGTTATATGCACCTATGAATGTCAATAAACTACCACCGGTTCAGAAAAATAAACCTCTGCCACGAGAAGAATCGTCGTAAAAAACTCGGAGAGGTGTCATTTTTTCAAAACAATATACATCGTATAGTTTAAATATAATTACAGTGTCAGGTACCTACTACAAAATTACAATAATACAGTAGAAAACCTATTTTTGCGATATCATTATTTGCGATTTATTTTTGATATCATTGCCGTTATAATTGCCAAACATCCCATCCATGATGTAATCGTTTACCTTATAATAATTATCACTAGTGTCACGCAGACTACTTTTTTATAAATGTATGCATTCAAACGTCAATCAAAACGACCTGTTTTAGATAAAATACCCTTAAAACTAGTTAATTTTTATCAAATCAAACCAAATCATTTATTCTGCTAAAACATACACAAAGTTGGTACAATTGACATGTCAGTGGTAATAGAATTACATGTATGTATGTTCCGCCACAATACGGCATGCAAAACTTACACTAAATTATAATATTAGCCTAAGTTTACAAATTACAATTTTAATATTTATTTATTAGCCTAAGTTTACCATAAACAAGAATATCAATTTATAACAAAAAAATAATAATACGAAAATTAATTAATATGATAACAATTTGATACAATTAAAATGACCTATGTACATAAACATTAACCATAAATCTTCTCGAAAAACTCCTTTAAAGAGTAATAGGGTCTGTCTAGTAAATAAAATTTTAACTTCTTTGAGAACTCATTAATTTTTTTACTATGTTTTATGTCATTACTTAATAAATTATAGATTTTTATTCATTGTACTCAATGCTTCTTTTAAAATGTATATAATTATTTGATTTCGGTAAAACAATGTCCCTGATATTCCTTAAAGCGTGTAATCTATTATTGGTTTTATACTGATATTTAGATTTGTTTTATAAATAAATATGCTAACTAAGAAGATATATAATGATATGACTGTCACTATCCTATGTTTTACAAACAGTGGACGACAGTGTTCCCTGGGTTTAGCTTTATCGATACATCTTATGGCTTTCTTTTGCAATATTAATATAGTATTTATGAGAACGCTGTTTCCCCAGACCTCCAAACCATATCTTATAATGCTTTCAAAATGTGCAAAATACACTATTTTCAGGTCTGTGGAATTCAAAATTTTGGACAGATTTTTTAAAGCATAGATAGAACTAGCCAGTCTCTTTCTTAGGACATCTATTTGGTTCGACCATCGCAATTGTTTGTCTAATTCAACACCGAGAAATTTTGTATGTTCCACTTTTGCTATAGGTAGTGGTAGCTCATAGGAAATGCTGTTTGTATGTCTGCAAAATGTTATGTAATTGGTTTTATCTATATTTATTTTAAGATCACTACTTTTAAACCAATGTAATAACTGTGTCCAAGTCAGACTTAGTATGTCAGATTTGAGTGCGGAAATGTCATTCTGACTCTCCTGTTAATGAGAAGAAACAAAACACAAATAATTATCTGATGCTTTATGACTAAGAGGGTTATTGAAGATATTTGACGGGTATTTATACTTATGAATATCTGAAATATGTATGAAACGTATTGTTGGCATAGTAGCTGAAAACTTAATATTTTCAGCTACTTTACTGATATAATATATCCCATTAAATTTTGATTTGTTTATACATTTCTTGAAGTGTGCAATGAAAAGTATTTGTATTAAACTAGCTGGCTATAATGAACTAGAATATATTAAAGCACGTACCAAGTATTTTATTACTTTCAATAAATTGCGCTTCCATGCACATAATACTCGTATTCCCGTTGAATCCATAGACTACCCAAAAGTTAATCGGCTAACAAAGTTGGGTAATAATTTGGACTTATTTATACTTGGCTAAAGCTTGAGCAAGTTTTGAAAGCTCGCTCGAGACTCTTAGCATGGTAGTTAGTCTAAGAGCTAGCGGTCAATTATCATATTAAATAATTTATCAGGAGAAACTGCGCTGGAATCGTACATAGGTACTTAGTTTTTATTGTGTTTAACACAGTTTATCAGTTACACTATTTTTGCAACTTCAAGTCCCACTGGTATAAAATATTCCTAAAATATGACCACATAATGAAAAAAAGCGGTTAGGGAGTACTTACATGAAATTCCAAAAAGATCGGCCATATCAGCTAAAAGGTTTCTGGTTCAAATTCAGCCCGAAGCAATTATTTTTTGTTTTTTCATTTGATATATCAAATAACTTTAAATTCTTTACTTCTTTCTTTTGGGGGACAATCTTACACAAATCGAACTAGTCCCAAACTAAGCTTGTACTATGGGTACTAGACGACAATATACATACTTATATAGATAATTACATACTTAAATACATAGAAAACATCCAAGACCCAAGAACAAATATCCGTGCTAAATGCACAAATAATACCCTGGCCGGGATTCGAACCTGGGACCTCTGGCTTCGGAGGCAGTGTCACTACCAACTAGGCTAAACAGGCCGTCAATTATTAATTTAAATAAATAAAATAAATAAACGTTTATTCACATATATCTTGCTTACTTCTACATATATTCTTCTGCCAAACCACAGGGTGGTTTGTTGGCAGACGAGGCTCCTTTACACTTATGTAAGCTAGCCAGGTAGTTGAAATGTAACTTAAATCTACGTAACTCTTTACCGCACAATCCGCACATGGCAGTTATAGTTTACAACTCTATTGGTGGCTATTAAAGTTCATTTCTAAACGAATACTTAATCTAGGGGTAAAAGTAAAAGTAAAAGTAAAAGTAGTTTATTCTTCAAATTAGGCATATTACATGCACCTATGAACGTCAATAAACTACCACCGGTTCGGAAAAATAAACCTCTGCCACGAGAAGAACCGGCGTAAGAAACTCGGCGAGGTGTCATTTTTTCAAAACAATATACATTGTATAGTTAAATATAAAATTACAGTCTCAGTTACTACAAAAATAACAAGCTACAGTAGAAAACCTATTTTCGCGATAGATTAGCCGTGCAGGACACTATCACTGCCAAACATCCCTGTCCATGATGTAATCGTTTACCTTATAATATGCTTTTGAAATAAGTGTTTGTTTTACTACAGATTTGAATTTAGAATTGCTAAGTTCAGTAATGTGTTTTGGAATTTTATTGTAGAATTTAATACAATTTCCCAAGAACGACTTTTTCGCCTTTACTAGTCTATAGAAGGTTATTTTCAGTTTCCCAGTGTTTCTGGTGGCTATTGGTTTATCAGCGTTCGTTGGGAAATTGCACAAATTCTTCCTAACATACATTATTATTTCAAATACGTATAGGGACGGCAGGGTTAGAATATCTATTTCTTTGAAAAATTCTCTTAATGAGTCACGCGACCCCAAGTTATAAATTGCCCGGATAGCCCTTTTTTGCAAAATAAAAACAGTTTCAATATCTGCAGCTGATCCCCACAAGATTAGACCATAAGTAATTATACTATTAAAATAAGCAAAGTAAACTAACCGTGCCGT
This sequence comes from Notocelia uddmanniana, assembly GCA_905163555.1. Lineage (NCBI taxonomy): Eukaryota > Metazoa > Arthropoda > Insecta > Lepidoptera > Tortricidae > Notocelia > Notocelia uddmanniana. Next base: position 15,908,387 of record LR991072.1, read on the forward strand.
TGCCACATTGGTAAGCTGCCTTATTCTCCTGACTGCAAATGCAGCAGAGCTCAACCTACTTCCTATCGCTGTTATATGGGAACCCCACTGCAATTTTGAATCCAATGTAATACCTAAGAATACAGTTGACGTAACAAATTCTAATGTTTGGCCATTAAGTTTAATATTTGTATCTAAGTTTCTATTTGACGAGTTCGCTAGAGAGAATTTCATACATTTAGTTTTTTTCGGATTCAACACTAAGTTATTGGCAGCAAACCAGTCAGATATCATGGACAGGGTATTATTTGGTTCAATGAGTTCAGTATCTTTCCTATTTACCTTGAACAGTAATGAGGTGTCGTCTGCGAACATTACAATGCCTGATCTTCGGCTTACCATATATGGTAGATCATTTACATAAACAAGGAACAGGAAAGGGCCTAGAATAGACCCCTGAGGTACTCCCATCTCTACCACTGTCTCTGACGAAAGGGCTTTATTTATCGCTACCTTTTGATTTCTCTGTGTTAAATATGATTTCATAAGATCCAATGCATGTCCTCTGATACCATAGAAATTAAGCTTACAAATTAAAGTTCCATGATCTACACAATCAAAAGCCTTGGAAAGGTCACAGAACACTCCAATGGCGTCATATGACTCTTCCCAAGACTGCAAAATAAATTTTATTAAACTTGCACCTGCATCAGTAGTTGATCTACCTTTCGTGAAACCGAACTGCTGTGCGTGCAAAATATTGTGTGAATTAAAATGAGAAACCAATTGCGTAAGCATTATTTTTTCGAATATTTTGCTAAACGCAGGTAGGATAGAAACTGGACGATAATCAGAAGGATTATCTCTATGACCTGATTTGAAAATAGGAACTACTTTACTACACTTCATTAAGTCTGGAAAAATGCCATTGTCTACACAACTATTAAAAATGAGAGCTAGAGTGGGTGCAACGACCTCGAGAATAGATTCCAGTACCATGACTGACACGCCCCATAAGTCCTCAGTCCTCATTATTTTTAACATTTTAAAAGACTTCAGTACATCTAGAGGAGAAACATGATGAAATTTGAAAATATTTAGTGACTCTAATTTTACGTTCTCATTCAGAAGGGATTCTGCTATTGTGGTAGATGATGCCAAACTTTGAGTCGTGACTATAGGAATTTTGGAAAAGAAATTATTAAATTCATCGGCTACTTTTAGTGCATTAGTAATTAAATTATCCTCTATTTTCAAAGAAATCGTGGACTCTTTATTACTTCTCTGCCCAGTCTCTGTGTTTATTATTTTCCAGACAGTCTTGGCTTTGTTATCTGAGGACTTTATTTTATTATTCAAGTGCATTGCTTTTGCCTTTGTGCACACTGTTTTGAATAATTTGGAATAATCCCTAACATACTGATGGAAGCGTTCGTCAGTGGTGCAAGATCTCCTTTCATAAAGTTGGTATAAGTTATCTCTACTCTTTCGAATTCCGGTAGTTGCCCAATCATTAAATCTCATTTTATTGTTTATTTTAATACGCTTTTTACTACAAGTCCTATTAAATTCGTTACACACTGTATTCAGAAGCATTTTGAATTGATCATTCGGATCATTTGATTCTACCTGGGTGTTCGGCATGGCGACTAGTAGATTTGACTTTAGTAGTTCTAGTCTACTTTTACTCAGGGGTCTTATTTCTATAACGCGATCTGGAGGTTTTACTTCGCAAGGTAGCCTGACCATCTGAGCTTTATGATCCGACCGGACTCCATTCACTATGCTTCTGTCTAGATGAGGACAGTTTAACCAAATATTATCTATGCAAGTGGCAGAGGTCGGAGTAACTCGGGTAGGTGCTTCAAATAAGTAGTCAAAATTGAACGATTTAAAAAGAGTGATGTACTTATCTTTTTCGACTGATTGTGATAAAATATCGATATTAAAGTAATCTGCGCGTACAGTGTAAAAATGTAATGTACTATAGAGATTGTATTTGACATTTTATTTTATTTAATAGAAATTCACTTAATTTATTTTTAATTGTTTGTTTTCTCATCCTTGTGGTCTTCAAATCCGAAGGAAACTCGTTATAGATCCTAGGGACTAAATATTTTCTACATCTCTGGCCAAAATACTTCGTAAGACTAGGTACCAGCAATTTATTACTATCTCTGTTTCTTACCTTTGATTGACTATGGGTATTTTAACCTCATCATTACACATTTGTTCCAAAGCTAAGAATAACGTGACTTTTTCATGGAATGTAAAAATTTTGCATTCTAAAAAGAGTTGATCATAGGTACTACTTTTACATTTAATTTAGGTTTTTTTGTCAACCATTAATTTCATGAATCTAATCTGCAACGCCTTGATCTTGTCTGGATACGTTTTAAATGTACTCGTACGACCGTAGCTTGACAGCCCATACGACAAGATTGAATCCACTAGAGCATAGTACACTGCGTACATAGTAGCCGTATTTAAAACGAACTTCAGATGGTGGAATTTTGCAAGCACTGCTCTTTATTTATTGCATAAACCATTTACAGGCGGGTGCCACGAGAACTTGTAATCTATGAGCAAGCCCAAGTACATTGTATTATTCCACCACCTGGAGCTCGGCAGAGCCACACGCGGCCCCGGTTATTGCGGAGATCTCGGAAACGGCTCTAATGATTTCGATGAAATTAACAATTCAGGATTTTATAGGGGCGAATAACCGATCTAGCTAGGGTCTTTATCTTCAGGAAAGCTCGTATTCTCTGGGAAGACATGAAATATGTCGACCAGGTACTTTTTTAGGTTTCCGAAGCCAAAATGGCGAAAACGAAACCCTTAGGGCCTACGCTAGCTGGCGTGGGTGCACGGCGCGGGCGCACGCTTGCGGGTACTCGCTCTATGCAAGGCCGCGGGTCACTTAGCGCCGCTCATACTATTTTTGGATAGGCGTGCGCCCGCGCCGTGTAATCCGCGCCAGCTAGCGTAGGCCCTTATAGTTTAGTTTCCTCATGTCTATCCTTCAAAGGCTCAAAGTCACCCAAAGAGCAATGGAGAGAGCTATGTTAGGAGTTTCTCTGCGTGATCGCATCAGGCATGAGGCCATCCGCAGCAGAACCAAAGTGACCGATATAGCCCTCGGAATCGTTAAACTTAAGTGGCAGTGGGCGGGGCACATTGCACGTAGAACCGATGGCCGTTGGGGCGGAAAGGTTCTCCAGTGGCGACAACGTACCGGAAGGCGTAGCGTGGGCAGGCCCCCCACTCGGTGGACCGATGACCTGGTAAAGGTCGCCGGTATCCGCTGGATGCAAGTGGCGCAGGACCGGTCATTGTGGAAGTCTTTGGGGGAGGCCTATGTCCAGCAGTGGACGTCTTTCGGCTGACATGATGATGTCTATCCGTCCGTCTGTATGTCACATTCGATTTACTCGAAGACTATAAGCACTACAATTATGAAATTTGGTAGGAAGGTGTACTCTATAAACCCCTACTAACCAAACTATGAAGTGTAAAATTCTGAATAATATAGGTGGCGAACTTTAATAAATACTCTCAAAGATTTTTAGTTTGAACAATATAGGTCTAACGGTTTTTGAGTAATCGCTGAAAAACTGTCATGGCCAAAGAAAAGGACTTAAGTGCCGTGAGTTCCCTATGAATTTAAATCCAAAAAGTTCGTAATCTTTTTAACAGACTTCAAAATTTCAAAAGAGGAGGTTATCAATTCGGTTGTATGTTTTTTTTTTGATTTTTTTTTTTAATGTTTGTTAGTCCATAACTCCGTCAATTCTCAACCGATCTGAAAAATTCTTTTTTTTATAGTAAGTATATATACACAAGTTGGTCCCGTTTTTGTCAAAACGTAGTTCTGATGATGGAATTCATGAGGAATTGAGGGAACTCCTCAAATCTTAAAGGCAAACATATAGTAATTTTTGTGTTTTTATCAACAAGTCAAGCATTTTCATCCAAAAATGTGACATTGGATGAAGTGGAACTGCTGATGATGATCAGAACGGAACTCTTCAACGACGAAAAGTTCACGTTTGGCGATTTGTCCTCCTAGCTGTGTTTGTTAAGCAAGTTCTATTTTCACGATTAATTTTTGTCATGCTCGAGTTCTGATGATGGGATCCATGAGGAGTTGAGGGAACTCCTCAAATCTTTTACCGGCCTCCCCCATTGAAGTCGGTTTTTTTTTTCTTAAAAATTATTAAATTTAATGTATGTAGAATGGTTTTAAATGTGGACTAGTATAACAAGAAGAAGAAGAAGAAAGACATTTATTCACTAACACAAATGACACACAGATACAACACAGATCAAAGGAATAAAATTCACATAAAATAGAACACATAACGTGTGTCTTCGCGGCAGTGAATCGGTTGCTGTCTCAGCATTATGCCGAGGTGTCAGACACCTGCTGCGCTGGTTTTCAGACAGCACCGTACGTGATCCACGGAACGCAACACTACCTTCTATTTTAAGGTATGTATACACATAATAAATAATCATAATATATGTATATAAAATATACTTAAAATTATAGTATAGTGAAAATCGTTTAAATTGGCCAATTTGTATTCAAATTAACTAATTCTAAAAGAGCTTTACTGACTGGTCAAATCGAAATTTTATACAACTTTTTTTATACAACGACGGTGGCAACCATGTTTACGGCCTGGCTTGCTAACACCTTATCTTATGAACAGTTTAAACTAGAACTACATAAGAATCATAAGCACGTTACCGACCCAGTATATCTGATATCCACTTTTTTATTTTGTCCTTTAGAGACCCTTTACATCTCTAAAACCTAATGTTTTGACTATGGGGACTCTTTACACCTCCGCTTTTATCTATAATATTTTTGACCATAGAGACTCTTTACATCTCTCTGTATTATAGGATAAGTTCATCGAAAGTGTGCCCAGGTATTTATTTGTTGGTTTATACTGCTTTGTATTTATGTCAGTAAATGATTTGAATTGAACTGTAATTTTATATTTAACTATACAATGTATATTGATAAGAAAAAAATGACACCTCGCCGAGTTTCTTACGCCGGTTCTTCTCGTGGCAGAGGTATGTTTTTCCGAACCGGTGGTAGTTTATTGACGTTCATAGGTGCATGTAATATGCCTAATTTGAAGAATAAACTACTTTTACTTTACTTTTAGTATTGACTTGAGGATTCGCTGTGCCATCAAGGCATTTTTATATGTTTTAAATTTGTCATGTCGTAATCCACATTACTTATTTATTTAATCGTATGGCATTTATTTACGAACCGTGAGATCTTCGAGAAGACAAGTACGGTTGCCAGTTTTTGTTGCACTTTTAGCGCCACCCAGGGGTCACGTGTAGGGTAACGGTGGGTACTCCCTACGGACGTGGTGCAACTTCGACCCCCCTTTGTCAAGTGAGTGGGCAACTTGACTGTTAGAAGTTCTCAAGCCGCCCTAAGTTTTTCCTTACACCCACATTGCTTAACCTCGCATACCGCACGCGGTACGCGGGCGCCGCTGGGCCACGAGCGCTCTAGCGCTCTACATATACTCTATCCACATTACTATGATACTCGTATATACATCCAACTACGGACGATAGAGACCATCAAAGGTAACGAGATGGGGTAAACGTTCCTAGTAACGGTCGTATGGCCAATTCCGTAGCCTTACACCTATTTAGATGTTATCTAGTAGAGGTAAGCCGGTTGTTACAAGCAGCTGAGATTCTATTCGGCGTATTTTAAGGACTTATTGAGACTTAATTGACCCTGCCTACGAAGCCGGAGGTCCCGGGTTCGAATCCCGGTCAAGGCATAATTTGTGCATGTTTAACACGAATATTTGTTCCTGAGTCTTGGATGTTTTCTATGTATTTAAGTATATATTTATGTATAAACGACGTGACGTTTTATCGTCGTCTAGTATCCATAGTAATAGCTTTCCTTAGTTTGGGAGTATAGGTCGATTTGTGTAAGATCTCCCCCAATATTTATTTATTTTTTATTGTATTATATCTCGACCAGCGGTTTAGTCTAGTAATTAGTGGCCCTGCCTGCGAAGCTGACGGTCCTGGGTTCAAATCTCGGTCAGGGTATATATTTGTATTAAACAAAGGATATCGTATTGTTGTGCCACGTTGCTACACGTTACGCCAGAAGAAACATACATTTGGCTATATCTGATGATTTAATCGTTATCCCAGTACAGTTGCATCCTGAAGGATGTCAAGGATCTAATATCTAATCCCAAGGACTGGCGTAGGCACTAGTTTTTACGGAAGCGACTGCCATCTGACCTTCCAACCCAAGGAGGAAACTAGACGTTATTGGGATTAGGCTTGTCATGTGAGTGGGCAACTTGACTGTTAGAAGTTCTCAAGCCGCCCGAATGCCTGTAACTTGAATTAACGACTGATCTCATAGACAGCAGCCGGGTTCAACGGCTTACTACCTTCCAAAGCACACGAGCGCTCAGTTAGTAACCACATAAAGCGGTCACCCATCCAAGAGGTGACCCCAGCCGACGTTGCATAACCTCACAAACCGCACGCGGGCGCCGTTGAGCCACGAGGATCGCTGATTTAAATTCTCAGTGAAAACCATTATATTTTAATTTAAACTAGTACAAACAAAATCGCCGACGCTAGCCTTCGGGCCTGTGTCAGGGGTTCGCAACCCTTCGCCGCTATGTAAATTTCACGACACTTGACCCAAAGTTGCGCGCTCCTGGATAATGACCGACTTTGTCCCACTTTCATTATGGTTACACTGTGTTGTTACGCGTTGTTTTCTTTGTATGAATAAGGAAAGGATAGTACGTGTAAGGAATTTTAATTCTTAAACGCTTTATGTGAAGTTTTAGAATTGTTTGTACTTTTTGCTGTTAGTAAAAGTTGTGTAGCTAGTAATATACTCGCTGTAATAAATTATAAATTAACAGAATGTCCCTATTACGAGTAACATTGTATAATTATTCTTTTTAAGGCACGGGTGAATGGGCATCTTCTGGGTGAGCTCGCTTCATGGTCGGCCTCATCTTTGCCCCCTGGCTAGATGCTGGCCCTGTCCCGGCTCGGTGTCAAAACACGTTTATCCACTGTTTGCCGGCAACGGCTACAGTCATACTTTGGACATATAATGCGAGGTGATGCTGATAGTCTGGAGAAACTGGTCGTGGTTGGTGGAGTGGAAGGCAAAAGGGCCAGAGGACGCTCACCAACTAGATGGACAGACCAGGTCAAGGTAGCCACGTCCTCAAGCAAGTTTCACCAAGCAGTGAGGGCTACCATAGATCGAGACCGATAGAGACAAGTCATCAGATCAGCGACATCCAACAGTGATCACGATCCTCAGGAATGAGGGACCGACTGCAGAGAGAGAGATGCTGGCCAAGAGCAATCCCATTACTAATAAAAGAATTAGATTCTTTAATGATTATAATTATATACTCTGTATTGATACTAAGGTTGGCAGGATTAGATAGAATTTCCTCAAAATTATTTGGCTTGTATAATTCTCAACTAAAATAATAATAATTTATGCAAAAGTTACAATACATAATAAGGGTTATTAAAATTCGAAGAGTCGCTGTAACAAAACGAGCGTGGCGAGCTTTGTTATTAAAGACTGGAGAATCCTTATTTTATAACGTTGCATACATTATATTTTCTACGACACCAAATAAATTTGGTTTCAATTAATAAACGAACTAGTGGCATAGTAAAATCGGCTCTCGGTTCTTTCCTCCGAAAGTAATTTATACTATTTTTTATGTACAGAACTATAACTGACAATAATTCTCTTCTCAATGTCTGTCGTTTTAAAGCAAAACCTCGGCCTCCTACAAACTAATAATTTCGTAGTTATTGGTATAGTTCTAACATAATATTGCTGTATGACAGTAATAAAAGCGCTGTCGTAAATAGCTACGAATGCCTCAGGATTAGCGTACGTCGGTTAAAGCAGGCTTAACCTGGAGTTATGAGCGTCGTACGTGAGTTTACGCATGCTTGCAGCCCTTGCAGGTTGTATGGTTTTGGTATAAAGCTTTCAACAGTATTAGCTTTATTAAAAAATAAAAAATAACAAAATTTTCGTTTAATCTTTTAGTATCCATTATTTATTTATTTATTTATTTAACTAGAAATATATTTACACAGCATTACAGACTTAAATCTAATGCACTGTGAAAACTAAACATTGAGTACAGAAAAGAAAAAAAAAAAAACTAAAATAAATAATAATAATAATACCAAATACAATCATCATATACGCACACTAGAAAGCCTGTGATCCTTTATCTCACAAAACTTCAGACATAGTGTGTAGGCACACAGCCGCCCATCGCCACGCAAGTAAATCACACTCAGGTGTTGACACCAGATGGGCATTTAGCAGTGTCAGTGCACGGAGGAGCGGCGAGTTCCTGTGCGATACAGTGCGAGCCGAAGGCACTGCTAACAGAGGGCGAGTACGAGGTCTCAGAACCATTCGTGGGACTTCTGGAACATGTAGCCTCACTAATTGCGCCACGAGTTCCAGGTAGTCTGACTGTCCCCGTAAAACACGACACAAAAAAGTAAGAAGGCTAAAATTGCGTCTCACTTCTAGAGAATAGAGTTATACCAGCCTTACAGAGCTTATAACAAATATTTTTCAAAAACACTAGAATCACACTTGTCGGCATGTTTAGCCAAGTTGGTAGTGTTACTGCCATCGAAGCTAGATGTCCCGGGCTCGATTCCCGCAGAGACATTTGTTCCTGAGTCTTGGAGGTTTTGAATGTATATTATCTATTAAATATATCGTCGTCTAGTACCCATATCACAAGCCTTACTGAGCTTACTATGCGACTAGTTCGATTTGTGTGAAAAATTGTCCCCTAATATTTATTTATTTATAACACTATTCGTTGACGTTAAAGGTAATCGCGGGGGAAAACGCAACACCTTTTATTGCAAACCCGTTTATTTTTAGCCCTCAGGTTTCTAGGTTAAATAGCTGCATAAAAATGTTTTTTTTTTTATTATAGACTGACCAGCGACTGGCCTTAGTCTCACCTGATGGAAAGCGATGACAAGGCCTAAGATGTTGCTCACTGATTCAGTAATAGCCTGTTCACTCTTGTCTTGAAGAGACCCAGATTGTATGTATCGGGAAATGCAGACGGCGGCAGTAAATTCCAGTCCTTAGCTGTTGTGTTGATGTCTACAATAATAGTTTTCTAGATGTTTATATACCTTTTTATATTTAACATCATGATCATCATCCTGATGGCATGACACTCGTTCCCTGGAAGTTGGGACGACCCCTAGCATGGGATGCCACATGTGTGGATACCCTTGCACCGTCCCATCTTTCAGGGACTTCAATTAGGGCTGGGGCTGCTGCTAACACAGCGGAAAACCTCAAGCGGCGCAAATATGCAGTCATTGACACTGGCTGCATGTTTGAGCCGTTTGGCGTTGATACGCTTGGGTCGTGGGGGCCAGGAGCACATAATTTTTTCAGCGAGCTCGCAAAGCGGCTCGTGGAGGCAACTGGTGACCAGAGGGCTGGCGCCTATCTCGCCCAACGGATCTCCATTGCCATCCAGCGTGGCAATGCCGCCAGCCTTTTGGGCACCTTGCCACACGGAACAGACCTGAAGCCTGTTTTTTAATTGTAATTATTTAGTTTTGTTTTATTTTAGTTTATAGTTAGTTTAGTTTAGTTATATTTTCCTTGATTCCTATTGTTTTGTAAATAAACGTATTCCTATTTTAACATCATCATCATATCAGTAAAAACTAGTGCCTACGCCAATTCTTAGGATTAGGCAGCGGACCCCAGGCATTCTTCAGGACTGTACTGGGAATAAAGCTAGGAGGATGATGATCATCATCATATCAGTCAAAAGACGTCCACTGCAGGACATGGGCCTCCTCTAAAGAGTCAGTCATCCAGCGGACTCCCGCAACCTTTACCAGGTCATCCGTCTACCTTGTGAGGGGCCTACCCGTCCACCTTGTGAGGGGCCTACCCGTCCAGCGCCTTCCAGAACGTAGTCACCAGTCAATTTAAAATTACGAGTATGTGTAGAGATTAAAAAAATATAGTTTATTTATAAGTTACTAATGATAATGAAACAGAAAGATCAAGTCTTTTTTTTCAAATTCAGTCCAGGTTTATGCTAGGCAATCTTTATGCGATTTATCAATATAGGTATATCTTTTATGTAATTTCATGTCAATATCGCATAACAGACCATCATTATCCGCCTATATATTATGTCCCACTTCTGGGCTCGGGCCTCCATCATCGTTGGGGACAGATGAGGGTAGAAATTGCCTATCCGGATCTTGCTCTATATGTAGGCCCTTTAGAGCGAGTCAAATATTTGTACGTGATTTATTGTGGCAGATATAAATGCTGCTGAATGTAAAAGACAACTTAGAAGCTGTAAATAAAGTTAATATACTCGTACCTCTACAAACGTTCCCTCTGCTTAACCACAAAATGATAAATCACTCCACGACATAATATATGGTAGGCTCAATAAAAACTGTGTGGCTATTAAACTTGCCCTATATTTCAGAGGCTTAGGTCTTGAGGGTTAGGCTGGCAAAAAAGGCTGTTATTGAATATTCAAGGCCCAAGTTGACCGAACTACATTCACTCAAGAACAAATAATCTAGATAGATATAATTTTCCTGTAAAATTTATATTGCCGTTATGTGCCGTGTTGCTGCTAAACTGTGGAATGAACTGTCGCCTGCGGTATTTCCGGACCGATTCGACCTTCAAACCTTCAAGAAAAGAGCGTACTCTCATCTTAAAGGCCGGCAACGCACTTACAACCCCTCTGGTGTTGCGAGTGTCCATGGGCGGCGCTAATCGCTTACCATCAGGCGATTCGTCTGCTCGTTTGCACCTATGTCATAAAAAAAAAAATGTAATAATTTCATATTTTTAACATGACTGTCAGGAGTTCTCATGCCGCCCGAAGGGCTCTAACTTGGAATAATGATGTCATAGACAGCAACCGGGATCATCGGCTTCGGCATTAACGTACCTTCCAAAGCACAGGAGCGCTCATGTAATAACCACTCAAAGCGGTGACCCATTCAAGAGCTGATCCTGCCGACGTTGCTTAGCCTCGCATACAGCACGCGGTACGCGGGCGCTGCTGGGCCACGAGCGCTTCTATTATTTATGTGACGTGTTCATATTATTATTATTATTAATCGTATGGCATTTATTTATATGAACACGCTTATTAAAATCTTTGAAAATACAATACCTTCATTGTCTGCCGATAGGTGTACTTTAAATCTTAATGTCACCAATTCTTGGCAATCCTGTGCATAAAACTTGCAAAACTACCATAAATAAAGCTGCCATTACATTGTGCACTAGTTTTATGCCTCTTTAAATGACACTAAAATTGCTACATCGCTCCCAGTCATAACATACCATAACATCTTGAAAGGACGTAACCGACAGGGTTTTTCAAAAAAAATCCGCCCTTTTCTGGACGTTGTGGCTGTATAACTGAAGTATCGTGCTTTATAAGAGTCTTGAAGCATTTGTTTTTATGTTTTCATTTTAGTACTTTTCAGGTAAGTAGGTATTTTTAACCGATTACGAGGGAAATGTTTGCGTGTAATGTCTTATGTTTTTATTATGAGGACATAGCTCATATATCGATCCACCACCACCACCACCATATCAGCCCAAGGACGTCCACTGCTGGACATAGGCCTCCCCCACATTCATGGGGGGAAAATGCCATGATCGCCACGCTTGGCATAGGCGATCGCAGTATCTCCATCGCATTTCAAGGACGCTGCTGCCCGTCCCTGGGTGGTCTTGGTCGTAGTGTTAGGACATACCCGGGTCCACATCACACGGGGTCACATATATCGATCAAAAGGATCTAACTAGGACCTATTAACACTTTACGTATAGGGGAGGTACTTATACCTTTATTTTTTTATTGTATTTTACCACTATTTCAGATTTATTGCTTTATATATCCATGCCAAATTGCAGCTTTCTAGCACTAACGATCACAGAGCAAAGCCTCGGATAGACAGACGGACAGAAAGACAGACAGACAGACAGACAGACAGACAGACGGACATGGCGAAACTATAAGGGTTCCTAGTTGACTACGGAACCCTAAAAAAGGTAAAGTTTGTGATATGTGAGCACATGGGTTAAAAATACTAAATGGAAATTTTATTAATCTTTGCAAAATATTAACATTTACAGTACATATGGTGCTACTTTACCGCACGAGTGCGGTAATCAGCATATTACGTGCATATCGAAACTTTAAAGAGCCGTACTGTAAAACGTTGTACGATACACGTGCGAATAGGTAATTCGCAACTCGTGTCGATTTAAAACACTCCCTTCGGCCGTGTTTTCATTTATCACCACTCGTTGCGAATTTCCTGTTCTCTGCACTTGCTCCAAAAATGTAAATGTTTTAAAAATACTTTTCCGCTGGTTTATTTTCACCGAAAACCGCCATTGTTTCAGACACCAACATAAATAAAAGTCGCTCTTTCTAGTCCGTAATCCCTGTGTTTTCTTAATAGCGGGTGTGATTTCTGCCGGATGTCCTTTACCAAGCACAAACTAAGAGTAGTGCTTCCGACCCAGGCATGATTTTTTCGATTTTGTATAAAGAAGAAAAGAAGTTTTAATCAGTATGTCTATGGTTTTTAACGCATCCTTAATTTGTACTTGGTGAATACATTAGGCAGTTATTTATGGTATGCAGTTAAAATATCAGGTCTGAAGTTCTATTGTTAATTTGTACTTGTACAAGTACGTGGGAACTTACGAGGCTAAAGACAAAAAACATTTACAGTACATATGGTGCTACTTTACCGCACGAGTGCGGTAATCAGCATATTACGTGCATATCGAAACTTTAAAGAGCCATATGTACTGTTAAACGTTGTACGATACACGTGCGAATAGGTAATTCGCAACTCGTGTCGATTTAAAACACTCCCTTCGGTCGTGTGTTCATTTATCACCACTCGTTGCGAATTTCCTGTTCTCTGCACTTGTATCGTAATGTACTATTTCAGCCATTTGGATTGGCTTATGTCAACTTTTCATATATCCCTTTAGACTCCTGCTGCCGTAGCAATAAGAAAACAAAACAGGAAAATGTTCGTGACCGCTCACAATAAAAACGTCCAGCGGTTTCACGTCCGGCCGAAACTGATAGCGATAAGCCTAGTGGTCGCTCTAAATGGACAAAATATTGGATTTTTTGTTTTCAACAGCCGCCAGTTTTTACTAAAATGTCTGTCTATGTTAAATAAATAGAATGAAAGGTTTTTTTATACAGCAACGGTGGCAAGCATGCACGGCTTGCCTGGTGGTAAGCACTACGGTGTTTACCATCAGGCGTCTATAGGCATCCATGGGCCACGACGTGACTCCTGAATAACTTTATACACTAGCGCGCTGCCAATCTTTATTTGACCTTTTTAGGGTTCCGCACCAAACCGGTAAAAAATAACCCTTACAGGACGGCTAGCATAACTTAGCGCGCGAGCTATCTCACGCGCGAGATAGACTATCCGCTTCTTTCTAATTGATACACATATAAGTAGAAAGAGACGGATTGTCTATCTCGCGCGTGAGATAGCTCGCGCGCCAAGTTGTGCGTACACGATCGTTGTACGGAAACCTCGGTGCGTCAATCGGACTCGCACTTGACCGGTTTTTTATTCTGGCAACTATTTGAAAATAAGCCTTTACTCAATATTTTGTCTCAAGATATATTGCTGGTATATAAAAATTTAATAACGTTCCCAATATACTCCGAATACTTTTATTGAAATCAAACAATAAATGGAATTTCATTCAGTAAAACTAGCTTTTGATTGAGTTTATTGGAAATATTGACCGATAAATAATATATCATTTTTATAGGGTAAATAATTTATGCATTTGTTCAAGTTTGGTTAAATGTTTTTATTGTTATATTTTGTGAGTAATGTTCTAATGTTTATTTGTTTTAAGCTATTTGTTGGACCATCGGGTGATTTGTTAGGCTAGCAATTTATATTCGTTTTATAAATGTTTTGTAGTAATATCAATTATTTTTTGGCTTCAGGTACGTTGCAGTTTTGGAGACGCAAATACGGTGTTTAGACACGCGTAACTGAATACGAAGGTAAACGTTATTAATAGCCTTTTCTCAAACATGCAATGAAATATTGATGTTATGTTCCTTATAATAGGCTGCGAAGTATGACGTTTCAGGTGCGGCTAGGACAAGAGGTCGTTAATGGAATTTCATACAAATCTTGCAGGCCTAGGCCGGCAAAGTCCTCTTTTTTAATTTCCATTCCACATGAATTGTGGCACAGGCACCATGCCATTCTGCCACTAAAAAATAAAACATTGATTTTTTTGTTGTTTATTTAATTGCATGTTTGAGAAAAGCACTATACATACCTCGGCGGGAAATATGGGGTTGCCCGCCTCAGACCTATCCGACCTCGCTGTGCTCGGCCGTCTATATATGTCTTCGGCCGGCAACCCCTTTCGTCCCGGCCTCTGTAGTAATGTACTATTATTGAACAATCTTATACAGGTAAAGGTAAAATATACAATTAACTATGGGATATTAGTAGGGGAATGTGTACTAACTTTTAACAACTTATTCAACTAAATATTTATTTTTCAACATCGGTGACGAGATTGCCTTACGATTTTGCGAAAGGTACTTAAACGTTACTATTGATTAAAACCGACTAAGTGAAAGTTGAATTCATGTGCAAGAGTTATTTGCCTAACTCGCATGATTTTTTGATAATTATCAATCTAGTGAAACTTGAGCTCCCGCTATGAAGCGTCTGGATCTTTTCACGCTGATTACGTTCAAACAGTATTTTTATGCGACTTACAATGATATTTTAAGTACTTATAATATCATTGGTGATTTAGCAAAATAAATACAGTTTTCGAAATAATTCCTTTAATCGTAATGTAAGGCCTAGCTTATTGTGATATTTATTGCTTCTAAGTCAACGGGAAGTGTCCTGTAGATTTCGATTCCCTTGCGAGTGTTAAAAGATAAAAAAGCATAAACGGCTGTATCTTATAATTGTGTTAACTTAGAAATTTGAATTTTTCATAGTTGTAAGGCACTGCAGATCAGAATATTTGATTTTAATTTCAACTTGATACCTCCATGCATTCATAAGTAAATGGGCCCTTATATACGGACAACGAAGTAATTGCGATAAGGGTTTTTTTTCCTTTTGATCCCATAGTGAGGAAGAAATAAATAATTGAATACATAGACAATATGACACAAATAAACAGGACTCAGTGCTTATGTAGGTATCACATAAATATTTTTTCTTACCGGGATTCGAACCCAGGACCGTCAGAGCGTTGTAGGTCGTCACATAGTAGATCGAAAGTTGATTAAGAATAAAAGTTTCAATGTGATTTATTTTATTCCGAACGATATTGGTTTGAATCCTTAGAGGGCGCAGCAATCAGCGAGAGTGCGGTCTCAGTATATAGCGCATGGATAGGAAAGCGGTACCAATTGTTTATTGTTTAACTGCCATCAAATCTATCATTACAGCCAAGTGCAAATTATATGAATACAACTTATTCTTAAAATATTCTTAACTACCGACGTTTCGTCACGGGTTGGTCATGATCGCGGTATACTGACGTCTCAGCAAGTTGTCAAAAGAGATATGGATACAGTACAACATTTAACCCTTAATAGGGCACTGGTGAAATAGTTACCACCTGATTTTGAACCTTATTGCTGTAAGATAAGATGGAAAACCAATGAAAAATCGGATTACGCTCTGCCCTATTAAGGGATAAGTACCCTGCAATTGTTTATAAAAATGTGAAGGGTACAACTGAAAAAAGTTTTCTAACCGCTCATTATGCTACTAATTGTATATAAAGAGAAAGGAGTGAATATTTTAAGAATGTGTACAAAGCGTTTAGAAGTTTAAATTGTTATAAAATATAACTCACTCAAAAATATACGTCGAAATAAGTTTTCGGTTCGTATTTATTGGAGTATTCATTCGATATATATAAAAAATAATAATTAATAATATATTTCCGGCCGAGAGACTTGATGTATGAAAACACTTAAATCATATATTATTTTAGTCGCATTCTGTTAGCTCATAAATATTTAAATAATTCAAATGACTGCAAAAACACTCGCACTCCTGTCACTTTAATTAAAATTTCAGTCTTAAATGCAAAACAAATACTTTTCTAAAATACTTTCAATTCATTTCGTTTATTTATATATGAGCATACAGTTTCCACCAACGACCAAGCCCACCGTGAGATGGGCAGCAGCATCCCTGCAGTGCGGTGGAGATACTGCGATCGCCAACCCGCATGCCAAGCGTGGCGATTATGGCATTTACCCCCTGTGAAATTGGGGGAGGCCTATGTTCAGCAGTGGACGTTCTTGGGCTGATATGATAGTGGTGGTGGATACAGTTTACCCACTCGTATTCTCTTAAGATTTGTCTCTCATAAATTATTGGTGCAAGTAGAAGTAAATTTTTGCACTGACTCTAATCTAACGCCAAGTTTAGTCATGTTGAGATATAAGAAGCTAGCTTATGCCCACTTCGTCCGCGTAGAATTCATTACGAATGTTAAGAACTAATTGATATTAAATTCTTTTAGGCGTCTTTATTACCAGTACGTTTCATTCCTCTTGTAGACACAACGTAACCTTTTTTTGAGCTCGACTGGACTCTTACGTAAGCGTACATATTGTATGTACGATGACTACCATTGGGTAGGGCGTAGACCGGGAGTCGAATAAACGGCTACGGTATCCCCTGCCAACAAGGCGACTAAAAGGGGGTCTCTAGAGTCAGAGATCTTCGTATTTGGGGGCTGGAGATCCATGGAAACAAATAGTGGGAGTTCCCACTCCCCCACAGATGTGTGGCTCTAGGGCGGCACTAGTGCGTTCCGTAAGAGATCGCAGAGCCGTCCGAAATGAGTTGAGTAGGACGATCGGACGGTTTCTAGTCGGTGCAAATCCAACATAACCTCCGCGCTGTCTCCACGGTGCTAAAGTATCTATAACGGATTTTTTTTATAACTTTATTGCACAGAATGTAGCTGTACAAATGGCGCGCTTAATGGATTTAGAATAACGAATTATTTCCTAAACAAAAAAGGGAGAATGCTTGTTTGTAAATGTCTTAGTATAAAAAATAAGAGTAAAAGCTTTGTTGAAATTTCCATTGCAAGTATTAACAAGTAAGAAAATCTTGTTTTACTTGCTTCTGAGATTAATAATCATATTTCCGCTTCAAAATAACTCGGTAATAAAGTTAGCAAGGAAGTAAATATCTCAACAATATTACGATATTGTGGACCGGAACTCGACAATATTAGCAAACCGGAAGTGCTCCAGTTTAACCGATAGCTCAGTAACTGTGACAGTGTGACACAGCAAACTTTAATACAGGAGCAGGACATTGTTTATCGTTCCTTAAAAAGGTGTTACGGCGGGCTAGAAGGGACGGAAAGAAATGGGGTCTATTTGGTAATAGTATTTTATCTATCATAAAAAAAACCGGCCAAGAGCGTGTCGGGCCACGCTCAGTGTAGGGTTCCGTAGTTTTTGTATTTTTTACAAAAACTATTCAACCTATCAAGTTCAAAATAATTTTCCTACAAAGTTTTTATAAAGTTCTACATTTGAGAATTTTTTCATATTTTTTTAAAACTTATGGTTCAAAAGTTAGAGGGGGGGGACACATTTTTTTTTACTTCTAGAGCGATTATTTCCGAAAATATTAATATTGTCAAAAAATGATTTTAGTAAACCCCTATTTATTTTTAAATACCTATTTAACAATATATCACACGTTAGGGTTAAAATGAAAAAAAAAACACTCCTCACTTTACGTATAGGGGAGGTACCCTAATAAAATATATTTTTTCACTTTTTATTTAACCACTTTGTCGGCGTAATTGATATACATATTAGTACCAAATTTCAGCTTTCTAGTGCTAACGGTCACTGAGATTATCCGCGGACGGACGGACAGACGGACGGACAGACATGGCGAAACTATAAGGGTTCCTAGTTGACTACGGAACCCTAAAAAAAAGTATTTTATGAAACAGTTATATAATATGAGTTACAGTGGTAACTGTTTATTGTAATAAAAGACTCGATAATTTTAAGACCTAATTATGTAACGATGCATAAAATATTTTTTCTAGGACAGCAAAATTAATATGAATTAAATAAAAAATCTAAATTGTGGCATAATACGGGTATTAACGCGAGCCTCTTTTAAAAATAAAAAAATGGAGTTGTATCATCATCATCATAATGTCAGCCGAAAGACGTCCACTGCTGGACACAGGCATCCCCCAAAGACTTCCACAATGACCGGTCCTGCGCTACCCGCATCCAGCGGACACCCGCGACCCTTACCAGGTCATCAGTCCACCGAGTGGGGGGCCTGCCCACACTACGCCTTCCGGTACGTTCCGGAAGGAGTTGTATAATAATGTATGGATATCCATAATGATTCTCCCACCAGTCATATAATGAATGTCTATGGACTTGCATTGGTATATCAAGTTTATTCTTTTAATACTGATGTCAGTCATTTCATAAACAGATTAGAAAAATGTCTTTCTAAAATCGGTTTTCGACATGTTACGCGCGCTCTGACATGTTATCTCGATGCATGTGGATGCGAGAAACGCATTCTTAGTTCCAATCTTATTCTTATACATAACCTAAAGGAAGAAGTATAAATTCTATATCATGAAGAGTCTGTGGCCACGAATTCAATTTAACGGTTAATTTTCAATCTTGTCGCGGCTCTCCAAGTTTATATATTTTAACAACCAAATTGTGAACAGAGTGGAATTTCAATAAAATATCAAGGAAATATTATGTCTAGGGAAGATTATCTTAGGTAAAAATATTTAAATGATAATCTTAATAGCGCTCGTGGCCCAGCGGCGCCTGTTCCGCGTGCGGTATGCGAAGTTAAGCAATGTCGGCTCAGCTCAACTTTTGGATGGGTGACCGCTTTGAGTGGTTACTAACTGAGTGCTCCCGTGCTTTGGAAGGCACTTTAAGCCGTTGATCCCGGCTGTAGAGTCTCAGGTTAGAGGTCTTCGGGCAGCTTGAGAACTTTTAACAGTCAAGTTGCTCATCTGCCTTATTCTCATCTTAATAAGCTCTATAATACAGCCTCGGTCTTGTGTACGCCAATTCTTGGGATTAGGTAGCAGACCCCGGGCATCCTTCAGGATCTAACAGTACTGAGATAACGCTAGTTAGAGATAACGATGATGAAGCTTAAATAAATAAATAAATATTAGGGGAGATTTTTTTATACAAATCGAACTAGTCCCATAGTAAGCTCAATATGGCTTGTGTTATGGGTACTAGACGACGATATATTTAATAGATATATACTTAAATACATAGAAAACATCCAAGTCTCAGGAACAAATGTTTCTGCTCATCACAGAAACAAATGCCCTTACCGGGATTCGAACCCGGGACCTCTAGCTTCGGAGGCAGTGTCACTATCAACTAGGCTAAACAGGCCGACAAAAGCCGAGCTTAAAATAATACTTTTACTCGTATACCATGATACTCACGAACTGACATACCGATAATTCCAAATGGTTACAATTTAAAAAATATATATATTATGCAAAGAAGTTTTCGTATATTTTAATAATGCTTTGCAGTAATATTACTAAAGTAGTAATAGAAAAATAATGAAAATGCTATAGCAAAATATAAAATCATAAAAAGCCCAAATAATTTGGTCCCTTTAATGCTTCTAGTCGAATTCTTGTTAAAGCATATGCTTACAGCATTCTCTTGAAAGCAAACATGTAGCTGTAGCATGTAGTTGTGACTTGTTTGAATATACATTTGTTTTGTTTGTGTTATACATTTTACATATGTGATATAATGTCTATTCGAACACGTCACAACTACATTTATTTACAAGCTTTTATTTAGTTTCACCTTTCCCGTTGTCTGTCGGTCTGTAATCAAATCTTGCAAGTTAAATTTGATCCACTTCCCTGTTTCCGATTGAGCTGAAATTTTGCATGCATGTATAAATCGGATGACAATGTAATATTATTATAACATAGAGCTGATCTGATGATGGAGACAGAAGGTGGTCATAGCAATTCCTAAACTACACAAGATAAAGCTATTGTGTTTGGGCTCATTCGAACCGACTCAACAATTAGATTATGATTGTAGAAAAAAATACAGTCGGCAATAAAATTTTGTATAAAAATGATTATTTTTACCATAAACTTATTCACCTATAATGTTGCGTCATGTCACTTAATTACACAAATATTAAAAAAATTGGTAAATCCCAATTGCATTAGTAAAAGCGCTTGAGCTCTACTTATAAAATAAATGTTTGTATTTTGTATTTGTATTATGTTTAACTATTAAAAGTAGTCTAAATACAAGCAAGCTACGTCGGAAATACTAAATTCAGCATTATCCCTCTCCGGATACATTAGAAAGCTTTTACGTACAATATAGACAGAAATGTTTTAGTAGGACTTTATTTAAAATCCTTGTTTGCTCAGATTAAGAGTGTTTAGGCCTTTTGAATATTAATTTAGATCCGAAATGTATACTCGGAATTTTATTTGCCATTTAATTTGGAGTAAAAATGTTTGCAGAGTGGTATATCGTAGCGCCTCGATATCGTGGGATGAAAAACATTTTTATGTTCCTGCTAGACATATTATTGCTTCATTGTGTAGGTTTCTACATACCTATTGCGCTTGCAATAATAGGCATACATTTGTTGTTAGCGGATAATTATAGGTTCCAAAACAGACCCCGGGCTCCTTAAACTACAACGTGCGTGTACAGTCAACAGCAAATTATGATGATAGTTTTTCTACTTTGTCGCACTAACGTAATCAAAACTGCGACAGTTGGGATGCGTCAAAGTAGTGAAAGTGACAAGGTACGAAGGTACTAAAACAAATAATAATAATAATATATGACAAATAAAAGTAATAATAAATCACGTCTCTGCAATGCACAGTCTGGTGAAGTTTAGTTAGGTAGTGCTTGGAATGGCTGCTCCGTCGTCAAACCCCAACAGTTTCGCTGCAGGTTTGAATTTGTGGCGTGTGCCTCGTATGCACATACGAAGGTACTAAAATGATCAACTACTTTTGCTGTTGACTGTAAAATCAATACGGTATTTTATTGATAGTCAAATCAGCAACTTTTTACGAAACGTCAACCAAAAACGCTCGGGTAGTGCGAAGTTCGTAGGGAAAAATGCCCAATAACGTAACAATTTACTATTAGGGTTTTTTTTTTACACAAAACGAACTAGTCCCATTGTAAGCTCAATAAGGATTGTGTTATGGGTACTAAACGACGATATATTTAATAGATATATACATTCAAAACATCCAAGACTCAGGAACAAATGTCTCTGCGGGAATCGAGCCCGGGACATCTAGCTTCGGTGGCAGTGTCACTACCAACTGGGCTAAACAGGCCGACGACTATGGTCCAACTAATATGTCCTTTTAATTTAATAATATTTAAAATTGCATAAACAAAAGCTGAAGTTAAATTTTTTCCGAGCATTTTCGTGTGATTTGTTTATTGGTAACGTAATTTTTTAACGTTGTGTATTACAACGTTAAAAAATTCGATTTTATCCTGCACTTATAGAAATTACGTGACCCCTGCGTGGTGCTAAAAGTGCAACAAAAACTGGCAACCGTACTCGTCTTCTCGAAGACCTCACGGTTCCAAAATAAATGCCATACGATTATTATTATTATGGAAATTAGTTTCAAAATTAAACATCACCATTTTTGTCACGCTTAAAACCTATGAAAATAAACTTTAAAGACATCTATTTTTAGCCAACGTCGAATTTAATAAAGAACCTTGTTTTGGCTCAAAGTGCAAAGTCCCTAGACGTAAGAGCCTTTTACAAACAAAAGACGTAAGTGGGAGAGAGTTTGGGTAAGATACGCCCTTCGTGTGTAAGGAAAAGAGAAGGAAGATTATAAAATTAGCATAAACATGGCCGCGGAAATGTTGAGACAATCACGCGAGCCGCGTTTTAGTAGGTCACGGGGTGAAGTGGGTTCAAAAGTTTGTATAGAAAACTCCCGTGAGTTTCAGATATTAAAATAAAATGAAACGGTTCACACTCGTCTTTAAGGTCGAAATTCGCTCGACATGTTTCAGACCGGTTCGCGGTCCTTAATCATATAAAACATCCTTACGTTGTCAGTCTACCATTTATTCGCACGGAGCGATTTGCTTCTTCTTTCCTAATGCGAACAGCTAAGGACTGGAATTTGCTGGCGCCGTCTGTATTACCTGATACATACTCGTACAGCTTTGGCCAGAAGTATTATTAAGCACCCCTTATTTTTCTTTGTAACTTATAATTAACTATTTTTTTTTTTTAAATTACAAAACTACACATTGACGCAAAATAGAATAATGTATATAAACATCTATAAAACTTTAGCAGATAATTTCGAAGTTGCTATTTGTCCTAGAAAACAACCCTAAAAATAATCGGGTTCGCAATAAAAGGACCAAATGCCTTTTTTACGTGCAATTATTTTTAACGTCAATGAATAACTAGTGTTATTGAAAAATATTAGAATTTTCTATAATAAAAGATATAAAACGCTTAATTCAAAGTTTTACTTTTATATGAAAAACGCGAGAGTCCTTAATACTTCTGGCCAAGGCTGTATGTACCTTCTGGGTCTCTTAGGCTATTACTGAACCAGTGAGCAAATCTTAGGCCTTGTCATCGCTTTCCATCAGGTTTGAGTAACGGACGATTCTCACCGAACTGCTGGAGTCGGCGTGCACCCCACTAGAGTCAAAGGAATTAGAACCCTCCAGACAGAAGTTAGATTTTATATTTGAATGGTTCTTGAGTGGCGACCACGCACCGGAAGACGCAGCCTGAGAATGCCCCAAACAAGGTGGACCGAAGATATGGTCAAGATCGCGGAAAGCCGTTGGATGAGGGCGGCGCAAGACCGATCATTGTGGAGATCCTTGGGGGAGGCCTTTGTCCAGCAGTGGACATCTTTCGGCTGATATGATAATAATAACAATAATAATTCCATTACAGATTCGCTCCTCTACAGATGCCCACTTTTACAGATTCCCAATTCTGCAGATTTCCAATTCCACAGATTCTGAATTCTTCAGGTTCCCATTCTACAGATTCTGAATTCTGCAGATTTCCCAATTCTGCATATATCCAATTCTACAGATTCCGATTGACGGAGCCTACTCGGTGGGCTCCCATTACTGCGCAGTTTGCCCTTCGGACATCTGAAGATACCTAACAAACCTAACCTACCTAAACCTGGGGCCGTTGTGGATCACCTATAGTAGGACTTTTTTAGAATTACAAATCTGTAGAATTGGGAATCTGTAAACTTGAGAATCTGTAAAATTGGGAATATATACACATGACAATCTGTAGAATTGGGAATCTGGAAACTTGAGAATCTGTAAAATTGGGAATATGTAAACATGGGAATCTGTAGACGTGCGCAGATACGGGTACTCACTATACGAGTAATAGAAGTAGTGCAAGTTGACCACCCTTGTCAAGTGAGTGGGCAGCTCGACTGTTGGAAGTTCTCAAGCCTCCCGAAAGCCTCTAACTAGGCTTAACGACTGCTGTCCTAGACAACAGCCGGGATCAACGGCTTAGCGTGCCTTCCAAAACGCGGGAGCGCTCAGTTTGGTCAGTCTCATATGATGATGATGATGATGATTACATTGTTAGATATTAATAAATTCAACACATCTCAGTGACAGATATGAAAAGCATACCCAATGCTTCGCCCGTCCATTCCTAACGAGCAAAGTTCAAATTCCGAAGTTTCACGATTCTTTTCAATTCCCAGTGCGGTTAATAAAGGACAAAAGTTTCGATCATCATTTACAAGCGGGACGGACATTGATCCAGTAAATCAAGTGAAACGGGGCCATTCGGACATGTTTTAACAAAAGGTAATAATTTATTAGGTAAAGGTTGTCGCTTACGTCCTTTTCTGGTGAGTTTAGGTGTGAGTTATGAGTTTTACAGCGGTTTTGAGCTACGGTGGGGTCTATGTGAAACATAAAGCTGTGCCATTCGATGAATACCATTTTAGTCTAGTTGGTTGTGACCCTGCCTACGAAGCTGGTGGTTCCGGGTTCGAGTCCCGGTCAGGGCATTTAATTGTCTGATAAAGACGAATATATGTTCTTCAGTATTGGATGTATTAAAGTATTTATCTATATGTATTAAGGTTAGCTGGTAGTGATCCCTTTTAGGGATCTTTTCGCCTTTGTACAAACGTCTAAAATTAAATTATGTTTTCTGTTATGTACTTGATTTGTGCAATAAAGTGTTTACTACTTACTACTAATAGTACTACTACTTAAGTATATACATATATATATCATCGCCTAGTACCTATAATACAAGCTATGCTTAGTTTGGCATTAGACCGATATGTAAGTTTGTCTACAAATATTTGCTCAATAGCTCAAAGGTAAGCTTACTTTGAGTTTGACACAGATATATGCTCTTATTCCATTTGATAGTCAACTTTAACACTTATGTAATAGTGTTTCTATTACAAACATACGATTTTAAGACAGTGTATATGTAATAGAAACTGTATTACTTTTGTTTTAAAGTAGAATATCCAATGGAGTAAAAGCATATGTCCAGTGTCATACTTAAAGTAATTTACCTATACATTTAATGAAATTGTTGCACCGAGCCATGCTACGTATAGTTGCCCAAAGAACTTACATCAAAAAATCTATAACAAGCAAAAGGGAATACCTTCGCAGCGTATCGTACGTCATTTCATTTACTAAGAAAGGAATACTTTTTACGATAACTCAAAACGGCTAAACTGGTCATGTCCGCTATAGTTTTCATTGAAAGTCTTTATTAAGCTTTACTTTATTTTATTTTTTCAAAAAGTGTTTGATGAAGACCTCTATTCATTTTGAAAGACCTATCCAACAACACCCCAAGCCATAGGGTTGTAGCAAAAAAAAACATCCCCACTTTACTACACTTTTTTGGTTACTACTAAGCACAATTTATTGATTTATATATCCATACCAAATTGCAGCTTTCTAGCACTAACACGTTTAGAGCAAAGCCCCGGACAGACAAACGGACAGACAGACAGACGGACGGACACGGCGAACTATAAGGGTTCCTAGTTGACTACGGAACCCTAAAAAATCCTAGTTTAATTATTTAAAGGAAATTGAATCCTTTTCAATGTTTCATTTTCCCTATCACAATGCAAACATGTTCATCCGTGTTGACAGACCAACTTGTCTCCCTCTCCCAATAAACCAGTCTATCCATTTTAAAAAAGGTTGGCATGTCGGTGAGCAGATTTTCATCCACGCCGGACAAACGGGAAAACCGCACACACAATAAAAGCCCGCAAACCTGCAATCACCAAGATTCGTAGCGTAAATTATATGTCTTCTCACACGGTGTGCAAAGCAGTGAACAAAAAGTAAAACCCGCTTGTTTCGCCCGCTGGCCCACTGTGCACTTTAGCACCGCACGGTGGGCACAAAGCGGTGATAAAGCTTGCGCTTTGACAATTTGCAGTGTGAATGGACTGGAATTAGCCGTGTGCTGGACTTACGTTACGGGTCTATTTGACTACAAATTGAATTTGAGTTTGTTAGACAGAAAAGTTATTTATTTATCACGCAAAAAACGTTATAAAAACCAGGGTTTTTTTAAAGAGGATGTCTCGATTTTGTAAACCGCGCCCTTCGTGTAAGAGACACGCGCATGTCTTCCGTATACGTGAAAAGAAGATGCAATCATATTAGGGAATGGCTTTTTGAACCGATTAACATTAGACCTTGTAAATTTTTATTCATTTTTCCTTTTATACAGGCTGTTTTTATTGAATTCCGTTAATTGCGAGGGCAAATTCCTGAAATGAAATTAAGTAATCTTTTCTAAGACACTAGTATCCTAATTCGTACCATTTCGAAGTTATTCAAAAATTCATTTTAGTTAATTAACACCCCTGGTACCTATAGTATAAAACATCCTGAACAAATAAACGAGGTTGACGTGCGTTACGTGCGGTGTCATTCGAATTCCAAATATTGTCATACTTGACATTAACTTTTGCTTAACTCCACGTTAACTCTTAAAACCGTTTTGCATTTACCATTGGTGATATAATTAATTATTTTGTATGAAAATGAAAGAAATATTTTTTTCTTGAATTTTGATGAACTAGATATATGGTACTTTGTTTCTATGGCTATGCACGGTGATATGCTAAAAGGGACGGAAATCAATAAAAACACATTGTATATAATAGTAAAATCATGGTGCATTTTAACTGACTAGTATCGTTTTACAATGTATTGTTGGTCTAGGCTGAGGAAACTTTGCTTTTTTGTATTAAGAAAATTTTAAGCAATTATATTTCGGCTATAATTGCAAAAATAATCATATATCTTAATACAACACAACAACAAACATTAATGAACTGTTATATATCTATATAGTCAAGCATCGTATATCTGAAAATCAGTTCTATCGCTTCCTAATCTGATCAAAGCGGCGTCTCAAAGGACGTGATTTTGTTTTTGCATGCCATAAACGTTACGTGTGTTCGTTCTGACTCGGTAGTAAAGCATGCGTGGAAGCGAGAGCACGTTAAATACCAAATGAATAATATTTCAATATGTTTAGTCAAATGCACCCTCTGCATGCCTCACTGGCGAGGTTTAACGAGCGTGAATGCCTCTTTATTGCTTCAGTTTCAGTTGTGATTATGAGCGTGATTCAATTTTAGTGTAAAAGAGAAAAGATAAATTCAAGTTTTTATTACGGAAGGGAAGGTAGAATGCATTTAAAAAGCACGACATTGTAAAAGTAATGTTGTACATACAAAAATACTGTTTTAAAATATTTTTGAACAGAAGTCTTGTTTTTCCAAAGTCTCTTAAATTCCATGCTTCCTGCTACTGATCTGTCTGGTTTTCTCGTCCTATGTAATAATGATAATATTCTTTATTGCACCACAAATACAAGAGTACTTTGTTAAAAGATAGGTACACTGCTGATATATACTGCTGTTTTTAAAATTGTTTCGAAACTAGTTATATTTTTTCCATATTTCCCGCCTGTGAACCGCGCAACGCCGTTTGGATAAAGTTTTTGCGGGCAACTTTGTCCAATATCGCGCCAACCGGACCACTGTGCGATGCCATATTGCGGTACATCTGACGGTCATAAACTATGATTGAAATATTTTCCCCTGCAAACTTGCAGAAACTGAAGCACTGGATATATTTTATTGATATTGAACATGTTTGTCTAAATGTACAATTTTCATTGCAGAGATTTTATAATATAAATTAATCCGCGTAGTCTTGAAATATTTTTTCCATTCTGTCCTTTTTTTCCTGTTTTGTCCTGGAGAAGACTAGCTCCGGACTAAGATGATTGGCGTACTCGAGGAGAGGCCTATATGCTTTTCAGTGGGCGAATACGGGGTGAAGGCGAAGCTAATAAAAATAATGATTCTAGTCAAGATGTAGTGTTCCAGAGAAAGATAATGAGAAAATGACGTCCGCTTAAGCCCAGATGGTAGTGACCGTGTTTATAATGAAAAAAAAATAGCTCAACTAGTTTAGCCACTTGAGAAATAGCCAAATTGTGA
The DNA here is from genome assembly GCA_905163555.1 of Notocelia uddmanniana. NCBI lineage: Eukaryota > Metazoa > Arthropoda > Insecta > Lepidoptera > Tortricidae > Notocelia > Notocelia uddmanniana. Next base: position 15,936,192 of record LR991072.1, read on the forward strand.
TTATTGGTTCCCAAAATTATGCTAATTTTCGATAACTAAATTTGATTACTAGTAAACTCTCATGCAGTTTGCCAGTCCTCCGATTTAATCATAATCATAATCATAATGTTTATTGCAGCCATGGTGTTACATTACAGATCTTAAGTACATTTTATTTTGTTTCACGTGGACCCTGCTAGGGTATAGCAATTTAAAACAGTATCATAAACACAGGAAATAATGGAATAGAATATGAGCTAATAGGATTACAAAATGTCAATGAGTAAATTTATACATTATTATCTTTGTATCGGATACAGCTAGAAACACTTAAAAAATACAGGAAAATATTAACATTTGACTAGCAGCTAACATTTTGATTGATTGATTTAGTTATTGGTAAAATTATTTTACAAGTCAATATTACATTAAATATTTACATAATAAAAAAAATTATAACATCTATTTAAAATATTCACATATACTAAGTTATTTATACTAAACATCACAGCAAAATCATGAATCAGTACAGCATTAATGAACTCCACGGAGAAACTCGTCTACGCTGTAGCATGCCTGTGCGATTAGCAGCGATTTTTTGGTAAACTAATTTTCACTTTCCGCTGACTTTATGTCATGCGGAACAGAGTTGTAGATCTTTGCCCCAATGACACTGAGTGCGTTCCTGAGCTTAGCGAGTCGTTTTACAGGGGCAACGAACATTGGCCGTCTGCGGTTGTTCTCTCTGCGACTGGAATTGGTTTTATATCTAGAGAGGTTAGACCTGACATACTCGTACTGACACGCTGCCAATATGTAGACGGAAGGTAGCGTTAAAATTTTATGGTTGGTAAATAGTTCCCTAGCTGGGTGGTCGTGGGGTTTCCTAGATATTATCCGCAGCGCCCGCTTTTGAATGATTTGAACATTTGATCTACTGTTAACAATTTTTTTTAGCGTACGACTGGCAGTTCCGGGTTCGAACACTGTAAAGCGGTTGATTGGCACACGCAAAACTTTTGTAACAGCTTCGATTTAGCTAGCACAAAATTTTATACCGTCACGCTATATGGCTAAAATGTACTAAAACCTCACATAAAACATGAAGGTAAAAGCTATCCTGATAGCTAGGCTGTACTTGTACAATTTGATAGTAAAATAACTTTTTCTCAAACATGCAATGAAATATTGATGTTATGTTCCTTATAATAGGCTGCGAAGTATGACGTTTCAGATGCGGCTAGGACAAGAGGTCGTTAATGGAATTTCATACAAATCTTGCAGGCCGGCAAAGTCCTCCTTTTTAATTCCATTCCACATAAATTTGTGGCACAGGCATCATGACATTCTGCCACTATGCGTATTAAAAATAAAATTTTGTTTATTTTTGTTGTTTATTTCATTGCATGTTTGAAAAAAGCACTATACATACCTCGGCGGGAAATTTGGGATTACCGGCCGAAGACATATATACGGATAGGTCTTTCGTCCCGGCCTCTGTAGTAATGTACTATTGATTTCTGAATCCTGATAAGGGCAATATCAGTGCCTGAATGTTTGAGTTATTTATTGTAGATGTCATAGATATAAGTAATTCCACCTTTATGAGTTGATGTTGAGTAATATAATGAAACTCAACAATATTAACATACATGGTAAATATACCGTTTTGAACAGTAATTCTAATATAATGCATGTTTCTCTGATGATGACTACTCAAACTGAATGATGACAGTATAGTACGGGAGGAATGGTGATGGATTTCGAAGCTTGTCACGACTCCTAAATGTGACGAGCACCGTCGGAAATTTAGTTTATAGTACATATTCTTGTTTTAAGTTAATACGCTGAGCACCCACAATTCGATTTGTGAAGAAGGTTACCAAGTACTAAATTTAGTGTGCTGTCAGATAAACCAACAATAGAATTGAAAACACGCCCATTAAGCCGCTGGTACGAAGCATCTTTAAACTTATCTATTTCACTATTGGCATCCAGATTTATTTATCGTATAGCATTTTATTTTCGAACCGTGATTTTTAAGTCATGAGTGAATAGGCATCTTCTGGGTGAGCTCGCTTCATCGCCGGCCTCATCTTTGCCCCCTGGCTAGATGCTGGCCAAGGTAAATCCCATTTTTAATAATAAAAAATAAAAAAACTTCGAGAAGACGGTACGGTTGCTAGTTTGATGTACTATCGGACCGTTGGCGTATTCCATCAAAGAAAGTTCATGTCTAGGGGTTCCTTGGCATTTTATAAAAGACCATACTCATTTTTACTAATTTTACTTTTTACCACTTCAAGATTGTTACAAATTTCAAGCAAAATACAAAGAAATTGTGATTTCGATTCTCAGACACCGTTACACCAACTTCAATTCTCCGCCAGGAGCCTTTGTCATCTCTCTAAGACTTTTCCATCAATGACAGAGGACTCTTCGGTCTCTTGTTCTCTAAGATAAATAAACTTAGATAACGACATCTTTCGTGACAAATTGTGGAATAACAATACACCGCGGGCATTTGATGGTGAGACCATTTATTTTATTGGACTTGAGAGACGAGACTTAGTTCGAGTAACTTGGGTTAAGTTGATTTGTAGAACTTGAAGTTAACGTATTGAGATAGAATCGCCCTTTTATGACTTTTGAACTGGTGATTTCAATATGAATGAATTATAAGTCATTTAAGTAACTTAAACCTAGTTTAAAAGTTTAATTTTGATTGGAAATGACACTTAAATTACAATGTGCAAACGGTTTATGCATAAAACTTAACCTAACTCTTTTTACTAAAATGTGCTTTTTGTTCTTTTCCACAAACGGAAATGTTAAAATGACAAAGAAAGACAGACGAATTTTAACGGATTCCAAGCTCAATTTGGTTTCCTGTAGCCTTTGTACGTACTTGTAGCATGTTATTTGTCTATTTTTTCACAATAAAGTGATTTCATTTCCAATTTCAATGAAATATTACCACACAAAGCGAGCATAGCTTCAGCTTCATTGTGTACCTATTCATTTCCTTATTAATTCTATGGCATATATTAAATAAGGACCATTCAAAATCAAATCTCCCTCAAATACAATGAGAACATTTCTCTATTTCCGCACAGTGAGTATTTTTAGTACTTCAGCCAGGCAAAAAAATATATAAATTACTCGATGATTTCATTGCAAAGATTTATATACATTAAGTGATGATTTGTTTGAAATAAATTTTCCGAAAATGGCAAAAAAATTTTTCTCAAAAATACTCAACAATAATATCTGACTTACCTATTCCTAGTCACAAATTGATTTCAAGTTACCCAGTAATGAGCTCCATACGAGCAATACTCATGTATTTTTTTTTAACCTGGAGAAATGCATTTACGCATCCCACCTAGCCGGGGAACTAGGACGCTAACCTAACCTATGTATATTATAATTTGACCCTGATATTAGTAACACACAGGGCGACCAACAGTCCCAGGGAGGTATCGGGTTCATCGTCCACAAGTCCCTCGTAAACAACGTGGTGAAGATCGAGAGCGTGTCGGCTAGGGTGGCGTACCTTATACTCAGAGTATCAAAGAGATACTCGTTGAAGGTCATACAGGTATACGCGCCGACCTCGGCACACTCCGACGAGGAGGTGGAGGCTATGTATGAGGATATAACTAAGGCCATACATAGTTCCAAAACCTACTTCACCGTTGTTATGGGGGACTTTAACGCAAAACTGGGCAAGAGAGACGGCAATGAGCTGAGAGTGGGGCAATTTGGAGTTGGGAGTCGGAACCAACGGGGCCAACTACTGGCTGGTTTCTTGGAGAGGGAGGGACTCTACATGATGAACTCCTTCTTCAAGAAACGCGAGCACAGGAAGTGGACCTGGATGAGTCCCGACGGTGCAATAAAAAAACGAGATTGACTTCATTATGTCGACGAAGAGGCATATATTCAATGATGTCTCTATGATCAATACGGTTAAAACCGGAAGTGATCATCGTCTGGTAAGAGGCACATTGAATATATGTGTCAAGCTAGAGCGCTCTCGACTGATGAAGTCTACGCTCCGTCCAGCAGCAGTCCAAATCCAAAACCCCGAGAGCTTTCAGCTGGAACTCTAAAACCGTTTTGATTGTCTAGGCGGCAACGTGGCCGAATTTAATGACGGGTTTGTGGAAGCTGTCCATAGCATTGGGTCTAAGTTCTTTAAGACCCAACGGACTCACAGAGCCAAAAGGCTTTCTATCTCCACTCAGAGGCTCACCGAGGAAAGGAATGAAATGATTCTGCAGTCTTCAGCCGATGCGACATTATACAGACAGCTCAATAAACGGATCTCCAAGTCCCTTACCCGCGATCTGCGCCAATTCAATACAAAACGTATTGAAGAGGTCATCGAGAAGAATAAGGGCTCTAAAGTGTTCTCAAGAGATCTGTCTACTGGGCAGAGCCAGCTCGCCAAATTAAAAACTGAAAACGGTAGAATCGTTTCATCCAAACCCGAGCTCCTGAATGAGATAGAATGCTTTTATGGACAGCTATATACGTCAACTAGCAGACCCGAAGTTGGTCTGGCGGAAGACCCTAGAGCCAGATTAACCCGGCACTATACCGAAGATATCCCGGACATCAGCCTGTACGAGATTAGAATGGCTCTTAAACAGCTAAAGAACAACAAGGCACCCGGTGAAGACGGAATTACAGCTGAACTCCTGAAGGCGGGTGGAAAACCGGTCCTTAGGGCCCTTCAGAAGTTGATCGACTCCGTCTTACTGGAAAAGAAAACTCCAAAGTCATGGAACAGAGGTGTGGTGATGCTGTTCTTCAAAAAGAGTGACAACGCCTTACTGAAGAACTACCGCCCCATCTCACTTCTGAGCCATGTCTATAAGCTGTTTTCAAGAGTTATTACGAATCGTCCCGCACGCAGACTAGATGACTTCCAGCCTCCCGAACAAGCCGGTTTCCGAAGAGGCTTTAGCACCGTAGACCACATCCATACGCTCCGTCAGGTTATACAGAAGACTGAGGAGTATAACCTGCCCCTCTGTCTAGCGTTCGTGGACTACGAGAAAGCCTTCGATTCGATTGAAACTTGGGCTGCACTACAATCTCTCCAACGGTGCCAAGTGGACTACCGCTATATCGAAGTGCTGAAGTGTTTGTACGAGAACGCCACTATGTTAGTCCGACTCCAGGACCAGAACTCGAAACCTATTCCGTTGCAGCGGGGAGTCAGACAAGGAGATGTTATTTCCCCTAAACTGTTTTCCGCTGCACTGGAGGATGTGTCAAGACTCTGGACTGGAGAAGGTTAGGCATCAACATAAACGGCGAGTACATCACTCACCTTCGGTTTGCTGACGATATAGTAGTCTTGGCTGGGACCATGGAGGATTTAAGTACAATGCTCAATTACCTCAGTAAAGCCTCCGAGCGAGTTGGTCTAAGGATGAACATGGAGAATACGAAGATCATGTCAAATGCCCATGTAGCACCAACTCCCGTAACAATCGGACACTTTACGCTCGAAGTTGTAGACGATTACATATACCTAGGACAAACTGTCCAGTTAGGTAAATCCAACTTCGAGAAAGAGGTTAATCGTCGAATCCGACTCGGCTGGGCAGCGTTCGGGAAGCTACGGCACATCTCTTCGTCCTTTATTCCGCAGTGTCTCAAGACGAAAGTCTTTGACCAGTGTGTGTTGCCAGTGATGACATATGGTACTGAAACGTGGTCGCTTACTATGGGCCTCATAAGAAAGCTCAAAGTCACCCAAAGAGCAATGGAGAGGGCTATGCTGGGAGTTTCTCTGCGTGATCGCATCAGAAATGAGGCCATCCGCAGCAGAACCAAAGTGACCGATATAGCCCTTCGAATCGCTAAACTTAAGTGGCAGTGGGCGGGGCACATAGCACGCAGAACCGATGGCCGTTGGGGCGGAAAGGTTCTCGAGTGGCGACCACGTACCGGAAGGCGTAGCGTGGGCAGGCCCCCCACATGGTGGAATGATGACCTGGTAAGGGTCGCGGGTGTCCGCTGGATGTGGGTGGCGCAGGACCGGTCATTGTGGAAGTCTTTGGGGGAGGCCTATGTCCAGCAGTGGACGTCATTCGGCTGAATGATGATGATGATTAGTAACACATATGCGTAATCATAGGTGAATCTCATGCTGATATCCTGAAGATGAGCTACTTTACTGATTATAACTCACTACCTATCTATGTTATATGTTATAACATGACCCGGATGTTAGTTACAAGTGTTACAACGAAAAGGGGATTAGCACCATGTATGGTTTCTTTAAGCAGACTGCCAGGCATTATTTTGACAACGGTCCCCATCATAGGAATCCGTTAGTTGGGAAGGCTGCCGACTACGTTCCCATCCCTCCCCCCTCTGTTGTAACTCCGCAACCACTGATTAGGGGCCACACGTTCCGGCGCCGGCGTCCTACGCACACACTCAATGGACCTGTATGACTTAATCATGGACGTCCATCGAAAGGTGGTCAGCTGCGCTTACGGCGTCCAATTCAGACAAGACGTATACACTCAGGCTTTCCCGCCAGCGGGGACGTTTACCGCGCGATCGCGACAACACAGACACATATAGTCCTTATTCGTCTCGGTACCGCCGCAAAACGGATAGAGTCAGTCCGACCCAGGACCGAGCCTAGCGTGTTAAGTTTCTTACTAGACTGTTCTCAGCTAGGCTAGGTTTAGGTCAACCAGCGACAAAACTCCAAGTAGCTCGATTCCACTTACACCCCATAGCGTAGCCATGTAGACGGTATAAGGTCCTCGATAATCTGAAATGGGATTCACAGCGTACGGGTCGTATTGAACTGATTTTGATTGGGCTTACTGATTTTGGTCGGTGATGGCGAATGTAAATTGGAGGCATTACATGAATAATATGGATTGTTTAATTCACTAATAAGCGCCCCCACTTACTCTGTAAGTATTTGGTGTTTTGTGGTGTAGTGTTGTGGGTATTCCTGGTGGTGAATAAAGACATCGGAGCTCCCGAAGCCATAATTCCATATAATATTATTTCAGTTACCCAAATTTTATTAGCCATTATTTTATATTCCATAGCGTTTCATTTTCCATAATATCTAAATAACATAATGCTATTTATGTCTGATGCTAAAATGATACGAATGTCATAAACTTGGCAGATTATTCAATTGCAACATTCAACGATGAGGACGTAGAAGATAACGAACAAATCTAGGTAACTGGGGAAAAATTACTGACAGGTTTTTAGACTTTAAAAAAGACGTTTAGCAAATCTGACCCACCAGCGAGTCGAAGCGAGCAGCGAGCCCCGCGACAGCGGGGTTTAATTTTCCGCTCTGAGGGACCCAAGATAACGAACGAATCGACCTGGGGTAAACAACTGTGATGTTGAGCAATTGTGATCCACACTCTGAGACAAGGTATCGAACGAACCTAACTTGGAAACTGTGATGTTGAGCAATTATGGCTCACCAGCAAAACGACGGATAATAACAATTCTGTCTTATGAATATGATGGTAAACAAAGGTTGGGGCACATGACATTATGGTAAATAAAATAAGGGCTACTAAATATTATAGCTACAGAAATCGGCTTAAAGTAAGTTCCGGCAAACAAAGGAATAGTAAGCAGGGGCTAACCATAAGAAAGATCGTTTGCCACCGTTTTAGTATAGAAAAAGTCAAGAATATTATTTGTGTTTTGTCAATAGCGGTGGTAGAAGCGCCTTCTAGGCAGGTTGAATAAACTGTATTGGTACTAAATTAAAAAAAGTGAAGATTAGCAGTCTATTAAATCGTCAAGAATCAGTTGCTACAGAGACATTAAAACTTTAATTTTAATACATAATAAATATATTATTTGAACGAAATGTACCCTTTTTTAAAAGAATAGGATGGAAGAAAAAAGTACAAATTATAAACAAACCATTTGCAAAAGCTTTCAGTACTTACTTAACTTTTTTGTTTCTTAAAAAGTTTTGTAGACAGTCTTACTTTATCTGTTTCCAATTACTTTCTAATACAAATGGCAGAACTGGTAGAACAAAAAGACCTTCCCTCGTCACAGCGATTTGACCTGAATTTCAATAGCCTGTTAACTCACTAATCTACTCGCTAGAATTAATGCTTACTTTCTTCAGTATAAACCGAGCGACAATATCCCGTCCTCTTCACCCTAATGTTCTAAAGGACTTAGTGAGCAAGATAGAGCAATCGCTGGATCGAGAGCTGAAGTACTTTTTTCTAATTACTGAAGTAGTAGTATATTAGGCCGATATATTAGGATTGTTTTCTGAATTGATTCTGGATTCAGGTGGATTATCCGCTTGTTAAGTCTTTGTAGGTACTTATTCAGTACTTTTAGTGTCTTAGATACTTTCGCACAGAATAAAGTGTATGTGTGAGCTTCGGCAATATTATTAATATTAAACCCATTTATTGGACCCGGGTATGTTCTAAAACTACGACCAAGACTACGGTGGAGTGGGCAGCAGCATCCCTGAAGTGCGGTGGAGATACTGCGATCGCTAACCCGCATACTGAGCGTGGCGATTATGGCATTTACCGCCCACGGCCCTCTAGTCCTGCGAGAGTAGGTATGTAGCGCTGTCCTGGCGGTGCGTGAACAAGCCCGCGCGGACGAAGCGACTGTGAACTCGGATGACCCCGCTAGCTTCATACTGGTCACAGTATAGAAATATAACTGTATTTTGACTTAAGAAATGCATTAATTATGATTAAATTAGTATGTAATTGATATCATTTTTTAATAAATAGGTAGTAAATAAATAATTGAAATCGAACTTACGGTAGGATCCATTATAATGAAAAAAAAAAACAATTCATAGTACAACCCTGAAATTCGTTATTTAATCTATGAAACCTAAGAACCTAAGAACCTAAGAAATATATCTTATACCTCTCTACTCGATTTGTTTAATGGGTCATGCAATTTTTTATCTATTTGTGTTGTATTTATACAGGGTGTTATATTTATTTGTCGTGTGCGTGTCATCGTCATCATCATCATATCAGCTGATGGACGACCACTGCTGGACATAGGCCTCCCCTAAAGAGTGCCACATAAAATACAGACAGAATATTTTTTGGTGGTTTAATTTATTCATCAAAAGTTATTAGCTCTCAAAGCATAAAAAACATTGCGAAGTTTTTACTTTTTTACTATAAGTATTTATGCGAAAGGTTACCGTATTTTAATAAAATAAATACCAGAAATGATTTTTACATAAAGATGACAAAAGAATCAATATGGTATATAAAATGATACCAAACTTGCCACGGTAGCTACCTGGAAATGGGTAGATCTTATAAAAGAAGATTAGCTAGAAAGATAGAAAGTGTATAAATTTTAAAAGGGTCGGCAACGTGTATAAATTTTAAAAGGGTCGGCAACGAGCATGTGACACCTCTGGATTTGCAGGCGTCCATAGGCTGCGGTGACCGCTTACCATCAGGCGGGCCGTACGCTTGTTTGCCACTGACGTGGTATTAAAAAAGGACGGCCGGAATTAATGTGTTGAAGCTCACAGCTTAAAAAAATATTCAAATGCAAAGCAGTACTCGTAGATCTCTTACTATATCTACAATTTCTGGTAATAAACATTTCATTTATAATTTTACCAACTTTGGTTACATTTCTGGAGGGGTTCAGTTCAGTTGTTATACTGTCATTTTTATACTGTGGCACTATGACCATAATTTATTTGTTAATAATTACGCCTTTTTCATTCGGGTTTTTATTGCCCTTCTTAAATAATTTGCAACCATTATATAAATTCGTCAAAAACTGCTTGTTTGGTGCACGAAACTGTCGCGGATAAAACTGACACAGGTCCGTTGTCTGTAAGCGCCAGCGCGCGACTGATCGGGCCTGCCGAGCCTCCGCGCTCGCGCATTTCGTAGGTATTTAAACATATTAATTCATACAATCATTTTATCTTTTTAAATTCTGCAAAAATGTCTAGAAATACTGAATGGCTTTAGTTTAGTTCAAAAACTTTATTTAAAACATCAATAGTTTAGTCGTCAGATTGTAAATGCTTTACAAAAAGGAGTAACTTTGGGGTCTCTTTCTATCGAGCGAAGTTCATTAGATCGTGTATCTGAGTGCAACTTTGACTAGACTAGATCCTTAAGTAAAACATAGAATTTTTTCAAATTTTTAAAACCCTTTTTCTACGTTTCGGGTTGTTTTTAGAAAACTCGAAAACGCTAACTCGCTTGACGACCTCCCCTTAATTTGGGGGAGGCCTAAGTCTAGCAGTGGACATCCTTGGGCTGATATGGTGGTGTTTCGGCAGATTGTTTGCTTCGATACGCGAAAGCCACTTTATTTCAACTATTGATGTTTTTAATACAATTTGATGTACAAAAAGTGCTGTGGACGGGGAGAATGAGGCGTGTAATATTTTTAATGGTTCAACAACGAGCGTGTGATAGAAGTTGGAAAAAAATTGAATTTACCCTACAGTGACCGCTTAGCATCAGATGATATACTTGTTTGCCACCAGCGAGGAATAAAACAACATAAAACTTAAACAAACTCTTGATTATCTATGTTTGCAAATTTTACCCGCACGGAATATATCCAACAATCAAAATAATACAAAAATTCCACCAACGCCCGTAGATTCGGGTATTAATAGATTAATCAAGCAGCACCACAGTGATGCCGGCTATAGACAAAAACTTGATCCACAAATTGATCGAAAATTCGCAATCAGCGCAAATTCCTCAAAATACCAAAGTGCACAGTGGAGCTTGCTACCGGCACCGTGGACAAAGCGGCGCTAATGAGCCGATTGAAATTCAATATCTCGCTTCAACTGAGAATAATTCAGTTACGTTCGTGAATTTTTCTCACACGCCTTTCCAATCGCCTTCTTATGAGTTTCAGAACTCTTTTTGGATTAAATTTGTTCCTTAATACGTAGAATGTCATGTTGGTGAGATTGGATGGGGATGAAATGTGTATTTTTGTGTGTGTGTGTATTTTTACTGATTTAGAAGGTGAGTTGTCTGTGAACTGGATATTAGCTTATGTTGATTGAATGATAAAATGTTACTCGTAATTCTCGTATTGTGATGATTACACTAAAGGTATGGTAATTCATTCGTGTGACATAAACAATGATTCATATTTTAATAAAAGATAACTGTTGGAACTATAAATCAAAATGCAGTTAAGTATCTTTTCTCAGACATGCAATGAAATATTGATGTTATGTTCCTTATAATAGGCTGCGAAGTATGACGTTTCTGGACTAGAGGTCGTTAATGCAATTTCATACAAATTTTGCAGGCCTAGGCCGGCAAAGTCCTCTTTTTTAATTTCCATTCCACATAACTTTGTGGCACAGGCAATCATGACATTCTGCCACTATGCGTATTAAAAATAAAACTGTGATTTTTTTGTTGTTTATTTCATTGCATCTTTGAGAAAAGCACTATACATACCTCGGCGGGAAATATGGGGTTGCCCGCCTGAGACCTATCCGTCCTCGCTGCGCTCGGCCGTCTATATGTCTTCGGCCGGCAACCCCTTTCGTCCCGGCCTCTGTAGTAATGTACAATTAATACAAGATGTTATGAATATTGTAGTCAATGTCCAAATCATTATCGTTAAAAAGTAAGCGTATTTATTACGGTAAGGATCCGTTAAAAGAAAACACAATCATTGCTTTAAGAGACCATAAAGCATTTTTCGCTATTTTGTTAAACTTAGTAACGTTGTTTCTCACAGCGAAACTGCATTAATATCAGTTTTACTAATATATTTAATTCAAGTATCTGTAGTTAAAATACACACTTAAAATAAAATTATTAGCTCCATTATCCTAACGTCAACTTTTCAGTTGATTAACTAGCTACTTTAGACATTTTTCATTAGAAAGAAATCAATAAATTCCTCATAACTATGTAGCAACATAGGGCTTTGCCCAGCTGTGGGACACATTATAGGATATAAAAAAGTAGCAACATAATAATATATCTAGCGTGTTTATAAATTATTATTATTATATCGTTTTAGACAGGCAGCTCGCGTTGATAAGTCTAAATTATAGTTCACTAAGCACTAATATAATTCACTGCATAGTTCAGTTGTCAGTATATTCGTCGAATATACAAAACGTGTCATGACTATCCCAAATACAGGTTCGAGATGTTATATTTATGTATATAAATATACTTATTTAAAAGCAAACACAAAGCTGGTTTATTATGAGAGCTTAACCCAAGTTTCACTCACCATCTACATATTATCCAACGAAAATTTCGTGCAATATATGAAAAACTTCTAAGAGTTAAAGAATGCGTAAACATTTACATATATTTTTTTTTTTACTAAACAGGCATTCTGTTAAATGTATTCTTTAACAGAATCGTTTTTGCCTCTGCGATAACGATGTATGCTTATGGGTTTTTAAGCGAGCTCGCGATTTTTTGCAATAAAAGTATTAAGTTATATGTTATACTGAATTAATGCCAAACAAACGAACAGGTAGATTATAAATAAATAAATATTGGGGGACAATCTTACACAAATCTACCTAGTCCCAAACTAAGCAAAGCTTGTACTATAGATACTAGACGACGATATACATACTTATATAGATAAATGCATACTTAAATACATAGAGAACATCCAAGACCCAAGAACAAAATCCGTGCTAAATGCACAAATAATGCCCTGGCCGGGATTCGAACCCGGGACCTCTAGCTTCGGAGGCAGTGTCACTACCAACTAGGCTAAACGTTTATACGAGTATGACAGTAAACTACACAACACTCTTAGCTCAATACAACGCTATACTTATTGTAAACAAATCAAGTGACACGATTCTTGTATTCTGCAATACAATGCAAAAATAGATTTATTTTTCACATTTCCACAACAGCTGAAACATTTATTATTCAACATAAATTAATAACAAACAGCTCATTATTTCATTTAACATTTAATTGCGGACATATTGCATTCAACGCTAAAAGCGTTTCGTAGTTACAAGCATTTAACCGGTTTAATCCAGAATATTCCGGCACCAGCCCGTTTCAACACTATTGATTTATTACGACGGCTCTTTAAAGTGCAATGAGAATTCTGTTTCGTGTTTGAATTACCTCACTTTGATGAAAATCGAACTACCTAGTGGAAATACGGTTGAGTTGCGTTTTACCGTTGATAAAGATAGAAATTTATTGTTGAAGTTACTTGGAAACCAGGAGTGAGGTAGGTATCATTAGTACGCACAGTCAACGTCAAACATAATGTAAGTTTACTCTTCTGCACCCTACTCCATTGTGATAAGGTGAAACACTTGCATACTTCTGTTTTTGACTATACAGCACAGATAATAAAAAGTTAGCACAAAATATTTGGTACTAAATATGTAGATGAGGGCAATTTAGTAGCTAGTTCTATGTATGTTTCGTTTATAATTTATAATAAATTACTATAAATCAATATTTTACAGGTTTTATAGTAGTTTACATAACAATAAAATGCAAAAAAATATATAAACAGGTTTTTATAAAATGATTAAAATTGTAATAACAGAAGTTTTCTGTGGTTATGACACAGTTTTCAAACGCAAACAAGCCAGTGGTTAATGTCTATTCATAGATAAAGTTACGCTTTCTAGTCTTTATTAAAGTATGAATGCACTTTGTGCTTAATGTTGTAACTTTCATTTGTAGGCTACCCAATTAGTATAATTGCATTGTTTGTTTTATACAAAGACGAATTCGTTAATTGTCTGTCATACCTATTTTGTTTCACATAAAACCTCTAGATAGGTTTAACTAAAATGTCTAGTTTGTAGCAGTCAATATTATTGTTTTTGTTGCACATTTAACAAACCATTATCACAGCTAGCAAGACGCTCCACAAGAAAAAGCGCCATCAAAAAATACTTTTATTATTTCGCGACCTTATTTATTTTTAATGTTAGACGCGGCAGTATTTTTATCCGTGCAACTTAGAAATGTTTAACGCAAATCTTTGGTAAAGACGTTTCGTAAGAATCAAGGCTACCTTTTTTACATCGTCTTTTTTAATTCGAGCCGCGAGTGTGTGTGTAGTAGGAATATTTTAACATTTAAAGCACAGTGTAAAATATTAAGGTAGCTTTAGGTGCTTAAAAGCTGTCTAGATACTGATTTCTTCTTGTGTTGAAGCGTTGTAATTACAATGAATTAAGTTTTAAATGATATTGGCTCCAATACAGTTCGCGTCAAAAGAAGATACGCATTTGGAAAGTTCAAAAGTCTTTATTACAAGGGAATAAGAGCTTTTGATCCCTTCAAATGCGTAGCTACTTTTGATGCTGACTGTACATATATAAACTCACAGGCGTGAGATTATGCTATGGGTATGGTTGCATGAGTGCATAGAAATAGTATTCTCCAAAGGTGTAGCTAGCGCACATGAAATTTAATTTCAGTGTCACATTAACAGTGGTGCATTTGCAAGCTTAATTTTGAAAAGAATGTCATAATTATTGCAGGGACAGGTTGCTAGCCCATCGTCCACAACACACTTCAACCTGATTCCTATAATCTACTCTTACGACGACCATGGGAAGAAAGATGTGATGCTATTCGAGCCCATAGGGTATAAGCTCAATGTTTAAAAAAAATCTAAAGCACTTTGAAAAACATACTTTACCACCTATTTTTTTCGGCACTTGACAGCCTCCTGACCTCAAACCTCTGGATTAAATCTAGGTAGCTACCTCTCAAAATAATTATAATTAAAAACATGGAACCCTCCATTTCGAGGGCGATTAGTTTTTATGCCCCAAGCTCTTGTTATGCAAATTTGGTGTTTTGTTGTGCCAACCTCATGGAATGTTAGCCGACGCCCAAGGACACTGGATTAAATTCATGAATACACTTAGAGCTTTATTACTTAATTATTTTTGTTCAATAACGGGCTGTTGACGTTTAAGCGTGAATCTAGGGAAGATATTTTGTCCAGTAAATAACCCATTGGGACGCTGCTGAACCGCGCTGTGGACATTTTTATATTTAATCGTATGGCACTTATTTACGAACCGTGAGATCTTTGAGAAGACAAGTACGGTTGCCAGTTTTTGTTGCACTTTTAGCACCACCCAGGGGTCACGTGTAGGTTAATGGTGGGTACTCCCTACGGACGTGGTGCAACTTCGACCCCCCTTTGTCAAGTGAGTGGGCAACTTGACTGTTAGAAGTTCTCAAGCCGCCCGAAGGCCTCTAACTTGGCTTGACGACTGCTGTCGTAGACAGCAGCCGGGATTAACGGCTTAACGTGACTTCCAAAGCACGATAGCGCTCAGTTAGTAACCACTCAAAGTGGTCACCCATCCAAGAACTGACCTGCGCCCACATTGCTTAACCTCACATACCGCACGCGGTAGGCGGGTGCCGCTGGGCCACGAGCGCTCTGTGGACATGAATGTTTAAGATATGAACAGTTTTATTCAAACGCCAAATTTTATTGAAACCTTTGATATCAAACTGAAACTATACTAATAATAGCGTTTCTCATTCGAATTCCTTTTATTTCATAGGACACATTTTGATATAAGTATCCAGCTTTTAATTCGAGAAAATTTATGCGTTTTCATTAACTCCGTTATTAATTTAGTGGGTTTTTTTTTGGCCAGAAGCACGTTATTAGTATCATTCGTTGTCCTAGAATTAATACATAAGAGTTAAGACGTTCTTAATTTTTAAATTAAATGAAAATATTTTTTGCCAATTTCCCTGTAACACAGGGAACATCCTAGTTCAGACACCTGATATTTCTTATCTATAGATAAGTCTAGGCTACAAATAACATAACTGTAAAATGATTTTATATAAAATATTCTTATTTTTGTTCTTACAAACCTAATTAAAACTTAAAACTATTGAAATACCCGCCCAGAAAACATTGCCACGAATCTACAATTCATTAGTCTCACTTTTTCAAATTTCTCTTAACAAAACGGGCGGTATTTCATTTGTCTGCAAGTAGGATAAAGTTCGTCTGAGGCGAAATAAAGTTTTGTCCAATAAGGCCGCTTGCTGCCCACTGTGCTTCGCTAACCGTAGTAAAGTAAGGGCTCATGTATAGTAGGGAATCTTTGTCACTTAATCTCTTTCAGGTACGCGTAGATTTTCCTCACTAATCAAGAACCTCTATTTCAGGTACGGTTTATTTTCTTCGCAAGCATTTTGTGCGAGATTTACCTTGGTAAGAAAACTGTTTTAGGCTTGTATTTTTGGTTGATTAATTGGTAAGAGAGTGTCATGTCTTTCATATTTATAATACATTTCATTTCGCCATTCACACGATTTATAAGTTAGTTAGAAACGTAATTATTATGAATGGAATAATACCTTAAAAGAAGGTACAAAATTATGTGTTAGAAATAAGGTGCACAATATTATTATGTGATTGAGATTTTGAAACTTTTATATGAAGAATTAAAATTGTTTCACATATTTCAGCCGTGAATATTGCGTATTATTTACTGACAGCTTTATTCTCATAAAACACTCCTGTTTTTATGTATTTCGTTTATTGAAAACATTTATGTTCGTTCACATTTGAAGAAAAACTTGACGTATGAACGTGTTTTGTTGATGTGCTCATGAAATGTTTCATAATGCCACTTTTCTTAATTATAATTTGTTTATTGTATGTCTTTTCTGCCCACGGGACAATGGTGTCCCAGACCTTTGGAAGGCGTGCGCGGAGCCGAAGTACCGAGGTACCGAAGTACCAACCGAGTACCACATAGACAACACGTAGAGGCCCTTTTGACAATTTAATGAAATTCAAGGGGTACACTGAGCGGATGCTGTCCCTGCCCGTGTCATGGGACGCACACAGAGACAGCACCCGCCAGGGTGTACAGGAACTATTGCTGGTTGATGGAATCTAAATGAACCGGGCTATTGGGTGAATATGATGGACTAATGGTTGGGCTATTGAGTGAGACAAGTGACGTCTGCCTAATAAAACTGTCTCACATTTTTATCTCAGGCAGACGGTGACTCGCCCTCTGCTAGATGGGCCCCTATAAATGGTGACATTAAAAATGGCCTAAGGGCAACACCGGTGCAGAGGGCTGGGGGTAGAGAGGTGGCACTGGACTTTAAACATATAGCCAACTCGCCACTTAGGTGACCACATCCACCCCCGAGCAAGAGCTCTAGCGACTCCACTCTGGACAGCCGGTTAAGGCAAGCCAGAGGCGGGGGGCCTGTTCATACAACCAACCCACAGGACACACCCAGGAGCACTCAGGTACATAGGGTCGCTGCTCCCTAACAGCTCGCCACAAGCTGCCCTATGTTGACTGACTGCACTGGAAATCCAGTGGGCGATGGGGTCGTCACATCCCTACGCCAATGTATTTATTATTATGACGAAAATTTATTATTTTATAAAATTCTCTGCTTGCCGTCTTATGTAGCTTTACTAACCATCAGTCAATGTATGCCGTTTTCTATTATGCATATATTTTTTAGCGGACGTATTAACCAGACTTTTAATTTTACTAGACACAAAACCTTTAAGCCCCTTATAACGGCGACGGTGTGAGTGTACATTATGACTCATAATTTATGAGTTAACATAACACAAGAAAAAACCTAGTGTCAATTTATTTATGTCACATTCATAATAGTCCGACTTTCACGGACTAAGTGCGGAAAAAGGGGTAACCATAACCATCTATCTATTTAGTCTATACCTATTCGTACGTGTAAGAAATAGGGTAGTTTCCTCATGTTAAATAAATTTATAACATATTGCCGTTATATGAATAGCATACCATCAAATTAACACAACAAAATGAAAATTACAAAATAAAATCAGAGTATTAATAAAATACAAGACTTGAATTGAAATTTTCTAAAAAATATGTATTTTCATCATCTAAAAGTTCAATAAACGCCAATAGAATTGACATGATCTAATAAAAAAGAAATTGTAGAACAACGATGTACTTAAGAGTGCGCAGTACGTTCGGTTCTCCATACAAACGTATTTACGCTCTCATGCTAGAATAACATGAAACTTTGTATACACATTGGGATCCGGCATATCTAGGTCGGAAATTAGTTTCTGTTGCTCGAAATTATAATGGAGAAAAAAATACAACGATTATTAAGGTTTTCATACAGGCCGTAAAAAACTCAAAAAACCGTTGTATTGTTTTTCTTTTACAATTTCTAGCAACAGAAACTAATTTCCGACCTAGATATGCCAGATCCCATTGTGTATACAAAGTTTCATGTTATTCTAGCATGGCGTTTTAAAATGAGAGCATAAATACGTTTGTATGGAGAACCGAGCGTACCTCGCCCTCTTAAACGCAGTATTTCACAATTAAAATTTCAATTTTCTTGTTTTTCCACGCAACGTTAGTATAAACGGGGCTCGTGCCTTGTGACGTCATAATTTTCTATCAATTATGAAATGATAAATCTGTGATGAGTGATTTCAGCACCCACACATATCCCTCGACCGTTACGGCCTTACGAGGGTTTCCTGACTAGCTCAGAGGTTCCTAGCGGGATCGGGGATGAGTGAGAATCAAAACACCAATCGGACAGTCACAAATAAGGGTCTTCTCGCCCGTTTATTAATAAATGAAAAGCCTTAAAACTAAGAGAGAACTACGGTGTCGAAATATTAACGAGGACCTAGACAGATTATGCTATGAAATTAGACTATTTAGATTTAGTTATCAAATCGCGGATAGCGGTATTAGTTGTGGAGCGGATGGTTAATGTGGAAGCCTGGGCACGAAGCGAGGGGGGAACCCCGCTGCCTCTCAGCTATAGGAACCTAGAGTCCTCGGCTTCGCGAGGGGGTAACCCCGCGGCCTCGGAAGGACTCTAGGGTGATCGGCCTATCCTGCGGCGAGCGAGGGAGGTGAACCCCGCTGCCTTCAGGCTAGGTGTCCAGGGCGAACGAGGGAGAACCCCGTTGCCTCGAAGACGGGAGCTCGGGCGTCGCGAGGGGGGAACCCCGCGGCCTCGGAGAGGAAGGGAGGAGGGCAGTGCTCGCCACGGCGTTGTAGCCAGCACTGCTGTCGGCCTACGTGGGTCGTCTCTCGGACCTGTTTGGGTCCGGGGAAGCTTTGCGTCGCTTGGCCACTTTCAGCGGGTTCCGTCGCCGTCCGCAACTACGGACGGGTAGCTGGGGTGAGCAGAGCTCGTCGAGTCCGTTGATGGGGTCATCTGCTTCTTCCGTCGGCGAGGTCAAGCCCTGCCGGGTGAGTCCCCGTTAGGGGAGGCCCAGCGAGCGACACTCGAGCCGACGGAGCAGGAACATCCGGGTCTTCATCAGGGTGGGGCAGGCGGGTCTGTGTGGACCAGGTCCCGTGGTAGAGCCCTCTTGTCGGGCGGCCTCCGATGGTATGGGGCTATGTTCTGTAGGTGAGGCAGGCGTGAGCCGTCCGCACGCTGGAACATAGCCCTGGCTAGTCCGGTGATAAAGTCATCCAGGTGGTCGACTTTCAGATCTCTATGCAGCACCGCGTTGCTCACGTAGAAGTGAGCTCCGGAGGCCGCGCGCAGTGAGAGTGATTGTTGAGCGCGTAATCGCCGCCTTCCGCACTCTCCCACCAGCGCGTACCACGCGGGTGCTGCATAGGTAAGGCGTGGCCTGATATATGCCTTGTATATGCCAATCTTGGCGCGAAGTGGCAGGTTTGACTTTATCACCGGATATAGTAGTGCTCGTGCCGCACGTGTCTGTGAGACTACGGTTTTCACGTGGGCGGCCATAGTCAGCTGTCGGTCGATGGTCACCCCCAGGTATTTCACCGTCCGCAGCCATGGAATATGTTGTCCCATTAGGGTTAGCTCAGGTGGCTGGTTGTATTTCGGGCTGAGGGTGATGGCCTGAGTTTTCGCCACGTTCACCCGCAGTCTCCAGTCATCCAGCCATTGAGGGAGCGCATCCAGAGTGCGCTGGATTTTTCTGGCTGCGTGATCCAGCTTGTAGGACGTCGTGATGTATGCGGCGTCGTCGGCGTACAGGGCGAGTGTGGCCCCCTCACCCACTGGGATGTCGTCCGTGTATCTAGAGTATAGCACGGGCGACAGGCAACTTCCTTGGGGGACTCCAGCTGTTATTCGTCTCCTCGTAGATTTGGCTGCTTCCACTGCCACTTGGAAGGAGCGGTCTTCGAGGAAACTGGCCACTGTGTGGACGACTCTCCTGGGTGTCAGGGATGTGGTGAGCTTGTGGACCAGGCCTGGGTGCCAGACCCGGTCGAAGGCTTTCTCCATGTCAAGGAGCACGGCCACAGCGTGCTCCTTTTTGTTACGGGCCACAGCCGCGATGTGTAGGATCTGTAACAGAACGACATCCCTCAGCCCATGAAAGCTTCTAAGCTTCGGGAAAATCGGGAAAGCTTATTTATTTTCTTGAATTTTCATTATCGGTGAAGGTTTTCATGGTAAAAGTTAACGGGCTTTAAATTAAGTTTTAATAAGTTCGATTGTTTACTATTTCTTCATAAAATCTTCCAAGTTTTAATGTATTTTTATTGTATTTCAGGATAGTATTATCAATATAATTATTAGAATAGCTTTAACAAAGTTTTGTTAATGTTATTTAGGTCAGGCAGGGCCATCTAGCGACAAGTTGCTTAACTGACAAGAGATAATAATCCAACCGTGTCAAAAGTACGTCATTTGGTAGGTCCAGTAGCGATATCTGTAGCCATCTGAATTTATACGGGTAATTGTGAGCACATAATTCACAGCGCTAAAGTTGAAGTAAAAATTACCTCACCTTAGGCCAGCCAGTTTAGGTCTGACCTCCGACTACGAGTTGTTAGTACGGATCTCGGTGTCAAGATATACTAGGCGTGAGCTGTGAGTCTCACTGATGGAAGTTATTAATCGAATAGCAATAGCTGCCGAGCCGGCTTGAGCGGGTAGACTCTCGCCTGACTTTATGATTACCCAACTAAAATGAAATTTATGATAAAGTAAGCAATTGTTTCTGCATAGGTGACTTTTTATTTTAGTGAGGTTTTAAAAGGAATAGCGAGAGTGGAGGTGTCTGGTGTCGAGTAGGAGAACTTGCGAGTTTTGTCAACCAATAGTATTTCAGATTTAGGTTGAAAACCAATGAGAATCGTTCCCTCCAAATTTACGGAAAAACATAGTGATCGCGTGATATTGGTGGCGCTGATGATCGGATGAGGGGGGTATATAAGGAGATTCACAACGTTTTTAGGGGACTTTTGCCTTCACCAGAGCAACGAGAAACAGTAGTCTTGGTGCTTCAGGAGTATCATTGTGAGTCGTTTAAAGTGTAGTGTCTAGGCTAGGGATTCTTGTAGGGTTTTCATTATGTTAGGATATTTAGGTTGTGTGTGAATAATCCTTTCTGTTCACAGGGATTTCTTTGTCAGCGAATGTCTTAAAACCTCGTATAGCAAATATTGGTGATAACTTTAGTGTTCCGTTATTTGACTAGATAAACCACAAGCGTAAGTTCGTTTTCCTTTCTTAATTTTGTTTTACTGAAGTGAGACGTTATGAAGGTATTGCTTATCCAAGAATCGAACCATATTTCTCGTAACGGAGCGAAGTCCGGAGAGTAAAATGGTTACCTATACATATTTATCTCGCTAGGGTACCCCCTAGATTTAGGTATGTATGGTGATTCGGGATTAGCATAGCCTCGTAATTTTAAATTGTTAATTTCTGACGTGCTTTATCAATAATCGAACCATATTTGTCGATACGGACGAGTCCGGAGACTATATGTGGTTAATTATATATATTTACCTGGCCAGATAACTCTCTGGTGGAAGATATGTATGAGGATTCGATAAAGCATATCACATTCCCGTAAACGGATGATAATAGAATTGCAGTTTATCACTTTCTCCTTTAGAGATGCATTTTATTCTATCGAGTGTCGTATTGCCTTATTTAACAACTGCGTTATCTATATATTTGCTATATGAGAGGTACATCGGCGGCGTTTGATTACTACCTGATTTAATAAATAAATAGTCTTTTATTCGACCTACATTTATTGTGCATGCTAATAATTTACCAATTATGGTGGCGGATTTTGTGTGTACTATTTCATTTATTGAGATGCGTAGGTGCTATTCATGCAAGCTGGTTATTATCGAATCTTATCTTAACTATTATGCCTTGATCATGGATCATAACTTCGTACTTTTTATACAATGACGGTAGCAAACGGGAGTAGGTCTTAATGAGTGTGTAATGTTCATGTTGATTATAGTATCGGATCAGTGTTAATTTAATGTTACGAGATTTATTAATTCTTTGATGTGTTTTCGGCGTATCATTTTTTAATGTAATACGTAGCGTCTGATTTACATTTCGTGATATATTTACAGTGGTTATGCGTTTCGTATTGAATTATTATCTCCTTTAAAATATTTGGGTGATTTATGTGTCTAGTCGTATTTTGTTTCTATAACCTTGCCTGAACTTTATTACAATTTATAAATTATACACGATAAATATAACTAATAATATCCAACGCATTCATTACGGATTCTTGAATAGGTTTTGTATATTTTCATAGGTTTTGCGGTTAACGTTGGTTTTGCATTATTAGTGAAGGGTATTGGTTGTGTTAATGTAGGTAGTTAAATAATTAGGGTTCAATTAGTGTTTAACATTCAATTGATTATTACATCTAGTAGATTTCTATGCCATGGTTCGGGCGTTTGGAAGGTTTTGCGAAATCAAACCTTTTTGAGAGAAGGATAGCGCGCCAGTCAGATCAGTGATACTCAGAAGATTCCATGTGGATAATCGATGACCAGATCCAGGCCAACATCAATCTACTGCTGTGCCATGACAATGTGACATCCGCCAAGCATCCATCAAACGTTATATCCAACGGCGTTCCTGCGCACATTACCATATGTTACCAGAAGTTTCCAGCGCTGCAAACAACTGACTACCAATGAAGACCATCGCAAACTACACCTGTACCATGACGATCTGCCATACCTCCAATGCTCAACCTGTGAGGGAGTTCCTGAACACCATACCATTCTATCTCTGGGTTATCTCCTACAACCCTGAGTGGCAGTCAACGGCTTTCCTTACCACTGCCAGAAGACGGTCACGAAGATGTGCTGCAACATCGAGCTGGTTGATCAAGGCTTCAACTACTACATATGGGAATTGTTCCGGCATGACGGCTTTGAAGAACACGGCTGTACACGCACAGATGAAGAGATCCTTGGATGGTTTTCTAAGTTTCGCAAAACTTTCTGACTGTGTGAGCTATGGTACTTATTTATATTCTGTTGCGATTTAAATGGCATAAATGATACCAAGCCGAAATGGTATCGTTGTGTTATGAGATATGATTTTCTTAATCTCTGAAATCCATTTCTTGTGCGAGCTATATTTGTTTATGTTCTATTACGATTTAAATGGCTTAAATCAGGTTATCTTTATAGCAAGCCGAAATTTTATCGTTGCGTTGTGTGATCTAAGTATATTATTTTCTTACAACCAATATCTTGTGTGATCTTGGGTTATGTAGTATCTTTTGATGGAACTTTGTTTCCAATTGCAAATCTGTCTACTACGTAATTAATATTACGTCAATATCTTCATCATTATTCTGATTGTATTATTCAATCTATGATACTTATTTATGTTCTCTGGGAATTTAAATATCATAATTAATGTTGTCTTTACAACAGGCCTAAAATGCTATCGTTGGCTGTGTGATCTGATTTTGTCTTGCAACCATATTTCACGTACGACAAATGTCTTGAGTGATCTTGACTTATTTATCTTGATGGAATTTGATTTCCAATTACAGCATAGTCTGTCACACGTAATTCATATTACGTTAATATTTTCATCTATACTTACTCGTGTTACGAGTAGATACTGTTTCAGTATTCTATACCTATCTACCAACTGACATATTTTACTACTAATTTATTGTAGTTGTTGGAACTGGCCGCAATGGACTTTATCCGTGGCTATTTCCAGCAATGAGGTAACGTCACAGCCTGGACTGCCAATCGTTTGATACGATTAGTGTGGTTTGTTCCAGCCTATGACGAAAGGTATTGGTTATATATGTAGTACCCAAATATACCTAATAATAACTATTTTACTAAAGAACGGTTTTTTCCAGATCGATGAAATACGATCATCAATGGGTGTTAGGGACAGTCTTTACAGATTCTTAACGACAGGCTTTCTTCTTTGGACTGAATCCACGGGACGGGCTTTGAAAAGGGCTGCTGACCCGGTTAGGTGCCGGATTCTATTACTGCTTGTCGGAATCTTTGATTCATACAAGACACTATAGATCCGTACGGACGAGAAATCTGTATTGCCGTTTGCTGAAACTGATCATTAAAGACCCCAATATATATGTACCCTTATATACTATACTATATGGGCGAGATGGGATGTGAAAGTTCAATGGCGATACAGGTTATTGAAGACTCGAGCAAAACTCCTTGCTGTCGTGAGAACGCTGGTCAATGCTGAGGTCTTGCGGTTGCATAACTCAGTAGTGATACTTAGCTTATGGGATGACTGTATGATTCGATTTGGACGCTAAACCTGAATAGTGACAGCTTTGTTTTGTTTGCACAATATTTGGGTACGAGGTAATCGATTGATCATCATCATATGATCTGATTGACGTCCCCTGCTGGACGTAGGCCTCCTTCGTAGAGTGCCACTATAATATATTTATATTTCAGCTGATCTGTGGATCATAGTAGTATATACTACTTATGCTTTATGCATTTATTCCAACTGGCTTCTAAGTTAGATCATAGTTGTTTACTTTGCCTATGCTTTTATGCATTATAAAATGGCTGGTCTCATAATATTATGGGCTACGCTCTTATTATTACCATGTACATGTTCATTCATCAGGCGCTATTGTCACATAACTCTCATAGTCTCGGTCATGTGCCTTGTGCCTGTACCACCTGCGAGGATACCCTGATTGCTCGTGTTAGGTGTTAGGTAGGGACATATCCAAGCGGCTAGCTTGAGGCTCAGGTTCCTTCGCGAGACTTCTGCCTCGACATAGTTGCCTCATCATGTCCAGAAATGGCTTGGTGGTTTATATGACTTATGCATGGTACTTTTATGAGAACTGTGGCTTTATGGTTGCGTGCAATCAGCTATTTTATATTTACAATGTTCTCATATCTTTCAGATTGAGATTTACGCCATATTTGGTAAGAAGCCAGACTTTACCTGTTATATTCTATTTTGTAGGAAACATTAATGCTATCTTGACATATCAGGAATTTACCTACGTTTATCTGCTACCACGTTTAACTATATATGCTACAATAACTTATTTTGCTCCATTAACTATTTTCTACCATTTTTTCTAAACACTTAATCTTCTAGGTACTACATGACTACTTCGGATCATTTATACTTGCCTTCATTTAATTCCAAGCAATTTATTTAAGCCTTTACTGATCACACAGCCAACGACGGTATTTAAATGGTAGGCTAGATTCTACACTTGTTCTGGTTCATATAGCATTGTCGATAATTTAGAAATACTTCTGAAGAGTGTTGTTTTATTGCTTTTATTATTCTCGTGATAATGTTTTATCTCTAGTATGTTTGTTATAGGTTTCATAATATTGTGTTCATGGTTAGTAATTGTTTATTAATAGGATATTACAGGATATTGTTGTTATTCGTTTAGGCAAGCTTATCCTAATTTTAGGTTATGTTGCAATATTGTTTAAACATTGTCCGATTCTCAATTGTTTATACATTTCTCACACCTCAGTGAACTATGGTTACTACGTTTATAACAAGGTCTTAAATATGTCCCTAGATGATCGTACCATTAATCTTTCAATTATTAGTGTTTCTTATGATATTGTAATTAACAAGAATTACTCATAATTTATGTAAATAATTTGTCTGTTATGTTAATTGTATTAGCTTTATGGCAACAAGGGTTTTTGTGTGTCCGCTTGTTTTCCCTTGTCTAGGTTGGCCTAGTAATCAAGCGGATGTCTAATAAAGTTCTCCCCGGACTTTATTAGATTCGAGTTTCGAGTAAATTCATTTTTATTAAATAAATGTTTTGTTTGTTTATTTCTCTCTCTCAACTTTTTGTTTGATTTATTTTCTTTCCCTATAGTAGGAACCCTATCATTTAGATCTGAGAAACTTTAATAAAAGCTTTAGAACTTCAGTAGGTATTAGCAACTTGAGGAAAATCCTGGTTTTCGGATTTTCTGATAAAGTAAGTATAAAGCTTTAGGTATACTTTAGGAACTTTAGGGAAATTTTAGTTAGGCTTTTAGCTAGACTTTTCCTTGACTTTCCATAAGTTTTCATTAAATTTCCTCCCCTAGGGGTTGTTACAGATCCTCGCAATCTGGAGGGTCGTGGAGTGTTCGGCACGGAATCCAAATTGCTCGTCCCGCGGTGTGATGTGTGGCACCAGGTGGTTCATGAGCAGCCTCTCGAACACCTTGGACACGGTGGGCAGCAAGGTGATGGGGCGGTAACTCTCCGGGCGGAGGATGTTCTTCCCCGGCTTGGGCAGCATGGTGACTGTCCCCAGCTTCCAGCAGCTGGGAAAGTGGCACGTTCTGGCGATCCCATTGAAGAGCCGCGTCAGCGTCGCGATGGCTCGCGGGGGTAGGTGACGCAGCGCTTCATTTGGGATCGCGTCTGGTCCTGGGGCTTTGCGGAGCTGGGCACGTCTTACAGCCCGCTGGATTTGGCCGGGGGTGAAGATAATTGGGTCCTCTTCTGGCGGCGGTGGTGTTCTCAGGTATTCGCCGACCTCCTGTTCCACCTGTGCAGTGTGCGCGGCATTGGTGGAAGGATTTGGCCGGAACTGCTCCTCCAGGTGGTCGGCGAGTATCTCTGCGCGGTCCTCCGCGCGGTATCTGGGGGTACCGTCTTGGGCAAGGAGTGGGCGCGTGGGTGCTGGCTTCCTTGTGAAGCGGCGGCATAGTCTGTGGATGCCGTTCCAACCTTCGTCGGCTGCGGCGTCCACGCCCTCTAGCCAAGAGTAGCGGGAGTTCGCCGCGAGGCTAGTCCCGATTTTCTCGGCGAGGGCGTTTAGCCGGGATTTGAGTGTTGGACATCGTGTGTGGTTGTAGAGCCGCCGCATCTTTTTCTTCTCCTCTATCAATTTGAGGATGTGCGCTGGGGGTCTCTCTCTGAGATCTCCTCGTGCTGGCCCTGCTGTCGGCGCGCGTCGCGCTCTCGCTTTTATGTGCCCCCGCGGGGAGCGGGCGGCCGGTTCGGTGGCGGGGCCGGGCGGTGATTCATACTGCGCTATCGCGCGCGCGCTGCCTCGCGCGCGCGCCGCCTCGGTACTTGTGACGCTGGGCGCGCTTGGAAGACGCCGTAGCCAGTGGACGTCACAGCGCCCACGTTACAGTCCCCCGGGTCCTCTGGAGATTTTTACCTATTGGGAAAAATCACCGTTAATGTCGGAATTATGGATAGGTAAAATGCCTACTTTGTTTACCTACTAGAATATTATATCCCTCGTGGGATCTGTATTAATAAGTGACTTCGGTTCGGTTGTTAATGTTAGCTCTCCCGGCGGTTTTATGTCATCCTGGAATATGTAATTTTGTATAAAACATATAAACACACTATTAAATAAATATAATTGAAATTGATGAACTTATTTTTATTACTTTTTATAATCCGTTACGTGCGTACATCGAATATCGACCTTGTTTGTCGCGTTATGTTTGTTTCTTGTTTGGTTCGGTGGCTGCTTTCCCGAGTCGTACTTAACCGGTTTCGCTTTGCTGGCTAGCGAACTCCTGCGCCGGCCGGGCGTTCATTTTAAACTATTATGTTATTAAGTTATAAGTTATCGTAATGAATCGGGTATATTTTATTGTAACGGATTGCTTTTATATTTCTTTGCGGTAATGGTTATACGGATAGTACTAATATGGGTTACGATTACGATAGTATTTTTGTGCGGCTTCGTTTTTAGGGTATTCTGGTGCGTAGCCGTTTATGCCCCGGTATAGGTGAATCTTATCTCGATACCGGTCGTCTGAAGATGTTTGTGGCGGAGTTCTGTATTTTTGTCGGGTGATATATCCACTCGCGTAGTATACGCGCGGTCTGTGCGGCAAATAATTTAGTTTTGTGTATCGGCGTATGTTGGTATTTTCGGCGGTCGGTAAATTATAATTTTGGTTCGGTATTAGGCTCTCGGATTTCGGTCTGAATATTTTCTGTTCGGAGTCGGGGTCCGTATGTGTATTGCGAGCGTGTTTGGGTGTCTTATAGTTTGGTTTTTTGTCATATTTACGGCATTTCTGTGGCGTTCTGGTTCTGTTTACCACTTGCACGCGTTTTGCTTTGTACCGGTCGTACTCGGTCGCGGTACCAACAGGGCTCCAGGATAATTCCTCGGCTGTTACCTTCGGTTTGTTATTATTAAACGGCGGCGGTTTTTTGTATTGTATCGTCATGCATCGTTCCTGTAACCGCGTATCGGGATTCGATGTGCTTCGGGTACGGCTTTGGTTTGCGGTTTTTGTTCGTCGTCTTTGCTTGGCTCTAGCGTTGGCTACGGGATTTTCTTGTGGGATCTTAGTCACTGGTGCTGTGACGACAGCAGTATGGGACCTAGTGGAATTTGGCGCTTTATCGGGTGTATATCTCTTTTCTACGGAGTTCGGGGTGTTTCGTGTTCGGACTTTGAGTTCGGTGTGGGTTTTACTCGGCGTCGGCTTATCTGTGGGTGGAGTTTGTGGGTCACGCGGTTGATGCACCTCTGCGATTGTCCCGATTGACTCTTGCATATCTCCTGCCCATGTCATTGTCATCCCCACACGTCTTAGTACATCCATTCCAATGATGGTGTGCGCGGCCGATGGTAGCACTCGCACCCAGTGCTTAATATTCGCCCCTTTCATTTGTATTGTAACTAGGATGCTTTTGGTTATTTGCGACTTTGTTCCGTCGGCGAGTACGATTCGTTTTCGGGTATGTTTTTCTGATGCACCTTTTCTCTGGCAGGCATTATAAGCTTGTTCACTGATGTAGGTATTGGTGGAGCCTGTGTCAACCAAACACGTGTGCGTAGTTCCCAATATTATGGCCTCAGTGTATATGCGATTGTCTTCGCGGTGTCGGTCGTTCGCCTCCCCTATATGTTCTTTGTATTGGCGGGTCCCCGTCCTGCAGCAATCCTTACTTAGTAAGCCCATTTTTCCGCATCCACTACAAAATATTTGACGCCTAGAACGACATTCTTTTGCGTTGTGGCCCGGTTTCCCACACGACCAACAACATGTGTTCGGGTTATATTGCGGATGTATCTGTGTTCCTTGCTTGTGCTCGTGCCTTTCCTTTCCTGTTTGTCGCTCCCGCGACGTATATTGGGCTGTGTCGGTCGGTCCGTTGTTTCCGGTGTGTCTCGTCCTGGGACCCTGCCCCCAATGTGCCCCAGGGCCTGCATCTGAAGGGTGAGTGTAGTAACTTGCCGGATGGGTCCTGTAGGATGACACTGTTATATTTTCATACTCAGCCGCTAGTTTTACCAGTTCGCCGAGGTTCTTGTAATCTTGCTTCTTTATATATAGTTTATAATCGCGCCACATGTTTTCGTGGATCCTGTGTAATTTCTCCTTTTCGTCGAGTTTACCATACCTTCTCATTAGCGTCTGCAGGTCCGTTATGTAATCCGTAAATATTTCGTTATACTTTTGTTTCCTCGCGACTATTTGTTCTATGAGGTCTTCCTCGTAGCTGCTGGGGAAATAATAGAGCTTGAAAAGCTCCAGGAAGTCTTCCCACGTTTCCCACGACTCAGAATTGTTTCGGTACCATAGAAGGGCTTTTCCCTTAAGGATACGTGGCAAGGCGGGTAGCACGTCCTCCTTTTCTATGGCACTTGCGGCTATCAACTCCTCCAGTCTTTCTACAAATTCTACGGCGTTTTCGGGCGGCTCGTATGTGAGATTCCACTCCTTGATTAGCTTACTTAGCCTGTTGGATTTCTCCTTATCTTCGTTGTCCGCCATGACTTCGGACTGTGAATCCTCCGGCGTTTTGTACCCTTCGGTGTCTTTAATCGTTTCCGCGAGTAATTCGCGTATCTGTTCTACGGTCAAGTCTTCGGTTGCTATGCCTCTACTTTCGGCTTCAATGACGAGTTCCGGTTTCTTAAGAAGATAGATCCAGGCTGTCGGCATCTGTTCGTGTACTTACGCGACGCTACGGGATTCCCTCGACAGGAATACGAGTTGTCCTACTAGGGACGCACGGTTTCGGCATGAAATACGCCGCGGCGGTAAGTTGTGCGGAAGTTAATTCGGGCGGGCGGGTTGCGTCGCGGCGGGAATGCTAGATTTGTTATCTCTGAAAAAAAAACTGCTGTCGGCGCGCGTCGCGCTCTCGCTTTTATGTGCCCCCGCGGGGAGCGGGCGGCCGGTTCGGTGGCGGGGCCGGGCGGTGATTCATACTGCGCTATCGCGCGCGCGCTGCCTCGCGCGCGCGCCGCCTCGGTACTTGTGACGCTGGGCGCGCTTGGAAGACGCCGTAGCCAGTGGACGTCACAGCGCCCACGTTACAAATCAAATTAATCTTGACCTGATTACTATTCGTGATTGGGCGACGTCGCATGGCTTAAAGGTGAATGCGTCGAAGTCGCAGGCAATTATTATTGGTAGCCGTCGGATCAGTTAATGCCTGAAATTTTCTTTGACGGAACTCACATTCCTTTCTCCTCTACTGTAAACAATTTAAGCATTATCATGGATCAGACACTCTCTTGGTCTGCGCATGTTACCGATGTCAGTAAAAGACTCTTCGTTTCACTTCACTCGCTTCGGCGTCTTCAAAATTTTCTCCCTTTTCATACAAAAGTAATCCTTGCCCGTTCTCTTCTGCTCCCTCTTCTAGACTACGGGGACATCGCGATCCTAGACCTTAATCAGGAACTGCTTAACAAACTGGAACGCCTGCAAAATGTATGTATTGGCTTTGCCGTCTCCAGTTAGGCAGTGCGGGTCAGTAGCGTCGCTAAAGGCAAACTTGACAAAGTTGTGGCTCTCTGAGTCTTAGACAGAAGGTAGGGAGGTATGTGCGGTTTTTATTTATATTTATAAGTATATGTATGTATATATTTATATATTATATAGCTTGTGCATATTTTCCACATAGTCGTATTCATGCCGATTCGTTGCACTTATTTTTTAGTAACGTTAATGACCTCATATGTCGTCACCCGAGTGACACATACCTGCTTTTAGGTGATTTTAATATTTCTCATGCAAGTTGGACCCTCGATGATTTTTCAACCTTAACGCTTAACCATAATGACAATCCCTTGGCTTTTGCACTTTCTGATTTTCTTTCCCTTTCTGGACTACAACAGTACAACGGGTGTGTCAATGCTTATGGTCGTATCTTAGACCTTGTCATTAGTAATATTGGTTGTGAAGTATCAGTCTGTTTATCTACTCTTACACAAGAAGATCCACATCACAAATCTTTGGTGATATCGTTTCCTTTGTCTTTAATGAAATCTTTAAATTCAACAGCGCATTACAAATATCTTTATCATTTAGCCGATTTTGACAATATTCAGCAAGGTCTTTCTGATGTGGACTGGTCTGTAATTGACGATATGGACATGGAAAGAGCTACAACTTACTTTTATTCTATTTTGAATCGGTTAATTAATGATTTTGTTCCAAAGCGCAAGTTTTGTTCTACTTGTAAATATCCACCTTGGTATAACAGACCTTTAATTAAAATTATTAAAAATAAATTAAATGCTCATGCTAGGTGGAAAAAATATAATAATGAAATTGACCATGCTGAATTTAAATTACTAAGAAAAAGAGAAAAGAAACTTAATAAAGATTGTTATAACAGATATATTTCCCTTAGTGAAAAGAAAATTAGTTCCTCACCTAAATATTTTTGGAGCTTTATAAAATCAAAATTTTCTGCAAACGAGGTACCTTTTAACATATATTTCAATGACATATCTTCCTCTGAGGGCGATGTCATCTGTGATCTGTTTAACACTTATTTCAGCTCTGTTTTTGTCACTGGTAGTAACCAATCACAAATTTCTTCTCAGTCTTCATCCCCCCCTATAGATCTTTCTAGTATTAATATCACGGATGATATAGTATATAGGCATCTGAAATCTATATGTGTTAATAAGGGTGCGGGTTATGATAATATACATCCATTTTTAGTTTCTATGCTTCATGCAGAGCTTGGGGTTCCCCTGGCTAAGCTTTTTAGAAAATCTCTTAGCGAGGGCATTGTCCCTAGTGTCTGGAAGCGGGCTGTCATTACACCTGTGCATAAAGGCGGCGATAAGCACAACGTTAAGTTCTATCGACCAATTTCGAAACTCTGTATATTTGCTAAAGTACTGGAAAAAATTGTGACTAATGAAATGACTGCTGTGGTCTCTCGACACATATCAGTACACCAACATGGTTTTTTCCGTGGTAGAAGTGTTGATACAAACTTGATTACTTATACTGACCAAATTATTAACGCTTTGGATGCCGGTTATCAGGTAGACGCCGTCTACACCGATTTTTCGAAGTGTTTCGATAAAATAGATCATTCTATTTTACTTCAGAAGCTACTCGACCTCGGTATACACGGGGACCTTCTTAGATGGCTACAATCTTATATTAGTAATAGAAGTCAGGCTGTTGCACTTAAGGGCTATAGATCAAAATGTTTACCTATTCCCTCGGGGGTACCCCAGGGCTCGCACCTGGGTCCTTTTCTATTTGTTTTATATGTTAATGATATGGACACTTCCTTTCAGTCTTCTTCCCATATACTCTATGCAGACGATACAAAAATATATAAGATAATCAAGAATTATGATGATTGTGTAGCGTTACAATCCGATTTGTCACGGTTCACAGTGTTCCAAAAACGCCCAAGCCCATGACAAATTACTGCTAATCCATAAATTCACAAAAAAAAGAAATAGCAATTTTTCCATTTTAGTACCTACCGGAAAAGGCCAACTTTATCATTTTTTTTCTCCGAATCTATAAAGATTTTACTGGGGGTCACTTCTACACTTTTATTTACCATATTGAACTACATCGATTACCAGAGTTATAACAAATTGTCCGATCCCAAGCGCTTTTGGAACACTGTGCGGTTTGAGGATTATTGTCAGCGGAATCATCTTATCCTAAATGCTGAAAAATGCCATACTATCACATTTTCCCGTAAACAGAAGCCTATTACTTATGATTATAAATTAGCTGGTAACAGCGTGGTACGTGTGTTATCGATTCGAGATTTAAGCATTACTCTGGATACTAAACTCTCCTTTAATGAACATATAGATAATATTGTTTCAAGAGCATATAAAAAATTAGGAATGATTTTGCGTTTAAGCAAACCATTCAAACATACATTCACGTTAAAAGTTTTGTATTATTCTTTCGTTCGGAGTATATTGGAGTTTGGTAGTGTTGTATGGAGCCCACATTTTGGTATCCATAAGTCTCGAATTGAAAGGATCCAAAAAAATTTTTGTAAGTCCCTTGACTATAAAACTGGTAACTATAATCTTAATTATGCTTCGTCAGCAGCTAGACATAATCTTCCTCCTTTGGATAAAAGAAGAGAGTATCTCGATATTTTATTTCTATTTAAAATTATTAGTAATCACATAGATTCCAACATATTATTAGAAAACATTTCCTTTAAAATTTCTCGTTTCCACTCACGTTCTAAACCTACCTTTTCTAACTCATCCTGTGATACAAAGTATGCTAAAAATTCATTCTTTAGGCGCAGTACTAATTTGTATAATGAATCGCTCAATGAAATAGATGTTTTTGCTCATAGTTTGCCCGTTTTTAAAAATAAAGTTCGACAAATTTTGTTTTCTGGATAATAATATTGATGATATAAATATTGTTGAAACAAGTGGTAATATAGTTGAGACTTTAAGATTGTTTAAATAAGTGGTAATATCGTTTTTAGAAATCCCCTTTGCATGTTTTATTTTATTAGGTACTCTCTAGCTGTTTGCGATTTTATGGGTTGTGGTTATTCGCATAGTTTTACATTAATTTGTTATAATAGTAATGTAGGAAACTCTAGGCCTATTTTGTACCCAATTTTGTAATAATTATACCATGTATGGCTGTTTGTTTTCTGAATAAAAAAAAAAAAGTATATATTCATTAACACGATGTTTGTATGTATCTATCTATGTATTTATTTATGTCGATATTTGTTGTGTTAAATATAATTGCTTGTTCGATTGCTTTTTCTCATACCATCTTGCCACTTGTACATGTTGTTCAGTATATCTGCCATATAAAATGTCCTCTCAGTTACTCAAAGGTTAGCTGGAAGAGATCCCTTAAAGGGATAAGTTCGCCTTTGTACAAAAGTCTAAAATTAAGTTTATTTTTCTTTTATGTACTTTTTTTGTGCAATAAAGAGTTTAAACAAACAAACAATTAGTAGGTATGCAGCGTTTTTGGCGTCTGGGAAAAATATCCATCTTTGACCCTCATTTGCGGCTTTTGTTGTGTTTTAATCGTAGGTGGTCCCATACAAACATTTAATCCCCTTTAAAAACTGGTTCGAATGGCATCATTATTTTTTTGGAAAGTAGCCTATTATTATCTGTTTTAAAAATATACGTTTTACTCCCTAATATACGATACGAATATCGAAGTCGTGCGAAAACCCTGGACAGATAAATGCGTGTAATCATGTACCCGTTCCAAAACAAATATTAGTTCAAAACAAAAGTACAAGGTCACTGAAGCGCAAACTCAAAGGTTTCCAACAACCCTACTATACATCCAATCTTCAAAGGGCCCAGCGGGCTATAAAGTTGTTGCATACTTACAACCTTTTCACATTAAACGGGCACTCGAGTTCATATTCAGGAAACAGAGAACGCGCAAACAATAGGTTCCGTAGCGTCAGCAAAGGACCCTCCAAAGAAAGAACACTTGCCAATTCACTTTGTACTCTATCTTGCCACAATAAGGTCGGCTTTACAATGGAATAGACTTTTAGCATAATTTTAATGGGCTTAAATTAATTATAATGGGTATGATTAATTGACAATTTGCTTTTCGCGCTATGATGGGTTTTTAATGAGATTTTTCTATTTGTTTTTAAGCTTTCTATTGCGTATTTGTCATTATTTTGTCCTTTTTTGAGACCACGGTGTAATTAATTGTTTCTTAGTAAATAACTAATTGAGGAAAATATACAGTTTAGTAAAATGTAAATGTTTAATGGCAGTGTGGCATAAATGAGATACGGGCTTTATTATTACGCAGGCCTATAAAATTAATCTTTTTAATCTCATTAGTCATTACGCTGTATTTTATATAAAAGTACTTATAAGAAATATAAGTAAAGAAAAACATGTGCTCAACAATTCAAACTAAATATAACTAAACTTATAATTAAATTAAATCGAGTTAAAAAACAAAGAGAAAGAAAAATAAACATTTTAGATTCGCGGCTATCCAAGGTCGCTTATTGGCGGAGATGAACTGCTGCTGATGCTGGCGGCGCAAAGTGTAAGGTTTCTAGAAGATAATAGGCAAAAATGTTGTGAGATTTAAGGAATATATTCAAGACGCGGGTCGGTGACTTTTGATCGGCTTTAGAAAAAAGCAGCGGGTTGTATCAATGATACAACCACGAATTATATTACGTGGATACTTTTTGCGTTGCTTACCTAATTATTTTCGTCATTAAATACTCGTAGAATAACCATCCAATGTAAACAAGAGAAATTAAAAGATTTTTTATAAGAACCCGACTGCTTTTGCCGTTCCATACCAATAAACTACCATCATTTACACACTCACAATTGATCTCAAGCTAAAATCCATCGAGCCGTTCAGGCCGCAGAGCGTGCCAAACAATTATTATACATACATACAAATACGTACATTACATACTCTCGACAAACATAACCCTCCTTCTAGCGCAGTCGGATAAATAAACCCAAAAAAAGGCGTTCAGGCTAAACATAACTCAAATACCGAACTTTTTGTTAATCAATGTTCTTCTCCGTTAATTCCTCAAGGCTTAGGGTCGGGACCATCAAAATAGCAGTTCTTCACCATCACACTCTATACTCCTCTTTTTTGGGCTAGTTATATTGCCCTCTGGATGTTTATTTATTTAATCTTTATTGCACAATAAGAAATCTTAACGTACAAAAGGCGGAGTTAATGCCATGAGGCATTCTCTATCAGTCAACCTTCAGGCAAAACAGAAAGATAGGCGTTGCAACTATATAATACCAGAGAACAAATTGGGTAAATTTGCATACAAAATACTGACTCAAATATATACATCTGTAATGATGATGATGTGTGATGATGAATAGTTGACGCCCGTGGCATTACTGACTGCATCTGTCCATCGTATGAGTGGTCTACCTCTGCTCCCCTTTCCTTCAACGGAGTCAACTACTATGAACTGTTCAAAGCTGGACGTATCAATAAATATAAATGCTCCTAAAACGGGTACACCAATATCAGAACACTTTTTTCGTATTCATTCACCCGATAAATATCGAATGCGTCCGCCCGCGTCGGCTAGTCGCAACGTAAATGGTGCAGAAAGCCCGTTTCATATATAACGACTTACACAAAAGGGTTGAATTTGTACTGTTATTATAAATGCAAGAGTGGCTGTTTGTTCTTTTACTTTTTCACGTACACTCATTGGCATTAATATCTGATATAATAAAGCGTTCATAAATAACTGAATGACTGTATTTGTAGGGCCGTTAGGACGTGTCAGAAAATTATGCCGCTTTGCTGCGGGAGATGTTAATGCCGGTAACAAAACAGGTATCTAAAAGAAACTTAATATGGAGTTAGTTTAGCTCCCGCAAAATGTCATAGGATAGCTGTAAAATTCAGTACGAAGTCCACTACGTTATGTGTTCCCGCGCATATTTAGAGTAGCACAACTGGGTAAACTCTTCCAGAATATTGCAGCTGTTATAACTACTACTTGCTCTATAAGCATGTTGAGTCCCTGGCGGTGAGTAAGTTCTAATGGAGATAAAGAATATAGGGATATATGGGTCTCTGAAGCTTAAAACGCACAGAGCGCGGCGCAGCGTCGTTGCGTGCCGGAGGTGGTTTTCGGTACAGCGAACGCGGTCCAGGGAACGTCGCACCAAAAAACCGCGGGGATAGCGGAGCGGAGGTGGCGTGTGTGACATATAAAGCAGTAATCGACACTATCGACAGTCCACAGTTTCAGAAAAGTCAAAAATTCAAAACCGCCTCCGGCCCGCACCGCGCCGCGCCCGCTCTGTGCGCTTCGAGTTTCATGGAAATAAAGAATGGCTCAGAAATTTAAGTGCAAATGTTATTATGATCGCGCTCAGATCGCGATACACCAATGAAACTGTCCACAAATCCTTACACAGTATAACGAAGACTGAAAAAAGTGAAACGCGATCGCTCAGAAAGTCTTTAGTGGAGGGCACAACCTTTAGCAAAGGAGGAAGACTTCCTTAGTTGGGCTGCTCCAAATACCATCATCATCATCATAATATCAGCCGGAGGACGTCCACTGCTGGACATAGGCCTCCCCCAAAGACTTCCACCATGACTTACTAGGTCATCATACTCCAAATATGCTAGTACTGAATACCTATTCGTGATTGATTACTATTTTTATACAACCACGACAGTGGCAAACAAGCTTACCGGGTGTGCTTACCTGAAGATGGCATGAGGATTGGTTGTGTTGACAGCTAGATTATGTAGGAACACAATCCAACCATATACCTAAAGAGCTAGTAAATAGTGGTCTTATTATGGCCGCGTAGTTTCCCGGTACGTACTGAAAGGCGCAGCGTGGGTAGGTAAGGTGGACTAATGACCTCGTAAAGGTCGCAGGAGTTCGCTGGAGGCGGGTGGCGCAGGATCGGTCATTGTGGCACTCGTTAGGGGAGGCCTATGTCCAGCAGTGGACGTCTTTCGGCTGACATTATGATGATGATGACTTCCCCGGTTGGGCTGCTCCAAATATGAGCAAGATGACGTTCCGTAGTGCCCTTGCTCTGTATACTTCGACCACACCATTAAATTGTTCAATCGTCATTAATGTTGGTCCAGGAGAAATTATCGCGCAGCGCTTGATCGGGCCCGACAGGGCTTAATTTATTATTGAATATTAATCAAAGGGTTTACGCTTCATTAATATTTATATATTGACATTGGAAATGACGAAACGTAATTTAACGGCGTATTTTTTAGGAAAATTGTTTTGGGTAAAATACTTTTGGACTTTGCTTTGATGTCGGTTGAATAAGTAATGAACAAAAAATACGTTTCAGTGGAAGGCGATAATTTTCATGCGGAAAATCAGGTAACTTAGACAAGGATATAAATATTATTCGTGAAAGAATATTGATAAAAAAATGCTATCGATTTTGTTTCCTTGTCCAGGAAAAATCAAGTGTTTCTTGATTTAACCAAACGAGGCCATTTCTCTCAAATTGTAACGCAACCTTTTTATCATCTTCTAACTTACATTCTCTTCATAGTTCGTTATACACCGTGACCGTTAAAAACCCGAAAGATTTAAGCTAACGATACTAGAGCCTAATTAGAGTATATAAAGTTATGTAACATATAGTCCAAAAACTCATAATTAAGGAGATATTAATTATTTACAACAAATCATAAGTTAAAAAATCTCCAGTGTAACACACCTTAAGGGCGTGAGCATGACGTAGCCACCTATTTCTTTTACACGTAGATACACTAACTGTATGGTTGCTAGCCAGTTTCATAAAGAAGTTTGGTATCTATCTACAAAAAGTTTTTAGTACCGAAAATATTTTCATCACGAGATAAAAGGATATAGCATGCAACTAAAATACAGTGTAGTGTATTAAGCCGAATAATTATAATATCTTATCTTACACACTTCAATCTCAAGTAGCTTTTATGTTATCACTGAGAATAGAGATGTTTGTTCTGTTCTAAGTCGCGAGAGTGGTTCTTCTTATAACTGGCTAGTTTGAAATTGATTGTCACTAAAATGACACATTACAAATGATAACTAATTGTCACGCCTTGAGGTTCCCACCTAACGGCTTGTTCACAAAGAAGCGGGCAATTAATCAGATTTAATTCGTACTGAAATAGTAATTTAATTAAGACACATAATTAGACCCATGTTGATATAACATTATTTACTCGTACAGTCGTCAAAAATATGTGGTTTAAATCTTTCGGGTTATTAACGGTCACGGTGTATATCATTGTAAAGAAGCCTGGAATCTACATGTTTCACTTGCTAGCTAATTATAGTCCACTTAATTACATATTTTTAAATACCTAGGAGGCTGGTAGATCCGTCGGGTTAATAAGAGAAATGAAATGATTTCTTTAAGATTTCCACCCCCACAAGTAAAAGGAAACTAAAAACATCCTCCCTAAAATCCATTAAACAATTTATGCTGCAAATAATTTCAATGATTTTAAATACATCCTCCTTGTTCTCTCCTTGCTTTTCCCGGATGTATCAAAGACATACGCATACATAATATATTTGAAAAAGATACTTGGTTAAAAACAATTTAATAATAATCGAGACCAAGTCACATGACACAAACTAGTAGGCAAGCTACAGCTTTACTGCAAATTATAGCGAAAATAGAACGTCAAGAACAAGAAAGTTTTACGTAAAAGTATTTTCACTAAAGCAGATGACAGAAGTTCCAGAACCCGAAGTTAATTTAAGTGCCGTGGCAATAAAATATTGTAATATGAATTGAGATGACAACTGTGTAATTAACTTTGCTTCGATACCGGCTGGTGCGGGCTTAAAGCACGAACGTTGTTACAAGCTACAAGCGGAACAAAAAAAATACTAATCATTTATTTTTAGGACTATATCTTTTTAATACAACGGTTATTATACAAAAATCGAAATGATTGATTAGAAAGAAATGTACGTAAAGAATAAAAATATGTAATTCTCAAAGAAAAGGATACTTATTTTGGTGCCATAAACGAGGCGACACTAAACTTTCTTACTGAAATAATTGGAAATCATCGTTTTTGACATGCAGAAAGAGACTTTTGCATGATAGTGACACGAATGACATATAGTTTTCTCAACCATTACAGGCGACCTAGCCCCAGCATTGAGATGTATATAGGCCTATGATGATGATGGTGACACTAATAATTGTAGCAAAACTTTGCTTACCCAGTCGATTAGTCAAATAACTATTATAAAATAATACTAGTGGTTCTGTGAACTATAGACCTCGCATTTTCTTTTAATTTTCAAATTTTGCAAAATGCCTCGACATTAAAAATCTATATAATTATCGAACCACCACCATATCAGCCAAAGGACGTCCACCTGGACATGGGCCTCCCCCAAATTCACAGGGGGTATATGCCACGCTTGGCATGCGGGTCGGCGATCGCAGTATCTCCACCGCACTCCAGGGATCCCCCGGTGGTCTTGGTGGTAGTTTTAGGACATACCCGGGTCCTTATCCTTATATACCGGGTTAATTATCGAACCTGCTCATAAAATTTCACGAGAATCGGTCGAGAAATGCGACCTGTAGAGGAGAACATCCGGACAGACATACGAAAGATTTTTTGTCGAAAGCTGAAACGGAGACGCTTCGCTCGCTCGGTCAATAATTTAAATAAATTAATCAAGGAGATAAACTCACTATTAGAGCGAATAGGTTTAAACCCGATATCCATGTGAGAGCATATACTTACATATGTATTACTAGTAAATGCTTTACGTCGCCACAAATTCAATCATGTAGGTTATTCAGATTCCAGTTAATTTTCAACAAAACTTAAGTTCTAATAAATGTATTATTTTATTTAATATTTATACATTTATAGCAAGCAAGATCAGTCAACTTCGGTATCCCACAGGGATCCAATCTTCGCCCTCCAGTCTTCCTTCCCTCGGGCCCAAAGGTATTCTGTTTCCATTACTTGGAAGATAATTATCTCGACAATTTAATACAACCCCGAATAATTTCAATCTAATATTTCGTTAACGTTCGATCGGAATCGACAGACGATATTGTAATGCAGTATTTTGTTTCGTGTTACAGAAATTATTTGGTTGATTCTTATCGTGCATTCGTTTTAATGGGATTTGGGTTTGACTGATGCTTTGATTAGATGTAATTGTGTGATATGATATTACTTGATTTTATAGGTTATTGTAAAATTACTTCTATCACCTATTTTAGAACTTTGGGAGTTTTATATGACTATAGTATTAGTTTTTTTTTAACCACGACACTCAATCTATACTATAATCTGTCTATAAAATTAGATAGCCGCTATTTAGTTACAACATAATGGTATTCTTGGGTAAAAATAGCCTTTTTACCGTGTGGTGTCCAGTTAGAACCGACTAAGACTCAACTGGAATTGACTTAAGACACGACATCAGGGTAGAAATGCGTTACAGGTGAGAGACTAGTTCCCCATTACCTGACACTACACAAACAATTGGTTACTAGAATATTTTTTAAATCATAAAAAATATCCCGGTTGTTCATAACTCCAACGGACTCGAACCGCAATCAAGTATAAATCATCTCTATCTGTCGCTGTATCCCTCAGATAAAACATGGCCGCTGGTAAATAAATACAACCCAAATTCCGGCTGTAAAAATGACAATTTATACTTTTAAGTTAAATGACGCTAAAATATGACACCGTTAAAAGAAATTTGAAGTTTATTTTTGTTTTTAAAAAACGCCTGGTTTTGTGCTAACAAAACATGAAGGGATTCAGTAAAATTATATTTAGTAAGTTTTCTAATTTTTTTTATTGGTTATTTTAATCAAACATGAAAATAATAAGTAACCTACCTACATGTTAACAAATATATATAAGGCACCGACACCGGCACCGGCCCGCACACCGCACCGGTAAGGGCATTTGTTTCTGTGATGAGCAGAAACATTTGTTCCTGAGACTTGGATGTTTTCTATGTATTTAAGTATATATCTATTTAATACCCATAACATCGTCTAGTACCCATAACACAAGCTTTATTGAGCTTACTATGGGACTAGTTCGATTTGTGTAAAAAAATGTCCCTTTATATATATATATATATATATACGAACTTATAGAAATGTTAATTTTGTATTAAAACCCGCATGCCAAGCGTGGCGATTATGGCATATACCCCCCCCGTGAATTTGGGGGAGGCCTATTTCCAGCAGTGGAATTTCTTGGCTTGATTGTAGGTGGTAGGATTGGTGGTGGTAGTGGTTGTATTAAAAGCTTATACAATGTACTGGTTACATTTTGATGGCATATATTGAGGTGATGCTGATGAGATTCGCTGGTTAAGTTTTTAAGCCCAAACACAGGCAAGGGTTGTGCGTGTGTGTATGTGTGTTATAATTAGTGACAATTAACGCTATAGTTTACACACAGTTACGAAATGATGAAATGTCAATATCATTTTGCTACGAGTGAGGGGTCTAAGTGCTCGCGTCAAAAAGTGATTGATAAAAAGCATTTCAGGCTGAGAGGCTGAGCGGGACTTCCGTTGCCCATAATTTCTCTGCAAAAGCCTCCCTGCGGCGTTCTCGGCACGCGTTATTTAGGCACAAGTTATAGGTATTGCTATAATCGAGGATATATTGAACTGCTAGCTCAACAAAAGTTTTAAGAATTTTTTGGAGTGTACAAAAAGTCCTAAGCATGTTTAAAACGCTTGATGGGATTTTTGCATGAGGATTTACGAACGTGTAAAAAAATGTACGGAACTTTGTAGTTATTCGTATTCTTTTTTGTAAAAAATGTGAGTATGCCTATGTCCGGCCCATAACTAGGCACGGACTCTAGCATAATCTGGTACCCAATTTATGATACAACATATAACTTATCTGGCATGTCATAAAACTATCCTGTCTTCAGAAGAAATATTGGAGAAACATTTCCCATATTTTCTCCCCATACATAGAAACCGTTAATTTTTCAGGATTTTAAAAATGATATCATTCCATAACAGTCATTTTATAAAATCGTAAAAAATATACGGTTTCAGAAAAATACGACGTGGGGTATTAAAGTTAGGCGAAATTAATTAGGCGTCGTTGCGGGGATGAGGCGGTTTTACGGTAAAGCGAATGTGGTCCGGGGCACGTCGCGTGAAAAAACCGCGTGGCGTTCGGTAGTGCTGTAGAGCGGAGGCGGCGTGTATGACATATGAAGCTGTAATCGACAGTTTCGGAAAGATCAAAAATGCAAAACCGCGCCCATTCCGTGCGTTTCGACCTTTACTGTCAATTACATATTAATACTTTAAAATCAAAGAAAAACCAACGTTTGGGGTTAGAATACCAGTGTGAAGTGACGAGA
The DNA here is from genome assembly GCA_905163555.1 of Notocelia uddmanniana. Taxonomy (NCBI): domain Eukaryota; kingdom Metazoa; phylum Arthropoda; class Insecta; order Lepidoptera; family Tortricidae; genus Notocelia; species Notocelia uddmanniana. The sequence continues at coordinate 15,979,642 of LR991072.1, forward strand.
AATCTCTTTCTCTCCATTAAGACGAATATAATTGTGGCCCAGTTAATTTATTTGTAACAAGCTCTACATCCTTATATCTCATTAAAGTACAGGCAAATAAATATTGCCATTGCCTACCCTTGGGTGTCGGTAAATTACCGCCCGAGTTAGATAACGCGGTAATTACCTGCTATTGCCTTAATGCCGTTGCAATCTGCGCAGATTGCTGTTTAGCGGACTGCTGATAAAAGGTCTTTGGGAATAATGATTTTTCTATATGGCACTACAGTATAAGATTATTCAAGAAAGGAGTGTATACATTTTTAAAGGGTTGGCAACGAGCATGTGATACCCCTGGAGTTGCAGGCGTCCATAGGCTGCGGTGACTGGTTACCATCAGGCGGGCCGTACGCTTGTTTGCCACCGAAGTGGTATTAAAAAAAACATATAGAATTTCGATATAGAGTCATACAATGAAGGAATCTTATTGTTATTATATACAGGATGTGGCCTGTAATAGGAGCATAAAAATAAACGGTACACTATTAAGCTCTCCAGCAATTATTTCCAAATGATTTTAATTGAAAAAAAAAAGTTTTTCCTGATTTTTTTTCGCAAAAGTAGTTTATATGTACTTTTTTACTCTCCTGGAGTGATATCAATAACTATTAATTAAAAAAAAAACTAAAATTATATTTTTTCCATTAATATCCTTTTAAACCAAAAATGCGACAACAATTACTCGTATGAGTCATAACTTGAAGCAACATCAAAATCAGCATTGACTGCCGCGCTATAATCTCTGGGTGCCAAGATCCATTACTTGGAGGTCATAACTTTAGATCAAAATTTCTCCCAATTGAAAAAAGATAATTTTTTTTGGACACTAGATGTTACTGCAGATGCTCTAAGGAAGCGCCCTTTAAATTTATTGCTCCTATTACAAGCCACACCCTGTATTTTCGTTCTTTACATTACATAATTTCCAACCAGAATGAAAAATTGTTCACCCAGGCGGGATTTGAACCCACGACCTCTGGAATCCGTCCATCGCTCTTTCCAACTGAGCTCCGCAGGTATTGCTCGAAGCGACGAATCTTTCAATCAGTTCACTCTTCTAATTAAGCCTTAGGGAGGCTTGTAGCGACATCTACCACGAAGTTGCTACAACTTCTGAAACGGCACCAACGATACGGGTGATATTTTTTTTTTCATTCAGGTTGGAAATTATAATTCCACTAAGCGGACGATTCCGCTGGTAAAAATTACTTATTTTTACCAGCGGAATCGTTTAATCGGAATTTTTATTGAATAAAGTAAAACACCCTTTATACTTAAGAAATAAAGTTATTTTCACTAAGACACACTAGTATCCCAATCCGTACCATTTCAAAGATATAAAAAAAAAACATTTTCGTGAATTAACATCCTTAGTATAGTATAATAAATAAATATTGGGGGGCAATCTTACACAAATCGACCTAGTCCCAAACTAAGCAAAGCTTGTACTATGGATACTAGGCGACGATATACATAGTCGTATAGATAAATATATACTTAAATACATAGAGAACATCCAAGACCCAAGAACAAAATCCGTGCTAAATGCACAAATAATGCCCTGGCCGGGATTCGACCAACCAGGCTAAACTGGTCGACAAGTATAAAACATCCTTAACAAATAAACAATGTTGACATGCGTCACGTTCGGTGTCATTCGAATTTAGAATATTGTCATACTTTACATTATTTTTTTCTTAACTCCACATTAACTCTTAAGGCCGTTTTATTATACGTATTCACCCTTGGTGATATAATTAACAGGCAGCGAAACTTTGGTGCCGATGACAGACGTATGACGTAGCGGCTTCATACAGAGTGTTTTTATTTAGATGATATATAGATAATCATTAATCACTAACAATTTATTGGCCTCTTTAGTACACGGATATTTTATTGACAATTGAGACGGCCAGTACTTATAAAAACATCATTACTTAACTGTCTTTGTCATTTTCATCAGAAAATTATCGAAGGCAATATTGTACATCGTTTTAGTATTTTTTATTCGTGAATTTAAGAAATGTGAATTGATAAGGTACAACATTTATAAGGTACACATTATAGGTATCGCTTGACCGTAGTCGCCATCGAGTCTATGCAGCCGTATTTGCAGACGTTTCCTTTTCAGTTGTTAAAAATGAAAAAATGTTTTGCTCCTGCTGTCAGCAAAATTTAACAGCTAAACCAAGTAACATAGAAAAACATTTAAAAACTAAAAAGCACATTGAAAGAGAAGGATCAAAAATGACACATCAAGACTTTTATATGGATTTAACAAATATCTATTACAATACAATAAATCTTTGACATTGCTATTAAATCGACATGCTAGTGACAACTGTTGCATCTGTCAAAGCGTGGTAAAGGTTAATAACTATGTTGTGTATAATTTATAAAATCATCCTATATGCCAATTTAGTTTCGTCATAATGATGTCATCGGCACCAAAGTTTCGCTGCCTGATAATTATTATGTATTAAATTTCGAAAAACTAAATATGCTATACATCGTTTCTTTAGCTATGCACGGCTATATAACCGTGCTTGAAGGAACGGAAATCAGTAAAAACACCCTGTATACATTACATACACCGCGATAGGCACTCTCTTAGAGACGGTCTACTGGCAATATCGGGGTCTGTGTATTAAGCCTAATAGTACTAATGGTGTTCCCACATTGGCATTAATAAATGTTATATAACAGCAAACAATATTTCTTCAACATCATAGTTGACCGAGCGAGCGAAGCGAGCGAAGCGTGTCCGTTTCAGGTTTCGACAAAAATTCTTTCGTATGTCTGTCTGTCTGCATGTCCGGATGTTCTCCTCTACAGATCGGATTTCTCAACCGATTCTCGTGAAATTTTGTGAGCAGGTTCGATAATTATATAGAATTTTTTGTCGAGTCAATTTGTGGACATTTTGAAACAATTTTCTCAAATATGCATTGAAATATTGATGTTATGTTCCTTATAATAGGCTGCGAAGTATGAAGTTTCAGGTGCGGCTAGGACAAGAGGTCGTTAATTGAATTTCATACATATCTTGCAGGTCTAGGCCGGCAATGTCCTGTTTTTTAATTTCCATTCCACGTAAATTTGTGGCACAGGCATCATGACATTCTGCCACTATGCGTATTAAAAATAAAACTTTGATTTTTTCGTTGTTTATTTCATTGCATTTTTGAAAAAAGCACTATACACACCTCGGCGGGAAATTGCCCGCCTCAGACCTATCCTCTATATGTCTTCGGCCGGCAACCCTTTTCGTCCCGGCCTCTGTAGTAATGTACTATTTTGCGAGGTCTACAGCTCACGGAGCCACTAGTATTACGTAACCTTATCCTTGTTACACTATGTTAAATAACATTTATAACAGCCAGTGTGGGAGCACCATAAATGTTAAGAATCCTAATACTAAGTATTTCCACTGGGTTTTGAAAGATAAGTATTGTCTTATGAAAATGCAAAAAGCAGCGGACCATACTTATTACATCGCCAGATTAGTTCTAAGTCTTTCTCGGCATCAAAATATATTATTTAAATAATAATAAATACTGGGGGACAATCTTACACAAATCGACCTAGTCCCAAACTAAGCAAAGCTTGTACTATGCGTACTAGACGACGGTATACATACTTATATAGATAAATACATACATAAATACATAGAAAACATCCAAGACCCAAGAACAAATATCCGTGATAAATGCACAAATAAATGCCCTGGCCGGGATTCGAACCCGGGACCTCAAGCTTCGGAGGCAGAGTCACTACCAACAAGGCTAAACAGGTCGTCGAAAATACTACAAAGTTGTTAGCTGGACATTTGAGACGTGTTAATGTTCAAGTTATACAAATAGGATAAGTTGCATACCAACTTAATATCAAAGGAAATTGAAGCATTGCTCCTGCAAAGCACTTTACAATGCAAAGTTACAAAACTATAGTTACAACTTGCGAGGAAAGATCAAAAACATGAGACTTTAAACCCGCGAATTCTTAAGATATTCAGCACGGTTGAACCGTACGCGAATTGCGAGTAGTTTTGCAAATAGCGCCAGCCCTAGAGATAGGGTTGAAACAAAATATTCCAAGAAGACAACACTACACACTTACAGAACGTATTCCTTTGGCGACGGTCTTCTACAAGGTAGTGGTACTTTTCCAGTGGGGCTGGGCTGCTCCAAATACAATACCTAACCATCGTTGGTTGACATCTGTCCTATGTCTACGTTTTGGGAGGTTGCATTTTGGAGACACATAGAAAATAATTTTTAGGTTGTATGTTAAGGCACCTTAAATATTTTTTCTTGGTATTTATGCAACTTCCAATTGTAATTTGGACTTGTATAATTTCATTCTATCTTGTAGAGAACTTCAAATTGCATGTCATTGACAGGACACTAAAGTTTCACAACTAATAGTGACAACCCTAGTAACTTGGAAAAGCTAGGGTTGACTAAAGTTTGTATTGATCTCAGACTTCGTTGCTTCAAGCATAGAATTTGCGTTCAAGAGAGTTAGACTGTCGATTGATATATGTATATAAATGGATATGAATTTACAATTGTATGATTGCGTATTATTTAATAACGAATATTTACACTTATATCAAAATACGCATTTATAGTAAATATGTTAAATGTATTTTTTTATATCAGATATGACATTAAAATATTTGTGTATGTCAGGAACCTTTTGTAATTTAAAACACGCCATAAAATCTGTATTTTAATGTAAATACTTATAAAAACTATGGTTGTTATATATAATAAAAACAAAAAAATGTGTTTTCTAATTGAGATAACCACGCGCTTATTACTCTTCTGGAGTTTTAAGCGTCCATGGGATTATCTAGCATCAGGCAGGTAACAGGATTGCTTGCCAGAGTTGTAGAATAAAAAAATGGAAGAAAAATAAACACAAATATTCAAAAGCAGGTTGAAAAAACACAAATCGAATTATTTTCACTCTTAAACTTGAGTTACCAATGTAACTAGAGAAAGTGACGTTGAAAGCCAAGGTAACTTTAAATATTAAAAAGGAAAGACCTATTTGCTTACATTTATACATTTATACCGCGAAACATGCAAAAATCTGCCGCGTTCGCCGAAGCGTGTTAATTTTTTATGCGTCTATTTTTACGTCGGCAGCCCTGGCCATAAAATATTAACACGGCTTAGGGTTGTCGCTATTTATAAAGGCGATCGATTTCGTAACTTTGCTTTAGTAAGGTAGTTTAAGTAGGTCGTAGCTGAATAAAGTATAGTTTTGAAATTGCGGTTGGCGGGCTTGAATAGGAAAACAATAGGTATGTTTGAACGTGTTATATTGGCAATACAGGGTATTTTGAATTGATGATGAAAACATGTTCACAGTTTTTTTTTTCATTAACAGAAGTAGGTCACAGCGTAGTGTGGTCTTTATTACTTATATTTGTCTACTATAGTTAATAAGTAAAGAGTATTTGTGTTGTATTGTATCGTATTATAAGGTTGCTAGAGCTTCCAAGGGTAATCTGTGTTGAGAGTAAAGGCCTTGAATTTGTTTTTAGATCTCAATACAATGAATCTCTGCAGCCTACTACTTTTGTAGCTTCACTTCTACGATTTTTTAATATTTATTAAGGCGCCAAACAGTCACATTTCCGAATATTCATGGTAAAAACATTTCATTTATAGACTTAAAGTGAAACTACGATTATATTACATACTTATATTTATAAATAAATAAATAATTAATGGAAACAATTTTATTGTGACACAAGCTCCAAACCAAGCAAAGCTTGTTTTAAGGGTACTAGACGACGATATACATACTCATATAGATATATAAGTACTTAAATACATAGGAAACATCCAAGAATTTGGAATAAATATTAGTCTTCGTCACACAGATAAATTCCCTGACCAGTATTCGAACCCGTGACCTCCGGATTCGTAGACAGAGTCACTACTATCTAAGCATTTAAAGGGTCTGCAATGCGCATGTGACACCCCTGGAGTTGCAAGCGTCCATAGGCTGTGGTGACCGCTTACCATCAGGTGGGCCGTACGCTTGGTTGCTACTGACGTGGTATTAAAAAAAACAAAAGTGCTCGTCTGAAAATGAAAAGCTACCAGCCTCATTTTACAGACACATGCCACCTTTTGAAGCCCGCTTTAATTTTATTAAATAAATTTTTACGTATAAAGTAATCTGGTGACTAATCGCTGTGTTTTTCGAATAAATTTATTCAAATTAACATATGACACGCTCACGGGTTGCGTTACCGCTTAGACATTCTAAAATACGTAGTAAAATGTACAGTTGCGCGTTTTGTGAAACGAGGACCATTTCGTTCAAAACCCACACGTATAATAAATGCGGTATATATAAATTCTGGGAAGCCCGGGAGATGAATGATAAACCTGGTTACAGTTACGGCTCTCCCTGCGCTAGTACTAGCCGGGTTGGAGACTTTTCATACACTTTTGTGTGAACCTATTTTGTAAAATGTATGCGAAGACCCCAGCCTATGTATACTGGGCCCGCGTGGTATCACTATTCCATCTTGTCTATGAGAGCAAGTCTGTATCCTGTACTGGCTGATCGTAGGTTAGTCATTATAAGATTTATAAGCCCAATGTCGTCATCATAATAGTGATGACAATAGACTTTATTGTAAGCTGATGATGATAATGACGTCGGTTCCTACTGAATGTTAAAGACCCAGAATAAATTTCAAATATTACAATAAATATCTAGCAGTCACTTATATAGTCTTAAGGATCCTTTTGTCCTTTACCCAAATAAAGTTCTTACTATAGAAACTTTCGCTTTAGTCATCATCATCCTCCTAGCGTTATTCCCAGTACAGTTGCATCCTGAAGGATGCCTGGGGTCCGCTACCTAATCCCAAGAATTGGCGTAGGCATTACGGAAGCGACTGCCATCTGACCTTCCAACCCGACGGGGAAACTAGACCTTATTGGGATTAGGCTTGTCAAGTGAGTGGGCAACTTGACTGTTAGAAGTTCTCAAGCCACCCGGAAGACTCTAACTTGGCTTAACGACTGCTATCATAGACAGCAACCGGGATCAACGTCTTAACGTGCCTTCCAAAGCACTGAAGCGCTCAGTTAGTAACCACACAAAGCGGTCACCCATCCAAGAACTAACCTCACCCGACATTGCTTAACCTCACATAGAGCAATCCCATTTTTATTAAAAATAAACCGCACGCGGTACGCGGGCGCCGCTGGGCCACGAACGCTCCCACGAAACTTTCGCTTTAGTATGAAATTTAATTTTCTAAGATTCTACCAACCCTATTCCCAATACATTAGGGTTGTCACTGTAAACAGTACATAGTCGCCCCGTAATTGGCCACTCACGAAATCTGCCAATCGGCCATTCTGACCTTTTTACGCCCTCGTAAAATTATCTGCTAAAAGCGGATTGAGTGGTTATGACTTTTTATCCCCTCGCCGTCTTTGTGTTTGTGAAAGGTAAATATGTGTTTGAAGATACGATTCGGACCAAGTATCAAAGTGTTTTGTTTGACTTTCTTTTGTGTATGTTATTATTTTTTAAATTTTCTTTTTTAAACGTTGTTATTGCTTTTCATCAACTACTATAATTAGAGCAAAACAAAAGAATCAATAAAGGAATAATAAAACCAAAAAAAAACAATTAATTAAAAAAAGTTTTTAATGTCTGTTTCATTATTCCCTTTATGTATTTATTCTTTCTTACATAATTTTACATTAAATGGAATACTCGTGGTTATTTCAAATTTACTACTGTTTTGAACAATTGTCGGCCTGTTTAGCCTAGTTGGTAGTGACACTGCCTCCGAAGCTAGAGGTCCCGGGTTCGACTCCCGGCCAGGGTATTATTTGTGCATTTAGCACGGACACTTGTTCCTGGGTCTTGGATATTTTCTATGTATTAAGTTTGGGAATAGGTCGATTTTTGTAAGACTGTCCCCCAATATTTATTTATTTATTTATCATAATTATGTCCCAGTAACCCAACTTATATTAATATTAGGTACTCCAAAACATAATTACAGTAAAAGTTTAACACATACTATCAAACTCAAACGAACACAATTTCCTCAGCCGGTGTTATCCCGTCTGACCCTGCACATTGTTAGACGGAAACTTTTGTATTAGATAAACCCTTGTCTAATTAGTCGGGCCTCAGTTCATTCGTTCTAGAACTTTCGGGCAGTTTTTACGGAAAAGTTCATGTTTAGTTTGACATGGTACACAAATGAATCATGTCGTGAGGGCGATTTCTCTCATAAGTGTAGTTTATACGATTTTCTGACAATTTGGAAACTTGATTTCTTACTTCAATTAATGAGAACTCTTTATTGATAAAGAAAACAAAATGACCCGTATTATTTTCCTCTGTGTGACGTTTTATACATTTTGTTTGAACTGTCACATAGTGAAAACTTAAAAAAATAATATAAAATCATAAACAATTTATTTCTATATATCAACATTCGCGTTTACTCGAGGTCGGCGCAGCATGTTTTTTTCTTCCATACCTCTCTATCGCCCGTCATCTTGTCACTCATATCCTTCCTCTTCATATCGTCTCTCACGCAATCCACCCATATACATGCCTATTACCTTTCTTGTCACATGATTTTCATCCCTCCATAAATATATCATAATTAATTGTACATATGGTTCTGGGCAGAAAGAACAAAATGTCCAAGTACCGTGAAATGTAAAACGAGTGCTTATATATGCTCCTTAAGCTAACAGGAGTGCGATTGTTATTGGGGTCATATTGTATAGGTATCTAGTTTCACATCTCAAGTTCTAATCGTATCCACAAGTTTGCCTTCGGTGCCGACGTAACCCTAATAAATTTAATAACGGCGGGCTCTGAATATCCTAAACCTAGTTTAGGGCATCCAATATTATGGCTTTGGTTACGGGATCAAACATTCTCTGGAATTATGGATAGGATCTTATTCTATATAAGGTGTTAATTTATTAGTTGCAGATATTTTTACAGCTGATAATACTCGGTCCCTGGAGTATATTTAAGTATGAAACATTATAGCCTTTACGATGTTTTTATGGAGAAAACTGAAAAACAAATTTGTTACGTAAAAACACCCTGTTAATGTGATTATTAAATGAGAACTCATTGAACAGATTTTAGTACCTCTTTTACGTACTACTTAACTGTAACTAGCCACTTCATGTCGATAAATCAAATACTTGAATGTCAATGCCATTTATTGCCCGTCGTATTAGTTAACTACCCTGATGGGTGGATTTTCTTGACTAGTTTTAACACGACATGCCCATTTTCCATCCTAATAACATTTAACTGATGACATTTAAGACAAACAATTGTTGACATGAGTTACATGACAGATAGTGTTAAACGTGTTATCAGGCACATGATGATTATTTTTTGACGATTACAAATGATTTTTTTGATACGGTAAATGAAAACAAAAAAAATATATGAAAATGTATCTTAATTTCTATTTAATATTAATTGTTTTAAAGTAAAGTATCATCTGCTAAAATATCTGCAACTAATAAATTAACACCTTATATATCACATAAATATTCTGCTTCTGACTTCTGCGGTTCTGACATCATGACTTTTCACTCGGTCTCGGTTCACTCTCGTCTTGAAGACCGTAAGGTTGTAGATCACAGAGAACAAGGATTCCGGCAAAAAAATGCATTCTTGTGCTTGGAAGACGCAAGTGTTTATTTAAAACACGGGCGAGGGAGGACGTTACAGTATCAAGGCGTCCCCTTAATTCCGCAGCAGGTTAAAAAATACCAATAAAGTAGCCGACTCTCAAAGGAACCTAATTTTAAACACAGGCGTAACTTAATTTTCCACACATTCTCACCATTAAGCCTTAAATAAAACAATGTAATTATAAATTTTCCAGCTATAAAGTCCTTATAATCGTCCGCGAATTAGAGCGGAGAGAATTAGCTGGAACTCAGGACTGGGGCAATTACGGCAAGCGTGGGCAATTGTCGTGATATAGTGCCGAGCCCGGTTATATTGGCCTCAAGTGTAGTGCCACAGCCGTCGTCTACCGCGGTCATTTTTAGGGTTCCGTAGTCAATCCTCCCTTATAGTTTCGCCATGTCCGTCTCCGTTCGTTCGCGGCATAGCTTAGTAACCGTTACTACAAGAAAGCTGTAATATGGCATGAGTTTACATATCAATCACCCTGACAAATCGGTAGAATTGAACATTGTTGATATTGTAGTTATTATTTTATGTGTTAATATATTTATATATATTCATCTTTAATTATATATGTAGGAATGTATCTGTGTATTTTATTAGTATGATTTATGTATGTGTGCCTTAATATTTACGTGATTATATATAAGTTTGAATTAAGTAATTCTTTTGTTTGCCACCCACTTTTAATACGTTTGTTGCTATTTTTCCGCTAGATTGTCTGGAAGAGATTACTCTTTAGCAAGAAGACCGCCTGTTGTTTACCTCTAGTTTTAAGTTTTATACGCTGTAATAATAAGCTGTGTAATTTATTGAGGTGTGCAATAAAGAGTTTTTGTATTGTATTGTATTGTTAAAAAAGCATTTTTAGGATAAAAACCCTACACGTAAAGTGGAATGATAATAACAGTAAATAATAAATATTAGGAGACAATTTTTTACACAAATCGAACTAGTCTCATAGTAAGCTCAATAAGGCTTGTGTGATGGGTACTAGACGACGATATATTTAATAGATATATACTTAAATACATAGAAAACATCCAAGTCTCAGGAACAAATTTTTCTGTTTACCACAGAAACAAATGCCCTCACCGGGATTTGAACCCGGGACTTCTAGCTTCGGAGGCAGTTGCTTTCGAGACTGAAGTGAGCATCGAGAGTGGACGTGTCGCAAAATATTGTTAATTATTTCAAATTCAAAAGTCTCAATTTCATATTCTACTGATGCTAATTTAAAGTTCATTTTAAACTAAAGCCGAGTGAACACTTACAACGTTTTGGAAAGTTCGAACACGGACAGCACGGAAGCAGGTTTGCGGTCCGGAAACTTGTAAGTGATTCTTATCAACAACTTTTAGTACGAGAGGAGATAAATATTGGCCTAACATGAGCGTAACGAGGTCTCCACAGGGCACCGGGTCACAGCCCGACTTGTCGAAGCTAGGCGACAATGTTACAATGCGCGGCAAGCGTAAACACCCAGAGACGGACTGTGACTGCAAACAAGAGTTGCTAAATCTGGGACAAAAAATGCAGGATATGTTTGAGAAATTTTCAAACACACAAAAACAATATTTTTCTTCAGTGCACGAGGACATGATGCTGATTAAAACCAAAATAGACAATATTCAAACCACAACAGAATTTCTTGCGTCGGAACACACCAAAATGTTGACAGAAATATCAGAGCTTAAGAAGAAAAGTAATGCCACTGAAGACAAAATTAAGCATTTAGAGAGCGACATTCAAGCCCTAAGTAACGGATCAGCACAGTGTAGTTCCCAATCATCCGCTGAAGAACTTATACATGAAATAGCAGATCGATCAGAAAGGCAAAAAAATGTGATTGTCATCGGTGTATCTGAACTCGAGGAAGGTACACCTGAAGAACGTCGGACAAGGGACAGGAGTGAAATATGTAACATTCTAAAATCTGTCCTAAGAACTGAAACCCCACCACTGCCATGGAAGCTACAACGAATCGGAAGACAAAAACTAGGAGCAAGTCGACCTCTTAAAATATACTTCGATACAGGAAGTGTTGCAAAAGACATCCTGAAGCACAGGAATGTTCTAGAGCAGGGAATCAAGATTTTCGCCGATCAAACACCAGCTCAGCAATCATATCTAAAAAAGTTGCGTGAAGAGCTCTCAAATAGGCTGAGAAACGGAGAGGCCGATTTAACAATAAAGTATGTTAAGGGCCAGCCTAAAATAGTGACCCTGTCAAAAAACGACATGCACCAATGCGATCAATAAGTAACCCTGAAATTAACCATGAGAGCAATAACTTCTTATCCTATCAACTACTACAAAGTTACGATGACTTAGACTTCAAAGAAAACTCACTTAATTTCTTCTACACAAATATCAGGAGTCTGGTTAAGCACGGAAAGCTCGATGAACTAAAATGTATTCAAAAGCTAATAAGTATGGAACTCCATTTGATACTCCTCGCTGAAACCTGGATTAAATCTGAAGAAGAAGCGACTTACCTTGAAATTCCCAACTATTCTCACTATTACAGTCATAGGACAGATAAACGTGGTGGAGGAGTATCTATCTATATAAACAAAAATGTAAAGCACGATTTACTAGAGGCCAAATATGTAAACGGAAATAATTACCTTTGGATACATATAAAAAAATTCGACATCAATGTTGGAGTGATTTATAAACCAGGAGATACACATGTTGACACATTTATCGAAGAGCTTGAAATACAATTACCTCGAAGCAAGCAAACAATAATTTTCGGTGACTTTAACATTAATTTATTAGCAAATGACAGGAACACTCAAGCTTACACAAATATGCTACGTGAAAACGGATACAACATTGTCAACCAAATAAATGAAGACTACTCGACTCGGACTACAGCTACGACAAAGAGTATAATAGACCATGTAATCACAAATATGAAAGATAAAGATATCCATGTTGCCCTAGCTGATTCCTCGCTATCAGACCACAAACAGATAATCACTGGAATAAAAAAACACTACATAATAAAAACTCGCTTAAAGGTACAATACGAAGCAATTAACTATGACAATCTACACAAGTTAGCTGAAGAAAATGTATTTAGTAATTCTCAAAGCTATGATGCACTTCACGATTCTGTAAAGGCCTTAGTAGGGGACAGTACAATCATAAAAACGAAAATCAGCAATCCGCCAAGACAGGATTGGATCAACAGAGACATAATTAAAAGAATAAATCAAAGAAATGAAATCTGGCAATTATTGAAAAAAGATCCACAAAATGAGGAACTGCGAGCTAAATTTAAAAGCGAAAGAAATGCGACCACGATTCTAATAAGTAAAACAAAAAATAAATTCTATTACGATTGCTTTGAGAAATGTAAACGCTGCCCAAAGGAAATGTGGAATTTAATAAATACACTAGCAAAAAATAAATATAAATCTAATTGTGCTCCTCCAAATCTCTCGACGCCCAATGGAATTATAACTGACACCAAGGAAATATGTGAATATTTCAACTATTTTTTCGCTACCATCGGCCCTAAATTGGCAAACGAAATTTCAGCTAAGTATCACGATAGCCCAAGTACAAATCCCAAATGTCACCTTGACTGCTTGTTAGCAGATCTGTTGCCCTGTAGTGAAGAAGAAGTCGGTAATATCATAAATAACCTAGATCAGAACTGTAGCTCAGGCATAGACGAAATAACAACCAAATCAGTCAAATGTATTAAACAGTTTATTGTTCCAAAACTAACGCAGTGTATTAATTATTGTTTAGCAAATGGCACTTTTCCGGACGCATTAAAAGTAGCCAAGGTAACACCTATTTTCAAATCGGGGAACAAAAGTGACCCTGGTAACTACCGACCGGTATCTGTGCTGCCTGTGATGTCCAAAATTTTTGAAAAAATAATGTATCTTCGCCTTAATGATTATTTAACACAAATTAACTTTCTTTTTGATAGGCAGTACGGCTTCCGGTCTCAATCAAATACACTGTCTGCAACAATTGACTTGGTAACCAAAATCAAATTGAATATAGATGCAAAAAATGTCTGCCTTGGGGTCTTCATTGATCTCAAGAAAGCATTTGATACTATATGCCACTCAGTACTTCTAGAGAAACTAAGAAACATAGGTGTTGTAGACAATGCTCACAAAATATTTGAGTCATATTTAAGTAATCGTGTCCAAATAGTAAAAATTAATGATGTATTTAGCTCCCCTCAACCAATTACATGTGGCGTCCCCCAGGGGTCAATAATCGGTCCGCTGCTATTTCTGATTTATATCAATGACATAAGTGAATTGGGTTTGAATGGTGAGATAAGTTTGTTCGCTGATGACACTAGCATATTCTATTTCGGTAGCACCGTGGATGAAATACAGAAAATGGCTCAAGAAGATCTTAACACGTTGCATAGCTGGTTTCAACGTAATTTACTCACCATTAACGTCAGTAAAACGAGTTACATAATATTCAAAGCAAGGAATAAGAAAACAAACAACGATATTTCTCTCAGCATTAATGACATGCAGATAAAACATTCAACTGAAGAAAAATATCTCGGTCTGATTTTGGATAACGAACTTACTTGGAAACCGCATATACAAAAAATTCAATCTAAATTGTCATCTTTACGTGGTTGCATATATAATACAGTCTATTGTCTACCTCGTCAAGTTCGTTACACTATTTATAACTCTCTTGCTAAATCTCACTTGAACTACCTCATTGAGATATGGGGCAGTGCCACTAAAACCGCGCTTAAACAATTGCAAATTACTCAGAATAAATTAATAAAAACCCTATTCCAATATGAATATTTAACGGCCAGCCGAATAATTTACTCTGAAACCAAAATTATGAATCTAAGACAGCTTTATTTTAACAATACATGCATATTAATCAATAAAATTATTAATAAGAAAATCCACTCTCAATTAAGTTTTAAAACTAAAGCCGAGCATGGAATCCGACCGTTACGTAACGCCACTAATCTTTGTTTAAAGTCAACGCGGACTAAATTTGGAAAAAAAAATATCTGTTTTGAAGGAGCACAATTTTACAATCAATTGCCGAAATCTATAAAAGACTGTAAAAGTTTTAACAAATTTAAAAATAAATTACGAGAGTATGTAATAAGTAATGTTTAAGTACGGCCCTGGGAGATGTAGCTTGGAAACAAAGTAATGTTGTCGCTAAACTGGTTACCATCGTATTGCATTGCAGCTTATTTTACCAATGTGGACTTAAAGTGTGGCACGTTAAGATTGAAATGTAAAATAACTTGTTTTGCGTTGTGCTTGTAAGTTATTGGACTTTTGTAATACTACCCGCAGTATGCTACCTACATATAAGTTTAGCAATTATAGTTACAAAAAATATCTTAATATAATTTTTATATGCTTTTATTTGTATTGTATATCTGCGATGCTCACTGTTTCAACTTAGTTTTAGTATAGATTCTCATTAAGTGAAATGTAAATTTCTTTTGAAAAATAAACTTCTTTAACCAGAGTTGCACTACCAACTAGGCTAAAGAAGCCGACGATATATGTTTTTTTTTCTTGCACTTCCCATCGTGCGGGGTATTTCAAAATTACATGGGTTTTCCTTAACCTTTGATCTAGGAATCTGTTTACGTATATTAAACTTTAAAGTGCCAATTTTCACGGGTTGTAGTTACAGCAGATACCTAAAAATTATATCAGAGTTTTTGGACTAAAACAAAAATGTCCACGATGGGGCATTCAAATAATAAAATCTTGGTTCATAATTATAAAAATGTATTAAATATCCATAAATACAGCATTTAATATGATATAAATAAACTAAAAACAATAAGCATGAAGGTGTGCGTTGCTAAAATACTCCACAATTAAAACCACAATACAATCCATTGAATCAAAAATTTCGGAATTTTAAACATATGGTTTGGAAAGTAGAGGGAGTGGGGGGGGGATTCTTTTTATGACTTTGATAGCTAATATCACAATCACAGTCTGTTGCCTCGCTTATGGACAGACTAAAAAAGTTGTGGCCTTCGGAATCCTGACCATGGACATATTGAATACTAATGTTTATTTATTATTTGCTATTTATCCTGCATTTATGTATAAAACGTATATACGTTTGTATTATATATATATATATATATATATATATATATATATATATATATATATATATATATATATAGGGGGCACCCCATGCATGTAACCGGGAGATGTATTTTCATCTCCCTATGGATAGGTTTTCTAGAAAAATCTTTCCAATTAAGTTAACCGTTGGTAAGATATTATGTATGTATGTATGTATACCACTTTATTACACAAAAAAAAAAAACAATCAAAACAAAATAACAAAATGTAAAAGTACAAAGGCGAACTTAACCCTTTAAGGGATCTCTTCCAGCTAACCTTCGAGAAAATGAGAAAAATAAATGTAGTACACAAAGGCGACAAACTAATTTTGCACAAACACGTATATTTAAGAAATCAATGTCACATTATATAAATAGTTATGTTATAGTGTATACAAGCTTATTAGTTTTACGTGTATTCATAATCTGACATCTGAAGGTTAGCTGGAAGAGATAGTATATAGATCCCTTATAGGGATAAGTTCGCCTTTGTACTTTTACATTTTGTTATTTTGTTTCGATTGTTATTGTTTTTTTTGTGCAATAAAGTGTTATACATACATACATAATTTAATATTTTTTTCCTAATTTTACACCATTTTTATATACCGGTTCATAGAGTACACCTTCCTACCAAATTTCAAAATTGTAGTGCTCTTCGAGTAAATCGGCTGTGACATACGGACGGGCGGACGGACAGAACTAACGAAATTATGGGTTCCGTTTATGCCATTTTGGCTACGGAATCCTGAAAACGGAAAATATGGGACACCCTACTAAACTAACTGTAATAAATTTATGAAACCGATATCCTTCAGTGGCGTCACAACAGACAAATATGAAAATCTGGCTTTAGAGCCATCATGTTTCCGCGTCATAGTTGTAACGTCGTCATCATCATATCAGCCGAGGGACGTCCACTGCTGGACATAGGCCTCCCCTAAAGAGTGCCACAATAACCGGTCCTGCGCCACCCGCATACAGCGGAATCTCGCGACCTTTACTATATCACCAGTCCACCTTGTGAGGGGTGTGTTGTAACGATTTCTGTAGTCTTGAACCTTTGCCGTCAGCCTCACCAGCCAACGCCACCACGAAGCATCACGCTTGTAATGACGAACAATTACATCCGTTTTATTGCGAAGAATTACGAGTTACATAATTTAATTCCGCTTTACGTCGGAATGAGTAATATGAAACATTTTTACGGCTTGTGGGATGTGGGCGTGCGAGGGGTTTACGCTCTGGTACATTGTTCTACATATTAAGTTGGTACAGAGCCTTTGTACTTGAAGAACTATATCCATTAGTTCATTTGCATAGTTAAATAAAAGTTAAATGCATAAAAATGTCGTCACATACAGTTGCATGCGGATTATGTAACTTTAGTATGATGCTCTGACATATATTTCATTTTAGACATTGACAAATAAAAGTGGCACCGAAATTAATTTTGCCTATCCCTATTGGGAAAATAGGCGTGAGTTTATGTATGTATTAACAAATAATCGGCAGTGTGCCGGTTATATCTTTTACTCTCTCTTTCTGCTTCGCAGTTTGTAATGTATGTATAGGTAATATACGAGTATATCTCTGTTATTTTATTCGTATTCAGACTTACTTTGTGTAAATGAATCGCAAGCAAACAGGTGGTGTCTACTTACCAACAATCAGGAAGGCCTCTCGATTGCCACCGTGTTCACCATGTCAAAAATTCAGTGAAATCAATGACGTAGGAAATCGGCGATTTCACACAGCAAATACCAGTATTGAAGTATCGTATCATATAACCTTCTAAACGTGTAGAATGGTTATACTCGCCGGCGCCAGGCCGTCGCGTCGCCGACTCTATTAAGATGGAAAACTTCTACTACGTTTTATGTCGTTTCAATATTACATAATTTGTGTTTAACAACTGAATTGTGTTTGACAACTGTCAATATTATAGAACTACCGGTAAAGTGCGTGCTTGTACCTACGAGTAGGTAATGAACAGATATTAATATTATGGAATCTTGTAAGTTTTATTTACTACCGAGTTCTTGATGTATTTTTAATACTAAAATACGTACAACCATGCTTAGATTCACGTGAATATTTGTGTAATACACGTTGTCTTCTACTTTTGTATTTTATACGCACCTGAAGCTTTCTAACGAGAAATTATTAGCCAATAGTAGTTTTTATTATCTCTCTTGGGTCGATAGTGAAACTGATCAACGATCCGAAACAAAGAAGCAAGGACGTCTTTCCTTATTCTATATAAGTAGTTATAACTTTTTCTCTTCATTTTTGAAATTTAGAATTTTCATTAGTGCACTTTACTGCAGTATTAGTTAGTTTCATATCAAGCAGTAACGTTGCTAACGAAAATTCTAAATCTGCTCGAAGCACTGAATTTAAAAAACATATCCCTTTTATTTGAAATTTACAAAATTAGTTTAGTGTATGGATAGCTAGATTCTGGAGACATTTTCAGTTATTCACAGTCATTATCAAATAATTCCCTCACGATCTAATTGGCCCCGTAAACTAGCAACCCGGTAGCAGCTTTTGAGCTTTCAAGCTTGAAATCTCCCGTGAATAGGGGTTCGTTTGCACTGTGCTTTGACGAATGATTTAAACGGTTAGACTTAATGAATAGATCAAAAAAGAGCCTTGTTGAACTATACACGAGGTTCAAAACTGAATAGATGGTATTAAAGTGCGGTAGGATTATTTTCTTGAGGATAACGTGAAAGCCGATGTTAGATACAATCATGCATATACGGATTTATGACTTATTTATATATTTAAATAATATCATAAAAATAAATAAAATTAATAAATATTCGGGGACAATTTTACACAAATAGACTTAGTCCCAAACTAAGCAAAGCTTGTGCTATGGGTATTAGACGACGATATACATACTTATATAGATAAATACATACTTAAATACATAGAAAACATCCAAGACCCAAGAACAAATATCCGTGATAAATGCACAAATAAATGCCCTGGCCGGGATTCGAACCCGGTACCTCTAGCTTCGGAGGCAGAGTCACTACGAACTAGGCTAAACAGGCCGTTAAAATGACATGATAATCATCGTCATCATCATCATCATGTTAGCCGAAGGCACTGCTGGATATGCCTCCCCCAACATGGGGAGTAAGTGCCATAATCACCATGCGTGGCATGCGGGTTGCGGGTATTTAAATAATATAAAATTTATTTAAAAAAGATATTTATATTATCAACATCATTATCATCAGTCTTTATACGTCCCACTGCTAGGCACAGGTTTGCTCTTATTGATTAAAGGGATTGGGCAGTAGAATTTATTTATTCAATAAATTAGATGTTTATTACACAACAAAAACCTTATAGTACATAAAACGATGTTAAGGTATACTTCCATAGTTTCACGTTTCACGCATCGTACCGGATCGGATCTAATGGATCCACTTTAAGTCAATACGTCCACTGTATCCGCAGCAATCTGAATAGACATAGACATAAACATATTTTATTGGTAATAAGGTATTACAAGTCAATGGTTACAATTGTACATGCATTTTTAGATCATATCAATAGGATCATTACATTATTATTGGCATTAGATCATTATATTATTATTACATTATTATTATATATTATTATTAGCATTACATATTACATTTATATTCTAAAAATTCTTTTATAGTGTAAAAACATTTACTAATAAGCCATTTTTATTTTGGCTTTAAAGGACGGAAGACTGTTAGCTTCCAACTAACCAACAAAATCAACTATCAGGTATGGGATTAGGGCTTTAGGAAAGTTTTCAAGTAATGCATCTGAAACAATAATAGATTGTTTCTACTGCAGCACTATAATCTGTCAATTAAATTACTGACAGCAGTATTGAAACAATAAACTATTAATTCAAATGTAAGTCTATACCATGGACACGTCACTACAAATATGACTGATGGGAGAATCAAAATGGATTCCCATACATTATTAGGTATTTTTTTTCAGAGACGCACGTCGCGCGATGCCTGTATTCTGCCACCATATTGATTTTTAATTTAAATCAAATTATGTTGCTGTCATAGCATTATTGTATGCAACGTTACATAATTGAATTAGGTCTTAAAATTCCCGAGTCTTACTCGCTACGCTCGTTTTGTTACAGCGACTCCCGAATTTTAAGAACCCTTAATTATGTAACTGTTTCATAAAATACAATTATTTTTGATCTCAGAGACGAAAAACAAGCAATCAAGGTTGCTTGTTTGTTTATAAAAGAAGAAAAGTTCCAATAACACAAGTTTACTTTTTAGATTATGTAATAGCTAGATTTATGTAATATTTTCCCCTAACATTTATTGATTATGTAAATATAATAAAATCGAAAAATAAGTAAACGAATCTACTTCTCATATTACAGCACTCAGATGTTTTTCCTATGCTAAATATTTCCTAAAAGTTACAAACCAAGCGAGCAACGGAAATTTAATATGTCAAAAACTCCGTGTTTGCATCTCATGTCGACACATGGGGAGTTGGGGAGGTGCCCCCTTTCGGGAGGTCATTAGCATAAAAAACCGTGGCATCGCTCGTTATTCGAATGCTATGGGAGATGTTAAATATGTTGCGTCATTTTGAATGTTTTGCTATGGATGAAAAGTTGAGTGTAACTGATTAGTGTGTTATAGTCAATAGCAAAAGTAGATGATCATTTTGTCGGCCTGTTTAGCTTAGTTGGTAGTGACACTGCCTACGAAGTTAGAGGTACCGGGTTCAAATCCCGGTAAGGGCATTTGTTTCTGTGGTGAGCAGAAGTATTTGTTCCCGAGACTTGGATGTTTTCAATGTGTTTAAGAATATATCTATTAAATATATCGGCGTCTAGTACCCACAACACAAGCCTTATTGAACTAACTAAAAGGGAGTAATTCGATTTGTGTAGCAAATTGTCCCCTAATATTAAACTAGTAAATATCGCGGGAGTCTGCTGGATGCGGGTGGCGCAGGACCGGACATTGTGGCACTTTTTGGGGGAGGCCTAAGGAGGTTAAATGGGGAACGGAAAATTGTACTGAGGTGCTATATGTATAATTTAAGGAATCAGTTCACCGTCAATGTGCCTGCTCTTCTTGAGCCGACTGGCATGGTCAGGGACGATGGCAAGAGACCTGATGGGGTGTCTTTAGTTCCTTGGAGCGTGGGACGGATGTTGGTGTGGGATGCTACATGTGTAGACACACTGGCACCGTCACCTCCAACGGACTACAGTAAAAGCGGGTGCAGCGGCGGAAAACGCCGAAATTCTAAAGCGTAATAAATACAAGGGCCTCGGCAGAGAGTACATGTTTGTACCTTTTGGCATCGAAACTCTAGGTCCATGGGGTCCCAGCGCGCATAAGTTACTTGCAGAAATTGCGAAGCGTCTGGTTGACGTAACTGGTGACCGAAGAGCTGGCGGTTTCCTCGCTCAACGTATCAGCATTGCGATACAGCGAGGAAATGCCGCCAGCATCCTCGGTACAATGCCTCAAGGGCCCGTTTTAGATTTAAGTTAGTTTTAATTTTCTTTATATTATTTTGGTTAAGTATTCTTGTATATATTTTCGTTAAATAAAAGAAATATACTCATTGGTTAAATTTGTTTAATATATTAGAAATCCTTGACCATAAGATTGATATGAAATATGAATGGTATTATTAATAAAATGAATATATAATCGAGCCACGCAGACGAAGTCGTATAGGCAAAAACATGGTGTAGTATCAACCGATGGACATCCATTGCTGGACACGGGTCTCCCCGAATTTCAAGGGGATTAAATGCCATAATCGCCGCGCTTGGCATGCCGGTTGGGGCGGTTGGTGATCGCACTATCTCCACCGCACTACAGGGATGCAGCTGCCCATTCCCGGTGGTCATGGTCGTAGTTTTAGGACATACCCGGGTCCAAAAGCAAGGTAAATACGTATATAAGGTGTTAATTTATTAGTTTCAGATATTTTAACAGATGATACTTTACTTTAAAACAATTTACTTAAAATTGAAATTAAAAAACCTTTTCAAATATTTTTTTTTCATTTACCGAACAAAATATTAATTTGTAATTTCGTCTAAAAATGATCAAATCACCATGTGCCTGATAAGACGTTTAACACTATCTGTCATGTCACTCATGTCAATAATTGTTTGTCTTAAATGTCATTATGGTTCGGCGGAAAAACTACAAATGTAGGATGTAATGTAGGATGGAAATTGGGGCTGTCGTGTTAAAACTAGTCATGAAAATCCACCCATTAGGATAGTTATTAAAAGCAAGCAGTGAATAAAAGCAAGCATGAAGAAAATAAGGCATTTCAAAAAAAGTAAAAATGATTCGGAAACGACACAATTAGACAGAAAATAACATGACATTAACAATCAAGTATTTGATTTATCGACGTGAATTGGCCAGTTACAGTTAAGTGGTACGTAAAAGAGGTACTAGAATCTGTTCAATGAGTTCTCATTTATAATAATGAAATTAACAGGGTGTTTTTACGTAACAAATTTGTTTTTCAGTTTTCTCCAAAAAAACATCGTAAAAGCTATAATGTTTCATACTTAAATATACTCCAGGGACCTAGTACTATCAGCTGTAAAAATATCTGCAACTAATAAATTAACACCTTATATAATCACATATTACATGCACACGTGTTGTAACTAGTTGTAACCGGATTGCGCTCAATGCAATAAACGACGGACTAAACTTTCAGCCGCGAGGGACTGTTGCCAACTACCCTCAAACACAAGTTTCAGTTTCAAACACTACTAACTTGCTCGTTAAAATGTACAATTCGGGGGTTAAGGCGTATGCTCCGCGTGATCTGAAAGAAAGGTTAGGGTTAGAATAAGGGTCTAAGGCTTTAAAACTAAGCAATTAAAGTTCTGAGAAAAAAAACCTGAACATTTGTAATTCAGTGGGACTGTGTTTTACTTTTTTTTTACTGCTTCTAAACTATAATGAAGTTTTCATCGTTCTTTCTGGAAAGTTATCAAATCACGTTAATAGGAATAAAACATTATTGTCAGCTTTTTGGTATCCGTTTTGACAAAAAAACTTATTATCATGCCGATTTTCGCAAACTTTCGCAGCAATAGACAACATTTTCACGACTACATTTGCTTTAAATATACGCAATAGCGCTATATCTCCTATCGCCATCCTCTACCACTGATGCCAACATATTTCACATCTATTGTCTAATCTTTGCAACTTCTTGTTACCATCATCGAACGTAAATTCTCTTACAGAAAAGGTTATATAACAAGCACTTTGCTATATTTTGGAGAAAAAAACGACCAAATTGAAAGCCAATAGCACTTTTCCCAACTCACTAAAGACAGCGCTAGAAAATATCGCAGAAAAAAAAACATTATCCGATACTGTCAATCCTTTTAGTTGATGACGCCCCCAGAGCGTTGTAGCCGCATTTTGCTTCCACAAAAGCGCTACAACGAAAAAACGCTTTTAGGGAAGTTTTCAAGTGATAAGTTCGGTGAATGTGTATGTATTTTTTGAAGCGCAGCTTTCGGCTTGCCAATTTGATGTGTTTTTGGGGTTGCGATGTTTATATAGGCGTTTTTGTTTTATGAATATGCTGTTTGTGTTTTGGTATAGGATTATTGCATATGGGGCCTTGGGTTTGGTGAGAGGGAAACTAGGAAGACTGGGTTAGATCAAACATTCTAGCCAGGGGGCAAAGATGAGGCCGACGATGAAGCGAGCTCACCCAGAAGACGATGATGACTTCGATGCTGGCCAAGAGCAATCCCATTTTTTAATTAAAAAAAAAAATCTAACATTCTTCGTCATGTTTCAGTATAAGTGTTAATAATAGCTGATCAAAGATTTAACTCTTGTTTCTTTTGGTTTTTTAGGGTTCCGTAGTCAACTAGGAACCCTTATAGTTTCGCCATGTCTGTCCGTCCGTCTGTCCGTCCGTCTGTCCGTCCGTCTGTCCGTCTGTCCGTCCGTCCGCGGATAATCTCAGTGACCTAACGGTCACTGAGATTATCCGCGGACGGACGGCTAACGCACTAGAAAGCTGAAATTTGGTACTAATATGTATATCAATTACGCCGACAAAGTGGTAAAATTAAAAGTGGAAAAAAATATTTTATTAGGGTACCTCCCCTATACGTAAAGTGGGGAGTGATTTTTTTTTTTCATTTTAACCCTAACGTGTGATATATTGTTAGATAGGTATTTAAAAATAAATAGGGGTTTACTAAAATCATTTTTTGATAATGTTAATATTTTCGGAAATAATCGCTCCAGAAGTAAAAAAAAATGTGTCCCCCCCCCCTCTAACTTTTGAACCATAAGTTTTAAAAATATGAAAAAAATCTCAAAAGTAGAACTTTATAAAAACTTTGTAGGAAAATTATTTTGAACTTGATAGGTTGAATAGTTTTTGAAAAAATTACAAAAATAATTTCTGAACTAAGTTTGTAATTTAACCGTATAAACAGGTGTTTATTGTACCTGTAATTTCTACAAAATCACAATGAAATGACGTGCTTTCAAAGGTTTTGTGTTTCTGTACTTAATATGTCAACTTAATGTGACGGACGGAAAACTACGGAACCCTACACTGAGCGTGGCCCGACACGCTCTTGGCCGGTTTTTGTCTATCAAACGATAAATGACAAAAACACATCAAAGTTCGGGAGTGCTAAAAAGCGTAGCACGGCGTGACGTCACGCGGAACTGGAGCGGGCTATATCTTAGTTATTTTTTGTTTGATTGAAAAAAAAAAACCGTGTTCAATATTTTTTGATCATCAAAGTGATGGACTAATCATAGTGTTAGGACACAAGCCGATTCTATACCTACCTTCTAACCTACACACTATTTTTACGAATCGACGCCATCCAACCTCCCACCCCAGAGGGCACTATAATGTCAAAATTTTCTAGTTAAAGGAAATTATTGAAAAATTTAGTGCTCCTGAATCGAACCTGCGACATCTGGCATAAGCGGCCAAACACTATAGCCACCTAAGCTACCGAAACAATCAAGCTCAGGCACGAAATCCTTTCATTAGTTCTTTCGTACAACGCCTTAGGTAGGCTTACAGCGACATATACCTAGAAGACTCAGGCTTCTTTTAATGGCACCAACTTCTCAACTAACATTGAGAAATCGTCAGTATAATGATTCGCCATTTCATACAAAAGTAATTTTCTAATCCCGCTCGGAGCACTTTTTTTTTTTCAATTTAAGGGTTCCGTAGCCAAAAAACGGAACCCTTATAGTTTCGTCATGTCTGTCCGTCCGTCCATCCTCCGTATGTCACAGCCGATTTACTCGGAGACTATAGGCACTACCATAGTGAAATATAGAGCACTACCATAGAGCGTTCGTGGCCCAGCGGCACCCGCCTACCGCGTGCGGTATGCGAGGTTAAGCAATGTGGGCGCAGGTCAGCTCTTGGATAGGTGAAGCTTTAAGTGGTAACTAACTGAGCGCTCTCGTGCTTTGGAAGGCACGTTAAGCCGTTGATCCCGGCTGCTGTCTACGACAGCAGTCGTTAAGCCAAGTTAGAGGCCTTCGGGCGGTTTGTGAACTTCTAACAGTCAAGTTGCCCACTCACTTGACAAAGGGGGGTCGAAGTTGCGCCACGTCCATAGGGAGTACCCACCGTTACCCTACACGTGACCCCTGGATGGTGCTAAAAGTGCAACAAAAACTGGCAACCGTACTTGTCTTCTCGAAGATCTCACGGTTCGTAAATAAATGCCATACGATAAAATTAAAAAAAACCATAGTGAAATTTGGTAGGAAGGTGTATTCTATGAACAGCTACAGCAGCTACATAAAACTTATGTAAAATTAGAAAAAAAAAATTAGAGGGCGGCACCCCATACATGTAACCAGGGGGCTTTAATTTTGGACTAGTAGGTACGGAACCCTTCTTTGTGCGTGATCCGACATGCACTTGGCCGCTTTTTTCCCTTTAATTTAAAATTTAGAGTTTCCGTTACCAGGCGTTAATAGAGAACTAGATTTTGCTGACGTCAGACCGATTTCCGAAGTTTTCCTTTAGTGAAAAGTTAGTATTGTCGGCCTGTTTAGCCTAGTTGGTAGTGACACTGCCTCCGAAGCTTGAGGTCCCGGGTTCGAATCCTGGTAAGGGCATTTGTTTCTGTGGTTAGCAGAAACATTTGTTCCTGAGACTTGGATGTTTTCTAATATGTATTTAAGTATATATATCTATTAAATATATCGTCGTCTAGTACCCATAACACAAGCCTTATTGAGCTTACTATGGGACTAGTTCGATTTGTGTAAAAAAAAAAAATGTTAAATAATAAATAATATTTACACCACACCTTGCCAAAAAGCGCGTTTTTCCGCATGTCGGGAAAAACCCACTTTTTGGCCAAGTGGTGACGTAAAATTGTGTACAAAACACGGGTCGTAAAACAGAAAGCCCTCTCTCGCATATTTATGACCCTCGCCTGCGGCTCGGGCCTCACACATTTGCGATATCGGCCTTTCTTTGTTTTACAACCCTTGTATCGTAAATAGATATTAGCACATACCTTCGCGTGGACTGAAAAGTTGATTCGGGATTCGGAATATATTCATGTTATGTCATAATAAATCAACGCTTGCTATCTTTGCTCACTGGCATTGTAATCCATCAGGAAAATTTGCACTTTTATTGGAATTTTCCAGTTGAATATTTAAATCGTAACTGGTGACTTTTACGAGCCTTTTTATTGTGTTTTACCGACAAATTATAGAAAGTGGGCTGAACTATGTAAACTTTATGAATATGTATACGATTTTGAGTTGTGGGTAGTTATCAGGCAGAGTTTTGTGACTACCGTCTATTTTAGCGTAAAAGTTCAATCAGAGAGAGGTTTCGCATTCTAAATTGATTTCAATAGCCTACGAAGCTGATGGTCCTGAGTTCGAATCCTGTCTATGGTGTAGTTGCGGAATGAAATGGTTCGTCACTTTTCAACCTTAAAGGCATAAAAGCGACGAACCTTTTCATACCGCGACTGTACATATTTCTGTAATGCTCATGAATATTTTTTTCCGAGTCTTGGATACATACACACATCATGCCCTGACCGGTGTTCCAACCCGGTATCTCGGGCTTCGTAGGCAGGATCACTACCAACTACGCCGAAGTGGTCGTCATCATATGTAGTATATCGTCGTCTAGTATAGAACAAGCTTTAATGAGCTTACTATGAGGCTAGTTCGATTTGTAATATAACTATTTCGGCGCAGTGATTCAAAGAGTATCTTGACCTCTGAAACGAGAGCACGCCGACTTTCCCAATCCTGCGCCGCTTCCAGCCAGTAATCGACCTGAAGCTGACTTAGATCCGCCTCACACTGTCTTTCCTTTGGCCTACCTCACACCTACAGGCATAACGCATAACTGAGTCAGTTCCTGAGGTATGGGAGCGGTACGGGAGGGGTGTGTCTACGGAACGTCAAACGCCGCGTAATTTTAGTCGGGCGTCGGTCTTGTCACCCCTACCGTACAGCTCCCATACCTCAGGAACAGACTCAGGTAAGCGTTAAACCTGTAAACCTTAATCATTGGTTTACCTAATATCATTGGCGTCACAAAAGACTGAGAATTGTGGACGATCAAGACGTCTCGTAATATGTATTTATTTATTTTAATGTGACTTTAATGTGTTTTAACACGTTCCCTGTCCCCATACAAAATTATCCTTCAATGTCACAAGTCCAAGTGACAGTTGTAGTTCGTAGCCGTGAACAACCCGTGGACCCACAGTGGGGCCACGGACTCCTGAAAAATAGCTTCATGTCCCCACATTGGGGGCCTTCGCACAGGGAACGTGTTAAAGGATTATTTACTGTATTGTAATGTATGTGACGGCTGCCTTCTAAGTGGACTAACACTATTTGCAGCAGTAATTGATGGTTCCATCACTTCCATCCAATATTTACAAACGCCCATTACCGTGCTGCAGCATGTAAGTAACGAGTATGTGGACAAGGTGCAACTGCCATTAACAAATGAAAGGCGCAACTAAGTGACGTCATTACATTTGCGCATTTAGGTCGCGTACTTGCTGGTCAGTTGCATACAGTAGGGCAGCTTGTTAAGCCCCATTTAAGCGTACTGCACGCAAGTCTCATTACGTTACGGGATACTGAAGTATACTGAGTTCAATCGATGTATCAAACCGGTTGGTAGATCAATTAACAGCATACGTTGCGGAAATGTACTTTTTGCATGCAATTCGGTGGCTACGAGGCTTAACTTCGAATACTTATGACAGTACGGCGAGTGTTAATTTTAAGTCAAATTTCTAGATAAACAGCCGACTACCTGACATTTTAATTTTTTTTTTATAGTGGGCGACAATCTTTCACAAAAGGACCTAGTCCCAAACAAAGCAAAGCTTGTACTATGGGTACTTTACGGCGATATACATACTTATATAGATAATTTTAATTGATATAACTAAGCAAGTCAGGAAAGTAGCAAAACCCCCGAAATTTTCATTTCAAAGGTCAAGATCTCAAGAACAGCAGAACCGATTTTGAGAAATGTCGTCAAAGAACCATCGCTAAAAAAACTGCTTTCAAGCTTAGATTTGTGAGCCCGGCAAACTACTTAGCGGTATTTTAGCTTTACCATAGAAATTTTCATTTGCTACACGTACACTAGTAAAATTTAAAAAAATATTCTAGCCTACTGTAAAACTTTGTCTGTTACGTTGGCTACAATTAACCCCAAACTGCCGTCAAAGGCATTACCGTGCATTAGTTCTCGCAGCGCACTCGGCGAGAAGTGGGTTAACAGTTCATAATAGTTCCACTCTTATTCATAGTACAAGAATCTCAGGGCTTGGTAAAGGGACTCTACGTGTAATGAGCTGTGAGAGGTAAGGCGCAGCAGAACGTCATCTCGCTCATATTTGAAGATAAGATCGCAGACATAATAAGACCCTAACTTGCTCTGTGAGTATGTGGTGTTGTGTTCCTGGTGGTGAGTAAGGTCGCCAGAGCTCCCGAGGATGCGCTGTGTTGAAAGTGAGGGACCTGCACTTATTTTTTGACAGCTAAATAACTACGAAACCTCAAGTAAACTGGCTCTGTGAGATGAAGACCTCGCGATTTTTTTTTAATTTCAAGATTCCCAAAAACTGTCTCGACAAAAAAATAAAAATAATTATCAAACCAGCTCACAAAACTTTATGAGAATCGGTTGAGAAATGTGTCCTGTAGAGGCAGCCGGAAATCCGACGTACAGTCAGCTGCAGAGAAACGTGACCCCCGCTGGATAGAAGTTTGTATGCAGGGGGTTCACGTTTCTCTGCAGCTGACTGTACATACGAAAGCGTTCATGCCGAAAAAAAGGGCACCTCTCGTTTCACTCGATCCAAAAAAAAACCCTTTTGATTTTTCTGCAGTCGGAAGCGCCCATAGGCATAACGGTCAGATATGCCGATTGTTCGCCACTGTCATTGTTTTACCGAAACCAATTTCGAAAGAAGAAAAAGACTTGTTATTTAAGAACTGGTTTTGAATTTTGGTTTCGTAAGTGGCCGAAGGGAAAATAATATATATCAGGGCGTTGTCTATAATAATATATATCACATTGAAAACCAGCGCTGGTGGTACATTTATGGGCTGCCAGCATACGCTGAATGTGTTCCTTTTGTCGCTTTTTATTTCAGTTTCATTAGTAATTTAATTGCATTCTGTTTTAAAATAAGACCGCATAATGTATCTTGTAGGTTTTGGTTTTCTGAATAGTTAATGGTTTTTTTTGTTAAGGCAATAAACTTTTTCTTATTCTTTTCTTTCTTATTCTTGTATTGGGAGGTCTACGATGCTATAAAAAGAGGTATATCTGACACGTGCATCCGAATTTCAAATTGACTGACATTAATGTATGTTGGACGTTACACACGAGCGGTAAGGCACGTGACTAGCTTTTCGCAAAGGTGGTCAAGGAAAACATCGTCAGATAACCGATGAAGGTCTTGCTCTTACTTTTGCTACGATGACCGATTATTAGGCTTCTTTGCTGCCGATGTGGTGCAAAAATACTGTTTCTCAACTCCAACGTAAAATAAGGTTTAAACTAAACCTTACCGTCCGCAATAACAATACTACTTTATTCCCACTTAACCATTACGATCGTGCTGTGATGGACATTCCATTCCTGCACACAATAACGTGCTTATGGACACTCTAGGGCACTAAAACTTTATTATTCTCTGACCATTGCTGGCTGGAATACGGTACGTTGAGAGATTTTCCGTGTTAAGCCGGTATACTATTAGGTATAAGGCTTTCTACGTCATAAAGAATAGTGGCCAAATAACAATTGTCGATAGTAAAGTGGCGGTAACTTTCGTCAAAGCCAATTTCGCAAAGTATGAAGAGTATTTTTAAACGGCGAATTTTAATGTGGCTAGCTACTAAGATTATTAACGTCTATCAACGTTAATCTCGGATTTTGCTTGGTTTACGGTACTCAATCATTTAATTGTAAGACCCAAAATTATGAATCATATAAAACTAGGAAGATGAACAATGAGATTTTGAGTATGTTAGGAGAGAAAAGATTCTCAACTAACTAGGCTGGCACGACGACCCAAAATGCGTCTCGGCTTCCGACACAAGATCACGTCACTTCTCTCGGTCCTGCACTATTTCTTGCCAGCTTGCACCGGCTCCGAGCTCACGCAGGTCTGCGTCAACCAAATCCTTCCGTCGATACTTGGGGCGACCTACAGGATGCCATCCGGTCGCTCTGCCCAAATATGTTCTTTTCACCGGTCGATCTTCTCCTATCCTCTCGAGGTGGCCAAGCCAGCGAAGACGATGCGCTTAAAAGGAAAAGGTGTCTATTATAAACTATTCAAAATAGAAGATGCATGATGATGGGGCACCTGATACAGCACGACAGCTTCTTCATATTTCAATGAAGTGAAGGACGAAGTTGCTGCCGAGTCGTATGGGGAAGTCAAGATTTGGCGATGAACGGAGATAATTGGCGGTTACTCCACAGACAAAAGTTTTGATGATGATACAATGATGGCGGCGAACAAGGTTTCCGCCTGCCTGATAGTAGGCAGAAACGTTCCTACGTGCGCATGCCGCTCCAAAAGATCCACACGCGCGGCGCCTTTATCAACTTGAGGATTCGTTGTGTTAGCATCTAGAGACATTATGCAGGTCCTTGACTTAAAATACAGCGCATCCTCGGGAGGAACTTGCTAAAAATTCGAAAACTAATCAGCTAATCTTAAACTAAACGTCTTTCACTGTGTTTCCATTCACATTATGTGCCAAAAAGGAGATGTTTCATACATTTAGGTCAGACGAAGACCGCCTATGAAACCGCAGATTAGTTTCGCGCGGACAATGTTTTTTTTTCTATCACGTTCAAAATGCTACCAGAGTACATCAAGCTGTCAAAAGCAATTCGGTACCTTCAAAACCGGTTAGTCCCGACGGTACGAAATTCGATTACCGGTAATTGTCACGCCGAGTGGCGTTATGCCGAGCCGGCGTAACAAAGGCATTTCTGACTCCCAATTATAAACCGGATAAGGTCTATGACAACACCAATACATTGACCCCGGAACTCGTAATAAGTATCATCAGCACAGCTTAAATTGACCGTTAATAGGAGAAAGTGTTGGGAATTGGACCAATGCTTTGGCTTAGTGAATAGTGTTGCATATGAAGCTGGTGGTCCTAGATTTAAATCCAGGTAAAGACACATGTATGTTCGTTTAGTAACCATACCACTCACATTACTAACTCACTATAAGAAATGTCTTTTGAGGTTCGTGGGAGGGAGCGTTCATGGCCCAGCGGCGCCCGCGTACCGCGTACGATTAAGCAATGTCGGGCGGGATCAGTCCTTGGATGACCGCTTTGAGTGGTTACTAATTGAGCGCTCCCGTGCTTTGGAAGGCATGTTAAGCCGTTGATCCCGGCTGCTGTCTATGATAGCAGTCGTTAAGCCAAGTTAGAGGCCTTCGGGCGGCTTGAGAACTTTTAACAGTCAAGTTGCCCACTCACTTGACAAACCTAATCCTAATAAGGTCTAGTTTCCCCCTTGGGTTGGAAGGTCAGATGGCAGTCGCTTCCGTAAAAAGTTAGCGCCTACGCCAATTCTTGGGATTAGGTAGCGGATCCCGGGCATCCTTCAGGATGCAACTGTACTACGATGATGATGTGGGACTAGTTCGATTTGTGTAAGACTGTCCCTTAGTTCAGTCTACATTCAGTTTTTTGTTACTCTAATATTAAGTCATAATTATTATTAACAAAGTTTAAAGTCAATACAATTTTAGGGGGGTGGCTGTACAGATTTCTGATATTGCTCAATTTGTTGGATATTGTTGTCTGTCTGATATTGCTCATGGAGCGTCATGACCACACTTTCAAGCTGCTTCTTAGGTCAATTATGACCTATTTTCTGAGCAGTAGGAATGAAAAGTGAAATGTGACATTATAGCCAGGTATGTATTACGAACCCTGCCTACTATGTTACAATTAATATTTTTAAATATACAGTCAGCTGCAGAGAAACCTAACCCCCCTTGCATACAAACTTATATGACTACCGATATCATCATCATGTCAGCCGAAAGACGTCCATTGCCGGACAATCTGGATATAGGCCTCCCCCAAAGACTTCCACAATGACCGGTCTTGCGCCACTAGCATCCAGCGGACACCCGCGACCTTTACCACCACTACCGTCAGACCACCGTCATCGGTCGTGTCTGAAATAAACAATCATTATTATTAACAGGCACCCATGAAAGTAGTATAACACTTTAATGGCGTCCATGCTGCAGGCGGACCTGGTAGACTAGGTTTTTTTTTATAATTGGGGGATTTTTTTAGGTAGTATTAATATTATATATCTTTACTCAGTTTATAGTATTATTTTATTTTTAGTGTTTTGTTTGTATTTGTAAAGTACAGTAGTAATTTCTAGAAAATAAAAAGATATAACATTTTTCGACTCGGTTCAAAAGTAGTGGACTTGGTTAATTTCTTAGCTCACTGTACGTTGATCCAGGCCATCCAATATAGGCTGATTATGTAACCGATAGGTCGCCGGTTCCCTTTGAATCAAAGACATTCTTGATTGCGAGCCCCGCTTCAATGCACACTCGCATAATCGCCCGATAATAGAATACCTATCTATGTACGTTTATAACTCACTCGTGTAAGAGAGGGTAGGGACAGCGAAACGTTACCTCGTTATATTTGAAGCAGCCTGACTGAGAAAGTCCAGTAGGTAGCCGAAGGACGTCCACAGCTTGACATAGGCCTCCCCCAATTTCATGAGGAGTAAATGCCGTAATCGCCACGCTTGGCATGCGATCGCAGTATCTCCAACGCACTCCAGGGATGATGCTGCCCATCCCCCGGCGATCTTAGTCGTAGTTTTAGGACATACACGGGTCCCATGATAATTATAATACAAAATTCCTAAATTACTCATACACATTACCGGGACTAAAATATTGCTTCGAGCAGTATTCAAATCTGCAACGTTCTAGCGTATGCGGCCAATCGCTCTACCCAACTGAGCTACCGGAACAATCAAGATCAGGCACGAAATCTTGGTACTTTTGGTCATTCTTGGTACAAACATGACCATCTTGCTTACGTATGGAGCTTCATTACGCTGTGCCCTACTTTTCTACCATGTTAACCTTTTCAACGCCATCATTATTCTTATTCTTATTCTATTATTCTTATTATTTTTTTCATGATCAAAGTACACCTTCACTCCGACCTTTTTAGTGGTAGTTGCCGTGGTGGGCACGACGACACACGACCACTTTATAGGCTGTTGGCGTTCAAAGGGTTAACAATAACTTCCAAATACCAATAATGCTCATGACAGTAATTAAAGTTTGTGCTAAGCTGGAGGCATGGATACATGTAATTAGTTATCTCGCTCGGAATTCAATTTGACAAGCAAACTGTCTCATAGTTTAATTAACGGATCATGGCAGTTATTAGATAATATTATATTAGTTATGTTATGAATATAAATACGATTGCCAGTTTCCTTTCAGAAACAATTGCCACATAAATACAGCGCAAAGTAGTGCACAATAATAGTAGTTTATGCGACTGTGGCGTAATGACGTGCATTAAATCACGAGTGGGGGTTTATGAAACGAACCGAACTTTTGTTAAATTAATAATTGTTTTGATTATATTAAATAATTTTTTAGACTACTATATTTTATACCACAACCACCACCATATCAGCCAAAGGACGTCTACTGCTGGACATAGGCCTCCCCCAAATTCAAATACATTTTATATACATTTATTTATTTTTTAATTAAAAATGGGATTATACATTTTTTTTGTTTTGACGTTTCTATTGTGAATTTAACTATATAATATTTCTTTTTACTTTTGACGTATCTACAGCAATTCAATATTTGTTTTAAAGAATAATCAATAAATCAATCTAAATAATCAACTCATTAAAATTGTTTCTAACAAAATAAAATACACTGGTTCCGTACAAGACAAAAGTTATAATAATCAAATCAAAACATGACATATAAAGCGAATAAAAATCAAAGACAATAAAAAGGTATAAAAAGGTAAATATCTATAAAAAGTTGTGCAATCTTGCACATTCTCCCCTTTTTTAAGAGACGGAAACTTTGGCTAGCTTTTTTAGAGGCCTGCGAAGGATTCCGGCAGCGGTAGTGACATCTGCCACTCTAACTACTCCATCACGCCCTGGGTATAGCCGAGTAACACGTCCTTTAGGCCACGAACCGCGTGGCAGGTTGGAGTCGCAAATTATCACGACGTCACCTTCAGCGAGAGTTGGGGTAGTACCACCCCCTGTTCTAAGTGATAATGAGGGAAGATACTCCAGTACCCAGCGCTTCCAAAAATGGTCCGCTAGTCTGAGCGCCCTACGCCATCTGCTCCTGCTGATGAGATCCGAATCATTAAGTGTGGCTGGAATAGGGCGACCGGATGAGGACCCCAGAAGAAAATGTGCCGGCGTCAGCGCTTCTTCCGCGTCCAAATCTAGCGAAACATGTGTTAAAGGTCGCGAGTTTACCAAAGCTTCAGCCTCCACCAAAAGTGTAAACAAAACCTCGTCCGAGGGAGCCCGTTCTCTCAGTGTGACTTTTAACGTGTCCTTAACGCTGCGCACGAGACGCTCCCATGCTCCACCCATAAATGGTGCCGCAGGGGGGATAAAACGCCAATTTACTGACTCGTTGGCCGCATAATCTTCCATAGACTTGCCATAGAGGGCTTGTAATTCCCGGCTGGCCCCCACAAAAGCAGTTCCGTTGTCGGACCAGATTTCCTTTGGAGTCCCTCGACGAGCAATAAAGCGGCGAAGGCTCATTATCGCCGCGTCGGTAGTTAAGCTGTGGACTACTTCGAGATGTATGGCGCGAACAACTAGGCAAGTGTAAAGGGCCACGTAGCGCTTCTCTTGTCGCCGACCAACGGTGACATGAACTGGGCCGAAGTAATCAATACCGACGAAGGAGAACGGCCTCTGATGATGAGCTAAACGAGCTTCGGGCAGGTTTCCCATTGGTGGCTGAAAAGTTCTGGAGCGTCGCAGTTTGCACAATTGGCAGTCATGGGCCACAGACCTAACAGCATTTCTAAGGCCAATAATCCAGAATCTTTGGTGCAACTCGTTCAAAACTAGTGCGTTGTTTGCATGCGCAGCCTTTTGGTGGTATCTGGCTATCAAGAGGCGAACAGCTGGATGTTTTCCGTCCAATATCAGTGGTCGCTTAACTTCATCAGTGATGGCCGTCACTGCGACTATGCGACTAGACATCCGAAGCTGATCGTTATCATCAATGTAGGGCGAAAACTTGAGAAGGCGGCTGTTTCGGGGTAACGGTTCTTGGTTCTTGATGCGAAGGTAGTCCTCTTTGAAGGAGTCGAGCTGACTCTGTCGTAAGATGTGGGCCTCAGCTAAGAGTAAATCACTCGCAGATATTCTTTCCGTTGTATTGGGAATATAAGGGATACTAGGAGAGGATGTGCAAGCAGGTTGGAAGGTACACAAGCTTCCTTCAACACGAGGTAGAGAGAAATTAGGATCTCGTCGTCGCAAGCTACGTATACGCAATAATGAAATGAATTGATGCGCTTTTGCTGTTGCTCGCACCATTCTCAACCATGAGCTAAAGCGGTTTGGATTCGCAGAGATTGGTGTGGGCAGATTCGTTTCTGTGATGAGATGAATATGAGTGGTATGTTTGTATTCTTCACGGCCTAGTCCGCTGATGTCGATCTGAGGCTCAGCGGGCCAGTCCGATGAAAGAAGAAAGTCGGGTCCTGAAATCCAGCGAGATTCTGGAGACAGCACAGAACGCTTCAAACGAGTAGCGTCATCAGCTACGTTTAAATTACTCGGGATCCAATGCCACTCACTAGCATTTGTCAACTCCAGAATCTCACCCACTCGGTGAGACACAAAGGGTTTGAGAGTGCGAGCATCACTGCGAAGCCAACCCAGAGCAGTCATTGAGTCGCACCAGAATACGCGTCGTGAGGGTTTCATTCGGTGGGCTTCGCATATAGACTTCGCAAGACGTGCAGCCATCAGAGCACCTTGAAGCTCTAAGCGAGGAATGGACACAGGTTTAAGTGGCGATACTCTAACTTTGCTACAAATAAGAGAGAGCCTGACGTTACCGTTCTCGTATAGGAAACGCCAGTAACCAACAGCAGCAAAGGCAGACTCGCTCGCGTCACAAAACAAATGCAGCTCGTAATCTACTACCTTAATATCGCTCAAGTTATAGCGCCGAGGAATACGCAAGGTGGAGATTGAGATTAAGTCCTGATACCACAACTTCCACAAAGCGCAGTCACTTTGAGAGAGCTCTTGATCCCAGTCGACACCCTTGCGCCAAGCATCTTGAAACATAATGCGACCGCGAACAACGATTGGCGCGAGAATTCCGAGTGGATCATAAATACGCATCACGAGCACTAGCACCTCTCGTTTGGTAAGCCTATCTGGCAACACAGTCTCTTTCTTAACTCCTGTGTTAAAACCGATCAAATCGTGAGCGGGTTGCCAAATAAGGCCTAATGTACGAACGGGCGTAGCTAGGCGACCTAAATCTATATCAATATTATTCAGAGCTGGAACTTCAAGTAAGGTAGCCTTTGGCAACAGTGAGAGTGCTAAAGGATTGTTAGATATCCATCCTCGCATTTCAAAACCAGCGTGAGAATGAACGGTGTAAATATCAGACGCCAACTTGGTGGCTTCGGTGACGCTGTCTAAGCTAGTTATACAGTCGTCCATGTAATGGTCTGCGATGATTACCTGAGCTGCGTCCGGGTAAGTCTCCTGCCATTCCAAGGCATTTTTATTTTTAATGTGAATGGCAGTAAACGGGCTAGAGGCAGCACCGAAAATCATGGACGACATTCGGTATGTTCTGATCGGTTCGGTTGGGGTGTCGCGCCATAAAAATCTTTGCGCGTCCCTATCCTGTTCAATAATTTTTATTTGAGGAAACATTTCACGAATGTCAGCGTTCAAGGCGACTTTTCCCTCTCGGAACCGCATCAGAATACCTAACAAAGGTTGTAGAAGATCAGGGCCTGTCAATAACAAAGAGTTTAAAGATACGCCGTGAGACCTGGCTGCAGCGTCGTGTACCGTGCGTAATTTATTGGGCTTATTAGGATTCGTTACGCCAAAATGAGGCAAGTACCAAAGAGGACACCTCGAATCAGGACGTGGTGAACAGGGTTCGGCATATCCCTTTGACAGCATATCATGTATGTTACGACGATAACGTTCGGCATAACAGGGGTCTTTCAGCATTTTTTTTTCTAAACTGAGAAATCTAGATAAGGCCAACTTATAGCTATCGGGAATATCCAAGTTGTCAGCCTTCCACAACAAGCCTACCTCAAAGCGGCCTCCTTCCAAACGATGCGCCGTGCGCTCGACAACATGTATGGCGCGCTCGTCGTCGGCAGACCGGATTTCATTCTTCGATATTCCTAATGAATCTATTTTAAATTGCTCCCTTATAAGCTGTTCTAAGATAAACCGATCATTTTCTACGTCAGGTTCGTTTATTGTGGTGTAGTTGACAACGTCAACCTGTCTAGTTTTACTGCAACCGAAACCAAACAAAACCCATCCCAATGCTGTTAAGATAGCTACAGGTTGTGTCTTGGTTCCTTTGCGCGTGGCTCTAGAAAGCGACAAATGCCAGTTGTCAATCCCTATAATTACCATAGGCTTAACGTCTTCGTAACAAAATTGGTGAGCAATGTCTGCTAGGTACGGATACTTGCGCACGCTATCATGATGCGCTGACTGGCGCGCGGCACCTAAACCACTGATTGACCTAGCTTTTTTGATACAGTGAGTTTCAGCGGAGTGTCGGCCCTGTATGAAGAAACTGACGTATTGTACGTTAACGTCCTTGCCTAGACCACCTACACAATCTAAATGAATTTGTTTTTTGGGTCCCGTAGCACCAATTTGAGCTGAAATCTCAGAGTCTAAAAATGTCCCTGTCGCTCCGTCATCAAGCAACGCATAAGTGTCGACACTACCAGCAGGTCCCGACACGGTCACGGCAACTATTTTAAGCAACGGACGAGCAACAGGCTCTTTGAGTGAGGATGAAGTTGCATGCGTCAATACTTCGTGTTCAGAGTCGTCAGATGGCGGCTCATCCACATCCGCTGCGGAAGCCACGGGCGCGCTGCTCGCCGCGGGCGCGGCCACGCCAGACGTCGAAGCCACGGGATCATCGTCGTCTTCCACATCGATGTGCGCGGTGACGGCTCGCTCAAGTTGTGACCCGTGCAACAAAGGATGATGACGCATGCCACAACCTTCTACGCTACACACTTTTTTCATGCAAGAAGTTTTATTTTTATGAAAACCTATTTTTAGGCATCTGTGACAGACTTTATTCTTTTTGATAAATTGCCACCTATCATTTACTGACATATTGACAAATTTGTCACATCGAAATAATTCGTGACTTTGTTTACACAAGGAACAAATATTATTCGAATTGTTATGCGAATTGATTGGAGTTGGGATGTTAAATGTATGTTCATTTTCAGCGACAATGTTTACTCTTTCCTTGTATGCACTCGGTCGTGTTGTAGTGGGCGACGTGTAATCAATTGCGCCTCCAAACCTACATTGCAAATCGACTTCGCGCGAAAGGAAATCAGCAAACATTTCTATTTTAGAAGCACAACCATCGCATGAATGGGCGTAATCCAACCATCGTGGACGCAACAGCGGAGGCAGCTTGCTCCACAATGCTTGAAAAAGCTCGGGGGAACGTAGATGGTCCGGTTGATTTAACAAGCGGATCACTTCTACGCAGTTGCGTACCCGGTTTGCGAAAATGACTAGGTCCCTGCCATCGTAACTTACCTTAGGTAGCGCGCGCACCGCCGCCACTTCGTGCATGACAACGAGCTCGGGGCGGCCGAAGCGCGCGTCGAGCGCGGCCAGCACCGCGCCGGGCGCGCGCGCCGCCGCCAGCAGCCCCGCCACGGCCTCGCGCGCCACTCCGCGTAACGCGCACGACAGCCTCGCTAAATTATCCGTAGCCGAGAAACTGTCTGCTGTATTTTCGTATACTCGTTTCAAAGCTAACCAATCTAAATATGATTTGCCATCGAACGTTGGCAATTCCATCTTCGTGACGTGTGGATGAGGATTAACTTTATTTAAAAGCTTCTCCAACGAATTAATTAAGCGCGTCACTCCTCCGTCTTCAGGACAATTCTGCCCGGCAGCGCGCCTATTCGCCACGGCTCCTATGCCGTGCGGCGCTCCCGGGCCCGGTGCCTCACACTGGGCCGCATTGTTGTCGCATCTGAAAGGTGGGTTGGCACTTAATAAATGTTGTTCATTAGCATTAGGAATCACATTATTTACCCATTCCTGTACACTCGCGCGACTGCGCGTGCCGCGGCTGTGGCCGCGCTGGCTTGCGCCCGCCTCGATGGCCGCGAGTTCAGCTTTCAGTTGAAGTTCGGCAACGTGCCGCTCTCGCTCCACAGTTTGGCGGTTTAGCTCCGCCGCTCGCTCTGCTGTTTGGCGCTCTAGCTCGGCAGCGCGCTCCGCGGCCTGGCGCTCTAGCTCGGCAGCGCGCTCCGCAGCTTGTCGCTCTAGGTCAGCAAGACGGCGCGCATGTTGCGCTTGTGCCTCCAGCTGGCGCGCCACGATGGTGGCGGACGAGCGCGAAGTAGCGGCGCTGCTCGCGCGGGAAGGTGTCGACTGCTCGGCGTGATGGGGTGAGTCCGCGCTCGCCGGCACGGACTGGGCAAACTCCCTTGTCCCAGCTGTCACACCGTCTCCCATTTCAGGCGCACTTATTTTCGCACTTTTGGAACGAGTTATCATTATGATTTGCCGGTAGAAGGACCACTATGTTTCTAACAAAATAAAATACACTGGTTCCGTACAAGACAAAAGTTATAATAATCAAATCAAAACATGACATATAAAGCGAATAAAAATCAAAGACAATAAAAAGGTATAAAAAGGTAAATATCTATAAAAAGTTGTGCAATCTTGCACAAAAATATTATAACTGACGATTCGAAAGTGCTTGTTGCTAAGGCCTATTTGAATAAAGAATAAAAAAAAGTGAGTTTCATAATAAGATCACACGCGTGTTTTAATATCTAATTATGTAGGTACAGTCGCATACAAACTTTATCTATATGCATATTATCATTGGTTTTCTATAACATATATAGATATGGCCTGCATTTTCATGTTAGTGGTACTATTAATATTTACAAAATAAATAAATATTAAGACAATGAATGTAATTAATTTATCGGTTGGGATTAGATTAGTTTTCACAGCGTGATAAAGGGTCCTTTAGAATATAACAGGGAAAACCTCAACTATGTTTTTTTAGGAATAGGATGTTTGAAAATTTTAATGATATTAAAAAATCGCTTATCGATACTTTAATGTAAACACATATACAGGTTTCTTAATGCAGTTATTTGCTTATCGTTTCTGTACATATTGTAGAGAAGTTATAATATCGGTGTAGGTAAAATAATTTCTTAAACATGCAATGAAATAAAAAACAAATCAAAGATTTATTTTAAATACGCATAGTGGTGCCTGTGCATAGTAATGTCATGATGCCTGTGCTTCAAATTAATGTGGGATGGAAATTAATAAAGAAGACTTTGCCGGCCTAGGCGTACAAGATTCGTATGAAATTCCATTAACGACCTCTTGTCCTAGCAAAGGTCATACTTCGCAGCCTATTATAAGGAACATAACATCAATATTTCATTGCATTAGAAATATATAAAGATTCAAAGATTCAAGATTCAAAGCGTTTATTGCCAGAACATCGTTACAAAACAGATCTTAGTGTATAAATAATGTGCTTATGTTCTACCAATTTCAGGCATGCAATATTACAATTCATTGACTTTAATAATTATTACTAAAAATACATTACTATCATTATCAACATTCGTTATTAATTATTTATATTGTGATTCATTTCAATAATTCGATACATTTGATTATCATACGGACTAGTAATTCATTGTTGTGATTTATGTCAAATTTTGTTAATTAATCCTAATTTAATTATTCTATACATTTATTTAAAAAGTCATTTATAGAGTAAAAGCATTCCTTTAATAGCCAGTCAGTGAGTTTATTTTTAAATTGACCATGTGGGCAGGTTTTGATATCCCTAGGCAACTTATTATAAATTAGTATGGCCATACAAAATGCATTTCTCCTATAAATTTGCGTTTTAGCAAGAGGCAAATGAAGTTTTTGCCTATTTCGAGTAGACCTTGGAAAAATCTCGGCATGTATAGGGAAAAAGTTCGGATGTTCATGTACAAACAGCGACATCTCTTTTATATACATGCTGGGTAGCGGCAAGACTCTAGTAGATTGGAACAAGGGTTTACATGGTTCCAAGTAATGGCAGTTACACACAGCCCTTATACATTTTTTTTGGACCAAGAATGCCTTAGTCACATCTACGGAGTTACCCCAGAGAAGCAACCCATATCTCAAGATAGAGGATACGTAACCATGGTACGCTATAAGTGCGACGTCTTTTGAGCATGTGCTACTTAGTCTTCTCAAGGCGTATACGTATTTTTGGAGTTTTTGACATATCTCCGAAATATGAGATTTCCAGTCGCAGAATTGGTCAATACTAAAACCAAGAAACTTTGTGGTTTCGACTTCAGCGACTAGCTTATTATTACAATTAACTTTTAGGTTTATCTTGCGGCTACTAGATGTCTTAAATTGTATTACATGAGTCTTACTTACATTTATTCTTAGATAATTTTTTGTCAACCAGATTTGTACTTTTGCAAGAGTATCATTTAAGACATTATTAAAATTATCTATATCATCACCTTTAATTATTAATGTGGTGTCATCCGCAAACATGATGCAACTATGCTCTAGACGGTTTGGCAAGTCGTTTATATACAACAGGAATAATAGTGGTCCAAGGATACTCCCCTGCGGTACGCCACTTCGGTTATAGCTAAATTTAGAGCGTGTTATTATAATTTCTCCACTATCAGTATCAATATGGTGTAATTCCGTACACTGTTGCCTATCAGATAAATAACTAAATATCCAATCATACACTTTACCTCTGATTCCATAGCTCTCCAATTTA
This sequence comes from Notocelia uddmanniana, assembly GCA_905163555.1. NCBI lineage: Eukaryota > Metazoa > Arthropoda > Insecta > Lepidoptera > Tortricidae > Notocelia > Notocelia uddmanniana. The sequence goes on from LR991072.1 coordinate 16,022,316, forward strand.
CGTAGTAGAATGGAATGGTTTACGAAATCGAAAGCCTTGCTTAGGTCTAAGAATATTGCTGCCACTGGTATACTTTGGTTTAGAGATTCAGTTATCAACTTCATTAGTTTAAAACATGCCAGAGTGGTCGAGCTACCCTTACGGAATCCATATTGGTTATTATTTATTATATTGTTGCAATTTAGGAAAGACATCAAGCGGGTTTGCATTGCCTTTTCAAAAATTTTTGAAAGTATGGGTATGAGGGCAATGGGTCTATAGTTGTTCATGGACTCTTTATCACCTTATTTAAAAATCGGTTTTACTATAGACATTTTTAAACTTTCAGGGAAACGACCTTCTGTAAACGACAAATTAATTATGTGTGTTAACGGTTTAACGATATACTGTGCGCACATCTTAATAATTTTAGTATTTATATTGTCTATACCGGTCGCATTACTTGCATTGAGAGACAAAATGATTTTATGTGTATCTTCCCAACTTAATGGGGTAAGAAACATAATATTTTGGTGGAATGTATTTAAACTAGGATAATTTACATCTATACTAACAATTGGGCGATCTTTAGTTACATTGATGAAGAAGTCGTTGAAATGATTGACGATGTCAGATGGATCAAAATACTTTACTTTGTCTTTTTCTATGCAATCTATACTATTAAGTGTAGGAGGAATCGGGGCGTTTATGATTTGCCAGATTGCTTTAGATTTACATTTTGCTGAGCTAATGATTTTCCTATTGTGTAATTCTTGTGCCTTATTTATGCATCGCCTTAATACCCTTATATATTTATTGTAATCAGACTTATTTGTGGATTTGTGTAACTTTTGTTGTACGTATTTTAGGTATAATTTTTTCTTATTTATACAAGCTCGCCGTAAGCCTTTTGTAAGCCACTTATTATTAAGTTGCTTGTTCTTTATTCTGACTTTAATGTAGGGGAAACAGAGATCATTAAACATACAGATTAATTCGCTAAATTCGCCGAAGGCAGCGTTAGTGTCTTCTTTACTGAGAACATCAGAATAGGAATAATTAATATATACATAGACTCAGGAACAGGAATGCCCACAAGCCAGAGGTACCGTGTTCGAATCCAGCCACAGTAGGTAAGTAGTGGTGTCCACACATAGGCACACATGTCCCGTCTGTAACGTCCCAAGATCTGAGTTTGATGTTAACTACGTGCCGCAAACTTCAAAGGAGCCGCTGCGAGTTCTGTAATTAGTTGAGTTGGAGGACGGGGTGTCGGATATTAGTTACGGGTCGTTTGTGAAGGTGTCAGGTGTGAAACTAGTTCTGTAGAAATCTCAGTCAAGTAGGTACAGTCAGTGTCATATAGTACGAAACTGCCAAAGTGGCCAAATAGTTCGGTACACCATACGAAATATTTGGTGTACAGAACTATTTGGCCACTTTGGCTGATACGTACTATATTACTCTGACTGTACATATACAGTGTGTTACCTGCATACGGGCTTTACGTAGGATACTGAAACGTAGTTTGAAGCTCAAAATTCGTCGGCCTGTTTTGCCTAGTCGGTAGTGACACTGCTCATCATATCTTCAGCTCATCATATAAGCAAATGCCCTTACCGGGATTCGAACCCGGGACCTCCAGCTTCATAGGCAGTGTAACTACCAACTAGGCTAAACTGTGGGTGCACGTTGACTGCGGTGGCCACACCCGCGTCTACGCGTGCCTTTACAGGTCTCATAGCGGTGACATGGGCACAACTCGGCTCTTTGAGCACCTGCAATTGACGGCTGACAAAGTTCTCGAGCAGTACCCCTCCGCGGAGCTGGTGATCTTAGGAGACTTTAACGCCCACCATATTGAGTGGCTCAGTTCTCGATCCACCGACTACGCGGGTAGGTCTGCTCACGAATTTTCTCTGGCCTATGGACTCTCGCAACTGGTACGTTCTCCCACGAGAATACCAGACGTCGAAGGCCATACTAGCTCTCTACTGGACCTTCTGCTGACTTCACGTCCGGACGGGTATTCCATCTCAGTGAATGCGCCACTCGGCTCATCCGATCACTGCCTCGTCCGGACACAGGCACCATGTGTGCGACAGGAACCACCACGGCCAACCAGCCTAAGGCGCATGTGGCAGTATAGGTCAGCAGACTGGGATGGATTGCGTGAATTTTACGCATCGTACCCATGGAGGCAGCTCTGTTTCACATCAGAAGATCCAGACTCCTGTGCAGCCGCTGTCGCTGAGACGATCCTGGCGGGTATGGAATGTTTTATTCCCAACTCGCTGGTAGCTGCAGGAGCCAAAAAGCGGCCTTGGTTTAATCGGCCCTGTAAATATGCTAGAGCACATAAGCAGGCCGCATACAGGGCTTGGACCAAGGCTGAAGCTAGTAAGGATCCAAACTTATCTGATGTGAAACGCAAGTTAAACGCTGCCTCAAGGTCTAGTAAAAGAGAAATTGCCAGAGCTAAATTCAATTTCATCGGCAGAATTGGCGAGAAGCTTACTGGATATCCCTCCGGAAGTCGTGCCTTCTGGTCGCTCGCCAAAGCTGCCGAGGGAAACTTTTGTCAGTCGTCTTTACCACCACTGCGAACTACAGCTGGAGACCTGGCCCACAGCGCAAAAGAGAAAGCCGATCTACTGGGCACCCTCTTTGCCTGAACTCTACTTTGGACGACGATGGTAGCGCCGTACCTCCTGCTATCCCTTGGTGTGGATATTCTATGCCCGAAATTAGTTTTTCGCAAAGGGATGTCCGGAGGGAGCTGCTGTCCCTAAACATCCACAAGTCGAGTGGGCCGGACGGCATACCAGCAGTGGTGCTCAAACTTTGTGCTCCCGAGTTGTGTCCCGTACTAACGCGACTGTTCGCGCTCTCATACCACAAACGGCAAGTTCCGTCTTCATGAAAGACTGCCCTCGTGCACCCTGTGCCTAAAAAAGGGGATAGATCAGACCCATCGAATTACAGGCCTATCGCTATCACCTCCCTGCTCTCCAAGCTGATGGAGCGAGTCATCAACACAAAGCTCCTAAGATACCTAGAAGAACACGATTTGATCAGCGACCGTCAGTATGGCTTTCGCCACGGTCGCTCGACTGGTGACCTTCTAGTGTATCTTACTCACCGGTGGGCTTCTGCCATTGAGAGTCAGGGTGAGGCTTTAGCGGTCAGCTTGGACATAGCGAAGGCGTTCGATCGGGTCTGGCACCGAGGTCTTCTGTCGAAGCTACCATCCTATGGACTGCCTGAGGGTTTGTGCAAGTGGGTTGCCAGCTTTCTGTCCGGCAGATGCATAAGAGCCGTAGTAGATGGCAGTTGCTCCAAAAGCATGGACATTATCGCTGGCGTCCCACAAGGCTCCGTGCTATCCCCGACGCTGTTTTTGCTGCATATCAATGACATGCTATCTATTGACGGCATCCATTGTTATGCGGATGACAGCACCGGGGATGCTTATTACACGGGCCGTGCCAACATTCCTCGTTCCTGTGTGTTAGAGAGTCGTGAACAACTTGTGTCCGAAATTGAGAGCACTCTAGTCAGAGTCTCTGAAAGGGGCCAGGATAATCTGGTCCAGTTCAACCCCACAAAGACACAAGTATGCGCGTTCACTGCAAAAAAAACCCCATTCACTGTAGCCCCGCGGTTCCAAGACGCAACCCTCTCCATCTCAGAGACTATTGGGATCCTTGGTGTCGATATTTCCAGCGACGTCCAGTTTCGGAGCCATTTAGAAGGCAAAGCCAAGCTGGCATCTAAAAAGCTAGGTGTTCTCAATAGAGCGAAGCTATACTTCACCCCGGGACAGAGACTTCTTTTATACAAGTCGCAAGTCCGTCCCCATATGGAGTATTGCTGTCACCTCTGGGCGGGAGCACCTGGATACCAGCTTGGGCCTTTTGACTCGCTCCAGAGACGTGCTGTGCGAATCGTGGACGATCCCAAGCTCACGACCGATATTGAGCCGTTGAGTTTAACCACTCAAGTGCTCGCGTTAAAAAAAAAGGTGGTCTAAAGTGCTCAAGATTCACCGAGCATTAGCAGCGCATTGTCTTGTGTTGTTAATAAATCGGTTGCCTGGCTTCGTCTTAACTTTATGCTATGATTCTTTTTATCTTATAAAGCTAAAGGAACAGGCAATTTGTTTATATAATTAATTACATAGGTCACCATAGTAAAATATTTTTTTTTAAAGTCACAAACTTTACATACCGTTTCGAATGAGATCTTTTGCAATAAATATATTTTTATTTTATAATCTAAATCGATAACATATGTAAATCTTATATTTATTTAAAACTGTAGTAGTTTACGCTTCGATTGATACCAAATAAAGTATATGATCCCGGGGAAATATTTTGCATAAAACCTTTTTCATTTGCAATGTTTACATTGTCAGTTTTTCAATTCGCCGCAAAACAGTGTAGTTTGTTTATGATTTTTGTATGAATAATTTAGGCAAACGAGTACAAAAATATTGTCAGACGTAGATAGAGACACTATTAATCTTCAAATAACAAGTGCCAATTTTGTCAAAATCGCAACAATTTCTGTCACAAATTATCAATAACAAAAAATAGCCTTACATACCTAACGTAATGAGTGCCGCTTTTGACGCCCGATTAAAAATAATTCCATACACTTCAAACCACATAAAACTCTTAACACATATACTACACATGTTACACTTCACAACTTGATAGATATTTGACCGATTACAACTCGATTTATATTTTTGTTCTCATTTCAAAAGTATACAAAAACCCACGCAAAGGTCCCGACTCAAACTAACGGACATACTCCGGCGGACCTGCGCTGTCAAAATTTAATCATGGCGGCGATATAGGACGGGATACACTGGTGCGCAACGAAACCACAGTTCACGCAGTGATCGTCAATATTGAAATTACGAAATTTACATTTCTTATTAAATCAATTACGAATAGTTACAGATCCTGAACTTATGACTTATACAATGCTAATACGAAATTAACAGCGGTACACTCATGGTGACTTTAATTATATATTCTTGAAGTAATAATAACGTTTGGCATTTTATTTTAAATATCATTGGCTGTCGTGATATAGAATAACTGACAAAGTAGAAAAGTTGGAAAACCGCCGATATTTTCATTTCAAAGTTATATATCTCAACAATGGCTGAACCGATTTTGATAAAACATGTTTTACTAATATTATCGTTTCCCGAGAGAAAAGTTATGTTATTAACTTATTATAAATTCGAGGAGTTAAAAATGCAGTATTTTTTACATACACACCATAATAGTGGCAACTTTTTGGCTCGAGATATCAGATCTCAATGACCTCGTGTTTACGTGTCTAACCATTTATAGTTGCTTCAGTCATATTGATCCACGGCTATAAGATACTACTAAATTTCTCTTGGAAATCCTGCTCTGAAAAAAAAGACAACCAAATAGGTTCACCAGTTTAAATAAAAGCTACGATGCCACAGACAGATATACACATTAAACTTAAAACCCCCCTCTTTTGCGTTGCGTAGTATAGTAGTAGTAGGTACGGTACCAGAACTGACTATATTGTAATTTCATCATGTCAGCCGAAGGACGTCCACTGCTGGACATAGGACATATATTTATTTGGCACCCCAACAAGTTTTTTTTAACTCTAACAGGTTCTCATTGCTGAGGTGGTAAGTTTTATGTGATGTGGTATGTGTGTGGTACACGAGGGCAAAGTTACCTATATGCATATCGTGTATTCGAATCCCTTGATACGCTATAAAATCTATCATAGAATCACTTGCCCCGCTCCCTAATAGTGATTCGACTAAGGCATCCTTCGCTACCTCGGGATTCGAAATTATTACTCGTCGTAAAAAAACGACTGCTCTCTTATTGCACAAATAATTATTGAATCCTTGCCTGACACATCCCATAACCACTAACGAGTAAAATTACAATGAAAATTTAAGAAATTAAATTAAATTAATATTTGAAAAAAATACATCACAAGTAACAACAAAATTCATACACTTATTTTGTGAGGTAAGTATTTTTTATTGGTACGTGGTTTTCACTGCAAATTTTTGGGTGTTAAGTTAAAACGACTATACAATAGTTTATATGCGAGCTACAAATAACTGAGATAACGGTCAATACGAGTCAAAATCAGATGGCCTACTCCGAACTTCGAAAATCGAACTTCGTGTCGTGCCGTCCCTTTCACTCTTGTGTTATATACTATATGACGGAAAGGGACGGCACGATACGAAGTTCGATTTTCGAAGTTCGGAGTAGGCCCTCAGAACTGGTTTTTTGAAAAAAGAAAACCATACATTCTTATTTGAACCATTACATGGAATATGTGAATTTTATAAATTTATATGATCAGTTTAACAAGTAAAAGTGAACCCTACCTCTACTTCATACATTCATAAATAAAAGGTAAGCAGTTACATTGGTAATGGGCCGCCACTTAGTATGCGTAAAAGAACCTATCAAAAATGAATAAACTAAATTAAACCATTCTGCGACAATAGCCCAGTGTGCACCACGCCTTATGACATAATACGTGGATCCGACGCGAATCGGCGGAAGTGCCTTGTGCAACCACAGTTGCGTACAATAGTATTTATAGACGTCACAAGTTCATTCACCTAATCCTGCATAGAACATACCTAATTGTTCATTAAAAGTGGATTTATGTTGATTTTAATAGACGCATTTATTGATTTTAATAGCCTAGTACAGAAATATGGCATAATCACATAATTATGTACGATTTAAAATTAACCTCGCAAAATTTTCATCACTCAACGTACTTTGTTGGAAGAATTTATTACATTCCATTTTAATTAGTATCGAAATATATGCTTCGTCTTATGAAGCAGTAAACCAGGATTAATTTGGTATATAATACCAATAAAAAAATGCACAATTGATTGCTCACAGCATTTTTTAATCGCGAGCTCTCTCGCTGACGTACCGAACTTCGATGGTCATGAAAACAACTTTTATATTTTATAAAAATTGTTCCGTAGACTGCGGTTTTCATTTTTTTTAATGTTGCCACATTCATACTCTACCTATATAACTCAATTAAAAAGCGTTCTTTGCATGTTCCGCATAGCAACAATTTAAAAACCGTTGGAACTCCAACTCGCAACTAGTGTTGCGAGAGCACTGTACGTTTTCCCAAGTCGCAACCCTAGTTGCGGAGAGCACGTGAGTGGTTAAGGAGAAATTTTGCCTCCTTGTGCGTGTTCTATCGCCTATATAATGGGTTGTGCTCCGAAGAACTGTTCGACATGATGCCTACGGCCGCTTTCTACCATCGCACCGCTCGCCGTCGGCAGGGCATTCATCCTCACACCTTGGAACCTGAATGGTCGCGTACGGTGCGCTTTCAGAGGAATTTCCTCCCTCGGACGCTCCGATTGTGGAATGAGCTCCCTGCCGAGGTTTTCCCGTCGGACTACAGTATGGGGTTCTTCAAGAAAGGAGTGTATAAATTCTTAAAGGGTCGGCAACGCGCATGTGACACCCCTAGGAGTTGCAGGCGTCCATAGGCTGCGGTGACCGCTTACCATCAGGCGGGCCGTACGCTTGTTTGCCACCGACGTAGTATAAAAAAAAAAAAGGCCGATAAACGATTAATTGCAAACAATTGGTAATGAAACATTACTTCTCATCTACTTGGACCCGGGTATGTCCTTAAACTACGAACAAGATCACCGGGGAATGGGCAGCAGCATTCCTAGAGTGCGGTGGAGATACTGCGATCGCCAACCCGCATGCCAAGCGTGGCGATTATGGCATTTACCCCCCATGAAATTGGGGGAGGCATATGTCCAGCAGTGGACGTCCTAGGGCTGATGTGGTGGTAATGAAACATATTATTATTCGTTTAAAAAAAAGCCCGCGTGTCATTGACCTACTGTATATATTTTGAGAGAGGAATGAATATCAGTTCGTTCATGTTTTTATATTTTTTTGGTAATATGCTGCTATTAAAGAATTTGAAAAAGCGAAACAGCACCCATATTTTTTTCTATCCTGTATAAACTCATTCGTATAGTTCATTCATTTTAATGTGTTTATCATAAATGCAAAATCTCGACAAACTGAATCAAACAAAAGCAGAACTTCTCCACAAATCCTTTACCTAGAATAATATAGGTGATAATCCTTCCCTAAAACATACGCCCTTTGGCATTCGGAGGCTTTGCTAATATTTTCCAAAAGTTTCCCTTTGCTCTCGTAGCTTGTGCTACGACTCGTAGACGTTATCGTAGCGTTTGGTTTTCGTAGCCCGCTACGAACTTAGTGTGAACTGTTGAAGTTACTTTTGAATGCAGTTATTTTTTGGTTGATGAAAGAATATGAGTTTGATTTTACGATTGTGATACTTGGTTTAAAAACCCTATGTTATTTTAAATTTCAAGCATTTTTTTTTGCATTTCTTTTAAGAACACGTTTTTTAGGGTTCCGTACCCAAAGGGTAAAAAACGGAACCCTATTACTAAGACACCGCTGTCCGTCCGTCTGTCTGTCTGTCTGTCCGTTTGTCACCAGGCTGTATCTCATGAACCGTGACAGTTAGGCAGTTGAAATTTTCACAGATGATGTATTTCTGTTGCCGCTATAACAAAAAACACTAAAAAAACAGAATAAAATAGATATTTAAGGGGACTCCTATTCCCATACAGCAAACGTGATTTTTTTGCCGTTCATATAGATAACTAGCAGTTGCCCGCGCCTTCGTCCGCGTCTTCGCTCTTATTGGTTGCAGCGTGATGTTATAAAGCCTAAAGGGGTTAGGCTCATAAAACTCACTTTCCTGAAATGTGCACTTTCTCTAAAGTTACACTTGTTTAGAAGGATCACTTTCTGCGCACTGTCTCAGAAAGTGCACTTCCCAATTGGTACACTTTCTCATGTAGAGCACATTCTCAGAAGGTGGTCTTTTCTAAAAAGTGCACTTCCCGATATGTACACTTTCTCAATAGGTTCACTTTCCCAGAATGTGCACTTTCGCAGAAGGTATATTTTCCCGAAAAGTACACATTTGGGGTAGGAGTGTCCCTGTTTATAGTACTAAGGGTTTCTATGGAATAGTGCAAATGCAAACAGTCTGACAGGCGGACAGACGGACGGACAGAAAGACCGAAACCATAAAGGTTCCGTTTTTGCAATTTTGACTATGGGACCCTAAAAAGAAAATAATATTCATTTTTTTTACAAATACGTTTATTACTTTTAAAGTAAATAATATCTATTATTTCAAGTTAATATTTTTGAGCTTGTACAGTTATTTATTATGTTGTAACATAAAATCATTTCTTATTAAAACTTACTTTTTCAACTTATACCATACCGTACAGTCCGCATCCAAAGTACCTAGCCAAATAGTTCGCAATTTTACAGTGCATGTGGTTCACTTTCCCGCACTAGTGCAGAATGAGCACTTTTCGTGTATATGTCGAAACTTTATTGAGACATATGTACAGTAAAACGTTGTACGATACGATACACGTCTAAATAATAAATGTGTACCTTTTGAGAAAGTGCCCTAAATGGGAAAGTGTACATTTTGGGAAAGCGTGAGTTTTGGAAAAGTGCACTGTTTGATAAAGTGCACATTTCGGGAAAGTTTCCAAATTGGGAAACTGTACATATTGGGAGTGTACATTTTGCGGAAAGTGCACCTTTGCAGAAAGTGCACATTTCGGGAAAGTGAGTTTTACGAGCCTAACCCGCCTAAAGTCTTCCTCGATAAATGGACTATCCAACACAAAAATATTTTTTCAATTCGAACCAATACTTCCTGAGATAAGCGCGTTCAAACAAACAAACAAACTCTTCAGCTTTATAATATTAGTATAGATGAGAGTCCCGTACCCTTCGTGCGCGAGTCCAACTCGCACTTGGCCGGTTTTTTTTTTTTACATTTTGCCTAGTTAAGTTTAATCTGTGAAAATCTTGTACATTTTATTGCAATCATTTTCTAACCTTAGCCCATTCTTACATGGGATTGGCTGTCTTACCTACTGAGGGCCTACTCCAAACTTCGAAAAACGATCTTCGTATCTTGCCGTCCCTTTCCGTCATATAGTGTACAACACGAGAGTGAAAGGGACGGCACGACAAGAAGTTCGATTTTCGAAGTTCGGAGTAGGCCCTCTGTTCTAAACAGAACATAAATAGAATGTACTAGCTTCTGCCCGCGACTTCGTCCGCGTATAATACGTTCTCGCCTTAGAATGATTTGTTTTCCCATACAATCTTTCTCAAGCTCAGGTGGATACCAGGAACTTAGGGGTGACATGTTGGAGAAGGAGAGCCACGAATAGATCGGACTGGAGATATTTGCTTGACCAGGCTAGCCTATTAGGGCCCACCCGCGGCTATAACGCCTCAGATGATGATGATGATACAATCTTTCACCCTTCTTTACATCCCCTTTAAGAAATGATTACAGTCTATATGACATTCCTTAGAAATCCTATAGTCAAAACGAATCGAAAGTGCTTATTTCGGAATATCAAATGTACCGATTCTAGACGAATGAATCTCGTCAAAAACATTACATGTACATTGTACAATGATAAAAGTCTCGCTGCGTAATTCTGCCGTAAAATGTTATTCCGACAGAGCGAGTTCTTCATGTAAGTATGATGACCGAAGGCCGGAAGCAGAGCGGCAAGGCATGCGGAATAATCACATAGAGCGGGCTTCTCATGTAAGGCTGAGGGCCGAAGGCCTGAAGCAGAGAGGCGAGGCACGCGAGCCTGAAGGCCGAGCCTCCCAACAGAGTAGATTCTTCATGTACTCGTAAGGTTGATGACTGAAAAACCGAAGGAGAGTGGCAAGGCATCCGAGGCCAAAGGCCGAGCTATGTCGTCGCCGAAGATCCAGTTGCCATATTAATGAGGGTAAATTATACTTCATTCGTTCGTTTTCACGTGACGCCTAGACATATAAACAGACATACAAACAGACACAAATTCTTAAAACTGTTGAAACGATTTCTGTTATTATCGATTCTAAGTATCCCCAGCTAACTCTATTTCGAATATCTTCCATGTACAGACTTTCGACCCTCTTCTAAGTGTACATCTAACGATCAGGTCCGAGTTCATATAACCTGGACCTTTTTAAGGCACGAGTGAATAGGCATCTTCTGGGTGAGCTCGCTTCATCGTCGGCCTCATCTTTGCCCCCTGGCTAGATGCTGGCCAAGAGCAATCTCATTTTGAATAAAAAAAAAACTAAGATGCTCCAACTGTCTATGCTGACGATTGGCCTGCCCAGCTCAAGTGATCTCTTATATCAAACAGTTTTTATGGTGTAAAGGGTCAACAATTACGTAAAAAATAACGCACGACAAAAGTAAATGGTATACCGACGATACAAAGTGTGCATTGAATTTATAATAACTTGCCAGAAAACTAAGTTACTCCAGGAACACGAGATGAAACGAAAATTAGTAGACTGGCTTCTTGACAAGTGTTTTTATAGCATCAAGCAATATTTAGAATTTAAAAATTAGTATTCATAGAATCACAATATTTATGTTAATTTCCTGTATTTATTTGATTTAATTTAATTAATTTTTTTATGATTAATTTTACCTATTTATTTTGAAGATTGATTTTGATTGACATGTGAATTAGAATTATATTACTGATAATATTTGCACGCTTGCTTGCAAGCAAAATACACTGAACTTTATTTATTTAATGTAACAACCTACCACTGTATTTTTGCAAATAAATATATTTGATTGATTGATTGATTGAAACAGCTGTTTTTGTATTTAAACATATATTATGAATAAAAACAATGCCAAAGTATTGCAAATGCATTTTGATGTACACGCAAAGTAGAACTTATTGCGAAAGGTTGTACTCAAAAATAGCGTCAACAATCAGAAGGCATTATGATACAACGGTTTTGACATAATGAATCGTCAACTTGATTAAAATTCTGCTATGCTTTAAGTTAAATTTCTTGACACGCTGTTATACTCCCAATTGGCTGAAACTTAAATCGTAGAATAGCGTAACATAAAGTGAACGACCAAAAGTAACATTATAATTGCTTGTTTTTATATAGGATTACAAAGTTATATATGTAGTTTTTGAATTTAGAAAACGGGACTGAAATTTGAGTTTAGAGTCACAGTTATTTAATGGAATAAATCATAGTAGTGTTCAAAATTTGAAGAGACCGTGGTGGCTAGTGCGCACACTGGGCGGCGCAGCGCTTGCGTTAACTTTTTATTTCAGTTTCTATCTTAAGATTTCACAAATTTTGAATGAGGATGCTTTTCCTTTGTCGTCAAGTATATGCTTACCAATTTTCATACCTGTAACTCATGGATTATAGGAGTTCCCATACAAAATTCAACCTCTCTTTTTACCCTCTTTTAACCCAAATCTGCACAATTTTTATAGCCTAAAACCTGACCGGGTATTTACTCGACAGATTAGTAAAGTTTCAATCAAAATCCGTTCAGCCGATTTCACGTGATGCACGTTCATATAAACAGACAAACAGATAAACAGACAAAAATTATAAAAACTGTTGGAACGTGTTCTGTTATCGATTCTAAGTATCCCCAGCCAACTTTTTTTCGAATATCTTTCATGTACAGACTTTTGAACCTCTTCTGCTTTATTATATGTATAGATAATTTACCAAAGAGAGTGTATACTCTTAGGTCATATCCGGTAAGAAGAAGAAAAATCTTAGACAGATTGAAGATGGAGAAATTTGTTGGTTCAGTGAGTTGTGTGTTAATAATAATAAATATAATAAATAAATATTAGGGACAATTTTTACACAAATCGAACTAGTCCCATAGTAAGCTCAATAAGGCTTGTGTTATGGGTACTAGACGACGATATATTTAATAGATATATACTTAAATACATAGAAAACATCCAAGTCTCAGGAACAAATGTCTCTGCTTTGGAGGCAGTGGCACTACCAACTAGGCTAAACAGGCCGACATTTTTTTAATGAATGAGATAAAATAATTTTACAAGTTAAAAGTGAAATGTTTTGTGATCCAAATGCGTTACCATATAAAATACAGTGTTTGGAACAACTACCTAGATTTTTTTATTTTATACCACGTCGGTGGCAAACAAGCGTACGGCCGGCCTGATGGTAAGCGGTCACCGCAGCCTATGGACGCCTGCAACTCCAGGGGGGTCACATGCGCGTAGTCGACCCTTTAAAAATTTATACACTTAGATAGTTTTTGATAACGGATATCAAGTGAAAGTTTTCTTTTCGAATGCAAAACATTATTAATACGAATTAAAATTATAATTGTGTTTTTGTTTGCAGGTAATCTTTTTGACGATTGCAGTTTTACACATCGGGTAAGAGATATAGTTAGTATATCCTGAAAATTAAACTTCACATGAAAAAAGCAAGTCGGAGATATTCTGCAGAAAGGCCAGATCAAGGTTGCTCTAAATCGGCTCGCATGCATGAAGACTGTTATGAGAGTTCATGAAGCGAATGTTGTATGTCAGGATCGTAGCAAATGGTAATCCGTGATCTCTGCCTACACCTCTGGGAAACGCGTGATTATACGTATGTAGAGACAAAATATACATAGCTTTCAAAACGGATATTTTTTATCCTAGTTAGATAGTTGAATTTTTCACAGATGATGTATTTCTGTCGCCGCTATAACAACAAATATTAAAAACCAGCCAAGTGTGAGTTGGACTCTTTTCCGTTTTTAAAGATAATGTTACGGAACCCTTCGTGCGCGTGTCCGACTCGCACTTGGCCAGTTTTTATTATTGATATATCGAATAAATTAGGGTTTTTTTATATTATAGTATATTACGGAAAATACTAATGTGTTTCTTATTTTTTTTTACTTGTGCCGATATTTGCTTGTATGGTCATGTTTAAAAATATATCATGTACGTATCATAAAAAAATATTTTAAAGCTCACTTAATACCATAAGCATTTTAAAGAGAAGTTCACATTATTCACGATGCACAAACGAAGTACACAAACAAAACAGTTCATTTAAAAGGCTTTGACGATTGGTCTGTGAAGAGCTCATCTAAGCTCATCAGACTTGTGAACGAGTTTTGTATGTCATGGTTAGAGCTAGTCATATAAATTTGCGAGTATATTAGTTACTTATTTTTCATAGTAAAGTTTTACATATGAGTATAAAAAAGTTACTATATGGAGGTTATGTGTTTGAACCGAATGGACCGGTCAAAATAAAATATTCGCACCTGCTATTCATAAACGAGTCATTGTTGTCCTCGAATGAGGGATCAAAGTTCTCATGCCCTCAAATGAGGTAATGAAATTACGACTTTTATCGAACAATGACTCTTTTCCACATAGAAGGTTTGAAAAGCAGTATGTGTCACTCGGTAGCAAATTGTTTGAAAGAGAGGCAGAGGACGACCACCGTCAACATGTTCGACCAGCATGAGGGCAAGGTCTTAATAAGAATAATGTACCTAATCCGACAACCCTCGACAGAATGTCGTTGCGCAAAATAATTAGGAGAGCCGACCCCACTTAAAGTGGGAGAAGAAGAGTATAGAAAACAATATAGTTTATACATAGGCCACAATAGTTTCCTTCAAAGGTTAAATACATTTTTGCTCTGGGTACAAACGGCATGAAGCAAACACAAATTAAAAGAAAATTTAAAAAGATTTTTGCTAAAGATGTGGGTAAAAAAATTATTTTGATTGCATTTGTTTCGCACGCCCGTTTTGACAAATCAGCTATATAAGCGAAACTCATTTTAGTATCTCTCTAACTTAAATTCACCTTCTCTAATATAAATAAAAGAGGAACAAAGATATTTTATATTACTAAGAACTTTAAAAAACAAATTTAAATTCGTTCTTCAAAACAATATGCGAGTGAGTATTCTCGACCTTACGCTACAGTAAGTTATTTATGGCTATATCTCATAAGTGCCATAAGCAGTATAGCAATTTAACAATATTTGGGATTAAATTCCGAAATTTAGATATAACATAGTGAATCCAATGTATTCTTATGAGAATAAAGTTTCTTTAATTGTAATTTTATAATATTATATTAACATCATTGGAGGTGTATGAAACTTTATAATCACGAAAAACCGATTTTTTAGACATAGTTATTATTAAAAATAATATAAAGGAATTAATTCAACAATTTACCCTTTTTCCACTTGTAATTATTTTACTACTGTACTTTTTTAATATTTAATTTAGAGAATTTTTTGACTGAAGATAGAGAGACATATAGACATATGGTCGCCGACCTCCTGGACGGAGATGGCACGTGAAGAAGAAGAGAATTTTACTACTGTATTATAACAGAAAAATATGATTTTTTAGATATAGATTCCGATTCTGTATTTCATTTTACATTCGCTTTACATGTTTAAATTAGATATAGTTCTAAATATGAGCTCTTTTGAGCATAACAATATACAAAAATATACAAAATTATTATTCATTATTATTAAATTAATAAGTAGTCAATATTATGATATCACCAAGCTGACCTGATGACAAAGACAGAAGGTGGCTGGCCATAGCAACTCCTAAACTACACAAGATAAACCCATCGTGTTTGGGCTCATTCGAACCGTCTCAACGAGTAGTTGATAGTGTGGAAAAAAGTACAGTCGACAATGAAAGCTATTGTACCAAAAAATCAATTTTTGCCAGGAAGTTATTTGAAATAATGATCCGTTTGGACACAAAACTTGTTTTATGCAGATTTCCAAAAGTACCGCGCGCAGGCGGCGAGGGCAGTATATCAAATTAACACAAGCTAGTCAGCAAGGCAAAGTTTTTGCATCATTCGATTCTTATATCGCCAAACCATCCAGAATAATTCTCTTGTCGTGGCATAATGCTAATCGCGCGGCTGCCAAAACAAGACGCCCGTCGCAACTGAGTTCAATATTAACATAATTCTACGGATAACATGTTTTTAAGCTGTTACTTTGTTTTCATGTTTAAAGGAACAAAGTCGTCTTCGGCCTGTTTAGCCTTGTTGCTAGTGACACTGCCTCCGAAGCTCGAGGTCCCGGGTTCGAATCCCGGTAAGGGCATTTGTTGATATGATGAGCTGAAACATTTGTTCCTGAGACTTAGATGTATTTTTTTTATGTATTTAAGTATATGTGTATTAAATATATCGTCCCAATAACACGAGCCTTAGTCGAATCCCGGTATGGGCATGTGTTTCTGTGGTGAGCAGAAACATTTGTGCCTGAGACTTGGATGTTTTCTATGTATTTAAGTATAAAAAAACCTTTATTGAGCATACTATGGGACCAGTTCGATTTGTGAAAAAATATCCCCTAATAGATATATATATATATTTAATGTTATTTAAACTTACGGCCGGCCTGATGAGCGGATGTAGACTATGAACGCTTGTGACTGCGGAACAATCACAAGCTCGCTGCCTACCCTATTTTGGTATCTGGTTTCGTGGTTTTAGAGCTAGAGACGAATGCAGGTCCCAAACGGAACAAAGGTTGGGTTACACAGATATCTTCATAGTACATTATTTTTGAGACCATGAAAGTAGCCAATTGCAGGCTGAGTATCAGTTTCAAATGGACGACATGCTGTGTTCGCTTAATATGCTTAATACGCATGCTTTTCATACACATACATCAATCATACATACAATACATACATCGATAACTAAATAAGAATTAATATTTTTTTAACATAATTCTAAATCCTGAAATTGTTAATGCTTTCCAGACACGAACGAAAAAGTCCCGGCTCGAAGATAAAAAAAAGATGAAGCTATTATAAAAATTGGATGTATACACGCTTTGAGTGAGTTTATAATAGTTTTAATGTATACAGTTTATGATTGAACATAAATAAAATAACTTAAAGAATATACGGAAGTTTAACGTCCATTCTGAGAAAATTAATCTGAACCAGAAATACTGATAATGTAATATCAGACCCTCGCGTACACTCGACCGCTTGTCTAGCACCGCAATAGCCAGGAAACATGGTCCCTTTGTGAGCCAGACAGTCCGCCGTTACGACGTCTCGTGCCGCGTGCAATTGTACTTTGAGACGGTTAAGCAATTACCAAAGCAAATAATGCGTTAGAGAGCTTAATTGGTTTAATTACATGCATTTCAAAGGATTTATTCAAGTTCTACATAAGTACCTATCACTTTGCATTTACAATAGTGTGCGTTGAGAGCATAGAAATACCTATTATAAAATATAAGTGTTTGAGAATCTAAAAATTCCTCTAAAGCTCGGTTTTCAAAGATCCGTTAGACCTTATAAAATATCTCAAAAAAAGTACTGAGTCTCCAAAATTTGATCTGACATTTTTGTTTTTTTTTTTATTTTGAAATTGTTTTGAACAGGTCTTTATATCGGATTTTTAAAAGAGATTGAAAAGTAATAGTGATGAGCCACATTTAGGCATTAAATGGAAAGTGGATGATACCACTATATGTAGATCCAAATAGACACATTATTCTGAGCAAGAACACCCAAAGTAAAAAACGGCAAAAAATCACGTTTGTTGTATGGGAGCCCCCTTAAATATTTATTTTTCCTATTTTTTAGTACTTTTTGTCGGCTCGGCTGGGCAGCGTTCGGGAAGCTACGGCACATCTTTTCGTCCAATATTCCGCAGTGTCTCAAGACGAAAGTCTTTGACCAGTGTGTGTTGCCAGTGATGACATATGGTACTGAAACGTGGTCGCTTACTATGGGCCTCATAAGAAGGCTCAAAGTCACCCAAAGAGCAATGGAGAGAGCTATGTTAGGAGTTTCTCTGCGTGATCGCATCAGGAATGAGGCCATCCGCAGCAGAACCAAAGTGACCGATATAGCCCTCCGAATTGCTAAACTTAAGTGGCAGTGGGCGGGGCACATAGCACGTAGAACCGATGGCCGTTGGGGCGAAAAGGTTCTCGAGTGGCGACCACGTACCGGAAGGCGTAGCGTGGGCAGGCCCCCCACACGGTGGACCGATGACCTGGTGAAGGTCGCGGGTGTCCGCTGGATGCGGGTGGCGCAGGACCGGTCATTGTGGAAGTCTTTGGGGGAGGCCTATGTCCAGCAGTGGACGTCTTTCGGCTGACATGATGATGATGAGTACTTGTTGTTATGGCAGCAAGAGAAATACATCATTTGTGAAAATTTCAACTGTCTAACGGTTCATGAGATACAGCCTGGTGACAGACGGACAGCGTAGTCTTAGTAATAGGGTACCGTTTTACCCCTTGGGTACCCTTAAAATTACGTGTATCCAGTGCCCTTGAAAACGCCCAGTGAGTGCGTCCTCTGAGTTAAAATCCACATTCGCAACTCTTATGCAACATAATATTATCTGACCCCTACTTCTAAACTGACAATCAAATTTGTATCATTTAACAATTAAATTACTGATCTGTAGACAATAATAATATTAATTAAATAAATAAAAAATAAAATAAATAAAAAATAAATAAATCATGTAACTCCTATGCCGGCTATGTCATCACTCAGCGGCGAAGTCCGTTTTTTTTCAAATTTTTTTTAATTTTTTATCGTTAATATATTTAATTAATTTATCTTTCAAGTTCATAGTCGGTATCTTTGTTTTATAGATGTCAGAAATAGATGACGATGACTTGCAAAGCAAAAGTTGTAAAACTACAAATGCTACTCCAATGGCAGAAGTCAGTAGTTTTGAAATAACTACCTTATGGTGCACCAAAAAATAATAATATATTTTATCAGTATAAGGATGTTACAGTACATAAGAAATACAATAATTGTAGGAGACAATACTTAAAGACAAAACAATTAAATAAAACTAAAACTAAAGGTAAAAAATTTGCCCCAGATCGCTGCCAGGCGGTAGAGTACCCAGAAGACTGGCAGCATTGCCACGTTGTATGGCAATGCTGATCCTCTGGGCGAGGTAAAAGCCAGCCTTCCGGTCACGTGAAGCCTCGACCAAGCGCTTGCACAATCCAATATAGATTCGGTGTGCGCCCGGTCCCCATGGTCCGAGGGTCTCTACGCCGAACGGTTCAAATATGAAGCCACTGTCGATGGCTCCATACTTGCGTCGTTTGAAATTCTCAGCTGAGTCAGCAGCGGAACCAGCCCTGCACGAAGTCCCCGGAAGATGTGACGACGCCAGGGTGTCGACGCACGTGGCGTCCCACACTAGGGGTCGGCCCATCTTCCAGGGAATGAGCGTCATTCCGTCGGGCCTTTTTCCGTCGTCCCGTGTCAAACCAGTCGGTTCTAGGACTGCAGGGACACCGGCGCTGACGAAAGGAACCGCAGTTTCGGACATTTATTTATTATTATTATGCCTGAACGCCTCTAAGGCCGAAGCCAGCCTAGCCGAATCCGGCAAGGATATGCTCACTGTGGAGCCCCGAGAGTCGGGAAGCTCTAAACAATGTGACTTTACTAGTCGCGCTTTATTCGTAAGGTGCGACGTCGAAGCCCATTTCGATCTCGGAGATCGGTGCAGTACGGTTTAACACGTGCATCACGGCTCCGCGGGTCCCAATATAACTCAGTTCGATGTCGGGGCTCGGAATAGTCTGTATAAAATACTAACAATAATATCTGATACTCTGGTATACTCAACCGCTTGTCTGACACCGCAATACCCAGAAAACCTGGCCCCTTTGTAGACTATATACTTCAGCATTACGAGGTCTTGCGCCGCCTGCGGTACTTTGAGATGGTTAAGCAATTAGCAAAGCAAATAATGTGTTAGAGAGCTTGCTTTAATTAGATGCATTCTAGATTTGTTTATGTTCGTCACTTTACATTGTACAGTCAGCTGCAGAGAAACGTGACCCTGCATAGAAGTAGGTAGGCACAGACACAGAATAAGTAATAGTACTCCCATCTTAAAGGCCGGAAACGCCCCTCTGGTGTTGCGAGTGTCCATGGGTGGCGCTTACCATCAGGCGATTCGTCTGCTCGTTTGCCTCCTGTGTCATAAAAAAAGTACTACGTACAGAAGGCCCACCGTTAAGAAATCCCCCGTTTAAGTATGCCTAAGCGTGACCATCTCTTTCTATCGCACGCGAGTGCATGAGTTCCGTTCTTGTCAGTGTGCGGCAACTACTATTCGTTTATTCCCAGTAGTCCCGTGGAAGTAGTTGCGTGGCGGAACTAGTGAGAACTGAACTATTGGGAAAAAAAGTCTCACTAGTTCCACCACGGAACTACTTCCACGGGACTACTGGGAATGAACTCTACTATTTAAGCCCTCTCGTGCGGGCGGCCGACACGGCGCGATGACGTCATGAGCCCCGCCTGTCAGAGATCACGAATTTCCATTGGCTACGATCCTCACACACAAAAGAAAATAAGAGTAGGTACTTTAGATTGTATTTGCATTTGAATGTGTTTAAGGTATCATGCTCTACTGACTGCACAAAATATCCTTTGATATTTAACAGTAGTTTTTCGGTGAAGGAGAACATCTTGAGGAAGCCGGTATGATTCCAACAAGGTCTAGTTTTCCTCTTGGGAGGTGAGATTGCAGTCGCTTTCGTAAAACTGGTGCCTACTCCAAATCTTAGGAGGTGGGATGCCAAAGCGGACGCCGGGATTTTATAAGAAATGTTATGATGATTTATTTATTTATTAAAAAACCGGTTGAGTGCGATTCGGACTCGCGAAACGGGAGTTCCGTACAACTAAAAAACAAATGTCATTTATCAATTTATTGGTGACAAAAAGTGTGTCCGACGACAGACGGACTCGCGAGTGACAGCAATAGGGCTACGTTTGGACCCTTCGGGGAACGGATCCCTAAAAAATGATGGTGCACTTCCGAATAAATTACCTGGAAATGCAATCTAATTTGAACCTTAAATTGGAGGATTAATGTTGAAAGGGTTAAAACTGATTTCTACAGACATTTTTGTTTTTATTTTTGTACGTTCATGCATGTTGTTGACAGCTATCGATTGCTATTAATTTAGATCTTCATGTCACCGCACTAACAAACATTCCCCTCCGCCGAAATTCAATGAAAAACCACACAACTAGCGTTCTAAATCAATCAACATGCAACTGGCAGGTTTACAGCTCGTTGACCGTACACAGCTTGTTTTGTGCAGCGGGGACACTGGTCTAAAAACGGTAGCATAAAACTCGCAGATATGGGCCCTCTGAAATTGGGTGTTAACATCTTTAAAAATAAATCAGTGTTACATTTACAAAACTCACGAAAGCATCGAACCAGAAATATGCCTTCAATATAGGCGATCATAATAATAAAAAAAAACTTAACACTTTAACTGGCAAGGGTTTCGTTTGTAGCCGATAACATGCGAAAAACCGTATGTAGCGGAAAGCGGGTTCAGCAGTCTAAATTTTCTTTCGCTCGCTCTCTTTTGTTACTCGACAATCTCGACATCGGCATGACAATAAGTAAAAAGTAAATCAAATAAATGTATCGAAACAGATAATAATCAAAAAGTGAGTAATGAAATTTTACATCATCGAAATTTTAGATTAACGTTTTTCTATTTTTTAATGTGAGTGGTCAAAATATTACTTGTAGTTTAAATGAACCAGTGAGTTTTAAGCCTCATTTTAATTGACCGAGCGAGCGAAGCGTCTCCGTTTCAGCTTTCTACGAAAAAAAATTCGTATTTCTGTCTCTCCAGGACGCATTTCTCAACCGATTCTCGCGAAATTTTGTGAGCAGGTTCGATAATTATACAGGGGTGGGCCCTGTAACAGGAGCAGAAAATGAAACCGTGGACTATTTAATTCTAAAGTGACATTAATGTCAATTTATTTTAAAAAATCAATAAAAAAAAAAAATGTTAAAAATCGCCAAAAATAACCTTGAAAACAAAAAAATGCAAAAACAATTATGACTCATAACTTGATACTACCTTAAACACTGCATTGACTGATGTGCTATAATCTCGTGGTGTCAAGACCCATTACTTGAATGTCATAACTTTAGATCAAAATTTCTCCGTTCCTCTATCTATCTTGTATCTATCTATTTGAAAATTTTGAATTTTTATTTTGCTTGGTCTACAGCTCACAGATCCACTAGTATATTCATCGGCAAAAATAATGGCCCAGATTTGGTTCGGTTCTCATTCAATTTTCTACGACTTTGGGACATTTTTTGTCGCTGCGTACATTATGCTATTTTGATATCTTTTTAAAGAAATATTCAAGTTTTAATGAAATACCAGAGTTTCAGAATTTTCGGTCGCTAATTTTCAGAGACTTAGGTCCATAAAATCGCCTTTTTATTAGACAACAAATCAATTTAAAGAAAAAATGCAATACGATTGAAATACTAGCACACGTCACATTAATGAATCAGATACAAACAGAAACGTGTGAACATGTAGAGGTAGACAGCAGGCAGTATTTGAGAATCAATTTTAATTTATTTACTGCATACCCTACATATATCACATTACATAACAAAAAATTAGATGGTACTCGTACAATAGTAAAAGGTACAATAAAGGCAATAGGAAAACTAATAGTAATTAGTAACCTGTTCTAGTCATCATCATGTCAGCCGAAAGACGTCCACTGCTGGACATAGGCCTCCCCCAAAGACTTCCACAATGACCGGTCCTGCGCCACCCTGATCCAGCGGACACCCGCGACCCTTACCAGGTCATCAGTCCACCGTGTGGGGGGCCTGCCCACGCTACGCCTTCCGGTACGCGGTCGCCACTCGAGAACTTTTTCGCCCCAACGGCCATCGGTTCTATGTGCTATGTGCTCCGAGTAGTTGTAGACGATTACATATACCTAGGACAGACTGTCCAGTTAGGTAGGTCCAACTTCGAGAAAGAGGTTAATCGTCGAATCCGACTCGGCTGGGCAGCGTTCGGGAAGCTACGGCACATCTTTTCGTCCAATATTCCGCAGTGTCTCAAGACGAAAGTCTTTGACCAGTGTGTGTTGCCAGTGATGACATATGGCACTGAAACGTGGTCGCTTACTATGGGCCTCATAAGAAGGCTCAAAGTCACCCAAAGAGCAATGGAGAGAGCTATGTTGGGAGTTTCTCTGCGTGATCGCATCAGGAATGAGGCCATCCGCAGCAGAAGCAAAGTGACCGATATAGCCCTCCGAATCGCTAAACCTGTTCTAGTATTTTAAATAAATTTTATGAACATTTATTTCCATGATTCCTTAGTGTGTACCTAAGTTTCCTGTACCTATAAATATCAGCGATACAACGAAGAACACGATTATTTTTTAACTTCGATTTATTTTGACACATGCTACCGGAACTATCTTAACTTCTAAAGCATCTACACGGATTGCTCTATCAATTCGCTTTAATCTGTGACCAGCAACAGCTCAATCAATAAACAGCGGTGACACTTACCTAACAAAACGCTCGGTTGCAAGATGATCGAGTGCCTTTGGGGGACAGCCTTAGCGATGACATTTACGACGTGAACGAATTAAAACTTTAATAGTTCGTGTGACAGATGTGGTGCCGCTACGAATGTTGTGTTTATATTTTAAAAACATTGTGTTTTGTTTTACATTTACTTTGATGCGTTTGTACTAAGTTGTTTTGTATCATCAAGGAATTTGAATGTTTAGCAGTTTGACCACCTTCTTAATTTGTTCGTATTATTACGAGAAACATTGCACAATGACAAGCCTGGGTGTTTCTCGTAATAATACGAACAAATTAAGAAGGCGGTTAAACTGCTAAACATTCAAATTCTTCGACTATACTTGGACCCGGGTATATTCTAAAACTAAGACAAACCACCGGAAAATAGGCAGCAGCATCTCTGGAGTGCGGTGGAGATACTGCGATCGCCAACCCGCATGCCAAGCGAGGCGATTATGGCACTTACCCCCCCAAAAAATTGGGGGAGGCTTATGTCCAACAGTGAAGGGCCTTCGGCTGATATGGTGGTGGCGGAAGCTTGTACTGATAAAAATCACATGATATAATAAAAAAAAATGTATTCAATGTAATATCTACTTAACTTCTTAATAAATAATTAGTAATCCGATTAAACTACACGTTGACATACTAACGCTTGGAATTAGAAATGGCGCTATAATCCATAATACGGTTACATTTGGTCTTAAATATTTTATAATAAAAAACTAAACCAAAGACCAAATTTCAAATGGATTTTTGATGAAGAACGAATGTAACTGTATTCTGACAAATAAATAATTATGATTATGATTGAAATTGAAAAACTCATATTATTATACCAAAAGAGTAATATCAGTTTTGAAATGTTACTACTCCTAGTACTTAGGAGAGGTAGGGCACAGCGGAACGTCATCTCGCTCATATTTGGAGAAGCCCAACTGGTGTAGTTTGGGGAAGTGGGATAGTGCTTAGCGGCTATCAAAATACGATTAGAGGTGACATTTGTATACTTACGTCAAATTGTAAATGAAATGACAGCTATTCCGGTCGTAAACTAATTTCAGTTTTGTAATGCACCTCCGCAGCCATAATAACACCACTACTTGCGTCGTGAGTAAGGTCGCCAGCATGGCTAGCACACGACAGCGCGCTCGCTATCTCACGCGCGAGATAATGTGACACCCCTGGAGTTGCAGGCGTTGATAGACTGCGGTGACCTCTTACCACCATGCGGGCCGGGGCTTGCTTGCCACTGACGTGTTATGAAAAATAAAAGCACACACAGAAAGAGACGGATAGTCTATGTCATGCGTGAGATAGCTCGTGTGCCGTCTTGTGCTAGCCATACAGTGCTCCCGAGGATACGCTGTGTTGAGAGTGAGAGATCTATGTGTTTCTAGCTGTCAACACACCAAATCCTCTAGTTAATAAAGGATTGGCATCGCACCTGTGATTCTTCTGGAGAGAAAAAACCTGGGCATTGTTTCAATGTAAGAGTGACTGTATATTACGCTTACTGAGAATGACTGTATTATTATTATTATGGCTACGTTAAATGTGAGCGAAACATACGTTTTTTGGCATAAAAGTGCTCCTTGTATTACTCTGTGTGCCACGCTAGAGTGACCGCGTGCTACCGATATCCCTGCGAGAGACGTCAAAACCATATTTTCCAAACAAACAAGAACTTTGTAATTATGACTTGTAGTAAATCTGTCCAGAACAAAATTTCTTTGCTTGCCTTTAACTTTTTCTAAAAACTGAGTCACGGGGAAGAAGAATAAGAAGTCTCAGAAGGCCTATTTCTCTGCGTCATTTCCGATTTCCATCACATTTAATTGAGCTGAGTGAATAGAAAGCGCATTCCTAGACGCTTCAACCGATCACGCTCACATTTTGCATGTCGATAGGTGACATCATGACAATGGTTTCGATTTAAAAATATTGAAAATGGGACAATTCGGACATACCTTCTTTTATGACATAGGAGGTAAACGAGCAGACGAATCGCCTGATGGTAAGCGGTTAGCGCCGCCCATGGACACTCGCAACACCAGAGGGGTTGTAAGTGCGTTGCCGGCCTTATAATATTATTCCTCGGAGGAATAATCACCGAAAAACTGAATTTCCGTGTATTTCAATGCTAAGCGAGTAACTGTCAGGGAGTTTGAGACCGGGTAGACGCGCTCAACTCAACATTTGCAACCAGCAAACTGCATTGCATACCCACTACCTCGTTATTGTGTGAGCTTGCGAAACACATTGGGATACTATTGGAA
Source organism: Notocelia uddmanniana (assembly GCA_905163555.1). Lineage (NCBI taxonomy): Eukaryota > Metazoa > Arthropoda > Insecta > Lepidoptera > Tortricidae > Notocelia > Notocelia uddmanniana. The sequence goes on from LR991072.1 coordinate 16,048,011, forward strand.
TGAGAAACAGATGAACATAATTCAGCCCCGATAGTCCCCTCGTAGTTGATCAAGTACAGATTCAAATCAAGTTTCGAATTTTAAGGGAATCAACGAAGGTACCAAATTCAAAATCTATATCGCAAAAATCTATCGGAGACTTTCAGGGTTAGGCCTTGTCGAACTGTAATCGCTTTAATAACAGCGTTTTTTGCTTCAAAACAACCCTCTGTTTATTACTCTATGTGTTACGCTTGAATGAGTCCGCTTGCCACTGACATCGCTGTGAAAGACGTCCGAGCCATATTTTAACATTCAAACAAGCGAGGAACGTTTGTAATTGAAAATTCTTACGAAGTAACTTCCCTTGTTGAACGGTGAGTATAGGTCGATTCACAAGAGCTGGCGCGGAATGTCTATGAAATTAATGACAGTTACATACATTTTCCGCGCCAGCTCTTGTGAATCGACCTATATTCTGTAGAGATAAACTACGATAACATGGCCCGTCCCTCCAAAATTCAAAACCACCACCACCATATCAGCCCTAGGACGTCCACTGCTGGACATAGGCCTCCCCCAATTTCATGGGGGGTAAATGCCATAATCGCTACGCTTGGCATGCGGGTTGGCGATCGCAGTATCTCCACCGCACTCTAGGAATGCTGCTGCCCATTCCCCGGTGGTCTTGGTCGTAGTTTTAGGACATACCCGGGTCCGGGTAAAATTCAAAAAAAAAGTAATTATTAAGTACCACTAAGGCTGGGTTGCACCGACTTACGATCACAGACTGATCAACGTTAAAAATGGCGCCGGCAGCTGTCATCCCATAGAAACTTGTCAAACTTTCAATACATTCAAATTTTAACGAACACAGCTTACGATTAGAGACGGTTTGGTGAAACCCAGCCTAAGACTCACAATGCGCGCGCGTGCTGTGACAGTGAGATGGCAACGTGATATAGGTACCTAATTTCCGTAGAAGTGTTTATTTTCTACGAAGGAACAATATATTTTAGGATAATAGAATACTGAATTTATGATCGGAGTTACTTCACTGAATTGGTTGATTGGGGTTAACAGCGGGTAATAAGTGCTTGTCAGGAATTTCTAGTAAAACAAAAACGAAGTGGTCAAAACACACCGTAATTAGCTATTTTGAGCTCTGTTATGGAGCTGTAACGCATATTATCCCATACAAAGGTTACGGTGGTGTATGTTCTTTCCAGCCAAACAGTGCGGAGTCTGCACAACAGATGTGTTAACTATTCGCTACGGCGCCCGGCGGGTAGACATACCAAACGGACCTGCAGTTGAAAAATCCCTATGTTGTTGTAATTAAGTCGGGAATAATTATAAGTGACACTAGAATTGTATTTGTAACGTAGACTTTCGTTGAATAACTTAGAAGAAAAATGTGGACACTTGATTGGAGACACCGACGCTGTGCGGGTGATTTTAATAAAACGCTGAGATAGAGTATTCCAAAAATATCCTGAATTTTGTGAATCATATTAAGTACGAGATTATAATTGTATTTTATAACGAGTGTGGAATCGGTGAAGTGTGGCTGTGGAGCCTGTTGGCTAAACCAAGTTAAGTAATTATTATATTAAGACAGCCTTTTCATTCGGGGACAGATCTATATTTTAAATCCCTTCATTTTATCTATTTCCATTCCTGACTAAATAAAATACGTAATCGTTAAATAACGATTACACGAACTTCATGCAAATACTGGATCAATTCGAATGATAAAGCAGTTATTTTAAATGTCAATGTTAAATTAACATTGAATGTGTTTTATGTGTGCTTTTGAATTTTGGTTTGTGTTATATGAATTAACAGGCGGATTCGATTTCCACCTTATCAAATTATTCAGTGAAGTTTATTGGCAAGAGGACGAAGTAAAATGATAGACTGTAAATATGTTGCATGTAAATTAGATGGGATGTAAATTATGTGACATACCTACGTGGCCAGTAACAGATTGAATAAATTACATATTACGCTGCTATTTAGAACTTGGAGTATGTGACTTGCCGGCGTGGATGACGAGTTCAAACCTCGTACCAATTGAAATTGGGATTGTAAATTGTGTGGTTTATGCGAGGGTTCAAATCCTTGGCGAGAATCAAATTTGTGTGAGCGGCCAGAAAGCAGCTACTGGCAGTAAATATAAGTGCTTTTCTAAAGCCTCATATTTTATAAGGCTTATATGTTGTTAATTAACGTGCGTACAATGTCTTGTGAATTTTGTTCGTTTGTATCCTAACGGTCTGAAGTCGGCATACGGACTTAGAAGTTTTGATGTAATTAATTTTATTGAATTTATTTGAAATAGTTGACTATGATGTATATAGCATTAAAGGCACGGGGTTTTTCCGTTTTATCTGTTTCGCTTTTTACCTCGTAATAGGAAATTGGCCTTAGTGAGCGGAAACAGATATTGGAGAAAGTTCTAACCGACTTTGTCCAATTAAATAATGAAAAGTTTCGATTTAAATTACAAATAAATACGAATTAATAAACCAGCTTTAACTTCCATTCTAGCCTATTGTTTTCTTTACACTCCCTCCTCTACAAACCAGACCTGTATCTTATTCAAGTAGGTACCTAGCTACAGTTCAGTTATCATCCAGATGGTAAGTAAGCTAGGTACAGCCTAGGTACCAGCCGATACCGTTTCACCTGGCGCACGTGACGCAGGATTCTAGATTTTGTGTCCAATATCAATGAAGCACAACTAGTAAAAAGAACCTTTATACAAAAAAATAACAATAACACAACGTAGGAAACTAAAATTTTATTCGATTATGACGATCACAGGTTCAATCTCACATTAGAAAGGTCTGAGAAGGGTGTTTTATGATGAATATAAAAAAAAAACCACTTATGTATAATTCTCTAATATAAAAATATATTTATTAAATCGGTATTTAATATGTTTTATAAACATAGTCGTAAGGTTTGAGAGGGGTGCATTATATCTTCTTCGTAAATGAATAAATACTTATTGTTATAATTGTTTGAGGAGTATATGAATGAAAATTCCAAGACATTGTACTGTTGTTTTAATCTTTTATGTGTGTGTTTTGACCAAATATCGTTTATTATCGTAAAATATTTGTGTACTTTAAGCGGTTTTTTTCACCCGTCTGCCAAATCGTACAGAAATTAGCGCATTGCTTTTACACTTAAAATGTCAGGTCGAGATAAATCGTGTTATGGTTTAAAACGTTGTAGTGAGACAAACACTGACCGGCTTACACGTAAGAGAAGCCGGGGTAGTCAATTGAGTGGTGTGACGGTTGATAAATTAGGGTCGGCCGGTGCAGAGCTTATGGCGATGCAGCAACGTGGGCTTGAAGTGTTGCTAGGCAAGGCGGACATGCTGTCTAAGCGTGTTGAGTCTTTAGAGTCACAACCAACGTGCTCGACAGGTATTCCTAAAGTTTCGGCGTCACAAACGGACACGACTAGTGAACCATGTCCTCCACAAGAATTAGAGGCTCTCAGGAACGAGTACTGTGCTTCTGTTAGGCCTAATGTTTACATAATGCAGCCAGCCATGGCTAAGCCTCTTTTTAACGACAGGAAAGACCTTAACCCCATAAAGTTTATTACAAGTTTACGCAAATATATAAAATCTTTGAATGCGCATGATACAGCTATCGATATTGCAATGGAGTGTCTAACAGAACCAGCTCGTACAGTATTGGGATTGCGTAGTAAAAACTGGCGAACTATAGATGACTTTGAGCACGAGTTCAGACGTATCTATTGGGGTGAACAGCAGCAACAAGCCGCTGTGTACAATATTATAAATGGCTCGTATAATCCCAATGGAGAATTAGAAATGAGTGAACATTTTGCTAGCCAGATGGAAACTGTTAGCTTATTAACAATACCGTGTGACGAAAATATGTTAGTTACTTGGGGAATGAGACATTTTTCGGAGCATGTGCAGCAACTGTGGTTTACTAGCAACAACGAAGCAAATATCAAAACGGCAGTTGAATTTCTCACGAAAATTGATCTTAATGTCAAGTGTAAGAGTAATAAAAGTGTTATAAATTCAGTACGTTATGTTAATAATGTGCCACAACTACAAACTAGAAGTATGCACGATATAAGTGATCATACCTTACCAATGGCGCCAGCAATCGAACATAAGAAAACCTATCGTAGACCTAGATGGATGAAAAGGCTGTGGCGTAAACCGAGTAGTAGCTTAAAAGGAGGCCACGTTGATAGGAGTAGTTTCTCGTCGCCAAATCGGGAGACGCTTTCACGATCGCATCAAAATTAATCTATCTGTGTAGTGTAGAACTAAAATATACCGGATGTAATATCGATAATAATTGAGTTTGGTCGACGAGTAGTTTGACTTTATATTCGAATTGAAATTTGATGAGAATTCGATTTATTGTAATATTTGTAATAAATAGTAACTAGGTGAATAGAACTGAATTTGACTGCAAGACGACACATAGTATTGGATCCAATTAATTGCTGAATAAATTGTCTTTGTCAAATTACATAATTGGTACTAACACTTCTGGCGACGAAAAAAAAAAGAGGCTAATTTAAATTAATACTTACTTATAATATGTTTATGGGTTTAACTACAATTATGTAGTGTACCTAAGTACGTAATAACCTTTCAATGAACACTGTGTACTTCACGAACATGTCATGGATCTGATGGATCATGATATCATTACAGAATAATATTACAATTAAACGTGATTATAAATATAGAAAAGGGCCAAAGGGTATAATGAGAGCCAAACGTTGACGTTTGTCAACAAGTTATAAATACTGAAGCAAATGCATTGTTTTATGCATTGGGTTTTTGCATTTAAACGAGTACATACAGGTACAGGATTTTAATAATATTAGAGGTACATATATGATGAATAAATGATTTGGATGTTATGATGGCTGTAATTTGGAAGCCGTACATGGATTTTAGGTGTGGTGAATGAATTTCAGGTATGATGTAAGAAAGTCTGGCCAGACTTGTAAAAGTTGTAAATGAATGAATATTAAATATGATGAATGATGTGATGTGTTTGTAGAGACGATGAGTGGATTAAGTTGTGTATATGAGATGAGTGTATAAAAATGACTATTTTCGTGTTCATATAAACCCGATCCTCTGGATTGTGTGGTAATACTCATATAAACCCGATCTCTGGATTGTGCGGTAACTCTAATACAAACCCGATCTATAGATTGTGCGGTAATCCACATATAAACCCGATCCTCTGGATTGTGCGGTAATACTCATATAAACCCGATCTCTGGATTGTGCGGTAACTCTAATACAAACCCGATCTATAGATTGTGCGGTAATCCACATATAAACCCGATCCTCTGGATTGTGCGGTAATACTCATATAAACCCGATCTCTGGATTGTGCGGTAACTCTCATATAAACCCGATCCTAGATTGTGCGGTAAACTTTACATGTATATGCCCGGTTACTCGACTGAGAGGCACACCTATAGTAGCCCGGTCTGAACTGTGCGGCGAAGATTCAAAGCATTTCATGATCTCCATGCTAAAATTCAAAACAGTACATAGTGTATATACTAAATGGCTCTTTAAACTAAATCTATAATACATGCAAGGCGTATTAATGTAATTAATTGTATAAGAAAAGGGGACACATCGTTCACAGTACAAGAATCTAACTAGACTATTCTGATTCAATGACAAATATTCATTATGGAGAATATCATGCCTTATTTTCGTATATACCTAAAGGTTGATGTATCAGGAAGTTGCTTTCCTAAAAGTACCTTAAGCTTATGGTATTAAGGTCTTAGTACCAATAGTGAGTGGTTTAGCAACTTGTTTTCTTAAACATGTACTGTCATGTACTGTGCGAGTTATAACCATCCGCCTGCCCGTCAATAACAGCAGGTAGCCATCGAGAAGTGTTAGCGCCAGCGCTAAAATTTTATTGCTTTATTAACCACTTCAGTACAAGTGTACAGCAAGTATAGTTAGAATATTGGACAGAGACATACAAAGGAAACAGTGGATAGCGCTGGTGCTAAGTAATAAAAGAGGTTCATTACCCACTTAGAATACAATGCATAGTCGAGTAGCACGAACAATGCCATAGATTTAAAAATGAATAGTTTAATTTTATTTTTCATATCGTTACGTTATTTATATCCATGTTAGTTGCCGTTTAAGGTGTTGAAAGCGAAAACCTGCGTTTTAGCTCTCAACAGAGAGGGGGATGAGATGGCAACGTGATATAGGTACCTAATTTCCGTAGAAGTGTTTATTTTCTACGAAGGAACAATATATTTTAGGATAATAGAATACTGAATTTATGATCGGAGTTACTTCACTGAATTGGTTGATTGGGGTTAACAGCGGGTAATAAGTGCTTGTCAGGAATTTCTAGTAAAACAAAAACGAAGTGGTCAAAACACACCGTAATTAGCTATTTTGAGCTCTGTTATGGAGCTGTAACGCATATTATCCCATACAAAGGTTACGGTGGTGTATGTTCTTTCCAGCCAAACAGTGCGGAGTCTGCACAACAGATGTGTTAACTATTCGCTACGGCGCCCGGCGGGTAGACATACCAAACGGACCTGCAGTTGAAAAATCCCTATGTTGTTGTAATTAAGTCGGGAATAATTATAAGTGACACTAGAATTGTATTTGTAACGTAGACTTTCGTTGAATAACTTAGAAGAAAAATGTGGACACTTGATTGGAGACACCGACGCTGTGCGGGTGATTTTAATAAAACGCTGAGATAGAGTATTCCAAAAATATCCTGAATTTTGTGAATCATATTAAGTACGAGATTATAATTGTATTTTATAACGAGTGTGGAATCGGTGAAGTGTGGCTGTGGAGCCTGTTGGCTAAACCAAGTTAAGTAATTATTATATTAAGACAGCCTTTTCATTCGGGGACAGATCTATATTTTAAATCCCTTCATTTTATCTATTTCCATTCCTGACTAAATAAAATACGTAATCGTTAAATAACGATTACACGAACTTCATGCAAATACTGGATCAATTCGAATGATAAAGCAGTTATTTTAAATGTCAATGTTAAATTAACATTGAATGTGTTTTATGTGTGCTTTTGAATTTTGGTTTGTGTTATATGAATTAACAGGCGGATTCGATTTCCACCTTATCAAATTATTCAGTGAAGTTTATTGGCAAGAGGACGAAGTAAAATGATAGACTGTAAATATGTTGCATGTAAATTAGATGGGATGTAAATTATGTGACATACCTACGTGGCCAGTAACAGATTGAATAAATTACATATTACGCTGCTATTTAGAACTTGGAGTATGTGACTTGCCGGCGTGGATGACGAGTTCAAACCTCGTACCAATTGAAATTGGGATTGTAAATTGTGTGGTTTATGCGAGGGTTCAAATCCTTGGCGAGAATCAAATTTGTGTGAGCGGCCAGAAAGCAGCTACTGGCAGTAAATATAAGTGCTTTTCTAAAGCCTCATATTTTATAAGGCTTATATGTTGTTAATTAACGTGCGTACAATGTCTTGTGAATTTTGTTCGTTTGTATCCTAACGGTCTGAAGTCGGCATACGGACTTAGAAGTTTTGATGTAATTAATTTTATTGAATTTATTTGAAATAGTTGACTATGATGTATATAGCATTAAAGGCACGGGGTTTTTCCGTTTTATCTGTTTCGCTTTTTACCTCGTAATAGGAAATTGGCCTTAGTGAGCGGAAACAGATATTGGAGAAAGTTCTAACCGACTTTGTCCAATTAAATAATGAAAAGTTTCGATTTAAATTACAAATAAATACGAATTAATAAACCAGCTTTAACTTCCATTCTAGCCTATTGTTTTCTTTACACTCCCTCCTCTACAAACCAGACCTGTATCTTATTCAAGTAGGTACCTAGCTACAGTTCAGTTATCATCCAGATGGTAAGTAAGCTAGGTACAGCCTAGGTACCAGCCGATACCGTTTCAACAGCCGTCAAACAAAAAAACACACTCTTTCGTAAGGATGTGACTAAACACATTGAAATTGGATTGGACACATTAGAATTGTTTTGGAGGGGTAAGCCATTTTTAACTCAAAAAAGGAGGAGGTTCTCAATTCGTCAGTTTTTTTTTGTATGTTCACCGATTACTCGGAGACTAGTGGAACGATTTCAAAAATTCTTTTTTTTTGTTTGAAAGGGTGTGTTTTCTAGTTGGTCCCATTGTCACCAAGTCTGGATCTGATGACGGGATCTTGGAAAAATCGAAGGAACTCCTCAAATTATATACCAAGAGGATGGGGTAATGCAAAGTTTGGAGTCGGTGTTTTTTTGTTTAAAATTTACTTGTTTATCGTAGTTTATATCTGACATACTTTGGGCGATATGTATTCTGGGTGAGGCTAAGCCCACTGCAGCCGAGCGGTACGGAAAGCGATGGGTCGGGTCGTGAGTTCGAACTCTGCTCGTATATTGGGTTTGAGAACTAGTGGCTCTGTGATCTTTAGACCTTCCAACCATTGCTTACTTTATCAACCCCCATTATAAAACACAAAGCTAGTTCGACAAAAAAATTACATATAATAATCGAATCTGCTCACAAAATTTTACTAGAATCGGCTGACAAATGCGAACTGACGAGCAGAACTGCAGCAGTATGGACAGTCGGACATGGGAAGTCATTTTTGCTGAAGCTGTAACATAGACCTTCGATCGGTTCGCTCATCATTTCAGCCGAATGACGTCAACTGCTGGACATAGGCCTCCCCAAAAGACTTCCGCAATGATCGGTACCCCTCGCCCCGCTAGTACCCTGGCCGCTACCAAAAGCAGGGCACCGGGGGTCGCCAGAACCTCGGGGCCATGGCCTTTGTGTCGTTTTCATAGGGGGTAAATGCCATAATCGCCACGCTTGGCATGCGGGTTGGCGATCGCAGTATATCCACCGCACTCCAGGGATGCTGCTGCCCATCCCCCGGTGGTCTTGGTCGTAGTTTAAGGTCATACCCGGGTCCATGCCATGGATCAAAAACTTATGCATGAAATATTAATTGATATTTAACAATAGATTTTCGGTAAAGAGAAAAATTTGTTCATTTTATTGGCTTTGTACTTTTGAGAAACATTCATTCATTTTATACTTTTGTCATAAATTGAGTAAACATTTTAAAATGTTAACGCAGGAAAAATCTGTTTCAATATTTTAATTCATACCCTCTTTTTATTACATCAGAATCATAAAACTTTATATAGTAAATTTTAATATTATTCGAGCCACCAGTATGTGCATACGAGGCACACGCCACAAATTCAAACCTGCAGCGAAACTGTTGGGGTTTGACGACGGAGCAGCCATTCCAAGCACTACCTAACTAAACTTCACCAGACTGTGCATTGCAGAGACGTGATTTATTATTATTGTCCCTTTATTCATTTTATCTCTTATATTAGGTTTATACGATATTTCTATAAAATATAAATAATATTTACAAAACATAAAATCATTATAAAAACCTAACCTAGGGCCTAAGCTACCGGTGGTTAGGGCGACAGAGAGAGAAACCTCCGGACTATCCGCGCCGTGTCCAGGAGTACCGCCTTCTGTATCTGACCCTTGACCCAGCCATCTAACGAGAGTCTCTTGAGATGTTGGTCGAGACTCTTCGCTATTAGACCGTTCGCGGAGACGACTATCGGGACAATGATCGACATCCCACATAGCGGTTACCTCGTGTTATTATTGTTATTATTCGTAATATTTTATTATTATCTGTAATAAAAATAATTATTACCCCGTAAATTTTAATATTCATGTCAGCGAGTATCGAACTGATACTGCATTATTTTTGCGCTGCATTATTTATGTTATTTGAGGTCAAAGATGTTTTCTGCAAGCTCACACGTCAATACAGTCGAGTTCAATAATATTTGGATTTATAGTCAGCTCGAGCGAAACGTGACCCACCCTGCATAGATATTTGTATGCAGGGGGGTCAAGTTTCTCTGCAGCTGACTATACGTTCCGAAAGGATCAAAAATATTTGAGCAAACTCAGGCAAAGAATCGATCGCTTACCATCAGGCGATTTGCCTCCTATGTCATAACAAAAAAGATAGACGGAGCATTACGAACAACCTACTGCCCAAAAATGATTTTTTTCAGCAAATTGAGCTATCTTAACGTTTTAAGGTTGTTTCCCTCCAGGGTCCAACAATAATTTCCACTCTGTATATCCAAATTCGACGACCTGTTTAGCCTAGTTGGTAGTGACACTGCCTCCGAAGCTAGAGGTCCCGGGTTCGAATCCCGGCCAGGGCATTATTTGTGCATTTAGCACGGATTTTGTTCTTGGGTCTTGGATGTTCTCTATGTATTTAAGTATGTATTTATCTATATAAGTATGCCTAGTACCCATATTACAAACTTTGCTTAGTTTTGGACTAGGTCGATTTGTGTAAGATTGTCCCCCAATATTTATTTTATTTTTATTTTAAATTGATTGTAAGTGTTGATTACGTCAATACTTATATGGCAAAGTTTCATTGGTTATATTGTTTGTTTGCTTTGGAAGCGTTAGCGTCCCTTCCCATATTTTTTTTCCGCCCTGTATAATCATCATCATCATCATAATAGTCGTATTGTAATAAAATAACATACTGTCGATAAATCATCATTACCCTCATTTTCCCCGGTTTTATCCTAAAGGAGTTCAGGGTTCGCTTTGCCATCTAATCCCAAGATTTGTCCTACTACTTTTTAGGGTTCCGTAGCAAAAATAAATAAAAGATAAAAACGGAACCCTTAATAGTTTTGTCATGCCCGTCCGTTTGTCTATCTACGTATATAACATAACATAACATAGCTCGCCTTTGTACGTCTACTTTTTGTTTGTTTATCGTTTTGTCGTGTTT